>CP129447.1:7640000-10040000 GCA_030445155.1 Quercus variabilis
TAGACAAGGAGATCCCCTCTCTCCTTTCTTATTCCAACTATGTACTAAGGGACTGAATGGCCTAATTAAGTATGCAGAGACTAGTGGAAAGATTCATGGCTCCTCTCTTTGTAGAAGAGGCCTAAAACTAATGCATCTGCTTTTTGCAGATGATAGTCTTTTATCTTGCAGGGCTACGGTGGAGGAATGTGAAAAGGTACTAAATATATTGAAAGTGTATGAAAAGGCATCGGGGCAGAAAGTTAATAGAAGCAAAACAGTCATTTTCTTTAGCAAGAGCACTTTGGAAGATACAAAAAATAGCATCAAACAAGCTTTGGGAATCTAAGAGATTTTGCAGTATGACAAGTACTTGGGGCTGCCTTCTCTTATGGGGAAAAGGAAAAAAGGCTAGTTTCAACTACATTAAAGAGATGATATGGCAAAAGCTTCAAGGGTAGGAAGACAAATTATTATCTCAAGTGGGAAGAGAAGTGTTAATTAAGTCTGTAGTCCAAGCCATACCTACCTACACTATGGGTTGCTTTAAACTCCCATTGGGGTTGTGTCATGAGATTGAAAGTCTAATTAAAAAGTTTTTTTGGGGGCAAAGAGGTGACCAAAGGAAGATTCATTGGCTAAAATGGGAAGAATTGACTAAGTCTAAAATGGTTGGAGGCATAGGATTTCGTGATTTAGCACTTCATAATGACTCACTCTTGGCAAAACAAACTTGGCGCCTTCTCCACAATAAAACCTCACTTTTCTATAAAGTATTCAAGCCAAGGTTTTTTTCCAAATTGCTCTATTAGGAAGCCAAAGAATCAAGGTCGGGATCATATGCTTGGAGAAGCACTTTACATGGTAGGGATGTGCTAAGTAGGGGAGTAAGATGGAGAGTGAGGAACGGGGAGTCAATAAAAATTTGGTAGCACAACTGGCTTCCAAGAAAGCACCCTCCACAAGTGACTTCTTTTCCTATTGCCTCCATGGAGATAGCCACGATAGCAGACCTGATAGATACCAACACTAGGCAGTGGAACCGTGAAGTTATTGATGGAGTTTTTGCACAAGATGAAGCTGCCCTCATCAAGAAAATCCCACTTGGACGGATTGCCTCAGAGGACATCCTTTTCTGGCCATACTCTGCGGATGGACGGTATAATTGCAAGTCAGGATATAGATTTCTTAAGGAGGAAGCTAAATTGCAAACTGCCTAAGAACCCCACAACCAGGATTCAATGCTTTGGAAAAAAATTTGGAGTCTTAGTGTGCCAAACAAAGTTAAAAACTTGTTTTGGCGTGCTTGCCAAAATGTGATGCCAACCAAAGCCAACTAGGTGCGAGGAACCATTATTGAGGATCCATTATGTGATCGGTGCCAAGCTGAGCATGAAACACCTTTGCACGCACTATGGGAGTGTAGAGAACTGAACACGGTGTGGGCATCTTCTGGGTTGGAGCATATAAGAAGACAATCAAGCTTCTCGGACTTCAAAGAACTTGTAGCATCCCTACTGTAACAGCAAACGAAAGTGGGACTAGTAGCGATGATTATGTGGTCTATTCGGTCACAAAGGAACTAGGTTCGGCTCAGACAACCTTCCACATCACTCCAACAGATTGTGCAGCTCTCAAAGGACAGGTATAGTGAATTCCTAGCTTGTCGGGTACCTACAACGATGAGAGCAGCCAATGTCAGGAAGAGATGGAAGCCTCCACCATCGGATTTGGTGAAAATAAACTTCGACGGGGCGACTTGCTCAGGCACCAACAAGTCAGGTCTCGGCGCGGTCATCAGAGACAGCATGGGTCAAGTTTTGGCATCCTGTTCCAACGTGGTCAATCAAGCGCACAGTAGCAGTGAAGTTGCAGCTATGGCAGCAGCCCTGGCGCTGTCTTTTGCTGCAGAAATTGGCGTGAAAAATGCAGTTTTGGAAGGTGACTCATTGTTGGTGGTGAACGCTATGACAAATTCCGAGAGCTTCATGTCTCACATTGGACCTTTGATCAATGATGCCAAGTACTACTCCTATCCGTTTGAAAAATTACTGTACTCTCATGTAACAAGAGATTGTAACAGTGTTATTCATAGTTTGGCCAAACATGTACTTAACATTCAAGACTTTTTAGATCACAAGTTTTTCATGTACTTCAAGTTGATTTAGCCAGTTTAATTCAATGAATTTACAGATTTCCCCCTCAAAAAAGGAAAAAAAAAAAAAAAAAAAAAAAGGTGGCCTTGCGAAAGAATCCACATGGATATTGAATTGTTGCATATGTCTTTTAGGATTTTTAATACATGAATTAGCCATTTTCTTTTATTTTTTAGTCAAAGTTTCATTTACCATTCACTTGAAAATATTTTTAGTACTTAATAACAACTCTTAAAGTACAACTAATGTGAAGTATGATATTTTGGTTAATACTCATTAAATGGTCAGATTGTAAAATTTATAAAATTATGAACATATATATATATATATACCTAAACTTCAAAGTTTAACTTAAAACCAATAAAAAATTTGAAGTTTATAATTTAATTGTCCTTATGTTATATTATCTATACACAAATTTCGGTAAGAAGAATAGATTATTCCATCAAGAATTTGCGCTTCTTTTTTTAACTCTTAAAAAGTTATAAAGTGTTTTTTTTTCCCCTTTTTTAATTATTAAAACTATTACTTCTTTTTTCTTTTTTCCTTCAACTTTTTTATATATATAGGTTTTGAACTAATAGGAAATATTTTCTTTTCCTTTTTCAATTGAAGTTTGTCATAAAAAATAATAGTCTATTACTCTTTTAGTTATGGTACAAAGAAAAAAATAATTACGTAAATAAAATTCATAAGAAGGAATTATTTTATTTTTATTTTTTATAATGAAGATTATGATGGATGAAGGGAAAAATTCCTTTTTTATTTTATTTTTTATAATAAGGATTATCGACAAAACTTCATTGGTAAGTTTCAATGTTCATGCATGTGCTGACTCTTATTAATCATCGAGTATGAGCATCCACGTTGAAATCTCACGAAGCTTCGTCTTTTTTAATTTTAATTTTTTTTTTTTGAGAAAAGCACGAAGCTTCGTCTTTCCATTTCAAACGTATCTGGCCGGAACTGTATGGAATATTGTCACATATCATAAAACTTCCATAACTAAGAAACGGACACGCAAAATATCTTTTTTGCACGATTTTGTGGGATTAAATAATACATTTTTACATGGGATTGGGTTAAATTAGTAAATTTAATAATATTACCATATTAAAAAACAAATTGGGTGCAGAGGGAGTTTTATTTATTTATAATTTTATATATAGATCATAAGTTTACACACCAAGTAGGTAAGAGTGCCTAATTCCAGTACATCCCATAATAGTGTTTTAATATGGTAGAAACTTCATTTTGCAACTCTTATTTAATCTTGTTTGTATCTCATGTGCAATGTGCATATCATCATCACACTGCATCACATGCAGGTATTTTAAATTATAACTCAAATGTCATAGTCAAATCAAATCTAATTCTATATTTCAAATAACTAAATGATAATATTTATTTCAAATTTAGTTTTCTATTTGAGATACAATTTTGTGAGTCACTTCTTTCATCGGCAACGGAGAAATAATTGTGAGCCATCTCTCTCTCTCTCTCTCTCTCTCTCTCTCCCCCCCCCCCCCCCCCTCTCTTTATTTTGTGTTAATCAGAGCTAGGCCATTTTTTTTTAATGATTTCTCACAATTTTTTAAATTATTTTAGTTTCTTAATTATAGAGACTTGGGTTGCATAATGTGTAAGGAATCTTCAGGTAATGGATAAGATAGAGGGGTGTTAATTATTAATGACTCTTCGTAACCTTTGGTCTAATTTTCTAAAAGCAAAGTTTTTTTTTTTACCTTGACAATCGACCATTGGGCTTGAGGCTAATATTCTTTGTTTAATCATTGATTGTATACATCATCTTATACTAAATAATAATAAATAGCAAAAATGGTAGTTACAAAATTCTTAGACACCTTATACGGGCCCCTTAACCTGAGAGGCTTCCAACTGGGCAATCAAAGATATCATGGCATTGGAATTGAGTGCCTTTTGAGTTTCCCTTAGACATAAAGCACTTGCTTCAAGCCACTCCATTGTCCCTAACAGGTAGAAGTGGTGATAAGCTTGCATGGGTTGAGAATCCAAAGGGTAGCTTTGATTTAAAGAGTGCCTATAAACTTGCTATGGGTAGTGAGGAAATTGCACCATTTACAACAAGTTGGATTTGGAAAGCTCCGACTCTTTCTTGCATCAAAACTTTCTTATGGCAATGTGCTTACAATAGCATTGCTGTCAAAGAATGTCTCACAAGAAGAGGAGTGGTAGAAGATGAAAATTGTCCCATTTGCAATCGGAAAATTGAATCTACTTTGCATGCCTTAAGGGACTGCCCTCGGGTTCAGTTGGTGTGGAGACAACTTGGTGTGTGGATGAGCAATCATGGGTTCTGGACTTCCAACCTGACAAATTGGTTAAACTTAAATGGTAGATTGAACACCAATCAACCTGCTGGAAAATCCCCTTTGAAAATTCTTTTTCCTTTCGCTATTTGGAACATATGGAAGTATAGGAATGATTTTGTCTTCAACAGGAAAATGCGGAACCTTAACTTGGTGACTAATATCCAAAATCAAGCTGTGGAGTTTATGTGTTGTGTCTCACCTTTGAGAGAATTGTCACGTCGCATTATCAAGAGGGTGCATTGGGAGAAACCACCACCTGGATGGGCTAAGCTTAACACAGACAGGGTTGTTGCAGGAAATCCGGGTTTAGCAAGGTGTGGAGGTCTGATCAGGGATGAACATGGCACATGGCTTGCTAGTTTTTCAAGGAATATTGGGTCAACTACTAGTTATGCAACTGAACTGTGAGGCCTTAGGGATTGACTAGCACTATGCTGCAATTTGAATATACCCTCTCTTGTTGTTGAACTTGATGCCAAATCAATTGTTGATGTATTTTGGAACCCAAACTATGAAAATACTATTATATCTCCCATTTTGGATGATTGCAAGCAGCCAATGATGCAGTTCCAACATATTCAATTTAAACACTACTACTGGGAGGCAAACAGTTGTGCCGATATGTTGGCTAAGTTGGGTTTGGACTAAAATTTATGTTTGGTGCATTTTGATTTTCCACCTGAGAACATTAGGACTCTTTTGGATGAGGATTGTAATGGAATGTTTTTTGATAGAACCTATGTTGATCTCGATGTATTTTCTTAATCTTTAATGAATCGCCTATTTACACCCCAAAAAAGAGACCTATAATAAGCAAAAAGTACTTTACATTTTTAGAAAAACCATAATGTGAGACCTGCTAGATTAAATAAATGAATAAATTCATCATCTCCCATGAGCATTAGCATTTTTGGGGGGGTTGTAAAACCCTCCAAATTGCTATTTTAGTAATTGAGACACTAATAAAGTTCTTTAACCCAGTATTTATATCTAAAACATTTTAGTATCTGTGAATAGTAGTGTTGTGGGCCTTTTTGTTAAATCGGGCTAGACTGCCTCCTGCAGTGCTGGGCCCAAATATTCCAAGTAAGGGAGTTGGGACCGGTCCAACTGCAACTCAATTTGGTTCGGCTTATGCGCAAACTATGTCTTGTCTGCTAGGAGTACGCTTACGTCAAGCAGAATGTGGTGCTTGTCCTCTGTTTCTGCCGCAGAAAGAACTTTTCTCCAATTTTTGCCGCAGGATTGACTTTTCTGCTATGCAGCTAAACTTTTTGCCGCATAGTAAAACTGTCTGCTGTGCATTAAAGCTGTCTGCCATAAAGCCTTCTGTTGTGCAATAAAGCTGCTTGTTGTGCATTAAAGCTGTTTGCTGTGCTTTAAAGCCTTTTGCTATGTAGTAAAGTCTTCTGCAATGTGAATGACTACTCTTCATTTTTACTGCAGAAACACTTTTCTACTTTCTGCACATAAACAAATCTAAAACCCAAAGAAAATACCCATCAAACAAATGTTAGTTTAAATGGGTTAACATATTCTTAAATATATACATACATATATAAGTATATATACTTATACATATTCACATATACATTAATAAAATATATTCTGCAGGACATGAGAAACAAGATATATGTATATATACTTATGACAGGATAATGATTAGTTTGTGTCAAAAGTAAAACACGTAATAACAAATAAGGAAGAAAGCTTTGGCAAAAAATGTTTAGCTAGTATAATAGCTAACATGGTAAATATAATGAAAATGTGCTACAGCAGAATAACTAGTACAAAAAGTAAAGATCCCACGACAGGACAACTAATGTAGCCAACGTGATAAAAACGTGCTACGGCAGAATGACTAAATACAGCAGATATAATTTATAATAAGAGAAATCAAATACATTTGCAATCAAAATCAAGTATTGAATCTTCATAGAATAAGTAAACCAAGAGGGAACCCAGATCCCAACTTGAACAACCTTGTCATAGGCTTCTACCATAAAAGTTGTGCACTTTGGAGAATAGGCCTAAATGGCTACTAGCTATTACTTTTGGGGACATCACAGAGTGGGTTTGCTAAGAGGGAGGGAAAAGATGGTCTATTGATGCATGCCCCTATTTTTGCCGTATTTTCTCTCTTCTTTTTACCCTTTCTTTCTTTCTCTCCGTTCTTTTTACTCTTAGTTTCTAACTACAATCTTGCCGTGGGTCGTTTTTCTCGCTTGGGACTTTTCTTTTCTTGGGTCTTTCTCTCTAGGTGACTCTCTCTTCCTAAGTGCCTCCCTTAGGTGCTTCCCCCTATTTAGGTCTCCTCCTTGGGTGTTTTTCTTCTTCCTCTGTTTTTCACTCTTTCCCTTATTTTTTCCTCCACCTTGGTCTCCCCCTTTTTTTTTCTGCCATGGTTATCTCCCTTTTATAGCCAACTAATTCAATGGGATTTCTCCCTTTTACCCATAGGGTTTCACCAACTGTTTTCGATTTGTTGTGGGCATCCCTTCAAGATTACCCACCCACCCATTGGTTGCCTCTTCCATTGCTCAGTACATGTTTACTAGACCACTACTCATTTCATGACAAAATTTCATTTTGTTTGTTCTTGCTGTATATCTCTACCTTACTACCTAGCTCTATGGCATGTATCAAATGGTCCTAACCATTTATTACTTCTTTTGGGTAAGATACCATTCCAGCAGGATATATTCCCAAAAGAAGTTATGGCAGGAAACCAAATATAGACCCCCTTTTTCCCCCACCACTAAACCACACCCTCTGAATCCCCTTGACTATGGACCCACCTCCCTTGTATTGGCTAGGTACAGGTTAGTGGTGCCCCGGCCCTTCTGTGTTTGTCTCCCACGCCGTTTCTGCCGTAACAGATTAGTTCTGTTTCATCTGCTGCATGTTTTTGTCTTATTTCTTCACACGTTTTCTGCTGTGTTTGTTGTTTCTTTTGGTTTGACTTTTCTTTTCTTCACACGTTTCCTGCTGCTGACACTTCCTGTCGTTCCTTGTTTCTTTTCATCGTGCTTTTTCATATCAGTCTTCACGCCTATTTTTTTTTTATATAAAAGGATTTGGGCCTTTGTGGGTCAAATAATGTTGACTAGATCAAAAGGGTCTTGGGCCCAATTCATCTTCATCTATCGAATCCATTTTGCCAAAGAACTGTATTCTGCGGCAAAGCTGTATTCTGCAGCAGATTTATATTCTGCGGTAGAGCTGTATTCCCTTGCACTTCTTTTTTTGGACCTTTCTTGCTCTTCGGTCTTTTTGGTGGGTATTTGAGCCTTACTTTTCATTGGGTTTTCTTCCTCATGAGCCTTTGGGTATAGATTTGCAAAAAATAGGCATCAACGAGTAGTTACATATATTTACAACCTATAGTTTATGAGTTTGTAAACACAAAATAATATAATTTATTCAACAAGTAGTTACTTATGTTGTTGGGCTTCTTCTTTATATTGGGCTTCCTTGCCAAAGTGGGCATCAACATTACCTTCATTCAAAGAGATTGTCGATGATGATGATGTGTGCATCCTTCTCTTCTTCATCATTCCTTTGCTTGTTTCTTGGTTTTCTTTTTGGAAATTTCTTGTGATCTTGGACTTCTACAATGGTACTCATTTCTTTATTCTTCGTTCTGCCACATTACTTTCTTCAAGTAGAGTTCTTTCACAAGAGGAAAGCTTCCTCTAAGTATGTAGATCAAAGGGTGGCTTCACTCTCTTTTCTTGTGCCTTCTTCTTCTCTTTGCATTGACATATCTTCATTTCTTTTGCTCAAAATAAAGCATAGAGCTAACATTGCAAGCCCTCATCATAGTAAAGTACTCTTTCATATATTGATAATACTTTTTGCTGTGTTGAAGAACACACGTATTCTTTGCCATGATGAAGTTTTTGCGAAGAAGGATGTTGGGTCATGTAGAAAGGCAAGTTTCTTTCAGTGATGATGTATTTATGGAAGCCTCCTTATTTAGAGCTACTACTAACATAGGCAAATGTATTGTTGCAATAGTAGAGGACTTTTTAGCCCTAAGGTCATCAATACTCTTGTACCTTTGCTATTTGCATTGCGGGCCATTTCTAATTCTACCATAAATTTTGGTTTTGCTGCAAAATTGATCTTTCCACAGAAGTGACTGAGTCTGCCACTCATTTTAAGGCGCCTAAGTGGTGCCACTATAGATATTTTTCTAAGGGGAAATGAGGATACTTTCATGAGAAATCTTCACTTTCTAAACACTTTCTTTGTCATTCTGCCACAGCAACTATTGATTCCTTCGTGTTTGCTTTATTCTTCTTTAACATATTCTTCTTGTCATTCTGCCACATCCGCTGTTGGTGAGGATATCACTGACTTTTAGATGAAAAGGCATGGATGTTTTTGTGAACTAAATCTCTTAACTTTGTTGTAGTCTTCCGCAGATCTTATTTCTCCCAATTCTTCTTTCTCATGTTGCTAAGCTTAGCAATGTCTCTCCAATTCTTGTGGTCTGCCATTGAATGCATTGCTTGAGAGATGCTTGGACTTCATTGTTGATTTCCACCTTTTGTTCCTGCTGTGAGTTCCTTTGTCACTCAGCTTTTTTGCGAAGCACTCTTGAAGCTTTAAAGTCTCATGAAGAGCATTTATTTTTTTGCTATAGTGCTTGTTGGTTCACCTTTACATATGTTTCTGCCGTATCTTTCTTCAAGGTAGACCCGTAGTAACTCATTTGCCGCATGCATTTGTAATACTTTTTCTTCCCCTGGTGCTCCCTACACTCTCTTGAGTGCACTTCTTTTATCATTCCTTTTGCTTCTTCAGAGCCCAAATATCTTAAGGGGTCCCCATCTTATCCCTCTTTGAAAAGGACCGCATTGTGCAAAAAGTAGCACATTGCCAACCTCTTAAGCCTGTATCTTTCACTGTGCTTTTGTGGCAGGACGCCTTCTGTCAAATACTATATGAATGGGTTTCTCTAGTCTTTGCTGATGAATACAACGTAACTTTCCTCTCTGTCTGCCGCAAGCTGGCAGGTCCCACACTGGGTTTGGACTCGGTCTGCATCTTTGCCCATGCTTGGCCAATAGAAGTTTGCCCTTTGAAGTTTGCGGTAAAGGCTGACCTCCTTGCAGGATTCACAAGCCTTGTCATGTACTTCTTTCAACTTTCTCTAGGCCTCCTCCTGCCCCACACATCTAGACAAGACCTTACCTGACATCCCGCGATACAATTCTCCCCTGACCAGGGTGTAGCCTTTTAGTACCTTTAGTTCTGCTGTGTCTTCTTCCTCTATCAAAGCTTCCTTTATAGGAATCCTCCAATCTCCTTCACATTTTTCCTCTTGGAACCTTTCCTTTAACATCTCCACAATAGACTGCCTCCTCTTGCTGACTTCTATCCTGGTGCTATCTCTTTCAAAAAAAAATTATTTGTGAACCTAACGCTGCCAATGCATTTGTGTACTGGTTCTCGTTCCTTAGGGCATGCTCTATCTCAAAAGTTGAGAACTTTTCCTCCATCTTCTTGGGTAATCAATGCACCTATGGCATACGAGTTAGTGGCTACGTAGAGTAACAATGGCTTTTTGTGGATTGGGGCTTGCACAGTAGGAAGGTTCACCATGATCTGCTGTAGCCTTTTGAAGGCTGCCTGATGTACTTCTTTCCTCTAAGCTTTGCCCCTTCTATCTCAGTGTGGAATACCCTGGCAGGCCATTGGCTTGGCCTCGGGGTCCACGTTCAATGTATGCACTATTAGCCCAGGATCCAATCTTGGCATTTTACTGTAATCCCATGCGAAGACATCTTTGAATTCTTTCAGCAACAATATCAATTCTGATTTCTCCTTTTCTGACAGTCTTGAACTGATTAAGATGGGTCTTGGTCTCTGGGGGTTAGATGTCAGGTCAATTTCCTCCAACTTTTCTTCTGCCACAACTTCTTTGTTTTTCACTTCATTACTCTCCTCCTCCAAGCTTTCTTGAACCACGTAACACACCAAGCTTTTGTAGAAGATAGATGATGTTGCTGCTTCATCACAGACTAGAATGTTACTTGACCATGGTAGGTTGTAATAAATTGCATGGGTGTTGCACTATGCCATATCATGAAGTTTGAAGTTGTTGTAGATCAAGTGGCGGATGAATGTATACTTGTTGAAATGCCACAATCAATACTTATTTCACAGTGGGTAATGTTGCTACTACATATTGATACTCTAAGTGCTTTGTGGAAGGCTTTCTAAATTTACTGTAGAATGAGCCTTAGCCCCCCAGCATGTGAGACAACTGGATGAGTCTTTAGCTTTTTGATGAAGGCTTTTTGTATTTTTTTGTAGAATGAGACAACCCCCGATATGTGAGAATGAGTCCTTGGCTTTCTGTAGAAGGCTTTTTGTATTTACTGCAGAATAATACAGCCCCCAGCGTATGAAAATAAGTCCTTAGCTTTCACAGGAGGCTTCCCAAATTTTGTTGCAGAACGAGATAGCTCCCAGTATACGAGAATAAGCCCTTAGCTTTTAGCAGAAGGCTTCCTGTGTTTACCACAGAATGAGCTTTAGCCCCCCAACATGTGAGACAATTGGATGAGCTTGATATCACATTCTCTTGTTGTTGATGCTCCATCATGTGGTTCATGCATTCTATAAAAAAACAATTAGATGCCATGGATCTATGAGTTGCCATATTGTAGAAATTCTTCGTTGCTAGAGAATTTGGGAAAGAGTTACTTCCCGAGCATGCGTTCCACTACAAGCACAATTGCCTCCCATGTATCTTTTGCTACATATGATTGTGGCTATAGTTTTTTTGCAAATTCTTTCCAAAGACTTGCGATCATGGCCCCTTTGCGGGCTTGATTGAGTGTAGCCCCCATTATGGGCTTCTGCCAAGAACTCACAACTATGGTTCCCTTACTGGCTTCTAGCCAATAATTCATAACCATGACCCTTTTGTTGGCTTTTGCTACTAAGACCCATATTTCATGGGTTTCTTCTTTGCTTGCTTTGAGTATAGGCATATTTAGATGGAGCTTGCTACGTCTCTTGCTTCATGGTTGGCCAGTAATAGCTAAAAGTCAATGGCTTCTAATATAGAATTTTCCCATGACGTACCAACATCTTCCTGGGACATCATGCTTCCTTATTCTTGTAGCAGAATGCCCTTAAAGTAGAACGCCTTCAATAAAAACCACGTAATAGTTTTCTGCAGCAACAAGATAAGCAACTTTATTCATGGCAGAATGTGTGTTAGCAATTTTTTCTACTATTTACCTCTTGTACACAAGCTAAAAGAAGGAGCTTTAAGTTTGTCACTGTTGCAAAGTTCTTTTAGGATGAGACATGGGCATTAATGAGCTTCATAACTTGGAGAGTGCTAGTGGAGTTGCATAATTTGTAGTACAAGTGATCTGATACATTCTTTCTTAGAAATATCATAAAGATCATGATCATTAATAACACTCTAGGCATGAATCCTCTAAGGTGCTTCAAAGAAAACTTTTCAACTCTTCAAGGTTGTTGAATTAGTTTGCTAGACCCGATAATGGACACAGAGCAGTTTGCAAGCAGCTTGTAGATTTGGGCTTCTTTATGGAGAGTACGCAATAACTAAGTTGTTGGCTCCATCCCAATGTCTAGATTTAATTTGGACACTTCACCATCCTGTCATATGCCTTCAATGTATTCTTTGGTTGAAAGCGGGTGTTTCGATATCGCCGAATTGATTACTTCTCCCTTCTCCCTTCATTGATACTGATATATTTGCTGATGTAGTAGCAAAAGATTGATTCAGCAAAAGTGAACATGAAAGGCTTTGTATGCACCTCTCTTGTTTTGAGAACAAGTCTGAAATAAGATCTAAACTTGAATTTCTTGTTGTAGCAAAATCATCCATTACCCTTTTACACATCTTCACATTATCGGTGTTCCCATGAATTCTTTATGGGCAATGATTACTTTTGTTGTAGAAGAAAATCATGTTGGATTTGTGATTGCACTTAGAAAGTTCAAGAATTCGATGTTGAATTTTGTGGTAGGATATTTTGTGAAAAGAACTACAAAATTCTGCTACAAAATATTCTGTTGTAGAATATTCTACTATGAACAGTCTGCTGAGATATCTGCACTTTGGCTTCTGAAACTTTCTGCTATAAAGTATTCTGCAGATGAACATTCTGCACTTTTGAAATTCAGCAGATTCTGCTGTGAACAGTCTGCTGAAGGATCTGTATTTTCTGCTATGAAATTTCTGCGGAGGGACATTCTGCACTTCTGGAAAAGTCTGCTAAAGGATACTTTACGGAGGAAATATTCTGCACTTCTGAAATTCAGCAAATTCTGCTGTGAACAGTCTGCCGAAGGATCTGTACTTTTTGCTATGAGATTTCTACAGAGGGACATTTTGCAATTCTGAAATTCAGCAGATTTTGCTGTGAACAGTCTGCTGAAGGATTTGTACTTTCTGCTGCAAAATTTCTGCGGAGGGACATTTTGCACTTCTGGAAAAGTCTGCTGAAGGATACTTCATGGAGGAAATAGTCATTCGCAATAGTATAGTAATGATGAAAATTTTCCTTTGGCTACAATAGCTTTTTTTTTTTTTTTTTTTTTTTTTTTTTATAATTTTTAACTTTTGGTTCTTGAGGGGAAGTAGAACTAGAATCACTAGCATAAAAAAATTATTGAAACCTTGTGAGGGAATGAAGAGATTTTTCTCTTATAAATGCTGAACCCGAAGGTGGAGATGGAGAGAGTTTAGAAAGCTTCTAGTGTTCCTTAAAGGAAATGAGAGCAAAAAGGTGATAAAGAAAGCTTTTAGGAGAGTTGCATGTTTGAATAAGTAGCTTGCCACATGTCTTACATGCATGACAAGGAAAACAAGTGGCATTTAAAAGATAGGACCAAATATTGTAAAGGCCATCTATTTTAGAGTTCTTAGGATATTTTTGTTGTAGAGCTCTATGGTGTTGTAATGATATTTTGCTATTGCATTTTGATGAAATGCCATTGAACTCTGCTATGGTATTGTGGTATTCTACCATAGAATTTTGCTCATGATACTGCTCTGTTTAAATGCTGTTGTGTTCTGCTATAGATTTCTGCTACGGTACTGTCCTGTTGTAACGCTGCTACATTCTGCCACAGAATGCTGCTACAGTACTGTCCTACTATAACGTTGCTGCATTTTGCCAAAGAATTCTGCTATGGCACCATCTTGCTATAACGTTGCTGCATTTTGCCAAAGAATTCCTGAACATTGTTTTGCTGTAATGTTGACGTGATATTCCAACATAGAATTCTGCTATAGGGCTGCTATGATGTTTTGGATACTTTCCTAAGAGTATAGTTTAGAAGGTTGGAAGAACATCTGCAAGTCTTGCTCTGGTAAGGACTTGGAAACATGTTTGCGAGGGAGAAATATCTCTTTTGCGGGGGAGAAATATCTCTTTCTCCCTATCTTGATCCCAACTCCCCAGTGGAGTCGCCATTTTAATGTTGTGGGCCTTTTTGTTAAATTAGGCTGGACTGCCTCTTACGATGCTGGACCCAAATATTCTGAGTAAGGGAGTTGGGACCGGTCCAACTGTAACTCAATTTCGTCTGGCTAATGCGCAAACTATGCCTCATCTGCTAGGAGTACACTTACGGTGGGCAGAACGTGGTGCTTGTCCTCTGTTTTTGCTGCAGAAGGAACTTTTCTCTAGTTTCTGCCGTAGAATGAACTTTTCTCTAGTTTCTGCCGTAGAAGGAACTTTTCTCTAGTTTCTGCCGCAGGACTGACTTTCTGCAGCAAAACTTTTTTCCGTGTAGTAAAATCGTCTGCTGTGCATTAAAGCTGTCTGCCGTAAAGCCTTCTGCTGTGCAATGAAGCTATCTGTTGTGCATTAAAGTTGGCTGCTATGCTTTAAAGCCTTCTGCCGTGGAGTGAAGCCTTTTGCAATGTGAATGACTACTCTTCATTTTTATTGCAGAAACACTTTTTTACTTCCTGCATATAAACAAATCTAAAACCCAAAGAAATTACCCATCAAACAAATGTTAGTTTAAATGGGTTAGCATATTCTCAAATATATACATACATATATAAGTATATATACCTATACATATTCACATATACATCTATAAAATATATTCTACAGGACATGAGAAACAAGATATATGTATACACTTACGACAAGATAATGATTAGTCTGTGTCAAAAGTAAAACACGTAATAACAAATAAGGAAGAAAGTTTTGGCAAAAAATATTTAGCTAGTATAATAGCTAACACGGTAAATATAATGAAAAGGTGCTACAGCAGAATAACTAGTATAAAAAGTAAAGATCCCACAACATGACAATTGATGCAGCAAATGAGATAAAAATGTGCTACGGCAGAATGACTAAATACAACAAATATAATTTATAATGAGAGAAATCAAATATATTTGCAATCAAAATCAAGTATTGAATCTTCCCATAGAATAAGTAAAATAAGAGGGAACCCAAATCCCAACTTAAACAACCTTGTCATAGGGTCCTACCATAAAAGTTGTGCATTTTGGAGAATAAGCCTAAATGGCTACTAGCTATTATTTTTGGGGACATCAAAGAGTGGGTTTGCTAAGAGGGAGGGAAAAGATGGTCTATTGATGTATGCCCCTATTCTTGCCATATTTTCTCTCTTCTTTTTACCTTTTCTTTCTTTCTCTCTTTTCTTTTTACTCTTAGTTTCTAACTACAATCTTGCTGTGGGTCGTTTTTCTCGCTTGGGTCTTTTCTTTTTTTGGGTCTTTCTCTCTAGGTGACTCTTTCTTCCTAAGTGCCTCCCTTAGGTGCTTCCCCCTATTTGGGTCCCTTCCTTGGGTGTTTTTCTTCTTCCCCTATTTTTCACTTTTTCTCCTGTTTTTTCCTCCACCTAGGTCTCCTTTTTTTTTTTTTTTTTTTTCCTGCCATGGCTACCTCCCTTTTATAGCCAACTAATTCAATGAGATTTCTCCCTTTTACCCCTAGGGCTTCACCAACTGTTTTTGGTTTGTTGTGGGCATCCCTTCAAGATTACCCACTTACCCATTGGTTGCCCTTGCCGTTGCTCAGTACATGTTTGCTGTACCACTACTCATTTCACGACAAAATTCCATTTTATTTGTTCTTGTTGTATATCTCTACCTTACTACCTAACTCTATGGCATGCATCAGATGGTCCCAACCATTTATTACTTTTTTTGGGTAAGATACCATCCCAGTAGGATATATTCTCAAAAGAAGTTGTGCACGCCGAAAATGAGACTAATGGGCTAGAGCTCACTCGGACTCACAACTTATTTGTAGGATGGATTTGGGTTTCCTACACTGGGTCGACCTCGGCACGGAGACTCAATGAGATCACTTTTCTCTCCTTAATTGCTTAGATTGTCTTTTACTCCCTTTGCTTTCTTCCTATATCTCCTTCTTTTTCTCTAGATTTTCCAACCCCTTCCTTCATCCCAAATTCTCATATTTATAGTCCTCAGTTAGTGGAGAGTTTATGATCACTATTCCGTTAGTGTAGCGAGCAGTCCAGTATTATTCAACATAAGTGGGTGGTTAGGTGGGTGTGGGAAGCGGTAAGGATGGCCTTGGAACTTGGTTCCCACTTCTGCAGACATGCTCGGCAGCGGTGCACACAAAGGCGCTGCCGAGCATTAATCGAACAGCATGTTCGGACGCTGTTCATAGTATTGGTCGGCAAGGATTTGCCGATCGCAAACATGGAGGCAAGTTTGGGCCAGCAGCTTTTGTAGACTTGGGCTGGTCCTGCGGGAGAGAGAGAGAGAGAGAGAGAGAGAGAGAGAGAGAGAGAGAGAGAGAGAGAGTAGGAGCATGGGCCGCATCTTCACATAAGAATTAATGGCCTAAGTGGGCTCGAGTATAGGTGTCGTACAATAACCGCCCCTTGATTTGTGCCTAGGCCTCGGAACAAATCAAGGAGTCCAAACGGCGTATGCTACATGGAAGGCTCACAGAGGCAACGTCTGGGATACTCCAGAAACCTCATTAATGTGTTCCTAAAAAGGCGCGCAGGATTTGGCCGATTGGCTCGCCCTTCATAATTACCTGATGTTTCGTGAACCGAGGTAGCGCAGACGCTAGTAGGCGTTGGGACTAGCGAGGTGGTGTAGACGCCAGTTACTTAATCCTCATAGTGGCTGATTAATTGCTGCTAACCTCACTCAAGATTTCTATAAAAGGCCGGTTCTAAATCATTCTTCTACTTTGTCGTTCTCTACCCTCTGAGATTCCCTTTCCACTGTACATTCATCCGTGCACTAATTCTCCAGCCCAGAATCTTTTCTCATCTTAGAGCCCAAAGTAAGTCTTCTACATTTTCCTTTTTACTTCCGCATCTTCATCCATTTTTCTTCTAGGATTTAGGATGGGATATTCGTACTTTCTGGATACAGATGCGACCTTAGCCACTTTCGGGCAGGCCTTTGACATCCCTATCGATGTGGAGGTGGCGTATTGCCATGAGAGCGAGATCGCTCTTCATAGGTGAGGCAACACCACCTTTTTTCCCTTGATGACAGTTTTGGAGGGTGGATGAGGTTTCCCGTAGACCCTCTTCTAGTAGACACCCTTAGGTATTATGGGTTGTGCCTCGACCAACTTCCTCTCAATTTTTACCGGAAAGTGAGTTGTGTGAGTTGGTTGAACCAAATGTACGGTTTAAAATTAAAACAACATGACATAAACCACATGTACAGTTTCTGTGGGAGTAAGAAAACAAATTACTATTTCAAAGTCAAAGACATAAGGGTACGGCTGATCTCTTGCCTACCTGACTTAAATAGGAACTCTGTTAGGGAGTTTGTTCGAGTGCGGGGCAATTGGTTTGCCGGTGAATTCCCCTACCCCCTCTCTAGGCGCGAAGTGGGTCCGTCCTGATCATTGTCCCGCTTTCATTTATTATTTATTTTCATGCAGACACGTACATATATCTCGTATTGTTGTGGGCAGACGGTAGAGTGTTCGTCTCGGACATTAGAGTCGTGCACGTGTGGGATTTGAACTTCGTGCTTAGGTTCGAGATTTTCGTTCACTCAGACGGACAGCTCCGAGCGTCCCACCTGATACTCGGGGTTGATCTCGTGTATTCCACCTGGCAAGCTTTCAGCCAAGCACTGCTAGTTGGTAGCCCACTCTTGTCCTACATTGATGTTCGGCATGCTAATTTTCTTCCTTTGAAGTTTCCAATAGGCGAGGCCCGTGACCAAGGTCCTAGGTATATCTACTCTGACGAGTGCCAACCTGTACGGGACAAGTCAGCTAAGTGTGTGTCCCGTGCTCGCCGAGAACGAGTGCACGAGCAAATTTAGCCAGAACCCCTCGTCCAACTAGAAGGTCCCATTGACCAAGGAGCCCCAACCCCGGACACCAAAGAAGTAGTTGCTGAATCTCCTGACTGCCCTGAAACTGAACTCAACCAAGGTGAAGAGATGTTGACTCGAAGGACGATGTCGATCAGCCATTTCGTTCCTGGAGGCAGGGCTACCGCGTAGCAACATTAGCCCTAGGGGTGCGGCCAAACCCTTCTTCCCCCGTCCATAGCCCCTGGTTGGCAAAGAAAAAGGCAACGTACAATCGAACAAGCCCTCATTGGCCTGGGTGACGCGCCTTCAATTACTCCTCCCTGGCCATCCAATGGGATCGTGATCCATGAACCCTCGGGTCAAACTGGAGCACAAGTGGCGTCCTTTTCCCACTCTGTACCCGCTTGGCAGCCTTCGTTCATGTTGGATGGCAAACTTCTTTGTTCGAACACAAGTGTGCACGTTTAGGGAAATGGGGCAGGTGGTCACGTCGCCCAGACCCTAGCACATGGCCTTCTACTGCTCGAGGACGTGAGTGCCTTTGAAAAGGGCACGGATAAATCGATGGGAAGGAGGCTGCAGTGGCATACTATCGTGGTAAGTTTTTTTTTTTTTTTTAACTAATATTCTGTCTTCTAGGGTTTGGTGCCCATTCTTGTCACTTCATTAGGCCACGCAAATGGTGTATATACTTGACAGGTGTGTCAAGGATCTTACTGAGGATGTTGGTCGGGAGAAAGCTCTTAAGGACGTGGCCGAGGTGAATGCTAGGGAAAAGGTCGTGGCTGTTTCGACTGCGAAGAAGAAGGCTGCTGCGGCAGAGAAAACGAGGGTGGCCGCAGAAAAGAAGTTCTCAGAGCTGCAAGTCTAGGTTGGGGATACCAAGCTCATGTTAGCGGAAGTTGTGAGCATAAATAGTGCACGTTTCGAGGAGCTGGTTGACCTGAGGGCAGCCTTGGAGGCAAGCGAGAGCAAATGGTATAATAACGGATTTGCTGATGCGGAGAACTTAAGTGAACCCATCATAAGCGATGCTCGGAAGCTTGGTTTTTTGGAGGGGTGGTTTACTGCTTTGCAGGCTTTGGGAGTCCCTGAGGATTCCTCTTTGTGAAATCCCGACCAAGTTCCGTTCTCGATTTCAGCACCTGGCTTGTAGAACCTTCAAAGGCCCGTTGATGAGGAAGAGACGACCAGTTGAGGGAGTTGGTGAAGCAGATAGATTCTCACGTGGAGATGGGGGAAACAGAAGTGGCCAGCCACCCCCCTTCTTGAGACTAGCTCGGCCAAGACCCTCCTCAGACTCTAGTGCAAGAACATTTTGTGGAGACTGCTGCTCGGGAACAACTTGCAGATTCTGCTTCTTAATTGCCGAACCGTGACTTCTTCTTTCAAGGAAGCTTCTCTTGTTTTCCCTCCTCTCCCCCTTTTTTTTTTTTTTTTTTTTTTTTTTTTTTTTTTTTTTTTATTATTAGTGTTTTTCTTATGCCTTTTAGTTGGCTTGCCTATGTCATCGGGCTGTGGTGATCGAATAATTGCTTTTTTTTTTTTTTTTTACTTGGCTTGATACTTAAATGGCCACTTGGTTTTGTGGTCAAGATACAACTTTAATTCCTAATATGATGATTTAGTTTTGTAGTATTTATTGCGCTATGTATTTGCTTCGCATTTACGTTGTAGTGGCCTGGGTAATTGAATCCTGTTTCGTCATAAGACGGGGATTGAATCGGGCAGCAAGTTTCTGTCCTTAGAATAATGATTTAGGGTTTCTCTACTTAAGAGTAATAATTTAAGTTTTCCACCTGCTCGGTAATATGGATCGAACCGAAAAGCAGGTTTCTTTCCTTGTAATTTTTAAGGTTTCCACTTGCTTAGTGATATGGATCCACCGAGAGTTAGGTTTCTGTCCTTGTAGTAATTTTCAAGGTTTCCACCCGTTCGGCGATATTGATCTACCGAGAGTTAGATTTTTGTCCTTGTAGTGGTTTTTTGAGGTTTCCACCTGTTCGGCGATATGGATCGAACCGAGAGTCAGGCTTCTGTCCTTATAGTAATTCTAAAGGTTTCCACCTGTTCGGCGATATGGATCGAACCAAGAGTCAGGCTTCTGTCCTTATAGTAATTCTAAAGGTTTCTACTTGTTCGACGATATTAATCTACCAAGAGTCAAGTTTTTGTCCTTGTAGTGGTTTTTTAAGGTTTCCACCTGTTCGACGATATGGATCGAACTGAGAGTCAGGCTTCTATCTTTATAGTAATTTTAAAGGTTTCCACCTGTTCGGCGATATTGATCTACCGAGAGTCAGGTTTCTGTCCTTATAGTAATTTTAAAAGTTTCCACCTATTTGGTGATATGGATCGAACTGAGAGTCAGACTTCTGTCCTTATTAAGATTCACAACTTAGGGTTATTTTATGCTCGGCAAATGAAGTCAGACAGAGAGGAGACAACAAAATTGAAATTGCTTGCTCAGATAAATGCCATCGTCTTTATTAGTGAAAATCGTGCAATATTACACCAACCTTACAATTTATAGCACTGCCCATTAGTGATAGAATCTCTTAAGATTATGGGCGTTCCACGGCCGAGGAAGCGGCCTCTTGTTTAGGTCTTCCAAGTAATACACTTCCGCACCAGCGATGGTAGTGACCTTGTAAGGCCCTTCCCACGTTTGCACCAGTTTCCCGGCATTCGTATCCTGCATATTTCCCACAGCTTTCTTAAGAACCAAATCCCTGACGCCCTTACGTCTTGGCTATATCTCTGGACGAGCTTTTGCTGATATTCTGCAAGCCATATAGTCACCACTTCACGGCATTCTTCCAACTTGTCCAAACATCCCACCATCATCTCATCATTTTGGCTGAGATCGAATCCTGCGACTCGTGCACTGCGAAGATCCACCTCGGTTGGTATCACAACTTCTGCTCTGTATGTGAGAGAGAACGGGGTTTCTCCAGTTGACCTCCTGGGAGTTGTTCGGTATGCCCACAAAACTTTGGGCAGCTCCTCGGCCCAATTTTCCTTCGCACCCTCCAGCCTCTTTTTTAGCCCATTCGTGATTACTTTATTTATCGCCTCGGCTTGGTCGTTACCCTGGGGATATGCTGGAGTCAAGTATCTATTCTTGTTGTCGAGATCACTACAGAATTCATGGAATGCTCGGCTGTCTAATTACAGCCCATTGTCTAATATAAGCGAGTTTGGCACCCCAAACCTTGTGATTAAATTCTTCCATACGAATTTCTTTACATCCACGTCCCGGATATTGGCCAAAGCTTTTGCCTCCGCCCATTGGTAAAATAGTCAACAGCCACCAACATGAATCTACGATTACCTATCACCCGGGGGAATGAGCCGATGATATCCAACCCCCATTGTGTGAAGGGCCAGGGACTATTGATCGGGTTCAAATGGCCTGCGAGTCGATGAATTAGGGGGGCATGCTTCTGACACTGCTCATATCTACATACATACTCGGCGACGTCCCTCTGCATTTGAGGCCACCAAAACCCTTGAGTCATTGCCTGGTGTGCCAATGAACGTCCTCCTACATGACTGCCACACACTCCATCATGAAGCTCAGCCAACAGCTCGCCCACCTTCTCTGGGCGTAAGCACAAAAGGTATGGCCCTCCAAAGGATCTCTGATACAACGTTCGGTCTTCTGATAGCCAATACCGAAGGGTCGTTCTACGGATCTTGCTGCCCTCCTTTTCATCAAAAGGGAGTCGGTCCTCAGCCAGGAAGTCAATAATGGGGTCCATCCAGCACGGCTCGAGTGCTACGATTGCTGAGATATCGACCCCTGCAATTCCCGGATCACTTGTTATGCTGATGCTCGGCTCTGGAATAAGCTCGACCTTGATTAGTCGAGGTATCTCTTCGGCTACTGATGATGCCAGCATCACTAGGGAGTCAGCGTGTCTATTTTGCATTCGAGCCACTTGGAAAACTTTTACCATGCTGAAACCGGTTATGGCTTGCCTCACCTGT
The DNA here is from genome assembly GCA_030445155.1 of Quercus variabilis. NCBI lineage: Eukaryota > Viridiplantae > Streptophyta > Magnoliopsida > Fagales > Fagaceae > Quercus > Quercus variabilis. The sequence goes on from CP129447.1 coordinate 7,661,807, forward strand.
TCCAGGTATGCTTTCATACGGAGATCTCGAGTTTCGAAACTGCCCTGCACCTGATTAACCACTAGACGTGAATCTAAATACACTTCTACTTCCCGGGCACCTAAACTTGAAGCTGCCCTTAGTCCAGCTAGAAAGGCCTCGTATTCCGCCTCGTTGTTGGAGGCCTTGAAACCTAACCTAAACGAGTGCTCTAAACGTATTCCTTCTGGGGTGATTATGACAACACCTGCGTCGGCCCTCGAAAAGCTCGATGCCTCGTCCACGAACACTTTCCACGAGCGAGACTCCACGTTGCAAATTATCTCCCCCTTCCCTTTTAGCGTGAACTCGGCGATGAAATCCACAAGGACCTGGCCCTTCACCACACTTCGAGGTCTGTATCGTATGTTAAAAGAATCAAGCTGAGTCCCCCATTTTGCTATTCGGCCAGTGAAGTATGATCTCCTCAATAGTGACTGTAAGGGATATTCGGTTAAGACGTAAACCATATGAGCCTGAAAGTAGTGAGGCAGCTTTCTCGTGATGTGTATTAAGGCTAACACAAGCTTCTCTAAAGGTAAGTATCTCGCCTCTGCATCAACTAGAGTCTTGCTGACGTAGTACACAAGTTGTTGGATTCCTTGGTCCTTTAGTAGCACGGCGCTCACAGCGTGCTCGAACACTACCAGGTACATGAACAAATCCTCACTTGGTTCTGGAGTCATTAGCATGGGTGCCTGTGCCAAATAATCCTTCAGATCCATAAAAGCCCTGTCGCACTCTTTGTCTCACAGAAATCCAGTCCACTTTTTCAGAAGTTGGTAGAATGGTCGACAGCGATCTGCGAATTTGGAGATGAACCGATTAAGGGCGGCTAGCATCCCGGTCAACACTTGCACTTCTTTCAGACTACTCAGTGGCTTCAGTCTTTTCACAGCCTCAATTTGGTCGGGGTTGACCTTTATTCCCCGCTTAGTGATCAGATACCCCAGGAATTTTTTGGCCCCCACACCAAACGTGCACTTCTCGGCATTAAGGCATAACTTATGCTGTTAAAGAACCTTAAAAATGCCCTGAAGGTCATTCATATGCTGTGCTACCTGCTTGCTCTTCACCACCACGTCATCGATGTACACTTCAACCGTACGCCCTATCTTGTCTTGAAACATCCGCATCATCATTCGTTGGTACGTAGCCCTGTTGTTCTTTAGTCCGAAGGGCATTACCGTGTAGTGGTAGTTGGACTCTAGGGAGATAAATGCCATCTTTTCTTGGTCCTCGAGCACTAGGGCGACTTGGTGATACCCTTGGAAAGCATCCAGAAAGCTCATTCTCAGGTGTCCATACTTGGCATCCATTAATTGGTCAGTTTTTGGCACGGGGAAAGGGTCTTTTGGGCATGCCCGGTTCAGGTCTGTGAAGTCCACGTAAACCTTCCACTTACCATTCTTCTTCTTCACTACCACGGTATTTGCCAACCAATCCGGGAAGAAAATTTCCCTTATCGCCCCAGTATCCTTCAACTTTTGGACTTCCATTTTCACCGCCTCAGCATGCTTCGAGGCCGATCTCCTTGACTTCTACTTCTTAGGGTGGAACGAAGGGTCAACTCTAAGTTTATGTACAATGAATTCAGGGTCCACCCCGGGCACCTCATACGGACTCCATGCGAACACGTCTACATTATGTATGAGGAGCAACAACATTTCCACCCTTTCCTGCTCGTCCATGCCTTTCCCTACGTGAAAACACTTGTCGGCATCTGGAAGAATCTTTACTTTTATTATCTTCTCAGCACAACCACCCTCCACTTCTCCTTGATCATCCTGTAATTGCTATAACGAGACCCCCTGCAGCGGCTCTTCCTGTTGGGCACATTCTCCCTGATCGGTTGTCTCCTTCCTTTGTTTAATTGTGGCGATTAAGCATTTTCTCACCGTCTGCTAGCTTCCCCTTACCATAGCAATACCATGCTCGGTTGGAAACTTCACTTTTACGTGCAAGGTGGATGGAACTGCTCCCATGGCATGGATCCACGGTCTGTCGAGTATTGTTGTGTACAGTGAGTAGGAAGTCACCACTACAAACGTCACTACCACCTCCTTGCCCTCCATATTCACAGGCATAGATATTTGCCACTCGGGTATTACAATTTTCCCATCAAACCTGACCAAAGGGGTGCTGTACTTAGAGAGGTCCCCATTTTTCAACCCAAGCCCCTGGTATAAGTCCGGATACATCACGTCAGCCCCGCTTACCTGGTCTATCATTACCCTTTCCACCAAAAACCCGCCTGTCCGAGCGGTAACTACCAACGCGTAGTTGTGCGGCTAGACCATTCCCCCATTCCCTCTAGATCACTGTCACCGAAAGTGATAGGCTCCCAGGTGAGCTTCATCTTCTTCCCTGTCGGTGGTGTGCCCGAGCTACCTTCCACTGGGACCACACTTAGAACCCCTTTTTTCCTTGCCAAGGCGAGACTTCTCGAGGGGGGGGGGGGGGACGTAGATGACCTCAATTATCCCGAGCGGGGGTGAAAGGGGTTTGTCCCTTCGTGTAGCTCCTTGCCCCGTCTCCTGATCCCTCGCGTCTAGCACGAACTCTTTCAAATACCCAGCCTTGGCCAGCTGCTTGAGATGGTCTTTTAACATCGGGCATTGCTCGATCGTATGTCCTTTGTCTTTATGATAGGTGCAGTACAAGTTTTGATTTCTCCTAGTAGGGTCACTCCCCATCCTGTTCGGCCACCTAAAATATGGCTCGTGTTTAATTTTTTCCACGATTTTGTGCACCGGCTCCTTGAACGTTACATTTACCTCCCCTATTGGTGCCTCTGGTTCTTGAATTCTCAGATTCCCCCAAGTCCTCGATTGAAAGACACTTGACCGAGGGTGATTTGTCACCTACACTTTGCCTTTACTCTATATCCGGTCATCTTCCAGCCGTTTATATTCTTCAATGCGCCTTATCAATTGCCTCATATCTTCGAGAGGCTTCTTAGTTAGCGACTCCCTCAGCCCGAAATTTTTAGGCAATCCCATCCTAAAAGTGCTCGCAGCAATCTTCTCGTTTCCCCCCGCCGATCTCGTTGTAGATCTCCCAGTACCCACTCGCATAACTACGGAGGGTTTCCCTTGCACTCATTTTCATGGACAGCAATGCGTCTACTGGTTGTGGCACCTAGCTGCAAGTTATAAATAGGATGCCAAACTCTTGTATCAGCTCTGCGAAATTGTGGACAGAACCTTTCCGCAGACCGTTAAACCATCTTAAAGCGGTGAGGGAAAAACCTTGCACATCAGTGCGTCGTTGTGGGTATGTAGAGACATCATCTGGATATAGTGACTAACTTGCTGTACTGAGTCTGTTTTCCTATCGTAGGAGTTGAAAGGAGGGTGCGTGAATTGGTCCAGCATTGGGGCTCTTTTGATTTCAGCCGATAACAGGGATCGGGCGTCTCTTTGTAGCGCGCGGCTCATCGCATCCATGGCCGTATTTTGGGGCCATTGCTCTTCTGGGGAATTTGAACCTCAGTCTGCGTACTCCCGCGACCGTGAATGTTCTCGGTGTTGGCGTGATTCTCGTGAATGAGACCATTCCCTTCGCCAACGAGATTCTCGGGAATGGGAGCGTTCTCGGCGGTTATGGGACCTAGATTGATTGAACCCCACCTGACGACGATCTTCCTCAGTGTTGACTCTTCTTTCTCGGTTGTCTCCATCCCTTTTATGATGCCTGTTCTTTGCCTCCAACTTCAGGTCTCTTATTAGCCTGTGCAACCGTTCAAGCTCTTTGTCTCTCTCATCGAATCGCTTGTGCCCTAAGGCATTCGAAATTGTGCGCTGCGTTTGGTACGACCCCTCCCTAAGGCCGGACTGCTCCTCTTGTTCGTGGTTCCTATTTTCATGTCTCTTTTGCCTTCTTTCTCGCTAAGAGGATCCCTGAGAAGATCTCGTTGAACCACTTTTAGCGACGCTCCTAGAGTGTCTCCCAGACATCTACCTTATCGGGATTGAGTCTCAGTAGAACTACGGCATTGTAGGAGATCCCCACAGACGGCGCCAATTGTGCACCCCGAAAATGAGACTAATGGGCTAGAGCTCACTCGGACTCACAACTTATTTGTAGGATGGGTTTAAGTTTCCTACACTAGGTCGTCCTCGGCATGGAGACTCAATGAGATCACTTTTCTCTCCTTAACTGCTTGGATCGTCTTCTACTCCCTTTGCTTTCTTCCTATATCTCCTTTTTCTCTAGATTTTCCAACCCCTTCCTTCTTCCCAAATTCTCATATTTATAGTCCTCAATTAGTGGAGAGTTTATGATCACTATTCTGTTAGTGTAGCGAGCGGTCCAGTATCATTCAACATAAGTGGGTGGTTAGATGGGTGCAGGAAGCGGTAAGGATGGCCTTGGAACTTGATTCCCACTTCCGCAAACACGCTCGACAGCGGTGCACATAGAGGCACTGCTAGGCATTAACCGAATGGCATGTTCGGACGCCATTCATAGTATTGGTCGGCAGGGATTTGCTGATCGCAAACATGGAGGCAAGTTTGGGCCAACAGCTTTTGTAGACTTGGGCTGGGCCTGTGGAGAGAGAGAGAGAGAGAGAGAGAGAGAGAGAGAGAGAGAGAGAGAGAGAGAGAGAGTAGGAGCATGGGCCGCATCTTCGCATAAGAATTAATGGCCTAAGTGAGCTCGGGTATGGGTGTCGTACAAAAGTCATGACAGGAAACCAAATATAGACCTCTTTTTCCCCCCACCATCGAACCACACACTCTGAATCCCTTTGACCAGGGGCCCACCTCCCTTGTATTGGCTGGGTACAGGTTAGTGGTGCCTCGGCCCTTCTGTGTTTGTCTCCCACGTTGTTTCTGCCGTAGCAGATTAGTTCTGTTTCGTCTGTTGCGTGTTTTTGTCTTATTTCTTCACATGTTTCTTGTTGCGTTTGTTGTTTCTTTTGGTTTGGCTTTTCTTTTTTTCACACGTTTCCTGCTGCTGACACTTCCTGCTGTTCCTTGTTTCTTTTCATCGTGCTTTTTCATATCAGTCTTCATGCCTATCTTTTTTATACAAAAGAATTTGGGCCTTTATAGGCCAAATAATGTTAACCGAATCAAAAGGGTCTTTGGCCCAATTTATCTTCATATGTCGAATCCATTCTGCCAGAGAACTATATTCTGCCGCAAAGCTGTATTTTGCGGCAGATTTGTATTCTGTGGCAGATCTGTATTCTGCGGTAGAGCTGTATTCCCTTGCACTTCTTTCTTTGGACCTTTCTAGCTCTTCGGTCTTCTTGGTGGGTCTTTGGGCCTTGCTTTTCATTGGGTTTTCTTTCTCAGGGGTCTTTGAGTATAGATTTGCAAGAAATGGGCATCAACAAGTAGTTACATATATTTACAACCTACAGTTTATGAGTTTGTAAACACAAAATAATATAATTTATTCACCTTCTCTCTCTCTCTCTTATTTTTTCTCTGATTCTCTTCTCGGCACTTCTTCGTCCTTTCTTCTCCCTCAGTCCCTCTCAATCTCTGAATCTCTCTTTTCTCTTAGTTCTCCCTCGCAATTTTAGGTATGGATTTGGTTTGGTGGTACAAATCAGAGTTTGGGTTGGTGGCTGTGGTTGGAGTTTGGGTTGGTCATTTGGGTCTGCGTTTGGGTGGTTTTTGGGTCAGATTTAGGTGGTGTTTGGTTCGGCATTTGGGTCAAAGTTTGGGTGGTGTTTGGGTAAGATTTAGGTGGTGTTTAGGCCTTCGTTTATATTGGTGTTTGGACGGCAATTGGGTTGACGTTTGGGTCAGAGGGTGTTTCGATGGTAGCGATGGGTTGTTTCAGTGCTTGCTAGTTTGGGTGGTGGGTTTTGGTGATGGTTGTTTTGGTGGTGGCTGGGTTTCACTAGTGGGTCGTTTTGGTGATTTTATTTTAGCATTGAACATAATAAAATAATATAAAAAATACAATAAAATAATATATCTACTACGTTAAACAACTACCACCTTCTTCAACACAATAAAATAATATAACTTTTAATAAAATATTTCTTTTTTACCATCTTAGCTATCAGGGGCGGAGGCAGTTGGGGGGGTGGGGGGGGGGGGGGGGGCGAGGGGGGGCACCTGCCCCCCCTGACTCCTCCTAAAAGTTTCATGCGTAACCCTTCATTCTTAAGGAGTTACTCGCATAGAGGAGAAAAAAAAAAAAGACTCCCTGAAACAAAGTGAGTCTGACACAAGGAAAAATAAAGCAAAAAACAGTTTTCTCAAACATCAAATCTATCAACTTTCCACCTATTTTACTATTCATGTAGGTAGTTTTTGTCTTGTCCTTTAACAACTGTTTCACAATTTTTTTCTTTTTTCTTTTCTATTTTTTTTTTTTTACTATTTTCACTATTAATGATACTTTTTACAATATTATATCATTGATTGATGTTAGAGATATTATAAATTTTACTACTTATATTTTACAAATTGATATGTCACCAATCACAAAAAATAATTTCAAATTATATATTTTTAAAGTAACACTAATAACATTTTTACCACATCAATTTGTAAATTTTTTGTTGTAAATTTTGTAGTATGAATTGGTTATTTTTTTAATTTTATTTTAATGATATGAAATATATTTATTTTCTTACCATTGTTTATTTATTTTGTTATTATTATCGATTAATATTTTTTAGATCAATTTCACTTTAAATAATATCTTTTAATTTTGTCCCCTCTGAGCCAAAATTCTGGCTCCGCCACTGTTAGCTATCATGCATAGCCATCTTTGGCTATACACTTTAGCTCAACAACCAATTTTTTTAGCTTTTCCCTCATAATTGCAACATGCTTTTTAGTATTGGTAGTGCTAAAACAAGCAACCAATGCTTGTGCTAATACAATGAAATTTTAGGAGGAAGATGGCAAAAATCTTACGATTCTTATCCTCAAATGCTGACAGTACGTGAACGTTATTCTTATCTTCAAGTTTGGTGTCTGAATTGTTTTCTTCCCTAGCTAGAAAGTGCCAAAGTAAGGAAGGTAGAAGGAAATTTCTCCGCACAGTACAAGTGGGTAAAGCATTAAAGTTTCTGGGTGTATATATATAGATATATTTGCCACTCCTTAACTCCTAAATCCTAATTGCGCGCATTGCGGGTATGAATATCAGCAGCACAAGTCACCTTCTGAAGGTTGGTGGCGGGTACGTATAGTAGGGGTTAGGATGTGTTTTGGTGTCATATTTTACTTTTTAGTGGCCATGCGAAAGCATCCACGTGGATATTGAATTATTGCATATGTCTTTTAGGATTTTTAATACATGAATTAGCCATTTTCTTTTATTTTTTAGTCAAAGTTTCATTTACCATTCACTTGAAAATATTTTTAGTACTTAATAACAACTCTTAAAGTACAACTAATGTGAAGTATGATATTTTGGTTAATACTCATTAAATGGTCAGATTGTAAAATTTATAAAATTATGAACATATATATACCTAAACTTCAAAGTTTAACTTAAAAACAACAAAAAATTTGGAATCTATAATTTAATTGTCCTTATGTTATATTATCTATACACAAATTAAGTACGAAACCAAATTTCAAGATATAAAATCAAGTTTTCGAAACTTTAGAATGTAAAATCTAGTCAACCCAAATTTCGGGAATATAATTTAGGGAGGTAATTTACAATTTAAGATCCCGTCATTCTGGAGAAAAACTCTCTATTCTTTTAAAATTGCATGCATACTTTAAAATTGATGCATGAAAAGTATTAGCCTTTACCAAAAAAAAGAAAAAAAAAAAAAGAAAAAAAAAAGAGAAAAATCTCTGCTCTGAGGCTAGTAGTTTTAAATTTCATAAGAAAAATTGTAATTATTCTCTCTTTGAATTAAAATAAATAGTTTGTTAAAAAATAGTGTATATTATTTTCTTTTATCAACGTTAGAGAACGATAGAGTGGGACAAAAGAAGAAAATATTTAATTTATTTATAAAAAAAGTTGTAGTATAATCAAATAGCTGCTATTTCTTGAAAATACGACTCATCCTCATCCAAATCCCCTTTAAATTAAAACCCACTATTCCTATCAAAAAAAAAAAAAAAAAAAACCCACTATTAAGCTGTTAACCAACTCAAACTTCTCCACTAATAAATGGTTACAACAATTACTACTACGAGAAGGCAAGCACGCTGCCTCCTCGTTGTATCATGATACTAGTGCACACAGTGTGTTGCACTGCACAAAAAAAAAAAAAAAAAAAAAAAAAAAAAAAAAAAAAAAAAACACTGAAAAATGTGACTTACGTTTCTAGTGTGTATGATAAACACCGCCTATGGTGTTATTCTTGCTAAACCCTACGAAAGTTTACAGAGTTTCTTGAGCTCGGCTTTTTGTTAGCTCAATAGATGTTAGTGAGAGTTTAGAGAGGTCTTCTGAACTAGTATGCGAATCACTCTGTATAAAAAATAAAAATTTGCTACAATTAGAAACAATTGCAAGTTTCAATTTAGGCATAATGAATCAAATGCCAATTAAAAATCTTAAGATTCTATATAAATAACATGACTAGGCTTCAACCAAATATCTAACTTGATCAATATACTCTGTTTTTTTTTTTTTTTTTTTTTTTTGAGAATCAAACCTCGTTTTATTTCCTAACCAAATAACAAACATTAATAGATTTAGTAACAAGTCGTTTAATCAATAATGAATATCTCAGATCAAGTGTTGAATAAATTTATTTCGCTTCATCCCAATCTATAAAACCAAAAACAATAACACACAAAAAACACAGAGACTCATAAGCATACAAAGAAAGAGGAGGGGATGAAACCCCAGGACAGGTAGTGATACGGGTTGTGTGGGGTACGGGTATAATTGTGAGGAACAGTGAGGGCTAGTCACGCTCTTTTTTTCCAGTAAACGTGGAAGACTAAGACGTTGATCACTCGACAAAAGTAAAGCTATCTAATAGACATTTTTATAGTCTTTCTTTATAGGATACCTCAGAATTTTCCTGTGTGCATGGGTTTGAGAAATTGCGGTGTGATTGTGAGCGTTTTATGGAATATTTATTTTATTTCATTAGTCTTCGTCTTTTTATTGTTGATAGTAAAGACGAGGAAGCCGTTGCTTGATTTGAAGAATACTGTATTTCTCACTTTTTTTTTTCTTCACCGCCCATTGTTGCGAGCAAAACAATATCAAATTCTTCGAAAATAGAGAGAGAAATTTCAGCTTGAAAGAAAGAGACGCTAGGATTGCTACGAGCAAAAAATATGAAAATCTTTGAAAAATAGAGAGAGAAGTTTGAGCTTGAAAACAAAGAGATGCTAGGATTGTTGCGAGCAAAGACCAAAGAATTTTCGAAAATAGAGAGAGAGTTCAGCTTGAAAGAAAGAGACGAGGGAGAGAATGAAAGGTGTTGTAATTCAAAGACAAGGAAGTGAATTAAGAAGTGCCTGAGGGAGTTAAGGTATTTATCGTTATCAAGATACTCATTTTACATCTTCTCAAAAGAAAAAAGATTCTCATTGTACAGTTGTGCAACGTTTATCACATGCGTATGGTCCACGCGTTAATCACCTTTTTTTTTTTTTTTTTTTTTTTTTTAAAGAACAATTATATATAGGCCTCACATTTGAGGGTCTTTCTTAATAGTTGATGAAATTGATACAATTGTTTAAAACTCTCAAATAAAAGGTCTTCACTTGTAAAAAAAATAATATATATATATATATATATATATTATATTTATCTATATATTTTAATTAAAAAAATGTAAGTACTTTTATTGATCAATAAAATGCATTAAAAATACCTTGCTGTATCTTAAAATGCAGAAGACTAAAAATGAAAAAAACAAAAATAGTCAAACTTCATCTAACAAAATTAAATTTTAGGAGACAAATTTATTAACTCATTCTTAAAATATGCTAAAATCAAAATTAATACCGGAAAAATTCATTAATAATACAACGTAATTGTCTTGAAATATGCTAAAATAAAGATTCTAAATTTCAAAAACAAAAGAAAAATCTCTCATCTTTCTATCTCTCTGCTTGTCCATCTATATTCTTACCTTTCTTTTCTTTATCTTGATTCTTGATCTTTTTCTATACACTCAGTTTAGTTTGAAATCTTTCTTTGTTAATTCCCTTCAATTTACAATAAATTCAAAATTGAAGCAGCATGGGCAATGGGCATATCAGAGGTAATCTTCTCCCCGTCTCTATCTATCTAAAAATTAAGATGAGGGGTCTGCTATTTATTCAATTTAAATTATATATATATATATATATATATATATATATTTTAGTCTATCTCATTGCATGATTGATTGATATTTGATAAGAGTCATAGGACAACATGTTTTTTGCACATAAGATAGGCTGGACAACACGTTTTCTCATTTTTGCACAATTGCGCATTGCACAGCCCAGAGGAATAGGACAAAACGTTTTCTTACTTTATCAATTATTATAAATTATCATATATACCAATTAATAATTTGATGTGTATCATATCAACTCATTTATATTATAGTGACACTAATTTATTGTACCATGTAATAAATTAATTTTTATTTGTGCAGGTTTAGACTTTAAAGTAGTCACAGCTTTAGAAAAACTGTAATAACCAGATTTTATTATTCTATACTTTAAATTTTATTTTTAGTTAAATTATCATTTTTAATTATAAATTGTGTTTTATTTATCTATAAATATTCTCATTATAAATGTCTACTAGAAAATATTTATCCGAACATGAAAAACTTCAAAAAAGAGAAAAATTGAAAAACAAATTGAATCTCAAAAAGGATCTATGGATAAATTTGTTACTAGTATTTAGAAAATCACAATAGAAAGTTTTTTTATTTAATTTTGAAAAACTAAAAGCACTAAATGATAATAGTTTGAACAAATACTGTCTCAATCTCAAAAGTTTTCTCAAACATGATGTTTATTATGATATTGATGGTTTACATTTATTTGCAGAACTAATAGTTTTAAAAGAAGTTATCCAAATAGATGAAAATACTCCAATTAATATACTTAATTATTTAAAAAGACTAGATTCTTTTTCAAATGCATATATTGCTTATAAAATATTACTAACAATACCTGCTACAGTTATATCAGAAAAAAGTTTTTAAAAATTAAAATTAATAAAATTTTATTTAAGGTCTACTATGTCACAAAAAAAGATTAAATGAATTAACTATATTATCAATTAAAAAAATATATTAGAGGAATTCAAATACAAAAACTTAATTAGTAATTTTACATCTCAAAAAGCAAGAAAAATAAATTTTAAATAAAAAATTTAATATATATTATTTTATTAATATTTAAATATAAAAAAGATCTCACATAAAATTTTTACTTAAAATCCTCAGAATTGTTGTGCCGGCCCTTTCTGAGTGGCCTGCGCCTAGGGCCAGCCCTGCACACATGACAGCTAATAAAAATCAAAAACAAAACTCTTATCTATTTAATTAAAGACCAAATAGAGCCGGCCCTGCCTAAGTGGCCTACGCCTAGGGCCAGCCCTGCACACATGACAGCTAATAAAAAACAAATACAAAACTCTTATCTATTTAATTAAAGACCAAAGCAACTAGAGTGCTGGCAAGAATTGTTGTTGGATCGCCAATAAGAATACTAACAATGGCCCCGAGAATTACTTTCACCATCTTCAACAACATTTTACCCATCCCATTATTTCTCTTCAATGGTTGAGGCTGAATAGTAATAGACTTTCCCTTCTTCATCATTAACCCATCCAACATTTTCCATGTGCAACAAACATGAATATTAAATTGGCCACACTCTGACACATAAGACCACCCTTTAATTTGATCGCACATTTCGCACTTTGACTCAGTCTTACGAAGGTGAAATTTCATATCATCATATTTGAGATCATTCTGGAGGTTGCAACAGCAAGGGTGCAAAACCAAGTCTTTTTCATGGCAATGGTAGACGAAACCTTCGACTTGTTCCCCACAAGCGTCACAATCCCTCTTGCATCCGTTGCAGTTACTAGGGAGCTGATCGTAGAATTTGAAAATGGAGTCTTTGAATAGCTTGTGAGTTGTGGTGGGTTTGCTATGCATGCAAGCTATGTGAAGATCATAGTCACACTCGTCACATCTGTATCTCATTCCAAAGCCATATACCTCGCATCCATTACATTTGTAATTATCTACCTTGCATTCATTGCAGTTTTTCTTTATCATGAGCTCATTATTCCTTAGCATGAGCTCATGGTTCTTGGGGCAAGTACGATTCTGCACCACACTGCTTCTATTCTCCGTATTTTTCTCCATACTGCTTATTTGCAGATTCTGCACGAAAAAGAAAAAAAAGAATGTCGTATATATTAAAAGACGTAACATTTTTCACAATTTTTTTCAAGAAACAAAATATGGAGTTTGCAAAAAGCAAACAAATACAGAGCGTGAAAGTTCCTTTAACAACTTAACTTCTATTCTTTATTAAAATAGGGATTTTACGTAATTCAATGCTGATAGATGGTGTTTCATGCTATATGAAAATTAAAGTACCTGATTCTTCATTTCCAAAGCATTGTTGGTCAGAATCTTGTGCTCCTCATCCTTAGCAGAGTCAATATTTAAGATACCATTGGCATCAATTTCTAAGCAGACAGTTATATGAGCTTCACCCTTGGTAGCTGGAGGAATGTCATAACTTTTAAAGTTGTCTAGCAAGTTGTTGTCCATGGATCCTGTGCTCTCACCCTCATAAACCCGGAAGAAGACACCATGTTGGTTGTTAGGATAGGTGAGCACAGTGGACACCTTGGTGGGGATGGTGGCATTTCTCGGAATCGAGACAGTCTTCACGCCTTTGGCAGTGTCCAACCTAAGTGACCAAGGGGTGACATCTGATAACACCAGATCCTGAACCTCCTCGCTACCCTCATGAGTCAAGCTAGCAGCCTGAATAGCAGCACCATAGGCAACAGCTTCTTCTGGGTTGACGCTCCAACTAAGCTCCTTCCCATTGAAGAAGTCCCGCAACAGCTGCTGCACCTTGGGAATCCTAGTAGAACCTCCAACAAGGACAACATCATTGACAGTGCTCGTCCATCTTAGCAACCTTCAAACACTTCTCAACGGACTCCATACACTTTTTAAAGAGATCCATATTGAGCTCCTCGAACTTAGCACGACTGATTTCTAACTTGAAGTGAACACCGTCATGCAATGAGTCAATACCAATGGTGGTACTCATAGTGGATGACAGTTCCCTCTTTGCCCACTCACAAGCAGTCCTCAACCTACTAAGGGCTTTGGGGTTCCCACTAATATCCTTCTTGTTCTTCCTCTGAAACTCCTTAACAAAGAAGTTCACCATTCTATTATCAAAGTCCTCTCCTCCAAGGTGAGTGTCACCAGCCGTGGCCTTCTCTTCAAAGTTTCCCTTTCTAATTGTAAGAAGTGAGACATCAAAAGTTCCACCACCAAGATCAAAAATCAAAACATTCTTACCAACAGTACTGGTTGCCATCTTGTCAAGACCATAGGCACTGGCTGCAGCAGTGGGCTCATTGATGATACGCATCACATCGAGACCAGCAATGATCCCAGCATCCATAGTTGCCTTGCGCTGAGAGTCATTAAAGTAAGCTGGAACGGTCACAACAGCATTCTTGACTGTCGTACCAAGGTAGGCCTCAGCAGTCCCAATCATCTTCCTAAGGACCATGGACGATATTTGCTCAGCTGAAAACTGCTTCTTCCCACCATCGTAGTTGACCTCAATATCGGGTTTATCACCAGGACCAGATATGACCTTGAACGGCCAAAGCTTCACGTCATTCTGGACAGAGGAATCATTGAATCTCCTACCAATCAGACGCTTAACATCTGTGAACGCCAGAGGATAGAACATAAGCATCCAATAGACAAAAATATCACATAAGGTCATAGAGTGTGTTTGGATTGAACTTATTATTGCTGAAAATGAAAACTGAAAATTGAAAATACTGTAACAAAATAATTTTTAAATGTGTAAATAGTACTGTTAGACCTATTTTTAATATTTTTTATTATATATACAGTGCATAAACAGTACGTGAAACCGTGCACGCATGTTTATGCACAGCTTTTTTGTCCTCAAAAGTAAAAACTGCGGAAAAAAAAAAAAAAAAGAAAAGAGGAGGAAAACGCATCCAAACCCCCTCATAATCATTCAAATCTAATAAAGCCAATAAGTATTGATGACTAACCCCCCCCCAAAAAAAAAAAAAAAAAAAAAAAAACCAACTCCAAAGAAAACTATGCCACTATATTTGTATTTCTCATGGACCGAAAATGCAATTTTATTTAAGTACAGTAAGACTTCCAACTTCATAAATAATTTAAATTATTAGATTACAAAACAACATAAATCTAGCAATTTTTTTCTCTAATCAATCTAAAATTGTCGCATCTAATTCTAAAAAATAATATAATAATAATAAACCAAATAATGAAAGAACTTTTGTTACATTACTCCTACGTACTCATAGAAATAGCTGTCTTTTCATCTGATAAGAAAGCAAAAAATACACATGAAGCCCGAAGAAAAAAAAAAAAAAAAAAAAAAAACCCCAGAGAATAAAACCTACATAACCATTTTCCTTGACACGACAACCCTCTACAAATCGGATCTCACTAGCTACATCAAAACGAGGTCGTTTTCTGATAAATAAAAGAAAAGAAAGGTCATATTAGAAACTTTACCGAAGACAGTGTTGCTGGGGTTCATGGCGACCTGGTTCTTGGCCTCATTACCGACCAAAAGCTCGTAATCAGTGAATGCGACATAAGACGGCGTCGTACGGTACCCTTGGTCGTTGGGTATGATCTTCACGCCGCCGTGTTTACACACAGCCACGCACGAGTGGGTCGTGCCAAGATCGATTCCAATAGCAGGGCCAACTTCTTCACCGGCCATTGCTGCGTGCAAAAAAAAATCAAATTCTTCGAAATAGAGAGAGAAGTTTCAGCTTGAAAGAAAGAGATGCTAGGATTTTTACGAGCAAAAAATATGAAAATCTTTGAAAATAGAGAGAGAAGTTTGAGCTTGAAAACAAAGAGATGCTAGGATTGTTGCGAGCAAAGAACAAAGAAATTTTCGAAAATAGAGAGAGAGTTCAGCTGGAAATAAAGAGACGAGGGAGAGAATGAAAGGTGTTGTAATACAAAGACAAGGAAGTGAATGAAGAAGTGCCTGAGTTAACAGGTATTTAAAGGAAGGTCGGCTAGGTGAAGCAAAAGCTAGCTAGCAAGATACAATCCCGTGAATCATATTAGAGAAAAATAAATAAATAAATAAAATGAGAGAGAGAGAGAGAGAGAGAGAGAGCGTCGGCAGCAGTGAATGAATTTTATTAGATTGAGCTATAAATTGCATGGTTTTAAATTTTTAATAATAGATACTGGTTCGATAGTGAAAATTACATCTCATATTTGTCCATATGAATTGTCCATGAACCATCCATGAACCTTGAGCTAAATGTTAAAGTAGACCGCCTATGGGTAAAAGAGTCGTCTATGAGCAAAGCATATGGACGACCACAAAACAATTGGAAATTCCTCAAGTAGACTCACTCATGTGTGGAGAATTTGAGTCATAAAATTTTGGAGCGGTTACCTAAGCCATATTTATTACCATAAATTCCTCATTAGTACTTAACTTCCACCAACAGCTGTAACTCCTATAGCCGTTGAGGTAGTTATGTTTGGATTCACTGATTTCCACGAATCTTGGGGAAGTTACTAAGCCAATAACCACTCCAAAGTTCTCTATATAATGATCGGTCTGAATCAAAGCAAGAGAGGTGTATTCTGAGATTTTACTTTTAAAAAGTTGGAACTCTATTATTGTGAGAAACTAACTTAGGCATTGGAGGGTGTTTGGTCGGTCCACCTCGGTCCCTTTTGATAGTGTGTTCATCTTTGCAGGCCTTCACAACAACTAGTAGCACCATTGAAGTCAAAATATTCAGCCTACTGATTCCGTGTAGCATCAGTTGGTGCCGTTTGTGAGAAACTCCTTTTAAACTAGCTTATGAAAGTGAAGCTGTTATACTTGCAGAGGTGCACATAGCCAGCCATCGAGTGATTAAGTACCAAGATGAAGAAAACAAGGAGCAACTTCTTCTTAACCTCGATCTTGTAGACGAGATAAGGATGGATGCAAAGCAGAAAACAGCAAGATACAAAAATCTTATGGCAAAATAGTATGATGCCATGGTGAAACCCAGACGCTTCAACATTGGGGATCTCGTCCTTAAAAGGGTTTCTTTGGCCATAAAAAACTTGGCACATGGGAAGCTAGGACCAAATTAGGAAGGACCTTATCAGTTTATCAACTGCAAAAGACAAGGATCCTACTACTTGGAAGTCCTGGATGGATAGTAGCTAGAGTACCCTTGGAATATTGAACACCTAAGAAGATACTATCAATAAAGGGTGACCATAGACAAACATTGCTACGGACGAGATCCTTGGACGTTTGAAGTAATGTGTTGTTTACAGTTATTTTCTCGTATTTTCTTATTACTACTGTGTGTTTTAGATGTATAAGTATTTTGTGCTGCTCATGGACGAAGTTGTGTTGTATAAGTATTTTTAATTTCCTAAAGGCACTAGTTCTTAAGCATGTGCCATGATTGTGGATGAATGTTTACATAGTTTGAATTTCCAAATATATATATATGATGTATTTCCAAGTATATGCATGATTGTGTGGGAATCCTTCATTTTTGCAATTTCATTCAAAATAATTCACAGAAGGCAAATAGCCAAAGACGAATAAAATCCTTCGATGCAAGGATGTGCTGTCGATAAGCTTTCCTCAAAATAAGGATAAAGCAAAGAAAATAAACCTAAAGTATATCCATCTAAAGTTTAGGACAAGATGAAACCTAAGGAATAATTGTCTAAGCCATGGACGAATAACGTGTGTAAAAATACAAGTCCATAGATGAGTCTAACCAGCCTAACAATCTAGTACATGGACGAGCAATTGCTGGGAACAATTTAGCTAAGGACAGACAAATGATCATCCCTAGTTTGAATAATGAATAAAGCTAGCTAAAAGGAACGTCATTCATAGACGAGTTGCACTTAATGACGAACATGAAGGATTCATTTTACCCTATTTTGGGTGATGTAAACGAAAATTTGTCCATATGTTAAGGACGAGATAAAATGTCTTCCTAAGTGGACAGACCACACAACCATAGAAATAATATGGACAACATAAATGAAGTTTTTCCGTAAAGTCTTAAACACATTCAAACACAATGAAAAGTGAACATGAAGATCATTAATTCATTCATTCATAGAGTTCAAAGAAGGGTAGACGACCAACGTCCAAAAACCCTTGAAGTTATGTGAAAGACGATAGAACTAATTGTATATAAAGTTCATCCATAAACTTGGACGAGACAATTGTACTTGAAAAAAAAAAAAAAAGCAAAGCCCAAAACAACGGGCACCTTTAATAAAATTAAACTAATAAATAACCTCATTTGGATAAACCACTGAGGGCATTGCCCCTAGACTTAGGGTCGTCCTGGGTAACTCCATTGCTGGCATAGTCCACTACGTTGACATCCTTAAAACTCATCTGCAACAAGGAGCTTTCTGTAGCGAGAGGAAGCTTGAAAGAGTCAAAGTTCAAGTTAGGAAATGCTTCCTCGACATCAGCATGGAAGTCCTCATAGCCAGCAACATAGTGACTGTCTAGACAATTCTTATACTCGTCAGACTTCTTGAAGGTTGATATGGCTTCCATACGTGCTTTCTCCAAGGATGAGGCAAACCCAGAAACTTGTCCCTCCAAGTGAGCAATGCGAGTGTCTTTCTTGATGGCATTTGTTTTGAGCTCCTCCACTTCGTTTTTCAGCTTCGTCTCACTTCCTTGCAGATGATTGAAATCATCAATCAACCTAATCACCTCCCCCTTTTTTAATAGAATTTCATTATTTAACTCCTTAGCCTTTTCCTTAGTTGTCTTGGCCTCTGCACAGAGTTCCTTAGCTTGGCACGTCGTTGTGTAAAACTTTGACATAACCTCTGTGTGGACGAAGGAAAGTTAGAAATTTTATTTTGAAAACTTACTGAAAACACACAAGGACGAATGAAACTCATACCTTAAAGAGGTCATGGATACTAGAGCATTCAAACTCTTTCACTGACATATTGTAGCATTCATTAACTTCATTATCAATGATTATTCCTTTGAATGCCCTTCATGCATAGCTCTCGTCCAGCACCAGGTTAGAAGAATGATCAAATGACTCTAACGGATGAGGCTTGCGAGGAGTCTTGGCTGGAGGGGGAGTAGGATCAGTCTGGATGGGATGAACTGTTTGGACAAGCTCCACATCAACTGGATGGTCGCCTAGGTCTACCGTCTAGGGGTGTAAACTTAGAAACCTTGAGAAGAGAAGCCTTGCCAGGTTTTTGCTTCTTAGGATCTCAACAACTTGGAAGGTCGTCCAGATCCACAGCACTGGATATAGACTTAGATCTTCTCTTCCCTAAATGGATAGAAGTTTTCTGGACGACTGGTGGTGCGGTGGCATCTTCGTCCCCACTAGTTATGTTTTTTTTTTTTTCCTTATTCTCCCTCATTGTAGTCATTCCTGCGACAAGGAAAATCAAGTTAAAAAAAAATATAGAAAAAAAAAAAGAGAGAAAAGAGAAAAGGAAGAAGAAAGAAAAGAAGAATGGACGATACTTACTTCGACGAGTGGTTTCCTCATGACCAAGATTCTCAGCAGTAGGTACTGGGCCAAGCCCCCACATAGCTAGATGACTAAAAGTCACTAGATCATGAAAAGTTTTCCCAGGGAAGACATAAACTTGGTCAATTCGATCCAAGTAAAGTTTGTCCAAGTGTGGACGAACAACAACTGTATCAATAAATATTAAAAAAAAAAAGGGTTAGATGACTGAAAGTTAGAAAATATGTAAAGAGAAATTAAATAAAATGGAAAGGAAACATAGCCTCAGGATGAAGGTGACCTAAAGGGCTGGTAAAAGGTGGGAAGGGGGCATTACCCACATCAACTGGGTCCCTAACCCAATTTCCAGAAATAATAAAAAATTCTATTTTCTAGAGCCTATCAGATGAACTATGGCCCTTTATTAAACTATAATAAGAGCCCCTGGACAAAAACTGGTAAAAACCAGCAAACTTCTTTATCTCTGATGGCTTATAATTGAGGAACTCGTCGACTGTGATAAGACAGTCCTCTTCCAATGCCTCACGCCACAACACTTGCATGGCAACTACCATCCTTCATCCATTGGGGTTGAGCTGGTTAGGTCCAATATTCAACCTGTGGAAAAGAGATTTACAAAAAGAATTTAGAGGAAACCTAAGGCCAGCTAAGAGATAAGAGGTGTATACTCTTAAACCAGACAAAGGAGAACAACACCATTCTCCTTCAATGGGTAGATGAGGCTTAAGCTCCCTAGGGATCTGGTATCTATCTACAAGGGTTTTCAACTTAGCAGCATCTAAAGTGGACACTACTTCAGAGGCACAACTATAAATAATATTTTCTTCTTCCTCCTCCTCATCTTGAGGAGGGCTAGGTGACTGTCTGGACGAGCTAGCCCCAAATCTAGAAGCCATCCTACGTTGTAATTCCTAGAATTCCTTGAAGGGAATACCAGAAAGCCCTGCCAAATAATGCTCATCTGAAGAATTACTACTGGCTGTACTACTTTCACTACTCTCATAACTACTCTCATTCCCAGAAGAAATGTCTTGGTACTCGTCTATCCCCCTTTCTAAACTACTACTTGACGAAGATATGACTGAAATGAACCTTGAGCCAAATGTTCAAGTAGACCGCCTATGAGCAAAAGAATCATCCATGGGCAAAGCACATGGATGACCACATAACACTTGGGAAATCCTCAAGTAGACTCACTCACGTGTGTGGAGGATTCGAGCCATAAAATCTTGGAGCAATTACCTAACCCATATTCATCGCCACAAATTCTCCATAAGTACTTAACTTCTACCAGCAGTTGTAACTCCTATAACCGTTGAGGAAGTTATGTTTGGACTCACTAATTTCCATGAATCTTGGGGAAGTTAATAAGCCAATAACCGCTCCAAGGTTCTCTATATAAGGACCGGTCTGAATAAAATCAAGAGAGGTGCATTCTGAGATTTTACTTCTAAAAAGTTGGAACTCTATTCTTATGAGAAACTAACTTCGGCATCGGAGGGTGTTTGGCCAGTCCACCTCAGTCCCTTTTGATAGTGTGTTCATCTTTACAGGCCTTCACAACAACTAATAGCCCAATTGAAGTCGGAACATTCAGCATACTAATTCTGTGTAGCATCAGATATTGTTAAAGAATCGAAAAATGAAATGAATACCGATTCTTTAGTCCAACAAGTGATCCAACCGGTAACATCTTAAATGAAGAATTAATAATTTTAAAGTTGTATAAATATATAATAAGTTTATAATTAATAATATAAATTAGATTGATAATATAATTAATAATATATAATAAGTTTATAATCTATATATATATATATATATAACCAAAGTTTTTGGAGCTCGCACACTTCTCCATGTCAGCATTATTTTTTTTTTAAAATTCTAATTTTCTTTTTAAACCCTATAATACATAAAACCCAATAATACAAAAAACTAAATTCTGATTTTCTATTTCTCCCGTTCCCCTTCTTCTTCCCCGTTCCACTTCTCTATCATAAAAAAACCTTTGTTTCTCTTCAAAACAAAAAACCCGATAGTGACTTTCTTCTCCATTGTTTCACAAACATGAGAACAACAACTACACAATGCACTTGGCAGAGAGGCTCCACAGCACCATTGAGATCTATGGTGGATTGACCCAAGAGACAACTCTCCACTTCCACCCATTTGCATGGATGGGTTTGCTCGAAGCGTCTCTCTCTCTCTTTGGAACATTAGTAATTCAAGTTTTTCTCTCTCACTCTTTGGGTTTTCAATTTTGGTAGATATATAGATTCAAATTGCTTCTTAAATTCTTCCACTCCTACTTAGGGTTTTGGTTTTAGGTTTTTGAATTTCTTGATTAGTTTATTTTTATGATTAATCGATAGGCAGTCCTAACCATTTAATCTGTTTACATAGGTTGTTGAAATTAAACATCTATTAGCATCCGCCTCTGTTTTCTTTCAAACCCACTTAGGGTTTTAATTGTAATGTATTTGATTAGATAGTTGTGGATAGTTACTGTAGCTGCCTTGGTGTTTGTACAGAGTTGCTTAAAAAATAATGGAGTAACCTAAGAGTTTCATAGATTAGAAAACCTCATGAGCACCTTCTTTTAGTGTATGCTACTGTACACATCATGCCTTCAAATATGAAAGCTTAGTTTCAACCTAAAAACGAGAATATCAGAAGGGGGAATTGTTTTTGGAACCTGAAAATTTTGGAACAAACAGAAAATAAATCTATTACTATTGTTATTTAGATGAATCTAGAAAAGTACTCTGGACAGCATCAGTGAAACAAGATGTTGGAAGTGGCAGGAAATGAGGACATCAAAGTAAAGTTGTTGCTACCCAAACACTGGGAAGCCTTCTTTAGATTTTGGCATTCATGGGCTTTGGCCTAATTAAAATAGCAAATTTATATGAAACAAAATATAGGGTGCACTAATCTACAGTAAAAGAGCAAGAATTTGTTCAGGGTGAGAATATGCCTATGGGCATTGTTAAATAATAAATAATAATCTCCATTAAGTGAAAATATGTCTGAATAGACACAAAGCATCCAGAAACAGGTGAAGTTTGTAGTGCTTGCCACATAGGATTAGATTAGATAGTTGTGGATAGTTTCAGTAGCTGTCTTGGTGTTTGTACAGAGTTACTTTAGTTGTTTTTCTACAAATCAAATAGCTGTCCAAGAGAAGGTATGAGTAGGATTTCGTAGAAGTTTTTTGTTATTTCTGTAATTCTATCCAATAACAAGCCATTAATGAATTTGGGTTCTAGAGTAACCTAAGAGTTTCAGCTAGGGGCTAAAACTTGTTGACTATTGGTCCATTCAAAAAAATAATGGAGTTTTTCTGCAATTTTGTTTCAGGATTATTTGGTTCACTCTTTAATATAATTGAGATTTCGGCATACATTCCTAGGTTGGAGTTATCAGTTTAAAGTGAACGTATTCAATATGGAAAATCACTTGATGTTAACATCTTTAAGCTAGCAACAACATAGTACAATGTTGTTTGCTTCTACTACTAACAGAGAGTAACTCGCTCAAAAATTATTACTAGTCATTCTAGAAATGGAGTTATTGGTTAAAGAATTTAAGTTAGCACTGAACTTTGAATGAGTTGAAACATGATGTAAGAATGAGCTTTTGGTATGAAATTTGGTGTGACAACATCTCTTATACTAAATATAACCATGTAATTATGTATTTTACTGCCAAAAAGAGTACAAAACTTGAACCTTCTTTTGGATTGGTGTTTGTACTTCAATTTTGTTAACAATTTTACTGAATATTTTGTAAAAAAAATATATTCTTTTTGGTTGGGAATGCTTAGGGGTTTCAAGTTAAAGTGAGTTCAAGGATGTGCAAACGCAGGAGCCAATGTGGGAAAGACAACATGAACATATGCTAGGTACATGAAACTTTTCCTTCTAATTTCAATTAGGTATTTTTTTGTGCTCCTTGTTTTATTTTTCTTTTTGATAAACTTATTTTTAGGTTTAGAAAATTTCTTCCAGGAATCAATTTCGTGAAATTAATAGTAGGTTATTCTATTAGAGTTCAAATTACCACTAATAGGTCTAATTGTTTTTAATATACTTTTAGGCTTTTACTTTGACCTTCACAGTGTATTCTACTCATGATTTGCATGTTCTAAATTGCAGAGAATGATGAGCTACTATTGCATTATGGCTGCATCAATCAAGTGTTGCTACTATTGTTAGTGTTGAAATACTCATTGACATACTGTAATAATTAATTAGTATATAAATATATGTAAAGGGCATTTGTAAATTTAGTTATTGTTTAAATACTTATATATATTTATAAGTATATATATATATTTGCAGTTTCTTAGGTTTTCTTAGATGATTCACTAGTCACATTCTATTTTAAATGCCTTATCAGCTTCTGCCATGGTTAATTAGGTGTTTGTTTGGTCTTTCTTTTTTGCCGAATGGATGTTTGGTCAATGAATTATATTTCTGTCTCATGTATCATATAGTTTGTGGTACATGTCACGGGATAAAGTTAGAGAGATATATAAGAAATACAACAATGTAACTGGTAGAACTTAGAAATAAACATTAACAATAACAAAGGAGCTCCACCATAGGAAACAAAACACATTTAATCCTATGCAACACAAAACTAAATGAAATTATATTGAGTTCAAGCCTGAGATAGAGTTGGCAGTGTATGAAAATTGGGGAAGAAAAAGAGAAGATTGTGTGTGATATTAGAATAATCTTCTAACTCATATTTAATAGCTTTCCCATATGTAGCACGAGTTAGCAACTAGTTAAAAATATAAAAAGGAGAGGGCGTCGGCCACAGTGCATAAAGGCATATTCAAATTTTATTAGATTGAGCTATAAATTGCATGGTTTAATAATAGATACTATTAAAAAATTGAAAAATGGAATGAATACTAGTTTTTTAGTCCGACTAGTGACTGAACCGGTAACATCATAAATAAAAAATTATATATATATATATATATATTATAAAAATACTAAGTATTTAACATACACGGGAAAAGAGGAGAAAGTCTTAAAAAAAACTGATCGTAGTGTATATCTAAAAGAGCCTAACTATTGGATATACAATATAGACTTTAAACATTTTTAACTCACTATCAATTTCTCTAAAACATTTTCCTCAAGGACGGAGGGAGGCTTGGACTAGGAGGGGCAATGGCCCTCCCTAATTTTTTTTTTTTTTAAATTAATATATACATAGTCACCAATTTTAGCAATTTTGTTATATAAAATCACACTTTGCCACCCTTAATATTATCATTGATTCTTTTAGGAGTACTACTCTAACCATAAAATTTTCAATAACATTTTTACAAATTGTTGTAGTAGCAAACTTTTATTGGTTTGCATCTAGACTGATCACTTACATCGTATTTTTACTTACTAATAAGCACTCGCTACTTTAATAATTTGTAAAAATATGTTTGTAATTCTAACATTTTCCTCACTTTAAAGGCCAGATCTAAAACCTAAAGCAAAATAAACAAGCCCAAAAAAATTATTCAACAATAAAAATTACCAATAGTAAAGCTAAAAACAGTTAAACTCAATCAACCAATTTTACTTAAAACAAACAACCTGACCCTTTAAAAAATTTTAAACAAAATAATTTGTCCATACCTAGATGCACAAAAAAAAAAAAAAAAAAAAAAAAACTCATTAGTTGTTAAGCAACTGAGAAGGAAGCTAGATCCATCGCACGCAACTAATAGCAAAACTGCCCCCCTAGCTTCAAGTTGTAGCTCCGTCCCTGCTTCTCCTCTCTGCCCTCTCCCTGTATGTGTATGTTAAATACGTAGTATTCCCAAAAGTAAAAACAGTAAGTTAATCTCACATTAGAAAAAATTAATAATTTTAAACTTATGCAAATATATAATAAGTTCATAATTAATAATATATCTAGTTATAATACATAATAATTTAAGTGGGTTTTCCGCTCTTAATTTTTTTTTTTAACGTTACTAAATATATTAACATTATAATATCATCCTTAAATCAAAACAATTAGTGGCATAGCCTTCTTAAGTGGATTATAAGGCCATCACTATAAAAAAGTTGGATTCAACTAGCATCTTGAAAGCTTGTATAGAAGTATTTATTTTTTTTATGACATAAATGGTAATTGTTGATCATAAAAACAAGACAAAAAAGTGCAATTGTGGATATCACAAATTATATTAATGAAATAATTAATATAGGAAAATAGAAGTTGGTTTTTTATGAATTCATTTTAAAGAAAAGTTTAGTAGATTTTAAGTTATTTTATTTAATTAACTAAAAATAATCCTCATTTTTAAATAAATAAATAAAAAGTCGTGACAATCTCTGTCCTCTCTTCTTCCTCAGTCCCTTTTAATCTCTGAATCTCTGTTCCCTCACAGCTTTCCCTCATTATTTTGGGTAGGATCTCCGAATCTCTCTTCTCTCTTAGTTCTCCCTTGCAATTTTAGGTACGGATTTGGGTTGGTGGTACAAATAAGAGTTTGTGTCGATGGCTGTGGTTAGAGTTTACGTTTGGGTGGTTTTTGGGTTAGATTTAGGTGGTGTTTGGGTTGGCATTTGGGTCAAATTTTGGGTGGTGTTTGGGTCAGATTTAGGTGGTGTTTAGGTCTTCGTTTGGATTGGCGTTTGGGTGGCAATTGGGTTGACGTTTGGGTCAGTGGGTGTTTCGATGGTAGCAATGGGTTGTTTCGGTGCTTGCTAGTTTTGGTGGTGGGTTTTGGTGATGGTTTTTTTGGTGGTGGCTAGGTTTCACTAGTGGGTCATTTTGGTGATTTTATTTTAGCATTGAACGCAATAAAATAATATAAATAATACAATAAAAAAAAAATATCTACTACATTAAACAACTACCTGTTGGATATATTACAACAATTTACTTTTGTAATAAAGCAAAAGGAACAAAACACAGATTTAACAATAAGCAATAACACAAATAGAAGTGATAGGCAAAAGCAATAAACAATACTGAATATATAAAAAGAGAAATCTGCAAATAATTAAAAACTCACAGACCAAATGTGTGAAAGAATGAACAATTTAGATCAAGTGTTGTGTTTGACACAATCTTCTTAAAGTAGATTTCGCCCTTCATGCAATTATTGTGATGCTTTGAGACTCGCGGATGTTTGCCTCCCTGGATAAAATGATTTACAGCACGAAAACGAAACACACAAGGTCGTGCTCTGCGAATTACTCAATGCCTCTTTCTCTCTCTTTGACACAAAATAAATGAACAAAAAATATTCATGTGATTATTGTGATGCTTTGAGACTTGCAGACATCTGCCTCCCTGGATAAAATGATCTACATCATGAAAATGAAGCACACAAGGTCGTGCTCTGCAAACTACTCAATGCCTCTTTCTTGCTCTTTGACACAAAATAAATGAACAAAAAATATTCTCACTTGAGAGATTTTTTTTTTTCCTTCTAAAAAGTGGTTTTTATGAATGAGGGACTATGAAAACTTATACATTACTAAATAGATACTCTGGTTTAGTAATAACTACTGTACACAAACTAACTGACTTAAAAATTAAAATAATAAAATATTATTATTTGGACAAGTAGGCCCAGTCCATATATGCCAAAGGCCTAACTCAATGTCCAACTCATGAGCCTATGAACTCATATATTATCTCTTTCCTGTCCTATGTTGGACTCTGGATTTTTATCACTTTTAATAACATCTTCAAGTGAATATAGAAAACATCAATTTTTTATTCACTCCATGCTATTTTTCCAACACTACCACTACCTTCAACACAATAAAATAATATAACTTTTAATAAAATATTTCTTTTTTACCATCTTAGTTATCATGCATAGCCATCTTTGGCAATACACTGTAGCTCAACAACTAATTTATTTAGCTTTTCCTAATTACATGCTTTTTAGTATTGGTGGTGCTAAAAAAACAACCAATGCTAGTGCTAATACAATGAAATTTTACGAGGAAGATGGCAAAAATTTTACGATTCTTATCCTCAAATGCTGACAGTGCGTGAACGATATTCTTATCTTCAAGTTTGGTGTCTGAATTGTTTTCTTCCCTAGCTAGAAAGTGCCAAAGTAAGGAAGGTAGAAGGAAATTTCTCCGCACAGTACAAGTGGGTAAAGCATTAAAGTTTCTGGGTGTATATATATAGATATATTTGCCACTCCTTAACTCCTAAATCCTAATTGCGCGCATTGTGGATATATATATTTTTTTTGATAAGCCGCATTGGGGATATGAATATCAGCAGCACAAGTCACTTTCGGAAGGTTGGTGGTGGGTACGCACAGTAGGGGTTAGGATGTGTTTTGGTGTCATATTTTACTTTTAAGTGGCCATGCGAAAGCATCCACATGGATATTGAATTATTGCGAATGTCTTTTAGGATTTTTAATGCATGAATTAGCCATTTTCTTTAATTTTTTAGTCAAAGTTTCATTTACCATTCACTTGAAAATATTTTTAGTACTTAATAACAATTCTTACAGTACAACTAATGTGAAGTGTGATATTTTGGTTAATACTCATTAAATGGTCAGATTGTAAAATTTATAAAATTATGAACATATATATACCTAAACTTCAAAGTTTAACTTAAAAACAATAAAAATTTTGGAGTTTATAATTTAATTGTCCTTATGTTATATTATCTATACACAAATTGCACACGAAACCAAACTTCAAGATGTAAAATCGAGTTTTCGAAATTTTGGAGTGTAAAATCTAGTAAACCCAAATTTCAAGGATGTAGTTTAGGGAGGTTGTGGGGCCGGTTATCCAAAAAGATGATGTGGAAATCGTAGAAAATGGGCTTGTGGCCCAATGGCCCAGTCCGAGGACATTCACTTATCTGAGGATGGTTAAAGAAAGATATTGTGGGAGTAGTATAAGAAATAGGGATGGAAGTCATATATAGTGGCCCAAAATACGTCCGAGGATAAGATCCACCTCAAATACCATAGTCCGAGGTAGATGTAACTATCTTACTATTCAGGGTACTCCGCAAAGTTGTATTAGAATTGGAAAGTGAATATAGAACAAAGGAGGAACTGGGAGAGATAACAAATATCTTCTAAAGTTGCTACCTCCACATTAAATGCTTCTCAACTAACTCTCTGGCCGCATTAATGTGGAGGTGATACCTGAACAGTAACCAAGCAGCCTTATGACTGTTGAGCAAAGGTTCCGGGAGGTGCTAGATGGAACAGAAAGGAGGTCCCAGAATAGAACCTACACGTGTACGGTGAGAATGAGGTGAGGAATATGGTATATAACTTGAAAATGGATGACATTAGAAAGGAGGGGAAAAAAAAGAAGAAAAAGGATAGAACCCAGAAAGATATCCCCTAAGACCTAGTCGGGGAGAGTTTTTATCATTTGATTAGTTTGAAGCGTCCTTTGCTGCACAATGATCATGACATTTTCTATTGAATGGAACTAGTTCTTTTATCCACTCTCTAAAAAATTATTGTTTGGGCTTGTTGGGTTAAAAACTCATTCCTGTTCTGGGTCCAATCCAATTTGAGTCCCTACAGAGGTAATTTACGATTTAAAATCCCGTCATTCCCAAGAAAAAATCTCTATTCTTTTAAAATTGCACGTGTGCTTTAAAATTGATGCATGAAAATTATTAGCCTTTACCAAGAAAAAAGAAAGAAAAGAAAAGTCTTTGCTCTTAGGCAAGTAGTTTTAAATTTCAAAAGAAAATTTGTAATTATTCTTTCTTTGAATTAAAATAAATAGTTAGCCAAAAAATAGTTTATATTATTTTCTTTTATCAACGTTAGAGAAAGGTAGAGAGGGGAAAAAAGAAGAAAATATTTAATTTATTTATAAAAAAAGTTGTAGTATAATCAAATAGCTGTTATTTCTTGAAAAAACTACTCCTCCTCATCCAAATCCCCTTTAAAACCCACTATTAAGCTGTTAACCAACTCAAACTTCTCCACTAATAAATGGTTACAACAATTACTACTACGAGAAGGCAAGCACGCTGCCTTCTCGTTTTATCATGATACTAGTACACGCAGTGTGTTGCACTGCACCCAAAAAAAAAAAAAAAAAAATTGTGACTTACTTTTCTAGTGTGTATGATAAACACCGCCTATGGTGTTATTCTTGCTACACCCTACGAAAGTTTACAAAGTTTCTTGAGCTCGGCTTTTTTTTAGCTCAATAGATATTAGTGAGAGTTTAGGGAGGTCTTCTAAACTAGTACACGGATCACTTTGTATAAAAAATAAACATTTGCTGATGAAGTGTGAATTCGTCAGTCAATGTATGTAGACAGGAATGATTTTCAGCCTCTTGCAAAGATGTTTTCTCGAGGATGGTCACTGGTGTGGTGCCTGCCACGACATCTCCGATGCCAAAGTCAGTGTTAAAAATTACTCACGAGTAAGCAATATAAGGTATCGAAATCAAAGAAATCAGATAGTATCAATCTCAATATGTTCATACCTTTTCTTTGGGCGTGTGAGGGCTTTATATATGTTGTTGTAGTCTCTAGCCGTTGGGTAATTATGGTGGTTCTTAATATCCCTCTGGGTAACGTTTTCTGGCCTCATCATGTGGCTTTAATTTTGTCCCAACGGTCTGTTTGACTGGTTTTGTAACCGTCCCTGACGTTTATTGATGGCATTGAATGAAATGTTTAAAGTCGTCAGTGAAGTGGATGCTCGTTATTGAAAGCTTGTCTCGTCGGTCTAGATTACCTCTTCCATGATCTACTTCGTCAGTCCCATTAGTTGCCCCCAGATTCCGTGGTCGTCATGACATGTCGTGTTGACCAAGAAAGGTGAAAGGTTTCTGAGTTGTAAGTGGTTGGGTTTTTGAGCCGTATTTAATGCGCTGTGGCGGCTCCTTTTGGGTTGTGGCCTACATGGCACCTTTTGATTGGGGGAGTTAATGCTTCATATGATGAGTTTCATTGATTTTCCCGCTGATTTTTCAGCTTCCCAATCCTTGGTTTTAAACTTCCCCTCTTCTCATCATTCTCTTTTCACTTTTTCGAAAAAACACCTCCATTATTGCTCTGGTCCTCATCTTCTTTACCTCTCTTCTCAGCGATTTTTCCTTGCGCAGTGCAACGGTTTTCTTCTTCGAGGTATGTTCTTCTTTTTGCTTTCTTTTTAATCTTGCCTATTCGCATTGTTGTAAATTTCTGATCTTTCATTTCTTCTTTCCTTGCTGTCTCTCTTTTGTTTGGCTTCTTTTTGGCTTTGGGGTACTTTAGATCCTTCTTTATTTTCTGCGTTTTTCTAGCTTTCCATGTTCAGTAGCTCTGAGGTTAGGTTAGATTGCCCTTCAATTTCATTTCTTTTTGCTCGATTAGGGGGGGCTTTAGGAACTTTTCCTCATCTTGAAAATTTTGTTTACGAGGGCAGTAGTTTGGCCGTTGTGTTGGCTGATTTACTGCCTCTTCTACGTCAATCAGTTGATTGGTTTGAAAATTTAGTGAAGGAAGGGAGGACGATGTCAGAGATCAAGTCTAGTGAGCTCGAGATTGGGTTATCGTCTAGCGGTAACCCAGTAGAGGAGAATACAGCCCATTCTAATCCTCGAGAGGTTAGGGCTTTTTATGCTTTGGAGGAGGAGTGTGGGTTGGACGTGGAAACCCTAGGTAAATTTAGGGACAGGTTTCAATTTCCAGATAGGGTTAGGGTTCATCTACCTGGTGAGAGGGATCGGGCCTGTCACTTCTTTCCCGGGGAGGTATGCTTTTATGAATCTGCCTTCGTCTGTGGATTGAGGTTCCCGGTCCATCCCTTCCTCATGGAGCTTTTAGACCGTTTTGGTATTGCTCTCGAGCAGCTATGCCCAACTCGTGGAGGATTCTGGTGAGTTGTATAGGGATTTGATTGGTTGCCAATGACGAGGACATGCTCAGGGTTGATGAGCTTGTCTATCTTTACCGTCTGAAGGCATCCAAGGAGCATGGGTATTATGAACTGGTGCCTTGGGAAAGAAGGACTAGGATCGTCAAGGGTTTGCCGTAATCTTTCAGGTACTGGAAGTCCAGGTTCTTCTTTGTGTTTGGGGACGATTTTGAGACACCTTCAGGCGAGTTGTGGGGTGATCTCCCGAGGTTACATCAGCGGTGGGAAACCCCGACCTTAGGTGCGTCAATATTTCCTCTTCGTTTCTTGAATTCTGTTGTGTTTACTATTATGGCTGCTAAACTTTTTTTTTTTTTTTTTTTTAGTGAAGAGACGACCAAAGCTTAAGAGCAGGTATAGGGAACGAATGCAGAAGGCTATTGAGTACTCGCAGACCATCGAGAGCTGAGACGATCTCATTGATCCCAGAACTCTTGCATTCTACTGCCTCAGGCCTGAGCCCTCTGCTTTAGTCTTGAAAAATCTTGAGATAGAAGGAAAAAAGAGTAAGTTCTAGCTTCGTCAGTGTTGGTCCTTTTTTTTCCTTTCTTTCTTGTGTTTTTATTCGGGATTAACGTTCTTCTTTTGACAGAAATGATATCCAAGTTCAACAAAGAAATGTATGCGAAGATTAGGGCAAATAAGGACGAGCCCTTGTCGAATATAGGAAAAAAGACCATGCGTGTAGTAGGGAGGGGTCCTTCTGCCACCCCGCCTGCCTCTGTCACTCCTCTTATCTCCGGCACTGAGACGACGAGGACTACTTCTCCATCTACTTTAGTGGAAGAGCTTCCTATGCCTGTCTCTAAAAGGCCACGCCTGTCGGAAAAGGAGAAGGAGAAAGGGGATGCTTATCGCTCTACAATCTGGGGGGACGAAAGGTCGGCAGTTGAAAGGGCCCATAGCATCATGACGGCTGATGATTTGAAGGCTTTTTCTGGGGTCCCCTTCAACACAGTAGCTGGTGGCCACGTCCACAAGCTCGTCCAGGTGACGTGCTTTTACTTCTTTCATGAGCAATCCTCTTTTTTTTTTTTTTTTTTACTGAAGACCTGATACATCTTTTCAGGTCTTGGAAGAAAGCTTACATATCACTTCTGAGTATCTTACTCAAGAGGCTAAGCTGGCATCCCTTTCGTCAAAGGTGCAAGCCTTGGAGAGTGAAAACTCAAAGCTGAAGAAGAACCTCATTGACTCCATGGACAAAGCTACCACTTTGAAGGAGAAGGTCAAGGTTTTGGGTGATGACTTCAGAGTTGAGCGCCAGCTGAACCTGGAGAAGGACGAGCAACTTCAAAGCTCTAAGGAATCACTGAAGACCATCGCTGCTAGGTCCGTTGAGGCCTTTCAAACCACTGACGAGTACAATACGGTGCTTTTCAGTTGGTACTTTAAAGGCTTTGAACTTTTTCGAAGGTATATGTTCAAGCATCCAACTGGCGTTGATATTGGAAACCTGGACCTGGAAGAAGTGGATAAAGAGATGGCCACTGACGAAGCTGCTCCGTCTGTGGTCCCTGCCGATGACACTCCAAGAAATGCCCCTGTTGACGATGTTGCAGCCGTTAATGCCCCTCCAACCTCTGAAGCTTGAACCTGTTACTTAAGTTCTTTTTTTTTTTTTTTTTTTTTTTTTTAATATTTTTGTTTGTTGATCATTGCCCATTGTGGCCTTTTTTTGTAAATCTTATCCAAAAACATTTTTTTTTTTTTTGGGGAACAATGTTTAAGCCCAGTGTTTATGGGTTTGTAAAGAAACAATGGTAGTTTTAATTTACTTCTTGCATCTTACCTATGTTTGTGAGTTATATGCTCTTAATTGCATATGTGATGTGTTTGGTAAAGCATTTTTCATTTCTATGAGACACACCTTCTTTGGAACGATGAGCGTCAGTAGTTTATATTTGTCACAGTATGACTTTGTGATCGTCAGTAATTTACATCCGTTAGAACGGAATCTTACTACTTAGCCACATTTTTCTTTTTCGGCTTTTTATGACTTACACCTTTTTCAAGATTTTGTCATCGTCAGTAGTTTACATCCGACAGTGCTAAATCTTACTACTTAGCTATTTTTTCGGCTTCTTATGACTTACCTTTTTCAGGATTTTGTCATCGTCTGTAGTTTACATCCGTTAGTGCAGAATCTTACTACTTAGCCATTTTTTCGGCTTCTTATGACTTACACCTTTTTCAAGATTTTGTCATCGTCAGTAGTTTACATCTGTCAGTG
This sequence comes from Quercus variabilis, assembly GCA_030445155.1. NCBI lineage: Eukaryota > Viridiplantae > Streptophyta > Magnoliopsida > Fagales > Fagaceae > Quercus > Quercus variabilis. The sequence continues at coordinate 7,694,704 of CP129447.1, forward strand.
TGGAATCTTACTACTTAGTGATATTATCTTCGTCAGTAACATACATCCGTCAAGGCGGAATCTTGTTACTTAGCCATTTTTGGCTTTTGTTAGTTTCTTCTAGACTAGGCCTGTTTGTACACAAATATTGGCTGAATAATTCATTTATTGATTGTTAATGATGAATACGTCTTTCCATTACATCTAATGATGGTATTTCTTCAAATTTTCAATGTTCCATGGCCTTAGGAGCTTTTGTCCGTCTAAGGTCTCCAGGTGGTAGCTGCCCTGTTTAGAGTAGTGAATGACTTTGTATGGTCTTTCCCAAGTGGGGCCGAGCTTTCCTTGAGTTGGGTCTTTGGTTGCTTGGGTCACTTTATGCAGGACAAGGTCTCCTATGTTGAGTCGCCTGAGCTTCACCCTTCTATTGTAGTAGTCTGTTATTTTTTTCTGGTATTCCGTCATCTTGCTGAAGGCTTTGTCTTGTACTTCGTCAAGGCAATCTAGGTCAACTCGCAGTAGGTCGTCATTTTCTTCTTCATTGAACGCTTCTTGTCTGGTGCTGGTTATTCCCACTTCGACAGGGATCACTGCTTTTGTACCGTAGGTAAGTCTGAAGGGGGTCTCTCCCGTTGGGGTTCTAGTCGTGGTTCTGTAGACCCACAAGACATTGGGCAGTTCTTCTGGCTAGGCACCCTTTGCATTGTCTAGTTTGGTCTTTATGATCTTGAGCAATGTGTGGTTCGTCACTTCCATCTGTCCATTCGCCTGTGGGTGGCCTGGTGATGAAAACTGGTTCTTGATGCCTAGGCTCGAGCAGAAGTCTCTGAAACCCTGGCAATCGAACTGTCGTCTGTTGTCTGATATAATCGTCCGTGGAATCTCGAATCTGCAGATTATATTCTTCCACACGAAACCCTGGATTCTGGTTTCGGTAATGGTCGTCAATGCCTCTGCCTCAACCCATTTAGTAAAATAATCAATAGCAACTAGCAAGAATTTTACCTGACCTTTGCCTTGAGGCAGGGGGCCAACGATGTCGATTCCCCATTGTGTAAACAGCCATGGAGATGTTATCGTCGTCAGCTTTTCTGATGAAAGTCGTTGAATATTCCCGAACCTCTGACACTTGTCACATTTCTTGACGAACCTTAATGCGTCATCTTGCATGGTTGGCCAGAAGTACCCTGCTCGCATAATCTTTCTCACCAAGGATCTTGGTCCTGCATGGTCTCCACAAATTCCTTCATGGACCTCTCTCAGGACGTATTCAGCCTCTCCTTCGTTAACGCACCTCAAGTAGGGCGTGGAGAAACCTCTTTTATATAAGGTGTCATTGAGAATCGTGAATCTGGCGGCTCTCTTCTTGATCTTCTTGGCTTCATCTGCATCCTGAGGTAGGTGGCCATCCTGGAGGAAGAACATGATGGGCGTCATCCAGCTACTTTTGCTCTGGACTGCGAATGTTAAAATTTCTTCTATGCTGGGGTTTTTTTGTATCTCAATCATCAAGTTTGTCATCGATTTTGTTTCTTCCGATGAGGTTATCTTTGAAACTTCGTCTGCGGCCCTATTCTGGCTTTTCGGGATTTGGATGAACTCTACTTTTTCGAATTCTTGAGTCAAGTGCTTCGTCAATTTGAGGTATTTCTGCATTCTTTCTTCTTTTGCTTCGTATTCTCCTATAATCTGCCCAATTACTAACTTTGAGTCATTCTGGACCAGCAGGTTCTTGGCCCCAAGCTCTTTTTCGAGCCTTAAGCCTGTCAGAATTCCTTCGTACTCAGCCTCATTATTAGTGGCTGGGAATTTTAGCTGAACTCCATATCTCAATACTTCTCCGTCAAGGGTGGTTATGACGAACCCTAATCCCCCTCTTTTTTGGACTGACGAGCCATCAGTTTGCATTACCCATGTTTTGTCCTTGCTGGCATGGTTGGGCTCGTCTGGATAGGTAAACTCGACGATGAAGTCTGCCAACGCTTGTGCTTTAATGGCCGTCTTGGGATGGTATTCCACGTCGAATTGGCTGAGTTCAATCGCCCATTAGACCATCCTCCCAGCTACTTCGAGCTTGCTCATAGACTTCTTGATGGGTTGGTCCGTCATCACTAAGATTGGATTTTCCTGGAAGTATTGCCTGAGCTTGCGTGAAGCTACTATCAATGCGAACGTGATTTTCTCGATTTTTAGGTACCTAGATTCAGCTCCTTGGAAAGCTTGGCTGACGTAGTAAACTGGGAGCTGTTTCCTATCTTCTTCTCAGATTAAAGCTGCACTGACGGCTGTAGATGATACTACTAAGTACAAATACAAGTTTTCACATTCTTTGGACGAGCTTAGAAGTGGCAGATTGCTAAGGTAACGTTTGAGCTCTTGGAATGCCGCTTTACATTCGTCGGTCCATTCAAAGGCTTGTTTCAGGGTCTTAAAGAATGGCAAGCATTTGTCCATTGCTCTAAAGACGAACCTGTTGAGCGCTGCAATCCGGCCTATGAGCTTCTGGACCTCTTTGACGATCTTAGGTGATGCCATATTGATTATGGCCTGTACCTTCTCAGGATTTGCTTCTATTCCTCTCTAAGACACCATGAATCCTAGGAATTTTCTGGAGGCAACACCAAAAACACATTTACCAGGGTTCAGCTTCATTTGGTATTGTTTGAAGGTATCAAATGTCTCCTTAAGGTCGTCTAGATGTGCAAGCTCTTCCTTGCTCTTGACGAGCATATCGTCGACGTACACCTCCATATTCCTGTCTATTTGCTTAACGAACATTTTATTTACCAACCTCTGATAAGTCGCTCTTACGTTCTTCAGTCCAAACGGCATTACCTTATAACAGTAGAGTCCTTGACTGGTAATGAAGGCGATTTTCTCCTGGTCTTCGTCAGCCATTTTTATCTGGTTGTACCCTGAGAATGTGTTCATGAATGTCAATAGCTTGTACCCAGCCGTAGAGTCTACGAGCTGGTCTATTCTCGGAAGAGGAAAGCTGTCCTTTGGGCAGGCCTTGTTTAGATTCGTGAAGTCCACACACATCCTCCATTTCCTATTTGCTTTCTTTACTAGAACGACGTTTGCAAGCCAATCTGGATAATATACCTCCCTGATGAAGCCTGCAGTCAAGAGTTTGCTCACTTCATCAGTGATGGCTTGGTCTCTCTCGGGTGCAGAGGTTCTTTGTCTTTGCTTGATGGGCTTCAACCTTTGTTGGATGACTTCTGGAGATATGCCTGGCATGTCGTCATGGCTCCAGGCAAAGACGTCTAAGTTCTCCTTAAGAAACTGAATGAGCTTCGTTCTCATCTCAGGACTTAGGGTCGTCCTTATTCTGGTTGTTTTCGTTGCTTCTCCTTCGATCAGCTCCACTGCTTCCAGTGCCTCTACCTTTTCTTCCTCTTTTTCTTCTATTGTCCACGTGTGGTTTTCCTTAACTGCTAAAACAGCCTAGTAGCATTCTCGAGCTAGAACTTGGTCTCCTTTAACTTCACCAATACCATTTTTCGTTGGGAATTTACCTTCAGGCAGTAGGTGGATGTGGACGCCTTCCACTTGTTGAGCGCTGACCTTCCAATAATGACATTATATGACGAGGGACAATCTACTACCGAGAAGTCTATCTAACGAGTCAACTTCTTCGAGTATGTTCCCACTGTTACAGCCAGCGTCACTATGCCTTTGGGATATACACTGTCACCGCTGAAGCTAACGAGGGGGGAATCAAACGGACGTAGTCTTCTTGGATCTAGTTTCAGTTGCTAGAATGCAGAAAAGTAGATGATGTCAGCGGAACTTCCATTGTCCACGAGGATCCTTTTTGTGTTGAAACCTTCTATTGTAAGTGCTATGACTAGGGGGTCGTTGTGAGGTTGCTTTACTCCCCATGCATCTCCTTCATTAAAAATCATGTCCTGATCGGTTCGTCTTTGTTTCAACAGGGGTGTCATGTAGATGCTGTTCACCTGTCGTTAGTGTTCACCAGGTTGCTTTCTTAAGTGATTTGAATGAGCCTCCTACGATAGGCCCCCCTACGATCATCTATATTTCCCCGATCACATTTTGAGAAGGCTGGGACTGATGGCTTCCGCTCTTGGACGAGGACTCATGTTGGCCTTTGTTTTCGTCTCGAAATTTGTTGTACTCTCCCTTCTTTATAAACTTCTGCAACTTCCCTTTTCGTATCAATTCCTCTATTTGCTCTTTGAGATCCCTACAATCTTCGGTGTAATGGCCATGATCTTTGTGAAATCAACAATACTTACTCCTGTCACGGACGCTAGGGGACGAGTGCAATGGCCGTGGCCATTTAAGGTAGTGTTCATCTTTAATCTGCGTCAAAATTTTGTCAACAGGCATAACAAGAGGGGTGAATTTTACCGTTTGTGGACTTTTATCATCTTTCCTTCTGACTCCGTCATTATTTCGACGATTCGGATGGTCCCACTTCTGTCCTCTACGGTCGTATTCCCTTCTCCCTTTGTCCCCCAGTCTATCTTCATCCCTGATAATAGCCAATGCGTCCTCAGCGTTCATGTACTTCTGCGCTTTAAGGAGCATTTCAGCCATCGTCTTTGGGGGGTTCTTTGCGAGTGAGGTAACGAGATCCCTAGACCTCAACCCTGCCTTGAATGTTGTTAACTATACCATATCGTCAGTCTCGTCTACCTCCAATGTCTCCTTGGTAAAGCGTTTCACATATGACCTCAAGGTTTCCTTTTCTCCCAGCCTGATGGTGAGCAAGTGATCCGCGGTTCTCTTTGGTCGTTGTCCTCTAATAAAGTGACGCAGGAAGGCGTTGCTCAACTGCTCGAATGTGTCAATGGATGACGTTGGCAACTTCATGAACCACTCCCGAGTAGCTCCCTTGAGTGTTGTTGGGAAGGAACGACACAATATTTCATCTGGGGGCTGCTGAAGTCGTAGAGTCGTTTTGAAGGTATTTAGGTGATCTTGGGGGTCTTTCAGCCCATCAAAGGGCTCGAGCTGAGGTAACTGAAATTTTGATGGCACTAGACAATCGAGGACTGCTATTGTGAATGGCGAATCCGTTGCTCGGACCATCTAATCGACACTCCACTCTGTTTTTTCCTTGGTGGCATTCCTAAGTTCGTCCATCTCCCTTCTCATCTCCCGAAGAAGGTCTGAATTTCGCTCGGCGGGAGTGTTTGGCCCTTGATGGTCACTTCTTCTGTAGCTATCCCCTTCGTCTACCTGATTTCCCCTCGAACGATTTTCCTCCTGCTGAACCCGTAGCTTCATTTCTTGGTTTTGCCTAGTCAGCTCTTCAACTGTGGCTGCAAGGGCCTGAACTTGCTGAGCTAGGGCTGTAGAATCTTGATTGGACTCCATCCAAAAAGTATAAGAAAAGGAAACCACTATTTCGAGTTTGAACACGAAAATGTCGATTTCCCACAGACAGCGCCAAACTGATGAAGTGTGAATTCGTCAATCAATGTATGTAGACAGGAATGATCTTCAGCCTCTTGCAAAGATGTTTTCTCGAGAATGGTCATTGGTGTGGTGCCTGCCACGACGTCTCCGATGCCAATGTCAGTGTTGAAAATTACTCAAGAATAAGCAATATAAGGTACTGAAATCAAAGAAATCAGATAGTATCAATCTCAATATGTTCATACCTTTTCTTTGGGCGTGTGAGGGCTTTATATATGTTGTTGTAGTCTCTAACCGTTGGGTAATTATGGTGGTTCTTAATATCCCTCTGGGTAATGTTTTCTGGCCTCATCATGTGGCTTTAATTTTGTCTCAATAGTCTGTTCGACTGGTTTTGTAACTATCCCTGACGTTTATTGATGGCATTGAATGAAATGTTTAGAGTCGTCAGTGAAGTGGATGCTCGTCATTGAAGGCTTGTCTCGTTAGTCCAAATTATCTCTTCCATGATCTACTTCGTCAGTCCCATCATTTGCTACAATCAGAAACAATTGAAAGTTACAATTTAGGTTTAATGAATCAAATGCAAATTCAAAATCTTAAGATTCTATATAAATAACATGACTAGGTTTCAACCAAATATCTAACCTGATCAATGTACTCTGTTAATTTTTTTGTATTTTATGAGAATCAAACCTTGTTTTATTTCCTAATGAATTAACAAACATTACTAGATTTAGTGACTGTTTGGATAGCACATTTATTGCATCTACATTTTGAGTTTCACATTTCCATATTTTTTTTTCTTCTTCAATGCGTATGAACCATAACTACATTGTTCATGCACTTGGATTTACTGTGTAGGAGACAAAGTGAACTATTCACGCACTATTCAAAGGACTCACAACTACTTTATTCAGAAAAAAAATATTAAAAATAGGTCCCATGACACTATTTACACATTTAAAAATGATTTTGCTATAATGTTTTCAATTTTTAGTTTTCAATTTTCAACCAAATAAGTTGTATCTAAACAAACCCTTAGTAACAAGTCGTTTAATCAATAATGAATATCTCAGATCAAGTGTTGAAATAATTTATTTCGGTTCATCCCAATCTATAAAACCAAAAACAATACCACACAAAAACACAGAGACTCATAAGCATACAAAGAAAGGGATGAGGTAATGAAACCCCAGGACAAGTAGTGATATAGGTTGTGTGGGGTACGGGAATAATTGTGAGGAACAGTGAGAGCTAGTCACGGGCTTTTATTCCAGTAAACGTGGAACACTAAGGGCCCGTTTGGATACAGCTAAAAATTGAAAGCTGAAAATTGAAAACTGAAAACTGAAACCACTGTAACAAAATAATTTTTAAATGCGTGAATAGTATAGTGAGACCTATTTTTAATGAAAAAGTTGCTAAAAAGTGAAAATTGTGGATCCGTGAACAGTAAAATTTGGGTTGAAAAGTCACATGTTGCAGCTACTGTTCAATGAACAGTAGCCACAACAGTACATAAACAGTAAAAAAAAAAGACTAAAACCTGTGAAAAAAAAAAAATGCTAAAACGCAAATGCGCGTTTCAACTTTTCCGCCTAGGGCAAACAGTCTCTAAGTGTGGGTTTGGATATCATGTTTTCCAAAATTATGTCTGCGTTTTTATCTTTTTTTTTTCAACACATGAATAGTACAATCACATGGATGTATTGTGCAGTAGACAATTTTTACTGTAGCAGTACTGTTTATATACTGTAGCATCACTATTTATGCATTTAAAAATATTAAAAATAGGTTCTACGGTACTATTCACACATTTTAAAATTATTTTATTACAATATTTTCAATTTTCAGTTTTCAGTTTCAGCAACAATAAATTCAATCCAAACAGACCCGATATTGATCGCTCGACAAAAGTAAAGCTATCTAAAAGATATTTTTATAGTCTTTCTTTATGGGATACCTCAGAATTTGTCCGTGTGCATGGGTTTGAGAAATTGCGGTGTGATTGTGAGCGTTTTAGGGATTTTTTATTTATTTTTTTATTTATTTTTTATTTTTTTATTTCATTAGTACGTGAACGATATTCTTATCTTCAAGTTTGGTGTCTGAATTGTTTTCTTCCCCAGCTAGAAAGTGCCAAAGTAAGCAGGGCCGGCTCAATGGTATAAGCTATTGATGCGGCCGACTAAGGCCCCCAAGTGAAAAAAGAGGCTCCTAAATTTTAACCAATAGTATTAATTAAGCCAAAATATTAACCATTAAATAAAATAATATTTTCTTATCAAATGAAAAACAAATAAAGAAGAGAAAGAAATGCTATGTCCACAACATTTTTCACAATATTTTTACAAAAAATCTTAATAACAAATTGTTAAAGGTTGTTATTGATAGCAAAAAAAAAAAATTTAGTGGTAGTTTCAACTAGCAAACAAGAAGCAACTTAACACCTAAGATTTGTCATAAAAAATATTCTGAATGTTGCATTTCTAAAAGAAAAAAGAACAGGAAGAAAGCAATTTATAAAAAAATTCACAACATTTCTCACAATAGTCAAGTTAGCAAACTTTTACTAGTTTTCAACTAGATTCACCACTGACATCATGCTTTTAATGACTACTATCAATCTGCCACATCAATAAATGTAAAAATTTTTGTCAATTTTTTTTTTTGTTTATTAACTATTTAAAAAAAAAAATTCTATGTAGTTCATGTTGATTAATAGTAATTTTATATATGAAACAAGATAATCAATTTTCGCCTTAGGCCCCAAATGCATCAAGCCATCCCTGAAAGTAAGGAAGGTAGACGGAAATTTCTCCGCACAGTAAAAGTGGGTAAAGCCTTACAGTTTCTGGGTGTATATATAGATATATTTGCCACTCCTTAACTCCTAAATCCTAATTGCGCGCATTGTGGATATGAATATCAGCAGCACAAGTCACTTTTTGAAGGTTGGTGGTGGGACGTATAGTAGGGGTTATGATGGGTTTTGGTGTCATATTTTACTTTTAAGTGGCCATGCGAAAGCATCCACATGGATATTGAATTATTGCATATGTCTTTCATGATTTTTTAGTCAAAGTTTCATTTACCATTCACTTGAAAATATTTTAGTACTTAATAACAACTCTTAAAGTACAACTAATGTGGAGTATGATATTTTGGTTAATACTCATTAAATGGTCAGATTATAAAATTTATAAAATTATGAACATATATATACCTAAACTTCAAAGTTTAACTTAAAAACAATAAAATATTTGTAGTTTATAATTTAATTGTCCTTATGTTATATTATTTATGCACAATTTGCGCACGAAACCAAACTTTAGGATGTAAAATCTAGTTTTCGAAACTTTGTTGTGTAAAATTTAGTCAACCCAAATTTTAGAGATGTAATTTAGGGAGGTAATTTACAACTTAAAATCCCGTCATTCTCAAGAAAAACTCTATATTCTTTTAAAATTGCACGCGTGCTTTAAAATTGATACATGAAAATTATTAGCCTTTACCAAAAAAAGAGGAAAGAAAGAAAAGTCTTTGCTCTGAGGCTAGTAGTTTTAAATTTCATAAGAAAAATTGTAATTATTTAATCTTTGAATTAAAATAAATAGTTAGCTAAAAAATAGTGTGTATTATTTTCTTTTATCAACGTTAGAGAAAGATAGAGTGGGAAAAAAGTAGAAAATATTTAATTTATTTATAAAAAAAAGTTGTAGTGTAATCAAATAGCTGTTATTTCTTGAAAAAACTACTCATCCTCATCCAAATCCCCTTTAAAACCCACTATTAAGCTGTTAACCAACTCAAACTTCTCCGCTAATAAATGGTTACAAAAATTATTAATACGAGAAGGCAAGCACGTTGCCTCCTCGTTGTATCATGATACTAGTGCACACAGAGTGTTGCACTGCCCAACAAAAAAAAAAAACACTGAAAAATGTGACTTACGTTTCTAGTGTGTACGATAAACACCGCCTATATATGGTGTTATTCTTGCTAAACCCTACGAAAGTCTACAGAGTTTCTTGAGCTCGGCTTTTTGTTAGCTCAATAGATATTAGTGAGAGTTTAGGGAGGTCAGCTGAACTAGTACGCGGATCACTCTGTATAAAAAATAAACATTTGCTACAATCAGAAACAATTGCAAGTTACAATTTAGGCTTAATGAATCAAATACAAATTCAAAATATTAAGATTCTATATAAAAAACATGACTAGGCTTCAACCAAATATCTAACTTGATTAATGTACTCTCTTAATATTTTTGTATTTTATGAGAATCAAACCTCGTTTTATTTCCTAACCAATTAACAAACATTAATAGATTTAGTAACAAGTCGTTTAATCAATAATGAATATCTCAGTTTCTCAAAAAAAAAAAAAATAATGAATATCTCAGATCAAGTGTTGAATTAATTTATTTCACTTCGTCCCAATCTATAAAACCAAAAACAATAACACACAAAAACACAGAGACTCATAAGCATACAAAGAAAGAGAAGAGGGGATGAAACCCGGCCAGGACAAGTAGTGATACATTACGGGTATAATTGTAAGGAACAGTGAGAGCTAGTCACGATCTTTTATTCCAGTAAACGGGGAAGACTAAGACGTTGATCACTCGACAAAAGTAAAGCTATCTAAAAGACATTTTTATAGTCTTTCTTTATAGGATACCTCAGAATTTGTCCGTGTGCATCCAGAAAAAGAGAAGTGAAAATTGAAAAACGAAAATTAAAAATACCGTAAAATAATTTTTAAATATATAAATAATATTATGATATTTATTTTTAATTTTTTTTAAATAAAATAATTGTGGGTCTCTTGAATAGTAGTGCATCTTATCTCTTGCATTGTATAATCTACGTGCAATGAATTACTGTTCATGACTGTTCATGTTTTATGAACAGTGCAATAGGCACTTAAATAAATTTAAAAAAAAAAAAAAAAAAAAAAAGAAGAGAGGTAAAAAACGCAAAAGACTCACATCCAAACGCTCACTCGTTGTACAGTTGTGCAACGTTTATCGCATGCGTATGGCCCACGCGTTTACATAATTATTATCGTTCATCGCGTTTATAAGAAAATTGAGTGTTCTTCTTGTGTTTTTCAACTCAGTGAGTATTATTATCATTCAACCAACCAAAAAAGTTAATCTTTTTTAAATTTTAGCAAAAAGGTTCATCCAAAAGGTGCATCTGTGGGGAAGGAAAAATTATGCCTCTTTAGACGTGAAGAAATCACGCTCTTTAAAGGAACGTCGGCTGGGTGAAGCAACAGCTAGCTAGCAAGATACAATCCCCTGAATCATATTGTGATGCCTCACTAGAAAAATACTCCATCTATCCCATTTTGTTTGTCCTGTATTTCATTTTGAGATGTTTCAAAATATTGTCATTGATGAAGCTTAAATTCGTCAGTCAAGTAAGTTCGTCAGTAGAGTTATACTGATGAACCGTAAGCTTGTCAGTCGAGTTGGTCAGATAGAAGCAATCCTCAACCTGTATGAACGTACTCTCAAAGGTGGTCACTGGTGTGGTGCTTGTCACAATGCCTCCGATGCCAAAGTCAGTATAAAAAGCTCTCTTGAGAATAAACAATGTAATTGAACAAAAATGAAAGAGATCTCTTAGTGTCTATGTGTGTATGTACCTTGCACTTGGCAATGTGGAGGCTTTATATATGCGGTTACAGCTCCTAGCCGTTGGGGCAATTAAGGTGGTTTTAATGCTCTTCTTAGTAACGTTTCGTGCCTCATAATGTGGCTTTAATGTGCTCCAACAACTCACACAGCTGGATCTGTAACTGCCTTATGTATTAATTGGCTGTATTGAATGGATGGCTTTACCCTCATCAGTGACGTGGGCATTGGTTTTGTTCATCCAAGTATGCCCTTGTCTGTATTGTTGAGGTCGTCTTGGCGAATGAGTTCGTTAGTCCTCTCAGTGGGTATTAATTTGCTCGTTCAGGGATGTCTTTGTTGGACTTATGGTTGTCGTCTTCAGTAAATGAGTTCATCAGTCCCGTCAGTTGCTCCTTGATTCTATGGTCATCGTGACTGGTAATGATGACCATAGAATGTGAAAGCTTTTGGGCTGTAAATAACTCCAATTCATGTGAACATTGGGTTTCCCACTAGTTTTCAGTTTTTTGAACCTTTGTTTCTGAGTTCCTTCCCTTCTCTTCGTCAGTACCTTTTGTCTATAACTTCGTCAGTACCTTTTGTGACTTACACCCTATTAAGTCATTTTTGGCTTAGCCATTTTTAGCTTTTGTGACTTACACCCTTTTAGGGATCTTGTCATCGTCAGTAACTTACATCCGTCGAGGCAGAATCTTGTTACTTATCAGCTTTTGTGACTTACACCCTTTTAGGGATCTTGTCATCGTCAGTAACTTACATCCGTCGAGGCGGAATCTTGTTACTTAGCCATTTTTGAGACTTGTAGTTGCTCAAACCTGCTTGTTATGGAGACATTAGCTAAATAGTTCATTTATTAATTTCAATGACGAATACATTTTCTGTTACATCTGTTGGTGGTATTTCTTCAAGTGCTCGATGTTCCATGGCCTTGAGAGCAACTGTCCATCTAGGGTTTCCAGGTGATAGCTACCTTGTCTGGAGTAGTGGGTGACTCGGTAAGGTCCTTCCCATGTGGGCTTACGGAACCACAATGAGAATCCCGATGGGGGAAACCCCATTTAGACTTACCTTCATCACTAAACCGACGATCTGAGCGGTCCCTTTTCTGTCCTCTACGTTCGTCCTCCTTTCTTTCCTTGCTCCCTGGTTTTTCCACGTCCCTTATGGCAGTCAGTGCTTCTTCTGTGTTCATGTACTTCTGTGCTTTTAGGAGCATCTCCGCCATTGTTTTTGGAGGATTTTTTGCGAGTGAAGAAATGAACTCCCTAGATCACAGTCCCGCTTTGAAGGTCGTCAACTGCACCTTATCGTCAGCTTCGTCCACCTCCAAGTTTTTTCGAGTGAAGTGTTTCACATAGGACCTCAAGGTTTCTTTCTCTCCTTGTTTGATGGTGAGTAAATGATCCGCGGTCCTCTTTGGACATTGTCCTCCAGTGAAGTGACGTAGAAAGGCATTGCTTAACTGCTTGAAGGTGTCAATGGAAGATGTTGGCAACTTTGTGAACCATTCCCTTGCAGCTCCCTTGAGAGTGGTTAGGAAGGAATGACATAATATTTCGTCTAGGGGCTGCTGGAGTCCTAGTGTCATTTTGAAGGTGTTAAGGTGATCCTGAGGGTCCTTTAGCCCATCAAAGGGTTCAAGTTGAGGTAGCCAAAATTTCGACGGCACTGGACGGTCAAGGACTGCTGTGGTGAACGGCGAATCCGTTGCCCTGACCATTCGATCCACACTCTGTTCTGTTTTTTCCTTGATGGCATTCTTAAGTTCGTCCATCTCCCTCCTCATCTCCTGGAGCAAGTCCGAGTTCTGCTCGGTTGGAGTAGTAGGCCTTCGATGGTCACTTCTTCTATGGCTATCTCCCTCGTCATCCTGATTCCCCTTAGACCGATTCTCCTCCTGCTGAAGCCGTAGCTTCATTTCTTGATTTTGTCTAGTCAGTTCTTCAACGATGGCTGCAAGAGCTTGAACTTGTTGTGCTAGGGCTGTGGAATCATGATTGGACTCCATCTAAGAGAAATAGTTGATCAGAAACTACTTTTTTGAGATTGAACACGAAAACGTCGCCCCCACAGACGGCGCCAAACTGATGAAGCTTAAATTCGTCAGTCAAGTAAGTTCATTAGTAGAGTTATACTGATGAACCGTAAGCTCGTCAGTCGAGTTGGCCAGATGGAAGCAATCCTCAACCTATATGAACGTACTCTTAAAGGTGGTCACCGGTGTAGTGCCTGCCACAATACCTCCGATGCCAAAGTCAGTATAAGAAGCTCTCTTGGGAATAAACAATGTAATTGAACAAAAATGAAAGAGATCTCTTAGTGTCTATGTGTGTATGTACCTTGCACTTGGCAATGTGGAGGCTTTATATATGCGGTTATAGCTCCTAGCCATTGGGGCAATTAAGGTGGTTTTAATGCTCTTCTTAGTAACGTTTCGTGCCTTATAATGTGGCTTCAATGTGCTCCAACGGCTCACACAGCTGGATCTGTAACTGCCCTATGTATTAATTGGCTGTATTGAATGGATGGCTTTACCCACGTCAGTGACGTGGGCATTGGTTTTGTTCGTCCAAGTATGCCCTTGTCTGTATTGTTGAGGTCGTCTTGGTGAATGAGTTCGTTAGTCCTCTCAGTGGGTATTAATTTGCTCATTCAGGGATGTCTTCGTTGGACTTATGGTCATCGTCTTTAGTAAATGAGTTCGTCAGTCTCGTCAGTCATGTTTCTAAAAATAAAATTCATTAATTTACTAATGTTCCTATTATACCCCTATTAATTTACTAATTCAATTTTTTGATAAATTTATTTAAGAGTAGTTTTGGAAATTTATATATTTTTAAAAGATAGATAAGACAATAAATGATATTTCTTTAAAAAATTTGACTTTTCAAACAGGACAAACAAAGTGGGACGGAGGGAGTAAAATAAAGTAAGGAGAGAGAGAGAGAGAGACAGAGAGAGAGAGAGAGAGAGAGAGAGAGAGAGAGAGAGCATTGGCCGCGGTGCCTAAAGAAATATTCGAATTTTATTAGATTGAGATATAAATTACCATTAAAGAATCCAAAAATGGAATGAATACCGGTTCTTTAGTCCTACAAGGGCCATAATAATCAAAAAATGGAATTAATAATATATCTAGTTATAATACATAATAATTTAAGTGGGTTTTCTACTCTTAATTTTTTTTTTTTTTAAATGTTACTAAATATATTAACATTATTGTAAAGACATGTTTTTAGAGCCCAAGCCCAAAATATGAAGGGATCTTGGCCCAGTGAGCCAAGAATAATAATTTTGTAAAAAGTGGGTTAGAAAACTAGGTCCTAATGAGTTGTGCAACGGCTAGAATGAGTTTAAAAGATAATCGAACAAAAACAAGAAGGATTGATTTAAATAAATTCACTCTCGGCCCAATCCGAGGAGATAAGTTCTAACATAAATCGATTAAACAAATCACTATTACAATTTTGATTGCTATAGTCTTTTCTTTCTTTGTTTTCCGATCCCTCTCACTTTAGGGGTCTTTTACATTATATATCTCCCCCCTAATGATCTCAGCCTTCCATTTGTTGATCATCCAAGCCACCATTTGAGTGTGTGTCTCATCAGACACCCTCTCTAGTTTTCTGTGAGTTGTAGTAGCCAAGGTAGCACTGTTTAAGGGACTTCTCCACATAAATGCGGCTAGAAAGTTAGCTGCAGGGCGTTCAATGCGGTGGTAGTTGCTTTTCCTTAGGTATCTCCTAGCTTCCACTCTTTGCTACACTCGAGATGTACGTTTCTGTCACTGGAGCTTCCTAGAAGGTTACCTTAAACCTTAGAATGCACATTTGAGCCGTGCTTGACCTATCCGAGGAGACATTCCTCCTCGGACCACCTCTCATTCGTATCTCACTCATTGGATTCTAAGCTTAACCCACCCAACACCATTCATTTGTTCTCGGATTACTATGCTCTCGGCCAAGGCCCAAGGCCCAGTATACAATTTGGGCCCTTAACCCTACAATTATAATATCATCCTTAAATCAAAACAATTAGTGGCGTAGCCTTCTTAAGTGGATTATAAGGCTATCACTATAAAAAAGTTGGATTCAACTAGCATCATGAAAGCTTGTATAGAAGTATTTATTTTATTTTATGACATAAATTCTAATTGTTGATCATAAAAACAAGATAAAAAAGTGTAGTTGTGGATATCACAAATTATATTAATGAAATAATTAATATAAGAAAATAGAATTTGGTTTTTTATGAATTCATTTTAAAGAAAAGTTTAGTAGATTTTAAGATATTTTATTTAATTAACTAAAAATAATCCTTTAAAAAAAAAAAGTCGTGACAATCTTTGTCCTTTCTTCTCCCTCAGTCCCTTTCAATCTCCGAATCTCTTTTCTCTCTCAGTTCTTCCTTGCAATTTTAGGCACGGATTTGAGTTGGTGGTTCAAATAAGAGTTTGGGTCGGTGGCTATGGTTGGAGTTTGGGTTGGTCTTTTGGGTCTACGTTTGGGTGGTTTTTGGGTAAGATTTAGGTCGTGTTTAGGTTGGCATTTGGGTCAAAGTTTGGGTGGTGCTTGGGTCAGATTTAGGTGGTGTTTACGTCTTTGTTTGGATTGGCGTTTGGGTGGTAGTTGGGTTGACATTTGGGTCGGTGGGTGTTTCGATGGTAGTGATGGGTTGTTTCGGTGCTTGCTAGTTTTGGTGGTGGGTTTCGGTGACGGTTGTTTTGGTGGTGGTTGGGTTTCATTGGTGCGTCATTTTAGTGATTTTATTTTAACATTAAATATAATAAAATAATATAAACAATACAATAAAATAAAATATTTACTACATTAAACAACTACCACCACCTCCAACACAATAAAATAATATAACTTTTAATAAAATATTTCTTTTTTACCATCTTAGCTATCATGCATAGCCATCTTTGGCTATACATTGTAGCTTAACAACCAATTTTTTTAGCTTTTCCTTCATAATTGGAATATGCTTTTTAGTATTGGTGGTGCTAAAAAAACAACTCATGCTAGTGCTAATACAATGAAATTTTAGGAGGAAGATGGCAAAAATCTTACGATTCTTATCCTCAAATGCTGATAGTACGTGAACGATATCCTTATCTTCAAGTTTGGTGTCTGAATTGTTTTCTTCCGTAGCTAGAAAGTGCCAAAGGAAGGAAGGTAGAAGGAAATTTCTCCGCACATTACAAGTGGGTAAAGCCTTACAGTTTCTGGGTGCATATATATAGATATATTTGCCACTCCTTAACTCCTAAATCCTAATTGCGCGCATTGTGGATATGAATATCAGCAGCACAAGTCACTTTCTGAAGGTTGATGGTGGGCACGTATAGTATGGGTTTTGGTGTCATATTTTACTTTTAAGTGGCCATGCGAAAGCATCCACATGGATATTGAATGATTGCATATGTCTTTTAGGATTTTTTTTTTTTTTTTTTTTTTGAGCAAAGTCTTTTGGGATTTTTAACACATGAATTAACCATTTTCTTTTATTTTTTAGTCAAAGTTTCATTTACCATTCACTTGAAAATATTTTTAGTACTTAATAACAACTCTTAAAGTACAACTAATGTGGAGTATGATATTTTGGTTAATACTCATTAAATGGTCAGATTGTAAAATTTATAAAATTATGAACATATATATACCTAAACTTCAAAGTTTAACTTAAAAACAATAAAAAATTTGGAGTTTATAATTTAATTGTCCTTATGTTATATTATCATACACAAATTTCGGGAAGAAGAATAGATTATTCCATCAAGAATTTGAGCATTTTTTTTTTTTTTTAACTCTTAAAAAGTTATAAAAGTGTTTTTTTTTTCCTTTTTTTTTATTAAAACTATTAGCTCTTTTTTCTTTTTTCCTATATATATATACATAGGTTTTGAACTAATAGGAAAGATTTTCTTTTCCTTTTTCAATTTAAGTTTGTCATAAAAAATAATAGTCTATTACTCTTTCAGTTATGGTACAAAGAAAAAAATAATTACGTAAATAAAATTCATAAGAAGGATTTTTTTTTTTTTTTTTTTTTTTTAATGAAGGGCAAGGCTTTTGTCCAGTGGAAATTTCTATTGGACACCTCCAGATTTGGACACGTGTCCACAAGCTACACCCTTCAATGAAGATTATGATGGATGAAGGGAAAAGTTCCTTTTTTATTTTATTTTTTATAATAAGGATTATCGACAAAACTTCATTGGTGAGTTTCAATGTTCTTGCATGTGCTGACTCTTATTAATCATCGAGTATGAGCATCCACGTTGAAATCTCACGAAGCTTTGTCCTTTTGTTTTGTTTTGTTTTTGTTTTTGTTCTTTTTTTTTTTTTTTTTTTTGGTTTTTTTTTTTTTTTTTGAGAAAAACACGAAGCTTCGTCTTTCCATTTCAAATGTATCCGGCCGGAACATATTGTCACATATCATAAAACTTCCACAACTAACAAACGGACACGCAAAATATCTTTTTTGCATGATTTTGTGGGATTAAATAATATATATTTACATGGGATTGGGTTAAAATAGTAACTTTGAAAATATTACCATATTAAACAACAAATTAGGTGCAAAGGGAGTTTTATTTATTTATAATTTTATATATAGATCATAAGTTTACACACCAACTAGGTAAGAGTGCCTAATTCCATTACATCGTATAATAGAGCTTTAATATGGTGGAAACTTCATTTTGCAACTCTTATTTAATCTTGTTTGTATCTCATGTGCAATGTGCATATCATCATCACACCGCATCACAGGTATTTCAAATTACAACTCAAATATCATAGTCAAATCAAAGCTAATCAATATTTCAAATAACTAAATGATAATATTTATTTCAAATTTAGTTTTCTATTTGAGATACAATTTTGTGAGTCACTTCTTTCATCGGCAACAGAGAACTAATTGTCAGTCATCTCTCTCTCTCTCTCTCTCTCTCTCTCTCTCTCTTTTGTGTTAATCAGAGATAGGCCACATATTTTTTTAATGATTTCTCGCAATTTTTAAAATTATTTTAGTTTCTTAATTATGGAGACTTGGGTTGCATAATGTGTAAGGAATCTTCAAGCAATGGATAAGATAGAGGGGTGTTAATTATTAATGACTCTTCGTAACCTTTGGTCTAATTTTCTTAAAGCAAAGGTTTTTTTTTTTTTACCTTGACAGTCAACCACTAGGCTTGAGGCTAATATTCTTTGTTTAATCATTGATTGTATACATGATCTTATACTAAATAATAATAAATACCAGAAATGGTAGTTACAAAATTCTTAGACACCTTATACAGGGCCCCTTAACCCGAGAGGCTTCCAACTGGGCATTCAAAGATATCATGGCGGACTCGGGGCTGGATTGGAACTGAGTGCCTTTTGAGTTTCCCTCAGACATAAAGCACTTGCTTCAAGCCACTCCATTGTCACTAACAGGTATAAGTGGTGATAAGCTTGCATGGGCTAAGAATCCGAAGGGTAGCTTTGATTTAAAAAGCGCCTATAAACTTGCTATGGATAGTGAGGAAATTGCACCATTTACAGCAAGTTGGATTTGGAAAGCTCCGACTCTTCCTCACATCAAAACTTTCTTATGGCAATGTGCTCACAATAGCATTGCTGTTAAAGAATGTCTCATAAGAAGAGGAGTGGTAGAAGATGAAAATTGTCCCATTTGCAATAAGGAAATTGAATCTACTTTGCATGCCTTAAGGGACTGCTGAAGGAAACCACCACTTGGATGGGCTAAGCTTAACACAAACAGGGCTGCTGAAGGAAATCCGGGTTTAGCAAAGTGTTGGGGGTCTGAGCAGGGATGAACATGGCGCATGGATTGCTGGTTTTTCAAGGAATATTGGGTCAACTATTAGTTATGCAGCTGCACTGTGGGGCCTTAGGGATGGACTAGCACTATGCTGCAATTTGAATATACCCTCTCTTGTTGTTGAACTTGATCCAAATCAATGTTGATGTATTTCGGAACTTTGGATGATTGCATGCAGCTAATGATGCAGTTCCAACAAATTCAGTTTAAATACTGCTACCGAGAGGCAAACCGTTGTGCAGATATGTTGGCTAAGTTATGGTTGTACTAGAATTTATGTTTGGTGCATTTTGATTGTCCACCTAAGAACATTAGGACTATTTTGGATGAGGATTGTAATGGAATGTTTTTTGAATAGAACCGGTGCTGATCTTGATGTATTTTCTTAATCTTTAATGAATCATCTGTTTACCCAAAAAAGAAAGACCTATAATAAGCAAAAAGTACTTTTCATTTTTAGAAAAACAATAATGTGAGACCTGTTAGATTAAATAAATAAATTCATCATCTCCTAAGAGCATTAGCATTTTGGGGGGTTTTACAACCCCCCAAATTGCTATTTTAGCAATTGAGACACTAAAAAAGTTCTTTAACTTGGTATTTATATCTAAAACATTTTAGTATCCGTGAACAGCAGTTACATATATTTACAACCTACAGTTTATAAGTTTGTAAACACAAAATAATATAATTTATTCACCTTTTCTCTAACTCTCTTCTCTGCACTTCTTCGTCCTTTGTTCTCCCTCAGTCCCTCTCAATCTCTAAATCTCTCTTCTCTCTCAGCTTTCCCTCATGATTTTGGGTAGGATCTCCGAAGCTCTCTTCTCTCTTAGTTCTCCCTTGTAATTTTAGGTACGGATTTGGGTTGTTGGTACAAATCAGAGTTTGGGTTAGTGGCTATGGTTGGAGTTTAGGTTGGTCATTTGGGTCTACATTTGGGTGGTTTTTGGGTTGGATTTAGGTGGTGTTTGGGTCGACATTTGGGTCAAAGTTTGGGTGGTGTTTGGGTTAGATTTAGGTGGTGTTTAGGTCTTCATTTGGATTGGCGTTTGGGTAGCAATTGGGTTGACGTTTGGTCATTGGTGTTTAGGTCTTCGAAATTGAAGCTCATTCAAGATCTAACTTGGTCCAGAACCTAATGGTCTTAATCACCAAGGTTTTATGGATTTTGAGGCTAGTTTAGGAAGTAGTGCAGATCTATATAAGGTCAGGTATTTAGGCTGTGTTTGAATTGGAAAACTCAAATTCTATGATTGGTAAACTTTAATGGTTGGAAGTTGGAACCTAGTCTGAGAAAGAAGATATATGAATCTAGTCTCACACTAGGATTCTTGAGTATCCACCTATGAGGGCTTTATAACACTCTCCAAGGGTAGTGTGGCTATAATTCTTCTCAAAAATTTCATTACCAGAAATAATAAAAAAGCTAGTAGTCTCCCTTAAATTTTAATATTACCAAATTTCCCATTTGTTAACAAAATAACAAACTAAGATTAGTAAATTTGATTCTATACACAGCCCAATGTATTGGATTGCCTCTTTTTTAAGGAAT
This sequence comes from Quercus variabilis, assembly GCA_030445155.1. NCBI lineage: Eukaryota > Viridiplantae > Streptophyta > Magnoliopsida > Fagales > Fagaceae > Quercus > Quercus variabilis. Next base: position 7,715,118 of record CP129447.1, read on the forward strand.
TTAGTTGCACATATTAAATATATATCTATATATATATATAATAATAATGATTCTAACACTAGCCAAGCTCCTCAGCCCTCCTTCTATTCTGTTAGGAACCCTACAGGTATATAGATAATAATTGTTGTAATATTGCAATTAGTTAGTTAGTTGGTTACAATTCCAAGCATGTTAATCACATTTCATACATATTGAAATTATTAATGCACATAGGGAATAATAGAACCATTAGGATAAGGTCATATGGGTCAATAGAATATTTTTATGGTTCTATAAATACCTACTTATAATCACATTTCTATTTATTGAAAAATAAACCAATTGAAGCAAAATTTTCCTTGTACGATTCAAGATGTTCCACTTGCAAGTCATCTACAACAGCAAGAGGTAGTGTGATCCAATGGGATGACTGAATAATTTCTGCAGGGACTGCTATCTCTCCGAATTTCTCTCCATTGGCATCAAATGACATCATTCTAGGCAAGTAAGTTGATTTTGTTGCTGAAGTAACTTAAACACCATCAACTAGACTAACGCACCACTCTATCAAGGGGATTACAAAAGGATAAAATGTCAAGAACAAATATTTTGAGTTTCATATCATATGATATGATTCATATCAAAGTACTTACTCAAAAATGCCTACATAGAACCTAGTTACCACTTCCCAGACACTATTTCATGCTTTGGCTTGCCATAAATAATTCAAAAAACAACCCACCTCTATTGTTTTTAATATCATAGTTATCCAATTGATACTTGAAAATCAAAATAAATGGTGAGGATGGGATTAGTCAATTTTTTGAGAGAATAAGTTCATAAAAGTAGCATCCTGTGTTCAAGAACTCCACCAATTAGCACAATCTGCCACATTGTTATGAGGATTACAGAAAGTCCAATTTTAATCTAGTAGGAAATAAAATATAACCAATGACATAAATAGGAGCCGATATAGAATTGTTCACTCAAAAGTACACTTTTCTGCTTTTGTTGGCCGTAAAGCAGACAATGTAAACTCAGTTTTGGTGAAATGCACATTTGAATAGATCCAGATATATATTCTATCGAAACAATTGGGAAAAGTGCAACAGATGACAGCAGTATCCGATAGAGATTAGAGATGGAGAATTTAAGAATCGGAAGTACTGTATCAAGTTCAAAAAATCAAGATGGTGAAAGCAAGAACGTCTAGATAGAACCAATTTTAATGTGTGTGCAAGAACAAGGATGACTATTGGATTTCCATGCAAGAGGTCAAATATATAACCATAAGCATTCTATTTCATGGATTGTTAACTTAAAACAGAGACGTTTGCATGCATCATAAAAATACTTGTAAGTTAATTTAAACTCCCACTGATGCCTATCTCAATGCCAATGTATTTGAAAAGCTAACAACTGTACACACCCCTAAATTCTTCTTGTCCAACCAAACGAAAGTTCAGGTAACACATTTGATGTAGCTCACAACCTAACAGCTATATATGCCTTTAAATTCTTCTGCTCCAACCAAACAAGTTTAGTGAAACCATTGCATATTTCTTTAGGAAAATGAACACAAAAGTAATAACAAAAACACAACATTTAGGCAGCTAAACTAGTTGATCCACATCCAATGAACAAAAAACATGTGATTGAACCCATCTAAGCATGAGATAATAGCATTCCTTATATATATAAATCTCTGAGACTCTAAAAATACAATAAAATAGCAGGATCACATATCTTGGGACAGACAGACTCTGTCATATAAATTAGCTTCTTATTGTCAATATTTAGGGTAAATATACTGCAGATACAAACAAAAGACAATGCCGCCTGAGCAAGGGAAGTAAGAACAAGACCTTGTAATAATATAGTGGGATCACATATCTAGGGACAGACTCTCTTTCATACAAATTAGCTTATTACTGCCAATATTATGGTTAAATGTACTACTGAAACAAACAAAAGACCTTGTAGCTTGAAAGAGGGAAGTAATAACAAGACCTTGGATGGTAACGTGCTCACTAAAAAAGCACTTGGCTACTTCTTTTCATAATTCTCAATTTTAGAGCTGCCTTTATTCTCTCCTCTTTTTTTGGTCATTTCTTCTTTTAAAGTGTACTCAAGAGAGCCATAATCTAGATCTTTTTAACACTACCAAAGGGACATGTAAGCAAATAAGGATTATGTTGGCCAAGTATTGTTTTCTACTTACATTGCCAAATCTAGATTTGTGCACGACAAACATCCGCAGAGAAATATCATATACTAATATATAATATGATAATAGCCACAAAAGGATATTGTAAACCTGGGACAGAAATTAAGCTTTTCACAATACTATTGTGCCTACTACTAAAGGAAACTTCATCCATAGTCCATACCACTAGGGACTTCACTGAAAATATGCATGCCACCATCCACTTAGTAAGACACCATGTTTGCTCCATCAAGTAAAGCAAGGCTGTCCATGAAGGTAGCTACACATAAAGGTTGTTGGATATCAAAATCCTTCCCATGTAGAGTTTCGGTGTCAACTAAAACAAACTTCTGTTCTTGATTGTTGGTCCTGAGGCAGAGAGTCAAAAGTGAACCACACATAGTGAAGGCAATGCAGACAGCTAATCTCTCAAGTGGTACAACAAAAAAGTTTATTCCAAGACTCAAGCATGCCATACTCCCTCATCACCCAGATGGAGTATTGGTAGCCACCGCGTTGTTCACTTTGTCCAAATGTAAGGAAAGCCAGATTCCCCTTGAATAATGCAAGACATGTCTGAAATCTCACTATTGACATAGCACCATCAGGCATTCTTAACATTCTGAATTCCTCACTATTGACATCAAATGACATAATCACTTCAACCTTACACTCCTCTTCTCGTTCTGCGACACGTGAGATCCAGTGCAAAGCTCCACTAACCAATGGAGTTGGCAAAAGAAAACTATTATCAGATGCCTTAACATTGGCTCTCAATGACATTCCAACCCTTCTCCATGAATCCGAACTTAATGAGTACACCTCAATGTCATCAGGCACATTCGGTCTTATCCAAGGACAACACGAAACCCTCAAAACCTTGTAGTCATTGTTCTCCGAATGATAAGCAAATCCGAGTGTAACAACACCCAAATTTCCTAAGCAAGAATCGGGCAACCTCTTGAATTTTCTAGCGCTGGGATTCCACAAATATATAACATTAGTCGAAGTGGCGAGACACAAAAACTCATTGCAGGAACCGACTATTTTGGACAACCCAGAAGGTAAATCAAAGGGAATTTCAATCTCGAAAATCCTATCAAAGGTGCGGTCCAATGCGACCGTACAGACGGGTCTGTTAGAACTAGAAGAATTCATGGCGCGTGTATGAAGCGGCATGTGTATGATATAACCATCACCATTATCATTATCAGTATCATGAGCATGGTTCTGTCATTTGTGACATTTTTCAACGGAAGAGTTGAAAAACAGAGACAAGCTCAGAGAGATTCGGGGTTGCCGTTTTTTTTTTTTTTTTTTATTTTACTGCTGCGGGTTACCTTTTGTTTCTTTTGAGTTTTGAACACGTTCGTTTTATGTTTAATATTTTTTGGGCCCATTTTTGTGCTTCGAGGCCCAAAACTTTATGCTCCAAGGTCGCTCGAGTGTGTTTTTGGCATATCAAGCGACAAATAAAATTGACCCCCTTGTATCGTAGTCCAATATGCTAATGGTCTGTAGGGACACAAAATCCAAATTCTTTGTTTAGGTAAGTTAAAAGAAATAGATTTGGGCTTTAATCATTAGATCTAAATATGTTTGATATAAGTAATTGATTTAATATATAAAAATTAATAGTGTAATGTGCTACCATAAACCTAAGCCTACCTCTTTAAATATTTTAGACCTTTTGGACCACGACCACACAAACGAACACTCAAGTCAAACAATTACAATGGTCCCTTGCTTAATGAGATGATGATTATGTAGATTAGCATTGCATATTTGCATTGTTTTTGTTAGGCAAAGATAACATTACTTAACTTCTAGTACTTGTTAGCCTTTTTTCTTTTTGGTTCTATACTTCTATTTTGATTCTACGATTTTTTGTAATCATGGCCATCAAATATCATGTTTGCATATATTTTGTAAAGCACAAGAGGATTATATAAATAGTATAAAATGTTTTATTGTAATTTTATATGATTAATTGATCATTTAATTGTTATATTGACCATTAATCATTTTTTTAAAAATTTATTAAAAATTAAAAAAAAAAATATATATATATATATGCGCTTCACATCGACAAGCACGCAAGCTTTGCACCTAGGCTCCAAGAGACCCTTGCGCTTAAGTGCGCTCAGCACTTTTAACAACACTTGTCTATGGTCTACTTTGCGTTTGTCCACACAATCAGGTTCCAAAATTGATACTTAAGACAATCTAAAAATTGTATAATAATGACACAAATTGACATCTGATAGGTATTGGTTTATCTAAAAGTTTAATTGTGTTATTGGGTTTTGCCAAACAATATTGTTAACCTTGCAGAACAATTATCAATTTAAATTTTGTTCTCTCTAATAGCCTGCTGTTCCTTTACAGAGAATGTTGATTTAAGCGCTTTGGGATGTAGAATGCTAAATGGAAGAACCAATTTAATTCGAGCGACGTGAGACTATTTTGATTTTTATACAATTGGTATGCCCTATAGTGACACATGAATTCTTGTCATCCCTATTCATATTCTTTGATTAAACTATTGCAGTTTTTTTAGCATAACTAGGTGATGTACTTAGATGGTGACTGATATTGCAGTGGGCATTTGGGAACTTGGTGAACCTTCATCGATCATTCCTAAGTTAGAGGATCATGAACACACTGATGGACAATGTACTACACAACAGTCCATTGAAGCTGCAATGGAGCAAGGGGTTATAATCAAAAGGAAAAAAAAGAAAAGCAAACACAAGGAGACACTTCTAGTACAAGGAGAGGTAAAACTCTAGAAGAAGGAAAGAATGTTGGTACAGATTCCATTGTAGCACAAGCTGTGTGCCATTTTTATGTTATAAAATTTTAAAGTATGGGTGTTTGCTATTGTTGTTTACATATCGATTTTCAGTATTTAAATATAATTACATATATTTTTACACACTTTTAACACATTTATTTTCACAAAACAACAACATTACTGCAAATCTCTTATCAAACGGACCCTCAAGTTTTCCAAAACAAGGAGAAAACTTTTGTTTTCAGTCCCTCATTCTTGCATGATATCATGGGTCTAATTCATACCTTGCTAGGAAAACACAGATAATCCCAGCCACTGTTGAACTAATCTAGAAGATCGAAGCCTTAAATTATTTTCTTTCATCTTTTCACAACTATACAGGGCTATCTAACAAAGGACAAAAATACATTGGATAGAAAATAAAAACTTGTTCAGACATTTTCACAAACACTACGTATGCACTCGTTGATGTACCTCAATCTTCTTTCATTGATTCCCAAAGAGGCCCTCTCGAAGCCTCTTGCAATCAACAAAGTAAGCGAAACCATATGCCAAGTTCTTGAGCGTGGCCTCGTGCAGCTCCAAATCCGACGTGGCAGTCGCGTCCGTGGAGAAGAAGACCCTAAACCCCCTGACGAAAGCCTCACGCGCCGTCGTCTCGCAGCAGAGGTTAGTCATGACACCCGTGACGATCACCTCCTCCACACCCATCTCGCGCAGCTGCTCCTCCAGGCGCGTGTTCCTGAACGCGCTGTACGTGTTCTTCCCCACCACCATCTCCTCCGGCAGCTTCTCCAGCTCCGGCATCAGCTCCGCCTCCGCTGTCCCGTCCATGATGAGGTCGCCGTTCCACCACTCCGCAAGCATGCCGCCGTCGGCGTCAGTGTGGGAGTGGCGCGTGAAGATGACGGGGATGGAGGCGCGTCGGCAGAGCTGAATGGTTTGGAGCAGGTTGGGGAGGATTGGCTGGGCCATGGAGGAAAAGTAGTTCTGCACGTCAATGACCAAGAGCGCTGAGGTTTTGGGGTCTGGGTTTCTCTTTCTCTTCTCGTATTTCTTGTATGACCCCATTATTGTTTTTGTTTATGGAAATATTGGTATTATTTGAGGTTTGAGCCTTTGAGTTTGAGGTTTTTTACAGGGATAATTACACTTTGTCCACTTGTAGTTTACCTTTAATTTTATGTGCCCACTCGTGATTTAAATTTTGACACTTTACCCACTTGTGATTCTGACCGTGAGTGTTCCGTAATCCATCTCAATGTTTTCTGTTATTCTAACACTAAATAAGTAAAAAACATATCCCAAAACAAATCAAAACTCACTCTCACTCCCAAAACTCACTCAACTCCCACTCGGTTTGCTCACCAAACTCACTCGCTTGAGACAACTTTGGCAGATCCGAGCCAAGGAAGAAAGACACAGTTGCTCCTCTGTTCAACTATGGTAGATCCTACAATGGGCTTCGATTCATGCATGCTCCTGGGTTTTGATCATGGGTTTTGATCGTGGGTTTAAATCTATGACCTCACCAAATATCATTCTTATGCAGATTCGAAGTGCCATTTTACCCAAAGCTCATTGGCATAATTACTTTTGAACTTTTTATAAAAGATCTTTAATAAATAAATTTTCTGCACTAGAATCTTGCTGGATACAGTGATCTTTCAAAGGATACAGGCCATTGATCTTAGCATGGAACTGAGTGTATCTTTGGACACTTGAAATTTCACCTCTGTTTCTCCAGAAGTTGTCTTTGTATCTTGGAGCTGATCAAACACAAAAACAGATTCTTATACTACTTAACACTAGAAATTCGTGCAACTATTCTAAAAATAATAATAATAATAATAAAATCTAATCTTATATACTTTTGCGCTTTCTGAAATGCAAATATTATAAATGCTAAATTCAATACAGCCCTGGTGTTTGAAAGATCATATCCATGTAATTCTTAATGGTCTTGCTCCACAATGTCTAGTTCAGTCCAAATCAACTATTTGTCCTAGTCTGAGATAGAATGGACTTCCTCATTTTCATCTCTAGTTCAGTCCAAATCGCTTGAGACTCTAGCCCTGGGTTTTTAATTGTTGAGATGAAGAGTGTTGCATCTGACCCATTTTCATCTCTAACTCAGACAACTTCTCACAAGCTCGCCCGAACTCACCCAAGCTTCAGGATCAAATACAAAAAATTTATTGCACAATGAACTCACCCAAGCTTCAGATGAACCCAAAATCAAAGCTCCTTCTTCCTCGGGTTACTTGCACAATCAAAGCCCAGATGATTCTCGGTCTAGAGTCTCAAGCGAAGAGCATTGCATTGTTTAGGATCTTCGTTGGGTTGGATGGGAGTGAGTGAGTTTTGGGAGTGAGAGTGAGTTTTGATCCGTTTTGGGATATGTTTTTTACTTATTTGGTGTTAGAGTAACGGAAAACATTGAGGTGGGTTACGGAGCACTCACGGTTAGAATCACAGGTGGGCAAAGTGTCAAAATTTAAACCACGAGTGGGCACATAGAATTAGAGGCAAACCACAGGTGGGCAAAGTGTAATTATCTCCTTTTTTATATGTTACTTCTCTTTTAAATGTCGTGCACCGTCCAATTCATTAAGCCTCTTTATAACCTTCTGATCAGAATGCTGCCACATGTAAGAGTCGATTTCTTTAGGATTGTCTTGGAAAAAAGTGGGACCGATCAGAATGTAAGGACCACATCATTTTACACATTTTTAACCACAACTTGCTATGTGGTGAGTTGTGAATAGTAAATGTATGATTTCACATAAACCCAACCCCACACATCTACTGCTCACAAGTCACAACTCGCTACGAAGTGAATTGTGACTAAAATTGTATGAAATAGTGTGGTCTTAAAATTGCTCAATTTTTATCGACACCGAGATGGAATTGTCCAAAGTCTACATCCTTTGTTCAATTCACATTTTCTCCAAAAACCGCTTCAAAAAATTGCAATGGCTCCTAATCTGGAAAGGCCTATGTCACTTTTTCAGCAGGTAACGGGGCATATGTCATTGAATTCGTATACATGTTTTTGATAAACATAATGCCTATAAATATATTGCCGCTCGGATCCTATCATTTCCAAGGCTTGAGATTGGAACCTAGAGTTAAAAATCTTCTTCCTTTTTTTTTTTTTTTAATAGAACCTTTATGGCTTTATGTAGTAGTTGTTGGGGAATTCTAGCATTTTGCCCTTATTTTTTTAAAAATTTAGCAATATGTCCCTGTTTTGAAATTATTCAGGTTCATACCCCTGTTTTGAAACTTGATTTTAATAAAATCGAGTTTTAGATTAAAATCGAGTTTCAATCTAAAACTCGATTCGTTTAAAATCAAGTTATGCCAAATGAAACTTTAAAAAAAAAAAAAAAAAATTGTGGAACTTGAGCTCATGGAGCTTGAGTTCCATGCAAGTTTTTTTTTTTTTTTTTTTTATTTTATTGCCCCATACTTGATTTTTTACAAATCGAGTTTTATATTGAAACCCAATTTTGAGAAAATCGAGTTTCAAAACAGGGACATTTTGCTAATTTCTTTAAAAAAATAAGGGCAAAATGCTAGAATCCTCATAGTTGTTGCTCCTAGATAACAAATAATTACATAAGACTACACCTTGAGATTTTTTTACTCTCTTAGACTCTTCATATAATTGTCCCTCTATCACATTTCCAAATTTCATTGCCCAAGAAATATACTCTTGTAACTTTCTTTTGTATTTTTCGTTCTGGTTATTGATGCAAGATGAGTGAGCGCTTTAAAGTTTAAACTCCTGCCTGAAAATCTTCTCCCAAAAAAAAAAAAAAAAATGAAAAAAGGAAAAAGAAAGAAAGAGAGAAATCCCAATAAAATGACCTACTAAAACACATAAGGAACCAACCACCTCATCTTCTTTGAAGGGACAACACCAATTTTTTTTGGTTGCCTACTTGCCTTCTTGGTTTACTTATATTAGTAAATTTTTGTAACCATTTATCTTTTTTCTGTACTACTATTTAAGGGGCTTCTCTTATTTGGGATCCTCATTTTTCTAGTTCAAAAATATCCCTACATCTTAAGGTTATGTTTGATAACAGTTTTTGTTTTCTATTTTCAAAACTTGTTTTTGGGAATATAAATAAAAAACAATTTTCTTGTATTTTTTTAAATAAAAAAACATGTGTGGTTAGTTGAAATTAAAAAGATAGTTTTTTGAAGAAAAAAATAGAAAATATTAAAATACGTTGTTATTAAGATTTGAACTCTAATGCTAACTCATTAAATGAGTTAGATTCATTAAATTAAATGTGTGTTTTCATTGACTTTTGAAAATTAGAAACTGAAAACAGCATTCTACATGATTTCAGTTTCCTTCACAAATTGAGTTTTGAGAACAGTTTTTGTTTTCTATCAATTTTGAGTTGCCAAACAAGTTTTTTAGTTTCAAAAATAGAAAATTGTTTTTGAAAACAGAAAATATAGGGAAAAAACAGTTACAAAACATACCCTAAGTTTAAGCAAACACAAAATTAAAGGAGAATCCCATAAAAATACTTCTCTAAAACATTCCTTTCAAATTAGGACCACTTTCCCACTATTAGCCACTACTTTATTGGTTATTAAAAAAGCTGATTACTATAAACTAAAAAAAAAAAAAAAAAAAAAAAAAAAAAAGAGAGGCAAGCCCAGCACTATCAATTTTGCAACTTTTAGGTTACTGGCAAACTTCATTCTATGAAACTTCTTCTCCCCTGTGAGAAAGAAATAAAAACAATAAACACACTCTTCCGCTTTTCAAAATTATTCACATAAGATTAAATCATACTTTATTTCAAAAGGAATATTGTCGATTGGGATTTTAATTTGATTTTTTTTTGGGGGCAAATTATAATAAATCCACCTGTAGTTAGGCTCGTTTTTACTTTGCCTACCCATGGTTCAAAACTAAACACTTTGTCCACTTGAGATTCGCTTTATAGATTCGCTCTGTCAGAACTCTGTTACCCACCTTTATTAAAAACGATGGTAAATAAGTATTTTTACTCCTCTTTTATGTCTCTCTCCTCTTAAAACAAAGAAAATTCATAGAAAAACAAAAAAAAAATAGGATAAAAAAAAATGTTGTTTTGTAAAAATGGTAATAGCTCACTAAAGAACTTCAAAAAAACACATGTGGATAGGTGTATGTTAAGATGTGATGTGAAATGCCATGATAGATGTATGCTAGAGTTTGGGATGAAATGCCATATTGTATGCTTAGATGTATGCTAGTGTGTGTAAGTTTAGAATGCTATATTGAACATGTTTTTAATAAGATTAAGACGTAAGACACAATAAATGGAACCCATAGGTAGGGCGGTCTTGGGTGCCTCACACCTTCCCAAGCCATACCTAAACTCCGAACCCATATTCTAGTAGTAAGATCGGTCCTTCCACGTAAGGGCGTTATATACATGGTTCCTAGGCTGTAAAACTAGGTAGCAACTCCATTTTCTTCTCCGCCCCAATCCACTTAGTTGAGGCATACTCCCCACCCCCCCCCCCCCCCGGGTTGCGCCCACAAGATGCTAGTCCTCTTTATTTTTTATTTTTAGTGGTTCGTTGTCGCTCCTCGTTTTGGGACTCAGTGGCTCTTTTGAGTTCTTCATTCTAGCACATTAATTCAGCTATGTTGGCTGTGAGAGCCTGAATATGCTATGTTGCTTGTTCTGGGTCCATCTCGCACTATGAGGATTTCTTTTGTGGATAGGAAAATGGCTTAACTGATTAGCGATCCCCACAGACAAAGCCAAACTAATGATGCGAAAAATCAGCAATTAAGTTCCTCTTTAGTGTGGATGGATGATGGGCTAGATTCGTCTCTTATCGAAACTTGCAATAAGATTCAAGATGAAACAAAAGAATGCACTAGTGTAGTGTTTACCAAAAACCCTTCGATGATTAAATTAGAAAAGAATTCCCTAGAGGTGTACTGTTAGAAAATTCAACTCAAGAGTGGTTTTTGGGATGATAATTGTGTGTACCTTTTTGTTTCATTCCCTTTCCTTTTTATATTTATGATGACCTTAGTTGGTAATGAATCTCTACATTTATGTGCAATGGCTAATACGTTACAAACTGGTGTTTTGATGTGCATAGCTCTTTTGTCACTGTTGCTTTGTTTGTTACTCTTTGGCATAAATGCTCACAATAAATGTGTAACGCATATTTGACTTCGTCAATGTTATAATGATGATCTTGGTATTTTTTTGACTCATCACATGATAAATGATAAAAATACATAAAAACTTTATTTTATGTATAAACTTTATTTTTTTTATTGGATTCATACTTTGAAAATCTAACTAGTAAATTATATGTTCTTAACACACATGTCAAATTTCATATTAATCGGATTTTATTTACTATTCAATTTGTATTCTCATCTTTTATGTATAATTTTAAACTTCAAAAAATTGAATTTAAAAACTTGATTGATGACATAACTATTTATCATTGATCATTTTGAAATTTGGCACTCATGGAGTATATAAGAAGACAATGTAATCTAACGATTAAATTTTCAAAATCTAAATATAGTAAACAGTCATTAGATGGTATAACTTTACTTAAAGTGATTCTGGATGTAAGTTGAACCCATTTATCATGTATATGTTGCACCAAAAAAAAAAAAAAAAACCAAAAATACTATTTTGGTTCTTACAATTTGGTCCTAGTTATTTTCAAAAACTAACACCACTACAACCACAAATCAAAGAAGATGAAGATAACTACCTGCGCCTAGATGAGATTTGGGTTTTCCAAGGGACCAAACAAATTAAACATTTTTGATATTTTAGAGTGAGTTTGGAAAGTGATGAAACCCACAACTTATTAGAGTTTTTAGTTTATTTTTGTTACTATTTATAAGTCTCATTGCACTTTTTAGTACTATTTATGGATCTCACTATACTATTCAGTTAGCTTTTAACTTTTTTTTTTTAGCAAATTTTTTTTTTTAATTTTAGCTAAATAAGCTGTTCTTAAATGTACCTTTAGTTTGATTTTTTGTTGTTGTAAGTTTTGGTATTGTTGAAGAGAACTACCGGCACCAAATGGTGTGCACTATTTTTTTGTTGTTGTGGTTAATCCTAACAAAGATTCATTTTGCTACAAGTTAGTAGTCAGTAGAAGGTGGTCTCTTCATTCATTCGATGGGCGAAATGGTGGTTGTTGGTGTTTTTTTACGGTGATGGTTATGGGCATGGACGAAGCTATATATGGACTAGGGGGGTAATGCCTGCAAATTGTTTTTTTTTTTTTTTTTTTTTTAATATTAGTATAATAATAAGTACTAATTTTAGCAATTTTTTTCAATAAAATTACATTTTGCCCCCCCTTAACAATACCATCAATTCTTTTGAGAGTAATGTTATAGCCACAAATTTTTTACAACATTTTTACAAATTATTGAGGTAGCAAATTCTTATTGGTTCCACACTTGCATCACTTTTTACTTGCCTATTACTCACCACATTAGAAATTTGTAATAATTTTGTATTTTTAGCTTTTTCCACCTTTTAAAAACCATAAAAAATAATAGATTAAATATAAAAAAAAAAAATATACAAACCCAAAAAAATTAGCCTAACAACAAAAATTACCAATAATAAAGCTAAAAAAAAAAAATTAAGCCCAATCAACCTATTTTACACAAAACAAACAACCTATCCCTTTAAGAAGTTTTAGATAAAAATACTTAGTGGTTAAGTAGTAGAGTAAAAGGTTGGAGCCACCACACATAGTGAGCAGTAGAGCTACCTCCTAACTCCAATTCCTGGCTTCGTCCCTAGTTATGGGCTTGTAATGGTTTGTTGGGGGTATTTAAATGGATTTGATTGGATTTGTTTTGGGTTGTGAAGGATGTGGTGGTTGTGTGGTGGCAATGGCAATGGTTGTGTAGTGGCTACTTGCCAGATGTGTTTTGTTGTGTTTTTCATTAATTGGGTTAGGTTTTGAGTTAATATTATTTTAATGTATTGAATTGAAAAATAAAAAATTGTGATGTAGAGTGTATTGTAAAATGGTGTGCTAAAATAATGAAGTAGTTTTTTGATACAATGCTTGATGTTAATGCTCATAAAAAAAAATTGATTAAATTATTCATTTATCATATTGTTTAAGTGACACCAATCTATTCTTGCCATATAGTTTGTAAGTATTTTGTAATAATATTTGTAATAACTTTAGCATTTTCCCTTTACTTAATGGTGATTGGTTGGATTTCTAAATTAATATATATATATATATATATATGAAAATGTTAAAATTACTGCAAAAGCTTACAGAATAATGTGGAAAATAAATGTGATTAGAGGCACTTTAACATGATAATAATTGAATATCTATACTACTATTATTTAAGGGGCTCCCTAGTTTGAATTCCTATTTTTGGATGCCTAAAATACCATCAAATCCATTTACTTAGGAAGTTTAAATAATAGGATTAAACATATAAAATTACTAATTTAAAAACTCTTAAATTTTAGATAAGTTTTAGAATGCAGTTTTTTTCCATCCATGTTTCTTTGAATTCAAATTTCAAAATAAAACAACCTTTTTTTCAAGAAAATAAAACAACTCTTTTTAGATTTTCCTTTTAAATCAGCTCAGATTTTAGACAGTTTAAAACTGTCTCTCTCTCTCTCTCTCTCTCTCTCGCAGAGTATACTTCAACTTTTTTTAATTCAATGCTAATAGATGGTGTTTCATGCTATCTCCAAAGCTTTCTTGGCCATAATCTACTTCTTCTTCTTGTGCTCCTCACCCTCAGCCTTGTACTTCTTCGCTCACTGAATCATCCTCTTAATTTCATTCCAACGGAGTCTTCCCCTGGCGGTGAATGCGATATTTATCCTCTGTTCAGTGGTCTTGACCTTAGCAGAGACAATCTTTAAGATACCATTGGCATCAATTTCAAAGGAGGCAGTGAAATAATGAACTTTACCCCTGGGAGTTGGAGGAACGCCAGAAATGTCAAACGTGCCTAGCAAGTTGTTCAGCTCGGTACAATTACTCTCACCCTCATAAACCTGGAAGAAGAAACCACGATGTTTGTCAGAATGGGTGAACTCCCGCTCCACGGTGTACAACTTGGTGGGGATCTTGGTGTATATTTCAATCAAGTCAGTCAGCCTATCACCACTGGAAAATTTAAGTGACCGAGGGATGACATTCGATACCAGATCCGGAACTCTCTTGTTACCTAGATCTGTCAAGATATGAGCCTGATAAGCAGCACCATAAGCAACAGCGTTTTCTCGATTGACTTTCCCTCTCCCATGAAACTCCTTCACCTTGTCCTTGAGGAAGCTCTGCAACAGCTTCTTCACCTTGGGAATCCTAGTAGAACCTCCAACAAGTAAAACATCATGGACAGTCCTGTCGTCCATCTTAGCATCCCTCAAACACTTCTCAACCAGCTCCACACACTTTTTAAACAGATCCATATTGATCTCCTCAAACTTATCACGACTAATCTTTGAATGGAAGTCAAGACCCTCATACAATGACTTAATGTCAATGGTGGTATTTTCATCGTATGATAGTTTCCCCATCGCCCCCCTACAAGCAGTCCTCAACTTACTAAGGGCTTTGGGGCTCCTACTAATATCTTTCTTCTTCTCCTTCTTAAACTTGTCAACAAAGTGGTTCACCATTCTATTAACAAAGTCCTCCCCTCCAAGGTGAGTGTCACCAGCTGTGGCCTTCACTTCAAACTTTTCTTCCGATCTAATTTTAAGAAGTGAGACATCAAAAGTGCCACCCCCAAGATCAAAAATCAAAACATTCTTGCCAACAGTACTGGTCTCTTTAAGATAATAAGCAATGGCTGCAGCAGTGGGCTCACTGATGATACGTATCACATCGAGACCAGCAAGGATCCCAGCATACTTAGTTGCCTGGCGCTGAGAGTCGGTAAAGTAAGCTGGAACGGTCAGAACCGCTTTCTTGACTGTCTTACCAAGATGTTCCTCAGCAGTCTTTCGCAGCTTACGAAGGACCATGGACGATATTTCTTCAGCTGCAAACTGCTTCTTCTTACCTTTGTAGTAGACCTCAATCTTGGGTCTGTCATGAGAATCAGAAATGACCTTGAATGGCCAAAGCTTCATGTCACTCTTAACAGAGGCATCACTGAATGGCCTACCAATCAGACGCTTAACGCCTGTGAACGCCAGAGGATACAACATAAGCATCCAATAGACAAAAATATCGCATAATCATACAAATCTAATAAAGCCAATAAAGTATTGATGACTTCCAAAAAAATAAAGACCAAACCAACTCCAAAGAAAACTACGACACTATATTTGAATTTCCCATTGACCGAAAACGCAATTTTATACGTGCACATGGTCATCGAATTACATCACGGCTAAATTATTAGACTACAAAACAACATAAATCTAGCAACTTTTTTCTGTAATTGTCGCATCTCTAATTCTAAAAAATAATATAACAAATAATAAACCCAAAAATGAAAGAACTTTTGTTAAATAACTTCTACACACTATACAAGGGCGGCTTTATGCATTTAGGGCCTAAGGCAAAAATTGATTATATTGTTTTAGATGCAAAATTACTACTAATTAACAAGAACAACATAGAATTTTTTCTTTTTTAGAAATTTTGTAGACACAAAAATTTTGACAAAACTTTTCGCACTTTTAAAAGTGTAACATTCACAATATTTTTCACAATAAATCCTAAGTTTTAAGATGCTTCTTGTTTAATTTCTATTTGAAAACACCACTATAATTATTTTTTTGCCATTAATAACAAGCTATAACAACCTATTTAGTCCAATAAAAAAAAAAGAAAAAAAAAACAACCTATTATTTAGCATTTGTTGTAAAAGTGTTGTGAAAAATATTGTAAACGTAGTATTTTTCTCTCTTTTTTGTTTTTTTTTTTTTCATTTGATAAAAAAATATTATTTTATTTATTGATTATAAATAAATTGGTTAAAATTTGGGGGCCTTTTTCTTTTTCTTCTTCTTCTTCTTCTTCTTCTTTTCTTTTTTTTTTTTTTTTTTTTTTTCAATATGCTACTACCTACCAGAGTCTTCCTCTCCTCTCTGTGCTCCCAGCAACCAACTCCATACCACAAGCCCAGCAACCAAATCCATCCCTTCCAAAATCCACCAAATCTGTCTATACCAAAATCAACAAGAATCCAGACCCAAAACAAACATAGCAAAATCCGAACAAACCCATTCCAAAATCACAAAACCAAAAAAAAAAAATAAAAAAAATAACAACAAACCCAAATCAAATCATCCAAAACCACAGAACCCGCTGCTGCCGCACCACCACAACAAGCCCAGCGCCACTAACAACTACCTACAACTGAAACTTAGCCACCACTGAAACACTAAAATCAACCAACAAAACCAATTGCCGATCCACACCACCAAGACACAAAATCAACCAAAAACCCAAACACACCATCAGAACCCAAGCCAAAACACCCAATCTCCACACTGATTCAACCCAAGCAAAAAATACACAAGAAGCCAAGAAAAAAAATCCTACATAACCATTCTAAAATCATAGTTTCCTTGACATGACAACCCTCTACAAATCGAATCTCACTAAATCAAAAAGACCGTCGTCATTCTCTAAATATAAAAAAAATAAAAAATAAAAGAAAAAGAAAAAAGGGGGTCGTATTAGAAACTTTACTGTAGACAGTGTTTTTGGGATTCTTGTCGACCTGTTTCTTGGCCGCAGGACCCACCAAACGCTCCTTATTAGTGAAAGCGACATAAGACGGAATATCCTTTATGAAAGGATCATCGCCCCTTTTCCACACAGCCACTGTCGAGTAGTTCGTGCCGAGGTCGATTCCAATAGCAGGGACAACTTCTCTTCCAGCCATTGTTTCGAGTAAAAAAATACCAAATTCTTCGGAAATAGAGAGAGAAGTTTCAGTTGAAAGAAAAAAATGCTAGAATTGTTGCGAGCAAAAAATATCAAAAGCTTCGAAGAGAGAGAGAGAGTTTCGAGAATAGAGAGAGAAGTTTCATATTGGAAAGAAAGAGATGCTAGGATTGTTGCGAGCGAATTTTTTTTTTTTTTTTTTTAAAAAAGCTTCAAAAATAGAGAGAGAGTTCAGCTTGAAAGAAAGAGATGCTAAAAAAAGTTTTAGCTTGAAAGAAAGAGATGCTAGGATTGTTGCGACCAAAAAATATCAAAAGCTTTGAAAATAGAGAGAGAAATTTCAGTTTGAAAAGAAAGAGATGCTAGGATTGTTGCGACCAAAAAATATCAAAAGCTTTGAAAATAGAGAGAGAAATTTCAGTTTGAAAAGAAAGAGATGCTAGGATTGTTGCGAGCAAAGAAAAAAAAAATTCGCAAAAGCTTCGAAAATAGTGTGAGTTCAGCTTGAAAGAAAGAGCTGAGATAGAGAGAGAGAACGAAAGGAAATGTAACCCAAAGAGATGGAAGTGAATGAAGAAGTGACTGAGTTTCAGGTATTTATGTTAGTTTGAATACAACTTATAGTGGCTGAAAACATTGTAGTAAAATAATTTTTAAATGTATAAATAGTATATTTTTTAATGCATGAACAGTACATGAAGAGTGTGTAAACAGTACACGCACTATTTATGAACAGTACTTTTTATCTCTAAAAAGTCAAGAACTCCGAAGAAAAAAAAAAAATGAAAACGCAGCTTACACAAACGCAACGCAACTTTGAGCACAATCCAAATACATAGAGTGTCCGTTTTGATATAATTTATTATTGCTGAAAGCTGATTGTTACTGAAAATACTGTCGCAAAATAATTTTAAAATGTGTGAATAGTACCGTGAGACCCATTTTTAATATTTTTTAATGCATTAACAGTGCATGAATAGTGCATGAACAATGCACGCACTATTCATAAACAGTACTTTTTGTCTCTAAAAAGTCAAGAACTCCGAAGAAGAAAAAAAAAAAAAAAAACTAAAAACACAGCTTACACAAAACACAATGCAACTTTGAGCACAATCCAAATACATAGTGTCCGTTTTGATACAATTTATTATTACTAAAAACTGATTGTTGCTGAAAACATTATAGCAAAATAATTTTTAAATGTGTGAATAGTACCATAAGACCCATTTTTAATATTTTTTTTTCTGAATAAAGTGGCTGTGGGTCCTATGAACAGTGCGTGAACAGTATTTTTTTTGTCTCATGAACAGTAAAGTTTGTTCCCTAAACGCTGAATCCAAAACAGCACAGAGAGTGTTCTTCTTGAGTTTTTCAATTCAGAGACATCTACGATTTACATTATCATATTGTGCGTTACAACGTTAGTTAGACTTCTGATGGGTTTGGATACACATTTTGCTTTCAGCGTTTGCGTTTTCACCCTTTTTTTTTTCTTTCTTTAAAGCCGCAAAAGTTGACTTTTCAACTATAAACAGTGCACTCGTGCACGATTCACGGATCCACAAATATTACTTTTCATTAAAAATGAATTCCACAATACTATTCACACATTTAAAAATTATTTTGCTTGTTTTCAGTTTTCAGTTTTAGTAAAATAAGTTCTATCCAAACGGACGTGAATTCATATAACCTTGTCAATTAGGTTCATTTAATACAAGTCATTTTTAACCGGGGCAGAACCAAGATTTTAGGTTTAGGGAACCAAGATTAAGCCATTATATTTGTTGAAATGGCTTGAATTTTAATGACGGTGGATTAACATTTCAAGCAAGCATTAAATGCTATCTTGTATGAATAGTCAAAGAAAATGGCAAGGAAACAACACCGACTTGAACTATATTCATGCATAGTTGAAATGTATGACTCCATAGGTGCATGCCTATGTGTGAAAGTATGGCTTGATCAACAAAGTCAAAGATATGCAATTCAGCATGGAAGCATGCGTGAAGAAACACAACACTCATGCATTAAGGGTGTGTTTGGATTGAACTTATTGTTGCTGAAACTGAAAACTGAAAACTGAAAACACTGTAGCAAAATAATTTTTAAATGTGTGAATAGTACCGTGGGACCCATTTTTTAATATTTTTTAGTGCGTAAACAGTGTCAAACAGTGCATGAACAGTATTTTTTGTCTGTGAACAGTAAAATCATGTGATTTTACTGTTCACTTTTCGGGAAAAAAAAAAAAGGAAAACGCAGGGTAGGAGACGCAGACGTTGAGGCCAAACGTCTCCTAAGTGTGGGTTTGGATAGGAATGTTGCGTCTGGCGTTTGCGTTTTGCTTCTTTCTTCTTTTCCTTTTTTTTTTTTTTTTTTTTTTTTTTTTTTTTTTCACGCCTTTCCAGCTTTTTAGAGACAAATTTTACTGTAGTAACACCGTTCATAAACTGTATTAGTGCTGTTCATGCACTGTTCACGGGACCCACAGCCACTTCATTAAAAAAAAAATAAAAATGGGTCCTACGGTACTATTTACACATTTAAAAATTATTTTGCTACAGTGTTTTCAATTTTCAGTTTTCAGTTTTAGCAAAAATGTTGCATGGATTGCTTGGCCACTATTGTTGACTTCCTTAACCATAGAAGTCTCTCATGTGCTGAAATTTTTTGTATTTCGGCTGAACATCTAGCTATAAATAAATGTGAGTTTGAGAGAAGATGCAGGAGTAGCAAAAAAGAGAGTTCCTACGTGAGTTAGGGAGATAGCAAAGTAACTTCTTCTGTGTGTGTGCACCAGAGGGTAGGAAGTTACTGTCTTGCAACTTTTGTCTAAATACAATAGGGTGTTTTTTATTTATTTATGAGAGACCCAAGGTTGTATTTGGGGTTTGGGTTTGTGTGAGAGTATTTTCAAGCCATTGTTGTAATCTCCATAGTTATAGTAAAAATTTTTTTGTCGCCTCTTATGGACGTAGGCATATTGCCGAACCACGTAAATTCCTTGTATTCATATTTTCTTCTCTCTTTTCTTTAATCTTGTGTAAAAAAATTATTTCACCCAATTTACACAACAATATTGATTTGAAATTTTAAAAAAAATCAAAGTATATATGTGTATGAGCGCATGCATCAGAGTGTGTTCATACTTTAGTTTATAAAAAAGTTAAAATTTTTACTCCAAACTAAGTCATAAATTATATATATAATATAGAAAGGTTACATGTCTACAAAATTTTCTTATACGAGTGTTTTATATCTTTCTAAATTCTATTGATTCTACAAAAGTTTTCTAATTTCCTATAGAATTGCATACCAAACATTCAAAAATGACTTAGCATCTTCCTTACAAGTTATGCTAAACAATGAATTTTCATAAAATACAATTCATGGTAGCAATGTTATGAACATTGTTTTGGACCCGTTTCAATTTGTTCAATGGAACGGAATATTTGGATACCAGTTTATTTTGACGTACCATTACAAGGTGTTTCGTGGTTGTTTAATATATATATATATATATATAGATAGGTTCAAGTTACACCTGGTGTAACTTCACAAGAGTTACACCTTTTTTAGATCATAGATTTCTATTAGATCTAACAGTTAAAAAATGTCAACTGTCCATGTCATTATTAAACATTTATTACTTGTCACACTAACTAACCAAATTAATGATAGAGAATATTATATTACTATTTTTTTTTTCTATTTTCTGTTTCTCTCTCTCTCTCTCTCTCTAATTAATTTATCTCTAACCTTGCACAAGCGCTGTTCCTAACTTTCTGAGTTGCAGGCCTTCTTTACCATGACCTTATTATTTTATAATATACCACTTGACCATTAAAAGTTATGTCTTTCGTAGGATGCCAAATATGCCCATTGTGCTTCTTATCCGATTATGTTTTCTTTATGTTTTCCTCAACTTGGTTAAATGGAAACACTATTATTATTTGTGGGCATAGCCATCAACGTTGAATCTTGAACTTCTATATATGTGTGTGTTGTTCTACAAGACGTGATGGGTTTACATAAGTTTCTTCAGAAATTCATGGTCACCTCTTAATGAAACTCTCTTTTTATAACAGTTTGTTAGTGAATTTGTTTAATGAATCAAGTTATTTGATATATGACTAACTTTTATATTTAGGAATATGAAATCATGGAGTTTGGAAGAGGCATGATTTGTTTTATTTTAATAATTAATTTTGGCACTAATGGGCACAAAAGTAAATTCTGATCCTTTAATTTTAGTAATCATTGTTTGTGTTTAATATAAATTGAGGATAAACATTGATCCTTTAATTTTCGAGAGAATGATAAATCTGATCCTAAGATATTGTTTTATTTCGTAGAAACCCAGATATTGATGAAAATATCTAGGTTCACAGGTGTGTTTATCTGAAACAAAAAGAAAAAGAAAAAAAAAAAGAAAAAGAAAAAAAGAGAGAGAAAAACGAAAACAAAAGAAAGAAAAGAAGAAGAACACAAGAAGAAAGAAATGAAAAAAATTGACAAACAGTCATTAATACTAGGATATCTCTAAAATCTAAAATCTAGCATTAATGACTCTATATTAATGGCATGAGAAGTAGTGATTTATCATCGTTAGATCTAATAGAAATCTACGGTCTAAGAATTGTGAAACTCTTGTGAAGTTACACTAAGTGTAACTTGAACCTATCTCATAAGCGACGACTCCAGGAATTTTATTTAGGGGGGTCATTAAAAAATTTTAATAAAAAAAGAACTTGAATATATCGAGTTATCGACAAAAAAAATTAATATATGAAGTTTTACAATTTTCTTCTACAAATTCTCAAATTTTTAATTATTATATGATAGTTCATTATGAGTATCTATTGCCAATGTGAGTAGCTATGAACCTATGACTATTTTATTTTGTTAAGTTTATCTAACATTTTTATTTTTATGCAATTGTTATTATCTATTTGTTATTTTTTTTTTATAAAAATATTTTAAACTAAATGACAAAACTAAACTCATTAGCTTTGTATTAATTATTGACACACATAACCACACTCATTCATACATAAAATTATACACTACGTGTTTACTTAACCAATCAAATGCTTGGACAAACACTAATTTTACAATTTTTTTTTCCTTAAATTTTACTAACTTTATAACAAAAAGTTATTATAACATGATAACAATACACAAACATGTAACAAACCATTTCTATTTCCTAATTATTAAATTATATTATATTTATATTGTACACACAAACATCTACACACATCATAATTCACACAAATAACACTATAATAAAAAGTAATGCACATAATCAATATTAGATACACTCACACACATAATATAAATTTATAAAAAAGAGTGACATAATTCACAAACACTTACTTTTTATTCTTAGAGTTTGAAATACTTGTAATAAAGATGTATAAAATTTAATTCAGAGTGTGCAAAAATATTTTTAAAAATAAATTAAAGTATTAAACTAACAAAAAAAATATTTTATATATATAAAAAAAATATATATATATATATATATTTTTTTTTTTTTTTTGAAGTCAGGGGGTTCATTTGAACCCCCTGAATATAGACTAGTGCCACCCCTCAAAGATTCTAAACTTACCTTATTGGTTGCTGAAAAAACGACAATATTGAAAGACTTGAGGTATTGACCATTGTGATACTGTGACTACACACAAAGAAAAAAATATTTTTTATATATATAAATATTTTTTTTTTTTGAAGTCAGGGGGTTCAAATGAACCCCTGAATATAGACTAGCGCCGCCCCAGTCAAAGATCCTGAACTTACCTAATTGGTTGCTGAAAAAACGACAATATTGAAAGACTTGAGGTATTGACCATTGTTATATTGTGAGTACACAAAAAATAAAAAATATTTTATATATATATAAATATATATATATATATATATTTTTAAGTCAGGGGGTTCATTTGAACCCCTGAATATAGCCTAGCGCCGCCCCTGTGACTAATATGATAAAAGACTTTGTTTAGTTAAAAAAAAAAACCAGTTTGGCTCCTTTTTAAAGGAAAAGCAAGAGTCAAAGGACAGAGTGGAATTGTATGGTATTGTTCGGAAGGACGTTGTTCTCATAAAAGCAGTCAAACGAGGCGTTGTCGACAACTGAATACAAAATTACCAAAACGCCGTCACGGGCATTTTTGGGCGACATGTATCAGAAACCCCAAACCCAGTCTTTAAAAAAAAAATTTCTTATCACTAGTTAGGTAAGATGCACTGAATGAGTATTGATTACAATTTGTTATGGGAAGTAAAAGAGTCACATTCTTAATATTATCTACTATATTTATAATTCTTTCACATGTTCAGTGGGTTTGCCCCTTTTTATTTAGTATAAGAAAAGACTTCATCCTCATCCAAAAAAAAAAAAGAGTTCATCAAAATAATAATAATAAAAATAATCGTAAATAATAAGAAAAGACCTTCTCCCTTTTTTTTTTCCTAAGAAAAGACCTTAGCACTACTAGTTATTGAACTCCAAAAAGGAAGACTTTTTTTTTTTTTTGTTGTAACTAGGGTTGTAAATAAACCAAGCCGATTGTGAACAACTTAGACTTGGCTCGATAAAAAACTCGTTCATGTTTGTTTGTTTATAAATAAACCAAGCTTGAGCCTTAGTTTTTTGCTTGTTTGATAAACAAGCCAAGCCTAAGCAAAAAAAATTGTTCGTGAACAAGCTTGTGAACAATCTGGCTTTATACAACACAAGCCAAGCTTAAGCTCGTGTATAGCTTGATAAAAGGCTTGATATATATTTGCTAAATAAACTAAATATTTTTACATTACACATATTTTAATAATAAAATTTCCCACATGTGACCACTTTTTAGTACCCATTACTTTAAGTTTTTTTTTTTTATAAACATTTTTAGCAAGAAAAATAAATAAATAAATAAAAACTGGAGTTCACGCTTTTTCTAGACTTTTCAGTTTCCACTTCTACTCTTCTAGAGTTCTCTAGTACAATAGTACTTCGTGCATATAGCTGGACTTCACCATCTTAGCCCTTAGGTGTCATTTTGTTGTCAGTTTACTAGTTTAGTCATTTTCTAAGTAAAGTAAATAAAAGTAATGCTAAGTATCCTTTCCATCTGAGTTCTCTCTACTAGTTAGTTTACTAGTTTAGTCTCGGTCTTTCCATCCCAAAAAAATAAAAAAGGCATAAATGCTCTTTTAGTCCTTATATTTTGACCCGATTTCTATTTTGGTCCCTACTTTTTATTTTTACCACATTTAGTTCCTATTTAGAAAAACGCTATCTATTTTAGTCCTTTTCGTCAGTGCTCTAACAGCAAAATTCGAGGTGACAGACGGAACTATTAAAATAATAATAATAAAATTTATTTTACTATTAAAAATGCCACGTTAGCTTATAGATTAAAAAAATTATTTATTAATTTTAACTAAATAAAAAAATTAAAAACAAAAATTGTTTAAAAAAGAAATTAAATTAATTAAATTAAAAAAAAAAAATCTTTACATTATGTTCTTCCCAATCATCATGAAGAACATGTTCATGTTCTTCCTCAAATAATATGTTTGGTTGCCGAGGAAATTAAAAAAAAAAAAATCAAGAACATGCCAACATGGAACACGTAAAATCAAAGGGCACATATCTACAAAATGCAAAAACCTTCAAAGATTCAAAACACAAAGAACACAAACCCAAACCCAACCCCCAATATCTAGCAAACCCAGAACATCACATGAAAAATCAAACCCTCCATACAAACATCAAACCCAAAAACAAACCCATAAATTTCAAACCCAAAAAAATTTGAGAAACTAACCCACAAATTCGAGAAACCCAGAAACAAACCCATAAATTCCAAACCTAGAAAAATTCAAGAAACTAACTCGCTAATTCGAGAAACCCGTAAACAAACCTAGAAATTTTAAACCTAGAAAAATTCGAGAAAAATTTTAATCCTAGAAAAATTCGAGAAACTAACCCACAAATTCGAGAAACCCAGAAACAAACCAATAAATTTCAAACCCAGAAAAATTAGAGAAACTAACTCACAAATTTGAGAAACCTAGAAACAAACCCACAAATCTCCACCGCAATTTCCACCACAAGTCTTCCACCTATCTCCACTGCACCATTGAGCTCGGTTCTACCACCTATCTACAGCGCAATCTCTACCACCGAGCTGAGAGATTGAGAGATGAAAGAGAGAGACCCACCAATCTAATAGAGACCTACTGATCTGTGAGAGATTGGAGGTAAATGCACTTTAAACCCAAATCAAAACCATCACCGACCTTAGCCCCTCTCTCTCTACCCAAATCCAAACCACTACATCTCAACCTCTCTTTCTCTAAACCCAGATCAAAGCCATATCCCAAAAACTACAACTTGAACTTAAAGAGAAAAAGACATGAGAGAAAGCAAAGAGGAAGAGAGTGGAGTTTGAGTGTTTGACCCGAGAGAGAGAGAGAGAGATAGGAAAATGAAAATGAGTTTGAGTTTTGTGTTTATTGATGATGTTGTGTTTGGTTGACAAGAAAATTTAAGAAAAATTTAGATAGTTACTACAAGTTTTTTTTTTCTTAATCTTAAAAATTGAAAAGAAAAAAAAAAGGTTCTTCAGTTTTTTTTTAAAAAATTTAAATTAGAATTGCAAAATTAAAATTTATTGTTTTTAAAATTTTAAATTAAATGCTAAAGTGGCATATTTTAAATACTAAATAATTTTTAATATTATTTTATTGGCCACATTAGCATTTAATGTGCCAACAGTGGACTCTGTTTACCACATCAAGAATTTCTATTAAGTGAGTAACGGTAAAAACCAAAATGAAATGCGTTAATTGATTTAGGGACTAAAAGTGGTGAAATGAAAATGTAGGGATCAAAATGGAAAAGATGCAAAATATAGGGACTAAAAGTGCATTTACGCCAAAAAAAAACCCAAGTCAGTTTACTAGTTTAGTTTCTTCTCTGAGTTCTCTCTACTGAAACTATCATTGAACAAAAAAAAAAAAAAAAACCCAATTCAATTTCATTCAAACTGAAATTCTCGGCTATCACTCAATGAGTCCATGTCTATCCTATGCAGTCCGCAACCTAAAACTCTTAGGCTCTCTTGGAAAGACCGAAGCTTCTTTGAGAAGGTTCAATCTTTCTCTCTTTTATCATTAGTTTCTTTCTTTTCCCCAAATTATCAAGGTTGGAATTGATCAACTCTCTCTCTCTCTCGTGGGGCCAAGAAATTCCGCCATATCTGCCCTATATCTCTTTGCAACAAATGAACAAGTCCTAGATTTGGAAGAGTTAGATGCTAGCAAAGAGGATTTAGAGTCCGGTGTTTACCAAATCACCATGAAATTTAAGGGTTCTAGTGGGTGTGCAAAGAGTTCCAACAACAGCTCTAGATCTGGTGTAGTATTTGGCATCACTACCATCTTTGCTCTCTACCTCCATCCTCCAAGACGTTCATAGCCTTCTCTCACCATAGGTAAATTTTCATGTTTAAAAATTTTCTATATATTTTTATAGTTGTTTGCATTGTAGTTTGTTCGATATTGCAAAATCGTTTTGATTTCCAAGTTATGGTTGTTTATGAAATTTCTATATAACTTAGAAAAATCTTGTTGGTTGAATTCATTTGATAATAACTTAACTTTGTAATTGGTGGATTGTGGTTGTGGAGTCTGGTATGTAGTTTGGAATGGGTCTATGCTTTTCTTTTCCTGAGGTGCAGAGTCCTCTGTGGTTAGCTACTAAAAATGTTATAGTTTCTTTGTACTAAAAATGTTTTGTAAATGGCATGGTGCATATGATAACTTAGCATATGGTGATATGGATACTTTTGAAATGTCATGTCAAGAGGGTCTTTTTTTTTTTTTTTTTTCCGAAGATTATATATAGCTGCACAGATGACAAGTATATTGTGAAGGAAGTATGAAGATTATATTTGTGAATTGTATTTTGAACAAATATTTAAGCCAGAGACAAGGAAATATGAATGGATAGATTTAATTATGTAAAGCTTTAATATGAGCAATTGCTAATCACAGGTGGAATTAGAAGCATGAACAAATGAGTATATTATTTTCTTATTTTTGTTTACTTGATTTTGGAGATTTAAGCAGATTTGAGCACTTGATAATGCAATTTTGTTAGATCCCAAGCAAAAAAGTTTGACTTGAGCTTGAGTTTGAGCTTGATATTAAGCTCGAGCTTGGCTTGATTAATTTATCAAGTCAAGCCAAGCTAAGCTCAAGCTTTTGGGTTTTCCCATGAGCTTGAGTTCAAACATTATATTTAGGCTTGTCTTGAGCTCGAGCCAAGCTTGAGCATTTTATTTTTACTAATGAGCCAAGCTCAAACAGGCACTACTCACTTGAGCTTGGCTCGTTTACAACCCTAGTTGTAACCCTTGATATTTTCAAAAAATTAGATGGCTTTGAAAATAGATTGTAAAATATTTCAATCTCATAGAAGGGTAATGCCCATGATTTAATGACATCTAAACCCACAATTTGTTGCACAGAGGCTGTTTGAGAGCCCTCTTTTTTGCCATGGACTAAGCTTGCCCCTACTATGACTATCTACGCACATAACACCAACTTAGCTATGAAAGTATACCCGGCAAGGTTTTTTTGACTCCCCTCTAAGATTGTTTACTTTGAAAAAAAAAAAAAAAAAAAAAAAAAAACTCCCATCAAATCAATAGACTCACGAAATCGGCATGTGAATGAGTAATTTTGGGATTATAGTCATTTTGACTCTTACATTTTGGAAATAGTTAATTTAGTCATATTATTTTCAATTTACAGAAAATTTGATCTTTATTGTTAACGCACTAACGGAAAATGTATGTGGCAAATGGTATGCACTATTGGTACACTTAAAACTTATGTGGCAACTAAAAAAATAACAAAAACATTTTATTCTACATTTTAAAAAGCCACATCAACATTTAAATAATAATAAAAAATAAAAAATAAAAAAAGGTAAATCACATATTTGGTTCCTAAAAGTAATCCTCTTAAAAAAAAAAAAAAAAGGAGTTGTGACTCATGACTTACTTGTGCTACTTTATAATGTATCTTTGCAATGCGTAAAACACATTGTGTGCACTAGTCAAGGTTGTCAAAATCGGGATCTTACATAAGATCATGAGAGGTAGGTAGGATCGTGGATCATAGGATCAAATCGTGAATTGTAAGATCCTACATTATTTGAGGAAAAAAAAAAAAAACAAATTGGTATGTTAAATTATCACATAATTTATACAATCATAAAAAACCAAAATTTTTATCCATTTGATGTAATAACCGTACATTATTGCATTCATTTGTAAGCATCATTTAAAGAGGCCAAAAATCTCAAAACGTGACACTCTATTAGGATATTATTTTTCATTTGGATTCAACTTACACTCTATTTCTCTACATTAGAATAGCAAAGCTTGGTCAATTGGGATGTTATTTTTCATTTGGGTCCAACTGAGCCTTATATCAAGTTAAATAAGATTACAAGAAACCAAGATCATTTGAAATGGTCAGAATCATATGATCCTAAACGATTGCAAAAATCCTTGAAAGATCCGAATCGTTTTAGGTAGGTGGGATCGTAAAATCGTAAGATTGTAGGATCCAAAACGGGATTTTGATAGCCATGGCACTAGTGCACTAGTATTTTTCTTCAAAAGAAATAATAAAATGTTAAATTTATTATAAATCTTAAATTTTGAATTGCCTCTTTAACATGAAGATATAAGTTTCAACTGACACTCTA
This sequence comes from Quercus variabilis, assembly GCA_030445155.1. Taxonomy (NCBI): domain Eukaryota; kingdom Viridiplantae; phylum Streptophyta; class Magnoliopsida; order Fagales; family Fagaceae; genus Quercus; species Quercus variabilis. The sequence continues at coordinate 7,743,810 of CP129447.1, forward strand.
TCTCTCTATATTAGAATAGCAAAACTTGGTCTATTGGGATGTTATTTTTCATTTTGGTCCAACTGAGCCTTTTATCAAGTTAAAGAAAATTACAAGAAATTAGGATCGTTTGGAATCGTCAAAATTGTACGATCCTAAACAATCGCAAAAATCCTTGAAAGATCTAGATTGTTTTGGGCAGGTGGGATTATAAAATTGTAGGATCGTAGGATCCAGATTGGGATTTTGACAACCATGGCACTAGTGCACCAATATTTTTCTTCAAAAGAAATAATAAAATATTAAAGTTACTATAAATCTTAAATTTTGAATTGCCTCTTTAACGTGAAGATATAAGAAGTATGGTCTTTCTTTACATATGTTTGAGAAATTACTCATGAGAATTTTTCGATATATATTTTTTAAGTGGGGACAAAACTAAAAGATAATTTTGTAAAAATACAACGACGAAACTAAAGGATAATCTTGTAAAAAAAAAAAAAAATGAGTATAGGAACATATTTGAACCAAAAAAAAAAAAAAAAAATGAGGATCCCAAACAAGGAAAGTCCCTTAAATAGTAGTATAGATGAATGGAGAAGTTTGAGTTTGTTACTATCTCTAAAAAGTTTGAGTTGGTTAACAGCTTAATATATAGTGGGTTTCAAAGTGGATTTGGATGAGGATGAGTTGGTATTTCAAGAAATGTAAGCTAAAAGCTATTTGAATTCAAATTGAAAGTGTGGGGTTGTTTTGAAGGGGACGTGGATTAGTGGGAGATAGAAGATAAATATGTAGAATATTTTCATTATATCTTGTTCAATGTATTTAAATCTAGGTTCATAGCAAAAATCCAGGATTCCAGAGTTCGAAATTGAAAGTTCAAGAGATAGAAGAAAAAAAAATAGTAGAGATTTTAGAGTTTGAATATAGTACAAGGGCCTATCAAATATATATATATATATATATATATATAGTACAAGGGCATTAGTTAATATTTTTAAGGTGAAAACCACATTTTCATCTCTAAATTTTCAGGCAATTCCCACTTTAGTCTCTAGATTTTATTTTTACCGCTTTTAGTCTCTATTTAGAAAAACGTCATCCATTTTAGTCTTTTCCATCATGCCTAACGGCAAAGTCCTAGGTGGCAGACGGAACTATTAAAATAATAATAAAAAATTTTATTTTGGCATTAAAAAAATGCCACGTCAGCATTTAAATTAAAAAAATTATTAATTTTAACTAAATAAAAAAAATTAAAAACATAATTAAAAATAAAAAATTACATGAATTGAAATCTAAGTGTGTCTTGAATAAGAACAACAAGAACACAAACTCAAAAAAATAAAAAATTAAAAAAAAAAAACCAACAAACAACCATTCAACACCCAACAAATCACTAATCCACATGATTTTCACAAAGTCCATAATTGAATAGCTAATCAGCCATTCAACACTAAATTCTCCAACAAATCAAACCCATAAACCCAGTAAACAAACCAATCTCCAACAAACCCATAAATCTATATTTTCTTAGGAAACAAACACACACACACACAAAAAAAAAAACCCAAAAAATTTAGCTTCCTTTTGTCGAAGCTTGTGGAGGAGATTCATCACAAGTTGAAATATGGAATGAGTGCGGCGACTATGAAGAATAGCGTGTTAAGGGTTGGGCAGAGAGTGACGTATGAAGTGCCTAATGTGGAGGCTGATGTGCTTGAGGATCAGTCTCAGACTTGTCTTTGGTGTTGGGAGGTAATGGCTTTTCCATTTTTCTTTTTCTTTTCTGAAATGTTAATTTGATGTTCGGTTTTGATTTTGATTAATGGATCCTTTGGTTTTTCTTAAGTTCTATATTTCTTTTGTGAAATGGGTGGTTTCTACAGTTTTTATTTTTTATTTGTTTATTTGGGTGATGGGTTTATGAGGTTCATTTGTGCTTGATTCTCGATGCTGGTTTTTTTTTTTTTTTTTTTTTGCAATTGAATATGAATCTTTTTTTTTTTTTTTTTTTTTATTGATGGTTGTGTGTTAGATTTGGGTTTGTGTTCTTGTTGTTCTTTTTCAAGACAAACTTAGATCTCAATTCAAGTGATTTTTTATTTTTAATTTTGTATTTAATTTTTTTATTTAGTTAAAATTAATAAATTAATTTTTTTTAATTTAGATGCTGACGTGTCATTTTTTAATGCCAAAATAAAATTTTTTATTATTATTTTAATAGTTCCGTCTGCCACCTAGAACTTTGTCGTTAGGGCACTGACGAAAAGGATTAAAATAGATGGTGTTTTTCTAAATAGGGACTAAAAGCTGTAAAAATAAAATCTATGGACCAAAGTGAAAATCGTCTAAAAATAGTATAAGAGTGATGATCCCTTCACAAGTATAAAAATTTATAATAAGTAAATCAAGAAGGCAAGTTTGGGTTCCTTTGCTTTTTCTATGTATTTTCTTGTCCTAGTGCTCGGGCTGTTGTTTAGGCCTTTGGTAGTTGGTAGCCTCAGGGTCCCCTTTAACCTTCATTACTGTTTATTTTAATATAATGACTCTACCTTTCTCAGTCACCCAAAAAAAAAAAAAAAAAGAGGGGGGGGGGGGGGGGGGGGGAAGCACGCAACCAAAAAAATTGGTGTTGTCCCTACAAAGAAGATGAGGTGGTTGGTTCCTTATGAGTTTCAATACGTAGGTCATTTTGTTGGGCTTTTCTTCTTTTTCTTTTTTTTCTTTATTCCCGCTTTTTTATTCTTCTATCAGTAGGAATGGCAATTTAAGCCCGACCCGTGGGTATTCGGCCCTATCCAACCCTAATGGGTCGGGTTTTACCCGGTCCGATAAAGAATAGGGTCGGGTTTGGATTTTAAAAGAAAAAAACCCGAAACGGGTCTAGGTTCAAGCCAAGTTTTCAAAACCCGGCCCGAACCCGAACCCGACCCGACCTGAACCGATTAGCTTAAATATAAAATTACAAAAAAACCTACCTATATATATATATATATATATATATCAAAACCCTAACCCAAAACTCATTTCTCCCCTTTCTCTCTCAACTCAGCCGCCTCCCTCATTGACTTTCACTCTTTAATCAGCTCCACCAAGACTCTCAAAGTCAAAAATCAGGTTCAAACACTCACATCTCATCCTCACCCTCAATTCTCCATGGATTTTCTTTCATCTCACGTGTGACTTGTTGAACAGCGTCGTTGGTTTTGTCTTTGAAAGGAGAACTTGTAGAATCTCGTGGTGGTTGTCATTCTTATCACAGAGGAGGCCATGATTGTTAGATCGGAGAGAATCTCATGGTGGTTGCCGTTCTTGTCACAGAGGAGGCCGTGATTGTTAGAGATCAGAGAGAGATTTAGTGGTCTGAGTTCTTTTTTCTTTTTTGGTTCATTTTTTTTTTTTTTTTTGGGTTCATTTCCTCTCTTAGTAGTTTTTGTTTTTGGGTATTTTTTTGAGGATTTAATATGTAAAAATTTGTCCATAAATGATAAATGGAGTTTTGTTCCTCTCTCAATAGTTTTTGTTTTTGGTTTTTTTTTTTTTGAGGATTCAATATGTAAAAATCGGAGTGAATGTTGTGTTGATGTAAAAATCTGTCCATAAATGTAAAAATCGGAGTTTTATTTCTTCCATAAATGATAAATGGAGTTTGAGGATTTAACTAATAACAATGTTGATTGATTTGTGTTTGTGTTTGTGATTGTGTTTGGGTTTTTTTTTTTTTTTTTAATAAGATTGGGTTGGATTGGGCTGCCATGGAATAGGCCCAAAAGTGGCTCGACAGGCCCGCGGAGACCCGAGGGGCCAAGTTTGGGGCTAAAAAAAAGACCCCTTTATTAAACGGGCCAGGTTTGGGTAACAGGAGAAGACCCGCAGGTCGGGTCCGGGTATCAAAAAACTAGACTTGTTGCCATTCCTATTTATTAGTTTCATACTGAATTTATATTCATTGGATAATTTGCAATGGGATTTTTTAATGAATTTCAAGCCGAAAAAAATAACTGCTAAAATAACATTGCTTTTCAGGCAGGAAAGCGGCTCACTCAACTTGCATCAACAACTAGAACGAAAAATACAAACGAAAGTTACAAAAGTATATTTCTTGGGCAATGAAATTGGGAAATGGGAAATGTGACAGAGGGATAGTTATAGGAAGAGTCTAAGAGAGTGAAAAATCTCAAGGTGTAGTCTTATGTAAGTATTTGATATCTAGGAACAACTACTAGATAAAGGTTCTTTTTTTTTTTTCTTTTTTTTTTTTTTATTATAAATCATTTATAACTCTAGATTCCTCTCAAGCTTTGGAAATGATAGGTTCCGGGCGGCAATATATATATAGGGATTATTTTTTTATCAAAAACATGCATGTGAATTCAATGATGATCAAATTTGGCTTGGGAACACCTAAGTTCCTTCACAATTGCCCTCCAAGCTCCCGCTATCAACGGACTTCTTAGAGTCTTGTTTTTGCTAGCTTCCCAAATCCCACAATATCACCTGATTGCATCTACCAAGCTTCACCGACTTACTTTGGCAAGTACCCACACTTCCCAAGCTCTAAAACACTCTTTACACTCTGAATATGTGTGAGTTGTGTTTGAGTACAAATCTCCTCTCAAGGTAGGAGAAGAGACTACTAAAGAATTCTCACTCAAGGATGAGTAGCTCTCTCTAACATGGTGGGTGTTGTTGAAACCTCTCTAGGGTTTTCTTCTAAATAGCTTCCTTACAATTTTGTGGGTAATGAGAGTATATATAGTATGGGTGAAGGGTATAAAAGTCACTTAAAATCATCCAAGCAGAAAGTTTCGTGGGTCACTTGTAAGTTGGCCAAGTTGCAAAATGACTCTTCAAAATACTACCTGGTAAAAGGCTATTCAGCTTCCAACATGTGTTTCTCACATGATCTTTCGCAGTTTGTCCACTTGCTCTAGACACCGCATTTTGTACCCCTTATGACTCGGGCCCCCGTTCCCCAATGATGTTGAAATTTTAAAGCCCAAAGTTGGTTTAGGGCTCAATCAGATTTAAATTGACTTGAGGAAAATGTTTTAGGAAAATATAACTCTTTTTATGAACAAAATAGACTATTTTCGAAAAATAGAGTAAGGAAACCCTAGGGCATATGTACACATACACACGTATGCGCACACATGCTTAAGCTCTGTGTACGCATACACGGGCATGTGTACACATGTTACAGTTCCAGAAACTATGAAAGACAAGTTTTTCTACATTAAAGATGGATTTTGGAATAAATTGAACATCGTCTGGAAGCCATTCCAAACCCCTATTTTCTCACTATATAAAACCATACATAGTAGCTTTTCAAAACACATAGAAAATTCTAAGGAAAAACACAAGATTCACTAGAAAGAGTGAATCAAAGAGGGAGTTTTTCACAAAACATCCTCAAGTCAATATTTTTTTGATTGAGGCATTTTTTGGCCTTGATCTTGGAGTTTTAAGATTGCTAATCATTTTTGTATTTGATTTTGAATAGATTGGACTGAGGCAAATGGTAAAAATCAAGCCAAGGAGTTTTTTTTTTTTTTTTAAGTATAAAGTTTCTTACCTTTTTTCTTTGTTTTGATCTTCATTTCTGTTTCTGCTACTTATCTTTGTGTTACAATATGTCTACTTAGTTTAGGTTTTCTTTATCTTTTGATGTAAAGCATGTTAGGTTGTTAGTTTTTCATTTCTGAGTTGCTGTGTTCCTATGTTTCTGGGTTAGAGTTTAGGGTAAGTATGTGTATGCATGCCTTTTGCATCCGCACACATACTCAAAGTATGCGTATGCATAAAACTGGGCTGCGTATGCATGCCCTTTGTATGCGCACACATACTCATGCCCAAAAATTCTAATTTGACCCTTTCTATTTCTGTTTCTTTATTCTCTTATATAATATGCTCTTGCCTTGTTCCTCTTTATGCTTGTAAGTCTTTGTATCTCTATTTATTTGTTTGATTGTTCTTCACATGCAAGATTAGGGTTCCTTTAATCCTTTCCTTCTTTTGCCATGAACATGCACATGAATGATCATGCATTGATGCATAGGTGCTATGGTGGAGTGAGGTAAGTCATGCATTCATATGAACATGCATTTAGAGTACATGTTTTGATGGCGAGTATGAATGTGTTTGTTGCGATGATGTTTAGATGCAATCACATGTTTGCTTAAATCTTACCACGCCTATGTTTTTTCCTTGGATGTAATATAATGCTATGTATGATGGATGTATGCTAGAATGTGATATGAGATGCATGATAGATGAATGTTAAGGTTTGGGATGAAATGCCTTGTTTGTTTGCTAGATCCATATTAGTGTGTGGATGAACTTTTTTGCTATTTCTTAAAAAAAAAAAATTAAACCTTTTACTTGGTTAAAAACAGGGGCAAAACTATATTGGTTGAATTCAAATAACTTTTAACTTACGTATCTTGGAAAAACAACTCATCCTCATCCAAATCCACTTTGAAACCCACTATATATTAAGTTGTTAACACTCAAACTTTTTAGAGATAGTAACGAACTCAAACTTCTCCATTTATAAATGTTCACAAAAATTTACTAATATAAGTTTTTCTATGTATTTTCTTGTCCTAGTGCTCGGGTTGTTGTTAGGCCTTCGACAACCTCAGGGCCCCCTTTAACTTACATTACTGTTTATTTTAATACAATGACTATCAAGATCACAATTCATGTGCAAAGCTACTTGAGCAATCTAAGCAGAAAGAGCAAGCCTTAATAGATGTAATTGTAGCTGAAGATCAAGGAGCTGTATTAAAAACACTTGTAGTTTAGCAATACTGTTTTAGCTATTACATAAAATGACCTGTAGTTTAGCTTATTTTCTTTTCTGTTCTTAATAATCCACACACGCGTGAGGTTGTTAGTCACACATGAGAGAGGTTGTTATGATTATGCTAGTTTTGTTAGTTAGGTTGTTTTGCTCCGTTTCTTTTTGGATTGAGCCCGATATTGTATATAAGGACTTGAGATAATTTAATTGAATGCAGTTCAGTTTTTCTCCCGAATCTCTGTTTTCTCATATGGTATCAAAGCAAACTTCTAGACACTTCCATTTCTAGGGTTTATCAGATTTGGGAATTTTCATTTTCTCATCCACCATTGTTGCTTTCTTCAAGCTTTCTCATTTTCTTTAATGGCTGGTACAACAACAACTAATACTTCCACCACTAAATCTTCATCTTCTTTGCAAGATTCATATAATCTCAATGATCCTCTGTTTTTACATCTTGGAGAAAATCCAGGAGTTGTTACTTCTTAACCATTAATTTGGGGAGAAAATTACCCTGCTTAGGCGAGATCAGTGAGAAAATCCTTGATAGCCAAGAATAAGCTTGGTTTTATAGATGGTTCTTTAACCATTTTGTCTCCATTGGTGGATTCACCAACGGCTGTTCAAGCATGGATTCGTGCTGACAACATGGTTGGTACTTGGATCATCAACTCAGTTTCACCAAAGCTCCAAGCTAGTATCATATATAGAGATGCAACACTTGAGATTTGGATTGATCTTAGGGATACATTCAGCCAAGGAAATGGAACTAAGGTTTTCAATATTCAGAAGCAAATTGCTGAGATTCATCAGGGAGAACAATCACTCACTGGATTACTTCGCTCAGCTAAAGGTCTTGTGGGATCATCTTCAAAATCTTAGCCTATTTCCTTAGTGCACTTGTGGAAAGTGTATGTGCAACGTTAATCAGAGGTTGAAGAGTCTTCAAGCCAAAGAGTCAACAATGAAGTTTCTCATGGGAGTAAATGATGCATTCTTTCAAGTCAGAACACAAATCTTACTAATGGATCAATTTCCTTCTATCAATAAGGCTCATTCTTTGTTCATTCAAGAGGAAATGCAGAGGCCTGTCACTAATTCTATTAGAGTTGAATCCATTGTCTTGGCTACCAAGAGTTCAGGAAACAATTCTAAAGGGAATGAGAGACCTTTATGTACTTATTGTGGAAAGTTGGGCCATACTGTGGACAAGTGGTACAAGCTGCATGGTTTCCCACCAGGTTACAAGTTTAAGAACAAGAATGTAATGGCTTATCAAGTTTCATCTACTGCAGACCAGTCCCAAGGTCATCACTTTGCTCTAAATCCAAATCATAATTCTGTTGCTGCTCAAGCACCTGCCTTTACACTTGATCAGTATCAACAACTTCTGTCTTTGATTGATTCTTCTTCAATTGGAGTTCAGCAGGCTTCAGCAGTCCAAGAACCTTACATGGTCAATACTATTTCTTTACCATCCAATGCTGTTACAGGTATTGTTTCTTGCTTAACACATTCAGTGTTTTCAGCTAAGGTTGTGAACAAAAAGGCCTTTGGTGTTGAAACTTGGGTTATAAACACTGGTGCCACTGATCATATAGTATGTTCAATGCACTTATTGACTTCCTTTAATGAAGTCTCACACATTATGGTTGAATTGCCCAATAGGGAAGCTGCTCTTGTGACTCATGTTGGTACAATAAAACTTTCATCCCATATTACCCTCACAAATGTCCTTTGTGTGCCTTCTTTTTCATTCAACTTGCTATTTGTCAGTGCCTTAACTCATTCTCAACCTTTTTCCTTGTTTTTCTTTCAACTTATTGCTTTATACAGGACCTTACCTGCTGGAACATGATTGGAATGGGCCAAATGCATGATGGGTTGTACTTGTTACAAGGATCAAGTCTCTTTAAAGCTTCTAAGTGCCTTGATGATTTTCTTCTCAGGCACAAATTCAACTCATTTACTACCTTTTCTTCTTTTGTTTCACATGCCAACTTGTATTCCTTATGGCATTCTAGACCCGAACATCCATCTGATATGAAAATTCATTCTTTAAGTCATGTTTTTCCTTTACTACAAAATTGTTGTACTAAAGATTGTAATGTATGTCCATTGGTTAAGCAAAAGAGGTTGCCTTTTCCTTTTGATAATAAAAGAGCTGTTAATTCCTTTGATCTTGTTCAAATGGATGTTTGGGGGCCATTTTCTATTCCTACTACTGATGGGCATAGGTATTTTCTTACCATTGTAGATGATGCATCAAGGGCTACTTGGGTTTTTCTTTTAAAAGCTAAATCAGAAGTAAGGCCCTTGATTGTCTCATTTTATACTATGGTTCACACACAATTTAAGACTACCATTAAGTCCATCAAAACTGACAATGCTTTGGAGTTCAATATGGTTGATTTTTACAATTCTAAGGGAATTATTCATCAACAAAGCTGTGTTTACACTCCACATCAACATATCTTAACCACTGCTAGAGCATTGCAAATTCAGTCTAGTCTTCCTCTTATTTTCTGGGGTGATTGTGTTCTCATAGCTGTCTATTTGATCAATAGACTTCCTACACCTTTATTGCAGAACAAGTCCCCTTATGAGGTTCTTTTCAAACAAGTCCCTTCTTATTCTCATCTTAGGACTTTTGGATGCCTTTGTTTTGCTACTGATGTTGGTCCTAATAAACACAAATTTCATCCTAAGGCTAGGAAATCAGTTTTCTTGGATTATCCTTTTAGTATTAAAGGGTACAAATTTTTTGACCTTTAATCACCTTACTTTTTCATCTCTAGGGATGCGGTGTTTCATGAAAGGGTTTTTCCTTTTGCTTCAAATACTATCATTCCTTCTACTGATCTGATTCCTTTACCTAGCATACCTCCTATTTCTTCTATTTTTCTTAATCCTCCATCTTCTTTTTCCTCAGTTTTTGCTGATTCTATTGTACAGATTCATCATCATCTTGATGTAGATGATCAAGCTTTTCCTGATGCTCTTGATCATGTTGTTTCTGATGCTCTTGATCATGATGTTTCTGATGCTCTTGATTATGACTGATGTTCCTAGAAGGTCCACCAAAATTTCTAAACCCCTTTCTTATCTTAAGGCTTATCATTGTAACCAAGTCTCATCTGCATCCATTTCTAATTAGTCCCATTAAGGTACTTCCCATCCTATCTCTTCTTATCTCTCGAATGACAATTTATTTCCTGCATACAAATCCTTTTGTTGTTCTATCTGCACTACCATAGAACCAACATACTTCTCACAAGCAGTGTTTGACCCCAAGTGGCAAGAAGCCATGGATGCTGAGATTAGCAAATGGGTCCATTAAAAGGTATAAGGCTAGGTTGGTTGCCAAAGGGTTCACTCAAAAGGAGGGTCTAGATTATATTGAAACTTTCAATCCTGTTGCCAAAATGGTTTCTGTGAAGTGTGTGCTTGCAGTGGCTGCTGTGAAAGGTTGGTTTCTTAGCCAACTTGATGTCAATAATGCATTTCTTCATGGTGACTTGCATGAAGAAGTGTACATGGTTCTTCCACCAGGTTTTCACAACAAGAGGGAGCATGGAGAGCAGCTTATATGCAAGTTAAACAAATCCCTCTATGGCCTTAAGCAAGCTTCCAAACAATGGTTCTCAAAATTTTCAGCTACACTGATTTAGCTTGGATTCACTCAATCTAAGGCAGACTACTCTTTCTTTACCAGGCAGCAAGGAACTTCCTTTATTGTTTTATTGGTGTATGTTGATGATGTTCTCATAGCAAGCAATGATAAAGAGCAAGTTGATCAATTTAAGGTGTTGTTGAATCAGAAATTCAAATTGAAGGATTTGGGTGAGTTGAGGTATTTTCTTGGTCTGGAAGTTGCTAGGATAACTAAAGGCATCTCTTTGTGTCAAAGGAAGTTTGCCCTTGAGATTTTGGAGGATGCAGTACTTCTTGGTTGCAAGGCTCCTATGGATCAAAACCTAAAGCTTAGTAAATATGAAGGCCTATTACTTGATGATCCAGGGAAGTATAGAAGATTGGTAGGAAGATTGGTAGGAAGATTGTTATACTTGACTATCACTAGGCTTGATATCACTTATGCAGTGCATAAGTTAAGCCAATTTATGGCTAAACCAAGAAAACCACATCTTGAGGCTGCACTTAAGGTTCTGCAGTACTTGAAGAATGAACCTGGGAAAGGTATTTTTTTCTCTTCAAATTCAGAGCTCCATGTGAAAGGTTTCACTAATTCAGACTGGGCATCATGTCCAGATACTAGGAGACCAGTCACTGGATATTGCATTTTCATTGGAGATTCACTAGTTTCATGGAAATCAAAGAAACAATCCACTGTTTTTAGATCTTCAGCTGAAGCAGAATATAGGGCTATGGCTATTTCAACTTGTGAAACTGTTTGGATTCTTTATTTGTTAAAGGATCTTTAGGTTGGTGACAATAGAGAAGCATTGTTGTTTTGTGACAGCCAAGCAGCTCTTCACATAGGTTCTAATCCTATTTTCCATGAAAGAACAAAGCATATAGAGATAGATTGTCATGTTGTGAGGGATAAGGTGCTAGAGAAAGTTGTCAAGCTTTTTCATGCTAGAACTCAGTCACAGTTAGCTGAGTTGCTCACTAAAGCTTTAAGTCATAAACAATTTTCAGAGCTTTTGTCCAAGACGGGATTGATCAACATTTATCAACCAACAATCCATCTTGAGGGGGAGTATCAAGATCAAAGTTCAGTGCAAAGTTACTTGAGCAATCAGAGCAGAAAGACCAAGCCTTAACAGATGTAATTGTAGCTGAAGATCAAGGAGCTGTATCAGAAACACTTGTAGTTTAGCAGTACTGTTTTAGCTATTACATAAAACGACCTATAGTTTAGCTTATTTTCTTTTCTGTTCTTAATAATCCACACGTGCGTGAGGTTGTTAGTCACACGTGAGAGAGGTTGTTATGATTCTGTTAGTTTTGTTAGTTAGGTTGTTTTGCTCTGTTTCTTTCTGGAATGTGCCCGATTTTGTATATAAGGACTTGAGATAATTTAATTGAATGCAGTTCAATTTTTCTCCCAAATCTGTGTTTTCTCATAATGACTCTACCTTTTTTAGTCAAAAATAGAAAAGGCAAGCACGCAACCAAAAAAAATTGGCGTTGTCACTACAAATAAGATGAGGTGGTTGGTTCCTTATGAGTTTCAGTACGTAGGTCATTTTATTGGGCTTTATTTTTTTTTAATTTTTTTTTTCTCGCTTCTTTATTCTTTTATCAGTTTCATACTGAATTTATATTCACTGGATAATTTGCAATTGGATTTTTTTAATGAATTTTAAGCCGAAAAAAATAACTGCTAGAATAACATTGCTTTTCAGGCAGGAAAGCAGCTCACTCAAATTGCATCAACAACCAGAACGAAAAATACAAACGAAAGTTGCAAGAGTATATTTCTTGGGCAATGAAATTTGGAAATGGGAAATATTGTGACAGAGGGATAGTTATAAAAAGAGTCTAAGAGAGTAAAAAATCTCAAGGTGTAGTCTTATGTAAGTATTTGTTATCTAGGAACAACTACTAGTTCTATTTTTCTTTTTCTTTTCTTTTTTATTATATATCATTTTTAATACTAGGTTCCTATCTCGAGCATTGGAAATGATAGGATCCTAGCGGCAATATATTTATAGGGATTATGTTTATCAAAAACATGTATGTGAATTCAATGAAGATCAAATTTGGCTCGGGAACGCCTAAGTTCCTCCACAATTGCGTATAATTGTTATATTGAGTTTTTGCAATCATAAAGATAAGAAGAGGAATATTTTATGAGATCTGAAAATGTGGCGTGGATCATTTGTATATTCCTATTTTTACATAAAGTAATGCATGCTTAAAAATAAGTGGCCTCTTACTTTTTTCACTTACATCACACCAGCTTAGAGTATTTTTGAAGGTTATAAGATCTCAAAAAAAAAAAAAAAAAAAAATGTTATAAGCCCATACATGGAAAGTGGGGGAAATTTTCAAACTTTGTAATTAGCTAGCCCTAAAATGTTGGTAACTAAGAAAATGACTCCAAATTCTCTGCCTACCCTTTTTTTTTTTTCATGAAAGATGACAGTGAATTAATTTCTATTCGTGATCAGCTTATACACTAAAGCAAGGTTGTCAAAATCGGAATTCTACGTAGAATCATGGGAGATAGGTGGGATCGTGGATCCTAAGATCGGATTGTGAATTGTAATATCCTACATTATTTGAGAAAAAAACAAAAAATACATATTGGTTAGTTAAATAACTACATAAATGATACATTTATTGATATAATTTCCATACATCACTACATCAATTTGTAAGCACCATTTAAAGAGGCCAAAACTTCAAAATGTGACACTCTATTGGGATATATTTTATTTAGGTCCAATTAACATTCGCTCTACATTAGAGTGGAAAGACTTGGTTTATTAAAATTTTATTTTTTATTTGGGTCTAACTGAGTCTTTTATCAAGTTAAAGAAGATTACAATAATTTAAAGTCGTTTGGAATCATCAGAATTGTATGATCCTATCGATCCTGAACGATTGCAAAGATCCTTGAAAGATTCAGATCGTTTTGGGCAGATGGGATCATAAAATTGTAAGATCGTAGGATCCAGATCGGAATTTTGACAACCATGCAATAAAAATAGAATTCCTCAAGTCAGACAAGCCTCCTTGTTGTATCATGATACCATTTCAATGAAGCACTAATTAAAATATATATATATATATATATATATATATCCAAAAATACTCACAGGCCCACAGTAATTTCTCAAAAACATGTAAAGAAAAACTATACTTGTTATATCTTTACCTTAAAGAGACAATTCAAAATTTAAAATTTATAGTAATCTTAACATTTTTGTATTTCTTTTGAAGAAGAATACTAGTGCACATAGTGTGTTTTAGGCACTGCAAAGATACACGGTAAAGTACCACAAGTAAGCCATGACTCCTTTTTTTTTTTTTTTCTTTTTTTCTTTTTTAAGAGGATTATTTTTAATTAATTAAATAAAATAACTTAAAAATATATTTAAATTTTCTTTAAAATGAATTCATAAAAAACCAAATACTATTTTATTATATTAATAATTTCATAATATAATTTGTAATATCCACAACTGCACTTTTTTGTTTTGTTTTTATTATCAACAATTACAATTTATGTCATAAAAGAAAGTAAAGACTTCTACACAAACTTTGAAGATGACTAGTTGAGTCCAACTTTTTTTATAGTGATGGCCATATAATTCACCTAAGAAGGCTACGCCACTAATTGTTTTGATTTAAGGATGATATTATAATGTTAATATATTAAGTTACATTTTTTTTTAATATAAGAGGAGAAAATCCACTTAAATTATTTTGTATTATAACTAGATATATTATTAGTTATAAAGTTATTATATATTTGCATAATTTTAAAATTATTAATTATTTATTTATGATAGTTCAATCACTGGTCGGACTAAAGAACCGGTATTCATTCGCTTTTTCGGTTCTTCAACAGTCTCTATTATTGAAACCATTCAGTTTATAGCTCAATCTAATAAAATTTGAATATGCCGTCACCATATGATTTACGGGATTGTATCTTGCTGGCTATTGCTTCACCCAGCCGCCCATCCTTTAAAAAGTGATTTTTTTTTTTTTTTTTTTTAACTTTTAAATAGACTTTTCCACAAGAAATTATTAGGTCTATCACGAGAACTGTTGAAATAGTCCTCTCAGTTAATGAAATAATGCAATTTATATAAATGTGTGAGTTTAATTCCTAATCAACACAAAAATAAAAAGTAAAAAATCCTTAGGTGATGTCATATTTTCATAAATAACAATATTTTATTAGTTAGAAAAATCAAGAGAATCACTTCAGCAATCCATGCACCCAATAAACATAATAATTTCTCCTTCTCCACAGCTATTTTGTGGATGAACTTTTTTGCTAATTCCTAAAAACTAAATGGCCCCCCAAAATTTTCAAAAACTCTTGTATATTACTTAAAACTCTTGTAATTCATTTATTTACAAAATAACTCAAATATGAATTTTAAAAAAATAAACAATCTAATCCCCTTTATTAAGATTTTTTTTTTTAAATCACTATATTAATAGCAATTAGTAAAAATATTATTTTATTAATTACTATTGTGTAAGTAATGACTTATTATAAATCTTGGGATGTGATATTGATGTTAAGGCTTAATATTAAATGATTTGTAATGTTTGATATTTAGTCATTAACTTTTTTGAATTGATAATTTTATGTTGTATAAGAATATATATATATATATATATATGAGCAGGGGCGGCGCTAGTCTATATTCAGGGGGTTCAAATGAAACCCCTGACTTCAAAAAAAAAAAAATATTATATATATAAAAAATATTTTTTTCTTTGTGTGTACTCACAGTATCACAATGGTCAATACCTCAAGTCTTTCAATATTGTCGTTTTTTCAACAACCAATTAGGTAAGTTCAGGATCTTTGACTGGGGCGGCGCTAATCTATATTCTGGGGGTTCATTTGAACCCCCTGACTTCAAAAAAAAAAATATATATATATATATATATATATTTATATATATAAAAAATATTTTTTTTCTTTGTGTGTAGTTACAGTATCACAATGGTCAATACCTCAAGTCTTTCAATATTGTCGTTTTTTCAGCAACCAATAAGGTAAGTTTAGAATCTTTGAGGGGCGGCACTAGTCTATATTCAGGGGGTAGAAATGAACCCCCTGACTTCAAAAATATATATATATATATATATATATATATATATTTTATATATATAAAAAATATTTTTTTTTGTTAGTTTAATACTTTAATTTATTTTTAAAAATATTTTTGCACACTCTGAATTAAATTTTATACATCTTTATTACAAGTATTTCAAACTCTAAGAATAAAAAGTAAGTGTTTGTGAATTGTGTCACTCTTTTTTATAAATTTATATTATGTGTGTGAGTGTGTCTAATATTGATTGTGTGCATTACTTTTTATTATAGTGTTATTTGTGTGAATTATGATGTGTGTAGATGTTTGTGTGTACAATATAAATATAATTTAATTTAATAATTAGGAAATAGAAATGGTTTGTTACATGTGTGTGTATTGTTATCATGTTCTAATAACTTTTTGTTATAAAGTTAGTAAAATTTAAGAAAAAAAAATTGTAAAGTTAGTGTTTGTCCAAGCATTTGATTGATTAAGTAAACATGTAGTGTATAATTTTATGTATGAATGAGTGTGGTTATGTGTGTCAATAATTAATACAAAGCTAATGAGTTTAGTTTTGTCATTTAGTTTAAAATATTTTTATTAAAAAAAATAACAAATAGATAATAACAATTGCATAAAAATAAAAATGTTAGATAAACTTAACAAAATAAAATAGTCATAGGTTCATAGCTACTCACATTGGCAATAGATACTCATAATGAACTATCATATAATAATTAAAAAATTGAGAATTTGTAGAAGAAAATTGTAAAACTTCATATATTAATTTTTTTTGTCGATAACTCGATATATTCAAGTTCTTTTTTTATTAAAATTTTTTAATGACCCTCTTAAATAAAATTCTTGGAGTCATCACTGATATTAGATAAAGCATAGCCTTTTTTATTTTTTCCTTTTTGAGAATCAGATAAAGCATAACCTTAGACTAGAGTCTTGGAAAATTTATTCCCTCAAAAATATATATATATATATAGGAAAATTTATAAAATATAAAAGACTTTGTTTAGTTAAAAAAAAGACCAGTTTGCTTTTATATTATTATATAGATATAGATATTATTATATAGATATAGATATTGATGAAGCAAATAAATCTGACCTTTTTTTTTTTCCTTTTATGGTAAAGTGGTGAACGATAGTAATTATGGCTTACTCAAATTTTTATGATTCTTGGAGGACTTTTTGAGCATGTATTTTAAGGATATTTACAAGCCAATCTCCCTAGATTACAACCTTGTATTGGCCATGTTATGGCACTACCCTGAAAATATTGAGTATGAAAAAGTCAAAGTTGTTCGCTACTGTGCTGCTGTAAGTATATACTTTGTTCATAGTAACAAGCTCAAATTTTAATAAATTTCAATTTTTTTTTTCTTGACATGTAATACTAATGTAGTGTTTTTTTGATTGGTTTATAGTGCTCTAAGCCGTGGTGGTACACTAGCGAGGTCACGAGGGAGAGAACATGGACAGGGAAGACCTCAAGAATTCAAGATGCTGGTGAAGAGATGGTTGGAGCTATACAATGATGTGTCATTGGACTACAAGAACACATTGGCTTCTGTAGAGGCCAAAGATGTTGCTAAGAAAAATGGCATGAAAAATTTCTTGGCAGCACTTTGGGAGGCCGTTGTTCACAACATCAATGCAACATCTGCTGCTTACATGTTAAGTTCAATGGAAATGAAGTTTGTGTTGGACTAGGAGTAATGGGTACAGGGTTGACTCTTTATTAGAGTAGAACGGTTTGGTATAGTCTTCTGTTTTAAGTTGTAGAGTGAAGACTTTCCTATTACTTATGTAACCTGTTTCAGTTGGTTATGGTTTTCTGTTTTAAGACAAATACTCAGCTCTCTTATTATTATGTTAGGAGTTTCAGGGTCCTCTTTTCTCTTTGTTTTCTTTGTTCATATTTTCAATTTACAAGCAGGTAGTCCTTTGTAACTTTGTTCAATTCTTCATTTCTATAATTCTTCCAAAATACCTTAATTAGTTAATTTAAAAAATGGCTCCTACTGTCACTGTTGCCACAACCATAACAGGTTTCACAAAACCAGTGACCTTGCCAAACCGAGCCATATATGTTACATTTTTAGCACAATGTAGTTGGCTTAGAAAAGGCTTAAGTCACCAGATACTAGAGTCTTATTAAAGATATATTGTTAGGGAGAGGGAGATTTAAACCATATACCTTAATTAGTTACTTTCAATTTTTCCATTTGCCTGGGATTCTTTGTTTGAATTGTTCAACCTACGTGTCTATGTCACTGAACTGCTGGGTTTAATTTTGGGTTGGTTGAACTTAAGCTCAGTCTATAAAGGTGCCCAGTTTCAAAGCCAAAGTTAGCCAATTCATCGATTACAACTGAAATTTGACATCTTGACCAGTGGATATGATATGCTTTAAATTTGAGTGCCCCCTGATCATATTAAATTAATGGTAAAGTGATCAAATTTATTCTTTCCTAATAGCTTAAGTTTTTGGGATAAGTGATGCTTTATAATGATATTAGAGCCTGATATCAAACTGTCTCCACTATGCCTCTCATTTAAGAAGTTTCACCAAATAGTCTGATCAATCTTAGTCCAGATATAATAATTTCACTACAAAACTTCCAGGGTCCATGCTCTACTTTGCATTCGTCCACACAATCAGGTTCCAAAATTTCTTCTTAGACAATCTAAAAATTGTAATAATGGCACAAATAGAAATCTGATAGGTTTACTGGTTCATCTCAATGTTCAAAGTTGCAATTGGGTTTTGCCAAACAATGTTAACCTGGTAGAACAATTACCAATAAAGCTTGTATCCTCTTAAGCCTGATGTTCCTTTATTTACAGAGAAGGTTGATTTAAGCACTTTGGGATGTAGAATACTAAAGTTGAAGAACCAATTTAATTTAAATTTTGAAGGATGTGAGCCTATTTTGATTTTATTCAACTGGTATGCCCAAAGTGGCACGTGAATTCATATTCTTGATTGAATTATTGCAATGGTAAGAATAGCAAGATGATGTGCTTAGATGGTGGCATTCAAGTATGAGAAGTGAGAACATTGATGAACTATTTGACTTGCCGGATGGTCACTACTATTCTGTAATGGACTACTACTGAGAGAAATATTTGCAGTCACACCACAGTAACAAGATTAGATACTGCAAGCAATGCTCTGAGAAGGTGCAGTGGCCAGATGTGTTAGGTTCCAGGCCTTCTCTTTATTTCAATGCTGGTATGTTTGTATTTGAGCCAAGCCTCTCAACCTACGAATGATGACCTCTTGAAGACCATGGAAATAACAATGCCTACCACATTTGCAGAGAAGGCGAAAGCGAATACTATTTTTTTTTTCAAAGTTTTTAATCCATGGTCAAATTTAATGATTCTGTAAGGTATTAGATGTTTCAAATGGAAAAGTAAATAGAGTTTACATTAGTTACTTGCAAGTCTTGTATGCTCACTTCATGCTGCTGCAAGAGCATTACTTACTTTATGTGCATTTCATACATTGGAGTCTGCTTAGCAAATGAAATTTAGTTTAGGGTTCTTGATCAAATAATTGCATCCAATTTTATTTCTGTTTGTTCTTTTCATTTTTCAGGACTTCTTAATATTTTTGTTTAGGAATTGGATATATACAAGCCAATGCCTCCAATATAAACCCTCTTTTGGCTATGTTATGGCGCTGCCCATAAAACATAGAACTTGACTTGTCCAAGTGAAAGTTCTTCACTATTGTGCTGCAGTGCGCTATAACTTTCTTCACAATCATAAATTTCATAACTTAAAGAAAGTTGTTCCAATTTTTGGTGGAGGATCGAGTCATTCATTCTAATGGGGAAGATATAAAGATGTTAATGAAGAAATGGTAGGACATTTATGATGACAAACCTTAGGATTATGATAACTACGTAGCAGTAGCAGCACTAGCAGAGGATGGACCTTTAACCTTCAGTACCACCCCATCTGCTGCCTAACATAGTAACATGAACAGATGGTTTTTCTTTTTTATAAAGCACTAACGGTTTAGTTATAAGTAGGTTGGGTCAGTGACTTTGATGTTCCATAATTTCCATTGTTGATTGGGCCTATGAATATACGAGCAATTTACCAGTGAGCGTGTGGAATGTAAATTCGGATGAACCATTATATAATATAGGGTATAATGAAATACTAACAGTTAACCCACGCGATGTGTGGAAATATATAATTATTTTGAAATGTAGTATAATATATAATTTATTCTCTAAATTTTAATGTAGATAATTTGATTAAGCAATTTCTAAATGTAATTTTCATCTCACTATTTTTACAAATATATAATTTTATAATTTTTGGTATTTTGATTGATATTACTCTTTTTTGAAGTGATCCACATTCTTCTAATTAATATTGTTAGGTTCTAATTTCTTTTGGTATAACTAAAATTTTTAAATTTCAAATTTATTATTCAAATTTTCATTCTCTTAAGGAGATTGTCATGATAATCAAAACTTATCATATAATTACAATTAATATTACTCAAATAATTGATAATAATCTCAACCCAAACTTGTCATTTCCCATTCTTAAGTAAGTATACCAAAGTGGATTGAAACGGTCCAAATAGATTGAATAGACCAAATTAGACCGAATAGACCAAAATGGACCGAATATATTAAATTAGACCGAATAGACCGAAATAGAAAACTGGACCATATAGGACTAAAATGAAACAAATAGAATAAATTGGACAGAAGTGGACCAACATGGACCAAATTAGATTAAATTGGACTAATGTAGATCGAATTAGACAAAAGTGGGCCGAATAGACCAAATTGAATTGAGGTGGACCAAATGGTACTGAATTGGACTAATGTAGACCAAAATGGACTGAATTTGACTGACGTAGACTGAATAAACCGAAACGGATTGAATTAGACCAAACTGGACCGAATATCGAACCGTAATTAGTAAACATTACTAAAAAAATAATATTATTTATTATTATAATAATAGTGATATAAAACCATAATTATGATAAGTAATGTATTCCAATGTTATGGAAGTGGTTTATTGTTAAAGTAACATCAATCAAATTTCTTATCACATTAATATTTTTAACTAAATTATTATGCATGCGACTGTGATTATATGTGCCTATTTAATTGCGATTATAGAGAGAAAGTTGGTATTGGTAAACCCTCCCCCCCACCACCCCCCCCCCCCCCCAAAAAAAAAAAAAAACAAACAAACATATCAAGAAAACCACTTGCTTGTAATATTTTATACAAAAAAGAAAAAGGAAAATAGAAACCCTTTGTTAACAGATTTATTATCTCTATCTTGAATTTGATGAAGATAACATATGGTTTTCTAAGTATGAGCAGAACTGGACCCTTCAACTTGGCCTTGAATATTACATTAGCATACAAATATGAATATAGTGGTGGAATCATCTTTTTTGGGGTGAGTATAAACTGAAAATAAATCAATGGTGTTGCTACCAAGGTGTTTGTAATTTTCTATTACATGTATTTTCTATTATAGACTACATTTAGGTTCAAGAATGTGTAATGAAAAGTGATAGTCGTGTCATGATTGATAAATTATAATTAGTTTTGAGAATGAGTAGAGACATAATGCATTATTGCATACATTATTATTTATATACATATTTGTTCAAGAAATAATGGAAAGAAAATGATGACATAACTGTTGATATGACTTAATAATAGTGTAGTAATAATAAATGCTATGTTTTAG
The DNA here is from genome assembly GCA_030445155.1 of Quercus variabilis. Taxonomy (NCBI): domain Eukaryota; kingdom Viridiplantae; phylum Streptophyta; class Magnoliopsida; order Fagales; family Fagaceae; genus Quercus; species Quercus variabilis. Next base: position 7,765,124 of record CP129447.1, read on the forward strand.
CTTTTAAATGTATACTAGCTATCAACCTGTGCTTCGCGAAGTTTTTTTTTTTTTTTTTTTTTTGAAATTGTAAATATTGTAAGTAGATATGTTTACGAAAGTATTAATTTTTGTTAATAGTGCTATTTATTAAAGTAATATGCTATCTTTGAAGAACAAATTTTAGCTACAAAATTAGTTGTAGCCTTAGGCTACAACCTTACTCAATAAAATAAAAAATTACGATATATTTTGAAAATCTAACCGTTGAATTACATTTTCTTTACTCTTTTAATACATATTTCAAATTTTGTGTCAATCGAATATTATTTACTATATGATCTATAAACTTATATTTTATGCATAATTTTAATATACAAAAATTTGCAATTTAAATAATTTATTAATGACATAGTTATTGATCTTTAATTTTCTAGAAATTTAGCAAGCATTAGGGGTGGTAATTCGTGTTTAGATGTCAGGTTCGTGTCGTGTCAATTCATGAGTATCCGACTATATAGGTCAACACTAACCCAACATGTTTACTAAACAGGTCAAGATTCCTTAACCCTAACACGACCCATTTATTAAACGGGTCAGTCGTGTCGACCTATTTATCAGATTTTATCAAAATGAAAAAAAAAAAATTATGAAAAAACAAACAAATAAATATTTTTAATATAAAGTTCAGATCTAATGAGTAACTACATCACAAATAATCATTCAAAATTAAAGCATATTCCAATATCACAAATAATCAATCACGATATGTCAAAAAAAAATGAACCACAACAATTAATAAGTTTATATACCTAAATGTTAAGGACATATTTTATGTAAATTGGCAAATCCTTTTGACAAAACGCACTCTACTTGTAATTAGATAGTTCTAGATGTTTTTAATATTTCAAGAAACCATGTTTCAAGATCAAGTGTTGAAGTCATCAAGTCTGTCCAAGAAAAACAAGCTGAAGTGCAATTTCATTAAATCTCGACACCTGCTCGATAGCTCCTCGACACCTGGCTATCTGTCGAGATCTTCAGCTGATGCTTATCGCAATCTCGATAGCTTCTCGACAGCTGGTGGATCGATCGAGAAAGCTCCTGTCCCCTCGACAGCTTCTCGACACCTCCTCGACACCTTCTATCTGTCGAGGATTAAATCTCGATACCTCCCGATCGATCGAGGTATCTGTCGAGGTTACGGGATTTCAGATTTCCAGATCTGATTTTTGGGCCAGGCTTTTGTATTTGTGTAGGGTTTCTTTTCTCACAACCCTAGACCTATATAAGGCTTATTTTAGAGGCCGTCACATAAGAGAATAAGAGAATACAAGGAGAACATATTCAAAAGGTTATTCTCTCTGAAAGAAGCTACTACGTCTTTACGCCTTAGGGTTTTGTAACTAAGTGCTTCTTGATCTTCATTGTTGATGAAGTGAAGAACTTTGCAGCCAACATTCTTCTTCCTTAAGTTGGTGAGTGAGTCACGTATTGGGATTCGTGCAAAGGAGTTAGTCACATATTGGGATCCGTGCAACAAAAAGGGTGGCGTTCATATATTGAAGAGTTCAGAGGTTCTGAAGCGGTAGAAGGTTTCTGCTGTGAGTTCATCTACGGGGATTGTAGAGTCTAGGGACAAAGGTTTTGTACTAGATCTAAAACTTCTCTTTACTATAATGGGTCATCATATCTTGTCTTATTTACTTTTCCGCTGCATTCATTATTGACATGATATTGATGTTTGTTTGTTTTAACAAGTTTGATTCATAATAAATCTAATTAACAACTTGGATTTAAAACTTGTTAATTCTATCAACTGGGGTCTAAATTTCCCAACACTAAAGTTTGAAGAGTATATAGGTAAAATGTCTTTTAATTAAACGGGTCAGACGAGTCAAACGGATTCTATATGTTGAACACTAACCCAACCCGTTTATTAAATGAGTCAGTCATGTCAACCCGAATATGACATGAACCTATTAAGCCTTAACCCATAACCTACTAATTTCATGTCGTGTTGTGTCGTGTCGGGTTCGCGGGTCGTGTCCAATTTTGCCACCCCTAGCAAGCATGGAGTTTATAAGAATATGATGTAATCCAATAGTGAATTTGTCAAAATTCACTTCTAATAAAAAGATATTGAGCAAGGTTGTAGCCTTTAGTTACAACCAATTTTGTACCTAAATTTTGTCCAAAAGTAACATGCTCTCGTTGAAGGGTATGCTTAGAATCTAAGGTAGAAAGATAATTTTTCAAGACTAACTTTAACTCTTGCAAGTTGAAATTCATCTTTTAGCCTAGATTTAATTGACATTTATAGATATATTTTTTGTTTATGTAAAAATAGATTATTTCCATGGGTTTCATCTAGTTCAACTAGTAAAATCTCTGATAGTTGAATAAGAGAACTGGGATTCAATCCTTGCTTACAACAAAAACCGATAGATGTCTTGGTCTAATGACTAAGAGCTATCATCAGAAACGAACACCATAAGTTGAAACTCTCTCTAAAAAAAAAACAATAGATTATTTCCATATACTATGCTGTTTCAGATTATAACATTACACGAGATCACTGTTGGATATAACCTGAATCTTATATGGTCTATAACAAATTAAGTTGGTTGCTCAACAGTCCATGAGTCTAAATTAATTAGCGTGTAAGGTACGGATATGAATATGTGGTTCCAGGACAAGCAGTGGCTGGAAAGGATGTAAAAACAGAGGTGGAGGGAGAGCAGAAAAATGAAGAATGCTGTAATAGAAAGCGATGAATTACATCAGGAGCTGTACCTGTATTATAAAACTAGGGCCACCTTATTATACTCAGATTCTAGGACTTATTTTCATTTTCTGAAAAGTCAAATCTTTGGAAGTACATCTTGAATTTCAGAACCTGTTAGGTTCTAAAGATTTAGGATTTTATGTATTTAGAACTCTAATGTGTAATATTGGCAAACCATGATCAAAACAATATGTTTAGTCTTGTTTAGGCTTGCTCAAAGTTGATTAATTATTGTAAAGTTGGAATCGAGAGGCTGCAGATGTATTGGTGCATTTCGGCCTGGCTCGATCAATCGAAGCTTAGACTCGATCGATCGAAAGTCGGCCAGATTGCGTTTTCTACAGAATTCCAACTCAGCCCAAACTCTACTTAAACGTCTTGGGGTTCAAGTAAAACACTCCTATATATAAGGAAAACCCTAGAACATTTTTGTGACTTTTGTAGAGAGTGATTAGAGTGCCTCTTGTGCCTCCTTTTATTTTTAGGGTTTTGTACCCAAACCTTTCTAAGTCTTTGTTGCTCAAACATTGCTGTTTATGTGAATCTCTTGTGAGATCATTGAGGAGCTTTCCTTCACATATATTTAGGGTTTCCAAGATTCAAGATTATGTCAAGAACTTGGTAATCATTCAGTTGCAGATTCAAGAACTTAAAGATACACAAGCGGGGGTGCTTGTACTTGATTAAAGAGTCCAAGAAAGAAGGAGTCCGTGGATTCGGAGCTTGCACGTGGTCGTGTCAGTAAGTTCTACTGGTGGGTAGCATTAGGAAGTCAAGCGGGGAGCTTGTAGTCCTTTTGTATGAACTTTGATTCTTTCATAGTGGATTCAGGTTTGCTTTAAGGATAGGTGGGTCAAATCCTCCCCAGGTTTTTACCGTGTGGTTTTCTGGGTGATCATATCTTGTGTTATTTATTATTCCGCTGCATTATATTCTTGATATGATTGTTTGATTGTTTTAACCTAGAATTGTTTAATTTGACTAAGTAACAACTTGGCTAATTAACTAGGCTACGCAATCTGGTTGGTTTAAGGGATCTAAATTTCCAACAGAACCTATAAGATAAAATCTTAGTCAGCATATGCTCTTATATAGTAATTTCTTAACATCCTACTAGTCCAATAAGATTCAAGTCTACTGTCTACATAACCTCTTTTATACTAACTTTTTTTTTTTTTTTTTTGAGAAAGTTTCAACCTATGGCGTCCGCTCCTGATGATAGCTCTTTGTCATCAGACCAAGACACCAATCAGTTTTTGGTGTAGGCGGGGATTGAACCCCAGATCTCTTATTCAAACATCAGAGACTTTACTAGTTAAGCTAACTGGAACCCACCATTTATACTAACTTTCAATATCTTACTCTAAACCTTTAGTTTAATAGGGATTCTCCTCTTTGAACTGGACTTTTATATAATTCAAAAATAACCCTAAACCTTTAGTTTAATAGGGAAAAAACTTGAGGACAACCCAGTAAAAATATATCTTCAACTTCACTTAAAATGCCAACAAAATAGGACACTCTCCTATTAATCCATGTCTTCAAAACAAAATTATCCAAAATTAAAAAAAAAAAAAAAATTATGACACTACACCCCCCCCCCCCCAAAAAAAAAAATGACTTCATTTTCAATATTGTATTATAAGTTTACTCATTTTCAAAACTAATTATAATTTATCAATCATGATATGACCATCATATTTCAAAACCATGAATTTACACATTCTTGTACCTAATTTAACTTATAATAGAAAATACTATAATACAAACATCTTGCATGGAGACACCATTTATTTATTTTTAGTTTATACTCACCTGAAAAATATTTAATTCCACCATTGTATTCATACTCGTATCCTAATGTACACTTTGTTTGTTTCAATAATGATGTTTTTTAGAAAATGAGTCATTTTCCAAAAAGTATTTTGTATAAAACTATCTTATTTTCCTATATTTGGTAGCAACTTTAACTGAGTTGAAAAACAATCTCATAGCTTCCCTTATTTAGCTTGTTATAAGATAGAGTTGTTTTCCAAAAAAAAAAAAAAAATAGTGGAAAACAATCTTTAAAAATAAATCATACTTTTTATGTTGATTAAAGATAACTTTCCTTTGACTCATTTTTCTGATGCTACTAAATATTGAAAAATACAGAAAACTATCTTTACATAAGATTTTCTACCGAAACAAACAAAGCAGTAGTATTAAAGGCCAAGTTAAAGGATTTAGCTCAACTCCTACTTAGAGAATAATATGTCATTTTCATTAATTTCAAGGGATAGAGATAATAAAGCTCTTAGCAAAGGTTTTCTTACCTTTCCTTTTCTTTTTGTATTAAATATTACATGCAAGTGTTTTTCTTATTATGCTTTTTTGTAGTGAACCAACTTTATCTACATAGTACCGATTCAACAGGCACATAGAATCACATCCACATATAACAATTTAGTTAAACATATTAATGTGATTACAAATCAAATTAATGTTACTTTAACAACAAACCACTTTTATCAAATTCGAATACATTATTTATCATATAGAGTATGGTTTTACATCACTTTATTACTATAATTATTATAATTTTTTTGAGTTATGTCTACCAATTACAGTTCGGCATTCAGTCCACATTGGTCCATTTTCATCCATTTCCATCCAATTTGATCTTTTAAAATTCACAATAACAATATTTATAATTTAGAAGAATAAGGACCACTTCAAAAAAAGAATAATATCAATCAAAAACACTAAAAATGATAAAACTTTTATATAAAATTAATTTTAGAATTTGTTTAATTTTTAGAGAAAACAAATTATTTACAATCAAAATTTAGAGAATTAATTATACATTTTTTATTATACCACATCTCAAAATGATTATATATTCTCAGGCATCATATAGGTTAACCACTAGTTTGTCTTAAAATCAATAATTATGGGTCGTATTAACGAGTAGGGATAGCAACGGGGTAAGGCAGGGCCAAAGGATGGGGTCTTCGCCCCCTCCCCCACATGGATTTTTCTTGCCTCATCCCCACCCCTTAGGGTCCCGTGAAGCCTTGTCTCACCTTGTAAAACTCTATTTCTTATTAATTTTCCCTACAACTATTACCATTTTTTCAAATAAAATGACATGTTTCAATAATAAAAATATACTTGAAATTATAAATAAGACAATTATAAAAATAATAAAAATAATTTTTAGCAAAAACTGAATAATATTATCTAAATGTTTAACAAGACAATTTCACAATAAAAATCTCATAGTATGACACAATAAAATAATCCAAACTCCTAATACATAACAAAATATAAATTTCCTAGTTCTTCAAAAAGAATCTCCACTTTCTTCCATCATTGTGACACCACTTTCTTCTTCATCATCATAATCATCCAGGATGTTTTAGAATGTATCTTCAATTCCATCTACGGTAGATGAAGAGCCTAAAAAAGAGGTAAAATAAATTTAGTCAAACAATTGAAAAATATAATAAATAATGCAGCAACTTAAATCATTGCATAATTAAACTAGTAAAGTTAATTACCATTAATTTCAGCCCATAACCAATTTTGAGCACACATTAATGCCTCCACAGTCTTTTGATGAAGTTTACTGTGATGTGGACTTAACAATCGACCACTTGTGCTAAATGATGACTCCAAGGCAATAGTTGACACTAGAATGGCAAGGATATCCCTTGCAATACGTTGCAAAGTAGGATAATGTGGCCCATTAGATTTCCACCATGTCAAAATATCAAAATCCACAATTCTTGGCATTAAATCATCCTCAAGGTAATGGTCCAACTCAAATTTAATATTCCCACCCCTTTTTTTCTAACTAAGATATCTTTCAAAGTCCATAAGGGATTCATCAACTTGCGGATCCTCTCCCACACAAGGGCCACGAGTACCTTCCCTACCCATTCTCCCAGAATTGTAGTCACGAATCATTTCATAACAAATATCTCTAACCCTTTGAATTTCATTATCAGCTTCATCACCATAAATTATTGGAAAATAATATTCTAACAATTCAATCTTATATCTTGGGTCTAAAATGGTTGCCACAACCATAACACCATGAATCACATTCCAATAACAATCAATTTTTTCCAACATTTTAAATGCCATACTCCTAATCACATCACTTGAGCTTGTAAACCAAGAATTCAAAGCTATTTTTATTTCACATACCTTAGGAAAAAAAAGATTAGCTGTAGGTTATGAGGTACCTGAGAATAACTCTGTAACCTTGTGAAACACTACCAATCTCTCACATATACTACTTGCCATCTCCCATTCTTCCTCTGTTAGAATGCACTTATAAGATGACTCACATATGTTCAATCGATAAAAGACATTTTGATACGTTATAGCAATAGAAAGCATGAGATAGGTAGAGTTCCAATGAGTCTTACAATCAAGGGCTAGTTCTTTGGTACATTCAACATATGCTTGTCGGGCCGTCTCTTCAAACTTCTGCCTTCTCTTTGTTGATGCAATCCAAAATCCCACACTTTCTCGAATCTTTTCAATGCATGATCCAATTACATCCAAACCATTTTGAACAATCAAATTAAGAACATGTGCTGCACAATGCATATGCAACATTGATCCATGCATAATAAGTGCACCACATTGAAGCTTATATAAGATAATTTTTACAACTGCATCATTAGTACTGCAATTGTCCATAGTCACAGTAGATAACTTCATATCAATATTCCACTCCAACAAAGTATCTAGAAGGACTTTTGTATGTGGAGATGGCACATAAATAAACCTTAAATGAGAAATTTAAATAATTAGAACTAACAATGATATAAGTTCATAAAACATTTGAAAAGAATTTAATTAAAACATAAAAATGAATATATACTGTAAAAAAAGTACCTCATAACTCGGCTTTGTAATCTCCACAAACTATCAGTGAAGTGTGCTGTTACAACCATAAACCCTCGCCTTTTGTTTTGTGAAGTCCACATATCAATGATAATAAAAATTCTACCTTGATTCCTATCAATTTCATGCTTTGATTTCTCCCTTTCTTTCTCATAGATGCTCAAAATGTCTAATGCAACGTGGGCATGTAGAAGCATAATCTGTAACACACAATTTCTACAACTCTTCCACGAAACCTAAGTTCCACAAGAACACTAGGCTAGTAGGCAAAATAATAGAGAAAACATCTCTACCAAACTTTTATTAATTAACGCATAACAATAATCAACCTCTCTATAAAGAGTATTTATAAGAACAAAATTTCTCTTACTCCTTTTAGGAAAAGAAATAATAAACCTACTTCTACTTCTACTTGAGAAAGGAAAAACAATTTAACTAGGAAAAGAAAAAACAATTAAAATCCTAATTCAACAAGGAAAAAGAAAACAACATAAAATATTAAAATATTTTATTCTTCCTTAACCAATCTGCATCATTCTCTCGGGGTTGGGGAAAACTTGTCCTCGAGTTTTGTGGCAATCTTCCACGATCAATTGGAACCTCGAATAATCCTCTCCATCCTATTCTTCTGTGCATGACAAGACTAATCAATATGCTACTTATCAATCTTTTCTCACTCATAGTAAATCTTAATGTACAGATTTTTATTCTTGACCTCTTTTGCTATGGCGGGATATATGAAGCAAGTACTAAAAAAAAATCCATGCACACATCCAAAAACTTCATATTTCCTCCTCCACAAAGATTACTTAAAATCACTCGTTCATGCCTCTTGTTAACCTCTATCAATTCTTGTTCAATAAAATCCTCCCAAAAGGGATCAATAACCTTTTGTTTCTGAATGTCGAAAGCCTCATCAACAATGTGAGTTATGGGCTCACCTCGTATGTATATGACTTTATTTTTATCAAACTCAATCTTTTCTCCTTGACTAAAATCTTCAGGATAGTCATCATAAATTGGTGGAGAATCCCAATCTACTAGACAAATATCGCAACCCTTCTGCTCGATATCAAGATCCTCCTCCTCCTCCACAAAACATGGATTTGGATGGTAGTTTTAAGGCTGATTTCCAACGGCTAAGGTGGGGAGCTGCTTTGAAAGCACATCAAACCACTCCTCTACTCGTTGAAAGAACGCCTCTAATTACGCATCGTGTGCAACCTCATCGCGTTCATACACGTCATCTATGGTAACAGGTTTTCCACCACGTACTCCTATTTGTGCCATAGTAGGAACCTAGCCTGGCTCTGATACCAACTGATGCAGCGTAGGCGTGTAGAAGCAGAATTTGTGACACACAATTACTACAACTCTTCCACGAAACCTAAGTTCCACAAGAACACTAGGCTAGTAGGCAAAATAATAGAGAAAACATCTCTAACCAACTTTTATTAATCAATGCATAATAATAATCAACCTCTCTATAAAGAGTATTTATAGGAATAGAATTTCTCCTACTCTTTTTAGGAAAGGAAATAATAAACCTACTTCTACTTCTACTCGAGAAAGGAAAAACAATTTAACTAGGAAAAGAAAAAACCAATTAAAATCCTAATTCAACAAGGAAAAAGAAAACAACATAAAATATTAAAATATTTTATTCTTCCTTGACCAATTTGCATCAATGTCCTTCTTGATTGTGTTCCTAGAAACCATTATGAACAATGGTTGAAGAGAAGTTGAATGTTTTCTAAAACCAAATGTGGTCAACTATAAAGAGGGGATACTCATGCAAGATGGTCATACGAGCAAGTTCATTTCTTGATACATTTTGCTCAAAATTATAAGCATTCACACCCACCATTGAATCCACTTTATTTTAATCCCTTGCCAAAAATTTTTGATTCATATCCCTAATGTCTTGAAACTTTATCCTTGGACATATTTGCACATGGTCCTGCAAATGTTTAGTGTCATAATTGGATCCCCTTACTAGCAATTTCTTACAATAATTGCACTCAGCCTTGTCTTTCTCGTCAACTCTCTTTTTCTTAAAATGATTCCAAACAATTGATTTGTACTTCCCCTCTTCTTCAATTATCTCATTGCTAGGTTGGACTGCCTAGACATATTTTGGCATATTCAACAAAGGTGATGACGGGGTTGCATTATTATCATCTACTATCAAAGGAAATTGAATGCTGCCAGATGGATTGAAGCTACCAATGTTTTCATGTGAAGTCATTTTTTTCCTGATGTTAATTTAGCAATTTAGTAATGGGCAAACTATATTTCTCCAACAAAGATAATATAAAATAATGGGAAAGGAAAAAAAAATTTATTGAATAAAATGAAACAATGAGTTTTAAACTAATCTGGAGCTTTTATTTTTTCTAACACACACACACACACACACACATATATATATATATATATATATAGACCCGTACCAATTTTTCCAATTTGTTCAAATCCTAAAAGCATTGAATTAAATGGCCTACTATGCCATATCAACAAAGATTAGATGACCCTTCAAAGTCTATGAGAATGAGACTTCTGGGCCTGAATATTGTCGTTAAACCATTAAATATATTACGAATAACATTGAACATAGTTTTCATATGGTTTTGATAGAGAGAAATACATACATACATATATATATATATATATATATATATATATATATCTCTTTATAGGCCTGGACCAAAGCTACCTCAGAGTCTCAAACTTGTACCTCGTAACAGCCAAACGCCTACACACAATGACACAAACACAAACACTCAAATCCATACCTCATAAAAATAAAAATAAAAATAAAAATTCTATTATGTTCATGATGAAATCTAAGTTGAGAAAGATGCATGAATGAAATCAATGATTCAATAGTATATAAATTTGTTTCTAATAAAGACAAAAGAAAACGTTAAAATTGGTACTTTATTTCTAACTTTGCCAAAGAGAAAAAAGAGGTAAAGAGCCACGTTAAGTAGAATAAAATAAGTTGATAATATTTTTGTTTAAATAGTAGGGTTTTAAGGTATGAAAAATTTATAATTTAACTCTTATTAATGCACAGCAGGGCGGGGATGAGGTGGGGTGGGTCTAAAAAGTGTGGTGCAGGTCTAAAATCTTGCCCCATCCCTACCCTACCACCTTTACGGGGCGGGGAAAACCCACATAGGGCGAAGCGGAGAGAGGTAGGTCAAGCAGGGCGGAGCAAAATTGCCATCCCTATTTCTAATCGTCAGATCAGACTGCTGCCATATCTAAATGTAATAGTTCGATTTTTTTTTGGGATTTTCTTGGTAACAACGACAAAAATGTTATTTTCACAATATTTTCACAATAAATCATAGTTAGCAGGTTGATATAGGTTTTTAATTAGAATCTACCACTTAAATTACTTTCTTGCCTACTAGTAACAGCCCATAGCAACTTGCCAACTAGAATTTGTTGTAAAAATGTTATAGACGTAACATTTCTTATTGGGCTTAAATTTTTTTCCACTCCGACGTTGAATTATTTATTAATTACCAATAATCCCAATATTTGTTTACCATAATCAAATCCACCCCAAGTTCTGTATAAATTATAATTAACACCCCCACCCTACCACTCCAAGTCCATCACAAAAAATCATTTCGAGTACAAACTTTTCTACTCAAGCAAACACGAATTTGAAATTTCCTCTCTTACTGTCTTCTATGAAAGCCTTTTTCTTTCTCAAGTTCTCAACCCTACAAACCTTAAACTTACACCCTTCTTTTCATTTTCCTAGAGAAACCATTTTTCTCTCTAGCCAAGCACTATAAATCCTTCTCAAACCGAATCCCAAATTCACAAACCTTTGTTCAATTCTCACTTTTTCTCCAAACCCAACTTCAAAATGGCTCCTAAAATCACCACCACCACCACCACTATCACCACCAAACCATAGGCGAAGCTAGGGGGTGCCAAGGGGGGCCATGGCCCCCCTAGCTTTTGAAATTTTCCATTAATTTCTTTTACATTTGATAATAAATCTAAAAATTACACAAAAATGTAATTACCGGTGCCTCCTAAGAAAATTTCCTAGCTCCGCCCCTACACCAAACCCGTTAGCATGCCTAGCAAGGCCTATGTCATATTCTTGGCTGGTAACGAGGACTATGTGAAAGGTGTGGTTGGCTTAGTAAGGGCCTGAGAAATGTCAAGATCCATGTAACTTCTAGTGGTTGCAATTTTGCCTGATGTGCATGCCAGAGGGACACCGTGAAATATTGGTTTCACAAGGGTGCATTGTTAGGGAGATTGAGCCTGTGTATCCAACTGAGAATCAAACCCAGTTTGCCATGGCTTATTATAGTATCATGTCGTCAATTACTCCATGCTACGTATTTGGGAGGTACGTATGTTACCATTCTTTGCATGTGTTACACCTAGTTTGCTTTCTGTATGTAACGAGAATTTTTTTTTTTTTTTTTTTTTTGAAACTGTGTTTGTGGGCTTCTGACACGTGCTATCTCAAAAAATGCATGTGAGGTTGTTTTGGTAATTTTGAATTAAGGGCCTGTCCGGTGGCAGATAACGCAAACAGATAACGCCTAGTTTGACTGCTGTTATGAAGAAGTGTGTGTCTTTCTTCCAAAAAAATAATTCCACTCGCTCCCTTGAATCTTGCGTTTCCTTTTAAAATGGAGCCTTAAACTCGTCTATATAATTGTAAGTTTGTAACCAAACAAATCTCTTATATTTGATAAATTTCCCTGGTCTAGTGTAAGGTTATTCTTTATCGTTAAAGAAATGTTTGTACATAATTGGTACAATATATACTTCTAATTTAAAAAAATATATATATAATCTCTTTTTGATTCAATTATATGATTTATTAACATGTTTTTGTTACCCAATTGCATGATTTCAACGGTTTTGTATTTTTCTTTTTCTTTTTTTGTTTTGTTTTGTTTTTTTTTTTTTTTTTGTTTTTGAGAATCCAACAGTTTTGTAAATTGTACTTATGTTTGAATTTTTTGTATGCAGTTTGTGGAGTACAGCAAGATGATTTACCTAGATGGAGACATTCAAGTGTTTGAAAAGTGAAAACATTGATCACCTCTTTGACTTACCAGGCAACCAGTTCTATGCTGTTATGGAATGCTTTTGTGAGAAAACATGGCGCTACACTCCACAACACAACATAATGGATCTCAAAATTTTGGGACTACTAGAAAAATTTGTGTATGACCCATTTTGGGACATGTGGATTGCTTTGATAGATTCATATCAAGCAACTTTCTAGCCATTGGATTAATAGGTTGTGGATGTGGATCATTGGCTTACAAAAATGAGCACATAAATCTCTGACTTTGTTTTCTTTAATTTGTGGTGAATAATATTGGTAACTTATAGCATACTCAAAAATTTTATGATTCTTGCAGGACTTTTTGAACATGTTCTTCAAGGATATTTACAAGCCAATCTTCCCAGTTTACAATCACATGCTTGCCACTTTATGATGCTATCTTGAGAACATTAAATTTGAAAAAGTCAAAATTGTTCACTACTGTGTTACTGTGAGTATCCACTTTGTTCATAGTAACAATCTCAAGTTCAATAAAATCTGAACATTTTTTGCTTGATATGTAATACTAATGGAGTATATTTTGATTTTTTTTTTTTTTTTTTTTTTTTTTTTTTTGTTAGGGCTCTAAGCCATGGAGGTACACTGGTGAGGAAGAGAACATGGACACAGAGGACAGCAAATTGCTAGAGTAGAGATGGTGGGACATATACAATGATGAGTCATTGGACTACAAGAACTCATTGGCTTATGTAGAGGCTGAAACTGGAGTTGGAAAAATGGCTTGAAAAATTCTTGACAACGCTTTCAGGTTTCAGCGGTAGCTGTTCGCTACATCAATGCCGGCCCCCATCTGCTGCTTAGTGCTTGATAATTTCAATACAAATGATTTTGTGTAGGAATAGGTGTAATGGGTACATGTTTGGTTTTATATATATTAGTAAGGTTTGGAATGGCCTTCTGTTTTAAGTCGAAGACTCAAACTCCTATTATTATGTTAGGAGTTTTTGGACCATTGGTCTTACTTTCGCTTTGTTTTCTTTTTCATATTTTCAATTTATAAGAACAAATATTTTGGTGTATACAAGTTGTTAATTCTCTCTCTCTCTCTCTCTCTCTCTCTCTCTCCTTAATTAATTGTTATGTCAGCAAATGTCCAACCTTGGCTTCTACTATTGACATGTAATGTTGGTACTGTCCAATGTGACGATGGAATTATCAAATGTGAGAAAACAATTTGAGTACTACTGAATATGAAAAAATTACAGTTAAATGTGATGTTGGTGTTGACTAATGTGACAATGGAACCATCAAATGTGAGAAAAAATAAGGGAACCACAGAATGTTACAAAAGTACAATCAAATGGGATGTTGGTACTGCCCAATGTGATGATGGAACGGTCAAATGAAAGAAAAAAATTAGGGTACCATCAAATGTGACAAAAGTACAGAAAGATATGATATTGGTATTGCCTAATATGACAATGGAACCATCAAATGTGACAAAAGTACAGTTACATGTAATGTTAGTACTGCCAATATGACAATGAAATGTCAAGTGTGAGAAAAAAAAAAATCAAGGTATCACCAAATGTAACAAAACTATGATCAAATGTGATATTGGTATTACTTAATATGATAATGAAATCAACCAATGTGGGAAAAAAATAAGAGAACCAACGAATATGACAAAAGTATAGTTACATGTGATGTTTTAATTGCATAATATGATAATGGAACTATCAAAGATCATATATTTGTAACCTGGTACAGCAGGTTGCCTACTAGTTGGCACCATACCCCAAAAAAAAAAGGAGAGGTACCATAGAATTACCCATTGAAGTAATAACATTCTAGCCAAGATTCTTGTAGTTCAACTAGTTGGTACATTTTAATGTGTTCATGACATCTAGGGTTCAAACTCTCCTCCCTCATTGTAACTATTAAATTATAATAAAACAAAATAAAAGTAATAACCCTCCACAAAAATACTAAAAATAAACGATTTTTTTTTTTTTTTGGAAAGAAAAATTTGCATTCAATTAACCAATAATGTTTGCATCTTGATACAAAGCTTCCCTAGCTAATGGAGGTAAATGTTCCATCCAATACATATCATCTATTATATTTTTTGCATATTGAGCTAACTCATAAGCCACTTTGTTTCCTCCCCTTCTTGTAAACTCAACATTCACCCAATGCAGCCCTCTAAGCATCTGCTGGATGTCACCTACCACATTAATTACCCATCAACGACTCATCTTCATATGGAGAGGATATAGCTTGCATGACTGTACTGTTATTATTATAAACTTCAACAATGAACTTAGAAAAACTAGCATCCATGGCAAATTCAATTGCCTTTCTACATGCAAGGAGCTCCACTTCTTCACTGCAAAAAACCGACGGTCCCTTGGCTAACATTGGAGCCATAACTTCCCTTTGTTGTTTCTAATCACTGCACCAAATCCAGTCTTATCCAAACCAGAGAACACAGTGGCATCGAAGTTTAATTTATACACCGAAGATGGAGGAGGCTTCCATGAATCCCGACTTGGCTGCTGCACCTGATTTGCATCAAGCTGATTCTGTGTAGCCCGATAGTCTTCTAAATATTCCATTGCTCTTTTGTTTAGCCAACTTGGGTCATGAAATTTCCTACCATGCATCACTCTATTCCATTGAGTCCAAATCAGCCACACCTGAACCACCATCAACTCCAAATCTTTTCAATGCCAACCACTCCATTAAATACTCCATCAGCTGGAACATGTCAAGTAGCCCATGTTTTCCTTTCTGCAGCAATTTCAAGCTACCTTCCCACACATCCTGAGCAGCATCACAATCCCAAAGCACATGCACGACTGTCTTTGGAAACTTGGTACAGATTGGACAAGCAGCATCCGCGATAATCCTTCTATTAACAAGATTCATCTTCGTTGGTAGAATATCATTGCAAGCTCTCCAGGCAAACACCTTAACTTTGTTCAGGATTTTAAGTTTCCATAGAGTAGCCCAAATCCTCTTCCCAGCACAACGATTAGAGCTCTCAGCCATATTCTCTCTTCACATCAGCGCCCTAGCCACCTTGTATGCAGATTTGGCAGTAAACAATTCCTTCTTATTAGGCAGCCAAAGTATAGAATCATCCACATACCGTCTACTTAAAGGAATTCTACATATGGCTTCAACATCTTCCTGTTCAAACATCTCCATAATCCAATCAGTCCTCCACAAATGTAGCTCTTGATTTATTAGGTCCGAAACCAAAGCATCCCTGCATCCTCCTTGGCTGAATGAATGATAGAGTTTGTAGGATAATTAGGAATCCATTTATCCCCAAAACCCGGATTGAATGCCCACTTCCAACCCTCCAACAACAACCCGATTTTAATGTAGGCAAGGCCGCCATAATACTCTTCCACACATATGAACAATTAGGGGACTCCTTGGACTCAAGAAAATGAGATCGCGGGAAATACCTTGTTTTCAGGCACTTGTACACTAACAAATTAGTATCATGCAGCAACCTCCACTCTTGCTTAGCCAACATAGCTAAGTTAAAAGCCCTTAAATCCCGAAAACCCATTCCACCATCTTTCTTCGAGAGCATCAACTTTTTCCAACTTTTCCAGTGAATTTTCCTTGCATTCCCTACTTGGCCCCACGAAAAATTAGCACACATTGCATCAAATTCATCACAAAGTTTCATAGGGAGTTAAAATACACTCATGGTATAGGTGGGAATAGATTGAGCCACCGCTTTAATAAGCACCTCTTTACCCGCCTTAAATAACATCATACCCTTCCAACCCTGTAATTTTTTCCAGATTCTATCCTTCAAGTACGAAAAAGTATGGTATTTATTTCGCCCTATTAAAGTTGGTAGCCCCAGATATGAATCAAATCTACTCACCTCCTTCACCCCCAATATTCTCTGTATATCTTGCTTTTGATCAGCAGATGTGTTGCTACTGAAATAGACTAAGAATTTCTCCAAATTGATGCATTGCCCTGATGCAATTGCATATATCTAAAGGATCTCTGAAATGGTCTCCACTTCATTTTTTGTAGCCCTGCAAAACAATTATGAATCATCTGCAAATAATAAATTAGAAACATTGAGTGCCCCTCTACAAATAGATACTCCATGGATTCTTGCCTCATTTTCTACCTTTGTCAGTAAAGAAGTAAAGCCCTTAGCACACAACAAAAATAAATATGGTGAAATAGGATCTCCTAGACGAATTCCTGTAGAGGGAAGCACATTACCATAGGGTTTCCCATTAATTAAAATAGACAAGGATGAAGTAGTAACACAACTCATCACTCTATCAATCCATTTTTTAGGAAAACCTAATCTTGGCATAATACTCTGTAAAAAAGGTCATTCCACCCGGTCATATGCTTTGCTTACATCTAACTTCAAAGCTAAAGAACCTATCTTACCCTTCTTTCTAAAATGCATAGTATGTAGAGTCTCATAAGCCACCAGTTTATTATCTATAATTAGGCGACCCAACACAAAAGCACTCTGAGCAGGGGATATAATTTCAGGAAGCACTTGTTTCAGTCTATTTGCAAGAACTTTGGAGATAATCTTATAGATAACATTACAAAGGCTTATTAGTCTAAAATCTAACATCTTTTCCGGATTTTTAACTTTAGGGATAAGCACAATATTAGTATGGTTTAAAGCAGGCAACGTAATCCCATCATTTAAAAAATCTAAAACAGCATTAACAACAACATCACCCACAGTATGCCAGAATTTTGGATAAAATAAAGCATTCATACCATCAGGGCCAGGTGCTTTCGTTGGTCCCATCTAGAACACCGTTGTTTTAATCTCCTCAGTAGTAAAATCACAAGATAGAAAATTCTGCATCTCAAGTGTCGCCTTGATTGGAACAGATTCCAGACACTCCTCCATCTGATCACATGAACCTGTACTAAACAAATTATCAAAGTAATCAATTGCTGCCTTTGCAATATCCTTAACCTCCTCCATCCAATGTTCCTGTGAATTCTTAATCCCCTTGATATGGTTTCTTCTACGCATTTGTGTTGCTTTTGAATGAAAGAACTTCGTATTTTTATCCCCATGCTTAAGCCAAGCTACTCTTGATCGTTGTGCCCCATAAATCTCATGCTTTAAAGAATTGAGCGTGGGGAACTTCAAAATACATTAAAAAAAATGACTATATATAAGTATCTTTTAAAAATAATAATAATGAATCATGACTGCGGGAACCATGACCCCTTGCCTTTTAGTGGATTTGCCACTGCCTGCTTGGTAGATTTCAGCTGAATAAGAGAACTTAATTTGTAGAAAATTTGAAGAAAATATTAATTGTATAGTATTTTTAGTAATCTATTGCTTTGGAAAAAAAAAAAAACAAAAAGAAAAATAAAAATTTTTGTAGATAACAAATTCTACTTGTATGGATGCAATTTGGATCCTAAGCCCAAAAGATAAAAGGATTTAGGCTCAAAGAGCCCAATACAATGAATTTATAGAGAATGGATTGGAAAACTAGGCTCTAACGAGTTGGGTAACAATTATGGGGGATTCTAATGACAATAAAGTGAAGATGGACTAGTTTTATCTAAAGAAAATCATCCTCGACACAATCCAAGGAGATCAGTTCTTGTATATATTTTTTGAATTTGATTACAAGTACAGCTCTTAGTGCTACAGTATTCTTTTCTCAATTCTCTGATCCCTTTCTCTCATGGCATCCCTTCTATGTTATACTATCTTCCTCCTTTCGTCTCTGCCCTCCACGTGTAGATTAGATTGTTGGTATTGATCCTTGTCATATCAGTGCCTTCCTGAAGTCTTTGGAGAGTAGCTGTAAGGCTGAAAACTACTGTTCAAGTATCACTTCCTCATTAATGCGGCCAGAGAGTTAGCTGCAGAGCATTTAATGCGGTGGTAGCAGCTTTCCCTTAGATATTTCATAGTCTCCCTCTGTCATGTTCCTTCCTGATACTTATCCTCATCAGTGGAATTATCCAGAACATTGCTCTTGATGTCAGACCGCACCTTCTGACCTCGGTTTTGCTCAGCCGAGAAAGCATTCCTCCTCAAATCACTTTTTTGGACTCTCATGACCATACCTCACCTCTTCATTCATTAACACAGACTCCTCTACCAGTGTTTTCCCGTCCTCAAACTACTTAACATCCTCGGATTGGGCCCTTGGCCCAATACACACTACTGGGCCCATTAACCCTACACTACTATTTTGGAAAAGTTTTTTGTCAACTCTAAAGGATTGACTTTGTGGTTCCTAAGACCTTATGATATCTACAAGGTCTTGAGTTCCAAATCTCTAGTCATCATCTTAGAGCCACATCATGGGATTTCTCTCTAGTCCATGCAATACAATAATTTGATGGCCCAGAAGTTGGTCACTCAATAGCTTGTTTGGCAGGTAAGACATGGCCGAATGGAATGGATTTTTTAAAGGATTTACATTTATTCCCATGTTTCGGGCGAGGGAGATACTCATTCCTTTAATGTAACTTATATATTTCGTTCATTTCTATTATTTGTTTTATAAACTTTCAAACACATTAAAAAAAAATTACCATATAATCCAATTCATTAATGTATGATCTACCCAATCTATTATTTTATGAACACCCAAACATAGTATTGAAGAGATAAGTTTAAGATCTTACTCAATACTAGTGGAATAAAAAAAACGTTTTTAGAATTTATATTGTACTGATTGGTACAATTTATATATATATTTTTAAAATCCCCATATTCTATACTGGTTAAAATATTAGATAGTAAATCCAATTTTGAAGATATCAGCTAATATATATGAATTGAGTTCAAATTATATTTAGTGTAACCTTGACAATGTAACAACATCACTTGAAAAATTTTATTGGATGTATTTAGAAATATCTGTGGTTGGATTGCATTTTATTTTTTTTACCTTGCAAAGTTTAAAGGTGACCAATGATTGAGTTATTATGGAAGAGTTAATAATATACAATTAGACAAGGCAATTTCGACAAATAGTGATGGAATAAATCAAAAGTTATATGACTTAATTACATTTTTGACAAAATTAGAAAAAAAAAATTTTGTAATTTAACTTAAATAGAATACAAAAAATGTTCTACCCGGTTATGGCATTTGTGTCAAGCATATTGATCTGAATATGAATACTCCTATCCCCACACAACCTGGTCAGAGTGATGTTTAACAACTTTCTTATGAAACTATTAACGTTGATTGAATCCGTTTGTTTAGGCATTTGTGCAACCTAAACATGCATTTTTAAATCAATTTGTGTGTGTGTGTGTGGTTTTTTTTTTTTTTTTTTTTTTACAAGATAGAATTCTACTCTAGCCTAATCTAAGTGTATATGTGTGTGAAGCTTCCTCCTGGAGACTTGAACCCCAGCCCTTGCCTCCCGAACCCCAGCCCTTGCCTCCCACACCCCACAAGCATTTATACTTGTGGAGTGACCATCACACCAAGGGTGTGCGGTGGTCAATTTGTGTTTTTAAAGGAGCATGAAAAGCTATTTCCAATACATGATAGAGTCTAGCTTTTTTACAAATGCCCCTTTTTAAGGTTTCCAAAAGCGCAAACAAACGGACTTAGCACAAATGAATTATCTGGTAAATACAATTTTGGAGCCATTAATTGATTTTGCATTTCACTAATCCTACAATTAACACAAATTTTGGTGCATGTTAAGAAAATGAGAACATATTATTCAGCGGTTGAATTTTTAAAATATTAATCACCTGAAAAATTGAATAGTGTAACATAAACACAGACTTACACTAGGTTTAACTCAATCCTAACAATACACGTACCTAAAATGCATCTCGGTAATGAAATATTATGCTCCAATGTCCAGATAGAAACCAACATCATAACAAATTCTAAAACATTGGGTTGGCGTTTATGAAATTTGGATCGGTTAAAATAGGAAATAAAAGAAAAAAGAAACTAGTACTTTACGCTACGTTATTTCCAATAACACGAATTATTAATAAATAAAAAAACGCAGATGATTATTCAAATATGGGAATAGGTAGCAATGAATATAAAGCCTAAGCATAAATATAAACACTCATTCTTTCACTATTAGTATCGAATTTTATATATAATACCTTATACAATGAGAGTCTCCTTTTTCTCGAGTAGTGTCTCCTTCTCTTTTTCAAAGGAAGCTATGTCTCTTTGTTGACTTAGTTGATATACTTTACACCATTTTTGGGTTTGTGCTATATTCTTACGCTTTTTGCCTTATTACATTGAGACACGATCTTCGTTGTTCCAAATGATCTTCTAAATTCTTATTTCCATATCGATTTGAAGAAGTCGTTCGTTTATCTTTTCCATACTATAGCCAATTTCCCCCCTTTCTGATCACAAATAGAGAATAGAGGTTTTCTACTTATATACAATGTATCTCTTAACTCTTCACTAGTAATGATAGAATATCGCATGTCTCAACATTTGATGTAAAAATATTTCTCATGCCATCAATTAATGATTCATTATTATTGATTTGTACCGGTAGATTAATGCTTTGGATACACAACCTTTCTAATTATAAATTATTAATTAATTTTTTAAAATAGAATAATAACTTATTTTATCAAACATACAAAAAATATTTTGTTTCATGTCAATAGAAATAATAAATCATTAGTATTTCGCCTCTTAGTTCTTGACTTTTAGGGATTGTTTCATTTTGGTCATTAGAAAAATTTCAATGTCAATTTAATCCATACTCTTTATACACCCACTTTAATGTGCTCATTGTCATCATCTAATTCATGAAAATTGTTGATATGGCTAATAAATTGCTTACATGTCACGTAATCACAATTAAGAAAATATTTAACTGGTTTTAGAAAAATTCACATCAACAACTTATGTGGCATTTGTGTTTTATTTTTTATTTTTTATTTTCTTTTAACTTTCATGCCAATTTCTTAGTAACCAAACAAACACACACACCAAAAAATTTCAAAATGACAAATCAAATGACAAATACCAGCTCAAAAATCCTCAAAATGGAACAATTTAAGCAAAACAAAATGAATAACAATACATAAGAAAACAGTGAGTTCTAGTTAGTTCAATTGGTAAAGTCTCTGATGGTGGAATAAGAGATATGCGGTTCAATCCCCACCTACACTAAAACTTATTAGTGTCTTGATCTAATGATAAAGAGTGTCATCAAGAGCGGACGCCGTGAGTGGTTGTTTTTATTATTTGATTTCCTAATTGATTATAAATAATTATTTTAGATGACTTACTATATCAAACATTGATGACAAATCAATATTACAAGGTTTTATTTTTCGAGATCAATGCAATTTTGACAGATAGTAATGGAATAAAACAAAAGTTATATGATCTTTTCAATCACTGTTGAATAGGCAGTCCCAAATTCTTCAAAGCCAAAATATTAGTTGTTCCATTCTCCAATTCCTCAACTATTATTTCCGTTATGCAAGAAACATGAAAATTATACTCACCGCACTCAGAAACGTACGACCACACCTTAATTTCTGACAAATCAATTTCATGAAGGTGAAATTTCACATGACTAATTTGGAATTCTTTCTTGAGGTTGAGACAACAAGGGTGCAAATCCAAGTCCTCTTCAAGGCAATGGTAGATGAAACCTTTGACATGTTTCCCACAAGCATTACAATATCTCTTGGTTCTTGTGTCGCAGAGTTTCGAAGGGGGTGGTTGCTCATAGAATTTGAAAATAAAGTCTTTGAAGAGATCTCGTGGGTTGTGGTGGGCATGCTAAACATGCAATCTTTGTGAAGACTATAGTTGCAATCTTAACATCTGTATCTCATTCCATTGCTACCATATTCCTTGCATTAATTGCATATGAAACGTTTTAGCTTTGGATTGTTATCTAGCTTAAGCTCATTCTTCTTGAGACAAGAAGAAAATCGTTGCAATAACATTAGAGTGATTGCAATAGTTGATATGAGGTGTTGCAATAAAATTTGAGGTAATAAGTTTTGTGCAACAAAAACTTTTTTTGCAATAAGCTCCAAATATTTGAATGATAACTTTGATGCAATGATATATATATATATATATACACATATATATTGTTGTAATAAAAAATTTATTGTTTCAAATATCTATATAGGCTATTACTTCATAAATTTTATTGCAATGTATTGCAAATAATTTACTAAAAATAAGTTGGATTAAATTATTGCAATAACATCTTCATTGTAATAAATAATTACTTCATTTTCTCATTGTAACAGATTATGAAATAATTGATATCAGATTATTGAAATGATATATTCGTTGCAATTTCGTATTTGTCATTGCAATAGATGGTAAAAGAATTAATATTAAATTATTGTAATGATAACTTCGTTGCAATAAGCTATTAGTTCAAAATTTTCGTTTCAATAAATTTCAAAAATAATAGGTATCAATTTATTGCAGAAATTTCTTCATTTTAATTTATTATAATAACTTTTCATTTCAAGCATTAAAACAAAAATGTATTCAGGCGATCTAAGAGCATCATCAGGAGCGGACGCCGTGAGTGGTTGTTTCTATTATTTGATTTCCTAATCAATTATAAATAATTTTTTTAAATGATTTGCTATATCAAATATCAATGACAAATCAATATTACGAGGTTTTATTTTTCGAGATCTAGGCAATTTTGACAAATAGTAATGGAATAAATCGAAAGTTATATGATCATTTCAATCCCTATTGAATAGGCAACCCTAAATTTTTCGAAGCCAAAATATTAGTTGTTCCATTCCCCAATTCCTCAATTATTATTCCCGTTATGCAAGAAACATGAAAATTATACTCACCACACTCAGAAACGTACGACCACACCTCAATTTCTGAACATTCAATTCAATTTCAAAATTTGCACATTGACTTAGTCTCACAAAGGTGAAATTTCACATGACCAATTTGGAGTTCTTTCTTGAGGTTGAGACAACAAGGGTGCAAATCCAAGTCCTCTTCAAGGTAATGGTAGATGAAACCTTTGACGTGTTTCCCACAAGCATTACAATATCTCTTGGTTCTTTTGTCGTAGAGTTCTGAAGGGGGTGGTTGCTCATAGAATTTGAAAATGAAGTTTTTGAAGATCTCGTGGGTTGTGGTGGGCTTGCTAAACATGCAATCTTTGTGAAGACTATAGTTGCAATCTTCACATCTATATCTCATTCCATTGGTGCCATATTCCTTGCATCCATTGCATATGTAACGTTTTAGGTTTGGATTGTTATCTAGCTTGAGCTCATTCTTCTTGGGACAAGAAGAAAATTGTTGCAATAACATTAGAGACATTGCAACAGTTGATATGAGGTGTTGCAATAAAATTTAAGGTAATAAGTTTGTGCAACAAAAACTTTTGTTGCAATAAGCTCCAAATAATTTATTGACAACTTTGATGCAATGATATATATATATATATATATATATATATTTGCAATAAACAATTTACTGTTTCAAATATCTATATATGCTATTACTTCATAAATTTTATTGCAATATATTGCAAATAATTTACCAAAAATAAGTTGGATTAAATTATTGTAATATTATCTTCATTATTATAGATAATTACTTCATTTTCTCATTGCGATAAATTATGAAATAATTGATATCAGATTATTGCAATGATATATTCGTTGCAATTTCATATTTGTCATTGCAATAGATAATAAAAGAATTGATATCAAATTATTGCAATGATAACTTTGTTGCAATAAGCTATTAGTTCGAAATTTTCGTTGCAATAAATTTCAAAAATAATTGGTATCAATTGATTGCAAAATTTCTTCATTTTAATTTATTACAACAATTTTTCATTTCAAGCATTAAAACAGAAATGTATTCAGTTGATCTAAGAATATTATCAGGAGCGGACGTCGTGCGGGGTTGTTTCTATTATTTGATTTCTTAATCGATTATTCATAATTTTTTTAGATGATTTACTATATCAAATATCAATGATAAATCAATATTACGAGGTTTTATTTTTCGAGATCAAGGAAATTTTGACAAATAGTAATGGAAAAAATCAAAAGTCATATTATCTTTTCAATCCCCATTGAATAGGCAACCCTAAATTCTTCAAAGCCAAAATATTATTTGTTCCATTCTCCAATTCCTCAACTATTATTTCCGTTATGCAAGAAACATGAAAATTATACGCACCGCACTTAGAAACGTACGACCAGACCTTAATTTCTGACAAATCAATTTAATTGCAAAATTTGCATTTTGACTTAGTCTCACGAATGTGAAATTTCACATGACCAATTTAGAATTCTTTCTTGAGGTTGAGACAACAAGGGTGCAAATCCAAGTCCTCTTCAGGGCTATGGTAGATGAAACCTTTGATGTGTTTTCCAAAAGCATTACAATATCTCTTGGTTCTTGTGTCGTAGAGTTCCAAAGGGGGTGGTTGCTCATAGAATTTGAAAATAAAGTCTTTGAAGATCTCGTGGGTTGTGGTGGGCTTGCTAAACAAACAATCTTTGTGAAGACTATAGTTGCAATCTTCACAATTGTATCTCATTCCATTGCTGCCATATTCCTTGCATTAATTGCATATGTATCGGTTTAGCTTTGGATTGTTATCTAGCTTGAGCTCATTTTTCTTGGGACAATAAGAAATTGTTGCAATAAAATTTGAGGTAATAAGTTTTGTGCAACAAAAACTTTTGTTGCAATAGGCTCCAAATATTTGAATGATAACTTTGATGCAATGATATATATATATATATATATATATATTGTTGCAATAAACAATTTACTTTCTCAAATATCTATATAGGCTATTACTTCATAAATTTTATTGCAATGTATTGCAAATAATTTACTAAAAATAAGTTGGATTAAATTATTGCAATAACATCTTTATTGTAATAGATAATTACTTCATTTTCTCATTGTGATAGATTATGAAATAATTGATATCAGATTATTGAAATGATATATTCGTTGCAATTTCGTATTTGTCATTGCAATAGATGGTAAAAGAATTAATATCAAATTATTGTAATGATAACTTCCTTGCAATAAGCTATTAGTTCAAAATTTTCGTTACAATAAATTTCAAAAATAATTGGTATCAATTTATTGCAAAAATTTCTTCATTTTAATTTATTACAACAATTTTTCATTTCAGGCATTAAAACAGAAATGTATTCGGTTGATCTAAGAGCATCATCAAGAGCAGACGCCGTGAGAGGTTGTTTCTATTATTTGATTTACAAATCGATTATAAATAATTTTTTAAAATGATTCGCTATATCAAATATCGATGACAAATCAATATTACGAGGTTTTATTTTTCGAGAGCAAGGCAATTTTGACAAATAGTAATGGAATAAATCGAAAGTTATATGATCTTTTCAATCCATATTGAATAGGCAACCCTAAATTCTTCGAAGCCAAAATATTAGTTGTTCCATTCTCCAATTCCTCAATTATTATTTCCGTTATGCAAGAAACATGAAAATTATACTCACAACACTCAGAAACATACGACCACACCTCAATTTTTTACCATTCAATTCAATTGCAAAATTTGCACATTGACTTAGTCTCACAAAGGTGAAATTTCACATGACCAATTTGGAATTCTTTCTTGAGGTTGAGACAACAAGGGTGCAAGTCCAAGTCCTCTTCAAGGTAATGGTAGATGAAACCTTTGACGTGTTTCCCACAAGCATTACAATATTTCTTGGTTCTTTTGCCGTAGTGTTCCGAAGGGGGTGGTTGCTCATAGAATTTGAAAATGAAGTTTTTGAAGATCTCATGGGTTGTGGTGGGCTTGCTAAACATGCAATCTTTGTTAAGACTATAGTTGCAATCTTCACATCTATATCACATTCCATTGCTTCCATATTCCTTGCATCCATTGTATATGTAACGTTTTAGGTTTGGATTGTTATCTAGCTTGAGCTCATTCTTCTTTAGACAAGAAGAAAATTGTTGCAATAACATTAGAGACATTGCAACAGTTGATATGAGGTGTTGCAATAAAATTTAAGGTAATAAGTTTGTGCAACAAAAACTTTTGTTGCAATAAGCTCCAAATAATTTATTGACAACTTTGATGCAATGATATATATATATATATATATATATTTGCAATAAACAATTTACTGTTTCAAATATCTATATAGGCTATTACTTCATAAATTTTATTGTAATATATTGCAAATAATTTACAAAAAATAAGTTGGATTAAATTATTGTAATAATATCTTAATTGTAATAGATAATTACTTCATTTTCTCATTGCGATAGATTATGAAATAATTGATATCAGATTATTGCAATGAAATATTCATTGCAATTTCATATTTGTCATTGCAATAGATAATAAAAGAATTAATATCAAATTATTGTAATGATAACTTCGTTGCAATAAGCTATTAATTCGAAATTTTTGTTGCAATAAATTTCAAAAATAATTGGTATCAATTAATTGCAAAAATTTCTTCATTTTAATTTATTACAACAATTTTTCATTTCAAGCATTAAAACAGTAATGTATTTAGTTGTTCTAAGAGTATCATCAGGAGCGGATGCCGTGAGGGTTTGTTTCTATTATTTGATTTCTTAATCGATTATTAATAATTATTTTAGATGATTTACTATATTAAACATCAATGATAAATCAATATTACGATGTTTTATTTTTCGAGATCAAGGCAATTTTGACAAATAGTAATGGAAAAAATCAAAAGTCATATTATCTTTTCAATCCCCATTGAATAGGCAGCCCCAAATTCTTCAAAGCCAAAATATTAGTTGTTCCATTCTCCAATTCCTCAACTATTATTTCCGTTATGCAAGAAACATGAAAATTATACTCACCACACTCGGTAACGTACGAGCACACCTCAATTTCTGACAAATCAATTCAATTGCAAAATTTGCACTTTGACTTAGTCTCACGAAGGTGAAATTTCACACAACCAATTTGGAATTCTTTCTTGAGATTGAGACGAAAAGGGTGCAAATCCAAGTCCTCTTCAAGGCAATGGTAGATGAAACCTTTGACGTGTTTACCACAAGCATTATAATATCTCTTGGTTCTTTTGCGGTAGTGTTCTGAAGGAGGTTGTTGCTCATAGAATTTGAAAATGAAGTCTTTTGAGATTTCATGGGTTTTAGTGGGCTTGCTAAACATGCAATCTTTGTGAAGACTATAATTGTAATCTTTACGTCTGTTAGGTTCTAAAAGTTTAGAACAATTGGCAAATCGTGAATACAAACTTGTCTAGATATAGATCTTAGAGTCTATAGGTATTATTAGACAATGCTCAAGGTGATTCAAGTCAAGATTCAAAAACAAGCAAGCTATAGAAAGAGGAGTTCAGAAACTGCCTAGTTCGATTGATCGAAAGACAAGCTTGACCGATCGAAAGTCATATCTACAGAATTTTAATTAAGCCCAAACAGCAGTTCAAGCCCATTAAGGATTAGGGTTTTAGATGTGCTTCTTCTAGTATATAAAGGAAACCTTAAGCACATTTTTATAAGGCTTTTCAGAGAGAGAAGAGTGTGCCTCTTTTGTATCTAGGGTTTTGTACCAAAAAGCTCTCTCATGTCTTCCACTGATGTTATTCCTTGAAAAATCTCAAGATCCGATATTGTAGAAGTTGCTGCATTCTCTAGTCATCAAAGGTACTAATGATCTAAACCTTTAAGGGTGGTCTTGGAGTCACAAATAGGAGAGTTTGTGTTGCTAAACCTTTGAGTGGAATCTCAAAGTCACAAATGTGGGTGCTTGTGTTGCAAAGGCCAAGGAAAGAAGTAGTCCGTGGGCTCGGAGCTATCATGGGGTCGTGGTAGTAAGTTTTCTACTTGTGGTAGCAATATGATGTTAGTGGTCTAAGTCTTATTGTACAAACTTCAATTCTTTCATAGTGAATTTGCTTTTTACCTTGAGGATAGCTAGGTTAAATCCTCCCTAGGTTTTTTACCTATTTGGTTTTCCTGGGTCATCATATCATTGTGTTATTTATTTTCCATTGTTCAATTATATGATTTATATGTGTTAACCTAGATTTGCATAATTTATCTAAGTTAATCACTTGGCTAAATAACTAGGTTAATCTGGTTGTGTTTAAGGGTCTAAAAACGTACAACATCTGTATCTCATTCCATTACTACCATATTCCTTGCATCCATTGCATATGTAGCGTTTTAGGTTTGTATTGTTATCTAGCTTGAGCTCATTCTTCTTGGGACAAGAAGAAAATCGTTGCAATAACATTAGAGTCATTGCAACAGTTGATATGAGGTGTTGCTATAAAATTTGAGGTAATAAGTTTGTGCAATAAAAACTTTTGTTGCAATAAGCTCCAAATATTTTAATGACAACTTTGATGTAATAAACAATTTACTGTTTCAAATATCTATATAGGCTATTACTTCATAAATTTTATTGCAATATATTGCAAATAATTTACCAAAATAAGTTGGATTAAATTATTGCAATAATATCTTAATTGTAATAAATAATTACTTCATTTTCTCATTGCGATAGATTATGAAATAATTGGTATTAGATTATTGCAATGATATATTCATTACAATTTTGTATTTGTAATTGCAATAGATGGTAAAATAATTAATATCAAATTATTGTAATGATAACTTTGTTGCAATAAGATATTAGTTCGAAATTTTTGTTGTAATAAATTTCAAAAATAATTGGTATCAATTTATTGCAAAAATTTCCTTCCTTTTAATTTATTACAACAATTTTTCATTTCATGCATTAAAACAAAAATGTATTCGGTTGTCTTTTTAGAATTTAAAATTATATTTAAGGATTTCAAAAAAATTTCTCAAAAAATAAAAAAGGCAATAAATATGTACATTTTTCTACACCTAGTTTGTCAAGAAATTACGTCAGGACCATGTGAATGCTGCATAAAGCAGTCAGTCAAACGTTTGTTTTGACCCAAATGGCATATACTTTGTATTAAGCTCATCATTGGAGAACAATCAAGATTATTAATTTGTTTATGACGGGGCAGTTTTTGAAGAAATGAGGGAAGCTAGGATTGGGGTGGTAGTCCAGAACGAAACAGGTGAGGTGCTTGCTGCATTATCAGAAAAAATTCCCCTTCCCCATTCAGTTGTAGTGCTGGAACCTATTGCTACACGAAGGGCAGTCCAATTTATCTCTGAATTGGGCATATCTCAGTCAGTTTTTGAAGGAGATTCGGAAGTGTTTTGCAACTCTCTCACTACAAAAAATTATTTTCTATCGGTTTTTGGTCATATTGTTAAAGAAATTACATCTATGGCAAGCTCTCTTAGAGCTCATACTCCTCTCATACTAGGAGGCAAAGCAACTTTGTAGCCCATGTTTTAGTTAAGAGGACAAAGTTGTCTTTTCCATTGTTAGTCTTGATGAAGTCTGTCCTATTAGATATTCATCGTTTTGTTAATTCTGATGTTCCTATTACTTGAATAAAAATGCTCGGTATTTTTCCTCAAAAAAAAAAAATGATTTAATTTGTTAGTATTTATTTGGAGCAAAATGAACCTAGTAAAGCTTGACAAAATGGATCAACAAAAAAGCTCGATATAAAAACAATCATCTAGCAGAAAGAGATCATGACCCACAATAACTATTAAGAATGATTTATTATTATTGATTTGTACCGGTAGATTAATGCTTTGCACAATAAAACATTTCCAATTATAAATTATTCATTAATTTTGTAAAAATAGAATAATAACTTATTTTATCAAACATGAAAACAATATTTTGTTTCATGTCAATAGAAATAAGATAAATAATTAGTATTTCTCCTTTTAGTTGTTGACTTTTAGAGATAGTTTCATTTTGGTCATTAGAAAAACTTCTGTCAATTTAATCTATACATTTTATATACCCATTTCAGTGTGCTCCTTGTCATCATCTAACTCATGAAAAATGTTGATATGGCAAATATATTGCTTACATGTCACTTAATCACAATTAAGGAAATATTTAACTGGTTTTAGAAAAATTCACATCTACAACTTATGTGGCATTTGTGTTTTATTTTTTATTTTCATTTTTTTCTTTTAACTTTCATGCCAATTTCTTGGTAACCAAACAAACACACACACACACCAAAAAATTTCAAAACAAAAAATCAAATGACAAATACCAGCTTAAATATCCTCAAAATGGAATAATAAAAAATAAAAAATAAAACTAAAATAGGGTATGAATTTCTATTTTTCAAAGATAGAAAAACAATTTCACATATTTATTACAAGAAATTGGAAGATTTCAGGAAATGACGTTGTGTAAAGGGTTGTTTCTTTTGTTTGATTTCTCAATCAATTATAATTTTTTTTTTTTAATGATTTACTATCAAAATCGATGATAAATCAAAATTACAATGCTTATTTTTAGAGACCAAGGCAATTTTGATGGATAGTAATGGAATAAATCAAAAGTTATATGACTAAATTACATTTTAGACAAAATTAGAGAATATAATTTGTAATTTAACTTAAATAGAATACAAAAAATGCTCTACCCGGTTATGGCACTTGGGTCAAGAATATTGGTTGGAATATGAATACTCGTATCCCCATAAAACTTTTGTCACTAGTTTTCCTTGGGTTTCATCCTCTCTTATCTTTCTTTTGTACTTGTATGCTCATGAGTCTCTCTGTTTTTGTATGTTATTGTTTTTGGTTTTTGAGTTGAAAGATCACAGTGATGTCCACAAGAAATTCAAGCTCAACAGACCGGAAAGCAGGCTCCTCTACACTCTAGAGGACTTTGCGTGTTGACAACCCCGCTGACCTGAGTGATCTCTATCTCTTTTTTTCTCAGAAAGTTTTTCTACATTTTTCTTATAATCCAAATAGGGCATTAAGTGTGTTAGATTTTTTCCCCCTTATATTGTATTTGTTTGTGGGAAAATTTGATGGTTACAATTGAGGATTCTTAACTCCCTCTTCTGAGTTGTAAGTTTGTTGGCAGAACCAAACCTAAGACTTTAAAGCCAACACTGAGTAATCCATCTATTTCTTCCTCTGAGTTAGCTTTTTTTTTTCTTTTTTTTCTTTTTTTTTTTTTAAGTTTTGATTATTTAGTTAATTGTTTTATTTTTTTATTTAATTCTCTTTTATAGACTAGGATGAAGTGAAATAAATTAAATCCAACACTTAATCTAAGTGATGTTTAACAACTTATTTATGAATCTATTAACATTGTTGAGTCCTCACCTGCTAAATATGAGCCTAGTAAAGCTTGACAATAGATCAACAAAAAAGCTCGATATAAAAAAATTCATCCAGCGGAAAAAGATCATGACCTGCAATAACTATTAAGAATGTCGCAGAGGTTTTCTTGCCAGGTTAGGTTTGTACTCATGAATTTTCTCTCATTTATATTATAGCATTAGTTGCTTTATTAATTAGAATAGAGCAAATTCTAAAATTATTCAAACCACAGTATGGGGGAAATTCTAAAATTACTTACTTTACTAATTAGAAAAGTGATAGTCATATCATGATTAATAAGTTATAATTAGTTTTGAGAATGAGTAAAGGCATAATGCATTATTGCATACATTAATATTTATATACATATTTTTTAAGAAATGGTGGAAAGAAAATTATGATATAACCGCTGATATAACCTAACGATAGTATAGCAATAATAAATGTTACATTTCAGCTTTTAGATGTATATTAGATAATAACCTGTGCTTCCCCCAAAATTTTTTTTTTTTAATTTTAATTTTCAAATTTGTAAATATTGTAAGTAGATATGTTCAAAAAAATATTAATTTTTGTTAATAGTACTATTTATTAAAGTATATAATATGCTCTCTACGAGGGGCATGATTAGAATCTATGGTAGAAAAATAATTTTTCAAGACTAACTTTACACTAGGTCAGTGTTGGTTATAACCTTAATCTTATGTGGTCTATAACAAATTAAATTAGGCTGAAGGTATGGATATGAAATATATGTGATTCCAAGACAAGCAGTGGCTGGAAAGGATGTAAAAACAAAGGTGTGTTTGTGTTTGGGGGGGGGGGGGGGGGTTTGGTGTTGGTGGGGAGGGTAAAGAGAGAGAGGAGAAAACTGTAATGGAATGCGATGAATTACATCAGAAGGTGCACCTGTATTATAAAACCAGGGCCACCTTATTATACTCAGATTCTAGGACTTATTTTCATTTTCTGAAAAGTCAAATCTTTGGAAGTGCATCTTGAATTTCAGAACCTATAAGATAAAATCTTAGTCAGCATAAGCTCTTATACAGTAACTTCTTAACATCTTATTAGTCCTATAAGATGCAATTTTTATGTGCACAAGCTCTTATATAGTAACTTCTTATCTTCTCACTAGTCCAATAAGATTCAGGTCAAATCTTTGGAAGTACATCTTGAATTTCAGAACCTATAAAATCGTAGTCAGCATAAGCTCTTATATAGTAACTTCTTAACATCTTATTAGTCCTATAAGATGCAATTTTGACGAGCATAAGCTCTTATATAATAACTTCTTAACATCAAGCTCCTTCCTAGAGACTTGAGCCCCGGCTTTTACCCCCACACCCCACAAGTACTCATAATTGTGAAGTAACCATTGTGCCAAGGGTGCGCGGTGGTTACATAAGCTCTTGTATAGTAACTTTTTAACATCTTAGTAGTCATATTTGATGTATGCAATAATCAATAATGTATTATGCCTTCACCCATTTTTAAAACTAATTATAATTTATCACTCATGAATCATGATATGACCATCACTTTTCAAAACCATGACTTTGCACATTCTTGAACCTAAATGTAACTTATAATAGAAAATACATGTAATAAAGACATCTTGGGGGAGAATCCATTTATTTATTTTTAGTTTATATTTTCCTGAAAAATATCTCATTCCACCATTGTATTCATATTCATCCTAATGAAGTGTTCAATGCCAGGTTAAAGGGTCTAGTTCAGCTCCTACTTAGAGAACAATATGTCATTTAAATTTACTTCAAGAGATAGAGATAATAAAGCTCTTAGCAAAGGGTTTTTTTCCCTTTATATTGATTTTTGTATAAAATATTACATGCAAGTGATTTTCCTATTATGCTTTTTTGTGGTGTACCAACTTTCTCTACATGGTACCAATTCAACAAGTACATAGAATCACATATGCATATATAATAATTTAGTTTAAAATATTAATGTAATAACAAATCATATTTGTAGGGGTGATAGGCCTATGAGTACGTATCTGTAAGGTATATTGGGCCAAGGGCCCAATCCGAGGACATTAAGTAGTCTGAGGACGAGTAAACACCTTTATAAGAGTCCATATTGGTAAGTGAATAGTTGAAGTCTGATCACGATCAACTAAGAAGACGGTCCGAGGATGAATACTTCCTCGGCTGAGCAAGGCCAAGGTCAGAAGGTATGGTTTGACACCAAGAGCAACGTCCGGGGCAATTCCACTAATGCGGATAAGTATCCAAAAGGAACAAGACAAAAAGAGGCCATGAAATATCTTAAGGGAAAACTGCTACCACCGCATTAAATGCTTTGCAATTAACTCTCTGGCCGCATTAATGTGGAAGTGATACCTGAACAGTAGTTTTCAGCTTTACAACTACTACACAAAGACTTCAAGAAGGTGTTGATGGGACAAGTATCAACACCAACCATCTGGTCTGCACATGAAGGGTAGAGATGAAAGGGGAAGATTGTATAAAGGAAGAAGAGGGCAATGAGAGAAATGGATTGAGAAATTAAGAGAAAAAGACTGTAGCAATTAAGAATTGCATTTGTAACCAAACTTGAGAGAAATATATAAGAACTGATCTCCTCGGACTGTGCCAAGGACGATTTTCCTTAGTGTAAACTTGTCTATCTTCATTCTCTCGTCATCTGAATCCACTTTAGTAGTTGTTTGATTCATTAAGGCCCAATTTTATAACCCACTTTCTGCAAATTCATTGTTTTGGGCTTTTTGGGCTTAAGTCCATCCACCTTTTGGGCTAGGGACTCAAATCTGGTCCTTACAATATTAATGTTACTTTAACAACAAACCACTTCCATCACATTAGAATACATTTTTTTTTATCATAGATTATGGTTTTACATCACTATATTTTTATAATTTTTATAATTTTTTTTTAGTTATGTCTACTAATTTCGATTCAGCATTCGGTCCACATTGGTCCATTTTCATCCAATTTAGTCTTTAAAAATGCTCAATAACAATATTTAGAATTTAGAAGAATATGGACCACTTCAAAAATAAAAATAATAATATCAATCAAAAATACCAAAAATTATAAAAATTATATATTTGTAAAAATTGAGAGATGAAAATTACTTTTAGAAATTGTTTAATTTTTAGGGAAAACAAATTATCTACAATAAATTTAGAGAATAAATTATACATTATTGATTATACCACATCTCAAAATGATTATATATTCTCACGTATCGTGTAGGTCTACCACTAATTTGTCATAAAATCAATTATGGGTTATGTTAGCAGGTGCCATTTTAAGAAAAATTTGATACTATTTTTATGAGAAATATAAAAAGCTGTTAAAAAAGTCAGTTCTTTTTTTTTTTTTTTTCTCATAAAAAAGTTTCTAAACCAATGCCTTTAGGGCAATCTTTAACTTTTCTCTTATTTTATTCGCTCTTTTAGATCTTATTCTTAGTGAGTCCAAATCTTCTGTCCCACTCTTCTTGATCCATTATATACTCCACAAATAAAAACATACCACATGTCCATCTAATTTATTAAATGCTAAATTTATGCCTTCTATTATTTCAATTATCTAAATATGATGGGTTATTTATTTATTTATTTTAGGAAATTGAAATAATAAAAGGCATGAATTTAGCATTTAATAAATTAGATAGACATGCGGCATGTTTTTATTTGTGGAGAATATAGTGGAGCAGGAAGAGTGGGACAGAGGATTTGAACTCATTCTTAGTTTGTATTCTAATTTTCAAATATCATTCATTAGTCATAAATTCAATTTATTATCCATAATTACTCTTAAATTAATATTCCATTAAATAAAAAATCAATGCTTTTTTTTTAGAGAGTTTTAACCTATAGCATCCGCTCTTAATGATGCTCTTTATCATCAGACCAAGGCACCAATCAGTTTTAGGCACCAACCAGTTTTTGGTGTAGGCGGGGATTGAACCTCAGATCTCTTATTCAACCATCAGAGATTTTACCAGTTGAGCTAATTAGAACCCATTAAAAAGTCAATGCTTAATAATATTTAAAAGTATAAATTAAAATATATATTTAACGATTAATTAATATGCTTATTCCTACCTATTGTCCATGTCCTAAGGGTAACTTCTTAACATCATCCTAGTCCTATATAAACCATTCTTCATAGAATCAATAGTCACTACTATTTCCTTAGCTTTCATTACCTAAAGAACAACCTCTGTGAAGAGCCAAAATGGCTTCCTACACTCTCACAGTCCTTGCTCTATTTCTGTCAGTGGCTGCCCTTATCATACATCCTTCTTTACAAATTTCTCATGAAATCTTGGGAAAAGTTTGCTCCAAAGTTGAAGACAAAGATTTTTGTTTGAGACTTTTTGAGAGTGATCCGCATACTCGTTCAGCAGACTTGCCTAAACTCTCACTAATCTCTATTGAGCTAACAAAAAACCGAGCTCAAGCAACTCTGCAGACTTTCATAGAGTTTAGCAAGAATCACACCGATCCTTCTCTAAAAAGATCTCTCCACAGGTGTGTGACAGAATACAAGAATATTCAACGCAAGATTGAAATGGCTTATCAGTTGTCACAACAAAAGAAGTACAAGAAAATTACTCAATTGGCCAAGGCTGCAAACGGTGTAAACGAATATATTACTCAAATGATTAATAGGACATGATTTTGTCTTTGCTAGTAGTTTGATATCACATAGGTGATAAGTGTAATCCATTTCTTAGTAGAGATAGTATATTATGTTACGGGTGTATATAGAAATAGTATATTATGTTACGGGTGTATATGCTATCTCTCTCACAGCAGCTGAGTCCCACATGAATCATATGTAAAGTCTCATGAATCATATGTTTTAGATGGGAAACCTTAACATATATACCAAGTTTAACCTGTTTCAGTTGAAGGATATATGGTTGCAAATCAATGTTTGATTTGCAAGAGTTAGGCACTTTTGGATATACACCACTGTAAGTTTCTTTAAAAAACCTTCTCCCCTCTCCCCGTGTGTGTGTTAAAAAATACTTAGGATACGTTTAGTACATTGAATGAGGATTACGACAGGAATCTTAATCTTTATTACTAGTAATAAAGTATGTTGTAATGTAATAACTAAATATATTCATTAGTTTGGTTGTAACTTATAACATTAGAATGAAACTTAACATTTATTTTAGGAAATATCTTACCCATACAATTATATATCCTTAAAAATTGTTATTTTTAAATTTAAGAGAGATGTGTGCTATTTTTTACGATTTTTTATTTTTAAAATTGTTAGATGTATATGGAAAGTTTGTTTATTTGAAAATATATTAAGTATAAAAATTATTACATTTACTAAGGAATAACTAATACCACCTTTTAAAAATGAATAGTTATTCCTCATTTTGAAGAATAGCTATTCATAAGGAATGACTATTCCTTGTAATAAAAACATAACCAAACTAAAGAATAACTAAACCATAGGAATAACTATTACATTACAACACCTATTACAATCTACTAAACATGCCCTTAGTATTTTTAAAAGAAAAAACAGTGGGTTAATCTCACATTGGAAAATGAGTGTAAGTTAAATAGGTTTAAAGTATGTGCTGTGTATCCAAGAGTTAGGCCCTTTTGGATATACACTACTGTAAGTTTTTTTAAAAAACCTTCTCCCCTCTCTCTGTGTGTGTATTAAAAAATACTTAATATTCTCAAAAAAAAAAAAACCTTTTGGATTTATTTTTCAAATAGTTATATTAAGAAAACATTAAACTGAGTGACCATAATATCTCTTACGTATATAAGATTTCAAAATACTTAGGAGCTGTTACTATTTCTTCATCTTCTTTAAACAAACAATATCAATAGCTATTGTTTTGGCTGAGTGACCATAATATCCTGAGATGGGTTTTGGCTGTTGTTGTGGTGGAGGAGATGGGTTTGCGGAGGCTTTGATGAAATGGGGTTTTGGGAAATGGGGTTTTGGAGATGGGGTTTTGGGTTTGATGGAGAAGACAGAGGAGGTAGATGAAGAAGAAGAACAAGAATAAACTGGGCTAAAGGGGGAAGGGGAAATGAGAAGCTGACAGGCATGGGTCAGGCATTTCTGAGTGAGGAATCAGGCATGGATCCCACAA
Source organism: Quercus variabilis (assembly GCA_030445155.1). Classification (NCBI taxonomy): domain Eukaryota; kingdom Viridiplantae; phylum Streptophyta; class Magnoliopsida; order Fagales; family Fagaceae; genus Quercus; species Quercus variabilis. Next base: position 7,803,269 of record CP129447.1, read on the forward strand.
AAAGTAGAAAAAATTGAGTGATGAGAAACTGAAAAAAAAAAAAGTGCCAAACGGGTGGAGTAGAGGAAATTTGGGTATTTTAAGTGATGAGTGACAAAAATTAGGTAAGGAGTGATAAAATTAAAATAAAAAAAAAAAAAATTAAAAACAAAAAAAAAAACAAACAAACAAACAAACAAACAAACAGCCCCTAACTATCTAAAATGGAGAAGATTTTGGTTTTGACAATGTGAAGCTTTTTCAAGAAACTACATGTGAACCCTTTAAGTGACATGAATATATAAATGGGGGAATAAATTATGAATAGATTATGTTAAGAAAATCGTTGTTTTCATGAAATTGATATCTGATATGAACTTAAGCCATTGGAAGTTTATTCAGTGGGTGTGAGCAAAGATTTAGCTGGATGTATGTCCTGCAGTGATATTTGAAGCTTAAAAAATCCAAATTCACTCTTATTAGACTCATTTCAGCAAAACATTAATGTGAAAAGGTTTGAGGTTTGACTAACAGAGCACAGTCAATAACCTAACCGAGAAGGCCATGACACATACAGAGTCTACAAGTTTAATAAATTTTAACATGATGATTTTTGCATACTCCAGTACAAAGAATTCCTCTCCATTGTTGAATATCTCATACCTCACTTGCTTAGTGATTTTCAAAAACTAACACCAGAGTGTGACATAAATCACATATAATGTATCTTCTACAAATTAGAAGATAAGATTGCTCTGAAAATGTACACGCGAAGGTAACAGATCAAAAAAGATCAAATCAGATCCAAGATCCAGTGCAGATCATCGGCCCAACAAGGCAACACGCTCCTTCTGTACTGTCAGCGATAGGTTGATATCAAAAAGCTCACACCGTATAGGCATCTCCATCTCATAGAAGGGATTCTTCAAGACATAATCTGTATACAATTCGTAGATGACTTTCAAGAGAGCTTCCATGTGCTGCGTCCCAGGCTCACAGACCACAAAGAACTTTGTCCCTGCCAAAAAAGCAATTAATCTGTAAGTCTAACTTTTCCAGAAAGAACATCAATTACAAGCTCATTATTTAAGATCAACTCGTGTTAAATTTCACTTCCAAAGTGTATAGTAGAGTGTAGTAAAACCCAAGAATACTCCTTTACTCATGAGGGAGAATCTCAACTTAATGGTAATATTGCGAAGGTCAAATACCAGATACAAGGGGCCCATATAAATGCAAGAGCAAAACATACCAAGGGAGCTAGTTGGGCTGCAAGGCTCTTGACAAAAAAAAAAAATACCAACATTGAAACAGATGGTACATCTTTAATAGATTAAATTTTATTGTTGGTTAATTTTCAAATAATGTGAATACATGTCTGAGGTATAGATTGTTAAAATTGAAAATTTATTTGTTTTATGGAATTTGAATGCTATGGCAATCAAAATGCGACCACATTTAAAATTCAATAGTTAGGAAGTGAACCTCACGTCATGCATCTCATAGTTGTTAAAAATGGTAATAAAACAAAAAACAATTCTGGAAAAAAGAACCGTTTACCAGTATCCAACTGTTTATGATAAATTGCATAAGTAACTACAAAAAGACAGTGGAGAAGCACCATTTTACATGGGGGGAAAAGCCCCCCCCCCCCCCCCCCCCCCCCCTTTTCTTTTGTACATATCATTTAGGTAGAGAGTTCAAAAACTCCAATGGAAATCAATAACATAAATAATTAGATAGTGAGCAACCCCCAACAGTTATCTTATGTTCAAAAGTGGCTCTTAAGACACCAACATCATAAGAGACGATCCCATTAGTGAAAAGGAAACTGATGTCACAAACCAGCACACTTTTCCAGACCATGGAAGAAATAAACAAAAAGCCACCCTATTGTCATAAATATCTAATATCAACTTGCAATATATACGTTGCTAACTAAAATCATTAGATTTTAGCATGTCACAGCATAAATTTCTCCATACAACTGCATTTCAGTTCATTAAACCATAAAAGTGGCAATGCTTGACATAACTGCATGACTAAATAAAGTACCAGTCTGCATTCCAATGAGGCTTATTAGATATGCAACATCTAGGAGCAAAAAAGTCTCTCTAACTCTTGTATGCACAATTATCAAATATTTTTTCATATCTTGACACTTGCAAGATTATTTGATATGTTTTGGCCCCAAGGGAAGATTACAATCTTAAAAAAACCTAAAGAGTGATATGCACAATTGGATGAGGCTCATTAGATTAGCAAGATATGGATTACGAATAACTATGCTTAGCTTCTTATACGCAACAGTCATCAACTCTTTTTCCTACGCTCAAGGGCGATCAGTTAACATTGTAACATACCAGTAAGTGATTGGAAGCAATGGAGATCAAATGTATCAGCTTCAAGAAGCTCAATGCCCGAACAACCTGCAACTGGCGATAACTGCTGAGAGATTGCGTGCATTGAGTGCCATAAACTCGCTACCCTCAAGCTATCATTTGTGTCCATCCGTCCAGCAGACCCATAATCCTGATTGTCAAACACAAACACACAGATATTTCATCAAACAAGCTCTATTTCCATTGGAAAAAAAAAATCTACTTTTCTCTATGAAAAATAACACTTTTGCAGGAAATCTCCACTATAACCACAGACCCAGAATCCTATTTCATTCAGAGGTCAAAATTTTCTGGGAACGCATGATCCAAAATGTCTAAAAGATGATTCAAAAGAAAAATTAAACATACCCAATATGCAAATCACTAACACAATGCTTGTTTCCATGGAAAATTGAAACTTTTACGGGGAAAAACATGAAATATACAAAATACCCATCCGTTTTATTTAAGACTCCTACAAGTGAAAACGTCAAATCTTTCTCAAACCCCAAAATTCCATTTCTCTTGTTTTGCTTTCCCACATTGTCTCAGCCACCAAACACAGCATATAATAGTTATACACCCCATTCAAACAGTTTGCTATCATACCCACTTCCAATTTTCTCGAGAAAAACTTATCATAAAAACAAAAAAATGAAACTTTCTCGGGAAACAAACAGAAAAGTATATATAGAAATACATAGATATTTACCTTGTAGAAGATCAAACCACCTGATTTGTTAATGATGTAGAGGCTGTAAATAGCTGCCATTCCAAAGGGCAATTTTGGAATCTGATAAACTTTTGAGATAGATCAAAGATGCGTTAAGAAAGACTGATGATGAAGCATATAAATGGATCAATTCGCAGGGTCTGCCGTTTATTCTAAAAAAAAAAAAAACTTTGTGGGGGTGAGATCCGAAGACCCGATTCGAATGTTGTTTCAGAGTTTCATTGATGAATATTGATTGTTTTCAAAACTTATTTTATGCGTTTAAACACAACTGGCCTATTAGCTCAGCTGGTTAGAGCGTCGTGCTAATAACGCGAAGGTCGCAGGTTCGAGACCTGCATGGGCCATTAACTTTTTTTTCCCAATTTAAAACTATTTTTCCACAAATTGCTTCCAACTTTTTTCTTTTTTCCAATTTTAAATCTTTCTTTACAAATTATATTTTAAAACTATTTTTCCACAAATTTCTTCCTACTATTTTTTTCAAATTATTTTAAAACATTCTTTTCAATTTTAAATATGTCCTTACAAATTATATTTTAAAAGTATTTTTCCACAAATAGCTTCCAACTTTTTTCTTTTTTTCTAATTTTAAATCTGTCCTTAAAAATTATATTTTAAAAAATTGCTTCCAACTACTTTTTTCACATTATTTTAAAACATTTTTTTCAATTTTAAATCTGTCCTTACAAATTATATTTTAAAACTATTTTTCCACAAATTGCTTCCAACTTTTTTCTTTCTTCCAATTTTAAATCTGTCCTTACAAATTATATTTTAAAATTATTTTTCCACAAATTGCTTCCAACTACTTTCTTCAAAAAAATATTAAGGTGATTAGATCTTCTATACTCAAAGTCGGGAAATGATCCTCTCTCCATTTGAAATGAATCTATTTCTTGATTGAGAATACACAGTTTTTAGTGTAACTATTTTTTCACAAATTGCATCCAAATTTTTTCAAAAAATGCTAAGGTGGTTAGTTCTTCCATACTCAAGGAAATGATCATCTCTCCATTCTCTCCATTTCTTGATTGAGAATACACAACTTTTATTGTATATCAACTTTGAGTGTAACTTTCTAATTGAGTTCACTATTGGCACTATTTTTATTATGCACCAACTATTTTGAATTAAAATAAATTAAGATAATAAATGATGGGGTGAGAGGGAGGGGAAAAAAAAAGAGTGTAGGAAGTTTTTTTGAGCCAAAGAGTGGAAGAAATGGTGATGATTGAGAAAGAATGTGAGATTAAAAAAAAAAAATACAAAAACAAAAAAAATACAAAAACAAACAAACAAACGAATAAAAGGAAGAGAATGACTATAACTTTCTAGTGAAAGGAAGAGGATCCTATTCCGTTGAGTTAATCATTGGCACTATTTTTATTACACATCAACTATTATGAAATAAAACAAATTAAGAAAATAAATGATGAGAGAGAGAGAGAGAGAGAGAGAGAGTAGGAAGTTGTTTTGAAATGATTATCTTCATTTGAAATGAATCTATTTCTTAATTAAGAATACACAACTTTTATTGTACACCAACTTTAAGTGTATCTTTCTAGTGAAATAGATAGGATCTTATTTCGTTGAATTCACCATTAGCACTATTTTTATTGTACACTGTAAAGTTATGATCTTCAACTATGTTTTGTTGGCATTAATTTCATGTCAAATTTAATTGTATTTTAGTCAATCATTTCCCTATATGATTGTGGAATTTAATGTAAGGGTTGAGTGTGAGAGTTTGGTGAAGATTTGTAAAGAACCATGAAGTTCGTGATTGGCTTGTGAGTGGACAACCCGCGAAAGGCCATGTGAGAAGTACGTACTGGAAGTTGAAGAGTCAAATGCCAAAAGGCATCTCGTGACTCATCTTGCGACTAGGCCAACTCACGAGATGCATTGCCAGCAGGATTTTTTTAAAAAAATAATTATAAAACCCAAACTATATTATTAGTTAGGCAACATTTCAAACATACTTGGTTTCTAACAATTCGAATATATTGTACTCGAGTTTCCTATTTTGCCAGTAGCTGAAAGTGTCCACATAGGCCCAAAAATCAAGTTCATTGAGGTCGGTTTTTGTACATAGAAATCGAGTCATCTAGACTCAATTTTTATACATAGAAATTGAGTCTACTGGACTCAATTTCGTTACCTAGCATACCCAATGAACGAAGGACCAGAGAACAAAGCAACCCAGGCGGCGAAATCAGGCGATGGCGGCAAAGGCTAAACACGTCGGAGTTAATGTGGGTGTTTCTTGCCGCTGCTCTAGTGATGTTGCAGTTGAGGCTTTAGATCTAAAGTGAGAACCAAGCAAGCCAGGCGACGAGGAGAAGCAACCCAAGTGACAATTCTGACTAAACCCAGGTGGCGATCTGATCAAGTATTTGTTTAGGGTTTTGTATTTTGGTTTTGTTCATGGGTTTTGGGGCTTGGAAGAACAAGGAAGTTTCCGCAGATGTTGAAGTAGAGAACAACCAAATCGAGTCCGTAGGACTCGATTTCTATTAGACATAACTCGAGTTCGTTTGACTCGAGTTCAATGCCTATGTGGACAACGTATCCACATTAGCTTCAGACAATGTTGAAATTGAGTTTAGTCCATTCCAAAAATCAAGTCCAAAGGACTCAATTTGTTAGATTCCAAATTAGTTTCAAACCTTGGCTAACTAATAATATAGTTTGGTTTTTATAGTTATTTAAAAAAAAAATCCCTGTTTTAGTGTGCTTTACTTTGGTTTTCTCTTCAATAACACATCTTAGTGTTATCTTGTGTTTGCGTCTCTCTTCTCTTTCTCTTTAGGCTTTACATTTATTGTTTATTGTTTATGTTTACGCACTAGAGTGTAGTTCTAGTCTTTTGCATTTCATTTACTCTTATTTCACATTTAGTTAAGTAGAGTAAAAGCAATTTACCCTTAATTTTAAAATTGGGGGTCTAAACAAGTTATAGTGTTTTGCACTATTGAGCTTTCATATGCCAACTGTTTTAGTGTGTTTTACTTTGGTTTCCTCTTCGATAACACATCTCAGTGTTATTTTGTGTTTGCATCTCTCTTTCCTTACTCTTTGTGCTTTACATTTATTGTTTATTGTTTATGTTTGCACACTGGAGTGTAGTTCCAGTTTTTTGCATTTTATTTACTCTTATTTCACACTTAGTTAAGTAGAGTAAAAGCAATTTACCCGTAATTTTAAAATTGGAGGTCTAAACAAGTTATAGTGTTTTGCACTATTGAGCTTTCATACGCCAACTATTATGAAATAATATAAATTAAGATAATAAATTATGGGATGAGAAAGGAGGGGGGGGGGGGGGGGGACAAGAGGAGAGTACAGGAAGTTGTTTTGACCAAGCGAAGGGAATAGTAGTGATGATTAAAAGAGAAAGTGATTTAAAAAAACAAACAAACAAACAAGTAAAAGGAAGAGAATATGAATGATTAGAGAATGTGTAAGAGTTAAGGGTGTGCATTTGTGCAAAAAAAAAAAAAAAAAGAGTTAAGGGTGTGCATGTGTTAGATTGAGTTGGATTAAATGATTTTTTCAACCAAACATGATTTTATTGGATTGATAAATTCCCAATGCACCCATTTGTTGTAACAAAAAAAAAAAAAAAAAAAAATTGTACACAAGTTTCATTGCATTGGTAGAATAAACTATTTTATCATGATTACATATTTAATTAATAAATTAAGTGTCAAATTATATATAATTTGTATAAATAATGTATCTAGTATATTAGAATTGTTTAGTGAATAATAAACCTAATTTAATCGAAATAGTGATGGGTTGATGTTTTCCAAAAAAAAAAAAAATGGTGTTTTAATTAGATTAATCAAGTTTGCCAACCTCATTTCATCACAAAGTTTGTTCTTTAACTTATTCCAAATCTTGTAGCTTAATTTGATCATATATTTTTGGACTCACTTCCACAATTTGGATTAGGGGTGGCAATTCGTGTTCGCGTGTCGGGTTCGTGTCGTGTCAAGTCATGAGTATTCGACTACATAGGTCAACACTAACCCGACCTGTTTATTAAACGGGTCAAGATTCCTCAACCCTAACACGACCCATTTATTAAACAGGTCAGTCGTGTCGACCTGTTTATCAGATTTTATCAAAATGAAAAAAAAAAATTATGAAAAAACAAAAAAAAACAAATATTTTTAATATAAAATTCAGAACTAACGAGTAATTGTATCACAAATAATCATTCAAAACTAAAGCATATCACAATATCACAAATAATTAATCACAATATGTCAAAGAAAATAAATCACAATAACTAATATGTTTATATACCTAGAGTTTAAAGGGTATATTGGTAAAATATCAATTAATTAAACGGGTCAGACGGGTTCTATGAGTTCAACACTAACCCAACCCGTTTATTAAACGGGCCAGCCGTGTCGACCCGAATATGACACGAACCTGTTAAGCCTCAACCCATAACCTGCTAATTTCGTGTCGTGTCGTGTCGGGTTCACGGGTCGTGTCAAATTTTGCCACCCCTAATTTGGATATGGATCTCATGATCATGCTAATTAACAAATCTATTTATTTATTTATTTTATAACTCAATAGTTACAATAAGTGAACGAGATTTGAACCTCAAATGTTTTTATTATTTTCTCTTTGCATATTAAAATACGTAGTATTCTAAAAAAAAAAAAAAAATTAGAAAGATTTTCATTTTAAGATTAAAATATTATTTTCTAAATCTAATAATACAAAGCCTTGCTAAAATAGGAAAGGTCTATTTTTCCATTTTAATAGAAAGAGACTTTTCCGGATTGGACTTGGTGAGAGCAGCCCATCAAATTCACTTGTAGTTTCTTTAATTACTCCTCTTTTCATGTGACTGTCACTCTGCCACGCCTCCCAATTCGGTCTCTCACTCACCGCCGACTCACCTAACTCACCAACTTGACCTCCATAAAACTCTGCCTCTGCCTCTCTCTCTTTCTGAAACTCTCTGTTTCTGAAACATGGGTTTGAAGCAAAGTGAAAAGTCAGAGCCAATGATAGAGATCAACGGTCTAAAATTCACGTACCCAGGAATCGACGGTCATCCTCCGCCGGGTTCCACTCCTTTAATCGAAGATTTCTCTCTCTCTCTTCACTCGGGTGATCGCTGCCTCCTTGTTGGATCCAATGGCGCTGGTTCGTTCTACTGTTTCTTTTTTCATACTCTGTTTTTTCGTTAATACTACTCTTTGTTTGGTTTGCCAGAAAATGGAAGGAAATAAAATCAAAATTGGAAATTGAGATATTAACGTGTTGATTTTTGGGTTCAATTATAATGGGGTTCGTTCAATTTTTGTTCTTTTTCACATTCAGAGTTTCCTTGAATCTCTGTTTACTTGCCGAGAAAATGGAGGAAAGGAAAATATAAAATTGGAAACAGAGATTTTGATGGTGTTTCTCTTGGGTTAAATTATAGTGGGGCTCATTCAATTTGTATTCTTTTTGACCTTCAGAGTTTCCTCGATGCTCTGCTTACTTTAATGCTTTGTTTGGTTTCTGAGAAAATGGAGGAGAAAAAAGAGTCAAAGTGGAACCAGAAACTTTATTGTTTGTTACATACTTATATTGTAGTGTTTTTGTTCTATCTATAGTGCCTTTCATCTGCAGAATTTTCTTTGATACTCTAATCTGTTTAATGCTTCATTTGGTTTACGAGAAAATGAAGACAAAAAAAAAGAAAAAAGTTGGAACCAGAGATTTTGATGTTTCTTTTGTGGTTAAATTGTAATGACTTTCTTCAATTTGTATAAGTTTGTCACCTTAATAATTGTCTTAATTTGGTTTCTGAAAAAGTGAAGAAAAATGAAAATAAAAGTTGGAAACAGAGAATTTTTTTAAAATAGTTTCTCTAGTTAATTTGTGATAGTTTTTCTTTATTACGAAATGCGGATAATTGAAACCCACCATTCTAACAAGTTGAACCCATTGCTCTGGTTGAACTTGATTGCTGAGAACTTTCATGAAAAGAACGAATTTAGAGCAGAGATCAGTAACAAAATGGAAATGATGGAGACCATTGTTCTGGTGTGCTTGATTCTTAGCTGGGAATTTTCTTGGATTTGCTGTTGGGTTGATCAGAAAATGAAGGAAATTTGCATGATATTAGCTCTTGTTAAATTTTAATTCAGTAAACTATGATAAATTTTTTGAGATGGGAGTAAATGGAACCCACAATGTTATGTTTGTTTGTTGAATGATAGTATTGTAACATGGAAAGAATGATTTCATTTAGCATCTGTTTGGTTATTGATAAAGGGAAAAAGAAGAAATAGTGAAGGGGAAAATTTTAGGTACAATCCCTATTTCTCAATTAAAGGCAACCATGCAGTTGCATAAACCAATAATTTAATTTAATTTTTCTTAGATGAATATAATAATGGTTATGTTGCATTGGTCAATACAGTCATGTGATTGAATTCAATTGGAGAACCTATGGTACAATACCTAAGGAATTGTTTCTAAGTTTTGCCAATAGTGAAGCTCCAAGTTTTTATTATTTTATTTTATTTTATTTTTTAAAATTGTTTATTTTCCTTTATTTCGATTTCTTAGCAAATCTAACAAACAATTCAGAACAAAAATTCTCATGGTGTGTGCGTATTAATTGATTGTTATTGTAGGTAAAACGACAATTCTGAAGATATTGGGAGGGAAGCACTTGGTTGAACCCCATATGGTCCGCATACTTGGAAGATCGGCATTTCATGACACCACATTGACTTCTTCTGGTGATCTCAGCTATCTTGGTGGCGAGGTTCATGCTTTTCTTTATTCTTTGACTTGAACAATTTGTATGAGTTATACTGAATAAAATATATGCTTTTGTTTCAAGGATCTGATTGTACAACTGAATAAAATATATGCTTTTTTTCAAAGAAAGTTACAACTGATTTGATTGTACATGAGAATTTCAATAAAAATTTTGGCATAAATTTCAACTTTGCTGGCATGTAGACAATTTATAAATCCAGTTGGGATCAAATATGGCCAAATGATCAATATGTTTTGCCATTTTCTTTTCTTTGGAAAATTTGAATATATGACATACAAAATTTAACATGAAATGTAAGCAAAAATTCAGACACTGTTATAAAATCACAAAATTTTGCAATTCCTTGAATTACATTTTTCCCAATATTTCCATAGTTTCTGAATGTTAACCAGATATATTCCTCTTTCTTTTTTCTTCCAAAATTTTGATTCAATACAAATCCATTTAATCCCAAATTTTCTCAGCAATTCCATTTTGCAGTTGCTTGAGTATGTTGTAAAACATGTTCTAATAAAATTTGAAGGCTTTGATAGTTGTAATCAGGCTATTTATTTTTTTTTTTTGGGGGGTGGGGGTGTGGGGATTATTTTCTTGCAGTGGAAGCGAGAAGTTGCGTTTGCCGGGTTTGAGGTTGCAATACAAATGGATGTTTCTGCAGAAAAAATGATATATGGAGTTGCAGGTATTGATCCTCAAAGAAGAGATGAGTTAATTAAGGTAAGAACCAGTGTGTTCTTTCCTTGAGATACAATCTTCATTGATGTGAGCTTGAACTAATTGTCCTGCAAGATGTTGTGTCTTTATTTATATATTGGTAATTACATCCCTATGGGGTTTGAACCTACAACCTAACCCTCCTCATTGCTCTTACAAAGGGATGAGGTTGAGGTGCTATTTGAACTAGAGCTTATTGGCTCATATGTCGTGTCTATGTAAATGGATGTTATGAAAAGGAAGTGTTGAGGTCTAACTCAGAAGTAGGGACTAATTGCCCAAATATTCAAAAAGCTATCTTTATACAAGCCTCAAGTTTCACAAGGTTTCGACATTATCACACCCTAATAATAGCTAAGAAGGTGGGACAAGAGTCTTTCTCATATTCTACTGATAGAGCAGAAGCAATATCTGTGTTTTGATTTTAGTCATTAATGTTTCTTATGTCATTGGCTAGGGTGTAAAAGTCATTAGCTTCAGTCAGTTCCATTTTTGGGAAGTAACCTAGATGATTAACTTAGAGAGTAATTTTACATTGCATGATTGTCATATGATTCAATATACATAGTAATTATTGAACATTCCTCTTTCATTTATATGAAGAATTCGACTATAAGAGTATGATTGTGAGGCTTCTTATAATATACAGAAGAATAATTAAATTTTGAATGGAAATGGAACAGTGCCTTGGGCATTGATAATTGCATGTAAATCATAGGCATTTGAGATATCAATGTCATGAAGGATGTGCAAGGTAGCTAATATTAAGAGAAGACAAATGCATAGTCCACAAACCATGTGCAGTTGCACCATTGTTGGGACTGTCATTACGTAAATGGTTTCCTTGGTTATGTAGGTACTGGATATCAATCTATCATGGAGGATGCACAAGGTATCTGATGGTCAGAGAAGACGAGTGCAAATATGTATGGGTCTTCTCAAGCCATTCAAGGTATTTCCATCTTTAAGCACTCACCATCTCACCAAGTGTAAATTCTTCAGAATCATGTATCTTAAGCTTTTTCCTTTTTCTTTCTTTCCTTCTTTCCTTTTCTTTCCTTTTTTCCCCCATTCTCATATTCCAAAATTTAATATAGTTTGGCTCTATTGTTTCCTAGGTCCTTCTTCTTGATGAGATAACAGTTGACCTTGATGTTCTAGCAAGGGCTGACCTTCTGAAGTTTTTAAGAAAGGAGTGTGAAGAGCGAGGTGCCACAATCATCTATGCAACACATATATTTGATGGCCTAGAGAACTGGCCATCTCATGTAGTATGTCTTGGTTTATTTTTCCGAACTTCTTGTCTAAACTCTTACCCATAAAAATAAATTTTTGTCTAAAATTTGGATGAGTTTCTACATCTCCTGAAGGATAAAACTGTTATGTATTTTTCAGGTTTATGTGGCTCATGGGAAGTTGCAATTAGCGATGCCTATGGATAAAGTCAAGGAAATCAGCAAACTGTCACTAATGGTAATTTTTTTTTTTAAACCTTACATTACTTGTACATATCCAATATGAATTTCTTTCAAATATTAAATTATGAGAGAGAGAGAGAGAGAGAGAGAGCGAGAGTAGCACTTTTCCTGAGCCCTTGTTTCTGTTTGTGCTTTTGGAATTGTATTTGCAGAGAACAGTTGAAAGTTGGCTGCGGAAAGAACGAGATGAGGAGAGGAAGAGAAGGAAAGAGAGAAAAGCATGTGGACTTCCAGAATTTGAGAAACAAATTGAAGGAAGTCGTGTGACTGGTGATCCAGCCCGTGCTGCTGCTCGAGCACTTAACAATGGTTGGGCAGCAGGCCGGTTGCATTCCACCATTGCTGGAGAAGAGAACTTTGTTTTAAGCTCAAATAGAGTTCTGAGATAGATGAATTCAAGTAATTTAACACAAAGGAAAGGCCCCGAGCTTTGTGCCTTGATCATACAACAATTAGTTGGGATAGTCTGCAGCAGGTCCTTGTGAATTGGGGTGACTGCAGAATATGTTGCCACTAGTACATGACATTCAGATTATCATTTACAGTTGTGTAATAATTTCTTGTGTTACTTTTGTGGAAGCATGCTATGGAAATGGCCTGCTTTTTAAAAAAAATTAAAATTGTGGGTATATTATTCGATCCTGTCAACAGTCAATACTAAATTATGCTCAAGATCCACCATATGGAAGTTACTTAAAAAAAAAAAGATCCACCATATGCAAGATAGATACTTATTAGGTGATCAATCCTCTAAATAATAAATATCATTCTGATCCAGTGGTGTCCATTCAATTTAGATAAAAATAGTCATAAACTTACAACAGTATATGTGATAACTGTCTCAGATAAGTTAAACAATGTGAGCCATCAATGGTATCGATGTGACATTTTCAACAATGTGAGTCATCAATGTCATATGTTCACATGTTCGTTCCTTGGATATTTGTCAAATTAATGTAGCAACTACAAGCTACAATGAAGAGGAATGAAACTCTAGTCATAAGAGACCAAAGTGATGCAATTTATCCTATCTGAACTCTAAATGGATGATCACCCTCGGCACCATTTCCTTGAAGCTTGCATAGTGTTTCACAAGGACATAATGATCCACCCCTTCAACAAAAACTCTGCTGAACATTGCATCATCAAGGAGAAGGCCAACAAACAGCTAATGCATTTGGGGTAATGCATTAGATATGATACACCTGAGAACCACTGAGAGGCCAAAGTCCTACAAGCAAGTGCAAGTATTAACACGTTGTTGGTGCCATATAAAGCATCCTCTCCCTACATTTGGCAAATACTTCTTTTTATCTGAAATTACATGAAGGTCTCTAACCATTTGAGATATAACCAACTACAGATTAGTCTATTAAGGCTAGCTCACCAATATCTTGAGCATTCTTCAAAATCTTGATAGGTTTAGTACAAGAATGATTCAAGTAGAAGAGAAAGAGTAGCTTGCTTGTAGCTTAAAAATTTATTGTCTTTATTGAACTAACATGGAAAGCTTTTTATTTATGCATAGAAAGATGATCCAAAATGGAAGAAAGGAGAAGAAATTAGATCAATTGCACCATAATCAAGCACTAAAAAAAATGATCTACCACTATTACCATTCCAGCCAAAATTATTGGCTACTTATAAAAGATAAGCGCCAATATATCTTCCAGTACTCAATAGCATTCAACACATAATCATGAAAGGAATTAAGGGAAGAGACAAGATATTTCAACCATATCCATTGAAAGTGAGACAAATAAGGGGATCCTATAAACTGTGAATCATGAATTATTTAGAATCTGAAAGGCCAAATGTCAATTTCTATCATATAGTGACAACGATCTAAACAAGCAGATACATTCTCAGGATAGTATCAATGTAAAAGGCATAATAACCAAACAACATTAGCATCCCCTTTGACAGAGATTGCATCCCAAAAAGTTACAGAAAGTCACTCTAGCCCTCGTACAGCCTTTCCTTGGCATGCATGCTCTTAATATACCTGAAATAAAACATACAAAAATGGCCTTAATTAGTGGATACTGAGTTAACTATTCATAGGGTAAAACATGTGATGCTCAGATACTTATTTAAAATAACTACCACAAACTGGAAATGTCTTTTCCTTAAATAGCCTGGTAAAAACTGAATCAGTAAGTAGCTAGTAGATGCAGCTTACAATTTTGTTGAGTGCTAATGTATCAACATTTAATAAGCACAAGAACTCACTTAAATCATGCAAAAACTTACAAGTAGGTGTGTGTGTGTGTGTGTGTAACGTATGAATGAAATAAACATACAAGTGCACAGACATTTTTTTATTTTTTATTTTTATGGGTCAATAAACAATACTGTCCATAGTACTTACAAAGCATGCGCCTGCAACTACACCATCTAGGTGGGAGGGCACAATATTGAGTTGCTAAACAACAAGGTTTAAACATTTCCCACTGCAGATTTTGAAAAGCTAGTACCTAGAGCTACTAGTATGATAACAGTACAAAGTAAAATAAGAGAATTTCTCCACTATAGAGATGGCATTATCTAATTGGAGCAATGGAAGAATGAAGTAACCAAAAGTGCCAAATTAATTACTATTTGTTTCAATGTTATGTGCTATAAAATAAAATAAAGCAAATACTAATAATGGAATTCTTACTTAACAATTGCTATCCTTAAATGAATAAAGGTACACAACTACTCCCTACTCCCTAGAAATATTTGAATAGTAGAAACCGCAAACAGGGCAGGAAGCAGAAATTTGAAGGTAGACTCAAAATTCATCCTTGGTTTTGATGGAAGACAACTAGAAGGTTTGAAGGTGAAACAGACAGTAGCTTAGACTGCTTGATATTTCAGAGGTCTAACAACACTGTCTATTCTGGTCTTAAAACAATGGTTTTAACTTTCAAGCACTCATGACCTGCTTTAAAACTAAATTTGATCAGCAAACGACATCAAGGAGCCTTTCTTTTTTCTCACAATAATCAGAAACCCCGCTTCATTTCCCTAGAGTCAAGACTGCAAGTTTCGCATCATGTAATCACTTATAAACGGATATGGAGGTGAATGAAAGCTTCCAAGGAAATCAAATTTTGATGTTTCATGCTATTCTCTGTCTGCATCATCTCAAAAAAATTTGAGGACTTATTGTCTTATTCCCTAAAGCCTTCCGACCCAATTTAGACAAAGAATAGCAAACTCCGAAATCTAAAACACAACTAACAGCAGAATTATTTAACAATGAAAGAATCCAAAATCCATAAATGGCAACTGTCCAAAGCTGCAAAATCAACCAGCCACTCTTTCTAGAAAACAGAGCCCCAAATTTTTTTAATTATAACAGCAACAGAGATTGATGAATGAGAATTTAGATTTACATCAAAAACAGGATCCTTTAAATGTAGACAACAAGCACTACATTGTTACAACACGTAAGTTTGAAGGGTATTATTCACCAATGAGGAATTGGGGGCAAGGAAGGGTAGAAAGCATCTATATTTAACAAAGAACAATATAGGATGAATGTATAACCTAAATATTTCTTATAAATTTAGGAGAAAAGCAAACCTCTGCATATGAGTTTAGTAATAGTAACAAGGGGATTGCAGGTATGCCAAATCCATCAAAGATCAGAATATTAATTGAAGTAGAAAGAAGATAATCTCTAATATTAACTACTAAGTAAGGAAAATCTACTCGTATCAATGGTCTTTGGTTGATATTCAGTTGACCTATCACAAGCACCCAAATTGCCACATGAGCATCACCAACTGCAAACATACTATTCTGTCATTTCATTTCATAAATAAAACTAATTCCATGTTTGCTATGTTGCATCAACTGAAGCTCAAGATAACTACCCCAAAATTAACAACACTAGTGCTCAACATATTTTCAAGGCAAGATAAAAAGTAAAAAAAACTGGTTTAGAAAACAACAACCTAGCGCCAATACAAGAAAAGAAATATCACCATATAAAAGAAAAACTTGAAACAAATATACCCACTCAGTCCTTAATCATTATCAATATGTCAATATAATTACAATACAAAGTAAAACAACAAACTGTAATTACAATACAAAGTAAAACAATAAACTATAATTACAATACAAAGTAAAACAATAAACTAACTCCATTATAGAGATGGCTTTATCTATTGCGAGGGAGGGAGGCATGAAGAAAATCTAGAATGTTCTTATCCGCTTGATTAGATGACACCATGTCAACTAACATGCGTGCAGTGGTCGCATCTGCTGAAAATCCCTTGTCAACCATTGTTTGGAGATATTTCGTTGCCTTTGATGTCTCACTATGTTGCAGTAACCCCTGGATAATTCTGTTATATGTGCGATCATTAGGTGAGCAACCATTCCCTTCCATTTTCTCAAGCAACTCACATGCTTCATCTATTAGTTCCTCTTGGCACAGCCCCTTGATCATAATATTGTAAGTTGGAACATCAGGCTGCAATCCTTTGGTAGGGAGACTATAAAAGAGTTTTCTTGCAATTGTAAGCTTCTTGACATTACAAAAACCGTCAATCAAGATGTTGTAATAAATCAAAGTATTATGCTTCAATCCTTTGTCTTCCATCTCTTGAAATAATGCCAATGCCTCAGCGATTTGTTTATTCTTAAGAAGGCCATCTAACAAGATGACATAGGTCTGGGGATTTGGATGTTGGCCAAAAGCTTGCATGTTATGGAATAGCTCAAGTGCAGCTTGGGGTCTCTTTACTTGGAAAAAGCCACCTATAAGAGTGTTGTAAGTCACAACATTAGGAATCATTCCTTTGTTGGACATTTCATGAAAGAGACGCATTGCCTTGTCAATTTTTTTACTTTTGCAATATCCATTTATCAATATGCTATAGCTAAACACATTAGGCAAACAACCCCTCTCAACCATCATATTAAATGCTTTGATAGCATCATCCATTTTGTTTTGCAAACAGTAACCGTCAATCAAAGAGCTATAGGTGACGGAGTTAGGCTCAATGCCTCTTTGAACCATTTCAGTAAAAACTTCTCTTGCCTCTGTCAACATCCCTTCCTTGCAAAGTGTGTCCACCAAAATGCTAAAGGTGAACACATTTGGCATGATCTTCCTTTGCGTCATCTCTTTCAACAAAGTAGTAGCCTCCCTCCACCGGCCAAAATTGCATAGTCCTTGAATTAAGCAACTGTAAGTGACAACGTTTGGCTGAATGCCTTCACTGATCATTTCAGACAAAAGGTTCAAAGCCTCAGTTACCAATTTGTCCTTACATAAACTGTCAATGATCGTGCTATACAACACCACATCAGGTTCAAAATTCCCTTTTACTAGTGTCCTTAGCAACCTAATAGCTGCACTAGTCTCCCCAATCTTACACAGACCGTTTATTATTGTCCCAACAGTAATCACATTAGGTTGATACCCTTTGTTCTCCATTTCTTCTACCAACCTCACAGCTCCAGAAATATTACCTTGAAGACAGAGACCTTTAAGAAGAGTGGTTAGAGTTATATGGTCTGGTTGATAACCAAGTTTCAAAATTGTTGCTAAGACAGAGAACCCAAAACCGACCCGGTTCGAATGGCAGTAGCAATTAATCAAAACATTGAGAGTACAAACATCGGGAGTAATTCCAAAGGATCCCATATTTCTAAGTAGAGTAATGACTACGGGGTAATGCTTCATTCTTGCAATGGAACCCAACATGCGATTAAAATCCACGATGGAAGGCAAAGGGTGCATGTGAAGCATTTTATCAAACAGGCCTAAGGCATGATCAAGATTCTTAAAGGTTCCAGATTTGCAGTGATCTCTCACAGATTTCAACAACTGATTTGGGATTTTTGCATTTTCTCTTCTACTGCTAATATTATTAGTAGAATAAGTAAAAGCATGAAATGGAAGGCTTCCTCTAATAATCAAACGACTGTATATAAAAACAAGAGAGGATGTTGATTTACCCATTTCCTCGAGAATAAGAAGAAGAAGCAAAGCTAGTTTGGTGTTCACAGTGACTGACTCAGGCAGCTACCAATTAGGGTCGGATCGGGTCTGGTTTGGTTTCGGCTGAGACCCGGAGCTTGAAAAAGGGGAAATCGTGGTGATGGAGTTGGCAAATCAGAGAGCGAAACTGGAAGCTATGAGTGGGGACTGTACGAGGAAGTAGGAGCGTATTTGCTAATGGAAAACTCGTTCAAGCAAAATATTGTTTAGTTAAAAGAGCCCAAACAAAACAAAATAAATTATTGTTGATATATTTTTATTTATTATGACATAATTTATAGTATTATTTCCTAATTTTTTAAAATTACTAAAATACATTTTTGGTCCAATTTTTAATTTATGGTATTTTTTTTTGAAAAATAATATTTATTTATGAGATTTAAGTGGTTTCTTTCATTTTTTTTTTTTTTTTTTTTTTGCTGAATAAGTGGTTTCTTTCATTTGTTAACGTGTCTAAGAGTATTAATATTAGACTCAATGCAATCTTAGCTATAAATTATTTTTCTCTATTTAAATATCTTTTTCCCCCCTCAATTCTATATCAAACAAACACTACTCACGTCAAACCCACGTCAACTACATATTCGCCATAGATTTGTCAACAATGCACAAATCGGCCGACTCACAAAACATGAATCCTCTATTTCAACCATCATTTGTCGATCAACCTCCATTAACATCATTCGTCACACTGTGTCACTGTTGATTCATTTGGATTGGTGCATGAGAGAGAAGAGAAATTGTGTGACAAAGAGAGAGAATAAAAACAAAATAAAGAAAAAAAAAATTGTCTGTTGATAAAGAGTATCTGAATAGCCAGCTTTTCTCACTTTATAAATTTATTATTTTTTTAATTTATAAATTTATTTGTTCTAGCAGTACCACATTTCAATGCGAGAAAACTAAATTTATTTTTTCACAATCACGAAAATTATGAATTTATCCATAAAAACGGCTTTTTTAATAATATAATGTAATTTGTATATCATGCAACACTACGCCAAAGCAAACTAAATATATATACCTATTTTTTAACACAATTTATCCAGAAATATAAGTAAATACTTAGGTAGAAAAATTATTAATAAGATGAAAAGTCACTAATAATATGATGTATGTTAAAGAATCATTAAAATTATTAAAGATTAAAGAAAAATAATAAATTTGACATACATCTCTAATAACTACAAAATATTTTATACTTCTCATCACAAATTAATTAAAAAATACCAAATTACCAATATATGAGACAAGAGTAATGATTCATACTTTAAATTTATAACACCATAAATAAATAAAAATCACATATACACAACCTTTAACTATTAGATAAAAAGAATTTGATTCTCCAAAAAAAAAAAAAAAAACAAAAAAGATAAAAAGATTTTTTTTTTTTTAAATAAGAGAGAAAAATTTTAACTATGGACTTATTATAAATAAAATAAAAAGGTGTAGTGGCTCTTTGTTTTTGTATTTTAGATCAACATGGCACTCTAAGCTTCATAATATTTTTTTAAAAAAATGGTAGCTAACTTAGAAATCAAAACTGTCACTTGTCTCCATTCTCTTTTTCTCCTTCTTAGTTTTTACTTTTTCTTCTGACTCTTTATTCTACAAATACAAAAGACTGAAGCATCAATAGAGATACTGAGATTCTAACTCAAAAATATTACCCTCTGATTTCGAGAGTGCCTTGTTCTATTTTCCTCAAATCCACATATATATTCAATTTTTTTTTTTCAAATCTTTGGGGACCATGGCTACCCAAAGCCAAAATGTGGCTCCGTCCCTAGTTGGGGACATATCTATTCAAGTTACATTTTCAATCATATATTGCATTTTCTAAACTAATAACTTCATATGGGTTATAAGATACATGGGCCGATGACTAATTTTCCTATAAGACTAATAATGCATCCCAATAGTACACCGCATGCACCCTAGCAAGGGTTGATGATGAACTATGTTGAATGCTGTTAACTTGGCTTTGCCATGTTCGTTGTATTTATTTGCATCCTTAGTATGAAACATAACCTATTTGGAGAGGAACTTTTATTACTATTATTATTATTATTATTATTATTATTATTATTATATTGAAATAATGAGAACATGGTAGTCATTTTGGATGTGACGAAATTTGTTTCTCAACTTCAATTTTTTAAAATCCATTTTTGGAGAATAACTTCTTTTCTCCTTGTGATACCCTTTAAGAAATGCATTTAAAAATTGGGGGGTGGGTGGGGGGGAGGATGGTGACCTTTCTTGAACAATGACTTTCTTGCATAATAAGTCAAGGATCCAACGTGGGCTTTCCAAATTACCAATACGTTGAGTTTCAAAGTGTAAGCTGGCGATCAAGACAGACCACCAGAATTTGAAATCAATCCTATTTTGCCTCGTTATAATTTTCAATTATTTGGTCAGGGTTTTTAACAAGCATCCAAAAACGATTGCCATTCTTGTAAGTTTCATGTTTGAGAACTATATTCAAGGAAATTTGTGTCTAGCATTCTCGCTTAAGCTTGGCAGAGATCTTAGCCACTAATTTTGCATTTGCTAAGGTACGCACCATTAGCCCCCACATGCCATACCCATCTTCATTTTGCATAAAGCAAAACCGACCTGGGCCACATTATCCAAGAGATCCAGCAAACTCGAGGCACATTTGAGAACTGCACTTTCAAGCACCTGAACAAAAACCATAATAAGTTGCACATGAGCTTGCTCACTTTGCCCGTAGAAATGAAAACACCTTTATTTGGAAAGGGGTTACACCCCCAGTTGTGTCATATTTAATCCAATCTCATTTGCTGTAATGGTCCCAGCTGCTTGCTGGCTCCCTTCTGATGTACTCCTTTCTATTTGGTTTAATTCCATGAGTTCCATTTCAAAAAAAAAAAAAACAGTAGATCATCATTGGAGTAGATACACAGTGTTTGACCACTGTGATCAAAGGAAAATGGAAAGTATTCTTTACTTCACACCCATAATAGGTTCAGCTGGTATCTACATCAAGCAATTTACCTATCTGGACTTCATTAGTGAGAGGACTTGTCAGTCTTTAACTGCCTGCCGACTGAAAATTTTATAATCCTTATGGATCTACAGTAATCCATATAGCATCCTGGTTGGAAATGAATCAAATTATAAGTATGTAGAATTCATGACAACTTCATATTCTTCCTTTCAGAATTCCTCCAAAGCAAAGTTGAAATGAGAAAATACTTTTTTATACTTTCGACTAAATTGTTATATGCCATTCAGTTACAAGAATGATAAAAATCATGAAAAATATTTGTTCAAGAGTCCAATTAACGTGTGTCCTTAGGACATTTATTAATGAACCATTTAAGGAAAGTTTTAATAACACTTCATGTAAAATATAAAAAAGCTATTAAAAAAAAGTCAGTTTAAAGGCCTTTTAGCCAAAAAAAGTTTTCAGATCTTTCAATAAGGCCATATGACATTCTAAAAGATCACTATGGTCACATGCCAGGACTATGTTTCTTTACAACAACATAGAGTTGAAATCCGCAGCCAAGCAACAAAAATTACCTGGATTGTTACAGCATCTCTGCAGAGTTGGAATTCTACAACTAAGCATCATGAGTACAGAATTTCAATTGCAAAGGAAACAGCTGCTGCTATTGAGCAGTAAAGGAAGCTCAACTGCACACCACTGCCACCAATTAATTTATGGAACATATTTTCAGTTGGTGCTGAGAATACTTGGTGTCTTTTCCAGAAACACATAAAAAGCATATTGCCATCATCTTAATCCATACACTTCCAAGTCACATATCGGAGACAGACCAAAGATATGCTTCTGTTTCTGTAGCTCGTTTCTCATTCATCCTTTTGAACAATCCCTTCTCAAATCCGGTAAAACAACAGAAATTAATCACTTCTGATAGCTAAACATACTTTTCAAAATAATTTTTTTGCTTCTTTAGTGCATAAGAATCTTCCTGTGGCCAATGATCTCTCTCTCTCTCACTCACACAAGTTCACTATAAAGGGAAATGACTAAATGATTGGGATCACCACATCATGGCACACAGGAAGATGCTAAGGCAAGATCCATAGCTTCTCGAGAAAAATAAAGAAACATCTGACTAAAGGATAATGGCAATGAACCAACCATTACTACGGTCAACTCCATCCCAATGTCTTCCTGGTCTTATACCATATCTATTTGGAGCAGCATCTAATCTTTGTTTTAACCAACTGTGATCAGGAATGTCCTGAGGAACAACAAACCCTGATTCCTTCATTTTCTCATTATCCCCTAGGTTTGGGAGAACTAGTTTAGGACGCTTTTTCTACACTATTTCAAAGAGATATGTCACATTAGTATTAAATTCTTTGATTTCAACAACAAAAAATAAGCAAGTCAATTACTTGCCTTCACCAAATGTGCCATGGGATCACCATCTCTTATTCTCTCCCTCAGCATTTTGTCGAGTTCAGGATCGTCTTTGCAAATAGAGAACACAGATGTTATTTACTTTTATTTTTTGATAAGTAGAGAATGCAGTGTTATTTATTACAAGGCACTAGGTGTACACATAGAAAGACCGGAAAATGAAAGTATTATGCTGTCTCTGCCAAACAGAAGATGGGTAGATCTGTAGTGAAACACAGTTAATGTATTACTCATCAAATGTATGATTTAGATTTTTTTTTTTCCCTTTTTTTGGTCACATGAGTAATCTATAATCAGTTAAAAACCTTAAACCCAGAGACAAATTCAGACACCATGCATGTCAGGTGCTTCATAAATGAACACAAAGCCTTAATCCCAAAATTTTTGGGTCAGCTATGGATCCTCGACAAATTAATTATGGTCAATCATATGCTTTCCTTTCTTCTTCTTTATCTAAAGTCACACTCTCTATTACTCCATTAATTGACATGTCATTTTTTTATTACTTCAACTAATGTGCTTTTTGGTCTTCCTCTACCTATTTTCATTCCATCAACTTAGCCCAACTCACTCTTTCTACTAGTACATTAGTCGCTCTCCTCTAAACATGACCGAACCATCTCAAGCAATCCTCCCTCATCTTTTCATCAATAGGCACTACACCTATTTTTAGGTGAACTTCCTCATTTTGAATCCTATCTTTCCATGTATTTTCACTTATCCATCTTAACATTCTCATTTCAACTATACTCATATTACAAATATGTTGCTTCATAGTAGCTCAACATTTAGCTAATCGTATAGCAGTTTTATAAAATTTTCTCTTTATCTTAATAAGTATTATACGATCGCACAACATTCTTGATGCGCTTCTCCACTTCATCTACCCTACTCTAATGAGTTTTATCCTACGACTCACATCCTCTGCAATCTCTCAATCTTTATGAATTATTAATCCAATATATCAAAGACTATAGCTCTTTAGTATCTCTTGGCCATCAAGTCTTACCACCCCTTTGTTTTTGTTTCTACTTTTACTAAACTTTTTTTTTGATAGGTATTAAGAATATTATTAAAACAAACTAAAAAACAGACGAAAGCCAATACAAGGTGTTCATGATGGTGAACACAAGGAAAAGCAAAAAAACAAAACAACCAGCAAACAACGAACAGGAAAAAACTTAAAGAGCAATACTAAGAGAAGAAATAAACTCTAAGATAGTGGAGCATTCCGAGAAGCCCCAACACCTAGACCAATCAAATAAAGTCTTCTGGCAAAGAGCTTGTAATTGAACTAAGGATTTCTCAGTGTCCTCAAAAGAGCGCCGATTTCTTTCCACCCAAACAATCCACATCAAACAACCGGGAACCATATTCCATATGTCTGAATTAAATTTTCCCAGCCAAAAACTCCAACAATACACTAAGCTTTCCACAGAGCCTGGCATGACCCAAATATCCCAAAGATATTAAGCATATAAACCCATAGAGAGTGAGCTATAGAACAATGGAGGAGAAGATGATTCACAATTTCCTCATTCCGATGGCACATACAACACCTATTCACCAAAATGCGCCCCCTAGTGCATAAGCTTATCCACTAAACTTATATTCCATGTACTCTATTTTAGTCCTAATTAATCAAAAGCCTTTAGATTCTAGAGCGTCTCATCAAATTTCCAACTTGGCATTAATTCCACTTCTAATTTCATCCACTAAAATTATATCATTTGCAACCATCACTAGTGTAAAGAGATACAGACTTAATGCCAATCCTTATTTTTTCTGCATAACTATAATGATGGGAAACCCGATTGCGATTCCTCCAATTGTTCTCACACTAATCAACTTAACACTCAGAAAACTACCATTAAACAAAAAATGTATTTCTAAAGCCAGAGGAAGACAGTTCCACTACAGAGAGGTCTACCAATTATAACAGCAAGCCCCGCCCTGGCCCACCCCACCCCCCCCAAAAAAAAAAAAAAAAAAAAAAAACTCAACTGATTGAAACGATGCAAGGGGAAATTAGGATGCGGTTAAACCAGCACTAACATTCTTGCATCTGCAGCTACCATCAAGTGACATTCCTTTTTTGAGTAATCATTAATAAAATATCATATGTAAGACAGAAGGTGCCAAAACCCCTACTAGAAATCATAATAATGATACAACGAAAAGTTCTATGGTTAGTTTCATAGGCAAGTGGATTTCCACAATGCCCTATGATTACAGCATCATATGGAAATCAAAACCATAAAGATAGCACAACCCAATTGACTATCACCATGCCATTGTAAATCTCAAATTTGGTGAGGCACAATAGAGGAACAGACCTACTGGAGGTCAGCACCTATATGCTTACCCACTTTACTTATTATGCTGGATTATATTACACAGTGAGAAAATCCATTTATCACAACTACTCAAGCAAAAAAAAAAAAAAAAAAAACGAATCTTCTAAACATATTGTCAACCAAGATGTCCAAATGTCTGTGGCACAATAAAATGTATAGGAATTGGAAAAAAAAAATTAACATGAAAGATACTAGAAAAAGAAACCTACAGCTACATCTTTCAGAATATAGAACACGTGTAAATATTTAAAATATATATTAATATATTACAATATGATATCTTGTATCATTAGTTTTACCTGGTCCGCGCAAATGGTTTGTCCTTCTCAGATTCCAATTCCTGCAGCCTAGCTTCGGCTTCCCGCTTTTGAGCCAAGCCCTTGCCTCACTCCAACTTAATCTCCTGACAAAAACATGCAGCAAATGCATATTAACTATCTACTAAATCCAGGAAAGAAGCCTTAGAAAAAATTTCTAAAAGCCTTTGAAAACTTTACTTATCAATGAAAGAAACTTTAAATACAAGCTAAAACATTTCAGAAAGAAAACAAATTAAAATTGCTCACTATCATCCCTAGGATCCTCAACCATGATGCAATCAATATATCTAAAAGCCTTTACTTCTCAAATTTATGCAAGTTTTTATCTCCTCCTCTACAGTATCACATTTTAAGCCTTTGAAAACAGAACTCAACCTCTGCCAAGCTTTGTAATAGGTTTTTTTTTTTTTGGGGCAGTCAGTAGCATTCATAACCACCAACTTTTTTTTGACAACTTACAAACAACTATTACAATATTAATAAAATCTCACAAGAGATGAAAAAGGGATGACATAAAGTAAAGCTTTCGCAGCATCGATGAACATCATCAGCTTGCAATCGGTACAAGACTGGCTCTCTCCATAAACAATTTAGTTCTTACAAGAGATGAGAAATGTAAATGGGGGAAAAAGAGGAAGAGAGAAGGGAAAACTATCATAGCTAGATGGCATCATTTCTTTTTTTTTTTTTTTTTTTCTTTTTTAACCAATCTCTCTACCATTTTAACTAAACATTAGTCAAAACCACAGATCTTTTGATTTTTCAGGGAAAAAAAAAAATTATTCAGCCAAAGCTTAAATAGACATCACTTAAGTGAGCCAAAGCTAAAATAGGCATCACATAACTGAAGAAAACCTAGCAGCATGAATTACATTTCCCAAATTGTTGTGCAGAAAACTACTCAACAGAAATAAATAGACAGTAAACTTTCTGCAAAGTCACATCCATAGCATTTAATTTGTGAATGAATGCAAAATATTTTACTTAGGGAACAAACATTAACATTATGATGCAAAAATATAATATAAAACCTAATGAATTCAGAAGGGAAGCTTCCTACGGTCCTCCAAATTAGATCAGAATTAGATCACTCCAATGACACAAAAAAAGAGTGATGGTGAAATATAACCAAGGCAGAAAATTTGGGCAAGAAGGAAATTTAAAGTTGAATAAATTGAAGCTGATATTCACTGGCACTAATACTTTATCCTAAACAATTTAAAGCATGGAAACTTTGAGATTGCTATCAGAACAAGATTATGCAACATTTCTTGCTTGACCACCAAAATATGGGGAAAAGAGATACAGAAACTTTCATCAGCCACAGGGATGAACCTTAATAAACACATAAATGAACTCTTGGACTCCTACATTATCAGTTAGAAACACAAATTTCATTCGCTCACAAGAATCTAATTATTTTACTAAAACGGAATTCTTTTGACTATTTAGTACGACAAACACTGCAGAGCCACGGTTACGCCAAAAGGTATCTTATGAGACCACCATCTCACATGTGAGTCCCATGTGCTATGAGAGGGCAATAGTACCACAGTGCTGGCATAGCATCAAGCAGGCTTAAGATCAAGAAACACTCGTTTTCATCTGTAGCTTTTTCAATGAAATTTGACACCTCCCTCACCCAAAAAAAAAAAAAATCCAGAAATAATACCACCCCCCACTCCCCGCAGCAAGCAAACGAAGAAATTGTGACACCCTCAGAAATTGTGATAATAATAACAATAACAATTATTATTATTATAATTATAATAGTAGCAATAGTACTAGAAACAATAATAAATGATGACGATGACACCAATGAGCTCTAGCTCAAATGACACTTCCTACACCCTCAGTAATGGGAAGAAGGGAAAGGTCATGTTTCAACTTTCAAGACAAACAAGATGCGTGTAACTTACTAATCAAGTGTGTGTGTGTAGGTATAACAAATTCAAGGTTTTTTTCCTAAGTACCTTGGGCTTCTCTTCTACTTTTACTTTCTTTCGCTGTTTTAAGAATTCCTCCTTCGATATACATTCTCCTGCAGCATTAAAGAGTGAGACCCAATCAAGCATGTAAACATTATTAAGGAAGACATAACCTTAGAATATTAAGAAATTTGCTTTTCTTCACCTTTCTTATCCCGATATGTAGGCTCCGCACCCCGACCACATATAGAAGGATCCATCTCATTAAACCTACACAGGAATAATTATTGTTTAATAAGCACACAGGAATAAATATCATACAATACACATCTTTGAACCAAAAATTAAACAAAACCAGAATCATATAGCCTGAAACCTACATCTTATTTGTCCGCCAAAACACCAAAATGATAAAAACTGATCATCACCTATACTAACATAAATCGGTGATTCTATCACCTTGGACCCACCAAAAGAAAGACACACATTATAAACAAAAAATAATAATCACAGACCAAAACAACAATAAGGAGATAGATCTTCCAAAGAGCAAGGTTTTTTTCCTAATAAGTTGATACATTTGGGCTTCTACAGATTCACCTTTTTTCCTATCAAAGATCAGCCCTTTGTATTTGTGTAATTCAAATCACATACACGTGGAATGAGATGGGCCTTGCATACTGTGAAGATTGTAAATCATGAGTATTTCACTTAATGCCTATGCACATATACGCTCAGACAAAAGTAGACACTATACAAAATCATTTGTATGCTGTAACAGTTCCCTGGGGTTAGAGAAACCAAAAGAGATAGAGAGAAATATCCCTAATTTTCAATTATAAAAGGAGAAGCCAATGTTTGGCAATTGCAGACTACATAGCCAACCCATGCATGCACAAGCTTAATACCAAGAATTCCATCTATCACACAAGATCATATGTGCAACCTCATGGAAGCCTGAATTAGGATACCGTACAGCTGACCAAGCTTCCTAGTTTGAGAACAACAAACTTAGTCCCTGTTACTAAGCTTGATAAATGGGAACTTGACCTGAGGTGTACACAACCATGTTCATCGACAATAACTCAAATGACTCCCTACTGGAGTATAGTATGGCCAAACACTTGAGCCATAATATCATCAAAAGCACAATATCATTTTTGGCTACAATAGAGCAGA
Source organism: Quercus variabilis (assembly GCA_030445155.1). Taxonomy (NCBI): domain Eukaryota; kingdom Viridiplantae; phylum Streptophyta; class Magnoliopsida; order Fagales; family Fagaceae; genus Quercus; species Quercus variabilis. The sequence continues at coordinate 7,831,588 of CP129447.1, forward strand.
AAAGGTCCCATATAAAACACAACTAATCAAAATAAGCAACTACGTTCACAACTGGTGAAGGTGCATATAATAAAGATGGCAGAACACAATTCATCAACCTTAAAAGTGGAAAAAAGAGGGTTTTTAGGGGGGGGGGGGGGGGGTGCAGTATTTTAACAGCTTAATGTAATTGTTACCTCAACAAATCATTCTTCTTAGTTCTGGCAATCTCTTCCCTCATATCTTTGCCAGAAATCAGACCTGTTTTTCGCTGTTCTTCCACGGCAGCTTCCTTTCGGCTTTTTCTTGGTGGAGAAAGGTCAGGAAGCAAAGATGCATGTGAAGCATTGGTTTCAGTTAAGCGTCTACGTGGAGGGGAAAGGTCAGGTGACCCAGGTCTCCCAAGATCCTTCCTGCTTTTCCTTGGGGGTGAAAGGTCTGACCCCAGGGGAGCATGGGAGTCATCTTGATATGGAGAACCACGACGACCCCGTCGTGGAGGAGAAATTTCAGGGTTACTCCTATCATTGTCTGCCAATACTTGACGTCGACGAGGTGGAGACATATCAGAATTCAGCAAATCAGTTGAAAGCTTCACTCCAGGTTCTGGTGAAGGGCTATCATTTCGAACCCTCCGTTTCCGAGGAGGAGACATATCATTGTTCAGGTTCAGTCGTGGAGGAGACAAATCAATGTTATCTCTGCCAGAATCCTGTTCAGGTTCTGACGAAGGTGTGTCATTTCGAATCCTCTGTTTACGAGGTGGAGACATATCAGAATTTGGATCGTTAGAATTCAAGCATTTAGGAGAGAGCAAAACCCAACCACTTCCATCCTCTTATATGGCATTATATGCACGTCTGGCCCTCAACTGTTCAAGCCTCCTCATCAGCTTAACCTCAATGTCCATCTTATGAATAATGCATAAACAGTAACTTTGTCTTCCGTAAAATGTAATCACGTGCACGAACCGTGCTTATTACTGTTCATAAGCGCTGAAAAAAAAAAAAAAAAGCAAAATGTGCAAACGCACAAACGCAAACGCAGATCCAAACCGTGTCTTAGTTTTTCAAACAAAGACGTTTAAAATTTAAATATTCTCTCCTCCATTATAACTAATAAATTATCAAATTAAATAAAGACTGAAATGATATATTGGAATAGGATGATATAGATATCTATTTTCTATCTCAAATTTCAAGTTCTCAACCCTTTCTCCAGTTTTAAATACTTTCCACAAAGCCTTGGCTATGCAATGTTATGAAATCTTATCACTTTAAGCATAAAATAAATAAATAAATAAATAAAATAAAATAAAAATTATTGGACCATGAAAACTATAAAATACCCCTTTTTTCTATAAAGGAATAGGTTAATTTATTTTTCTATCGCCCATGATATATATATTAACTAGGGCACCTATTTCAAATGTATATCCCATTTTTACATAGCAAGTTTATGAAAATCCATGACAAGCGGCCATGACATATTAAGAAAAGCATATAGTTTAAGAATGTAAAGTATTAGGGCCCTCGCATTAGAGTAACTATTTAGGTTATTTAGCCTTATAAAAAATAAAAAAAAATAAAAAAAAAAAAAAAAAAAAAAAAAACATTACTATAGCTAACCAGTTTTCTACAAGCTATTGTTTTTTATTTAGATTTTTGCAAATTGCGTTCTTTTAAAAGTGTATTGAAATATATTTATATTTTGAAAAAAGTGAGAAAAATAGATAAATTTCAAAAAGCTGAGAGTTAAAATTTTGTTGAATAAGCTGGATGCAAACAAACGCTAGTCAAGCCTAGCAAGGCATTATAACTCAAGTGACCCAAAAAAAAATTTTAAATTAAAAATAATAATTTCTTTGCCGGTTTTCATTGGTCCTTGATAATGAATTAAAGTTTTTGCACAACCAAAATGTACCCTCTTTTATGTATTTCTGAGTTTCGATATTTGTTCATCTTGGTTTACTTCAAATTTGTTGCAATTTATTTTGTGATATATATGTTGAATGTTTGTAAAATTTTGGGTGACTGATGATGAAGTTATGTGTGCCTGTCCCCAATGAACCACTCTTCAAATGATGAAATTTAACTTAAATTTCAGTTAGATTGGCTCACATGATAAATAAGTTATTGGAGTTTTGTTCAATTTATCAAACTTTAAATATTGGGAAGGCTATTTTTTTCCCTGTTTGAATTAAAGGCTATTTTCCTTTTAGTAATAATTAGTATAGTATCACCTAAAATATGTATTTAGTATTTTATTGGAGAGAACAGAATGGGCCAATTAATATATTTTATTTTTCCTCAACAACAAAAAAGTGTTTTATTGGAGAGATGAAGGAATCATTAAATTTACTATCATAAATAGATCGAGCAAAGTGAAAGTATAATTAGATTGTAAGGTCATTTGTACTATTTTTGCCTATGGTACTAATCCAATTCTTGCCTGAACTTGCATAGAAAATTTGGAACAAAAATAAAATTTTCTTAAATGTGTTCCAGTAATTGCAACACCTCCTGTGGTGTTTGAGTACTGGGCCCATATATGTGTGTGTGACTACAAAAAACTAGGGCTCTCTCGGCATTTTTAAACCGTCGGGATAGCTCCAAAAAGGGCTGCTATAAGTCTCCTAAAAAATGCTGTTGTAGAACAAGTTTTTTCGTAGTGTGTTAATCTATTTTTTGGTTGGAAATTTTTTGGTGTAATCAGGTTTATTGTTTTGTAACTTCACTTGACTTGTAATTGAGAGAGAGAGAAAGGTTTTATCAATAGGAATTCTCCCGTTCATGCATACAAGAGTTTTATATCATCTCAGCTGTGCATGTATACCAAAGTTTCATCATATCATCGTGTTCTTATCATGTTGTACCAACCAATGTCTTATATGTATCCCTGTGCTTCCTTCTTGGTGATTTTAGACATGAGTATTTCACATGTAGTCCTATTAAATAGGATTATCCACCCCATTAACCTTCTTTAAGGGGAATATTTCTAGGGAATTTTGCCGAAAAGCCTTTTAAGTTATAAAGTATGCAAGCAAAGATTGTCAACTTTAAAGTTTAAGCCAATTATTTATTAGAGAAATTCTAAAAAAAATTATTAGAGAAATCATACCGACATTAATAAACTAGTTTGGAAAGAATGAGGAAAGAAATTGTATGGGTTATGACTGCTTACAGGCTACAGCCTCATATGCACTGACTTTATCATGAGCCTCATTTTGAACAATACACACACATATTTGTGTGTATATATTTCGAATTATATTTATAAACAAATTATACATAGATGTATATTGGTGTGTGTACTGTATACGACTGGCTGCATTTTGTTTAGTCTATTTAACTTCAACTCTTTTTTTTTTTTTTTTTTAATAAGAAAATTTGCTGATTTCATTAGACAGGTGCAGAACCCAAATTTAGTACATCAAACTCGACTTGAGAGGCAACAATAGGTGGAGTATCCTCCACCCTATTTGTACAGTCGGAAATTACATCAGCAAATCCAGCTAAGAGGTGAGCAGCAGAATTACAATTCCTGCTAGTGAAGTCTTTGTGCCAGTGATAACCGGTTGAACTGAGGCAAAATGAGTTCAAGCTCTAGCATGAATCACCACCTGAGAGTCGCTTTCCAGGACGATTTCATGCAATCCCAAAACCCAGGCAAAGATGGCCACGCAATCCAATGCTTTTGCTTCTATCTCCATAGCACCAAGTGGGTAAGGAATCACCACACCAATGCCACAACGCCCCTTGTCCAGTTGTCCTAATACAGCTCCATCGGTGTTGACTTTGAAGATATTCGGTGGAGGAAGGCTCCAGGAGGTGGGATGATGTACTGGCCTGGGGGGGAGGGGGCCTGAGCAAAGCAATATTCCTCCATGTGTCGAGAAGCTTCAGTGACAGTAGTTGCTGCCTGCTTTCCAGGATCTTCATGTTGGACTGCATTTCTGTTATTCCAGAGGCTCCAAGCTGTGACAGCCAATACTTCAATGTCCATTGCTAAGTTTTTCCAACCCAGAAGCAACTTTCAAATTTGCTAGTATACTACAACAATCTCCCCCTTTTTTTTAATAATATTTACAGTAAGAGTACAACAACAGCAAACAAAAAACAAAAAATAATAGTGGTAGTACACAAAAATCCCAACTAAGAAAAAGTCCTTAGCAGTTGCAGCAAGATTATCACTTATCAGCTTTCTGAAGCCCTTTCTTGTCAGCCATTCTTTTGAATAAACTATATTTTTCTTTTTCATTAAACTAATGAATTAAAGAATTCCAGGTACATCTTTATCCAGTAAACACATATCCTCCACCCAATACATTAAAATCATTACATCATTGAAGTTTTTGGCTTCAGTTGCTATGCTGGTCGGTTTGTACAAGTAAAGCCATAAGTAAATGATATGTGGCCATAATCATCCACCAAGCCTTTAATCTCTTACTCCAGTGCTAAATCCTGAAGCCCCAGCTCCACTGCAAAGTGCACTGCACTCCACAATCCTAGAGCCTGTTCTTCAATCCAATCATTGTCTGCTTCTATTTTTGCACACGTAGTCCCAATACAATGAAGCCCACTATCACAGATAACCACTCCCAAAACATGCCTGACTATCTTGTAGTTTTTGAACATTCTAATTTCTAAACCATATTCCTTCCATTTGAAGGCCTATGTTTCATACATCCTTCATGACTGCCATCTAGGAAGCCTTGAATTCTAACCTAAGGCCACTTCTTCAACATTAGCTGGAAGAGTAATAACCTATGACAGCTAGACAGATGATCGCCACCTTGGTAGCTAAGCTACGATCCTTTTGTCTTCTTGATCTCAGCAATCAAAACCTAACCGTGCTTATCTTTTACTCTTTGATCTACAATCTGACACTAACAGAATACCTTGTCAGCTCATACATTCCACAAATGACAAAGCCTTGATTTAGCTTCACCTATATAGATTATTGTGAAGAAACTTGTTCCCTATCAAAGGTTTCCCAGCAAGTGCAAAAAAAACTTATGCAGAAGATGGGACAGCCTCAACATTGATGAGCATTCACCAAAAAACAGATTTGTTCCTGAAATACCACAGGTTTTACAACTTCCCCTGCAAAAACTAATGAAAAATCAAGATATTTCTTAAGATTATCATTACCCCCATTAATCGGTTTTATCCTCCACTGCTGTATGTAACGCCAATTACATACAAACTAATCTTTCATTTCATAAATACATCAAACTAATTCCATTTTAAGCTACATTCACATAATTGCTGTTCAGGGATTTTTTTTTTATTTTTGTGCCACATGGCAATTGCCCATTTGACAAACAAATATCGGGTCTTTGGCATGTAAGGACCAAGCTAAATAGTCACATGTGGATTGGACCCTATGCCCCATTATTAACAAACAATTGTGGCCTATGAATGGTCACAACTGAATTGGCAAACTAGCTTTCTGTGACAGCTAAGCTTTGAATAAGGATTAGAACATAATAAAGGTAACAAGAGTGAGAAATAAGAAGATATACGAACCTGGTACAAACTAGGATTATTGAGTATCAAACCCCCAAGGACTGTATAAACTATAAACACACCTTAAGGCTAGTCTGCCTGTAATTCTTCTAAAAAATTCCATAACCATAAATATTAAGCTATAGACAATCATAGGAGGTTACATAAAAGGCTAAGTAACCTGCTACAGTAATAAGCTACTGGCTAAGCAACTACTCTTCCTTGAATTTTAACATCACTAAATGCCTCGGATACAAGATCTGGAGTAATCAGAAACCCTACTTCATTTCCGGATACCTCGGAGATTACTCTAGATATTGTGTCCAAGGCATTTAGTGATGTTAAAATCAAATACCTCAGATACAATATCCGAAGTAACTACAATGCGCATACCTCAAACGCGAGAGAAAAATGAGGTACAGAAACCCTCATTTTAACATCCGGGTATTGCAAATTTTAATACCACTAAATGCCTTGGATACAATATCCGGAGTAATCTGATTTAACATAATCAGAAACCCTACTTCATTTCCCTAGAGTCAAGAATGCAAGTTTCACATCATGTAATCACTTATAAATGGATAAGGAGGTGAATGAAAGCTTCCAAGGATATCAAATCTTGATGTTTCATGCTATTGATCAAGTAGGAAAAAGAATAAGAAAATATTGAAAGATTACTATTTTAGAAGTCCAAGCATAACAACTAAAAACAAAAGGCAACATGTGAAGTGCCTTACTGAAAGAATGTTAAAGGAATTTCCAAGTTTCAAGTTATATTCTCTGTTTGCATCATCACAAAAAAATTTGAGGACTTATTGTCTTATTCCCTAAAGCCTTCCGACAGTATTTAGATAAAGAATAGCAAACTCCGAAATCTAAAACACAACTAAGGGCAGAATTACTTGACAATGAAAGAATCCAAAATCCATAAATAGCAACCGTTCAAAGCTGCAAAATCAACTGGCCACTCTTTCTAGAAAACAAATATAACAGCAACAGAGATTGATGAATGAGAATATAGATTTACATCAAAAACAGGATCCTTTAAATGTAGACAACAATCACTACACTGTTACAACACGTAAGTTTGAAGGGTCAATGAGGAATTGGGGGCAAGGAAGGGTAGAAATCATCTATGTTGTATAACCTAATTATTTCTTACAAATTTAGGAGAAAGGGAAAGCTTTGCATATGAGGCTAGTAATAGTAACTAGGGGATTGCAGGTATGCCAAATCCATCAAAGATCAGAATATTAGTTGAGGTAGAAAGAAGACAATCTCTAATATTAACTACTAAGTAAGGACAATCTACCAGTATCAATGGTCTTTGGTTGATATTCAGTTGACCTATTTACAAGCACCCAAATTACCACATGAGCATCACCAACTGCAAACAAACTATTCTGTCATTTCATAAATAAATAAAACTAATTCCATGTTTGCTATGTTGCATCAACTGAAGCTCAGGATAATTATCCCAAAATTAACAACACTAGTGCTCAACATATTTTCAAGGCAAGATAAAAAGTAAAAAAAAAATTGGTTTAGAAAAAAACAACCTAGCACCAATACAAGAAAAGAAATATCACCATATAAAAGAAAAACTTGAAACAAATATATCCAGTCAGTCCTTAATCATTATCAGTATGTCAATATGATTACAGTACAAAGAAAAACAATAAACTAACTCCATTATAGAGATGGCATTATCTATTGGGAGGGAGGGAGGCATGAAGAAATTCTAGAATGTTCTTATCCACTTGATTAGATGACAGCATGTCAACTACTATGCTGGCAGTGGTTGCATCTGCTGAAAATCCCTTCTCAACCATTATTTGGAGATATTTCGTCGCCTTTGATGTCTCATTATGTTGCAGTAACCCTTGGATAATTCTGTTATATGTGCGATCATTGGGATAGCAACCATTCCCATCCATTTTCTCAAGCAACTCACACGCTTCATCTATTAGTCCCTCTTGGCACAGCCCCTTGATCATAGTATTGTAAGTTGGAACATCAGGCTGCAATCCTTTGGTATGGAGACTATAAAAGAGTTCTCTTGCAGTTGTAAGCTTCTTGACATTACAAAAACCGTCAATCAAGATGTTGTAATAAATCAAAGTATTATGCTCCAGCCTTTTGTCTTTCATCTCCCGAAACAATGCCATTGCCTCAACAATTTGTCTATTCTTACAAAATCCATCTAACAAGATGGCATAGGTCCGAGAATCTGGATGTTGGCCACAAGCTTGCATCTTATGGAATAGCTCCAGTGCAGCCTGGGGTCTCTCCACTTGGAAAAACCCATCGATAAGAGTGCTGTAAGTCACAACATTAGGAATCACTCCCTTGTTGGACATTTCATGAAAGATACGCATTGCCTCATCAATTTTTTTACTTTTGCAATATCCATTTATCAATATGGTATAGCTAAACACATCAAGTGAACAACCCCTCTCAACCATCATATTAAACATCTTAACTGCCTCATCCATTTTGTTTTGCAAACAGTAACCGTCAATCAAAGAGTTATAAGTGACGGAGTTAGGCTCAATGCCTCTTTGAACCATTTCAGTAAAAACTTCTCTTGCCTCTATCAACATCCCTTCCTTGCAAAGTGTGTCCACCAAAATGCTAAAGGTGAACACATTTGGAATGATCTTCCTTTGCGTCATCTCTTTCAACAAAGTAGTAGCCTCCCTCCACCGGCCAAAATTGCATAGTCCTTGAATTAAGCAACTGTAAGTGACAACGTTTGGCTGAATGCCTTCACTGATCATTTCAGACAAAAGCTTCAAAGCCTCAATTACCAATTTGTCCTTACATAAACTGTCAATGATCATGCTATACAGCACCACATTAGGCTCAAAATTCCCTTTTTCTAGCGTCCTTAGCAACCTAATAGCTGCACTAGTCTCCCCAATCTTACACAGACCATTTACTATCGTCCCACAAGTAATCACATTAGGTTGATACCCTTTCTTCTCCATTTCCTCTACCAACCTCACAGCTCCAGAAATATTACCTTGAAGACAGAGACCTTTAAGAAGTGTGTTTAGAGTAGGTTGGGTAGGCTGATAACCAAGTTTCAATATTGTTGCTAAGACAGAGAACCCAAAATCTACCCGGTTCAAATGGCAATAGCAATTAATCAAAACATTGAGAGTATAAACATTGGGAGTAATTCCAAAGGATCCCATATCTCTAACTAGAGTAATGACTATGGAGTAATGCTTCATTCTTGCAATGGCACCCAACAATTGAGTAAAATCCACAATGGAAGGCAAAGGGTGCATGTGAAGCATTTTATCAAACAGGTCTAAGGCATGATCAAGATTCTTAAAGGTTCCACATTTGCAGTGATCTCTCACAGATTTCAACAACTGATTCGGATTCTGATTAGGGATTTTTGCATTTTCTCTTCTACTGCTATCATTATTAGTAGAATAAGTAAAAGCATGAAATGGAAGGCTTCCTCTAATAATCAAACGATTGTATATAAAAACAAGAGAGGATGTTGATTTACCCATTTCCTCGAGAAGAAGAAGAAGCAGAAGCAACGCTAGCTTGGTGTTCACAATGACTGACTCAGGCAGCTACCAATTCGGATCGGGTCGGGTCTGGATTGGTTTCGGCTGAGCCCCGGAGCTTGAAAAAGGAGAAATCGCGGTGATGGAGTTGGCAAATCAGAGAGCGAAACTGGAAGCTGTGAGCTGTGAGTGGGGACTGTACGAGGGAGCGAGAGTGAGAGCGTAATTGCTAATGGAAAACTCATTCCTGTAAAATATTGTTGATATATTTTTATTTTTTTATTTATTTATTATGATATATTTTACAGTATTATTTCCTAATTTTTTATAATTACTAAAATATATATTTGATCCAAATTTTAATTTATGAGTTTTTTTTTTTTATAAATAATTTTTATTTTTAAAATAAATTTTTTTGATAATATAATTAAATTTAATATCAAATAAAATAGTAAAAATATTTTATAAATAATGGCAAGTTTAAAATTTCTAAAAGCTCTTAATAGTAATTTTATTTGAGGAACACAAATTAATGATCGGAGAGAAATGCTATATCCGGTCAAACTAAGACATAATTTTTACTTGTTCAAATAACAATTATGACAAAGTAAGGTGAGGAATAACAAATAATAATTATGACATACCGACATAATAATATTTATATTTAATTATACTGAATCGCTTGCATCTCAAAATGTCAAATTAATATCAATACTAAACATGCCAAGATGTTATATTAATTAATGTAAATAAGCAAAAAAAAAAAAAAATTATCAACGTCTAACACCCTACTATTGCATGAATTATGATTAAAATTGACCTAATATTTTTATTTTATCCTCAAGAAATCATCCTAAATTTACAAATTAAAAACTACCCAAATTTACAAATAAATAAAAATTGAAAGCAAAATTCACTACAACACACACATAAATATGTACACACAAAGAAACTCTGAATTCATTAATTAAAAAACAATATCAATTTCTAAACATTTAAAAAAATATATGGAATTAGAGTTAAAGTAAAGACACTTACATAAAAAATTTGGAATTAGAGTTAAAGTAAAGACACTTACTTGAAAGTTGAATTAACTTTGACTGAAGGGGGAGGCAGGCGAAGTCATATAAATTTTACATCACCTTAAATATCCATTGTTTTTATATTTAATCAATTTTCTGTCTCCATTCTTTATGGCGTGATGATCATTATCATGGTTTTCGATGCTTAAATCTTGGTCTAAAGGCTATCGGTGGATATACATACTGGAAAAAATCAGTAATAGTATCTTACTTTGTCAGTATTTCATATATATATATATATATACACACACACACACATTACAAATTAAAAGATACCCAAATTTGTTTTTTAAAAAAAAAAAAATTGAAAGAAAAATTTACTACAACACACATATAAAAATATACACACAAAGAAACTCTGAATTCAATAATTACAAACAATATAAATTTCTAAACATTACCCAAAAAAAAAATCTAGAATTACAATTAAAGTAAAGACACTCACATAAACACAGATTTTTCAAAAAGGAAATAAGATTTTTGTTAAAATTAATCTGTTAGTTCTCATAAAAGATATACCATTGATTCTAAAGACCATATATAATAAGCATAGAAATTAGATGAAATTTAACAAAAATGACTTAAACAAAAGGCAACCCACACACAAAAGATATTCAATTTGATGAAAAAAAAAATTAAGAACATAATTTTATGAAAAAGCAAAAAGAAGAAGGCAAATACATACATGCAAGTTTCATAGGTAAGGTATGAGAAGGAAATAATTTCAACAAACCGTAGAGTAGGAAAAGGGAAAAATACACCAAAACCGTATATATACCCCCACTTTTATATTAGGTAATTTTAAGTTGGGAAGAAGTTGATAACTTGATATGAACAAAAAGAAAAAAGGAGTTTACCTAATCAATAAGTTTAGGTTAATTACATATTAGTTTTTTTTTACTTTATCCTAAAAGATTAGTTAACGTTTTTAGCTTGATTGTTATTAGATTTTTTTTTTTTTTTTTTGTTTACGTTAAAGTTAATACGTATTACCTTTTTTTTTTTTTGGTTACTTTATACAAAAATAAAAAATTAGAAGAAAAAATAAAACTTTTAAATTTGTTACAATTAGAAAATAGATGGTGTAGGATAAATGTTTGTCCCAAAAAAAAAAAAAAATACTAACATAAGCTAAAGAGTAAAATTGTTACTTTATAAATTTTTAAAAAAAAAAAAGAAGAAGAAGAAAAAGAAGACGATATAAACACTTATTATTACTTTATCCAAACTCTAAAGAAGTTGATAAGATCAAAAACTTTTTGTTTTTATCTAAAAACTTATCGTAGTTTGGTGCAGCCACTTGGCTCAACAATTATATATATATATATATATATATATATATATATATTTTTTTTTTTTTTTTCAAAAATCTAAAAAAAAATTATGCAAATTGGTGAAGCCATTAGGTGCAACCACAGCGTCTAAGCCCAAATTTTATTATATAGTATATGATGTGTCTAAGAGTATTAGAATCAGACTCAATGCAATATTATCCATGAATTATGGTTCTCTATTTAAATATCTTTTCTTTCCCAATTCTATATCAAATAAACACTACTCACATCAAACCCACATCAACTACAGATTCGCCATAGATTTGTTGACAATGCACAAATCAGCCGGCTCACGAAACACGAATCCTCTTATTTCAACCAACATTTGCCGATCAACCTCCATTAACCATCATTTGTTGCACTACATCTCTGCTAGTTCATTTGGATCGGTGCATGAGAGAGAAGAGAAACTGTGTGATGGAGAGAGAATAAAAAAAAAAATTGTTTATTGATGAAGAGTATCTCAATAGATGTCATAAGGTACTATTCATTTGTTAGTTTTACACATTAAATTGTCGAGCTTGTAGCACTATGTTTTAAAGTGGGTTTACCTATATTTTTTACTAAATACTATTTTGTCAAGCCTATTAAGAATGCTCATATGGAGTGATTAAGTGTTAATTTTAATTTGATCATGTCATCTAAGAGACTAAAAATGATTACTTTAAACTTCAAGGGCTAAAGTCATTCATGAGCTAAAGTTTAGGGATTAACGGGACAATTTAACCAAAATATCAATGTTTGTATTATATGGGGTACCCTTGTCTCGTATTCACCCCTGTTCTTGTGCTTCCCTATAGATGATTTTAGCCATGAATTTATGCACTTAGTTTATAAAATAGGATTGGTGTCATTGTTACCCGCGCCCCGCGCGTGGGGGGGGGGGGGGGGGGGGGGGGGGTGTTTGTTGGGGGCTTGGAAGGTGATTTCATAGAGCCCTATGCACCATTTGAGAGCTTAAGCCCCCATTCAATATACAATTTCTAACCATAAACAAAATAAAATAGGTGTAATTATGTTATGTGGTCATTGGAACAAGATTTTGCCTCCTACAACTTCAACTCATCATTGTTATTCTCGCCTAAACGTATAAATAAAATTAAGTATAAAAATAAAAATGCAAAAGCTAATACATGACTTCCAAGTATTCTAGAAAGCCTTGTATTCTTAAACAATGACACAGCTTCAGATTTACTAGAAGAATAACAACCTTCAAAATCCTTTCTTTCTTGCTGCCTCCAGAGCTTCTTCGACAGCCGGACAGATGATTGTCACCTTGTCCTAAGTTTCCAACTATGGCAGCCAAATAGATCCTTTTGCAGTCTCTTTCTATAGCAAAATTCCAGGACAACTTCAGCATTGATGCTCATTCCCTCAAAAATGGCCTTGTTCCTGAAATACCATAGGTTCCATGAGTTTCCTGTATAGATAAATGAAATCAAGATCTTCCTTATGATCATCATTACCCCAATAAATTTTTTTTCTTACCATAGTTCTCACAATAATCTCCAATCCAAACCATTAGGCACTAGTTTGGAATATGCCAACCTTGGCTTTCCCATGATAATATACCCTGAAAATAAGCAATGACACAACTGGGTAAGACTAATCATAAAACTATGCTATGTATAAGAAATCCAAACACTATATAATCATAATATCTTCATCATTCCGCTCTAATTTTGTTTCCACAACAAAACCACTTTAAGACATGTTTCTTTTCACAAAGTGATACATAAAGTATGGAAAAAACCCTCTTGTTGGGACAGAAGTTGAACCACCTTGGAGATCAATTAGGAATTTACTAGCGTATGACCCTACCTGTTTCAACTAACTTTTTGGAATTTTGGAACCATGGTCTGTTTCAATTAACTCATAAGTGGTTTTTATTGCTACGATCAAACTGTTTAATAATGAAAACTTAAATGAATCCAATAGCCGCCAATAATGAATTTACAATAACCCCACCCTCCGTTCAAAGTGTTACTATTCTCATTTGTTAAAGCCTAATACTCAAACAACCCTCACATATAAATTTGTAACCCAGTTAGAACAGAATTATAATTCAAAAAACGACCACCTACTTGCTAAGTGTTATGAATAGGGCATACCCAAACTACCTTTAAGGAGTGTAAAATCAGATATACAAAATGTTTTCAAGCCTTTCCTTACACGGTTTAGGCATTTTTCATATATATGAGAGTTTGTTACAAATTCAAATTGTCAATACAGTTCAGCTATACAGATCCAGATATACCTCAGCTATACAAACCACTTAGATACAAAATTCAAATATGATTCTATCTTATCCTAATCCGTATCTCATCACAAGCCTAAACCTATCTGATCATATCTTATTCAAATATACAAAATCAAATACGGATCAGCTGCTATCCTCGGTAACTACAGCTGTATCCTTAACAAGGAGCCATTCCTTTTTCTCGTGATAATAGGAAACCCTGCTTGATTTCACTGAAGTCAAAAATGCAAGTTTCACATTATCTAATCACTTATAAATGGATGAGGAGGTGAATGAAAAAATACCAGGCCTATCAAATTTTGATGCTTCATTTTTCAAAAGAGCTGAACATCCAGTATGCATAACAGAACATTCAATGATTACTATATTAAAACTCCAAGCATAACAACAAAAAACAAAAGGCAATATGTGAAGTGCCTTGCCAAAAGAATATAAAAAGGAACTTCCAAGTTTCAAGTCACATACTCTCTATCTTCAAGCCTTCTGACTCCAATCAGAAACTTTAAGTGCATGAAAAATACAATTCCTCCTCGCTAGTAAATGCAAGATTCCAATGCCTAGCAAGAATAAATTCTCTTCAAACTGCAAGGGCAAAATAACAATAATATATATTTTCCTCAATCTATTTATTCAAATTAGTAAGTTGCCTATGCAATGCATGGATAATTTTTTAATATTTTATATAAGACGGTTTTGGATAATGTTGTGCATATATTATAAAGAAAAAGTAAACTAAATTAGAGTAAAGAAATATATAAATTTTGAGATATTAAAAATTAGTTTAGTAGTTTCATTGCATATTTGTAGCCTTTTCAAGGTAAGATTAATTTTTAAAAAAGTCATGAAACCAAAGATAAATGCAAAAGAGTCACGGGACCATAAAAATTGACTAATTTGTGTTATGTTCACATATTTCATACAATGAAATGAAAGTATGCCTAACTCTCTTACCGTCTCCTACTCAAAGAGTTTCAGCGTCTAGATAGTAGTGGGAGGCTTGTATAACAGAGGTAGTGACCCCTTAGATTCCTCTCTCTCTCTCTCTTTCAAATGTTTTGTCAGCCTCAGGTCTTTTATTTTGGTAATATATAGTAAAACAATGCGTTTTATTTAACAATCTACAATATATTTGTGTCTCTCCATCTCTCTTTAAGCCCTTATTTGGTTAGTTATTACTATATGTCTTAAATTATTATTATTTTTTGTTTTCTTTTTTTAAATTACTAAAATAGTGGGTATGCTAAAAGTCATGAAGAATAGAGAAAGATATGGTGTAAGGTTAGTCAATTAATGAGACATTAATGAGATAACAGTAAAATAAGTTAATGTGAACTTATGGGTAACAAAAAAAAAAACTTAAAAAAAAAAAAAAAAAAAAAAAAAGTAAATGCAAGCTTAAAGCGCCACTTAGCAGCACCTCATGCACTTCGACATGAGGTCTCTGCTTTAATATATACTAGTCTTTAACCCGTGCAATACGCGAGATATTCCTAACAAAGTGACTTATATCGTAGAGGCATTTTTTTTTTTTGGGTTAGTTTTCTATTATTTTTTTTAAAAGTCAATACTTTCTATTCAACCCACCTCAAGTCTGATGTGATTTCTCGTTACAATCATCAAATTATAAACCAATCCCAAATCTAATCTTATTATCAATTATCATGGCTAATTTAGCACTTAGCAAACTTTATTTTATTTTTACTTTTATTTTTTATCCTTTGGGTAGCATTCAAATTTGGCTTGATAGTACTACAATACACCTACCATTTTTACTAAAAATACATTACATAATTTTCAAATTAAGTGACATTGTGTCTCAACTTTTAAGTAGAGGGCAGGGTATGACCAAACATCCAGTTTATAGAAATGTAAATTCTACAGAAAGCAAAACATAAAGAACATTATAGCATTACATCCCTTCCTCATTCTGATTGTGCGAGGACTTTCATTGATCAAAACAAAGATAACGTAGTCTTCATCCCATACCCACAATTATGAGAGGAGGAAATGCCACAACAAATAATTGTATGATCACATATTAATTCAACTTTTGGTTGTTCTTTCCCTTTTGAAATCACCCTATAATGAACAAGGCAATTAAAATAATAATCCATAATTCAACCATATTATAGCAACAAATACAATTTCAAAGACATAAGATTAAAATTCACTTTGTTAGAGAAAAAACATACAAGTTTTTGGTGTCAATTATGATGCAAACAAAGAGAAACTAAGGAGAGACACCAAATTCAAACTATAGCAAGATAAAAGTATCATTTTTTTAGAGCAAACATTCAAATTGCTATAACAAAATGAAGGCACAATGATGCATCCAAAAGAGTAATGGCATAGAAATAAGGAACCAAACCAACAAACACTAAGGCATACACTACCAAAAATACACTTACGTATAAAGAGTTCATTCTATTACTTTAGTTTAGTAGCTTTCCTTCTTTGCCATCTGAGTTCACAGCTAATTTGCATTTTTCAATTACCTTTCACAGTCTTAGGGTGATATCCTTTAGAAGCAGTGATCAGCACAGTAATTCTATCAGCACTTGTATATACAAAACAACTTTAACATTGATAGTGCAAAAATGTAGTCACTAAAACCTTGACCATTAGAAAGAAGAAGCTATTGGCAAACAAAGAATGAATGAAAAAGCTATCTTCAAAAACCAAGTAGGAATAAAAAAAAAAGGTATAATAATATTACTAAATTTCTTCAAACATACATAATTTTTAAACAATTAAAGCCAAAGGAGCTTCAAGTTAAGGTGCAACGGTTAATTTTTGTATTTCTAGGAAGTAAGCACCACTTTAGATTATCAATCATTGTACCTTATACCTTTTGGGTTGATGACACCAATAAAAGCAAAACCACTAACAAAAGTTTGCACAATTTAACTTCATAAGTGCATTTGCATCAGCTTGTGTATAAATTTCTATCTATTTTAGCACAAAAACCTACTTTTTTTTTCTTCTACTTTACATATTTTTCAAAACACCCTACATAAGATAATCTATTTTACACTACATTTTATTAAAATATCAAATTTTCTTAAATTTTTTTTAATTATTTTTCTTTCTTCATACACAACCATCACCATCCACTCTCTTCCTTCATTCTTGGGATACGTAAAGAAAAAAAAAAACTAAATGCAAAATGAATAGTATTGGTGTAAATTTACACGGTTACTATATAGCAAACTTATAAATTTACACAATTATAAATGAATTGATGTGGGTCATTTTTAGGCAAAACTATGTAAATTTTACATAATTTCTATTATGCACTAACTAATGTGAGTGCCCTAACAATGGAAAAAGAGATACCCTTTCTTTTTCTCAGATTTAGGCTTCTTAAAACCTACCTTTTCCTCTTTCTATAACAACAACAGCACCACCTTTGCAAATAGTTGGATGTCCTGGTTATTGGCTTCTTAGCTTTAGGTTTTTCATAATTATAGAATGATTTAGCTCCTGATATTTAATCCAAACCTTTCATATTAACCTAGAATGGACTTTTGTTATTAATTTTTTCAAAAGAAGATGAACAAAACTTTGATATTGAAAAGCACAAATTGAATGAAATTATAATAGAGAGATATTTGAGAAAGAGAGAGAGGCATGGAGGATAAGTATAGTACCATGTAATAGTATCTTTTTGGTTCTTTAATTTGGCAGGACCAAACTCCCAACTCTTTAAAATCACCATTTCTCATCAACATTAAATTTCTTAAAAAAAAAAAAAATGTAGTCATATTTGAAATTTACATACACATTCAGATTTACATAAATAAACGCATTCTCACTCAAAAAACCAACCCCATGTTCTTCTCCAAAAAAACATGCACAAATAGTGCTTCAAAGGAAATTAATGACCAAAGCCTTAATCATATTTTAGCAACAAATTTGGATATAAAATTTAAAACCTTATCAATAATGTGTGCCATTATCTAAAATTCAGTGTTTCTTCCAAATACAATGCTATGCATAAAAAAAATAGACAACTCAAAGATCCTCTAGAAGTTGAGCTGGTGGCTGTTTTGCGTTGCTGAAATTTTGCTCATGAAGAACAGAAAAATGCTTATATTTTAGGTGATTCAGCTACATATCCATATGGATATTGATCATAATGGTTAGAAACAACATTAAAGAGGTAAGACTATTACTGAACAACTTTGAGCACTATGAAGTTTTTGTTGTAAAAAGAGAAGTTAACATGGAAAATCATACAATGGCTAGGCATGCCCAATTTGTGACGAATTTGATAGTGTGGATGGATGAAGCTTTGTAAAACAACAATTTATCATTGATGCAATTGCAATAAAATATATGCTTCCTTCAAGAAAAAAAATAGGAAAGCCAAGTTATTTAATTATTTGTGAAGCATTTGGATAGACATTTTAGAGCTTCAACAATTATGAGGGAAGCAAATGGAGAATTATTAGTTAAGTTTTCTGCTACTTCTATTTTTTGATTGTTGATGGAGTTGTCACCCTTTGGTTTTCCTACAACAAATTTTTTTTTGTTTCCTACAATTTGACATTTAAGGAAAACAATTCATCAAAATGTGCAAAACATATCCATATTACATACTTTAAGATTAACTTTCTTATGCAACTAAAGATTAATCAAATAAAGATGTGGACACATTTATACTAAATCATATTCATAGTAAGTTGAAAACCATTAAAAGTGCAACTATATTTTTTCCCCCAACCAATATGTGTCATGATCATCAACATGAAAATTCTCTTCAAGTATGAAAAATGCACAATAAGTTCCTTTAGTTATATATTTAAATTCAATCATGTGAGTTTAAGTGTAAAGAGCACTACCATATTTAGATGTACAAAACCCAAGAGATCCCCCTATACTAAGCCAGTCAAAAGCATTTAAGTATCTTAATTCTAGTATGTTTACTCTAAAAATTTATTTATGTAAAACTACTGTTGGTTTGTTTTCATTTATATTTTAAACGTTTCCTTGAAATCAAAGTAAATAAGCAGATCACTGACCTTTGTGAACAATGGCAACTCTAGCCCTACAAAGTATAAAGTGGTGGATATGGTCTGGAGGCATTCCTCTAAGAATATTTCAAACATATTACCAAAAAAAAAAAAGACAGAAAAAGATCCATGGATCGAAGAGATAGTAACTAGCATCATACAACATTGGGCCATCCTTGACCTTCTCTTTTGTAGGCATCTATTTTATGAGTCAATAATGCAATCATCTTAATGGTATTAAAAAGTCAGAGAATTTGTTTTACAGGTGTATATTTTCTGAACAACATAATTCTAAGGAATTCAAATGCAAGTCCATAAGACATTTTTTCAAACACGTATCATGCTATAAAACTCAGCCAACAGTCATGCAAACAATATTAACTCAGTTAAGATAAATCTGTTCTATATTAATTAGCAGCCCGAGTATTAAAACAATCTAAATATCTTATCCTTAGAATTATAAGTCTGGAGTACCCTAAAAAATAAATCCAAACATTCCAAGCAAAACCAAATCATTTCAAAGGCTGTAGAATGAAGAAGTAACTGAATTTAAAATCAGATAAAAAAAATTGAAGATTTTAGTAATCTAACAATTGCAGCATATGTAAAATTCAAGGCACAATCAATTAAGATAAGCAATCTTTCTCCAAAAAAAAAAAATTAAGATAAAGATTATACATAAACCATATCGGTTGTGAGATCAATGCATGCCACTATTTGAAGGGCAAAGAGGTATTATGTACTAAGTGTGACTCAATAACATATAATTAATAAACACCAGAAAACTAATCTTCATGCTAATCATGGCAGTATACACTAAATAATGGCATAAAAAATTATTTTAAAATAAGATCAGTGTGAAAAGGTATTTAATAGAAGTAAAAGAAGTCCAAAAACAAATGGGAAAAATTACAAAGCATCTCATATAAGAAAGATGAAGAAGAAATAAAACCTGTGTTAGTGAAAGATTGCTTTAAAGAGAGTGAAGAGGTATTCCATCAACTCCAAATCTCCAACCAATCATGGTGAACTTACATCCTTTGATGGACATGCTTTTGATTCTCTCATCACCTTTTCTACTTTCTGCTCTATACACAGATGGAAAGTCAATGACAGGTAACAGGGAAAAAAAATCTAATAAAATATCATACATAGGGGGGAAAAAACAGATTAAGCATGAAAAAAGGGTAAGAAAAAAATTGCACATTAATAATACATTATCCCCACACTCATGAAAGCTGTGACAGACACCCAGAAGGCCAAGAACTGTTGTCCTACATAATAGTTTGAAACAGCAATAGTAGTCCAGCTGAAACTGTAATCAAGATATCACAATTGCTATGTAAAACACATTTCAATTCACTAAAGTTGCAATGAACCCATATCAACATTTAGAACAAAGGCCTCCAAAATCACATAACAACCCAATTCAAATTCACTAAATTTTCAATGAACCCGTACCAACTCCTAGAACAAAAGCCACCTAAATCCCATTCACTAAATTTACAATGAACCCATATCAATAATTTGAACAAAAGCCTCCAAAATCACACAAAAAACCCCATTTCAATTCACTAAATTTACAATGAACCCATATCAACACTTTGAACAAAAGACACCAAAATCATACCCATTTCAATTCACTATAAATTTACAATGAACCCATACCAAAACTTAACACAAAAGTCTACATAATCATAGAAAAAAAACCAATTTCAATTGACAAAATACCAAACCCAACTTTCACCAGAATGAAACTAAAAACCACAAAAAATCAGTGACAGACACACACCTCTTTGTTCATATCAGCCTTCCTAGCCATGACAACAGCAAAGAGCAACCTGGAACTTGATCGAATTCGGAGGCCTTGATTTTGGAGGGCCAAACCTGGGGGTTCTTGTAGCAAAGGAAGACATGGCACTGGTAGAACTCGACTGACCCGGCGAGAGAAACCAAACTCAGCATCAAGTGAGTCTGACACTGCCTTCTTCACAATTTTCTTTGCCAATGATCATAATCATTGCCCATTACCTTATCATTCCATAGTTGCCACATTACAATTAAATTTTCAATGTCATACATATGAAGTCAATATATATTCCAATCCGAATGCCCACCAAAAGCCAAACACAAACAGAGAAACCAAGATATTGAATCAGAAATCTAACAAAAAAGCAAAAGACACTATCCAATATTGATTCAGTCTACTCTCTACGATGATTGCAAAATTACTACCAAAAAAAAAAAAAAATCATCCAAATATCCAAACCAAAACCAAAGCTAAGCACAAACAAATTATAACCAAAATACCTTTATAGAAACCAAATTTAACCCAAATGCCTCAATCAAAACCCTATAATCAACACAATGAGAAATAGAGAAAGCAAAAATGTAAAGGAAACATTAATGAAAGACATTTCAATTAAATAAAAAACACAGAATACATTAGAAAGCAAATAGAAAGCCAAACAAAAAACCTAAATCAAAATCAATTCAATTGAAATAACCAAGCATAAATCATATTTAAATGATACAATCTAAGTTGCACAGACACAGACACGGACACGACACAGACATAGGGATACGGCAATTTTTGAAAAATAAGGACACAACACGGTGGTTACCGGCGGTTAAATAATTAATTAAATTTTATATTTAGGCATATTTTTTAATGTTTTTAGACATAAAATACGTTTATGTCTAGAATTTAAATTATATAAAAACTACAAATAAGTAAACAACACCCAAAGTAGTACAATAATACACATAATGTTTAGAGTACAAACCATAAAAGGATAACAAGTTCAACATCAAACTAAAAACACAAAATGATAACAAGTTCAACGTCAAACTATAAACATAAAAGGATAACAAGTTTTAAACTTTCAAGATTATCACAAAACAACAAAATCATCATTATCAACATAATTATCATCCTCAGCAATACTTGTCTCCATCTCTGGCTCATCTAGTGTGAGATAAGCAATCTCAAGCAACCCAGGTCCTCCAAATGGTCCATCCCAATTATCTCCACCAATGTCCCACTTCTTAGTTTCTCCAGTAGTGTACTCGGGCCTCCTTCTTGAAAGAAGTCAAAGATTAGAATGAACAAACACTAAATCTTCAGCACGTTTAGGAGTAATTCTATTTCTCCTCATACAATGGATGAAGCCATATGTACTCCAATTCCTCTCAGCACATGATAATGAGCAAGGCTGTCCAAGATGCTTTAAAGCTAAAGTTTGAAGCACAGGTGAATTGGACCCATAAGTTGACCACCAAAGCAATGGATCATAGGTCCACCTATCCTCCATGTTATCATCATCATAAGCCTTAACTTCTGAAAACAAACCAAACTCCACATTAACATTCTTCCTATCATCAGGATCAGGAAAGAACCTTTTGAGGCACTTGTTTCTCTCCGTAGAAATTTCAGCATCCTTATGTGGCGCAACACGGCCTCTGACTTCCTTAATCCATTGATTAGTATAATACCTAGTTAAAAGCAAATAAATAAGTACAACTAATGAGTTTAGTTTATTTGTTTGGAAATGCCTAAATAATATAAACGAAAGGATTAAAGAGATAGAAAAATTACTTCAGATTCAAGGAGTGGGCTAGGCAATGAAGTGGTGTGCAATTTTTAGTCCACCGTTCAATGAGTATATTGTGTACCACAACATAGGATGGAGACTCCTCATAGTCTTCCTTGCCTTCATGCCAGTATATTTCTTTCTTCACATTTTCTATCATGGAATCCCACATTTCATACACCTTATAGAGAATAGGTGCATCCGTGTCAGCCACTCGAAGCATCTCATAAATAGGTTTTGTGAATCTCAAAATATATGCAACCTTGTCCCACCACAAATCATTCAAAACATAATCCCTCACAGTTTGAGCTTTTCCCACATCATCTTCTCTATATGACATCCATTCCTCACTAATGACCATATTTCGAAGATTTTGTTTTACTTGATACAATCTTTTAAGCATGATGATTATTGAAGCAAATCGTGTTTCAGCAACAGCAAGTAACTTCAAAGGGGAATATGAATTAAAAATTGCTAATCTCATAGAATGATTTGTGATGAAAATACAAATGAAAGTTGCCACATCTGAAACTTGTGCAATCCAGTTACATTCATTATATGCAACCTCATTTTGCAAAGAGTTCTTAGGTGCACATATATTCCTCAAGGCCAAATTGAGGGTATGGACAACACAAGGTGACCAAAAAATATGAGGATATTCATCTTCAACAATAGACCCTGCAGCCTTCATAACAGATGCATTATCAGTAATAATTTGGACAACATGTTCATGCCCAACCTCTTCAATGACCTTTAGAAACAAATCAACAATGAAATGCTTGTCTTTGTACTCTTTGGTACCATCAATGGATTTGATAAAAAGTGGCCCTTTCTCTGATGTAGCCATAAAATTGATGAGTGGCCTTTTTTGTACATCTATCCACCCATCACTTACAATGCTTAAACCCTTTTCTTTCCAAGTGTCTTTAATTGACCTCAACAACTTCTCAATATGTGCCCTCTCTTTTTGCAATAGAGTTGTTCTTAATTTATTGTAACCCGGAGGAACATAGCCCGCTAAATTATTATTAGCTGCTAATTTGATCATCTCAATCCAATATGGGTTCTTAGCAAAGTGAAAGGGTAAACTAGCAGAATAAAATGTCCTAGCAATAAGAGAATCTAATTGCTCTCGACATTGATTGTTAAAAGCCCTCTCTAAAGGAGAATTCCCAGTCCCTTTTTTTGGGGAAAAAATGGATGACTTGTAGTTGTACTACTCTCCTTACTGCCCAAATTAGGACTAGTAGAAGAATCAAATGGTAAAGACACTAGCCTAGGCTTCTTCAATCTACGTGAAGATTCCTCATACGCATCTTCTAATTTCTGCATTTCATTCTGATACTCATCTCCAACCTTGGCACATGCTTGTATTTCAAAGTTAGACAATTTTAACAAGTGTGCCTTCACCCTTGAATAAGACCCCTTGAAAGTTTTTTCACAATAGTTACATTTGAAAGATACATTCCCACCACCAACACTTGCTTTTTCTAACTTAGTAACATATTTCCATAGAGGAGCACCGGCTACCTCAGCTAATAATTTTTTGCTTTCAATTTCGGTATTCATTTGAGTAAAATCACCTATAATATTTAACTTCAATAAATAAATAAAACTACACACAAAAAAACAAATTTATAACATATAAGTTATAACTTATATGGAAAAAAAAAAAAAAAAAAAAAGACAGAGGGCGCCCACAGGCCACGGCCACAGCAGCAATGAAAAAAAAAAAAAAACACACACACACACACACACAAATGACAAAACACAAAACGCATTATAAGTTTATAACTTATATAAGTAATGGACCAACAGAACAACCCCATTCAGTGCATTCACCAGAAAGTGAAAAAAAAAAAAAAAAAAAAAAAAAAAAAAAAAAAAAAAAAAACACAAAGATAGAGAGAGAGAGAGCTCGGACCTGTTGTCCACGCTGAGAGAGAGAGAGATCGGAAGGGACAGAGGACAAGTAGCACGATGTCGACGTCAGAGCTCACTGATCGGGCCGATTTAACTCTGACGAAGTACAGAGGGCAGCGAGGTTATTAGTCAAAGTGAGTGGTGAGTCTAAACTTCTAAACTTAAGAAGAACTTTTTGAGATGTGTTTCAAATTTCAGTTAGAATGAGTCTAAATTGGTTTTATTGGGTTAGGGTTATTACAAAATCAACGGTGATGTTAAGTCCACCTATCAAAATCTGTGTTTTTTTTTTTTTCACTGCTGGCGTGTCGGACGCGTCGGAGCCGTGTCAGAGAAACGAAGAAAAAAAAAAAAGGGACACTGCCGGACACCGAAATCTGGCGCGTCGTGGCCGTTCCGGTGTCAGACACGGACATGACGCCAAAAATGGTGTGTCCGTGCAACCTAGGATATAATTTTAAAACAAAACAAAAAAAAAACCTTACCGGTAAAGGTTTCGACGAAGTGACAGAACGGTAGAAAAAATAGTGAAGCAGTTTGTTTAATCGGCCAAATGAGAAGTTTGGGTCTTTATCCTTATCTGGCGGTGGATTTCTCACAACCCACAAAAAATCTTTGATCGCTGTTTTCTAAACCCACCACTATTTCTTTTAGCTGTTTCTCCGGAAAAGAACCCAAGCTTCCGAAACATAGAAACACAACGCTTCGGCTCGATTGTGAGTTTAGTCAATTCAAACTAAAGATGTTTCAGCTTTTAGAGCATGCAGTTTTTGATCTCTCGATCTCTCTCTCCTTCTCCGTTCTCTGTATCGCAAGTTTTTTTTTTTTTTTTTTTTGAGAGGGAAATATAATTGCATTGCAATGAGAAAAGAAATTACAAAGAGTGGAACCTGCCAAGCAGGGATTTAGAGCAGCATGTCTGCATTTACAAATGAAACTAAAAAAGGAGGAGTGACCCCCTTCCACAGCCGACGAGAACCATTCCTGCGGGCAAACTGTGCAAGCTCGTGAGCTGCGTAATTGAAGGCCTGATTCAGGTGCCTAAAAGAGCAGACAGTGAGGCTTTTAAACGGTGTTACAGCGTTGCCAACAACATAATTTATCACTTAAAATATGATATATAATATATGATATATATATATATATATGATATATATATATATATATATATATATTGATATATTGATGTGGTTGTTATTCTAACAGAGTCGAATACTACTACTTCCAATCAACATTCAACAGCCAATTCATAAGCATTAATAAAAAATATAAAAAATAAAAGAAGATGAAGAAGAAAAGAAAAGCAAAACACCATCATAATTCTTATTGCGAATTCACAAATCCTATAGGTAGCATAATGCTGAACAAATGAATGAAAAAAAAAAAAAAAAAAAAAAAAGCAGAACAGGGGGCTTGCTATGGGCATTTATGGCGATGCAAGTCTTTCTTGTTCAGAGCAACAATGTGTCGTTTTGAAAATCATTTCTATCAATTTCAATTTCATTCCCTTCTTTATTATGACTCTCTTTATCTCTCCCAATCTCTTTTTTCTTTTCGTTTCTTTTTTTTATCACTCTCAAACTCAATCACACAATAATAGTTCTTTTCACAATTCTCCGGATTTGGTGAATGCAAACTGATAGTAGGAGGTTTAAGGGTTTAAAGCTTTAAACCTTTAAAAACGAGCTTTGTTGTTGTTGTTGTTGTTTTTTTTTTTTTTTTTTTTTTTTTAAATAATTCAAATTAAATTTATTCAATTTTTTACTTGGTAAATAAAGGGAGCGTGGAGACAGGAAGCATTGTTTTAAAAATTGTAAAAAAAAAGAATTGAAAATGGGGGTCCATGGATTCAATTGGGTCGGGTTGGAATTAAAACAAAGAACCCAAACCGACTCATGGAAATTTCATTTTTTATGGGATAATGATTTCAAAATTAAGTCAATCCAAGCCGTAGGACCAAGAAAAGAGTGTTTGATTGTGTGAAACACTGAAACCACAAAAATCTATTCTTGTGATGTTCATTGTAGAGAACCCTTCAATGAGAGTGTATTAAAGTTTATGGTTCACGTGGAGGAAATCATTATAGAAAGATTTCATAGGTTCATAGACTAATGTACTAGAGGCAAAGGCAACCAAGAGCGGGTTTGTTTG
Source organism: Quercus variabilis (assembly GCA_030445155.1). Classification (NCBI taxonomy): domain Eukaryota; kingdom Viridiplantae; phylum Streptophyta; class Magnoliopsida; order Fagales; family Fagaceae; genus Quercus; species Quercus variabilis. The sequence goes on from CP129447.1 coordinate 7,857,965, forward strand.
CAAAGTATGCAGAGAGGGTGGTCTATGATATATGTAAGGACTCAGTTTGGATTGGACCCAGAGTATGAGCGGGTTTTCAGTCCAACAAGCCCAAACAATAAATTTGTAGAGAATGAGTTGAAGGTTTAGGTGCTGGCCGTTGTTCACCAAGCATGAACCCTTTTTTCTTTAAAAAATGGTTATAACTGTTTACAACCGGGGGATGCTCCTCGGCCCATGGCCCGGGGGCCCTTTTTCTTCTGACCTTTTCCTTTCCCCCCCCCCCTTGCTTTACTTTACTCGCTTTTCTTATATAATCTTCATCGTCCTATCTCGTTCTTCCATCTGTTGATCATTTATTCGCCTTTCTTCTGATTGCCCATCCAATCAGAGGTCTTATTAGCACTCAAGTGGTTCTCTTTGATCAACGTTGCCCTGCTAAGGGGTTGTATCACCATTAATGCGGCCAGAGGGGTTAGGTAAATGCATTAAGTGTGGAGGTGACAGCTTGCCCTGGGCTTGTCCCTTCCAAAAATCATCCTTGGCATGCCGAGGACAAAGAGGTCCTCGACCTGGATCCGAAAAAGAGGCTTTCCCCATTTTAGCCTTGGATGGTCAGTCTTCCTCGGCGTGGGCCTTGGGCCTACTACACGATGGGCTGAGGCTATCAGGCCCATGGACCCCACAATAGCCCCTCAAAACCCTGCTACACGTTCCCTCGGACAGGGAGGAGGGTCTTGATATCTATGGGCCCTCTAGACGCATCACCCCACTTCGGTCCGCGATAATGCTAGCGACCTTTCGACTGCCCAATGTGCGTTTTTGGCATTTCAAGACTTAACATGTGCCCACATTAAATTTTGGCGGCACCATGTCTCCCACTTTCAACGGTGTGATGGTAATCGTTCGGTGGAGATCTCATACTTTTATGGGCAGGTGGTTACATTTTGGGGGAACCTAAGGGGGAGTATAAGTACCTGTTTGAACCGCCTGGTTTTCTCATTTTCGCGCTTACAACCATTGATGTGTATGATTTGAATCTGGTTCAACTTGCGCACTACCTGAAGAGAATCGTCATATTTCTATAAGTCTTCTTCTTCCAGGGACTCCAAATTTTTTCTTGATTCTATTCCTTCTTTTCTTCTTTTAGAATCTTTAGTCATCCTTGGGGAATGGGTAAGTTTAGGAAGTTGGTTGAGTCCGACGAGATGATGAACAAGTTCATTGTTGACTATGGAATACCCAATAATGTGAGTTTAAAGTACTGTGAAGAAGGGGAGTGGTACTTTAAGAGGAGAGAGGGTGAAGTCGTGATCCAGATAGTCGCTTTCGTAGAGGGAGGGATGAGAATCCCTATGAGGCCAGTGACTCTCAATTACTTTAGGCATTTCCGCCTGGCTCCTACCCAATGTGCCGTGAACGTATTTAGGATATTAGGTTGTGTAGATACCTTGAATGAGAAAATGGGGCTAAGGCTGACTCACCATGATGTGAACTGATGCTACAACCTTCATCATCTTAGGGGTAAGACGTACTATATGAAGACGAGGGACGATAGGGTCCGACTCATCCAATGTCTCCCTGATTCTAATAAGGGGTTGACTCAAGATTTCCTTATAGTGTCGGGGGAGTGGCACAATGGCTTTCATTGCCCAACGGTAGAGGGGGAGCCAGGTAGGGTATCTGAAGTAGGGGTTTCAGTATTTTTATTTTTCATAACTGTATATCCGTTTTGGTTGATTAACCACAGGAGTTTCACTTTTCTTTTCGTAGATCCGCACACTTTCGCATGTCATTTCCACCTAGTCAACAAAGCGGATTTGGAAACCGTTCTTAGGTCAGAACTTTTCCTGAACGAAACTGATAACCAGGTTAGAGTTGCTCACAAAATCCTCGAATGCGACCCAGCTCAAAATCATTCCCAGTCCCGAAGCACGTAATTAGAGCTCATGACCCTCGGCTTACTCAGATTATCGTGGTGGAGGACAGTTTTACATTTTCCGAGGGGTCTTACATACCTGAAGGCATTCTGCTAGCAGGTCCCTCCTCATCCCAATAAGTAACGGTGGCCGAGGAAGAACAATCTAAGAAGGCGAGGGAGGTAGTTGAACTGAGCTCTTCTGAGGACAAATATAGTGTGTTCAACCTAGTTGATCAGTCCGAGGATCCCTCTGGTGATCTAGGAGACCCTCATTTGTCTAAAGCCGACCTCCGGTTCCTAAGAGTTGGTACTCAAGCTGAGATGGGTTTAAAAAGACAGCCCCAAACCAGTCTTCTTGACCTGCTCGAAGGCGGTTCCAAGAAGAGTGCACCGGAGGAGTCGCAGCCCAAGCCCCCAACACCTTCGCCCCAGATACTAACTGTGCAAACCAGGTCATCCTTTGTCCACACAGTATCAGATCCTCAGACCAAGTCTTACGACCCGAAAAGGAAAAGACTTTCTAAGGGTAAGGAGCCAATGGATGGGAGTAAATCCTACTCCCCGCCCGAGGAGGGTAAATCTCGCAGGCCTCCGAAACAACTGAAGCTCAGCGGTCAACGGAAAGGTAAGAAGATCGTCCAACAGTCTGAGGCCCAAGCCTGGCTGCCCCACTGCCATGCTCCATGATCAGCCTATGATGGATGACGCATCGATACGGGAGCCTCAAGGGGCTGAGGGAGCTCTCGTAGCTGATGCCTTGAAGAAGTCTCTCCTCCTTCCCACTGACATGGCCAAGCTAGAAAATATGAGTGGGTCAGAGGTTGTCCTTGAACTTAAGAAGTATTTGGGCATGGTAGGTCATTTGGTACCTATTTACTTTTTTTGAGCTTTGTTGCTTAGTACCCTCCCTTTTCCTTACGGAGTTACCTGTTTTTTATCGATAGGCTATTCAGGCTCTTTTCAGGTTGGATGAGGAGGTCGATGGCCAAAGCAGTGCCTTAGCACAAGAGCGTGATAAGTTCTTAAAAGCTGCCAGTACCCTCAAGAAATCTGAGGCCGACCTGAAAAAGGCGACTGAGGATCTGGAGGAGATAAGAAGAGCCAGGGACACTGCTGCCTCCGACCTGGCCGTGGCCAGGAAGCAAGCTGAGGACCAAGCCACTCGCTTGCAAGACGTTGAGGGCCAGCTACAAACTGCCAAGGAAGACAATGTCTACCTGAAGAAAGAGTTGACCAAGGCAATCCATGAGAAAGGTATTGCTGAGTATGCCAGGGACGAGGCTGTGAAAGTCAAAGACGAGGCGGTATTTGCAAAAATAGACGCTGAGCGCTCTGTAGAACAGGCGGAGGAGGAGGCCTTTGCAGATGGGGCGGCTAAGACTGAAGCCACTCTTCGGGCACAAGTTCCTGCAGTGTACAGGCGTTACTGTTCTCAGACCTGGCATGAAGCCCTCAACCAAGCAGGGGTTGATGCCTCATCCGACCTTAGGAGGGAGGACAGGGTATATTACCCTATTGCGATTCGTGAGACTGCCCTTGATGCTCCCGAGGAGGGGTCCTCATTACCAGTGACTGAGAGTCGCAATAAGACCGCCGAAGATATACCTGCCGCTGACCAACCCCCCGAGGAAATTGAACCCCCGAGAACGTTGGGGGGAGTTAGAACTGAAGGTCAGGAAATACCACAGGACGTGGCGAGGCCTTCTGCGGATCCTTCGAGACAAGGCCCTTAGGCACTGGTTAAAGCCTTTTGATCTGTTTGTCGAATTAATTTGCCTACTGAGTTGAAGAGACTGGTGTATGACATAGGATAGTTTTGTTTATTTTCTCTTTCATTTCATTCTATTTCTTGCCTTAGTGGCGTTGTAAGGAGACTGTATATTTTCTGTTTAAACTAAATGCTCGATACCTTATTTCCAATTTATGGATATTTTCTTTTACTTGCTTTTCTCTATTATTCTGCTCAATACTTGTATTCTGTTCTGGAGTTAGTCTTATGAGACCACCTGCTATCTTTCAAATATAAATTTAAGGACCGTATTATAGCTTGAATCTAGGTAACACTCTGATTTTTCTACAGATAGTTATTGTCTCCAAAGGCTCAAGTCCTTAGACCATGCAAAACCTTGGTTTCGTTTAGTACCTAGGTTTAATGGTGTGAATAGTTTCACCATAGGCTTAGGTCCGAGGACTATGCAATGCCTTGGTTCTGTTTACCACTTCTATTTTTCTGTAAGTATCTAGTTTCCTCATAGGTTTGAGTCCGAAGACCATGCAATACCTTGGTTCTGTCTAGTACTCAGGTATAATGGTGTGAATAGTTTTACCATAGGCTTGGGTCCGAGGACCATGCAATGCCTTGGTTCTGTCTACCACTTCTATTTTTCTGTAAGTATCTAGTTTCCCCGTAGGTTTGAGTCTGAGGACCATGCAATACCTTGGTTCTGTCTAGTACTCAGGTATAATGGTGCGAATAGTTTTACCATAGGCTTGGGTCCGAGGACCATGCAATGCCTTGGTTCTATCTACCACTTCTATTTTTCTGTAAGTATCTAGTTTCCCCATAGGTTTGAGTCTGAGGACCGTGCAATACCTTGGTTCTGTCTAGTACTCAGGTATAATGATGCGAATAGTTTTACCATAGGCTTGGGTCCGAGGACTATGCAATGCCTTGGTTCTGTCTACCACTTTTATTTTTCTGTAAGTATCTAGTTTCCCCATAGGTTTGAGTCCAAGGACCATGCAATACCTTGGTTCGGTCTAGTACCCAGGTGTAACGGTGTGAATAGTTTTACCATAGGCTTGGGTCCGAGGACCATGCAATGCCTTGGTTCTGTCTACCACTTCTATTTTTCTGTAAGTATCTAGTTTCCCCATAGGTTTGAGTCCGAGGACCATGCAATACCTTGGTTCTGTTTAGTACCCAGGTGTAACGGTATGAATAGTTTTACCATAGGCTTGGGTCCGAGGACCATGCAATGCCTTGATTCTGTCTACCACTTCTATTTTTCTGTAAGTATCTAGTTTCCCCATAGGTTTGAGTCCGAGGACCGTGCAATACCTTGGTTCTGTCTAGTACTCAGGTGTAATGGTGTGAATAGTTTTACCATAGGCTTGGGTCCGAGGACCATGCAATGCCTTGGTTTTGTCTACCACTTCTATTTTTCTGTAAGTATCTAGTTTCCCCATAGATTTGAGTCTGAGGACCATGCAATACCTTGGTTCTGTCTAGTACTCAGGTATAATGATGTGAATAGTTTTACCATAGGCTTGGGTCCGGGGACCATGCAATGCCTTGGTTCTATCTACCACTTCTATTTTTCTGTAAGTATCTAGTTTCCCCATAGGTTTGAGTCCGAGGACCATGCAATACCTTGGTTCTATCTAGTACTCAGGTATAATGGTGTGAATAGTTTTACCATAGGCTTGGGTCCGGGGACCATGCAATGCCTTGGTTATGTCTACCACTTCTATTTTTCTGTAAGTATCTAGTTTCCCCATAGGTTTGAGTCCGAGGACCATGCAATACCTTGATTCTGTCTAGTACCTAGGTGTAACGGTGTGAATAGTTTTACCATAGGCTTGGGTCCGAGGACCATGCAATGCCTTGGTTCTGTCTACCACTTCTATTTTTCTGTAAGGAGGGGTTTGTCGTCGGATTGCTTCACTGGAGACGATTCCTCTTCGGGTTAGGTTATGATCTTACACGTGGCATTTTGTCCCGCCTCCAGTTCGAGTCCCACCCTTTTCATTTACGAGGCGTCCTTTGGCAGTTCGTTTTCCACGCTTGACATTTCGGTGCACGAGACTCGCCCTCATTAATGTCCTCGTGAATTAGCACACATCCAGCGGTCTACAGCCCCTCGGAATTTGATGGCTCCGTGATTTGCACTGTTGACAATTCTCCTTTTGGATTCTACACGAATTAATTCCCACAAACATTTATTCCCTATATAAGACTCCTTCGGGGGGAAGGTTTCTTTACATTCCATGAATTCCCAAACGTAAATAGGGAAAATACACACCCTTAGCTCCCCAAGCCCCTTAAATAACCTTGCCGAAGTTGGTAGTTATGGGGCGGCTTTGGGCGGGTGTAAGGACATCCGTGCCAAGAGCCGTCGTGGCCGCAGCCCCCACAAGGTTTCCAGCACGGCAGAGTTTAGGCGTAACCCCGATGGTGCCATGCATGGTGGCCCGGAGGGATGTCGTTGGAGTACCTAATGTCCCTCCTCGGAGCGCACCCCCGACGGAGGAGATGTGTGAATTCACGTCATGGCCGGTGCCCAAGTGTTGCCGTCTCTTACGGCCAACGCTCGTGAGGGTTGGAGAGAATCAAGGGAACATCATGAGGAAGGGTGGCCGATGCGCCTGCATCTGCTCCTCACTTTGTTCAAGCTTTGGTGCACCTGGCCTTCCTCGTCCCCTGCTTTTATTGTCAAGCTCTCCCATTCTCTTGATGCCAATAAAAGCACGGGTTGACACTTCCTTCCGGCTAGTTTTGGGGCGGGTCCACCTGGGCCTCTAATTGTAAATCTAGCTAATAGGGATAGTTGTAAAGCAAGCCTGCCTGAGCCTCTGATTATAATCTGTAACTTTTTTTTTATGAAATAACTCTAATTGTATTTTATAACTCTTTTTTTTTATGGAATAATATCAATCGTTCTCTTTTCGCTGTCAAATCTTTTTTTTTTTTTTTTACTTCGTCAACTTACTGTAAAAAGACCACCTAGAGCAATCGCCTAGTGTGCCGGCCAGGGCACTAATCCTTCCCACACACGGCGCCAATTGTAGGGACTCAGTTTGGATTGGACTCAGAGTATGAGCGGGTTTTCAGTCCAATAAGCCCAAACAATAAATTTGTAGAGAATGGGTTGAAGGTTTAGGTGCTGGCCGTCGTTCACCAAGCATGAACCCTTTTTTCTTTAAAAAATGGTTATAACTGTTTACAACCGGGGGATGCTCCTCGGCCATGCCCTTTTTCTTCTGACCTTTTTCTTTCCCCCCCCCCTTGCTTTACTGTGCTCGCTTTTCTTATATAGTCTTCATCATCCTATCTCGTTCTTCCATCTGTTGATCATCTATTCGTCTTTCTTCTGATTGCCCATCCCATCAAAGGTCTTATTAGCACTCAAGTAGTTCACTCTAATCAACGTTGCCCTGCGAAGGGGTTGTATCACCATTAATGCGGTCAGAGAGGTTAGGTGAATACATTAAGTGTGGAAGTGACAGCTTGCCATGGGCTTGTCCCTTCCAAAAATCATCCTTGGCATGCCGAGGACAAAGAGGTCCTCGGCCTGGATCCGAAAAAGAAGCTTTCCCCATTTTAGCCTCGGATGGTCAGTCTTCCTCGGCGTGGGCCTTGGACCTACTACACGATGGGCTGAGGCTATCAGGCCCATGGACCCCACAATATATATAAAGGTTTTGTAAGTCTTGACTATTTGTAATTGTTCCTTTATTTTGAATTATAAAAGACTGTTTCAGTTTGTGTCATTGGAGTGGTATTTCATTTGAAGAGTTTTTTAATTAGCTTTCTACTTGATTACCAAATCTTGTATCGTTTTTTATCGCTTATATATTCCTGTTTTATGGTGGCAATCTTTGATGCGTGTTGAAGTATAATAATATTGTGGATCATTTAATTGACATGTTGAAAATTAATTAATAATTTCACTACAAATTTAACAAAGAGGTCTAAACAAGAAAATTTTAAAGCTATGGTGGCCACCCTAAATGACGAATTTGAGAGTGAGTCTGAAGGTGAAGGTGTCCAACATATCTTTTTTTGTTTTTTTTTTTTTTTTTTGTTTTTTTAACTTTTTAGTTTATTTTTTTTATTTACATTTTTTAAAAAGCCTTAATTTTTTTTTTTAAATACAACTATAATTTTTCCACTTTCAGCAAATAAGGTTTTCTTTTTTCTTTGCAAAAAGCTAATCGAAGAAGATCCAGTCTATAAGTAATTTAAATTCTATTGCTTTTATGTATACATATTTCTTTTTCTTCTTTTGTGTAATTATTATATTATGACAATTATTATCAGACTATTAATTTAAGGATTATTGGAATTTTGTCTTGAGTTTTTTTTTTTTTTTTTTTTGTATGGAAATAAATACAAAAAAAGAGTTTAGAAAGTATTTTTACTTCATTACCAAATATTAGGCTAAATCACATATTGCACTCTCTAATTTTGTCTAAAATTCAATTAAGTTATATAACTTCAATTTTGTTCAATACAATCCTCTAAGTTTCATGCTAGGTCTTAATGGTTTCTCTACCATGGGAACTTATCTTGATGCTGGTCCTAAAGAATGCTTGATCTCTAGGTTTGATGATGTGGCTAGATTAGTGTTTGTGAGAATTTGGTAGTGGGGGTCAATACAATCCTCTAAGTTTCATGCTAGGTCTTAATGGTTTCTCTACCATGGGAACTTATCTTGATGCTGGTCCTAAAGAATGCTTGATCTCTAGGTTTGATGATGTGGCTAGATTAGTGTTTGTGAGAATTTGGTAGTGGGGGTTTTGTTGGGTATAATTACCGATTATTGATAGTCGATGAGTGAGGTGTTTGGGTTTTGTGTGTTGTGTGTTCTATTGGTTGGTCATGTGTGGTGGGGTTGGGAGCACCATGAGCTGCCAATAACCCATTCACCACCACCCACAAATCCCAAACACTTAAAAACTCATAAAAATTTCTCACTACTTTGCAATCTAATAGTAGAAACTACAAAAACAAGGCATTCTATTTTTTAATCCTTCCCTTTTTGTGTGCTCTTCTTTAGTTTAATTATTTTTTAAATCCCAAATAATAATTTATTTAAATTATTTATTTTTTTCAAAAATATTCTTTATTAATTTTATGACATTTTTAATGTAAAAAAATAACAAAATTAAGTTGTTTTGGGAGTCATTAACAGTGCAATTTTGACGAACACTAATAGAGAAGGATTAAATAAAATAAAATTGAAATTTAAGGAGCCAAATTGAATAAAATCAACAATAAAAAATTGAATTGAATTTTAGGTAATACTAAAACGTGCATTTTGTAATTTACGCGAAATATTATTATTATTTAAATTGTGGTTCACTGTAGAAGCATTACTATATCTTCAACGTTGTATTGTTTTCTTCCACTACAACGCTCAGGAACTCTCAAAGTCTTCGCTCCACCCGAACCTCTACTCTTCCCCGTAACCAAGCACCATCTGAACCCATCTCCCAAAGTCAACTCCTAGATCTGAAGCTGTCCGCCTATGATCTGAGTTTCCACTTCCAACCCAGAAATAAAGTAGTCATATCATATTAGTATATTGTCAACTTCTTTTCCAGTTTCTATAGCAACTCCTCAAGAACATGGCTCAAATTGGCTATGGCGTTGTAGTGAAGGTCCTGGAGCTGCATGGATCCCATGCTTACCAAGAGCTCAGCTCGGCATGTGGCGTCCCGAAGTGATCTGAAAAAAATTGGGCACACTGTCGATCTCAGCCATCAAAGCCGTACTCCTGGATGCTGAGGAGAAGCAAGCAAATGACCATAGGCTGAGTATTTGGCTAGGGGAGTTCAAAGAAGTTCTTAAAGATGCCGAGAATGTGCTGGATGAATTTCAGTACCTACTTCCGCAGAAGGAAGTCATGAAGAGACATGGGAGCACTAGCAAAAAGGTGAGTCATTTCTTTTGAATCCACTTGCAGTACGTTTTGAAATGGCACATAAAATCAAGAGAACACCTTCTGTCCGGAGCTGGCGTAAACCAGCTCTTTTACGCCACCAATAATAAAGCATCACATCAGCTTTTTAATGAAAAGCCAATACATTCTAATACACACAATCACAGCTCACGTAAACCTTCAATCCTCAATCAAACTACATGACAATCTCAAACAAACCCCAAATCAGATTCCTCCTCTCCTCATTCTGTTCATATTAGTATAGGTTTGGTTGATTTGGCATGAATTTTGCTGTTTTTGGGTATTTTCATGAGTTTGATTGGATTCTTAAGTGGTAGGTTCGAACCCTTAAAAAAATCTGATTGTGATTTTTTTTTTTTCCCCAGCTAGTCTGGATTCTTTATGTTAATACTTACTTACATATCATTCATGTTGGGCTAGCTGTGTTTGGTTTCTGAAATGTAATGTAAAGGGAACAAGTTAGTTAGTTAGTTACTAGTGGAAGATTCATTTACTCAGAAACTTCTTTTTTTTTTTTTTTCTTTTTTTTTTTAATTTAATTTTACTGCATTTTCTCAGAATTTTAACGGACCATAGTTTGCTGTAGTAGATCTTGGATCCAAATTTCATTTCTGTTCCTTTGTTTTGTTAATTATTAATTAATTTATTAATTTATTTTGTTAAAAATAACAGATGTTTTGATAATCAGCTATATGGACTCATTTTGCTTAAACTATCTATTGTGTTTTCGTTGTTTTCATTTCTCTGGTGGCAGTGGCTGTAGATCTCTGAATTTTAATTCTGTATGATTACTCACATTTCTTTGGGTCATGTCTCGTGTAGGTCTCTGATACAAGTAGTAATATTTCTTTGTTTACTCTCTACTGTATGCCAAATTTGGCTTAGAAAAGAAAGAAAGAAAGAAAGACTATCACATTTTAGGGCACTTGAAGTTTGTTCTTTTGTTCTTCCCTAATAGGCTTTTTAGTCATAACAAAATGAAAAACTAATTTGAAATGGCCAAGTTGTGAGTGTCTGTTGTACATTAGGTAGCCATATAGATTGATTAAGTAATGGAAAGGGGGAAAAAAATGGAATGGAAATGGGGTTCTGTGTTTTACGTAGAAACCACATGGGGTTTATGTATTTTTCCCTTATTATTATTATTTTTTTTTTTATGAAATTACTATTAGTATTATGCCATTTTTTGGATAAGTAATGGAACTTTATTGATACCAAAAAAATAGTTACCCAAGCATATAGGATGTATACAATTGGGGACATTACAATCAATCGCCCCAAGTACAATAATCAATCAAGTCACAAACTGAACATAAAGAATAACAAGCCACGACTAACATCCAATCCAGGAAGTGTTCACAACTGACATGTTTTGTGTCTTATTCTCAAGAAGTGTTCAAGACTCGAGAGCCATGCTACCGCCTGGACCACCTCAAAGTTTTGCACTGCAGAAAGTTCAAGAAGTTATAAAACCTCAAGTAATTGACACATAACCCTCTCTACTCTCTATTCAAATATTAACTTCCCTTGTACAGGACAATCATCATGCATTAGCTTTATTTTAATTTATATTCTGATGTGACTATAGTTATTTGAACAAACATTGATTATCCCTTTGTTGTGCTGTTCATTTTACATTTTTTTTTAAAGTATGCGAGAGGTTGTAGGCTCAAGACTCACTAAGTTTGTGCTTAACTCACCAAGAAAAAAATAATACTTTTGTTGTTAGTTGTAAAATAAATTGATAATGGCATTTGAGAGAGAGTTATGATTTGAAGGGCAATGTATCTTCAGTGGATATGGCTTTGGATATAATTAATTTAGAAGTTTGCTTTTATGTATTGTGGTTTCTCTACTCTCTAACTTCAAATTATACATATAATACACATTGTGCTTGCTATTTGCATATGCTAGTATTTTGGTCATTGATCTTGTTGGGCATACATGCTTACCATATGGTCTAATGTATCTATTATTATAGGTCTCAACCCAAACAAGCGTTGCTGGAAGCAATGGAGTTGGTAGATTTGGAAAAGGAGTTGGAGCTAGAAAAGGAATTGGAACTGGTGCTGGAAAAGATTGAAGGGCAGTTGCAGTGCTAGTTTTGTTGGACCTTTTATATATTAGGACCTTTGATTGTTTGAACCTTTTATGGTTACTGTTTTGTACAGCTGTCCATAAGCTTATTTGATCATGTTAATGGACAAAAGTAACCTATTTTATGTTGATCTTAGGTAGGACCTTTGGTTTGACAAACATTACTAGTCATTGTCTTGTAAAACCTTTCATAAGCTTATATGATGGTGATAATGGACATAATTATCCTATTTTTTGTTGGATAATAATTTACAAAACCTTTATGTTAACAACTAAATATTAAAGCAACTCGACTAAATTTATTTATCTTATGTGGTGATTTTGTTGAACAATCTATTGAGCAATATGATGGTGATACTGAACAAGCTTATGTGGTGTTTATGTTGAACAAGCTGTTGAACAATATTAAGGCAAATCAACCAAATGCCAATTTCCATTGCAAGAAATGCATTTTCCATTACAATATAATATAATGAGTAGCCATTACAATTGTCATTACATTAAATAAGATAAGAAACTGACTACTTTTTCAAAACAATTGTCACTACAATTTTTTACAATAAGTAAACTACAATTCACCTATTCTAAATACAAGTCCTTGGCCATTTGCTTTCACATTGCCAAACTAATTAGCCTTCTCTAACTGCAGAATTTTAGCTTCCAACTTGTTAGCCTTTCGTAGTAATCCAGTGATAATTTGCTTAGCTCTGGTACCAATTTCTCCATCAATCCACTGTACAAAGTTGCAATTAATTTACACTTGTCTACAATGTTAAAATATGCAAATAATTATCCAAGTTTGATAATCTGACCAAAATTTGATAATCTGACCAAGTTTGATAATCTGACCAAATTCTGACCAAAACTGGGCAACCAACAAGCATTCTATCCTTAGCAAGCATGCCTTATCAGCCATCACTTATCTTTGCGCCCTTATCAACATTATCAATACGCACTCTATCAACATTAGCAACATGCACTCCTTGCAAATTCAGACAAGCTTGTGTCATATCAAAGCCAATGTAGAATACAAAAAATTTGTAAGTCACATAACCAAATTCCTCACTATTTATGCTACTAAGCTTCAAAATCAACCACATTGTGGAAGTATCCATGCCAACCGAAAGGTACCCAATCAACCACAGTATCCATGCCCTGAGAGGAATTTTTTTCATCCTATTAAAATAAAATCAAAACAAAAAAGTGAGCTTAAGTTTTATACAAAGAAAAAGACAATGACTAACAAATTAAAAAATATACAAAACAAGCCTAGAAATATACAATCGACTTCAGGAATATGCATAACAAACCTAGAAATATACATAACAAGCCTAGAATCAGGACAAAAAAACTGCTAAGAACAAACATTATAATCAAAATAGAAGAAAAAAAAAAAAAAAGGTTTTTTCTTTTCAATACACTTGAGTTCAGATATATACAGGACAAGCTGGGCAAATAGGACAAAAACACTACTAAGAACAAACATATCATCAAAATAGAAGAAATCAAGTATCTTCTTTTCAATGCACAAGTTCAGAAATATACAAAACAAACCTAGAAAGTAACAAATTGCCTACAATAATAAATTGGTTCAAATCAAGGTGCTAAGAGAGGGTATACAATCCTCCAAAGGTCAAAAGTACCACAATACAACTAGTTAAAGGCTACAATATGGACTCTTCGAGATCCAAGAGACTTGCCTGACTTACCACCACCATCAGGTGCAAAAATGAGAAAGGGCTAGCTGAATTCATCCAATCAGCATACATAAATAATAAACTGACCAGAAATCATTCAAAATGTATTCATCCAATTGACAAGGTGCTTAGAGTGACCAGAAATCATCTTTTTTATTCATTAGTTACAAGGGAAATCCAATGTTGCTTGCACCTTAAAATCAATCATTGAAAAAAAAAAAAAAAAAAACTAACCAATAGCATCCAAGTATTGCTAAGAGGGAAAGAGAATGAAAAAAAATGTGATAAATGAAACCAAGAAAGTTTCGTTTATAACATAATAGAGTCACACTATATCTAAACCTTCACAACACATTCATATATCAAAACATAAAGATTGCAAATAAGAGAAGAAAGCATAAGAAGTTTATAACTTTGAGTTGACAAATAGCTCCTTCACCATATAAGAAATCGCATCATCTCACATTTATAATACATATAAGAATTAAAAAAAATGTGTATAATCATATAGAAAGCCTCAAAAAGATTTGGTATATAGTAGAGAGTAGACAAAGAAATGTTACTACTTGTCTCAGAGATCTGCACCAGACGTGACCCAAAGAAATGTGAGTAATCATATAGAATTAAAATTCAAAGATCTACAGCCACTGCCACTACTGCCAGAGAAATGAAAACATCAAAAACACAATAGATAGTTTAAGCAAAATGAATCTATATAGCTGATTATCAAAACATTTGTTATTTTTAACAAAATTAATTAATTAATAATTAACAAAATAAAGGAACAGAAATGAAATTTGGATCCAAGATCTGCTACAGCAAACTGTGGTCTGTTAAAATTCTGAGAAAATGCAGAAAAATTAAAATTTAAAAAAAAAAAAAGAAAAAAAAAAGGAAGTTTCTGAGTAAATGAATCTACCACTAGTAACTAACTAACTAACTTGTTCCCTTTACATTACATTACTTTTCAGAAACCAAACACAGCCAGCCCAACATGAATGATATGTAAGTACATATTAACATAAAGAATCCAGACTAGCTGGAAAAAAAAAATCACAATCAGATTTTTTTTAGGGTTTGAACCTACCACTTAAGAATCCAATCAAAACTCATGAAAATACCCAAAAATAGCAAAATCCATGCCAAATCAACCAAACCTATACTAATATGAACAGATTGATATCCAAAAAAATTATCCCAAACTCATCAAAATCACGAAATCCAAAAATTGGAGAAATAGCAAATAATAATAGAACAAACCTTGAGTTCGGTGTTGCAGTGCCAGCTCCAGAGATGACGTGTGCAGCGGCAGGGTGGAGCTCCGGTGCTAAGATGAGAGGAGGAATTTGATTTGGGGTTTGTTTGAGACTATCGTGTAGTTTGATTGAGGATAGAAGGTTTATCTGAGTTGTGATTGTGTGTATTAGAATGTATTGGTTTTTGTTAAAAAACTGATGTGGCGCTTTATTATTGGTGGCGTAAAAGAGTTGGTTTACGCCAGCTCCGAACTGACGGTATTCTCTAAAATCAAAGGTATTAGGAAGAGGGTAGATGAAATTGCAGCTGAGAAAGATAAATTCAATCTTGGTCAAGGACTTGAAGATAGAAAGTTAAACATGCAGGAAAGGAGGGACATGACCCACTCCTTGTTTATCCTCAGGATTGTTGAAAATCAAGCACCGCTTCTCTCTCTTTCTCTAGAAAACTCTCTTGCATTTCTGAATTTCTCTAAGATGCTCTTTCCGGATTTCTCTATGAGATATCTCTAGAGACTTCTACGTAGAAGTAAAACTCAGCCACAAACTCAGCCCCTTGAGCATTTAAAACTGCCGGCAAGTATTGTGCAATTCGCTTCTCACCAACTGCTGAATCTTTTACGACCCCTTCACGTGCATTTAAGAAAACACCAGCATATTCAAAGGTTACATGGAGATCCGTCTAAGCTACAACAATAAGAACTACAAATTAATGACATTTAACATGCAAAAGAGCTAGAATTTATATATCTTAACATAACCATTTAAAAGCATTTCAGAAAAGGTTTAGGTGTACAAGCATAAGCATATTAGCAATCAAAATGAAATTTTATTCTCGATAAGTATTTAAGAGATTAAATTGAGAGATAAACCGGATTTTTCAGACTTCATTTTTCATGCATTGAGTCATCATTGATCATTCCTCATTCCAATTTTTTTTTTTAAATCACCAAAGGCTATGAACTGTCATTGCTAAATGAATAGATATTACGCTTATTCCAGTAAGAAATACATCCTTTGTGGAGTGTTGCTCAGCTTCACATCACAGCAGAAATACATCCTTTTCAAGTATGCTACAGCAACCTCTTTCATTTTAAGCTGACATTACTTTTCAAAATTTTAAATAGTCATAGTGGCTTACCAAAAAAGCAGAAAGCAATCATTTCCATGGGTGCTGGAAGATCATCAGCTTTTTGAAGCACTCTCTTATCAACCATTCTAAACCATATTCATTCCATTTGCTGGCCTGTGCTTTGTACATCCTCCATGATGGCTTG
Organism: Quercus variabilis; assembly: GCA_030445155.1. Lineage (NCBI taxonomy): Eukaryota > Viridiplantae > Streptophyta > Magnoliopsida > Fagales > Fagaceae > Quercus > Quercus variabilis. Next base: position 7,873,880 of record CP129447.1, read on the forward strand.
AATTGGCCGTCCAGGAAGGCTTGTATTCTTAAACAAGGCAACAGCTTCATATTTACTAGAAGAATAATATAACCTTTAGAAATCCAAAGGGTGTATGACCCTATATCTGTTGAGACACAAGTTGAACTAGCTTGGAGATCATTTTGGAATTTACTAGTGCATGACCCCATATCTGTTTCAATTATCATTTTCGAATTTTCGAACCATGGTCTGTTTCAATAACTAATAAGTGGCCTCTATCATCACAATCAAACCGTTCATTAATTAAAACTGAAATTAATCTAGTAGCCAGCACCAATAATGCATTTAAAATAAAAACCAACCTCTGTTCGAAGTGTTACTATTCTCATTTGTAAAACCCTAATACCCAAACAACCTTCACAAATCACAAATACATCTATAACCCGGTTACAACAGAGTAATAATTTAAAACAGAGACCACATACTTGGTAAGTGTTTGGAATAGGGCCTACCCAAACAATCTTCAAGGAGCCTTTCTTTTTTCTCACAATAATCAGAAACCCTACTTCATTACCCTAGAGTCAAGAATGCAAGTTTCACATCATGTAATCACTTATAAATGGATAAGGAGGTAAATGAAAGCTTCCAAGGATATCAAATTTTGATGTTTCACGCCATTGATCAAGTAGGAAAATGAATAAGAAAACATTGAATGATTACTATTTTAGAAGTCCAAGCATAACAACTAAAAACAAAAGGCAATATGTGAAGTGCCTTACTAAAATAATGTTCAAGGAATTTCCGAGTTTCAAGTTATATTCTCTATCTGCATCATCTCAAAAAAATTTGAGGACTTATTGTCCTATTCCCTGAAGCCTTCCGACCTGATTTATATAAAGAATAGCAAACTACGAAATCTAAAACACAACTAACAGCAGAATTACTTGACAATGAAAGAATCCAAAATCCATAAATGGCAACTGTCCAAAGCTGCAAAATCAACCGGCCACTCTTTCTAGAAAATAGAGCCCAAAATTTTTTAAATATAACAGCAACAGAGATTGATGAATGAGAATTTAGATTTACATCAAAAGCAGGATCCTTTAAATGTAGACAACAAACATTACACTGTTACAACACGTAAGTTTGAAGGGTATTATTCACCAATGAGGAATTGGGGGCAAGGAAGGGTAGAAAGCATCTATGTTTAACAAAGAACAATATAGGTTGAATGTATAACCTAACTATTTCTTACAAATTTAGGAGAAAAGGAAAGCTCTGCATATGACGTTAGTAATAGTAACAAGGGGATTACAGGTAGGCCAAATCCATCAAAGATCATAATATTAGTCGAAGTAGAAAGAACATAATCTCTAATATTAACTACTAGATAAGGAAAATTTACTAGTATCAATGGTCTTTGGTTGATATTCAATTGACCTATAACAAGCACCCAAATTGCCACATGAGCATCATCAACTACAAACAAATTATTCTGTCATTTCGAAAATAAATAAAACTAATTCCATGTTTGCTATGTTGCATCAACTGAAGCTCAAGATAACTATCCCAAAATTAACAACACTAGTGCTCAACATATTTTTCAAGGAAAGATAAAAAAAAATAATAATAATAAAAAAATGGAATAGAATAAAACAACCAAGCGCGAATACAAGAAAAGAAATATCACCAATAAAAGAAAAACTTAAAACAAATATACCTAGTCCTTAATCATTATCAATATGTCAATATGATTACAGTACAAAGTAAAACAATAAACTTACTCCATTATAGAGATGGCTTTATCTATTGGGAGGGAGGGAGGCATGAAGAAATTCTTGAATGTTCTTATCTACTTGATTAGATGACAGCATATCAACTAACAAGCTTGCAGTGGTTGCATCTGCTGAAAATCCCTTGTCAACCATTATTTGGAGATATTTCGTTGCCTTTGATGTCTCATTATGTTGCAGTAACACTTGGATAATTCTGTTATATGTGCGATTGTTAGGTGAGCAACCATTCCCTTCCATTTTCTCAAGCAACTCACATGCTTCATCTATTAGTTCCTCTTGGCACAGCCCCTTGATCATAATATTGTAAGTTGGAACATCAGGCTGCAATCCTTTGGTAGGGAGACTATAAAAGAGTTTTCTTGCAGTTGTAAGCTTCCTGACATTACAAAAACCGTCAATCAAGATGTTGTAATAAATCAAAGTATTATGCTTCAGCCCTTTGTCTTCCATCTCTTGAAACAATGCCAATGCCTCAGCAATTTGTTTATTCTTAAGAAGGCCATCTAACAAGATGGCATAGGTCTGGGGATTTGGATGTTGGCCAAAAGCTTGCATGCTATGGAATAGCTCAAGTGCAGCTTGGGGTCTCTTCACTCGACAAAAGCCACCTATAAGAGTGCTGTAAGTCACAACATCAGGAATCATTCCTTTGTTGGACATTTCATGAAAGAGACACATTGCCTCGCCAATTTTTTTACTTTTGCAATATCCATTTATCAATATGTTATAGCTAACCACATTGGGCGAACAACCCCTCTCAACCATCGTATTAAATGCTTTGATAGCATCATCCATTTTGTTTTGCAAACAATAACCGTCAATCAAAGAGTTATAAGTGACGGAGTCAGGCTCAATGCCTCTTTGAACCATTTTAGCAAAAACTTCTTTTGCCTCTCTCAACCTCTCTTCCTTGCAAAGAGTGTCCACCAAAATGCTAAAGGTGTACACATCTGGAATGATCTTCCTTTGCGCCATCTCATTCAACAAAGTAGCAGCCTCCCTCCACCGGCCAAAATTGCATAGTCCTTGAATTAAGCAACTGTAAGTGACAACATTTGGCTGAATGCCTTTACTCATCATTTCAGACAAAAGGTTCAAAGCCTCAGTTACCAATTTGTCCTTACATAAACTGTCAATGATTGTGTTATAGAGCACCACATTAGGTTCAAAATTCCCTTTTTCTAGCGTCCTTAGCAACCTAATAGCTGCACTAGTCTCCCCAATCTTACACAGACCGTTTACTATAGTCCCACAAGTAATCACATTAGGCTCATACCCTTTGTTCTCCATTTCTTCTACCAACCTCACAGCTCCAGAAACATTACCTTGAAGACAGAGACCTTTAAGAAGAGTGTTTAGAGTTATACGGTCTGGTTGATAACCAAGTTTCAAAATTGTTGCTAAGACAGAGAACCCAAAACCGACCCGGTTCAAATGGCAGTAGCAATTAATCAATATATTGAGAGTATAAAAATCGGGAGTAATTCCAAAGGATCCCATATTTCTAAGTAGAGTAATGACTACGGGGTAATGCTTCATTCTTGCAATGGAACCCAAGATGCGATCAAAATCCACGATGGAAGGCAAAGGGTGCATGTGAAGCATTTTATCAAACAGGTCTAAGGCATGATCAAGATTCTTAAAGGTTCCACATTTGCAGTGATCTCTCACAGATTTCAACAACTGATTTGGGATTTTTGCATTTTCTCTTCTACTGCTAATATTATTAGTAGAATAAGTAAAAGCATGAAATGGAAGGCTTCCTCTAATAATCAAACGACTGTATATAGAAACAAGAGAGGATGTTGATTTACCCATTTCCTCAAGAAGAAGAAGAAGAAGCAAAGCCCCGGAGCAATTAGTAGCTTGGTGTTCACAATGACTGACTCAGGCAGCTACCAATTCGGGTCGGGTCGGGTCTGGATTGGTTTCGGCTGAGCCCCGGAGCTTGAAAGAGGAGAAATCGTAGTGATGGAGTTGGCAAATCAGAGAGCGAAACTGGAAGCTGTGAGCTGTGAGTGGGGACTGTACGAGGGAGTGAGAGTGAGAGTGAGAGTGAGAGCGAGGGTGGAGTTGGCAATTCTTAATCTCTGTACTTTTGGGTTTCTATGAGGTTCTGTATTTCCTAATGAAAAACTCATTCCCGTAAAATATCGTTGATATATTTTTATTGTTTTATTTATTATGATATATTTTATAGTATTATTTCCTAATTTTTTATAATTACTAAAATACATTTTTGGTCCAAATTTTAATTTATGAGATTTTTTATTTTGAAAAATAATTTTTATTTGTGAGATTTAAGTGGTCACTTTTATTTGTTAACTAGTTTTATGTATAAATTTTAAAATATATATTTTTTGATAATATAATTAAATTTAATAACAAATAAAATAGTAAAAATATTTTATATATAATGGCAAGTTTTAAATTTCTAAAACTAATCCTTCCTTTTTTTGGTGTGCTCTTCTTTAGTTTAATTACTTTTTAAATCCCAAAAAATAATTAAATTTAAAAAAAATATATTCTATATTAATTTTATGAGATTTTTAATGTAAGAAAATAAAAAAAATTAAGTTGTTTTGGAAGTCATTAACAGTGCAATTATGACAAACACTAATAGAGAAGGATCAAAATTAAACAAAGTTGAAATTTAAGGAGCCAAATTTAATAAAATCAACAATACAAGATTGAATTGAATTTTAGGTAATACTAAAACGTGAATTTTGTAATTTAAGCGAAATATTATTATTATTTAAATTGTGGTCCACTGTAGAAGCATTACTAGAAGAATATCTAACTTCTTTCTCTTTCTCTAGAAAACACTCTTGCATTCCGGAAATTTCTCTAAGATGCTCTTTCCAGATTTCTCTACGAGATATCTCTAGAGACTTTTATGTAGAAGAAAAACTCAGCCACAAACTTAGCCCCTTGAGTATTTAAAACTGCCGGCAAGTATTGTACAATTCGCTTCTCACCTACCGCTGAATCTTTTACGGCCCCTTCATGTGCATTTAAGAAAAGACCAGCATATTCAAAGGTTACATGGAGATCCGTCCCTACAACAATAAGAACTACAAATTAATGACATTTAACATGCAAAAGAGCTAGAATTTATATAACTTAACATAACCATTTAAAAGCATTTTAGAAAAGGTTTAGGTGTACAAGCATAAGCATATTAGCAATCAAAATGAAATTTTATTCTCGATAAGTATTTAAGAGTTTAAATTGAAAGCCTTCTTTTTTTCTAGAGCCGCTGTAATAAAACTGCTTGAGCTAGGCCCGTAACCACATCACGTATATTTCAGTCCACTCACTTCGCATCCTTTTTCTGGAATTCAAATGGCTTATGAGACCTTTTAGTGGCTATTGGCTTGTCTTTATACTTTCATTTCGCGGCATCGGAATCAAAGGACAGTACCATAGGTAGGAGAGGGTTCTTCGATACGATACCTTTTATTTACCTGCAGCGACGCCCCTTGGGGATCCTGCTTTTGCGATCCCCCTTTCTTTTAATAGGACCAGACGCCCGATCGACTCCAACTACTTGTCGGGTTCGACCTGCCCTCATCAGAGGACCTTTAATAGGTCAGGATGCGTACTTTAAAAGACCAATTATGGGGTCCTCATGAAGCCTAACGAGTCTCAATCCTTTACACGATTAGGAAATCTCAAACGTCGAAGACAGCTGGGCCATTGTGTTAGCCTCAACATTGGGCCTTCTAGGTACATGGTCAATCTGAATTTCATCAAACTCGGCGAATCGAGTCTAGGGCTCTTTTTGTGTATGGCTGCTGCTTTGCTTCTATTGCCTGATACTCAGCGATGACTTGTCTCACTACTAGCTGAGAATCACCCTTATTAACGTTAACGTGGATGGATCGCATGCCCATTGCCGCAGCTAGTTCTAATCCGATAAGCAAGGCTTCATAGTCAGCTACGTTGTTGAGCTAGCTTCCTTGAAGAGGCTTGATGGGAAAGAGAGGTGAAAAAGGAGAACCTAAGGAAGGTCTCTCTCTACCTCACAAGCTCTTGGATTCCATGGCTAAGGCTTACTTTGGCGGATTTTAGGTGAGGGTGGAGGAGTAGGATAGGGGGTGAGTGTAAGATAGAACCTCAGGATTCTAGGGAAATTTTCGCATATAATAAGGGTGGTGCTAGGGCTCAAGACCATTTTGAAGGGGGAGTTGGATCATAAAGAAGAGTTTGTTCCTTTGTTTGAAGAAGAACAATCCTACCGGACTCATTTGAGATAGGAATGGCTAAACTTATTGTCCCAGGAAGAAAGCTACAGAAACTACCGCATCTAGCTAGGAAACGGCGTCTTTTTCTCCTAAAGACCTTTTCCAACCGGAGAGTTGCTTCAAAAATGATCATACTTGAGGAGGATTTTTTGCTTCAAAACGTGAATTTTGTAATTTAAGCAAAATATTATTATTATTTAAATTGTGGTCCACTGTAGAAGCATTACTAGAAGAATATCTAACTTCTTTCTCTTTCTCTAGAAAACACTCTTGCATTCCGGAAATTTCTCTAAGATGCTCTTTCCAGATTTCTCTACGAGATATCTCTAGAGATATCTCTAGAGACTTTTATGTAGAAGAAAAACTCAGCCACAAACTCAGCCCCTTGAGTATTTAAAACTGCCGGCAAGTATTGTACAATTCGCTTCTCACCTACCGCTGAATCTTTTACGGCCCCTTCATGTGCATTTAAGAAAAGACCAGCATATTCAAAGGTTACATGGAGATCCGTCCCTACAACAATAAGAACTACAAATTAATGACATTTAACATGCAAAAGAGCTAGAATTTATATAACTTAACATAACCATTTAAAAGCATTTTAGAAAAGGTTTAGGTGTACAAGCATAAGCATATTAGCAATCAAAATGAAATTTTATTCTCGATAAGTATTTAAGAGTTTAAATTGAAAGATAAACCGGATTTTTCAGACTTCATATTTCATGCATTGAGTCATCATTGATCATTCCTCATTCCAATTATTTTTTAAATCACCAAAGGCTATGAGCTGTCCTTGCTAAATGAGTAGATATTACGCTCACTCCAGTAAGAAATACACCCTTTGTGGAGTGTTGCTCAGCTTTACATCACAGCAGAAATACATCCTTTTCAAGTATGCTACATTAACCTCTTTCATTTTTCGCTCACAATACTTTTCAAAATTTTAAATAGTCATAGTGGCTTGCCAAAAAAGCAAAAAGCAATCTCTTTCACGGGTGCTGCAAGATCATTGGCTTTTTGAAGCACTCTCTTGTCAACCATTCTAAACCATATTCATTCCATTCGCTGGCCTATGCTTTCTACACCCTCCATGATGGCTTGAATTGGCCATCCAGGAAGGCTTGTATTCTTAAACAAGGCCACAGCTTCATATTTACTAGAAGAATAATATAACCTTTAGAAATCCATAGGGTTGTATGACCCTATATCTGTTGAGACACAAGTTAAACTAGCTTGGAGATCATTTTGGAATTTACTAGTGTATGACTCCATATCTGTTTCAATTATCATTTTCGAATTTTCAAACCATGGTCTGTTTCAATAACTAATAAGTGGCCTCTATCATCACAATCAAACCGTTCATTAATTAAAACTGAAATTAATCCAGTAGCCAGCACCAATAATGCATTTAAAATAAAAACCAACCTCTGTTCAAAGTGTTACTATTCTCATTTGCAAAACCCTAATATCCAAACAACCTTCACAAATCACAAATACATCTGTAACTCGGTTACAACAGAGTAATAATTTAAAACAGAGACCACATACTTGGTAAGTGTGTGGAATAGGGCCTACCCAAACAATCTTCAAGGAGCCTTTTTTTTTCTCACAATAATCAAAAACCCTGCTTCATTTCCCTAGAGTTAAGAATGCAAGTTTCACATCATGTAATCACTTATAAATGGATAAGGAGGTGAATAAAAGCTTCCAAGGATATCAAATTTTGATGTTTCAAGCTATTGATCAAGTAGGAAAATGAATAAGAAAACATTGAATGATTACTATTTTAGAAGTCCAAGCATAACAACTAAAAACAAAAGGCAATATGTGAAGTGCCTTACTAAAAGAATGTTAAAGGAATTTTCTAGTTTAAAGTTATATTCTCTGTCTACATCCTCTCAAAAAAATTTGAGGACTTATTGTCTTACTCCCGGAAGCCTTCCAACCCGATTTAGATAAAGAATAGCAAACTCCGAAATCTAAAAACAACTAACAGCAGAATTACCTGACAATGAAAGAATCCAAAATCCATAAATGGCAACTGTCCAAAGCTGCAAAATCAACCGGCCACTCTTTCTAGAAAAAAGAGCCCCAAAATTTTTTAAATATAACAGCAACAGAGATTGATGAATGAGAATTTAGATTTACATCAAAAACAAGATCCTTTAAATGTAGACAACAAGCACTACACTGTTACAACACGTAAGTTTGAAGGGTATTATTCACCAATGAGGAATTGGGGGCAGGGAAGGGTAGAAAGCATCTATGTTTAACAAAGAACGATATAGGTTGAATGTATTACCCAACTATTTCTTACAAATTTAGGAGAAAAGAAAAGCTCTGCATATGAGGTTAGTAATAGTAACAAGAGGATTGCAGGTATGCCAAATCCATCAAAGATCAGAATATTAGTCGAAGTAGAAAGAAGATAATCCCTAATATTAACTACTAAATAAGGAAAATCTACTAGTATCAATGGTCTTTGGTTGATATTCAATTGACCTATCACAATCACCCAAATTGCCACATGAGCATCACCAACTACAAACAAACTATTCTGTCTTTTCGAAAATAAATAAAACTAATTCCATGTTTGCTATGTTGCATCAATTGAAGCTCAAGATAACTATCCCAAAATTAACAACACTAGTGCTCAACATATTTTCAAGAAAAGATAAAAAAAAAATAATAAAAAAAAAAATGGAATAGAAAAAAACAACAAAGCGCCAATACAAGAAAAGAAATATCACCAATAAAAGAAAAACTTGAAACAAATATAACCGGTCCTTAATCATTATCAATATGTCAATATGATTACAGTACAAAGTAAAACAATAAACTTACTCCATTATAGAGATGGCTTTATCTATTGGGAGGGAGGGAGGCATGAAAAAATTCTTGAATGTTCTTATCTACTTGATTAGATGACAGCATGTCAACTAACATGCTTGCAGTGGTCGCATTTGCTGAAAATCCCTTGTCAACCATTATTTGGAGATATTTCATCGCCTTTGATGTCTCATCATGTTGCAGTAACCCTTGGATAATTCTGTTATATGTACGATCGTCGGGTGAGCAACCATTTCCATCCATTTTCTCAAGCAACTCACATGCTTCATCTATTAGTCCCTCTTGGCATAGCCCCTTGATCATAATAGTGTAAGTTAGAACATCAGGCTGCAATCCTTTGGAAGGGAGACTATAAAAGAGTTCTCTTGCAGTTGTAAGCTTCCTGACATTACAAAAACCGTCAATCAAGATGTTGTAATAAATCAAAGTATTATGGCTCAGCCTCTTGTCATCAATCTCCTGAAAAAATTCCATTGCCTCAGCAATTTGTTTATTCTTAAGAAGGCCATCTAACAAGATGGCATAGGTCTGGGGATTTGGATGTTGGCCAAAAGCTTGCATGCTATGGAATAGCTCAAGTGCAGCTTGGGGTCTCTTCACTCGACAAAAGCCACCTATAAGAGTGTTGTAAGTCACAACATCAGGAATCATTCCTTTGTTGGACATTTCATGAAAGAGACACATTGCCTCGCCAATTTTTTTACTTTTGCAATATCCATTTATCAATATGTTATAGCTAACCACATTGGGCAAACAACCCCTCTCAACCATCGTATTAAATGCTTTGATAGCATCATCCATTTTGTTTTGCAAACAATAACCGTCAATCAAAGAGTTATAAGTGACGGAGTCAGGCTCAATGCCTCTTTGAACCATTTTAGCAAAAACTTCTTTTGCCTCTCTCAACATCCCTTCCTTGCAAAGAGTGTCCACCAAAATGTTAAAGGTGTAAACATCTAGAATGATCTTCCTTTGCGTCATCTCATTCAACAAAGTAGCAGCCTCCCTCCACCGGCCAAAATTGCATAGTCCTTGAATTAAGCAACTGTAAGTGACAACATTTGGCTGAATGCCTTTACTCATCATTTCAGACAAAAGGTTCAAAGCCTCAGTTACCAATTTGTCCTTACATAAACTGTCAATGATTGTGTTATAGAGCACCACATTAGGTTCAAAATTCCCTTTTTCTAGCGTCCTTAGCAACCTAATAGCTGCACTAGTCTCCCCAATCTTACACAGACCGTTTACTATAGTCCCACAAGTAATCACATTAGGCTCATACCCTTTGTTCTCCATTTCTTCTACCAACCTCACAGCTCCAGAAACATTACCTTGAAGACAGAGACCTTTAAGAAGAGTGTTTAGAGTTATACGGTCTGGTTGATAACCAAGTTTCAAAATTGTTGCTAAGACAGAGAACCCAAAACCGACCCGGTTCAAATGGCAGTAGCAATTAATCAATATATTGAGAGTATAAAAATCGGGAGTAATTCCAAAGGATCCCATATTTCTAAGTAGAGTAATGACTACGGGGTAATGCTTCATTCTTGCAATGGAACCCAACATGCGATTAAAATCCACGATGGAAGGCAAAGGGTGCATGTGAAGCATTTTATCAAACAGGTCTAAGGCATGATCAAGATTCTTAAAGGTTCCACATTTGCAGTGATCTCTCACAGATTTCAACAACTGATTCCGATTCTGACTAGGGATTTTTTCATTTTCTCTTCTACTGCTAATATTATTAGTAGAATAAGTAAAAGCATGAAATGGCAGGCTTCCTCTAATAATCAAACGACTGTATATAGAAACAAGAGAGGATGTTGATTTACCCATTTCCTCAAGAAGAAGAAGAAGAAGCAAAGCCCCGGAGCAATTAGTAGCTTGGTGTTCACAATGACTGACTCAGGCAGCTACCAATTCGGGTCGGGTCGGGTTTGGTTTCGGCTGAGCCCCAGAGCTTGAAAAAGGAGAAATCGTGGTGATGGAGTTGGCAAATCAGAGAGCGAAACTGGAAGCTGTGAGCTGTGAGTGGGGACTGTACGAGGGAGTGAGAGTGAGAGTGAGAGTGAGGGTGGAGTTGGCAATTCCTTATCTCTGTACTTTTTGGCCTTTTCTGATTGATTGCTCAGGTTTTTTTTCTCGTTTTCTGATTGGAGAGGACAGAGACATTTTGCTCTTTTGGGTTTCTTTGTTTTGTTCTGTATGTAATATGAGGTTCTGTATTTCCTAATGGAAAACTCATTCCTATAAAATATCGTTGATATATATAATATATTATGATATATTTTATAGTATTATTTCCTAATTTTTTATAATTACTAAAATACATTTTTGGTCCAAATTTTAATTTATGGGATTTTTTTTTTTGAAAAAGAAATTTTATTTGTGAGATTTAAGGGGTCACTTTTATTTGTTATCTAGTTTTATGTATAAATTTTGAAAAATATATATATTTTGATAATATAATTAAATTTAATAACAAATAAAATAGTAAAAATATTTTATATATAATGGCAAGTTTTAAATTTCTAAAAGCTCTTAGTAGTAATATTTTTTGAGGAACACTAATTAATGATTGGAGAGAAATACTATATCCGATCAGACTAAGACATAACTTTTACTTGTTCAAATAACAATTATGGCGAAGTAAGGTGAGAAACAACAAATAATAATTGTAACATACTAACATAATAACATTTATATTTAATTATAATAACTCGCTTGCATCTCAAAGTATCAAATTAATATCAACACTAAACATACCAGGATGTTTATGTTAATTAATGTAAATAAGCAAAAAAAAAAAAAAAAAAAAATTATCAACATCTAACACCCTACTATTGCATGAATTATGATTAAAATTGACCTAATATTTTTACTTTAACTTCAAGAAATCATCCCGAATTTACAAATTAAAAACTACCCAAATTTACAAATAAATAAAAATTGAAAGCAAAATTCACTACAACACACACATAAATATAAACATACAAAGAAACTCTGAATTCATTAATTACAAACAATATAAATTTCTAAACATTTAAAAAAATATATGGAATTAGAGTTAAAGTAAAGACACTTGCATAAAAAATTTGGAATTAGAGTTAAAGTAAAGACACTCACTTGAAAGTTGAATTAACTTTGACAGAAGGTGGAGGCAGGCGAAGTCATGTAAATTTCACATTACCTTAAATATCCATTGTTTTTATATTTAATCAATTTTCTGTCTCCATTCTATTGCTAATGGAAAACTCGTTCAAGCAAAATATTGTTTAGTTAAAATAGCCCAAACAAAACAAAATAAATTATTGTTGATATATTTTTATTTTTATTTATTTATTATGACATAATTTATAGTATTATTTCCTAATTTTTTAAAATTACTAAAATACATTTTTGGTCCAATTTTTAATTTATGGGTTTTTTTTTGAAAAATAATTTTTATTTATGAGATTTAAGTGGTTACTTTTATTTGTTAACATGTCTAAGAGTATTAGTATTAGACTCAATGCAATCTTAGCTATAAATTATTTTTCTCTATTTAAATATCTTTTCTTCCCCTCAATTCTATATCAAACAAACACTACTCACATCAAACCCACGCCAACTACATATTCGCCATAGATTTGTCAACAATGCACAAATTGGCCAACTCACAAAACATGAATCCTCTATTTCAACCATCATTTGCCGATCAACCTCCATTAACATCATTTGTCACACTGTGTCACTGCCGATTCATTTGGATTGGTGCATGAGAGAGAAGAGAAACTGTGTGACAAAGAGAGAGAATAAAAACAAAATAAAAAATAAAAAATTGTTTGTTGATGAAGAGTATCTCAATAGCCAGCTTTTCTCACTTTATAAATTTATTATTTTTTTAATTTATAAATTTATTTGTTCTAGCAATACCACACTTCAATGCGAGAAAACTAAATTTATTTTTTCACAATCATGAAAATTATGAATTTATCCATAAAAACAGCTTTTTTAATAATATAATGTAATTTGTATATCATGCATCACTACGCCAAAGCAAAATAAATATATATACCTATTTTTTAACACAATTTATCCAGAAATATAAGTAAATACTTAGGTAGAAAAATTATTAATAAGATGAAAAGTCACTAATAATAATATGATGTATGTTAAAGAATCATTAAAATTATTAAAGATTAAAGAAAAATAATAAATGTGACATACATCTCTAATAACTACAAAATATTTTATACTTCTCATCACAAATTAATTAAAAAATACCAAATTACCAATATATGAGACAAGAGTAATGATTCATACTTTAAATTTATAATACCATAAATAAATAAAAATCACATATACGCAACCTTTAACTATTAGATAAAAAGAATTTGATTCTCAAAAAAAAAAGAAAAACAAAAAAGATAAAAAGATTTTTTTTTTTTAATAAGAGAGAAAAATTTTTAACTATGGACTTATTATAAATAAAATAAAAAGGTGTAGTGGCTCTTTGTTTTTGTTTTTTAGATCAACGTGGCACTCTAAGCTTCATAATATTTTTTAAAAAAAAAAATTTGGTAGCTAACTTAGAAATCAAAACTGTTACTTGTCTCCATTTTTGTTTTCTCCTCCTCAGTTTTTACTTTTTCTTCTGACTTTCTTCTACAAATACAAAAGACTGAAGCATCAATAGAGATGCTGAGATTCTAACTCAAAAATATTACCCTCTGATTTGGAGAGTGCCTTGCTCTATTTTCCTCGAATCCACATATATATTCAATTTTTTTTTTCAAATCTTTGGGGACCATGGCTACCTAAAGCCAAAATGTGACTCCGTCCCTAGTTGGGGACATATCTATTCAAGTTACATTTTCAATCATATATTGCATTTTCTAAACTAATAGCTTCATATGGGTTATAAGATACAAGGGCCGATGACTAATTTTCCTATAAGACTAATAATGCATCCCAATAATACACCGCATGCACCCTAGCAAGGGTGGATGATGAACTATGTTGCATGCTGTTAACTTGGCTTTGCCATGTTCATTGTATTTATTTGCATCCTTAGATTGAAACATAACCTATGGAGAGGAACTTTTATTATTATTATTATTATTATTATATTGAAATAATGAGAACATGGTAGTCATTTTGGATGTGATGAAATTTGTTTCTCAACTTCAATTTTTTAAAATCCATTTTTGGAGAATAACTTCTTTCCTCCTTGTGATACCCTTTAAGAAATGCATTTAAAAATTGTGAGGTGGGTGGGGGGGAGGATGGTGACCTTTCTTGAACAATGACTTTCTTGCATAATAAGTCAAGGATCCAACATGGGCTTTCCAAATTACCAATACGCCGAGTTTCAGAGTGTAAGCTGGTGATCAAGACAGACCACCAGAATTTGAAATCAATCCTATTTTGCCTCGTTATAATTTTCAATTATTTGGTCAGGGTTTTTAACAAGAATCCAAAAATGATTGCCATTCTTGTAAGCTTCATGTTTAAGAACTATATTCAAGGAAATTTGTGTCTAGCATTCTCACTTAAGCTTGGCAGAGATCTTAGCCACTGATTTTGCATTTGCTAAGGTACACACCATTAACCCCCACATGCCATACCCATCTTCATTTTGCATAAAGCAGAACCGACCTGGGCCACATTATCCAAGAGATCCAGCAAACTCGAGACACATTTGAGAACTGCACTTTCAAGCACCTGAACAGAAACCATAATAAGTTGCACATGAGCTTGCTCACTTTGCCCGTAGAAATGAAAACACCTTTATTTGGAAAGGGGTTACACCCCCAGTTGTGTCATCTTTAATCCAATCTCATTTGCTGTAATGGTCCCAGCTGCTTGCTGGCTCCCTTCTGATGTACTGCTTTCTATTTGGTTTAATTCCATGAGTTTCATTTCAAAAACAAAAAAACAAAAAAACAGTAGATCATCACTGGAGTAGATACACACTGTTTGACCACTGTGATCAAAGGAAAATGGAAAGTATTCTTTACTTCACACCCATAATAGGTTCAGCTGGTATCTACATCAAGCAATTTACCTATCTGGACTTCATTAGTGAGAGGACTTGTCAGTCTTTAACTGCCTGCCAACTGAAAATTTTATAATCCTCATGGATCTACAGTAATCCATATGGCATCCTGGTTGGGAAATGAATCAAATTATAAGTACGTAGAATTCATGACAACTTCATATTCTTCCTTTCAGAATTCCTCCAAAGCAAAGTTGAAATGAGAAAATACTTTTTTATACTTTCAACTAAATTGTTATATGCCATTCAGTTACAAGAATGATACAAATCATGAAAAATATTTGTTCAAGAGTCCAATTAACGTGTGTCCTTAGGACATTTATTAATGAACCATTTAAGGAAAGTTTTAATACCACTTCATGTAAAATATAAAAAAGCTATTAAAAAAAAGTCAGTTTAAAGACCTTTTAGCCAAAAAAAGTTTTCAGATCTTTCAATAAGGCCATATGACATTCTAAAAGATCACTATGGTCACATGCCAGGACTATGTTTCTTTACAACAACATAGAGTTGAAATCCGCAGCCAAGCAACAAAAATTACCTGGATTGTTACAGCATCTCTGCAGGGTTGGAATTCTACAACTAACCATCATGAGTACAGAATTTCAATTGCAAAGGAAACAGCTGCTACTATTGAGCAGTAAAGCAAGCTCAACTGCACACCACTGCCACCAATTAATTTATGGAACATATTTTCAGTTGGTGCTGAGAATACTTGGTGTCTTTTCCAGAAACACATAAAAAGCATCTTGCCATCATCTTAATCCATACACTTCCAAGTCACATATCAGAGACAGACCAAAGATATGCTTCTGTTTCTATAGCTCGTTTCTCATTCATCCTTTTGAACAATCCCTTCTCAAATCCTACAAGAGGTAAAACAACAGAAATTAATCACTTCTGATAGCTAAACATACTTTTCAAAATAATTTTTTTGCTTCTTTAGTGCATAAGAATCTTCCTGTGGCCAATGATCTCTCTCTCTCTCACTCACACAAGTTCACTATAAAGGGAAATGACTAAATGATTGGGATCACCACATCATGGCACACAGGAAGACGCTAAGGCAAGATCCATAGCTTCTCGAGAAAAATAAAGAAACATCTGACTAAAGGATGATGGAAATGAACCAACCATTACTACGGTCAACTCCATCCCAATGTCTTCCTGGTCTTATACCATATCTATTTGGAGCAGCATCTAATCTTCGTTTTAACCAGCTGTGATCAGGAATGTCCTGAGGAACAACAAACCCTGATTCCTTCATTTTCTCATTATCCCCTAGGTTTGGGAGAACTAGTTCAGGACGCTTTTTCTGCACTATTTCAAAGAGATATGTCAAATTAGTATTAAATTCTTTGATTTCAACAACAAAAAATAAGCAAGTCAATTACTTGCCTTCACCAAATGTGCCATGGGATCACCATCTCTTATTCTCTCCCTCAGCATTTTGTCGAGTTCAGGATCATCTCTGCAAACAGAGAACACAGATGTTATTTACTTTTATTTTTTGATAAGTAGAGAATGCAGTGTTATTTATTACAAGGCACTAGGTGTACACATAGTAAGACCGGAAAATGAAAGTATTATGCTGTCTCTGCCAAACAGAAGATGGGTAGATCTGTAGTGAAACACAGTTAATGTATTACTCATCAAATGGATGATTTAGATTTTTTTTTTTTCCCCTTTTTTTTGGTCACATGAGTAATCTATAATCAGTTAAAAACCTTAAACCCAGAGACAAATTCAGACACCATGCATGTTAGGTGCTTCATAAATGAACACAAAGCCTTAATCCCAAAATTTTCGGGTCAGCTATGGATCCTCGACAAATTAATTATGGTCAATCATATGCTTTCCTTTCTTCTTCTTTATCTAAAGTCACACTCTCTATTACTCCATTCATTGACATGTCATTTTTTTATTACTTCAACTAATGTGCTTTTTGGTCTTCCTCTACCTATTTTCGTTCCCTCAACTTAGCCCAACTCACTCTTTCTTACTAGTACATTAGTTGCTCTCCTTTGAACATGACCGAACCATCTCAAGCAATCCTCCCTCATCTTTTCATCAATAGGCACTACACCTATTTTTAAGTGAATTTCCTCATTTTGAATCCTATCTTTCCATGTATTTCACTTATCCATCTTAACATTCTCATTTCAACTATACTCATATTACAAATATGTTGCTTCATAATAGCTCAACATTTAGCTAATCGTATAGCAGTTTTATAAAATTCTCTCTTTAGCTTAATAAGTATTATACGATCACACAACATTCTTGATGCGCTTCTCCGCTTCATCCACCCTACTCTAATGAGTTTTATCCTACGACTCACATCCTCTGCAATCTCTCAATCTTTATGAATTATTAATCCAAGATATCAAAGCCTATAGCTCTTTAGTATCTCTTGGCCATCAAGTCTTACCATCCCTTTGTTTTTGTTTCTACTTTTACTAACCTTTTTTTTGATAGGTAATAAGAATATTATTAAAAACAAACTAAAAAACAGACGAAAGCTGATACAAGGTGTTCATAATGGTGAACACAAGGAAAAGCAAAAAACAAAACAACCAGCAAACAACGAACAGGAAAAAACTTAAAGAGCAATACTAAGAGAAGAAATAAACTCTAAGATAGTGGAGCATTTCGAGAAGCCCCAACACCTAGACCAATCAAATAAAGTCTTCTGGCAAAGAGCTTGTAATTGAACCAAGGATTTCTCGGTGTCCTCAAAAGAGCACCGATTTCTTTCCGCCCAAACAATCCACATCAAACAGCCGGGAACCATATTCCATATGTCTGAATTAAATTTTCCCAGCCAAAAACTCCAACAATACACCAAGCTTTCCACAGAGCCTGGCATGACCCAATATATCCCAAAGATATTAAGCATATAAACCCATAGAGAGTGAGCTACAAAACAATGGAGGAGAATATGATTCACAGTTTCCTCATTCCGATGGCACATGCAACACCTATTCACCAAAATGCACCCCCTAGTGCATAAGATTATCCACTAAACTTATATTCCATGTACTCTATTTTAGTCCTAATTAATCAAAAGCCTTTAGATTCTAGAGCATCTCATCAAATTTCTAACTTGGCATTAATTCCACTTCTAATTTCATCCACTAAAATTATATCATTTGCAACCATCACTAGTGCAAAGAGATATAGACTTAATGCCAATCCTTATTTTTTCTGCATAACTATAATGATGGTAAACCCGATTGCGATTCCTCCAATTGTTCTCACACTAATCAACTTAACACTCCGTAAACTACCATTAAACAAAAAATGTATTTCTAAAGCCAGAGGAAGACAGTTCCACTACAGAGAGGCCTACCAATTATAACAGCAAGCCCCGCCCTGCCCCACCCCACCTCCCAAAAATTAAAAAAAAAAAACTCAACTGATTGAAACGATGCAAGGGGAAATTAGGATGCGGTTAAACCAGCACTAACATTCTTGCATCTGCAGCTACCATCAAGTGACATTCCTTTTTTGAGTAATCATTAATAAAATATCATATGTAAGACAGAAGGTGCCAAAACCCCTACTAGAAATCATAATAATGATAACAACGAAAAGTTCTATGGTTAGTTTCATAGGCAAGTGGATTTCCACAATGCCCTATGATTACAGCATCAAATGGAAATCAAAACCATAAAGATAGCACAACCCAATTGACTATCACCATGCCATTGTAAATCTCAAATTTGGTGAGGCACAATAGAGGAACAGACGTACTGCAGGTCAGCACCTATATGCTTACCCACTTTACTTATTGTGCTGGATTATATTACACAGTGAGAAAATCCATTTATCACAACTACTCAAGCAAAAAAAAAAAAAAATCCTCTAAACATATTGTCAACCAAGATGCCCAAATGTCTGTGGCACAATAAAATGTATAGGAATTGGAAAAAAAAAAAAAATTTAACATGAAAGATACTAGAAAAAGAAACCTACAGCTACATCTTTCAGAATATAGAACACGTGTAAATATTTAAAATATATATTAATATATTACAATATGATATCTTGTATCATTAGTTTTACCTGGTCCGCGCAAATGGTTTGTCCTTCTCAGATTCCAATTCCTGCAGCCTAGCTTCGGCTTCCCTCTTTTGAGCCAAGCCCTTGCCCCACTCCAACTTAATCTCCTGACAAAAACATGCAGCAAATGCATATTAACTATCTACTAAATCCAGGAAAGAAGCCTTAGAAAAAATTTCTAAAAGCCTTTGAAAACTTTACTTATCAATGAAAGAAACTTTAAATACAAGCTAAAACATTTCAGAAAGAAAATAAATTAAAATTGCTCACTATCATCCCTAGGATCCTCAACCATGATGCAATCAATATATCTAAAAGCCTTTACTTCTCAAATTTATGCAAGTTTTTATCTCCTCCTCTACAATATCACATTTTAAGCCTTTGAAAACAGAACTCAACCTCTGCCAAGCTTTGTAATAGGTTTTTTTTTTTTTTTTTGGGGGCTGTCAGTAGTATTCATAACCACCAACTTTTTTTTGACAACTTACAAACAACTATTACAATATTAATAAAATCTCACAAGAGATGAAAAAGGGATGACATAAAGTAAAGCTTTCTCAGCATCGATGAACATCATCAGCTTGCAATCGGTACAAGACTGGCTCTCTCCATAAACAATTTAGTTCTTACAAGAGATGAGAAATGTAAAGGGGGGAAAAAGAGGAAGAGAGAAGGGAAAACTATCATAGCTAGATGGCATCATTTCTTTTTTTTTTCCTTTTTTAACCAATCTCTCTACCATTTTAACTAAACATTAGTCAAAACCACAGATCTTTTGATTTTTCAGAAAAAAAAAAAAAAATTATTCAGCCAAAGCCTAAATAGACATCGCTTAAGTGAGCCAAAGCTAAAATAGGCATCACATAACTGAAGAAAACCTAGCAGCATGAATTACATTTCCCAAATTGTTGTGCAGAAAACTACTCAACAGAAATAAATAGACAGTAAACTTTCTGCAAAGTCACATCCATAGCATTTAATTTGTGAATGAATGCAAAATATTTTATTTAGGGAACAAACATTAACATTATGATGCAATAATATAATATAAAACCTAATGAATTCAGAAGGGAAGCTTCCTACGGTCCTCCGAATTAGATCAGAATTAGATCACTCCAATGACACAAAAAAAGAGTGATGGTGAAATATAACTTTGAGATTGCTATCAGAACAAGATTATGCAACATTTCTTGCTTGACCACCAAAATATGGGGAAAAAAGATACAGAAATTTTCATCAGCCACAGGGATGAACCTTAATAAACACATAAATGAACTCTTGGACTCCTACATTATCAGTTAGAAACACAAATTTCATTCGCTCACAAGAATCTAATTATTTTACTAAAACGGAATTCTTTTGACTATTTAGTACGACAAACACTGCAGAGCCACGGTTGCGCCAAAAGGTATCTTATGAGACCACCCTCTCACATGTGAGTCCCATGTGCTATAAGAGGGCGATAGTACCACAGTGCTGGCATAGCATCAAGCAGGCTTAAGATCAAGAAACACTTGTTTTCATCTGTAGCTTTTTCAATGAAATTTGACACCTCCCTCACCCAAAAAAAAATCCAGAAATAATACCACCCCCCACTCCCCGCAGCCAGCAAAGGAAGAAATTGTGACACCCTCAGAAATTGTGATAATAATAGTAATTATTATTATTATTATTATTATTATCATCATCATAATTATAATAGTAGCAATAGTACTAGAAACAATAATAAATGATGACGATGACACCAATGAGCTCTAGCTCAAATGACACTTCCTACACCCTTAGTAATGGGAAGAAGGGTAAGGTCATGCTTCAACTTTCAAGACAAACAAGATGCATGTAACTTACTAATCAAGTGTGTGTGTGTGTGTGTAGGTATAACAAATTCAAGGTTTTTTTCCAATGTACCTTGGGCTTCTCTTCTACTTTTACTTTCTTTCGCTGTTTTAAGAATTCCTCCTTCGATATACGTTCTCCTGCAGCATTAAGGAGTGAGACCCAATCAAGCATGTAAACATTATTAAGGAAGACATAACCTTAGAATATTAAGAAATTTGTTTTTCTTCACCTTTCTTATCCCGATATGTAGGCTCCGCACCCCGACCACTTATAGAAGGATCCATCTCATTAAACCTACACAGGAATAATTATTGTTTAATAAGCACACAGGAATAATTATTGTTTAATAAGCACACAGGAATAAATATCATACAATACACATCTTTGAACCAAAAATTAAACAAAACCAGAATCATATAGCCTGAAACCTACATCTTATTTGTCCACCAAAACACCAAAATGATAAAAACTGATCATCACCTATACTAACATAAATCGGTGATTCCATCACCTTGGACCCACCAAAAGAAAGACACACATTATAAACAAAAAATAATAATCACAGACCAAAACAACAATAAGGAGATAGATCTTCCAAAGAGCAAGGTTTTTTTTCCTAATAAGTTGATACATTTGGGCTTCTACAGATTCACCTTTTTTCCTATCAAAGATCAGCCCTTTGTATTTGTGTAATTCAAATCACATACACGTGGAATGAGATGGGCCTTACATACTGTGAAGATTGTAAATCATGAGTATTTCACTTAATGCCTACGCACATATACGCTCAGACAAAAGTAGACACTATACAAAATCATTTGTATGCTGTAACAGTTCCCTGGGGTTAGAGAAACCAAAAGAGATAGAGAGAAATATCCCTAATTTTCAATTATAAAAGGAGAAGCCAATGTTTGGCAATTGCAGACTACATAGCCAACCCATGCATGCACAAGCTTAATACCAAGAATTCCATCTATCACACAAGATCATATGTGCAACCTCATGGAAGCCTGAATTAGGATACCGTACAGCTGACCAAGCTTCCTAGTTTGAGAACAACAAACTTAGTCTCTGTTACTAAGCTTGATAAATGGGAACTTGACCTGAGGTGTACACAGCCATGTTCATCAAGAATAACTCAAATGACTCCCTACTGGAGTATAGTATGGCCAAACACTTGAACCATAATATCATCAAAAGCACAATATCATTTTTGGCTACAATAGAGCAGAAAAGGTCCCATATAAAACAAAACTAATCAAAATAAGCAACTATGTTCACAACTGGTGAAGGTGCATATAATAAAGATGGCAGAACACAATTCATCAACCTTAAAAGTGGAAAAAAGAGGGTTTTGGTGGGGGGGGGGGGTTGTTGGTGTGTTGTTGTGGGGGGGCAGTATTTTAACAGCTTAATGTAATTGTTACCTCAACAAATCATTCTTCTTAGTTCTGGCAATCTCTTCCCTCATATCTTTGCCAGAAATCAGACCTGTTTTTCGCTGTTCTTCCACGGCAGCTTCCTTTCGGCTTTTTCTTGGTGGAGAAAGGTCAGGAAGCAAAGATGCATGTGAAGCATTGGTTTCAGTTAAGCGTCTATGTGGAGGGGAAAGGTCAGGTGACCCAGGTCTCCCAAGATCCTTCCTGCTTTTCCTTGGGGGTGAAAGGTCTGACCCCAGGGGAGCATGGGAGTCATCTTGATATGGAGAACCACGACGACCCCATCGTGGAGGAGAAATTTCAGGGTTACTCCTATCATTGTCTGCCAATACTTGACGTCGACGAGGTGGAGACATATCAGAATTCAGCAAATCAGTTGAAAGCTTCACTCCAGGTTCTGGTGAAGGGCTATCATTTCGAACCCTCCGTTTCCGAGGAGGAGACATATCATTGTTCAGGTTCAGTCGTGGAGGAGACAAATCAATGTTATCTCTGCCAGAATCCTGTTCAGGTTCTGGCGAAGGTGTGTCATTTCGAATCCTCTGTTTACGAGGTGGAGACATATCAGAATTTGGGTCGTTAGAATTCAAGCATTTAGGAGAGAGCGAAACCCAACCACTTCCATCCTCTGATATGGCATTATATGCACGTCTGGCCCTCAACTGTTCAAGCCTCCTCATCCGCTTAACCTCAATGTCTTCATTAACTTGTGGCTTCTCTTCATCTACATGTTCAATAACATAATAATAGAACACTTAACCCAATGTGGAAAAGGAAAACCATCAACTAGGAAAAAATTAAAAATCAAAATTTCAAAATGTTATTGATTTACCAGCTGAATCGCCGCTGTTTTCCTCTTCGAGATTGACTGTTTTCTGCCAAACTGGATCTTCATCCACAACTAAAAGACCCGTTGCATCAGGCTTACTTTGGACCTTCTTCTTCTTCTTCTTCTTCTTTTTATCCTCTTCATCATTGATTCCATATCTTTTCAGATATTCTTTAAGAGAGTTGGATCCCGAAGATGCAGCTGCCGCCATTATTCAATATCAATACCTCCCTAAAACAAAATTTAAACAAAATTCTTATTACCCCCAATTTGCTTTTATCAAACTCAACCCAAATACAAAAATTACTCCCTCATTAGATTCTAATTCTAGCAACATCAAAAGGGTTTTAGAGTTATGGCTCCATCACAATTACCAGCACAATAGCAAAGTCTAATACTGCTAAAATCAACTGTAACTAAATTTTTACAAGTTTCCAAGTTTCCTAAGCAAAAAAAAAAAAAAAATCAAACAAAAACCGGGCAATAAGGGTTCTAAGCTCAACCCCAATAAAACGTTACTCCAATAGATTCTACTTCTAACAACATCAAAAGGGTTTTAGAGTTTTAGCTCCGGCACAATAACAGCAAAGTCTAATAAAATTCCAGTGTCTCCTAGGCAAAAAATCAAACACAAACCGGGCAATAACAGGTTCAAGTTGCACCCACGTTGATTCTAAGATTGAAAATTCATGGGTCTTGAAAAATCAGCAAAACCCTAACTAACCACCCAAAATTGATCCTTTTAGAACAATCTAATTGCAATATGAATAGAGCATATCATTCATAATTCAACAACAACAACAAATTCGTTGTTTCCTAAATGTTAATGCAATTAAGTTAATCCATACACATATATCTATAATCTCTCCATATATAAGAGAGGAGTGAGAAAGAGAGAAAGATCGTACCTGATACAGAGTTCTAGGGTTTTGGACTCTGCTCTACACGCTAACTTTCTTTTCTCGCCGACCTTCAGATTTGAATTGGTACAAATGGGTCGGATTAAGGTGGTTCCTTGGGTGGGTTTGTTTCGGTTTAGAAAATTTTTTTAAAATTTTTTTATAAGTAAAAAGTAACTGATTTTAAAAAAAAAATTAAAAAAAAAAAAACTTTTTTATATTTTCCCTTAAAATAGAATAAAAATTTTCTTAAAATTGTCCATTAGTATAAAGTATCATTTTATTTTCTTAGGTAACGAGTCTGTTTAGATATCACTTATTTTGTTGAAATTAAAAACTTATTGTTAAAATTACTGTAGATAAAGGTAAAAATTAATTAAAATAGTACAGTGAAACTTATAAATAGTACCAAAAAATACAGTGAAACTATAAACAGTAGCAAAAATAAACTCAATAACGAAATAATTTTCATTTATAATTTGTATCCAAACAAAAGCAAGATGTGGAAACTTTATGAGTTTACGTACAAATTATTTTTTAAAAATTATGAAGTTAATGTACATTATTTTTATTTATTTTTAAAATTATTAATTAAATTATTTATAACATCATCGGTTCAACTATTAGTCTAACCAAAAAATTGATTTACTTTTCCTTGTTTTGTCCAGTCTTTGTGCTTCGAAAAAATGGTGGTTATGTTTGCAGTTTTGATTTTGATTCATTATTTTGATAAAGTAAGTATGTTCATTGTGGCACAATCATCTTGTAATGAGTGTGAATATTTTCACTATTTTAAATTGTTCATTTGCTAAGAAACTTTGTGCTCAAACTTGTTGATGAAGAAAAGGGCTGAAGGTAATAGAATGGTGGAAGTAAATTTTTAGTAGATTTTATTGAAGAAAGATGTAGTTCTCAATCTTCATATTTGAGACCAATTATAGACTAAATTCTGTAGCAAGAATACTGGTTGTTTCGATTCGTCTTAATTTAGTTATTTAGTTTTCAAAATGATGGAACATATATGCCCAGAAAATATCTTTCTTAAGTGATCTACTAAGCAATCATGGATATTTGATTCATCATATGTCGTCAACTAATGTTGGTTTCTTGCGATTCAGATTATATTGCTAATTTTATGTTATGTTTGAACCATGTAACCTTAGGCTAGACCTGGAGTCTTAATGTGGTTCTTTTGATTTTAATAGGAGTTAAAACTACAAAGTTAAGCACCAATTGAGTTCTTATGTTGGATTTTATGTTTACGCTTGGTTTGTTAAATGAAAAATGTCTAGTCCATGAGTATGTCTTTATATATGTATGTATGTAGAGGGAACGAAATACTCGCATTTTTTTATGGTCTGGAGAGATCTGTGATTGACCTGAAGCATTTATTTGTGTGTTCTTTATTTAAATGGTATATAATGATTAGGGAAGGGTTATCTTTTAATTCTTTTGTTAAGTTCATGGATAGCAGGAATCTTTGATTATAATTGTTAGGAGGCTTTTCTTTTAAGCATACTTTATTTCAATAAAATCTCTCATTGCTTTTTCTTTTCTTTTTTTAATGGTGATTACCATGTCTAATGATGTACAATTGAAAATTTGTGAAATACTTTATCATTTTTTATTGGAAATTGATCTCCTCATACTTTTTACTTTTGCATTCTAAAAGGAGTTAAGAGGTTATTTCTTAAAAAATTTATATTCTTGAAGACATATACAAATTGGAAAATTTGTCTATATGTGTGCCTATGATAAGGTTCAAGAAATATAAATTAAAAGATAAACTTCTGGACTAGTATGTTCAAATTTGAAGTAAGCTCCTTCACAGATACAGGCAAGGGTACAAATACAATATGACAACACAACAATTTTTGAAAAATTATGACACTGTTACAGTGGGGATACATATAATTTTATTTTATATATATTTATTTATTTATTTTGTTCAAAAATTAAAAAATTTGTTTTATAACAAAATATTATTATTTTTAAATAATTGTTAAAAATTATTTTTAAAGCATATTAAAGCCTAGCCATTATATATGTGCCTATTGTCTACCTAAATAGTGAAAAAAGAATTGTAAATGGATATAATTACTTGGTTTGATGGGTTGAGTTTAAACTCATAAAAGACAAAAACTCATAAAAGAAAATTTTGAAAAGAAGCTAAAAGGGGGAGCTTGCAAATCAATAGAATTTTTGTATATGAGTCTTACTTGAGTTTTGTATATGAAAAGTATCTCAGGGCACTCTTAGAACATTCACATCCAGGAATCTAAAAAAATAAATATTTTACACTTAAAAAACTATTTTATCTATTTTACCAACTCACTTAACAATACATCCAATGTCTGGGTTCTTATTTTTTCATACAACCCAATAAAATAATATAAACTACAAAAAAATATATATAAAAGACCACTCTCTCTCTCTCCACAGCAACCAAAATTACCAACCACCACCAAACCACTCATCTCCCCCCCCCCCCCCCTTCGCTCACTCTCTCCACAACAACCAAAATCACCAACCACCATTGAAATACCACAAATCAACTAGCCAAACCTAAACCCAAATCACACACCCACCAAACAAATCACACTTAAAGAACTAAGCCAACTGCCAATCCGCTGCCACCAAAAACATTTTGATCCACTGCCACCGTAGCCTTGCCGATCCACTACCACCCAAAATCGAGAGAGAGAGAGAGAGAGAGAGAAAGAGAGAGTGTGTGTGTGTGTGTGTGTGAGGGAGAGAGAAAAGTTGAAAGTGTTTATAAGAAAGGAGAAATAGAAGAGAGAAAGAAAATAAAATATTATTTTTTTTGTTTTACATCCTTGCTATAGTGATTCCTATATATAGGACTTTACTGTTTATAGTTGCTAAAAGATTTACCCACTCGAGTAAAGCTCCTTTTTAGTGTTTTTGTTACTAAAATAGCAATTTTAGGGGTTTTACATCCCTATTGCTAATGCTTTTTAGTAAGTTCTTTTGTCTATTTTGTTAATAAAAACTAAGACAAAGTTTAGATACAAAATTACAACTTCTTTTAAAAAAATTAACATTATTACATATTTTGAAAATCTAACTGTTGGATTGCATTATACTCTTAATACACATGTCAAATTTTGTGTCATTTATGCCAATTGGATATTATATATGCCTATATTTTATGCATATTTTTTTTTAGGGAAAACATAATACATTTCATTAAGAAAACTAGCAATGTCAGTTTGGACAATAGAAAGAAAGGGTAGTGGAACATTTTATGCATGATTTTAAACTATAAAAACTTGCAATTTAAACAATTTATTAATGACAGAGTTATTGATATTTAATTTTCTTAAAAATTTGCAAGCATGGAGGGTTATTATAAAGAAAATGTTATCTAATAGTAAATTTGTCAAAATTAACTTCTAATAAAAAAAATATATATGTAGTGGTCTTGGGTGATATACAAGATGCACAAACTGTGAGGTCTAAGGTTTGAATCTAAATATAGACTCACTGGGATTACCTCCTTTAGCAGCTTAAGGTTTTCTAATGTCCCTCGTGAGGTTGGGAAGTTATGACTCACTGTAGTTCCCTTCACCTTAGCAAAACTCTTGACCCAGCAGATAGAATACTACCATAGCCACGTTCAAATGGAATTGTCAAGTTAGTCGCCCCTGCTCTTTATTTTTTTTAGCACAAAAAATAATTAAACTTAAAATTTCCCCTTTTATTAAAGTTGTCCATAAAATTTTCCCCTTGTACTAAAAAAATAATAATAACGATAAAGCGCACACACGGACAAAATAAAACAAGGGAAAAGGGCAAAAGGGGAAAATAAAAAGATCTAGCCTGAGCAATATAAGAAGAAGACAAGGGAGGAGATCGATCGGCGTGAGAAGAAGAAAGAAGAAGGAGAAGAAGAAGAGGGAGGAAAAATCGATCGGCTTGAGAGGTGCGTTTCAGGTTTTCAGCTTTTTTTTTTTTTTGAAATTCATACACAAGTAAAGATTCGTTAGAGTCGCAGCAAAGAGATAGTGTTGTTATTTTTCGGATGTTTGGAAAATAATTCGCTTCATTATGTTTTGGGAGTCCTCTGGTTATGGATTTCAATTGCATTGTCAAATTGGTGGAGAATTCAAAAAGATACACTTTTTTAGCTTACTTTGTGTAATGGAGACAATTTGTGACCATCATGTGACTTCTATTATTATGTGCTCTGTATATATATATATATATTATGTGGAATAGTTTTATTGGTTTTGAATTGTTGGTTTTGTCATGTGCTTGAGTTCATAATAAGGCTATGGATTTTGGGTCATGACAGTTTTGTTGAGATTTTTTATGCTTATTTGATAGGAAAAAATACTTGGGGTTTTAGGGATTGATAGTTAAGAGTAGTAAGAGTTTGACTTAAGGCTGTAAGGAAGAAGGAAATTATAGTGTTTAGGATGTGAATGATCTGCACTCGTGAACAGTAGCACAAGAAAGGGAAGGAAAAAAAAAAAAAAAAAAGAGTAATGAAGAAAAGAACATATTTTTGCCTCCTGAGGACAAACTGCTTAGCCCGTCAAGGGTGAAAAGCCGCTGGATTACCCAGTAATTGGTTTTGGCGGGTGGGGTCAGTTGCTGGAAGGAGTTTGATTAATAGTGAGGATTGTTGTACAATATGTTCTGCAACATGCAACTAATCTAAGTGAAGCTAATTTGAGTGAAGTTCTTCTACATCATTCAAAATTTTTTATTTTTTAGTTTTTTTTTTTTATAGGTAACAGAACTTTAATTCAAGAAACCGAAAATTTTCACTATGGTGAACATTCTAAAGAAGAAACAAATACAACAAGTTCAAGAACTTAAGCTAACACTGTGTAAGAATTCCGATTTCCGAAATTGAAATACAATCCCCAAATACGTGTCCACTGGAACAAAGTACCGAAGAGAAGCGATTTTAAGAGGAAATGAAGAAAAGAACGTAAAAAGACACAAGGAATGTTTCTTGTACTAGTGATATTACTAGTTAAGTAAAAAATTCTATTAAGGTAATGACTAATAAAGACTTAACTCAAACTCAATAAAAAAGAAAAAGCTAAGATACTTAGGATTTCCTAAAAATTTTACACTCTATAAAATTACCTAAGATACCCTTAATTTCTGCAATCCCCTTCAAATGAAGGAATTGCAGAAATTAAGGGTATCTTAGGTAATTTTATAGAGTGTAAAATTTTTAGGAAATCCTAAGTATCTTAGCTGGAACAAAGTACCGAAGAGAAGCGATTTTAAGAGGAAATGAAGAAAAGAACGTAAAAAGACACAAGGAATGTTTCTTGTACTAGTGATATTACTAGTTAAGTAAAAAATTCTATTAAGGTAATGACTAATAAAGACTTAACTCAAACTCAATAAAAAAGAAAAAGCTAAGATACTTAGGATTTCCTAAAAATTTTACACTCTATAAAATTACCTAAGATACCCTTAATTTCTGCAATCCCCTTCAAATGAAGGAATTTGGGCCTTGACACACCAAGCAGCTTGGATGGAGGAATTGGTTTGGTAAGCATTCTTCAGAAATTTGGAATTTTAGTGCTACCATGTTTGATGTGGTTAATGTGGAAGGAACGCAACTCTCAAACGTTTAAAGACACCAAGAGAGATCCCTAGATGAATTAAAATGCTTATTGATTCATTCCTTGTTTAGTTGGTCTCGGGTTTGGGGTTTCACATGTTGTACTTCTATTTTTTACTTTCATAATTCTCTTAAGAGTTTCGGTTTGATTCTACTTTGTGTTCCATCTTCATGAACATGTAATAATTTCTCTTTTTCAATAGAACTTCTTTATTTACTTATCAAAAATAAATAAAAACCCAAATTAGAAATTGTTTTAACCTAGGAGCTCTATAACTAGACTTTAAACCACAGGACTTTTACTTCAATTGGACTTCATACGTGGATCCCATAAAATAAATCTTGAATAGACGCATTTGCATAATAACAAATTAATCTTCCTTCCATGGTTGTTGCATCAATATGACTTACTAATAAATGCATTTTATTCACTCTCATAGATTTTCTGCTCTGAATTGTAGATTGTTATGTTGGGGAAGACTAATGGTGTAATATCCTAGCTCTGTGATTCATGAGACATAGGATACCCTCGACATGCATGCACATGTAAACTGCTATTATATGTCAATGACAGTGCAACATTGCCAGTTAACATTCATTTAGCTCATGTAAAGTTTTGGTATGATATAATGTTCTGTTATAAAAGTTCAGGTTTGATGGGATTGCCAATGATTTTACCTTTCTTTTGTGCATTTAGAGACACCTGGATTATTTGACATTAATGATCAAAATGTACATTTGAGCATAGGGAATCATCAATGTTGGCCTCCTTTTGCCAAACTTAGTGAAGTCTTTTTCTTTCCCAATTTTCTACGGTTTATGTTTGATTGGATGTGTGCCCTAGGCAGCATCCCTTTGATGTCTTTTGTAGATTTTATTGATTTCCTTTCTTTCTGATTTGTATTCTTTGAAAAGGGTCTGTTCATATCTATTTATGTGACATTCCCTTTTCCTTTTCTAATAAGATTTTTTACTTATAAAAAAAGGGTCGATTTCTTTCCCAATTACTCCTTGTAATAGTCACTACTCATTCTGAAGTTTCCTATGCATTTTGTGGGCTTGACTCTTGAGTCTCGAGCGCAGCTGTTAAATGTTCATTTTTCACTCTCTATATAATATGAGCTAGATACCTAATGAAAGAACTCATAGCTGACAACAACATTATGAAAAGCTTGCATTATATATTTCTAATACAACACAATCACTTGCTTTAATGTTTTCAGGTGCCTTTTGTGGGAGTTGCTCCGCTATGGGTGAGTTTTCAATTCAGATTAGCAGCGACCTTCTTAATCGGCTTTCTGATGACACTGAAAAGTTGAAGAAGAAAACTAAAAAATCTAAAAAAGCTAAGGTACCCCGAGAGCCTAGACAGCCCTCAGCTAAGGTAAATCAGAAGCAGATTTCTGATGAATCTGAAACATTTAAGGGGGCTGCTACTACAGGATGGCCACTGCAGACTCCATTATTTGTACCTGTAAACACTCCTGCACAATCTGCCTACACAGAGTTGGATGCAATTCGATCTGTCCTTCAAGATGGTGAGAGGGTTCTGGACAGGTTGCAGAAGCAGGAGGAAAATATGGTGCAGGAAGTAACACAAAGAGCCAAGGATCTCCGAGAAAAGGAGTTCAAGCTTCCATACCAGAAGCCTATGCCTTGCTTGGCTGAGAATAATGCTTGGTTGGAATGCTACAAGGAACATGCAAAAGACATCCTGAAATGTTCTCCTCTAGTTAAAACCTTCGAAGATTGTATTCGCCGAGCTAGGCAGAACGTGAGTTCAGCGATGAAGTAGACATTCCTAGAAGAAATTTTTTCTGGTCACATACATGAGTGCAAGCTAATGTCCGGTTTAAGTGACACCTAGATTTTTGTGGTACAAATAATTACACACTCATCGGATTGCATTTTTTTTTTTTTAATATTAAATAGTCATTAACAATTTTGTTAAATCTGTTACTCCTCATTTCTAAACTGTGTTATTGTTCATAAGCGTAAGGTGACATGTTCACTGGAGTTCAACCTTTATTTAGACCAAGATGATGTGAAAAATGTGTCATTAGAGGTCTATCTATTTTAACTTAAGCCATCCGTGATATGACTGTCATTAAATCTTTATCAGCAATTGTTTATTTCATTATATGCTATGATTCTCTAATCAGATATACCTTAATTCATTGAATCTAATAGAGAATTATTCGTTTGCCATTATCTTCAAGAAAAGATCTCTTCTGAACTCAAATTTATCTTTTTTTCTGTTTTATTATGCGTCAGATTATTCTTGTGATTCAACATCTCATGTATTGAACTGCTATGCCTTCTTCTTCTTCTTCATATTTTTTGGAATCAGTGTGGGGATGGGTCTTAAAAGCACCACCCCCGGGTGCTGCATTTTTGGTAGCAAGTAAAAAAATTGTTGTTATAGAGGGATCATGTGCTAAGAATTTAATTCCACTGGAATTTTGTCAAAATGTCAGCTAAAGTTTCTATATGCAACTATCTTAGCGAAGTCTTTTTAATTTCTAATTAATTTCTGTCATTATTTGCCTCATGATGAGAAGAAGGCTGAAATATGGGCCAAGAAAGGAACAAATATTAGTTTAGTCAAAGGTAATGGTAATCTGTAGCTTCACAATTTCTTGAAAGTATGGATTGCATCACCGAATGCATAATGCCGTATGATACTAGATGGTATTACTAATATAGAAGCATTAACCTTGTTCATAATGTCAAACGAGACTATGTGAGGCTAGATGGATTTAGTGGTGTCCTCAGGAAGTGGGTTCTCATGAATTATTGTTTGTGCTTATGAACCCCCAGCCAGTAGTTAGAAAAATTAAAATGGGAGATGGCTGTGAGTGATACTTTGAGTCAAGTATACTTTCAAGATCCTTTATTTATTTTTTTTTTTATTTTTTTTATAAAAAAGAGTATACTTTCCAGTTTCTTGTTTGAAATTATACTTATATCTCACCGTGGTCTTCCTTCTTTCTTTTGCTAAGCAAAAAAATAAATAGAAAGTTTAAAAGGTAGAGCAAAAGTGATTGTCATGTACACAAGTTGAGCCGAGTATTAAAAGTTCAAGTTATTCATTCAATTTTGTCTTTTTAGGTACAATTAGAATTTTATTCATTTTATTTTTTAAAATTTAATAAACTCTTCCTAACAAGTAACAAGTGTTAAATAAAGTAACGGATCAACAAAATTGTCAAAGAAAAAAAAAAAAGAATCTCATGAAAATCTTCGTTTGGGAATTGTTTATTTCATATAACTTATTTGTATTATGTGAGACAAAAAGCTAAAAGCTAGCTTGTTTTAAAATGCTAAAAGTTAGATTAGTTTCAAGTCCACTGTACTCATTATATCATTTGTATAGTGTAGATTTGGTTCGTATTTTCGAACACAATTGCGTTTTTTAACTCCTATTATTATTGTTATTTTATTTTTTTTTTGTTTCGTAAGCATTTTATTTTTATTTTTATACAAGATAGAAATTTTTTTTCTAACCTAACTTAAGTGTATATGTGTGTGAATCTCCTTTTTGGAGACTTAAACCTCGGCCGTTACCCTATACACCCCACAAGCACTTACACTTGTGGAATGAACACCGCATCAAGGGTGCGCGGTGATTGTTTCGTAAACATTTGAAATGTTGCGTTTTGGGTATAATTTAGTTTCCTAGTTCAAAATTTTGATAATTCAAAATTTCAGATACATTGTGTGGGTATTGGATTATTCCGAATGGCTAATTATTTAACTAATTTATTTATCTAAAAAAAATAATTACTCCGAGTGGTTGATGACTTGATGTGAGAACATAGAGCCCACGCACGGATCAGGTCATGTGAAATAGAACAGTAGACAATTTCCATGCCTCCACCTAGTCCTCGGACAGGCTAACGAGGAGCACAAATTTATCACCTTGTTTTCCCATTTCCTTAGCTCCTTTCCTTCCTCCAAATCTCCGATGTTAAAATTTGCCCAGATTTCAATAATTCCAACCTTTTCTCTCCACTCTCAAATCCTGACAAGTGACAACAACAATTTCTTCCTCACGTCCCTCTCAAACTAGGTAATCTCTCTCTCTCTAATAATTTCAACCACAAATTATGGCCTTTTTGCCAAATAGTATAATTATAGGCAAAAAAATAAAATAAGGGAAAACGCATCTTGGCAAACTTATTTAGTTATGTAGAACTTTTTTGAACCTTTTTTTTTTTTTGAGAAACAACTTTTTTGAACTTGAGTTTGTTGAACTCAAGTTCTAAGTGAAATTATGCTATTTGGAGAAATTCAATTATAGTTTAACTTTCTTTTTTCTTTAATTTGATGAGCTTTTATGTTTGAGCTTATTAATTGTAACACTACCTCATTTCTGATTTGTTTCTTATTTTTTGGGTGGTTTGTTAGAGCATTCACACTAGTTGTTCTATAAAAAATGTCATTTTGATTACCAAAAACCTACTTTATTATTTTACTGCATCATTTTACTACATTCCCTACATCACATATTTTATTCTGTAATTCTATATATTAAAATAATATTTAGAGTCTGTTTGGATACCGCTTATTTTGCTGAAACTGAAAACTTATTACTAAAAGTACTGTAGACAAAGGTAAAAGTTAATTGAAATAGTATAGTAGGGTCCATGAATAGTACTAAAAAGTGCAGTGGAGCTCATGAATAATAATAAAAATAAGCGGAATAGTGAAATTATTTATAATTTTAATCCACATCCAAACGCACACTTACAACACATTAAAATAATATATTAACTCCTCAACAACAACAGCAGCAGCACAACCACCACTGCTGCAACAACAGCCACCAACAACAACCACTGTTGCAACAACAACAACAATGACAGCCACCATCGGCACAAACCCATTACCAAACTCATACCCACAATAAATCCACAGCCACCATCGAGACAAACCCATATCCCCTAACGCCACAAACCCACAACCACCATCGGCACAAACCCATAGCCACCAACGCCACCAACTCATAGCCACCACCACTGGAATCCTCTCACAAATAAAAAAATAAAATAAAAAAATAGAGAGTGGTTTGAAACCCCAACCCAACTAATCAATCAATGACCTAAAACCTTGACCCACAATCCACACGACGCCGCTAAACACCGAACCAAAATGTCGAATCCATAACCCACACAACCACTGCCGAATCTACCATCAAATCAAAAAAGAAGAAGAAGAAGAAGAAGAAACCACAGTGATAGAGATCAGCTTGGATTGATGCTCCGACTTGGGTTTCGTCAAAGAGGGAGCCAGAGACGTCAAGCAGAGGGAGAGAGAGAGAGCAGAGAAATGGTTGGAGGATCAAAACAAGAATGAGAGATAGGGAAGAAAGACGAAAAAAAATAAGAAGAAACGAAAGCAGGTCCCACCTGAATAAAAATAATAATATAAGTTTTATAATTTGTGAACAGTGCGGTCTCAAATATGAGATTGCACTGTTCATCAATGCCAAATATTATGGCATTTAAAATACTTGATGAGAGTGGTTTTTTAGTGTTTGGTGTGTCAAATGCCAAATATTTGGGATTTGACACATTTGATGGGAATGCTCTTAGGCTGTTGATGATTTATATATTTGGCTACGAATGTAATAATGCTAACATGTTAGTGATAGTTTAACTAAAATATGTACAATCAAGTACTCACTACTCACAATGTGGATTTTCAAAAAAAAAAATAAAAATAAAAATAAAGGTTGACAAAAAATTGTAGTAACGTAGAATTGAGAGTTGTAGTAAAGAACCTTGTAACTCAACTGGTTAGCACCTTCAAAGTTTTCAACAGAATCATATAGGGTTCAAATCCCCCCCTCCCTCCCAAAAAAAACTGATAATTGTATATATAGTGAGAATATATAGGGGAACGTATCAAGGAATTAAAAAAAATAAAATAAAACAAAGAAAGAAGAATATGAGGAACCCAATTTGAGGGGTGGAACCTCTTGCTAGTTGCTAGCTAAGACGATATAGTATGGTAAGTTGGCAGGGCATTAAAATGTATGAGTACAAGATAATGTACCTATTGTGATGGGATTATTCAGCATTTGCAATACTTCATGGAGTTTCTTTTCTTTCCCTTGATCGTATTTCCATATTTATGTTATGGCCGCATGTTACAATTATAGAAGTGTGAGAGTTTCTTAAGCATTATAATTGAAATTCTCTTCTTCAAACATATGTTTCTGTGTTAGTCTTTGTGCATTGTGAGCATTCTCGGGCAAAACAGAGAATCTTACTGAATTTCTTACTTTCAAAGACAATGGTTCGAGGAAGAGATGCATATTGGGAACATTGCGTGCTTGTTGATGCAACCAGACAGATGGTTAGGTGTAATTGTTGTCTTCGGGAGTTCAGTGGGGGTGTATATATACAGGATGAAGTTTCACTTGGCTCAAGTAAAGAACAGAGATATAGTCCCTGTACTGAAACATAAGGTCAAGAAAATAGCTCTTCCATGGATAATTAGTGGACAGAATGGAAGCACCTGCCCATCTTTGTTATTGCTGTTTTTTTCTTCCACAACACTATTCCTTTCAGTGCTGCTAAATCCATGTATTATCAGGATATGGTAAATGCCATAGCAGAGTGTGGGTTGGCTACAATGCCCCTAGGTTGGAAACAAAGCAATATAACTTATTTCTTATATTGTATCTAGACCAAAGCATGGTAAATTATTGTTACATAAAATTGTAGTAAATTGACACACATATCAAATATCAATACAACATAAGTACTTTTTTACCAAAAAAAAAAAATGAAAAGAAAAGAAAAAAGAAGAGGTTTTCTTATTTTTCCTTGTACTTAAATAAGTGGTGACCAGGGACAGAATCGGGATTCATAGGGCCAAAGCTTAAAACCAAAAAAAAAATATATATATATATATATATATGAAAATAAAAACCAATATCTATTTCATATTCAACAAAATACTACATACAAAATAAGTATTTCTTAAACATTTCATATTATAAAACACATCAACAAAGTATAATATACAAAATATGTGTTTCTTATTTTGTGTACAATTTTTGTTTAGTTCATATTTTTTTTTTTTTTTTTTTCGTTTTTGTAGTTAAAGGGGCATGAATTTTATTTAATTATTTATTTACTTAATTGGCGGGCTAGGTTGCAATTAATCACCATATGTATATACTTTTACCCAATTTCCATGACGTGTCAAGATTTTAAAACCTTAATCCTTGACGATAATAGATATGATAGTACAATTTTAATTTTTTATGAATCAATAACTATGAATTTTTCCCTGTTTATGAATCAATGATGTGGAGAATAATTTGAATAATTTTGCTATTGATAAAATATGTAGTTCTATTCTTGTCGAGGATACATGCATCCAAAGGCAAACACAAATTCTCTAAACTCTTTTACTCTAATATTTTCATATGCCCCCTTTAAGTGTGTGTGAAGGCCTTATTTATACCCAAGGGCCTTCTTTTCAGTAGAGGGTGGTCACAATAAGGATCAGAAGATACTTGTTCTATCAAATGTTTCCTCCCCCATTTTGATGATGAAAATGGACTTTTGGGATATGAAGTACTATTCATGCTGGTCATTCAGTAATAAATGCGGTTTGTGTTAGGTGGAAAAACCTAATTAATCTAGAGGTGATTGCTATTTAGTTTAGGAGTTACCTTCCCAAGTTCCTTGGACATCTTTCATGAGTTAAGATTTGCTACCTTCCCAAAACTCCTCAATTGATGTTGTCCGAAGGGTTATATCTTATCGGTGTCAATAAGAGGACGTGGGGTTACTTCCTTGGTTGGGCCCTTGGTCCGTTTACTAGGTCTAGGACCTTTCTCCCAGTGGATGTGGATTTGACTTGTTCTCTCGAATCACCTTACCTCTCAATGGGCTCCTAGTCCATGGCTTGTGGAGTTTAACTAAAAACACCCCCTACAAATGACTATGGATTATAATATTCATAATGGACCACAATATTTGAGGGTTTTACAAAATATTAGAATGTCCACCCTTAAAAGAACATGATTTTAGAGTGTTTTCGGGTGGGGGAATTGTTGTTAATTTTTTGAATTTGGACTTGGCCCTTGGGCCTTGGGAGTTGAGAGTTGGTACTTGGAAGCGAGAAACTACGCTTAGGCATGACAATTGGCAATCATGCTCGAGCTAAGTTATGGGTACTTGGAAGCGAGAAACTATGCTTAGGCATGACAATTGGCAATCATGCTCGGGTTGAGTTATGGGTAAATAGTTTAGTTTAACATATGTTTTCCAGTTTTCTCTTTAAAAAAAAGTGTTTACTAGTCAATTTAGTATTCATTTGGAAATAGTTTATTTAGCTTTTTGTTGATTTTTTTTGTTGTTGAAAGTGTGTTAAAGTATATTTATACGGTTATACCTTGAAAAAAGTGAGAAAAATGATAAAATTTTAAAAAACTGTACATAAAAGTTAAAAGTTAATGCCCAAAGCTAATGCCAAATATACTTGGTTTATATATAATCACATTCATGCATGTGATCTTCTTGGAATTTGACTGAAAATTATTAAATACTCCGGAAGTACTATAAATGCATATTCTCCCTCTCACACGAATTGTGGGTCTTACTATGAATTTAATTAGTGGGACTTACAATTATGTAAGAGGGGAAATATGCATTTATAGTACTCCAGGAGAATTCTATAATTACCAGAATTTAACGAGGTAACTTGAGTGGAAAAAAAAGGTAAAAAAAAATTAAAAAATTTACAGTCTTGTTTTTTAGAAACAAAAAACATATACTATTATTATCTTAAAAATAGCATAAAAAATGACATG
This sequence comes from Quercus variabilis, assembly GCA_030445155.1. NCBI lineage: Eukaryota > Viridiplantae > Streptophyta > Magnoliopsida > Fagales > Fagaceae > Quercus > Quercus variabilis. The sequence goes on from CP129447.1 coordinate 7,912,295, forward strand.
TCGGTCCAAAAGCCCATTTCATCACTGCGCCAAGGGCCCAATAAAGCTCACCTCCGTCTTTTTGAGTTATCCATCAAAACAAAACCCAACAAAGCTAAAATCCTGTTAGGCAAGGATTGAACTTCAGATCTTTTATTCAACTATCAGAGACATTACCAGTTAAGCTAACTGGAACTTACATATAATGCCCCCAGTTAGGAAACAAAGTAATGTAATTTATTTCTTATATTGCATCTAGGACTAAAACATTGTAAATTATTGTTACATCAAATTGTAGTATATTGACACACATATCAAATATCAATACAACAGAAGTACTTTTTACCACAAAAAAAAAAGGTTTTCTTATTTTTCCTTGTACTTAAATAAGTGGTGACTCTACACGAAACCCTCAATTTAGGGGCAAATACATTTTTACAGTGAACTTGATATTTTGAGCATCACGATTACACCTGTTTGTGTGGGTTAGACTCAATTTGAGAAAAATTGGTGAGTCGGGTTGCAATTACTCACAATATGTACATACTTTTACCCAATTTCCATGACGTGTCAAGATTTTAAAACCTTAATCCTTGACAGTAATAGATATGATAAGTACAATTTTAATTTTTTATGAATCAATAACTATAAATTTTTTTCCCTATTATGAATCAATGATGTGGAGCTCGAGCTCTTAGTATAACTAGTAATTCCCGCACGATGTGCAATGCAACTTATTATTAGTTTGCTCCAATATTTCAATAAGTTTTACCAAGAATCTTGTAGTTTCCAATATAGACATTCATGATTTAAATACCCCAACTATCGATGTATAAAAAAATTTCAATAAATTTCCTTTTAAAAATTGTAATAGTTAATTATTTTATAGACAAAATAGAAAGACACTAAGATTGCATGATATAGTGGTTAATATTGATAAGCATGTTTCATGCCTACTAAAAAAATGTATATATCATTCAATTTTTTTTTTTTTTTTTAAATTTTGCATTCTTGATTGTGTGTTACTAATTTTTCCCCATTTTTGTTGGAGCTTCAATTGTTGCATGATATAGTGTTTCAATTGTTTCTCACATTAAAGAAAATATTGTTTCTCGTATAAATCTTTAAAAAATGATATTAAAATGTCATTATGCTATGGTAAAATAATTATATCTATTCTAACACACACACACACACACACATATCACATGTGACTAAAAAGAGTTAGGAAATTTAAAGGATTAAGATTAATTTTAGTGAATTCACAAATATTTAATTTTTTATGACTTTCGAATTAATTGTTATCAAAGCAACTAAACATAAGTAAGAATGTCATATTCTAAATTTATTATTATTATTCCAACTAAAAAGTATCTCTTATATAAAGTTTATAAAAATAATCATATCAATTCATTTAATATAAATAATTAATACACAACTATAGATAATTAATATATGCATTTATTCTAATGGTTAATTCAATGAACTAATACTTTGATATAAATACAAACTTTGTTAATTTAAAAGCCTAAATAAAGAAAACTTCATGGAATGCGTTCTTGATAGAACCTCATGCTTTCCCGTATGAGGTGTCTATTTATATATATATATATATATATATTGATATTGACTAATTTGATCGTCCCAACTAATTCGTAATGAATGGTAAGTAAATAATTCACTAGGAGATTTGAATAGGAGAATAAATTGAATAATATGGGTTTGTTATTGATAAAATATGCAGCTCTATTCTTGCCGAGGATACATGCCTCCAAAGGCAAACACAAATTCTCTAAACTCTTTTACTCTAATATTTTCACATGCCTCCTTTAAGTGTGTGTGAAAGCTCTATTTATACCCAATGGCCTTCTTCTCAATAGAGGGTGGTCATCAGAGATGGAGCTAGGACTTTGAGTTAAGGAGGGCGACTTTGACCTCGAGTTCGACAGCTTCTTAGCCGCAGAGGTTTTTTTTTTTTTTTTTTTTTTTTTTTTTGAGTTTTTGATGTGTGCGTTTGTTGGGTAAAGAAAAAATTATTTTGTTTAAAACTTTTTAAAGGGCTAGTTGTTTGTTTGAGTAAAATTGGTTAATTAGACTTAATTTTGTTTAGCTTTGCTATTGGTGATTTTTGTTCTTGCACAAATGTTTTTGGGCTAGTATATGTTGTTTTAGATTTTAGATCTATAAATTTTTTTAATGGCCTTTAAAATGAGGAAAGTGTTAGAGGTATATTGCTAATATAATAAGTGATTATTAGTAAGTAAAAAAGTGATGTAAATGATAGGCTCAGATGTGAACTAATTAGAATTTGTATCTCAATAGTTTATAAAAATATTGTAGTTAAGTTTGTAACTATATCGTTACTCTAAAAAGAATCAATGATATTGTTAAGGGGGTAAATGTAATTTTATAAAACAAAATTGCTAAAATTAATGCACATATATATATATATATACACACACACACACTAATATATGCCTCCGTCCCTGGTGGTCACGATAAGGGTTAGAAGATACTTGTCCTATTAAGGGTCTATTTGGATAGAACTTATTTTGTTGAAACTGAAAACTGAAAAGATTATAGCAAAATAATTTTTTAATGTGTAGTGCCGTGAGACCAATTTTTAATAAAAAAGTAAATGAGAATAGTCAAAAGTTGCGGCTACTATTCATGAATAGTAGTCGTAACAATGTTATTTGCTCTTGAAATATGTGCCGAAAAAAAGAAGAAAAGTAAAATGCACAAACATACAACGTGGACGCAGAAACGTGTATCCAAACAAATACTAAATGTCTCCTCCCCCATTTTGACGATGAAAATGAACTTTTGGAATGTAAAGTACTATTCATGTTGTGCATTCAATAATAAATGCTGTTTGTGTCAGGTAGAAATACCTAATTAATGCGGAGATGATTGTTATTTGGTTTACGAGTTACCTTCCCAAGTTCCTAGGACATCTTTCATGAGTTTGGGTCTGCTACCTTCCAGAACTCCCCGGTTGACGTTGTCTGAGAGCATCCACATCAGTTGATAGATACTCTTCTATAATACAAAAACTTCTTCATTTTACACATTTTGGCCAAAAAACCTCCCACATCAACTTATGTAAACCTGTGTAAAATCTTCTAAAAATTTTCATGAGCTACAGTAACCGTGCATATATACATAGTTATTGTAGCTTGTGTATACATTATTTTAATAATTTATAATTTCACTCCCTTTTTTCTCTCTCTTCTTCATCTGCACAACCAACGCCCTCAGCTTCTTCCTCTGATACACACACTCCCACAGACAAAATCAAAAATCAACAACAAAATCACCCACATACACCACAAAACCAAACACACCCACACACGGACACACCAACAGAGATAGAGAGAGTGGATCAGCGCTTGTGGCAGATCGGAGTGCTTGGCTCGGCGTTCTTCTTGTCGTGTTTGGATCCGAGTTCTTCTCGCCGTGCTTGGATTGGAGACAGAGAGAGTGGATCGGTGCTTGTGGTAGATCGGCGTGCTTGGATCGGCGTTCTTCTCGCTGTGCTTGGATTGGAGACAGAGAGAGTGGATCAACGCTTGTGGCGGATCGGAGTGCTTGGATCAGTGTTCTTCTGGTCGTGCTTAGATCAGAGTTCTTCTCGCCGTGCTTGGATTGAAGACAGAGAGAGTGGATCGTGAGTTTTAGAGAAGAGAGGAGTTTCAGAGAAGAGAGGAGTTTTAGAAAAGAGAGGAGTGAAAACGTCGGAAACTTGGAATAGAGCGGAGTTTCAGAGAAGACTCTAGAATAGAGTCTCGTGAGTGGAGAGAGAGGGTTTGAGATAAAATGATAATAAGAAAAGTAAGAAAATGATTATTTAAATAAAAGAACTGATAGAATAAATGAACTGATGTGGGTATTTTGTAAAAATGAATATGTAATATAGAAAAAGTAGGTTTTTAGTATAAAAATGGATGTGTAAAATGGATGAACTGATGTGGATGCTCTAAGGGGCTATATCTTATTGGTGTCAATCAGAGGGCACGGGGTTACTTCCTTGGCTGGGCTCTTGGTCCATTTACCAGGTCTAGGACCTTTCTCCCAGTGGATTTGGAATTGTCCTGCTCTCTCGAATCACCTTACCTCTCAATGGGCTCCTAGTCCATGGCCCGTGGAGTTCAACCAGAAGACCACCCCCTACAAATGACTATGGATTATAATATTCATATGGACCACAATATTTGAGGGTTTTACAAAATATTAGAATGTCCACCCTAGTATTATAGAACATGACTTTAGAGTGTTTCGGTTGTTAATTTTTTAAATTTGGCCTTCGCCCTTGGGAGTTGAGAGTTGGTGCATGGAAGCAAGAAATTATCCCTAGGCATGACACTTGGCAATCATGCTCAAGCTGAGTTATGGGTAAGTTTAACATGTGTTTACTAGTTTTCTCTATAATATATATGTGTGTATATATATATATATATATTTACTTGTCAATTTAGTGTCCGTTTAGAAAATAACTTATTCAGTTTTTTGTTGAATTTTTGTTGTTGTTGTTGAAAATACGCTAAAATATACTTATACGGTTATATCTTGAAAAAAAATTTAGAAAAAAGAAAAAAGAAAAAAGAAAAAAAAAGTAAAAGTTTTAAAAACTGTACATAAAAGTTTTTTTCTTTTCTTTTTTGGTTTGTAAGCGGGTATGTAAAAGTTAATGTTAAAAACGGATGCAAAACAGAATCTATAATCACATCCATGCATGTGATCTTCTTTGAATTTGACGGGGTAACCTGGAAAAAAAAAACAACTTATATTATTATTATTATTATTTTTTTTTGAGGAACAAAAACATATATTATCTAAATAGCAGAAAATATGACACGTCGGTCTAGAAGCCCAATTCATCACTGCGCCAAAGGCCCAATAAAAGCTCACCTCCGTCATTTTGAGTTATCCATCCAAACAAAACCCAACAAAGCTAAAACCCTAAGAAAAACGTTCTCTGCTCTCCCATTGAGAAAGATTGCGGCCACTGAAATCTCTAGCTTACAGGTACTCTCGCTCTCTCTCTCTCGCTATCTAATAGTATTCGGAGAATTTGGATCGTATATACGTGTGTGTAAAGTGATTGTTTTTTGTTTTGCTGAGTATTTTTATAGAACCCTTGGTTTGAAACGATTTATGGATTGCTGATATACGTGTTGGTTGCAAAATTGGATTGAATATCTTAGTGTTTGGGTTAAATTTGGATTTGGGTTTGGCTTGGTTAGTGTGGATTCGATGTAAAAATTAAAAATTTGTGAATTTTTTTTTGGGGTTGGAGAGTGGGGATAGATTTGTGTGGTGGCGAGTGAGGAACTGTTTGATCTGGCATGTTGAGGGTATTTGGTTTTGTTCTGGTGAAAGATCGGGGCTGACCCGGAATTGGTTTAATTGGTAATTTGGATGGTATTGTTGTGTTGGATGTGAATTGTATGAGAGAGTATGGAAATATGTTGATGGTTTTGGATGAAAGTTGTGATTTTGAAAGAGGAAAAGGCACCCATTTGGCAGAAAATTTTGGTGTGTGCGTGCATGTGTGTAGTTTGTAAACTTTGAAGAAGAAAAAAGACAATATGAAAAATTCTGATGCTTCAGGTTGAAATTTGTAACTTTTGAAGAAGAAAAAGGAATTGGATTTAGTATGTAATGTGGTGTGCGTGCGTGTGAGGATATATGTAAAATTCTGATGCTTAATTTATTATTTAAAAAATAAAAATAAAAACTGTATGCATGCTTAGGTAAATTTTTATTTTTTATTATATTTTATTTGAAAAGAAAGAGCCATTCACCCATCCCTTTTGCTATGAAACGTGCGCGCACACACACACATAGCACATACACATACACAAACACAAATGTATAGGTTAGAAATAAGAAAAATATACTTATGCTGGCATCATGAGTCATGACTCTTTGGTTGGTATGGAAGGACGTTTAGACTAAGTGCAGGCTTTTAGCTTTTGGTGATTTCTTATTACAATTGTAGAAATGAGGAAAATCTTCACTCCTTTTTTTGGAGCTTTGATATTTAGTTTATGATGTGATACAGTGCTTCTAGGCACTAGCCTTTGAGTTTGGGTCTGCTGGTAGATAAATAAATTTAGATTTTACTTTCCTTTTTATCTTTTTTTTTTTTGCTCCCTGGGAAAACTTGATTTATATTCATCTTTCTTTCAGGTGATTGCTGATTTGATATTGTGATGATATGACGACTTTTGCCAAACCAGAGAATGCTTTAAAGCGAGCTGAAGGTGACTTGAAATCTTTTACCTCTTTTTTTAAGTGTTGATATCATTTTTTTTTTCTTTCAAAAATGGATGCTATCATGATGTGCAAGCGTTGCATGTATCTGCCTTGAACTTGGATTGAGTAAAAAATTCCTCTTCATCTTTCTTTGCATTACTCTCTTTAACAAGTTGAGTTTAACATTCAACCCAAAATAAATCCCCTTAGCTGGTTTCAGCTTAAGTTGCCTGAAAAATAATGTTTAATGCTGACTGTGTGTCAGTTATTTTATTTTTTTTTGGTGGTGGGTGTGAGGAGGGTGTGAAATTTTTGTTGTTAAACACTGTGGGTTGATCAATTTCAAATGCTATATTGCTGATGCATGTTATACAAATGAGAAGGATATCATGTAAAGTAGGAGAATGCATATTGGCTTTATGCTTTCAGCATTTTTATCACATGTATTGTTGTCAATACTTTAAAAAATACTGTCATACTTATGTTGCTTCTGTCTTGATCCTGTGTGAGATATATGGACTGACTTTTGTTATCCATGGATGCAGAGCTGATAAATGTTGGGCAGAAACAAAATGCCTTGCAAGCCCTTCATGACCTTATAACATCAAGGAGGTATCGAGCATGGCAAAAGACTCTTGAAAGGATTATGTTTAAATATGTAGAGCTTTGTGTTGACATGCGGAGGGGTAGGTTTGCCAAGGATGGTCTGATTCAATACCGCATTGTGTGTCAGCAAGTGAATGTTAATTCTTTGGAGGAGGTGATAAAACACTTCATGCATCTGTCCACTGAGAAAGCTGAGCAGGCTCGTAGTCAGGCAGAAGCCCTAGAAGAAGCTCTAGATGTAGATGACTTGGAAGCAGATAAAAGGCCAGAAGATTTGATGCTAAGTTATGTCAGTGGAGAGAAGGGAAAGGATAGGTCTGATCGCGAACTTGTTACCCCTTGGTTCAAGTTTTTGTGGGAGACCTATAGAACAGTGCTTGAAATCTTACGTAACAACTCAAAGTTGGAAGCACTTTATGCGGTAGTTCCTGCCTCGAACAGAATTTCTCTTAAAGCTTTATTTCACTCATATAAATATTCATGTGTGAATTTTGGCATGGTATTATCATTGAATTTAATAATTCAATAATATGATAGATGTCCTTTAGAATTATGTTAATTGTTGGGATTCTATAGCATTTTACTTCTGGCATAGAAGATTTGAGTTTCTTGTAGCTTATCATGGGTACCTTGTCTTAATGACTGAGCAAGAGGGAGTAGTCTAGACTCTAGTAGGTCCCACCTCAAACAGAATTTCTTTTGGCATGGTATTGTCAATGAATTTAAGAAATTCAATAGTATGATAGATTTTACTTAGATTTGTGATTTTTTTTTTTTTTTTTTTTTTTGTGGGGGGGGGGGGATTCTTTAGCATTTATATATGGTTTAGAAGATTTTGTTTCTTGTAGTTTCTCCATGGGTAACTAATGACTGATCAAGAGGGAGTAGTCTAGATGTATTTGAAAGCCTGTTCTTGTGGGAATTTGCCAAAATTAACACTGCAGAATCTTAGTATATTATTTTAGAATTTGTTCCCCTTATTTCTCTCTTTTCTTTCTTGAACACTGCCAGACAATAATATATTATGTTATGCTTAAAGTTTAAATAATTTGAGGGTTTCTTTGCTTCCCATTGATAAATGTATTCAGATATATTTTGGACTTACATTTGTGCTATTGCACAATAAATCAATATTTTTATTTTTTAGAACTTTTCTTCTTGTTGCATCTTTCTCTTGGAAAAAATTTATACATTGCTTTTCAAAAACACTTGCTTTAACTTGATCTGGCATGCCTGGGCTTTTTACCTAGGCTCCATGAGGCCTCTGCCCCAAAGTGCACCTATGAGCTTTTAGGTCTTTATTTTGCCAACTCTACTAGATTTCTTAGGCATGATATTTTTGTTTGTAATTTGTTGGCAGATGAAAAGTATTGGGTGAAAAAAAATGTGATGTTGACTTCCTATTCCTCTCAATATATTTTATTCTTATACCAGGTCTTCTCTCATATTCTCATTGGACGGTGGGTTGTCCATCATCACTAAACTACTGCCATATTTATTGCTATGAATGAGCATTACATACATTCATTGTTGAGTGTGTGGTTTTATGGTTTGTGTCATGACTATTACATGCCATATCGATGTAAAAAAAATACGCTTCTTATCAATGGAAAAAAAGATGTTATCTTAGAGTTTTCAAATGTGGTGTGTAGATGACAGCACACCGGGCTTTCCAGTTTTGCAAGCAATACAAACGGACAACAGAGTTTCGTAGGTTGTGTGAAATTATCAGGAATCATCTATCTAATCTTAACAAATACAGAGACCAAAGGGACCGACCTGACCTATCTGCACCTGAGAGCTTGCAGCTGTATCTTGATACAAGATTTGAACAGCTAAAGATTGCTACTGAACTTGAACTGTGGCAGGTATCTGTTATTCTTCTGTTTGTATTTCTGTATTTTTAGAGGGGAGACAATAATTCATGCACAAAAGTCAATTTGTATTTTGTGATGGGCACATCTTATCTCTCTCACAATATTGTCATTTTGTTTGCTGCAGGAAGCTTTTCGTTCTGTGGAAGATATTCATGGATTGATGTGCATGGTTAAGAAAACCCCCAAGTCATCTTTGATGGTGGTTTATTATGCCAAGCTAACAGAAATTTTCTGGATCTCATCTAGCCATCTATATCATGCTTATGCGTGGTTGAAGCTTTTTACCCTTCAGAAAAGCTTCAATAAGAATTTAAGTCAGAAGGATTTGCAATTGATAGCATCATCTGTTGTATTGGCTGCACTCTCAGTGCCGCCCTATACTCACAGACGCGGTTCGTCCCATTTGGAACTTCAAAATGAGAAGGAACGCAACTTGAGGATGGCTAATCTTATAGGATTCAATCTTGATCCTAAAGTTGATGGTGGAGAAGTGGTAATCTGATTTGTTCCATTGAATTTGCTTTCATTTGATATCTATTATCAACATTTTCTCATCCTGACAATGTACTCTTTGCAGCTATCACGGTCAAACATTCTCTCAGAACTGGTAAGCTCGAAATGGTTGCTTTACTGAGGTGTAGTTTTGTTTTGGTGTTATTTTATTGTTTCTCTAGATTATGGTCTTCTTATGATAAATGTTCAAAATGCTTAATTGTCCATGACCTTTGATTTCTTTAGTTTATGGAATCGGCTTCCTTAGTTATGTAATTTATTGGGTGATACATTTTTATTTTCTAAATTGCCAGCCGAACATGTAGATTATCTTTTTTTTTTTTTTTCTTTTTTCCATATTCTACTCACCTACATCCGGATTTTTTTTTTGTGCTATCATCTCCTTAGTCAATCATTATAAATTCCTTGATATTTTAATTTTCTTTTAGAGAAAAAACAATGTCTATATCTGTTGTCATTAATGTTTGAAGAATAGGTATTGATAAGTTATTTTTCATGGTTACAATCATAAGTATGTAGACAGATCTGTCACTATTGACATATGAAATTTTGGAATATCTTGTTTGAGTTATTGAAATGCATCCATTGTGCATGTGTTGGTACGTTTTATAAGATATGTTGGATGAATATTCTGTACATGATTGTTTGCTTTCAATATTTCTGATTTTGCTGATGATTTCAGGTGTTGAAAGGTGTATTGAGCTGTGCTACTCAGGAAGTAAAAGATCTTTATCATCTACTGGAGCATGAGTTTCTGCCTCTGGATCTTGCATCAAAGATACAGCCCTTGTTGGTTAAAATTTCAAAGCTTGGGGGTAAGCTTTCTTCAGCTTCCTCTGTTCATGAAGTTCAACTGTCTCAATATGCTCCTGCCCTGGAAAAGCTTGCTACCTTGAGGTTGCTTCAGCAGGTGCATTCTTGTGTTTAGTGTCTTGTTGTTTTTATGTGCATTATACCCTTCTTTTTGTTGATAGTCATTATACCCAACCTTGTGCTCGGAATTTTAGTTTTCCTTTACTAATTTTTCTCTTTTTTTTCCCCAGGTGTCTCGGGTGTATCAAACACTGAAAATTGAGAGTTTATCTCAGATGATCCCCTTTTTTGATTTTCCCGTTGTTGAGAAGATCTCTGTAGATGCTGTTAAACATAATTTCATAGCTATGAAAGTTGACCATATTAAGGGTGTTGTATTGTTTGGTAATTTGGTAAGTTAACTCTTAACAACCAAACTCTGTCTCTGCTAATTTCTTTTCCATGATATACATTTGCTAATTAACTATATATATATATATCATTAGAACTTAGAAATATATTTTGGAAAACTCAGATTATGACTGACCCAAGTATTAGAATCTGATTCTGATGAAATATCTTTTAATATTGTTACTTGGGATATTCATCGAGGAGTTTAAAACAGGTGATAGAATTCTTTCAGCTAAACAGTTCTCCAATCAGCTTGTTTCTTAAGTTTCTGCCATTTGGTTGGGTTTTAATAAACATATTTTAATGCTAATATTGGTAATTGGCACATGAAATAATTATTTTAGCATTACCAAGCTCCATCTGATTTGCGTTTTGGGTGATATTTCTTTCATTCTTGCTGACAAAAGTAGTGTAATTGTTCTGTTTAGAATTTGATTGATCTCATTGGATTTAATCTTGCAGGGCCTTGAATCTGATGGCTTCCAGGATCACTTGACAGTCTTTGCTGGTTCATTAGATAAAGCAAGGACCATGATTTATCCACCTGTAAAGAAGGCATCAAAGCTAGGAGAAATGTTGCCTGGTTTGGCGGATCTTGTGGATAAGGAACACAAGAGACTTCTTGCTCGAAAATCAATCATTGAGAAAAGGAAGGAAGAGCAAGAACTTCTACTTTTGGAAATGGTACATCAAAACTGCTATCTGAGATGGTGTGTTTAATTTGAATCATTTTTCCAAATCTGAAAATGAGTTAAATTTTGTTAAATTTTGTGTGCTTCCAAGGAACGAAATGCAGAGTTGAAAAGGAGAAAGCAACAGCAGATTGCTGAAGAGGAAGAGAAGAAGAGGCTTGCGTCTGAGGTTGAAAAGAGGAAGAATCAAATGATCCTTGAGGAAATCAGAGACAAGGAGCTTGAGCAAGCAAAAGCTCTACTTGAGGATGTTGGAAAGCAGCGCAAGAAGAAGATAAAGAAGTCATTTTTAGATGGAGTGAGTTAAAATTTGGTCTCATGTTATCTTTATGTGGCTGGTACGAGCATATGTTAATGATTGTATGTGTACACAGGAAAATGTTACAAAGCAAGCTATAATGGAGATGGCCCTGAGTGAACAGCTGAGGGAGAGACAGGAAACAGAGAAGAAATTACTAAAACTAGCTAAAACCATGGATCATTTAGAAAGAGCAAAAAGAGAAGAGGCAGCTCCCTTGATTGAAGCTGCATTTCAGCAGCGTTTGGTGGAAGAGAAGGTGCTTCATGAACGTGAGCAGCAGGTACTTTAATTCTCTCTCTCTCTCTCTCTCTATATATATATATATATATAGGATGGGAATAAAAAATTTCCTCTCCCAAACCCCACAAAAGGGGAGCCCTTGTGCATTGTATATAACTTTTATATCTATGTATGTACACATATATGCTTGCACACAGTTGTATATGGTGTAGCCTTTATCTCAATAATTTAGTCATTCCTCCACTTCCCAGTCCTTTTGCCCTTGCTGCTTGTAGATATGTACTGTATATGAAGAAGCTGTCTTTTCATTTGTTGTGTTATTTTATGTTCCAAGTTGCAATATAAAAGATTGTTGTTCAATATACTCACTTTAATTCTTTGTGCTGCTTTGCAGCTAGAGGTTGAGCTTAGCAGGCAGCACCATGATGGGGACCTCAAGGAGAAGAATAGGTTGGCAAGGATGTTGGAGAATAAGGTCAGTTGAGTTTTAACTGATCTTTCTAGTCATGATATTGGTGGAAATTTGCTTTTAGTATGCTTGCGTGCATGTTCATATCAGGCCTTTGTGTTGGCATGCCATCTTTCTGCTAATGTTTTTCAGCATGAGTGACTTTGACGCTCAGTCAAATTCAATATTTATCCTTTATTGCACAGACAAAATTCCAGGAAAATGTGGTGCATCGTCGGCAATCAGAGTTTGACCGACTTAGGGAGGAGAGAGACAGGCAAATCCAGCAAATGCTTCAGGCCCGTCGGCAGGAGAGGGATGCTATTAGAAAGAAAATATTTTATGTGCAGACTGAGGAGGAAAAACAGAGAAAGCTGCAGGAAGAGGAGGAAGCTCGCAAGCGGGAAGGTAGATTTTTATACAAAATAATATATATGTTGATGAAGACTTTCTGAGAAGAATTTAAAACTTCTTATGGGAGCGATCTTGCTTCAGAGAAGTCTTAACAGTTACTTTTCATTAATTCAATTGCTGCATTCCCTAATTATTTTCAGGGAATGCTTTCCATTCGAAAATCCTGAGATTTTCCAAGTAAATACTGTGTTAGATTATTTGGCGCCTGTTAATAGGATTCTCAGTGTCTAGGATTTTTGTGTGTGTTTTGAATGTATTTTTAACTGGCATCATCAAACATGCAGAGGCTGAGAGGCAAAGGAAGATAGAAGAGGAACGCAGGGCAAAATTGGATGAGATTGCTGAGAAGCAAAGGCAAAGAGAGCGGGAATTAGAGGAAAAAGAAAGGCAGAGGAGAGAAGCTCTCTTGGGTAGATCAACTGACGGGCCTTCTAGGCCTTCTGAGCCTGTTGGTTCCCGCCCATCTGAGCCAGTAGCTACAGCTCCTGCTGCTGCTGCTGCTGCTGCTGCTGCTGCAACTGGTGCTGGTGCTCCACCATCTGCTGGAAAATATGTACCTAGGTTCCGGAGACCTGAAGTCTCTGTGCAGGCACCTCCTTCAGAACCAGATCGATGGAGCAGCAGCCGGCAGGATGATCGCACGTCCCAACCCAGTGATAGGTGGCGGAGTGATGACCGCAAGCCCTCTTTTGGTGCTGGTGGTGGCTCAAAGTCCACTTGGTCCTCATCTAGAGTCCCTCCACGCGGCGGTGGATCAGCACGCTGATCATAGAGGATCTTATTTGATTTGCATGAACAAAGGTCAATTTTGATTCCATCAACACATGGACGGTTTATTGCAAGCCAGAGAAAATAATCCCTGTGCTTTATTTTTAGCACCTCCAGACCTGGTTGAGTTGTTTCATCTCTTTGTTTTTTCAATGTAGTTATCTTTCCCTCGCTGTTTTCATGTCAAGGCAACCTACTGAAATATTTATTGTAATCTTGAAGCTTCAGACTTGATAGAGTTATCTATTTTAATTATTATTTTCATCCTTATATTCTTCTCTTTCTTATTGGGTTCATATATTTCTGTATTATTTCATTTTATGTGCCATTGGAAAGAGTGAACTTGTCAGCCATTTCTTGTAATTTTATGAATATATATGGGGGAGGTAGATTTGAATCTTGCGCTATATAATTCAACCTCTAAATCACATAATCCTAATCAATAAGCAAGTTAATAGCACAAATCATAGATCCTTGAGGATCATTGTTCCCTCACAATGAGTGGAGATGATAAACTTCTAATTAATGATTATTCCATCTCTATGCACCCAAAAAAAAAAACATTTTTCTTTCCATTTGAGGTTCATTTTGTTTCCAACTAGTTAAAAAAAAAAAAGGAAAGAAAGAGAGATGGGTCTTCTTCTATTGATGGTCCATTTCGCCTATAGGCTGCCATACGATGGGAGCTGAGCTTTTTTCCTTTTCCCAAAGCCTCCATTATTGGATGATGTAAAGTTGTAAACCCGTCATATGTCAATTGACAATTGCCTGGTGCTCTTCGACTTATTGTGAATCAATATTGGGTTATTTATACATACGTAAAGGATGCAAAAAATGTGGAAAACCAAAATGTCTTTCTTATGTGATTTCTTTCGAATTATTTGACTACAATGTCCACGGAAAATATGTCAGTAAGTACAAGTGTACTAGAAAAATTAGAAACAATTCAAGTACTTGAAAAGACCAGTTATATTAAAGTATTTTTAATTTTTTTTTTAAAGGTTATATACTATAGTTTTGTTGGATAAACAAGATTCGATTTTATTTATTCCACTCTTTTGGGTTGGGAGAGCATATTTTCATTAATTTATTGGGCTTAAGAAATTATACTGAGCAAAAATATATCTGTACTTATAAAAAAGAAAAAAAATAAAGCCTAAAGAGTTATAAGATCAATAATCTAACTTTTAGCCCTTTTAAAAAAAATAAAGTTGTTCTTAGTATTTTGTCACACATTTAGCATTAAACACAGTAAAATATTATATTTTTTATCTCATATTTAACAAATAAGCATATAAGTTTAATAAACTAACTTTTAGTCTTTTTTTATATATTATTAAATAAAGTTGTTTTTAGCATTTTGTCCTATATCGTTAATCTCATATTTAACAAATAAGCTACTGGGATACTAAAATAGCCTACTAACTAAAGATAAGATTTTAAGAAATGCCTGCAATCTATATTGATATTGTACTTGGCCCAATTTTAATTGAAACTTGGGTCCATATAAGAGGCCTATAAATGGTCCAAATTTCACTAGAGCCCTGGCTGATTCTTAAAACTTAAAACTTAAAAACTCAAAATACGGGTAAGAACAAACCCATACCCAATACAAAACGGGCCATCCATGACCCGAAACTCTCCACCCAAAACCCTCCTTCAACCCTTCGCTCTTTTTGCACTGCCACTGAGCTGAGTTCTTTGCCCAAAAAATGAGTTCACTCGCTGGTCGATTCTCAAAGCTTCTCAGACCCTCTAATTCTACCACACCCACTTCTTCTCTTGGTTCTCTCTCTCTCTCTCTCTCTCTCTCACACACACACACACACACACACACACACATTTTTATATACATGTTTGTTTGTATGTTACACATATATGAAATGGGTAGCTTTTGTTTTGATCATTTAGGTGATATAGACTTGATTATAGTACTTTTTGTTTAAATGGCTGTCTTTTGTTTTACATTGAAAGCACCATTTTACGTGAAAATTTCAACTCAAACACACACAGACACAGTACATGTATGTAGAAGTGGATTACTTTGTTTGTTAATTAAATGATAAAAAGTTGAAATTCGTGTACTTTTCTTCAGGGGGTTTTTTGGGTTTAGCTCAAATTTCTTTTTTAAGTTAGGTCTTTTGTAGTGTTGGAAATAATCATCATGTTGGTACTTGGAGGACTTTTATCAAGTATTTGATACGCACAAAAAAAAGATTGAGGTTTTCTTTTAAATTTTGGTAATGAGCTGAAATTTGAGAATTATTGGAAATGAGTGTGTTGGGTTGACATTGTATGATGTTTTTGTCTTATGGCTTTAGTGGTTAGCATGCAAGGAAGCTCAAAGTCCTGGTTTTCGACTATGTCATTTGATGGTGATAATGATGGTGGAAAGAAGGATGAACTGGAAGAAGATTTTGATGACTTGCTTGGTGACAAGACAGAGTTACAACCCCAAGGTGTGGATCCTAGAAGGGGTTGGGGCTTCCGCGGCGTGCACAAGGTATTTGATATTAATTTTCAGTTAAGAAATAGAAATGGTTTATCTAGAAATTGAATGGCTCTATTGCATTTTACTTAACCTTTGAGAGTGTAAAATAAAAGCCTTGTGTTGGCAACTGTTGAAAAATATGATTTGTGGACAGTAAGGATGGTAGGAGATAAATATTGGGTTGCCAAGAGGTGATCAAAATACTGTTTCATTTGTGTGTGTGTGTATGTATATACATATTTGCCATTGTGTTCATGATTTGTGACAAAGACACCTGTTTTCTGTGATTGGACCACTCTTAGATCTGATCTGTACAAAAGTGATACATAAAGCATGAAAAATAATTCCATTTTTATGGGTCATAGGAATATGTCCTTATCCCTTTTGCTGGTTGCTAAGAAAATTGTGGAAAAGATAAGCATTGAATATTGTGAAATTTCCTTCACTTTAGAAGTTAGAACCTTAGCAAAGAGAATTACACAATCAAGCCTAAGAATTTTTTTTTTTTTGGCCATTTGAGTTGTCAGGACACCAAAACCACATAAGACATGATATTTGATATTTACTCTTTTTTCACTCATGTTTGAAAATGGGTTAGGCATTCTGCTCACATGTGTTCTATCCAGTGGATAATTTGACCCACTATGTAGTGTTTGTATACAGGCAATTATATGTGGAAAAGTTGGGCAAGTCCCTGTGCAGAAGATCTTGAGAAATGGTCGAATGGTTACTATCTTTACGGTTGGGACAGGGGGCATGTTTGACCAAAGAATTGTAGGAACAAAAGACTTGCCTAAACCAGCACAGTGGCATCGAATTGCTGTGCATAATGAACCACTTGGGGCTTATGCGGTACAACAACTTGTTAAAAAGTATGCACTCATTCTTTTGAGAAAAACTGAATTCATCGTTTAATGTGTCTATCTAATTCTTGGATCTTTAATGCAGCTCTTCAGTTTATGTTGAGGGGGATATTGAGACTAGAGTTTACAATGATAGCATCAATGGCGAGGTTAAAAACATCCCAGAGATATGCATTCGTCGTGATGGTATGTAAACCTGTATGCATTTTTTTTCTTCTATTGATTCTATTTCTTGGTAATTTAACTCACACCCCACTGGATACAAACCTGTGAACTCTAACCCACTGTCTCATACCTAATGGGGGCAGAAGTGCCATTTGGGCTAAAGCCCATCGGCTTCTCTGTAATTCCTTTATAAGAGACAAATTTTGATTGTTCTCAGTTTTCTATGGTCTAATTTGATGTCTCTGGTGCCCCTTTCATACATGATATACCCATTCGTTCATTATCTTATCGGGAGGGGAAAAATATGCGTATACGTCCATTATGCTTATGTTTGTCTAACTGTTATTCTCACCAAAGAAACTAGGGAATTTAATTTAAATATTGTGGATCTTTGAAGTGTGTCGATACTAAACATGTTTGGCAAGTGCATATTGAAGGACAAAAAATTGAATTTCAGTTTCCCACATGGGTGTCAAGTGTTGATGCAGCAATACCAAAATGGTTAATACAACATAATTGTGGAAACAACCTTAGGTTTCAATGTTAAATTAAGTCTAAAGGCAAACACATGAACACACACACACACACACAAAAGAAAAGAAAAGAAAAGGAAGACAAAGTTTAAGAGTGTCCTTGGGTTGTAGATGGAACTCATTCATTTATTCTCTTTGATATTAGAAAACAACATGGAAGTCCTTATCATGTGGTTTTACCCTACAGGGAAGATTCGCCTTATAAAGACCGGAGAAAGTCTCAGCAGTATATCCTTGGACGATCTTCGTAAGTTTTCTTGTTTTACCTAATGTTCACTTTGTGAAATGCTCCTCTAATACTGTGAAACTTACTCAATTATGATATTTATATTGGGAAATAAATATTTTGCGGAAGACTTTATTAGTTTTTATTCAATTATTGTTGTTGTTTGGTCCGTTACCGACAGGAGAAGGATTGCTTTAGTTTAGAGCCAATATGCATGTTTTGGAAACGACATTCTTGGAAAAGCGAACAGTTGAAGCCTCTAACTTCTGTAAGAAGCATTCTGTAACCAGGGTCTCTGACCTGGTTTTTAAGCTGGTCCCTTTTTTTCCTGACTATTTAATGAACGCTTTGTTTAAGTTAATAGAAACCTCAAGAGCTTGAAAGAACGTTGGATTTCTGGCTGAGATTACCAGTTTGACCCCCGTTTTACACCTCTATGTAATGCTTCGATTCTCTGTAAATTATACCTTATACTATTTCCTTACACAGTTCTGCATTTTTATCTGTAATGCCTTAAATTGTGTGAATTTGATTGCATGACTGTTTGTTGCGTTGAACGTGTGTTGAGTCCTATGAATACTAATTTGACTTTTTCTTTTTGAGGTACAAGGTAGATGTGGCTTGAGTCATGGAAAATAGAGTATAGGAGATCGTTTGCCCAGCGCGTTGGGCGTTGCGCGTTTACGTTTTTAGCTTTTTTTTTTTTTTTTTTTTTTTTTTTTTCATTTCACGCGTTTCCAGCTTTCCCAGCAACTTTTTTACTGTAGCAACACTGTTGCGGCTACTGTTCATTAAACAGTAGCCGCAACATGTGATTTTTTCACCCAACTTTTACTGTTTATGGACTCACAAATTTCACTTTTCAGCAACTTTTTCACTAAGAATGGGTCCCATAGTACTATTCACACATTTAAAAATTATTTGCTACAGTGTTTTTCAGTTTTCAGTTTTTAGCTGTATCCAAACGGACCCTAGAGCTAATATGGTAAAACCGTGTGTGACTCAGGGACACTAAGCGCAATGTGGCCCCTGATGAGGAAGTCCAGGATTAAGTAAGGGGGATTGTGATACCTAGACTCTGGATTTTTTGTATTTTGTAACTTTGATCCTTTGTGTTCAGTATCGTGAACTCAAAGCTCTTTTAATAAAAGCGCAGTACTTACCTATAATTTAAAAAAAAAAAAAAAATCTAGACTCTGTGGATTGGATTGGGTTGTATGAGTGTGTGTTGCACAAGTGTGTATAGAGTCACACATCAGACATGTACTAGATTAATTTGAGCTAAAAAAACGATTATTAGGACCCCCTAAGTTGACTAGTCCTAGGGCATTGGCTATAGTGTAGATGAGGCCAATGCTTTCTTCGGGTCATAACAATAAGCTTTTTGATTAGTTTAATGTGGAATCAACCTTTTTTTAGTATAATATAGTTGAGATGTATGCAGTTTGGATTGAACAAGAATTAAAAAAAAAAAAAAAAAAATCATTTGATCCTTTAGTCTATTGTACGAGATATTTTTAATCCTTAAGCATTTTCTTTTTCCTTTTGTCTCTCTTGGCGAATGTCTTAATGCAAGTTCTAATACTTAATGGCCAATTATTTGATGGATTTTCTTGGTATAAGAGGGGAAGAAATGGAAATTCTTGAAAAATGGCACGCATATACATATAGATATATTTTTGAGCAAATAGTAACATTAGTGTTTTAAACCGGATTTATAATACATTACTAACCAAAGTATAACTATAAAAGGGTCTAACATTTGTAGTTGTAGACTGGAGTTATAAACAACGGATACTAAACATACACAATCAATGTGAGATAAACATCCCTAATTTTTTTTAGTAAACAGTAATACTTATTAGAACATACACGAAAATAGTAACATTAGTGTTTTAAACACCCCCCCCCCCCCACACACACACACAAATATATATGTATATATATAGTTGAAGCGTATCATTTATTATGGTTATGCTTATATTGCACCATCTCATTCGTCACGTCATTAGTTATATAATTACTATTTTTCTTATCGATTTTTCATTCCTAAATTTCGTTGACAATATTAAATATATAAATAGATTAAATTTACACATTCATCTTAAACGGTTTTAACTTTACATATTCATCTACTTTAATTTAGATATATATAAGTAAAAAATAAAATCAATGAATAATCAAAAGCCAAAAACAATGTCTATACATATCTATCTATACTATATATAAAATAGAAGCTTTACAATAAATTTATAAATCTATTTTTTATACCACGTCATTAGAGTCCTTTTTTTTTTCTTTTTCTTTTTTGTAATTTTTACTTTATGTAACTTTTCATCTTTTTCAACTATTGTTTTCTTAGTTCAATCTTTCATCTCCTCCAATCATTATCTTTTTAAAATTTTCATTTGATTCTTTTATAAATTTTTAAATTTTCTCCATCTTAAATTCTAGTGTTTCTAAATTTACTTAATCATTGTCTTTTTACTTTTTAACCATTCATCTACTTCAACCATTCCTCTTCCATCTTAGTGTTCTTATAAATTTCCTTTTACTTCATTTCCACCTCCCTCCCCTATTCCTTCCAAGTTGTTCATGGCAACAAAGGTCAATACTCTCTCTCTCTCTCTCTCTCTCTCCCCAGTTTTGTTTATCTTTTGGTGGATTCTTTTATTGTTTCAACCATTTTTTTTTCTCGTTAATGGTGCTTTTTCTTATTATTGATTTAATTTTCACAGCACATTTGTTTCTCTTTTTGAAAAATTTGTATTGACTTTTATGCATATTTATGTATTTAGGTATTCAAATTCCCAATCACAAGTTCTCTTTCTTTATCCCATCGGTTTGATTTGATTTGGCCATGGTTAAAAATTAATTATTTTGCAAGTTAGAATTTGATTTTTTTAGTAATCCACTTAAATGTTACACTATGAGAATTTACTAAATTTTGTTTATTTTTTTGATCCTTTTGGGTGACCAAATTTGTAGTGTTTGTAGAGAAAGTACTCTTAATAGTGTTAGCCAAACAAAAATAATTAGATGAGTGACGTATTTTAGCTTTTGCAATTGTATTAATATTATTAATATTATTATTATATAAGGATGCATATAAAAACTTAATTAGGAGATTTTGCTAATAATTGTTTATTTGTAATCTTTTTAGGTGGACAATTTTGTAGTTTTTGCAGAGAACATAATCTCAATAGATTATCAACAACAGATTATTTTCCTAATTGGTCAAATTAATCATTGTGAAGCGACAATTGATATAACATTTTGTTTGCTTGCAAAACATCTTTGTACAGGTATATTTTGATTTGGTATACATTTATGAATGTATTGAGACAAGTACTATATTCAAGAAGAAAGATCATGATCCTACTTTGTATACTTCAAAAGAGATATAGATAAGTTGAAATTTTGTTAATGGTGAGAAAGATCTATTTTTATCATTCATTTCTAACTATTATTATTGAAAAAACTTAAATCCCCCTTTGTATTCTATCACTAGCAAATTCGTTCATAATACAAGAAGATGAAAATTTTAATATAAAAAGAAAAGTAAATAATATATATTATTTTTTATTTATAAAATTCATTGTTTTAAAAAAGAAAGCAATATGAAATTTTTTATTTTAGAAAAAAAAAAAATTTATTGCCCTTTGTTAGCTTGGTAAAGGGTAATATATAACATTTCTTAATTAATAGTTTGCTACATCTAAAATTAAATTCTCTTATGAGAAAAATGTTTTATTATAGATTACTAATCCTAATATATAATTTTACTATATTTTAGAAAATAAATTATATATTACAATTTAAGCCATTTTCCGCTTCTCCTATTTTTCAAGAACAATGAGCTCTAACTCAAATGCCTTGTCCTCCCCCTTGTAAGAGTAAGGTAAAATGTAAGGTCGTGAGTTCAATATTGGTGCATTTGTAACAATTAAACAACAACAACAAAAAGTTAGAAAATAGGAAGAAGTTTATCCGAAACGTTTTTAGGTTTTAAAAATTTATTGCAAAATGTAGTAAGATGAACATAATATACTTTGCTGTAAGATATATTGAGATTTATCTTTTCAAATCGTAGGTATGCAGTACTGGAAACAAAATAAACTAGAGATTTCACTGCATGCCGGGTGATAGATATGATTGAGAATGATATGTGGGATACACACGTCGATATTTTGATATCTTACAAAAAGTAATCATGTTTCAATCTTTTCTTGTTCCCCTATAAATTTCCAAAAAATGAATTCAAAGAATTCCTCTATTTCCATTATTTTCCAATAAAAGGTTTCTGCAAATCTATGCCATTTCTTTGATCTTTGATTTGAACTTTCACTTCCATGGTAATTCCATTTACTTTCATCTTTATTCAAACAATGGCAGACAATGACCATTTTTCTTTTGTCTGCATAAGCAATGTAAGACAATGACACTTAGGCTTGTGAAGAAGTTCTCACTAAGCTAAGCTGGATGCAATGTACATGTGAGTCTTTAGTCATTTAATGATAGATATGAAGGACTGGTTCTCTTAGTAGGCTTTTGTTTTTAATGGTGTTAAATAATCGATTATGTACTTGTTTCCAAATTTAATTGATTTTAAGATAGGAACTTTCACTTCCCTGTATTTGGCCGGATCTGAAGCTTCAGAGATTCAACTCAAAGGACCTATAATGGTCACCCACTTGCCCTCATTGTTATTATATAGCACAGTTTCCCTCCAGGTTTAAATTATTTATATAACAACTGTCATTGTAGTACTGTTGCTCAGTTTTTCTTCTTTCAATACTGTTGCTTACGTTTTCTTCTTTCAAATTAATAAAACTTTGCCAACTTCTTGTCTGGACTCTTCTCTAGTATCTATTTGATAACCTTCCTATGTACTTGGCTGGATTCGAATCTTCAGAGACTCAACTTGAAGGACCTATAATGGTTACTGATCACTTCTATTCAGGTTTAACATATTTATAACAACTATCATTGTAGTGTTCTCACTTTTTTTTCTTTCAAAAAATTTCTTTAATTAATAAAAATTTGTCAACATGTAGTCTAATCTTCCATTTAGTGTGTTTGCTCTTTCTCCATAAACTAGGTTTGTCCTTATTGGACATTGCATTTTTTTTTCTTTTAGTACCATAGAAACCATTTCTGTTAATTATTTATGTTGATTTGTTGTTGACTATTATTGCAGACTCATCCTTTGTTTTTAAATCTTTCATGAATGTTTAACGACAATGCTTTGTGGTGATTAACAGTTAATTAACATAAGTGGCGTCAAGGAATATTGTCCTTTTTTCAAAGAGAAAATAAATACTATAATTACTTTATTTTGATTTGAATAAGGAAACACGTTAACGTCATAATGAGGTTAAACACTTTGATGATATAACTAAACCTAATCACTAACTTGTAAAATGCATGTGAAAGTTTGACGAAAAATATTTATATGTGGTACATTTTAAAGAATAAGTATTAATAAATACAAATTTAAATTAGAAAATTTGTAGAAAAGAACATACCTAATTTAATTGCAATTTTTTTAGAGAAAACAAAATCTAATTTAATCAAAATTTGTTTAGTATGGACTTGTTTTATCCAAAAAGACAGTGAGTTCTAATTAGTTTATACTAACATAATATTTTTTTATTTTTTAATCCTCTGAAGTGTACTTTGTGATGATTGTTTTTTACCATTAAATTAAAACTAGTTGAATTCCCACACGATGTGCGGTGCAACTTATTATTAGGTTTCTTTAATATTTCAATAAATTTTACCAAGAATCTTGTAACTTCCAATTAAGACATTTATGATTTAAATCCCCCAACTATCAATGTATAAAAAAATTTCAATAAATTTCCTTATAAAAATTGTAATATTTAGTTATTTTATAGAGAAAATAGAAAGACACTAAGATTGCATGATATAGTAGTTAATATTGATAAGCATGTTTCATGCCTACTAAAAAAATGCATATATCATTCATTTTTTTTTTTAATTTTTATTTTACATTCTTGATTGTGTATTACTAATTTTTCCCTATTTTTGTTGGAGCTTCAATTGTTGCATGATATAGTATTTCAATTGTTTCTCACATTAAAAAAAAAATATTGTTTCTCGTATAAATCTTAGAAAAATGATATTAAAATTTCATTATGCTATAGCAAAATAAATCTATTTATTCTAACACACACACACACACACACACATATCACATGTGATGGAAATGAGTTAAGAAATTTAAAGGATTAAGATTAATTTTAGTGAATTCACAAATATTTAATTTTTTTATGGCTTTTGTGTTAATTGTTGTCAATGCAACTAAACATAAGTAAGAATGTCATATTCTAAATTTATTATTATTATTATTCCAACTAAAAATTATCTCTTATATAGAGTTTATAAAAATAATCATATAAATTCATTTAATATAAATAATTAATGCACAACTATAGATAATTAATATATGCATTTACTCTAATGGTTAATTCAATGAACTAATACTTTGATATAATTGTAAACTTTGTTGATTTAGAAGCCTAAATAAAGAAAACTTCAAGGAATGCATTATATGATAGAACCTCATACTTTCCTATATGAGATCTCTGCTTTTATATATCTATATATATTGATATTGATTGATTGATTGACTAGCTTGTAACTCATGCATAAGTATTGATATACTTAAAAGATATACATTAAGATGCATAGTATAATTATTACATATATAATTTAAATATTATTGATAGTCATTTTTATTTTTTTTAACACTTTAAAAGATCTTGTAAGAATATTATTAGGTAGAAAATGTAAATTGCCCATTTTTATTTTTTATTTTTTTATGTTCATTAATTCTAGGCACTATGGTTTTTGTTTGCAATAATTCAGTTGGATGAATATTTATAATGTGGTCTTACATTTAACTCCAAAATTAAGAAATAAAACTCTCTCAAAAAATAAATAATTTAGAACACATGGCACAAAATTGGACTTCAATTGTAAAATATAATCGGATTTTCTTTAAGTTTTGCCTATTAATACATACTAGCCTCATCATATGGGCTTCGCGCGTGCGATGAAGTTTTTTTTTTTTTTTTTAGTGTTATAATTTTTATTCGTTCCAATATAAGGTTTACATGTTTTCTCATTAATATTATGTATTTAGAATTTATGAGTAGATAAAGCAATTTAAAAATTAACAAGAGAGTGACCCTATTTGTTAGGCAATGTTTTAGTGGAAGTTAGAGTTGTATTTTTACCGGATTTTCCTTTAGTTTTGTTTTTACTTAAACATAGGGGTTTAGGGGCATTTTTGAACCCAAAAAAAAAAAAAAAAAAATGAGGATCTCAAACAGGAGAAACCTCTTAAATAATAGTATAGAAGATATAGATACCAACAAGTTTCTTTTTGGTGTAGGCTAGATTCAATCTCATACTCATATTCCTTATTCATGATAAAAAACTTTACCGGTTGAGCTAATTAGAAATCACATAATTTAGCACTATTTGTAATACTTAAAATCAAATTAAAACATATATAGTAAAAAAATGGTGTGGAAAATTGTGGCCTTTTAAAATTTTGAAAAATAATATTAAAATGTCAACAAAAGGTTAAAGGGTGAAAATAAAAACTAGCCTCTGACTCATAGGCTCTTTTATTTATTTTTTTTTTTCTAAATATTAATAATTTTCAACCAGTAAAAAAAATGCTAAAAAAAGGTTGAAAATTTCCTAGGAAAGAAAGTCTAAAAATACTTTGAAGATGAATTTTTATTAGAAAGAAGAAGCAAACCCAACAAAATAAAATAAAAAGAATATATCAACAAAAAAAAAATTTTAAAGTCCTGAACTCACATAGTAAAATAATTAAAAAATTTGAGGCAGCCACCCACAAAAATTGTTAGATCCCATTGCCTTTTTTTTAAATTTTTTTATTTGACATAATCTACTACTTTATTCTTTTTTTTTAAAAGTATTTTTAAAATTATCACAATTTTTTGGTTGTAATTTTTATAGCAAATGATTGTGGGAAGTTGTGAGAATACACGTACATGATAATTGATAAGTAATTTTTTTTTAACACTAACAAAGAAAGTGGATTTTTTTTTATTAAAAAAAAAAAGAAATAGATAACCGCCTAGAAAAAAAAAGAAAAAAAACTTGTCTCATATATATATATATATATATATTTTTGATAAGTAGTAAAAAGTGGATGGCAAGGCAATGTGGGCTTTTAACGTGGGTATTTAAAAAAAAAAAAAAAAAAGATAACTGTTTAGAAAAAAATATTGCAGCCAATTAAAAAAAAAAAAAAAAAAAAGTAAAGGTGGAGTCATTGAAAACCAACGGAAGAGTTTACTTTAACATATTTATAAGGGATAATTACGATTTACCCACTTGTGGTTTACCTCGATTTCGATTTGCCTACCCGTGGTTTAATTTTTGACACTTTACCCACCTGAGGTTAGGTCCGTTTAGTTTCCGTAACCCACATCTGTTAAAAAAAGGGGTAAATAAGTCTTTTTCCACCCATTTTATGTCTCTCTCCTCCCAAAACAAGAAAAAAAAAAAAAAAACAAGATTAAAATATGTTATTTGTTTCTCATAATTCACAATCACGAAGAACATTCACAAACATAAAGAACAAACCCAGAAAACTAATACAAATCAAATGAAGCAAAACCATGAGAGAGAGAGTTCTTCGTCTTCTTCCTTATACTAATTTTTTGTGCTTGAACTAATAAATTTATTAAAATCAAAGCATAACACAGTTTACAACATGACAACAGGGAGGATCAAAAATTTCTAGCACTTAATTTCTAAATTTTTGATTTTCAACATCTGAGATCTCACTCACGCAACAAACCCAAACAACAAACCCACCAGAAAAAATCACAACATCATGAACAACAACCCAGAACAGTATACCAACTATACCAAACAACAAAGTAGCCTCGGCGATTCACAACAATACCCAGCAGATCCGGTGATTCACAACAGTATACCAAACAACAAAGTGAAAATTTCAACTATACCAAACAACCCGGTGATTTGGCGGATACCGATATGCCAGAAGCCATTGAATACTAAGGAAGAAGATACTAAACAACAACCCAGAACCCATTGAATCACCGGATCTGCCACCAGATCGATCAACAATTTCCTACATCGAGCCCATGACTTTCAATGCTGAGCTTCGTTTTGTGAGAATTTGAAGGAGGTGGCCTCGGCGGCAATGGACTCTTCAATTTGGCCACCATAGCTGGCGATGGCTTGGATTCGGAGGGGATGGAGGTCAGATCAAACGGTGGCGCATTCTCCTTGGCCGATTTAGACTTCCAAGAGGGGCGTGACTTGGCGGAGCTAGGGCTCGGCAACGACGCTGGATCGGTGGACTTTGCCTCCCTCAAGATCACGTTTCTAAACCAAATCCATACCCATAATGGATCAGCTGCCTCCAGACACACCCCTTGTCCTCCTCTGTCAGTTCACCGCCCCTGCCATGGTAGATCAGCTATGGCCTGTGGGTTTGGTGGTGTGACAGCGGCCCTAGGTTGGTGATTTTATTTTGATCAACGGTGTGGGGTGGAGCTCAGCTATGGGTCTGGATTGTCGAAGATGGAGGAGATCAGAAAAGCGTAGAGAGAAAGAGAGATTGAAGGATTGGAGAGAGAGAGTACTGAAGGATTTTATATATATATATATATATATATATATATTTTGCTAACCTTTTAGCAACTTTTATTTTATATAATTTCAAAAACTCTGACAAGGATTATAGAATAAAGGTTATGTATTTAATTATTTATGCCTTGAAATTTAAGGAATTCGTTGGATTTGGATTCGGAATAGTTTCAGTCACATAAGCCTAAAGCTATTTAATTCTGGGAGAAAAAGGAGTGTTTGATCTGTTTTGAGTTTTGTTTTTGATAAAAAATGTGTTAGAGTAACGTCTGCACTGAAGGTGGGTTACGGAGGAGTAACGGACCTAACCTCAGGTGGGTAAAGTGTCAAAAATTAAACCACAGGTAGGCAAATCGAAATCGAGGTAAACCACAGGTGGGTAAATTGTAATTATCCCTATTTATAACAACTATCATTGTACTTTACCAAAAAAAACTATCATTGTAGTGTTCTCACTTTTTCTTCTTTCAAAATTTTCTTTAATATTAATTAAAAATTTCCCACATGTAGTCTGATCTTCCCTTTAGCATGTTTGCTCTTTCTCCATAAACTAGGTTTGTCCTTACTGAAATAGGAAGGATGAAAAAAAAAGGAGAGAGAAGAGTGGAGAAATGATATTTTTAGTGGGTGTTTGATTGGAATGAAGGGAGGAAAATAAATTGGTAGAGTCCGGGTGTTTTTTCTCCGGACTTACCAAAATGTTTTCTCCTCAAATAAAAAGAAAACAGAAGAGAAAATATTTAGACAAAAAAAAAAAAAAAAAAAAAAAACCCCTTGTTGTGTTAACGATTTCTACCGTTCACAAATTTTTTTTTTCCTTTTTTTTTTTTTCGTTTTGTCCTATTTATTTTAATACACGTTTTTACATTTTTTGATACGTGTCAACTGTTTTTTTTTTTTTTTTTTTTTATTTCGTTTTTTTATAGCTTTTTTTGTCCTTTGCCGCACTGTTCATTCTGTTGGTGATTTTATTTTTTATTCATCCTTTTATTTTTTTCTTATTTGTTACTTTTTCTTATCTATTAGGGGGCACTTTATTTATTTATTTATTTATTTATTTATTAAGGGCATGAAAGTAAATTTATACCAACTATATTTTCTGTCCCTCTATTTTTTTACTCTCAAATCAAACACCATGAGAGAAAACTAAAAACTTTTATATCCTCCCACATTTCTATCCTCTTCCGATTTTCTATCCTCCTATTTTTTCACTCTTCCAATCAAACGGATTCTTAGTGCCATAGAAACCATTTCCATTAATGATTTATGTTGATTTGTTGTTGACTGTAATTGTAGACTCATCCCCTGTTTTTAAATCTTTCATGAATGTTCTACGACAATACTTTGTGGGGATTAACAGTTAATTAACATAAGTGGCGTCAAGGAATATTGTCCTTTTTTTAAAAGAAAAAATAAATACTATAATTACTTTATTTTGATTTGGATAAGGAAATACATTAATGTCATAATGAGGTTAAACACCTTGATGATATAACTAAATCTAGTCACTAACCCGTAAAATGCATGTGAAAGTTTGAGGAAAAATAGTTATATGTGGTAAATTTTAATGAATAAGTATTAATAAATAAAAATTTAAATTAGAAAATTTGTAGAAAAGAACATACCTAATTTAATTTTAATTTTTTTAGAGAAAATAAAATCTAATTTAATCAAAATTTTTTAGTATGGGCCTACTTTATCCAAAAAGACAGTGAGTTCTAATTAGTTTATACTAATATTAAATTTTTTAATTTTATTTTATCCTTTGATGTGCATTTTGTGATGATTGTTTTTTTTACTATTAAGTTAAAATTCAATCTCATACTCATATCCCTTATTTATGATAATAAACATTACCGGTCGAGTTAATTAGAAACCACATAGTTTAGCGCTATTTGTAATACTTAAAATCAAATTAAAACATATATAGTAAAAAATGGTGTGGAAATTGTGGCCTTTTAAAATTTTGAGAAATACCATCGTACACCTTTGGTACAATGGTCATTCCACAAGTATAAGTATTTTTGGGGTGTGGGAGGCAAAAACTGGGGTTCAAGTCTCCATGAGGGAACTTCACATGCATATACACTTAAATTATGTTAGAGTATAATTTCTATCTTGTATCAATTTTTTTTTTGAAAAATAATATTAAAATGTCAACAAAAGGTCAAAGGGTGAAAATAAAGACTAGCCTCCGACTTAGAGGTTTTTTTTTTTTTTTTTTTTTTTTTTTTTTTTTTTTTTTTTTTTTCTTCTAAATATTAATAATTTTCAACCAGTAAAAAAAATGCTAAAAAAAGGTTGAAAAATTCCCAGGAAAGAAAGTATGAAAAGACTTTGAAGATGAATTTTTATTACATCAATATAGAGTACCTTCTTCTTTTTGTCAAAAGTACTTTTAATTAAAATTATTACAAATTTTTTGTTGTAATTTTTATAGCAAATGATTGTGGGAAGTTGTTAGAATAACACATACATGATAACTGATAAGTAATTATTTTTTTAACACTAACAAAGTAAGTTGGGGTTTTTTTTTTAATTAAAAAAAAAGAAAAAGAAATAGATAACCGTTTAGAAAAAAAACAATTATCTCAGAAATTTTTTTTTTGATAAGTAGTAAAAAGTGGGTGGCAAGACAATGTGGGGGTTTTATCGTGGGTATTTAAAAATAGGCAAAAATGTAAAATTGACCCTCTAACTTTCACTGTTTTTCATTTCAGTCCTTTAACTTTCAGTTTTGTCAATTCAATCCTCCAACTTTCAATTTTTGTCAATTCAAGGCTCTGTTATAACTCAGTTAGTGCTGCCGTTAAATATGCTTGAAACGACGCCATTTTGCTCTTTTTTTTTATATATTTTTCTTTTATAAATTTGGAATTAAAATAAAATTAGAAAATCTTAAAAAAAAAAAAAAAAAAAAAAAAAGAGAAAAGAAAACATTAAGGGAATACGACATCGTCGTTCCCCTTCCCCAGTGAAGTCAGCGAAATCTCCATGGCCAATTCCAGTAATCTCTCTCTCTCTCTGTTCATTTTCAGCTCAGGATCCATATCTTATCTCTATTAATCTAACATGTCTGTGAGTTTCGGATCTATATCTGTTTGAATCGGATGAATAATCCAATACTTTATACCTTTTCATTTTCATTTTATATGCTAATGTAATTAGGACTTTTGGATTGTCAAATTTCTGGGTACAGTACTAGTGCTATTCATCCTCTCGGTGGTATATTGATTTGAAGATAATATGGTTGTAATGAGTCATATTATTAAAATCCCAATTGAGAATTAACTTGTAATTATTATCCCTATATATAGCTCCCTGTTTATTGATAAGCTTGGTACTGAAATTGTTCATTTCTGACTTGATTGTTTGTTATGTTATTTGTGGCTTAACGTGGTGTAGTTTGGTTTGCTTGATTTTGGTGCATTTGTTCCTGTTTTGTTTGCAAAATGTTATTGGCATTTGTTTTGATTCAGGGAAGGGGAACGACCACGTCGTTCCATTAATAGTTTTTTTTTTTTTCCCCCAGATTTTTCTTATTTTATTTTAATTCCGAATTTATAAAAAGAAAAAAGAAAAAAAGAGAGCAAAACAGCGTCGTTTCAAGCATATCTAACGGCAACACTAACTGAGTTATAATGGAGCCTTGAATTGACAAAAATTGAAAGTTAGAAGACTGAATTGACAAAACTGAAAGTTAAAGGACTGAAGTGAAAAACAGTAAAAGTTAGAGGGTCAGTTTTGCATTTTTGCCTTAAAAATAATAATAGATAGCTGTTTAGACAAAAAAAAAAAAAAAAATTAGCCAATTCAAAAAAAAAAAAAAAAAGAAGTAAACGTGGAGTCATTGAAAACCAACAGAGTTTACTTTAACATATTTATAACTACTATCATTGTAGTGTTCTCACTTTTTCTTCTTTCAAAATTTTCTTTAAAATTAATAATAAAATTCCCACATTTAGTCTAATCTTCCCTTTAGTGTGTTTACTCTTTCTCCATAAACTAGGTTTGTCCTAATTGGACATTGCATTTGTTCTCTTACTACCATAGAAACCATTTCTGTTAATGATTTATGTTGATTTATTGTTGACTGTGATTGCAGACTTATCCCCTGTTTTGAAATCTTTTATGATTAATGTTCTACGACAATGTTTTGTGGTGATTGACAGTTAATTAATACTAGTATGTAACCCCATGCTACTGCACGGGACTGGTTAATTGTAATGATGCTATTGGCCAATTTTTTTGTTTTTGTTTTTTTTTTGGTTTATCACATAGATCATAGAATTAAATCAAACAATGAAAAATATATATTGCATTTTATTATTTACGTAATGCTATTGGTATTTTTTTTTTGGTTTATCATACATAGGATAGCATTAGATAAAACAATGAATAAAAAAAGAGAATATTGCATTTTATTATTTAAAATATATAAAGGGACATTAATGAAACTTTCTTCAAAAATTTCTAATAAAATTGGACATAAATAGCGTATTGGAATCAGAAGTGTGTTGCAATTCACAGTTTTTAGTGGAGATGCCATTAGATAACACTTTTCCCCTATAGACATGTCTAATACGCTGGCCTTGAGTTTATTTTGAGTACATTTCAAGCTGAAGTCAAAACTTTTGTCTCTTTTAACACTTCAAATTGCCATTGATCAGTTTCACAAAATTAAAATTTACAGAACATTTTACCTTCTTGTTTTTTCAACATCAGAAGGTTAAATGTTTCTATTAAAATCCAAAAGTTCACCTAACTAAAAATCATATATACATGTCTTTCATCAATTGTTAATAGCTCTACAATCTATTTATGCACCAAAAGCAAGGACTAACTTGAAAGAAGAGAAAGATTACATGTTAGCATAAACTATCACTTCCAAAAGCATCATTAATCAAAGATTAAAATGAAACTATAATTCAAAATAATTTCAGCAGTTGCCTTTGTCCCAAATTATAAGCTTCAATCTTCTCCCACCAATTGTGAGCAACTTAATCTCAAAATCCACACCTGAAAATGATTAAAACAATAATCTTGCAAAATTGTGATGATAAGATGTTTATCTTGGTAGATTCAGTTTCTACATTGAGCATTATGAATGGAGGTAACTTAACACTAACATTTAAAAATCAAATTGGACACATAGCACAAAATTAAACTACAATTAGAAATTAATTTGATTCGATTTGAATTCTAAAATTGAACTTCAACTTAATATAATATATATGATTATATTTTTGTTCACTTATAACAAATTAACAAAATCTTAATCCAGACACACTAAAAACTATTAAAAAATAAGAACTACTCATTAAGCTTGGAATCTTCTTGGAGGCGCCAATGAAGTGCTAATGTATGAGAGTGTGAAGCAAGGAAGAGTGGGATTCAATATTGTGTTTGAACCCAGTCTTGCTATGAGAAATCCGTAAGGAGGAGAGGGTAGTGTGTGGATCTAGTTGGTGGAGGTTGAGAAAGGAGGAGACATGTGATGATGATATGGAATTAGGAGGAGATGATGTTTTACTTTTATAGTCTTTCTCGTTGGACTCCTTAGTTCTAGTTGTGGGATTACAACAGCTCCAGACTCTATTGAGATCACCCATAAAAGTGTGCAGATAAGATGTTCTTACTTAGGCCAATGAGTGTTATCATTGTGGTTTTCTTGACTTCCGTGTTAAATGTTAATGCATCATTTATTTGGACACAAAAATTAGAAAATTTAGATAAGATACATGACACAAAATTGGAGTCCAATTTATAATCTTCATAAAAGTGTGCAGGTGAGATGTTTTTGCTTAGGCTAATGAGCATTATCATTGTGGTTTTCTTGGCTTCCGTGTTAAATGTTAATGCATCATTTATTTGGGCACAAAAATTAGAAAATTTAGATAAGATACATGACACAAAATTGGAGTCAAATTTATAATCTAATTAGATTTTTTTTTGAGTTTTGGTTAGGACAAGTGGCGCAAAATTGAGAATCCAATTGAAATCTAATTGGATTTTCTCTCTGCTTTACCTATTATTATATATATAAATAAGTGGGGTCCAGGAATATTGTGCTTTTTTTCTAAGGAAAAAAAAAAAAAACTATAATTACATTATTATTTTGATTTGAATAAGGAAATCAGTAAATGTCATAATGTGAGGTTAAACATCTTCATGATATAAATAAATTAACTCAGTTGCTAATCCGTGAAAAGCACGTGAAAATTTGATGAAAAATATTTATATATGGTATATTTTAATGAACAAGTATTAATGAATAAAAATTAAAATTAGAAAATTTGTAGAAAAGAAGTTAACTAATTTAATTAGAATTTTTTTTAGAGAAAGTAAAATCTAATTTAGTCAAAATTTGTTTATTATGGGGTCCAAAAAGTTGGTGTGTTCTAATTAGTTTAAACTAATATACTTTAAATTTTTTGAATTGAACCTATGACATGCGTTTCGTGATGATTGCTTTTTACTATTAGGTAAAAATACCAATAGGTTTTTTTTTTTCCCGTCAGGGTGTAGGTAGGATTCAATCTCACTCTCATGTCCTATATTTAGTGATAAAAAACTTTATCAGTCGAGTTAATTAGAATTCACATAGTTTAGCGTTATTTTTAATATTTAAAATCAAATTAAAACATATATAGTAAAAAGATGTTGTGGAAAATTGTGAGCTTTCAAAAATTTGGTTTGATAATATTAGAAAGTCAACAAAAGGTGAAGGATATAATTAAGTAAAATTGATTTCATTTGTATTTAACTTGGGCTTTGATTTTGTATTAGTAGATAATATAGTGCATTATAGGCCGACATGTGGCCGACCTATATTTATAAGTACATCATGGCACTATGTTTATATTGGTTGTAAACATGCACTATTAAAGTTCAATTAACCTGGAAATATAGGAATATCTACACTTTAATGGCCAATGTTAAGAGATCTTATACGATACTTAATGGCCATATCACTTAAACCAGCCCCAACATTATAATATGATTTGAGACCACTTTAAGAAATGGGGGAGGCACCTAAAAAACTCTATACAAGGAAAGTGGGATTGGGATGTCATGTTATTTTAAATCCCACTGTTTTAACGTGTCATCTGATAGCCATTAACTGTGTGGTGGGGACTGATTGGCCAACTTTCTTAGTTCTCTTTCTTAATTAGAGCACTTTTGTACTAGCTAGCTTAGTCATCCTCTTTCATAAATTTTGAACAAGACTTTGATAAGGTAGGTTTTCATTTGATTTATATCAAGTCCCGATCATATTTCTGTCTCAAGATTGATAAGGGTTTGAAGTAGAGATCATGCACCATTTTGTGGTGACCTTAAATGCGTTGGACACCATTTTTTTGACCTTGTTGATTATGTGACACTTTGTGTTGGCCCAAATAGTAAGACTTTTTTTTAACATGTAAAGGATTGTTCTTATCTTAAGCAGCTCATTTCTTTTTCCATAGTCACGTGGTTGTCTACTTATCCTTGGCTCTAGTTAAATGATAAGTAGAGCATATTTAGTTTTGTATTCACCTACTCTACTCATCAAGGTTGTATGGGCTAAGAATAAAATTGTTGGTCAATGTTTACCAAAAAAAATTGTTGGTCAAAATTATCTTTAAATGTTGTATCTTAGGTTTTCAATCAAATTTAAGTATATGGTTGTATTGGCCAATACAATGCAAGCAATGTATTATTGTTTCCAAAAATGAATAAATTCAACCATAAGATTTATTGGCAAATGTAAACATACATAATTAAATAACATACAATATTTAAAAAACTGTATCGAAGTTTTACCTTAACTTGTTTGCTTCAAACGTCACGTTTGAACCCTAATTGTTTATCATCTCCATGAGTGGGGGAGTTGTATTCAATGCAACTCTTAGTCTCTCTCTCCAATAAAAGCTAAAGGAGAAGGGCATGCGTCCTGCCACTCATAGGGTGGTAATGCACCTCCATTGGATTTCCAGATTTAATGGTTTCTATAGTGTACTATTTGATATTTTTATATTTTAATGGTCCCACAAAGGTTTACTTAACTGGCCTTTAATTTGTGAATTTCGTTTCCTCTTTAAACTTCTTGCTTCCCTTAAGTGCTTTCCCTAGTCTTAACAATGAACACTTTAGTGAGGATGGTTATGATGTTTCTTTTTTCTCTTTTTAGCAACGTCAGAAGCATACAATGGTTGCCCTAAATGTGGCAGCATTGATGTTCCATACCCTCTTAGCACTGACGACAACTCTGGAGACCCTAGGTATAAAGTCTATTGCAACCATGGCATTCTTGAGTTCTTGTCAGCTAGAGGGTTTTACTACAAGATCCTCAATATTAATCCAAGAGCTTATAAGCTCATTATAAGCCCACCACCATACAGAAAGGCACATGTTATTCTTCTGATTTCAGTTCAGAAGGGTTAAAACTTGATGAGAACTTGCCCTTCAACATATCAACTCATAACACTGTCATGTTGTTTAATTGCACTGACCGCCTTCTTTACTCGCCTCTGAATTGTTCTTCAACCAGCTTTTGTAGGCAGTTTGAGGAAAATGTGGAGGAGGGAATTGGGTGTAAGAATACCCTTTGCTGCCATTACTTGAAAGATTCTGCCATGACTTTACATATGATTAGGATCAGGGCTATAGGGTGCACTGCTTATACTTCAATGGTGAATATGAAGCCTGGATCTTCCTTTGATTCATGGACTTATGGTATTGAGCTTCAATGGGTGCCTCCCAATTGAGTTTGGCTATAAGACCTCGAGAAGGTATCTTGTGCATCTAACATATATATCATTTCTCTTATGAATATGAGGGGTATTCACAACTCACACATTATGAGAAAGATTGTGTATATATGAGATGCATAGGATAAAGGTAATTATATTATGGCTCACCAAAGATAGTAAGAGGTGACTAAAAATAAGATTGTTGGTATTTCAATTCTATGCTTTTGTTGTCATAGTATTAGTGGACCAATGTTTTCTAGTTAGATTTTGTGCTTCATGATTGGTCACAAGACACGTAAAAGTGGGAAATAGGGGAGCCAAAATCCTAGTATTACGTTGGCTTTTGCAATTATGTAGTGTTTGATGTGTCACCTGTTGTGTCTCAATCACGTGGATTTGGCTTTTTCTAATGTTGGCAGTCAAATAAATTACTATTTCCTTCATAACTTGTCGTGTACTTCGTAATTATAATATCAGTGTGCATTAGATGATCGATGTGCTGAATTAATCCTAACAATGCATGGGGTTAACTATCTAGTCTTTATCACTATTATCATTTGACAAATGGCTAAAAGAATTGGTTTTTTCACATCTTGGCACTATTATATTTTTACATAAAAGAAAATGTTGATACACTCGTTATTGCACATTTCATACACATTTCGTTTGAAATCGTGTTTTGAAAATATTATTTCAGTTAAAATTATGAAATGATGAAATTTTATTTCGAAAACATAATTTCACAATTTTAACTAAAATTGTATTTTTGAAACATGATTTCAGCTCAGCCCACATGATAATGTGTACGATGAGGTTACAATAGCAATTTTATAATTTGAACTAAAATCATGTTTTGAAAACATGATTTTAGCCCACGTGACAGTGCATGTATGATGAGTGTGCAATAGTGATGAAGATTGAATAAGGGAAAAGAAAACATTTTAATTTTTAGGTTGTTTTCTCTTTCCTAGTGGAATTATGATTTATTTGATTTTTCAAGTTGAGTTAAGATCCTTTTCCTAATTGAATTAGGATTTTATAGTCTTTCTTTTCCTAATTAAATTGTTTTTCTTTTCTCCAGTAGAAATAGGTTTATTATCATTTTTTTTTCTAAAAGGAGTATGAAAATTTTTATTCCTATAAATACTCTTTATAGGAGGTGGATTATTATTATGTGGTTATTAATAAAATTTTGGTTGAGAGGTTTTCTCAATTATTTTGCCTACTAGCATAGTGTTTTTGTAGAATGTATGTTTTGTGGAAAAGTTGTAGTAATTGTGTATTATAGATTTTGCTTCTAGGAAAAGGATCTTAACTCAACTTAAAAAAGCAAATAAATCTAATTCCACTAGGAAAGAGAAAATAATATAAAATATTAAAATATATTTTTCTCCCTTAACCAATTTGCATCATTCTCTCGAAATTGGGCAAAAGTTGTCCTCAAGTTTTGGTGGCAATCTTCCACAATCTATTGGAATCCCAAATGGCCCTCTCTATCCTATTCTTTTTAGTAAGACAAGACAAATCAATATGTTATTTATTAGTCTTTTCTCACTCATAATAAATCTTGATGAACGAATTTTTATACTTGACCTCTTTTGCCATAGCGGGATACACAAAGCAAGTACTAAAAAGGAATCCATGCACACATCCATAAACTTCATATTGCCTCCTCCACAAAGATTACTTAAAATCACTCGTTCATGCCTCTTGTTGACCTCTATTAATTCTTGTTCAATAAAATCCTCCCAAAAGGGATCAATAATGTTTTCCATAATCTTTCCAAATTAATATTAACTGTATTACTAGGAAAATTTGAGAGAAGCTCATCAACCTCCATGAAATCAAAGTGTTTAATGTGTTCAAGTTCAAGCTTTATTAGATTTAAACTCCATTCATCAATAGTGAACTCATCTACTGCTAAACAAACCAATTGTACTGATGTATGATTGTAATCAATAAAATCAATAACCTCTTTTTCTTGACTGTCGAAAGTCTCATCAATGGTGTGAGTTATGAGGGCACCTCGTGTGTGTGTGTGTGTGTGTATGACTTTATTTTCATTAAGCCCAATCTTGTCTCCTTGACTATAATCTTTAGGATAGTCATCATAAATTGGTGGAGAATCCTAATTTACTATAACAACTCTTTCAATGTGTTCATCCTCCTTTTTGATATTGTAGTCCTCCTCCTCGACATCAAAATACTCCAACTCCTCCTCCACATAACATGGATTTGAATGGCAAGTTTGAGATTGGTTTCTAACAACTAAGGGGGTGATTACTTTGAAAGTGTATGAAACCACTCCTCCATTTGTTGAAAGAACGTCTCTAATTGTGCATCACGTGAAACCTCATCGCGTTCATACTTGTCATCTATGACAACAGGTCATCCCCCACGTACTCTTTTTTGTGGTATGGTAGGAACCTCGCATTACTTTGATACCAATTGATGTAGTGTAGGCATGTAGAAGCAGAATCTATAACACATAATTACTACAGCTCTTCCACAAAA
Source organism: Quercus variabilis (assembly GCA_030445155.1). NCBI lineage: Eukaryota > Viridiplantae > Streptophyta > Magnoliopsida > Fagales > Fagaceae > Quercus > Quercus variabilis. Next base: position 7,950,814 of record CP129447.1, read on the forward strand.
CCGAAGTTCTATAAGAACACTAGGCTAGTAGACAAAATAATTGAGAAAACCTCTCAAACAAAATTTTATTAATAACCGCATAATAATAATCCACCTCCTATAAAGAGTATTTATAGGAATAGAATTTCACCTACGATATTTTAGGAAAAGAAATAATAAACCTATTTCTACTAGAGAAAGGAAAAACAATTTAACTAGGAAAAGAAAGAAAATAAAATCCTAATTCAAATGGCAAAAGGATCTTTACTCAACTTGAAAAAGCAAATAAATCATACTTCCACTAGTAAAAAGAAAAAAACATAAAATATTAAAATATTTTCTTCTCCCTTAACATCAAATAGTGAGTGCGTGATAATTATTACCCTCTACAAAACTATTGTTTTGGTCTGCTATATTTGTCAAAGTTTCAATTTCGTCTTTATACATTTAATTGTTTCAATTTCATCTATCAACTAGCAAAATAAAATCAATTTTATTCTTAATCATTGTGAAGGGAAATTTTCCATTGAGTTGGCAAGAAAATTTGGTTTCATGTGAAAACATTTTACTAAGGTCATGCTCCAAAGATAAATATTTAAATAGATAAATAATGCTGAATAAATTTGATTGCTTTCAAGAGCGAACATGCAGGAATATTTCCCTTCATTTTCCCTCTAATGCTATGTGGCGTTATAGAATGGATTCTAATGTTTACAAATAGATTGCAAAAAAATATTACTATGTCAACAAAATACGTAATACAAAAAGTGCTGAAATGGAGCAATTTTCAAGTTAAACAATAGGGAAAGTGTTTTCCCTCTAAATTCCTTTTTGTTGAGATATTTAAAGCTAAGTCTACAATTGAGAAGTCCCAACGGCTAGTTTAAATCTCAAGAACAGAGCAACAACAACGGCTAGTCATCTAAACGATGTCGTTGTATTTATTTCTAGTTATGTTGTTGTATAAGCCAAAACGCTGTCATTCTACTAAGCACATTAGTGAGCCTGTTGTTAGTTGAGATTAGGCGGGAAAGGTCGTTACCTTTAGCTCCACCTTTCACGGATCCATTCCGTGATTTCAAGATTGGTCAATGAAGTAGTTACAGTCAATTCTATGTATAAATAGGGACAGTTGTAATGCAAATGATTCAAGCAAGCATTTACAGAAAATTCAGGAGCTTTCTTTTCTTTTCTCTCTGTTTCTCACTCTTTCCCTCATTTTCTGGTTTCCTGTTGTAGGGGCTCCTTTTTCGGAGGTGGGCCCCCTGACAATGAATTTGTAGAGAGTGGACCAAAGGGTTTGGCTCCGGCCGGCCTCTCGCCAGTCTTCTTTCGACTTCTCGTTCATTTGCTCTCCGTCTGGGGTTGCTCCTCGGCTGGGGTCCGAGGAGGCCCCCCTTTCACTAGGGGGGTTCTTTGACTTATATACTCTCTCGGGCTTGATCCTGGCCTTACAGCTGTTGGCCATCCGGGCTAATGGCTCAGGACTTGTCCCATCAGACAGGTTCTTCCCCATGCCGGGGGTTGCTGCCCCTAAGGCTTTTCAGTGAACGGTCTTGTCAGCATTGATGGAACCTGGAGGGCCTGGCAGAATAGTTAAGTGTGGATGTGACCACCTGCAGTAAGCCTGCCCCCCTAACCAGATTAGGCTAGGTGCGCCGAGGATAGGTGTATCCTCGGCTCGGGCCTTGGAAGGGCCGAAACCTTTAGGCCGACCATCCGGGGAGATCTCCTTCCTCGGCTTGGGCCCTGGGCCCGCCCAAAGGTGGGTCGGGGATTCTGGGCCCTTGGGCCCCACAATAGCCCCTCAAAAGCCCTGCTGCACGTACCCTCGGACGGGGAGGAGGGTTTTGCAAACCTCGGCCCCTATGGTCCGGAAGGCCGTTGGTTCGGCTGGTCCTTTCTTGAGTGGTCGGATCGACCATTAGGCCTTTCATTTAGATAGTTAATTTCTTCACGGAAACGGATTCTCGGGCCAAGCAGTACTTTGACCCTGTCGTAAAATAGGTAGCTCCTCGTGTGCAGTCGCTGCCTTTTAAGTACAAGTGGTCAGCTCCCCGTAGGCTTGAGTCCGAGGACCATGCAAGACCTAGGTACAATTGCCGCCATCGTTTCCAGGTGGCTAGCTCCCCATAGGCTTGAGTCCGTAGACCACGCAAGACCTAGGTACAATTGCTGCCTTTTAAGTAGAGTGGTCAGCTCCCCGTAGGCTTGAGTCCGAGGACCATGCAAGACCTAGGTACAATTGCTGCCATCGTTTCCATTGGCTAGCTCCCCGTAGGCTTGAGTCCGTAGACCATGCAAGACCTAGGTACAGTTGCTGCCTTTTAAGTACGAGTGGTCAGCTCCCCGTAGGCTTGAGTCCGAGGACCATGCAAGACCTAGGTACAATTGCTGCCATCGTTTCCATTGGCTAGCTCCCCGTAGGCTTGAGTCCGTAGACCATGCAAGACCTAAGTACAGTTGCTGCCTTTTAAGTACGAGTGGTCAGCTCCCCGTAGGCTTGAGTCCGAGGACCATGCAAGACCTAGGTACAATTGCTGCCATCGTTTCCATTGGCTAGCTCCCCGTAGGCTTGAGTCCGTAGACCATGCAAGACCTAGGTACAGTTGCTGCCTTTTAAGTACGAGTGGTCAGCTCCCCGTAGGCTTGAGTCCGAGGACCATGCAAGACCTAGGTACAATTGCTGCCATCGTTTCCATTGGCTAGCTCCCCGTAGGCTTGAGTCCGTAGACCATGCAAGACCTAGGTACAGTTGCTGCCTTTTAAGTACGAGTGGTTAGCTCCCCGTAGGCTTGAGTCCGAGGACCATGCAAGACCTAGGTACAATTGCTGCCATCATTTCCATTGGCTAGCTCCCCGTAGGCTTGAGTCCGTAGACCATGCAAGACCTAGGTACAGTTGCTGCCTTTTAAGTACGAGTGGTCAGCTCCCCGTAGGCTTGAGTCCGAGGACCATGCAAGACCTAGGTACAATTGCTGCCATCGTTTCCATTAGCTAGCTCCCCGTAGGCTTGAGTCCGTAGACCATGCAAGACCTAGGTACAGTTGCTGCCTTTTAAGTACGAGTGGTCAGCTCCCCGTAGGCTTGAGTCCGAGGACCATGCAAGACCTAGGTACAATTGCTGCCATCGTTTCCATGTGGCTCCCGAGCGTGAGGACACAGTGTTCACCTCTCTGGGCAACTCAGTCTCACGTCGGTTAGGGGTCCATCCCCCTAGCCCCTTGCAGGAAGCTGGAGCAAGAGCTATTGTACAACGATTACGCTGTCGCCTCCAATAGGATTTTTGTCCTCGGATCCGAGGACTTCGTTTTTGGCGGGAGGTTATCCTCGGGTCTTTTCCGTGAGCTGTCTTTCCTCAGGTTGGCTTGTGACTTCGCACGTGGGGTTGATCTCGCTTCTGGTTCGTGCTCCTCGTCTTTCTGGTTTACGAGGCGTCGCTTGGCCTTCCGCGCTTCCTGTTTGACGCTTCGGTGTCCGTAACGCGCCTCCATTAATGCCCTCGTAAATCAACACGTAGCAGGCAGCTGGCACTCCCCTTGGAACTGGGTGGGAATTAATTTCCCTTGACAATTCCCTTCGAATTCCGCGGGGTTCAGCCCCCGCTGGTTTTCGCCCTCCATAAAAGGCGTTCTGGGGGGAGCGTTTCTCCTCATTCCATGAATTCTCCCCCACAAATAAGCGTAAACACTTTTGCCCTTTTGAGTCCCCTTGATACCACCACCAGGGTTGTGACCGCAGTTAGGAGACCTGGGGCCAAGTGCCGTCGTGGCCGCAGTCCCCACTGGGCTGTCGGCGCGGCAGAGTTCAGGCGTAACACTGGCCGAGTCTCTCATGGCGGCCAGGGGGGACGTCGTTGAAATACCTAACGTCCTCCCCCAGAGTGCACCTCCGACGGAGGGAGCACGCGAACTCTCGTCATGGCCGGTGCCCGAGTATTGCCGTCTCCGACAGTCAATGCTCGTGTAGTCCGGAGGGGGTCGAGGAAGCATCACGAGGGAGGGTGTCCCGGGGTCTGGGGGCTCCTCACTTTGTTCAAGCTTTGGTTTGAAGGTGAGCCAGCCCCTAGACCCCCTTGCCGTGCTTTTACCGTCAAGTTCTCCCATTCTCTTAACGCCAATAAAAGCACGGCTTGACACTTCCTTCATTCCTGGCAGCAATTCTTTGCGAGTCTCTTGCCCAGCCAGTCCCGAGACCGGTCCGCCTGAGCCTCCGATTGTAGGATTAGCTGGTAGGAGTTCTTGTAAAACACGCCTGTCTGAGCCTCTGATTGTATTTGTAGCTTAGCCTTTTTTTTTTTTTATGAAATAATGAGAATTGTGGTTGTAATCTCTTGTAATCTCTTCTGAATTAATAAAAGACCTTTCTTTTACTTGTTGCTGAGTTTTCTTTTTCGCACTGCCATTCTTCTCTTCTTCTTTTCTTTTGCCTTCTCTCTCTTTTTTTGCACCGCCCACTTCTGAGTAATAATTGCCTTAGAACGATCGCCGGTTGCGCCAGCCGGCACACTAACCCTTCCCACAGACGGCGCCAATTGTAGGGGCTCCTTTTTCGGAGGTGGGCCCCCTGACAATGAATTTGTAGAGAGTGGACCAAAGGGTTTGGCTCCGGCCGGCCTCTCGCCAGTCTTCTTTCGACTTCTCGTTCATTTGCTCTCCGTCTGGGGTTGCTCCTCGGCTGGGGTCCGAGGAGGCCCCCCTTTCACTAGGGGGGTTCTTTGACTTATATACTCTCTCGGGCTTGATCCTGGCCTTACAGCTGTTGGCCATCCGGGCTAATGGCTCAGGACTTGTCCCATCAGACAGGTTCTTCCCCATGCCGGGGGTTGCTGCCCCTAAGGCTTTTCAGTGAACGGTCTTGTCAGCATTGATGGAACCTGGAGGGCCTGGCAGAATAGTTAAGTGTGGATGTGACCACCTGCAGTAAGCCTGCCCCCCTAACCAGATTAGGCTAGGTGCGCCGAGGATAGGTGTATCCTCGGCTCGGGCCTTGGAAGGGCCGAAACCTTTAGGCCGACCATCCGGGGAGATCTCCTTCCTCGGCTTGGGCCCTGGGCCCGCCCAAAGGTGGGCCGGGGATTCTGGGCCCTTAGGCCCCACACCTGTGATTCTGAGCTCTTTGTTGCATTGTTATTCTTTGTTTGCTTCATAATTGTTTCAATCTTCCAGACCTTAGTTCAATTTCTTTCATGGTATCAGAGCTTAATAAGGTTCATAGCAGTTTGAACAGCAAAAGACCAAAACTGAGAAGGTAAGGAAGCTTGGGAAAGAAGAGTAATGGTAGTTTCAATTAAGTGGCTATGTTTCCTTTCTACTAACCCATTTTGCTGAGGAGTATAGGGACAGGAGATTTGATGGTGAATACCATGAGAAAAAAAGGTAAGACTCAAAGAGTTTGGACGTGTATTCTCCACCACCATCAAATCTAAGTGTCTTAATAGTTGCTGAAAACTAATTTTTAACCATAGCATGAAAATGCACAATTTATAATAAACTTCAGATTTATTGTGAAGTAAGTACAACCAAGTAAAACGTGTATAATGGTCAACCAAAATGACATAATATTGGAAATCATTTATTGAAGTAAGAGGTGCAGGACCCCAAAGATCAGTATGTACAAGCTCAAATGGTGCAGTAGCAAAAAATCTAGAGCTAGGAAATGGAAGTTTGTGCATTTTTCCATGTAGACAATGAACACAAGAATCTACAAAGTTTTTACACTTATTAAAAGACAAGCCTTTGTGCTAAAAAAGAAATCTAAGAACTTTTGCGTTGGGATGACCAAGTCTGTTGTGCCACAAAAGCCAACTAGATGGTGAAGTGAAGACTGAATTGCAAATTTTGTGAGGAAGTAGAAGCTTAGGTGCCTTGTGAGGGTTAATAGGATACACCCCACCTTCACTCTTGCCCTTGTAGAGCACTATCCCTATGGCCAAGGCTTGGATAGACAAGGTGTTTCCATCAAAATAACACCAAAAATGATTATCATGATAGATTTTGTGGACAAATGCAAGGTTGGAAGCAATAGTAGGAGCTCTTAACACATTTTTAAGCTATATTGCAGAATTAGAAGATGGGATAAAAGTGTTACCTATGTGTGTGATAGGCAGATTTTGTCCATTACCCATTGTGAGATGATCTTGTCCATTGTAGGGTTTAGGAAAGCTTTGGTGATTAAGACTGGAGGTAACATGGTCAGTAGCTACACTGTCTGCTAGACAAGTTTGCTCTTGTGCAATCATAGAGTTGGAAGAAATGGCCATTTTTGCCAATTTAGTGGGTGGATGTTTGCCTTGATAGGCATAATCCATCCTATGGTAGCAATCTATGGCTATATGACTATCTTTGCCACAGATTTGGCAAATAGGTCTTTCTACTCTTGGACCAGATCCTTGATTAGGAGAATATTGTGAAAACTGATTAGGTGAAAAGCCTCGTCCTCTATCTCTGTTATTGTTGCCTCTATTTCTACCATGATAAGTGGATTGATTGTAATTGCTAAAACCACCACTGTTATTAGATCTAAGTGTTGTGTTGACAGACATTGCAAATGTTGAGTCTTTAATCTCCAGTCCTTCATTCAATGATTCTTCTTCTGCATTTAGCATAGTAGCTAACTCATCAAAACTCAATTTTGTGCTTCTTGTCCTAATTGCAAACCTAAATGCACTAAATTCCCTTGGAAGTCCTTGAATTGCCACATGAAGCAATTCTTCATCATCTAGAAAAACACCAACTGCCATTAATTTGTCCCTAATGACCTTGATTTTCTGCAAATATGTATCTACAGAATCTGAACCTTTATTTACATTGTGCAATTCTCTCTTGAGATTCATCACATGAGATCTCAAAATGGAAGAAAACCTGTTTTCTAGGACTTTCCAAACTTTTAGAGCTGATGAACAACCAACAGTTATAGCAAGAACTGAAGCTGTTAGAGTGGAACTGATAAAGGTAAGCAATGTTTTTTCCTTTGATTTCCAAGCAAGATAATCTCGATTCAGTACTGTTGTAATATTACCTGAGAGATCTTTCAAGAATTTCTCTGGAACAAGAGGAATTTCATCAAGAAGTTCAATCATTGAATAAGTCTCTAGCACCATGGAAATTTGATGCTTCCATACTATGTAGTTGGAATTGTCCAACTTGACTGTCATCATGTTTGACATGTTTGACAGCAGCAACAGAGGCTGATTAGTCAAATTGATTGAAGGTGAAGTTGTTGATGAAGGCATAGTTAAAGAAGAAGAAGTTGAAGTTGTAGCTGCTATTGTAGAATCAGAGTTGGTAGGGATTGTATTAATCTCTTACCTACTGCTTCACTTGGTTTTCTCTCACCTTGGTTCAAACTTTATGGCTCTCATCCAGATGTTACTTCCCTTAAATTGTTTGGTTGTGCTTGGTACCCTTACATTAGACCATACACTAAATACAAACTTGAGCATAGGACTACTGAATGTATTTTCCTAGGTTATTCATCTGTTTCTAAGGGGTATTTGTGTCTTGATGTCAAATCTAACCACTAGTACACTTGTAGGCATGTACTGTTTAATAAGTCCAAGTTTTCTTCTACTTCTTCTCATATTACCTCTCTTGCACATTTTGTTAAACCTACACCTGACATCTGGCTATCTAACCTTCTCTATTTGCATTCATCCAATCAACCATCCACTCTAGGTTCCTATGTTCCTTCCACTTCATCTACTCCTATTTTAGTCAGTTCATCTTCTAATTCTCCACATACCCTTACTCCTTTGCACTCTTCAACACCTACCTCTTCCAGTCCTATGCCTAATCTTGATCCACCACCTCCTACAGATTCCCAACCTGCTCCTATCTCCACTACTACCAGTTCACCCTTATCCAGTCCTACTACTGCTGCACCAGAACCTGTCCTTCCCATTATCACCAATACTCAGCCCATGATGACCAGATCTAAACATGGTCTCACTAAAAAGAAGCTCTGCTACAAGGCTATCCTAGACTACACCTTCTTATAAGGTTGCCTCTCAATATCCTCAGTGGAGAAAGGCCATGGATGAGAAGTTCTCTGCCTTACAAAGATAGAACACTTGGTCACTAGTTCTTGTTGCACCTGGGATCAACCTAGTAGGCTGCAAATGGGTCTACAAATTGAAATTGAACAGTGATGGATCTATAGCTCGATATAAGGCAAGACTAGTTGCCAAGGGCTTTCACCAACAGGCTGACATTGATTACACTGAGACATTTAGTCTAGTTGTAAAACTAACTACAATCAAACTTATTCTTACAATTGCAGTGAGCTTCATATGGTCTCTCAGACAGCTTGATGTATCAAATGCTTTCCTCCATGGTTTTCTTAAGGAAGAGGTCTATATGCAACACCCTTCTGGCTATGTTGACCCTCAATTTCCTTCTCATGTCTACAAGCTTCACAAATCATTATATGGACTTAAATAAGCCCTTCGGGCTTGGTTTGATTGTTTCACATCTCAACTTCTTCATCTTGGATTTGTGGCTTCCTTGGCAAACTCCTCATTATTCATTTATCAGTATCATCATACCACCATTATCTACTGCTCTATGTTGATGATATCATCATCACTGGTAATGATCCTACATAGATTACTCATCTCATCACTGCCTTGAGTCATGCCTTTGAGCTCAAGGACCTTGGAGCTCTTTCTTATTTTATTGGCATTCAAATCTTACCTACCAGATTTAGGCTTACCTTATGCCAATCCAAGTATGCTTTTGATATTTTTCATCATTTTCACATGGAGAATGCAAAGCCTACTAAGTCCCCCCGCTAACCCATTTACACGCCTTACTCTTTATGAGGGTTCTCTCTTACTTGACCCTTTTGAATATAGGAGTATGGTCGGGGCACTCCAATACTTAACCTTCACTCGCCTTGATTTGGCTTTCAGTGTTCATCAGTTGTGTCAGTACATGCAACATCCTACTACTTCTCATTTTGATGCTGCTAAAAGGGTTCTTTGCTATGTTAGAGGCACATTACATTTTGGGATTCATATTCCACCTACTCCCATTACTCTTTCAACCTTTTCAGATGTGGATTGGGCTAATGACCCATCTGATAGGAAATCCACTACTGGTATCTTGGTCTTCCTTGGTTCTAGCCCAATTTCTTGGTCTTCCAAGAAGCAATCCACAGTCTCCCGCTCATCCACTGAAGCTGAGTATCGTGCACTAGCATTCACTGCTATTGAATTGCCTTGGCTTCGTACTATTTTTAGGGAGCTTGGTTTGTCTCTTCCACACATTCCTATTCTTTAGTGTGACAACAATTCTACTATTGCCTTGGCCTTCAACCCTATGTTTCATTCTAGGACGAAGCACATTGAAGTAGACTATCATTATGTTCATGAATGTATTCTTCATCGTGGTTTGGGCATCAAATTTATTTCTGGCCACGACAATTTTGCTAACATTTTCACTAAGCCAGTGCCTGGACCTCATTTTGTGTTTCTTCGCAGCAAACTCTTGGTTGACTCTGCCTCATGTTTGAAGGGTGATGTTGAGATATCTAAAGCTAAGTTTGCAATTGAGAAGTCCTAACAGCTAGTTTTTAAATCTCAAGAACAGAGCAACAACGACGACTAGTCATCTAAACGATGTCGTTGTATTTATTTCTAGTTATGTTGTTGTATAAGCCAAAACACTGTCGTTCTACTAAGCACATTAGTGAGCCTGTTGTCAGTTGAGATTAGGCAGGAAAGGTCATTATCTTTAGCTCCACCTTTCATGGCTCCATTCCTTGATTTCAGGATTGGTTAATTAAGTAGTTATAGTCAATTCTATGTATAAATAGGGACAGTTGTAATGCAAATGATTCAAGCAAGCATTTACAGAAAATTCAGGAGCTTTCTTTTCTTTTCTCTTTGTTTCTCTCTCTTTCTCACTCTTTCCATCATTTTCTGGTTTCCTGTGATTAGTGGCGACACCACTCAAAGTCTAGGGTGGTCCCAGGAACACCCTAACTTGAAAAAAAAAATTTATATATAATAATTTAATTTTTTTTATATTTGTTTACCCTTAAAAAAAAAAAAAAAAAAAAAAAGAACACCCTCAAGCCCTATCAGGAACACCCTTAAAATTTTTATGCCAAACAAATTTTGAACTAAAATCTTAAAAAAAAAAAAAATGTAACAGAGAATTGGAAAAAAAAAAAATTGTAACATAATAAGCCCAAAAAAAAAAAAAAAGCCCAGCTTCATTGTGTTGCCATAAGGCGTTGGTACTCCGTCAGTAAGCCAATAGAGGTAGAGACATGGTGGAAAGAGAGGAAGGTAGAGACATGGTGATGACAGGGGTAGCTAGAGAAGAGTCTTGAGACTAGAGACTAGAGAGAGCTTGAAAAGTGAGAAGTGAAAAGTGGAAACTAAAGACAAGAAGAGAGAGATCCAAATTTTTTTTTAATTTTTAGTTTGAGTTGATGTTTTTATTTTGCCTGCAAGTCTCATACTAAAGTGCTAGCTAGCTGTATACAACCTACCTAGGAACTAATGAGATGAAAAAAAAAAATTTTTTTGAAGATAGGTGGTAGATTTTCTACCAATGAGAGAAAGACATGTTAGGCTAAAAAATTAATGAGAGAAAGACATGAGGAAAAAATTAATGAAGCAACTAAACACCAATAATTAATAATTTAATTAACTAATACATTATAAAAGACAAACAAATAAAAATTATGTTAGGCTAAACAATAATTAATAATTTAATGATTAATGAAACAACAATACAACAAATTATAGTTTATAAAAGACAAACAAATTTATGAAACAACTGAACAATAATAATTAATAATTTTATTAATATTTCAAATGAACTTATTGTTTATTGTACAGGTACCTTTGTTCATTTCTTTTCTTTTCATTTTTTTTTTCCTTTTGAGGTTTTTCGGTGTACAGAATACAAATTTGTTTTGGTTTTAAAATTTTTTTTTTTAAGGCCAAATCTTGAATTTCGGCCAGTATTTACCGAAATAGATCGAAATGACCTGAAATTTTTTCAAAGTGGAATAGGAACATCCTGAACAAAATTCCTGGAGTCGCCACTGCCTGTGATTCTGAGCTCTTTGTTGCATTGTTATTCTTCGTTTGCTTCATAATTGTTTCAATCTTCTAGACCTTAGTTTAATTTCTTTCACTTTTCACTCTCCTAAGATTTCTGTGAGTGTATTTTTGTTTCCTGTTATTCCAGACTTTTTTTTTTTTTGGTTAGAAGATACTTTCCTTATAATAAATAATTGTACGACATCAGACCTCTAGGGCCATTTGGGCCTTGGACCCCAGCTTTACAGTATGGCCCATGGTCCTAACACCCTTGTCAGAAACTAGGCTTAAGGCCCACTAAGGTCATGGACACAAACCTCATGTCATCATGTTCAACCCAAAACCCGTTAGGCAGGTCATATATGCTCATTGGTTCATGGCCAAGAGGTTGCTTGGCAAATCTCGTCTCCGACGAGTGTGACTACTCAAGAAGGCCATATCCCAGATGCCCAGTGATGTCTTGAGAAATATTGCTGCCGAACATCACCCCCCTGAAATGGGAACCAGTTCCAATGCCACTCTCACCACACCTCACTCCCAACTAAACACCCACTTAGCGATAACAACATTGGACCTCCTCTCCCACTAGCCATAATAGTAATCATGATTCTTCCACTAATTTTGGGCTATAAATATGAGAAACTAAGGAAAGGAAGGGGGTTGGTTGTTGAAAGGTTCTAAAGGAAGCTTAGAGTTGAGAGCAATAGAGTCATAAGAGTGAAAGGGAAGAAGTACAAAGGTTGGAGAGATATTGTTGGGTATCTAAGCTAGAATCACCCAAAGTAGGAAATCCAAAGCCCACATTACAAATAGATTGTGAGCCCAAGAGAAAGCCAGCCTGTTAATCTCGTTTTGGGTGCGCACAATAATATTCAGCAATAATAAAGAGGAAAGTTATATTGCATTTATCAAACTCAAAATCTATTCAGCTAAAGCAACATCATGATTAATTTTTCATAAGTATATTGAATAGTTATAGCTAAACCATTTGCATTAGAGAGAGAGTAACAAAATGCTTTAGAATTTAGATATTTCTTCTTGTAGGGGCCATTTTATGACAAAAATATGAGGCCCACTACTACCCTTGGGCGGCTCAATGAAATAAGTTGTAAATGGGCTTGGAACATTTGTAGGACTTTTGAGCCCAATGGTGATGCATGTGCAAGCCAAGCACATGGTGAAGAGTGAAGTTAGCTTAATTTCGTTGTAACACCCATGATTTTTAGCAAATATACAACCCACCATAAGTGCTTGCCCATCACCATTAATGTACTAACACAATCCCTCGAATTTAGTAACTTCATAGGGTGTCAATCCTTTTAGGGAAACAAACTAAGAAGGATTTGGCTTACCAATTTACCCAAACTATTAATGGGCCAGCATGATGCACGGATAATGCTGTAAGCTGCTATGTGAGAAGATTATATAGAATGTTCAAAATATTTTAAAGTAATAACATGAAGTAGTGTTGGGATAATATGAAGAGGTTTTTTGTTTAATTAATGACGTAATTCAAAATTAAGGGGATGAAGAATTTAGACTATAGAGTAAAGGTCGTATAAATTGTAAATTAGTTATTATGTGGTGTAACTAATAAGTTGATTGTTTGTTTAATCTTGGTTTTTGTTTCTTCAATGCATTGGAGTTAGTATAGAATTTTTGTAATATCATGTTAATATTTAGTTGGCTTATGGAAATATCATAGAAAATTTATGATGTCACATTTATGTTATTGAATTATGATAGTGGTAAGCTAAACACCCACGGTATGGATAAGCTCACACTAACCTATTAATTTGGGATTCAATTCAGGATTTTCCTTAGGAGTTATAAAGAAGGACTTGGAATGTAATATCTATTCATACAATTACAGAAGAAAATGTTCTCTATTGTTTCAAATGCTATACCTACAGGATAGGGATAGAGAAAGAGGAAAAAACTGAAGATTTCATATGGTACTTGTGATAGAAAAGAAATCTTATTTATTTTGTAACTTTCACTCAATCAGAAAATGGGCTAGATTTTACAGATCGACCCTAAAGAACTTAATAAGGAGTGATGGAAGGGAAAAAAAAAAGAAATTAAAAAAAAAAAAGAGGAAAAAGAATAAAAAGAATAATTAAATCAAAATAAAGTAGAAGAGCCCATATTCCAAATGAGTGAAAATCAAAATAGTAATATCCTACTAATAGAATTTTATTATAATTCAAAATATGTAAAGAAGGTGAAGTGGAAAGTTAAATGAAAAATTACTCTAACAAAGCGCCACATCGCATAACTGTATATCTCCCACATGAGGTTTTTTCAATCTCTCATGAAACCTGTTATTCAAGGTTACAATATCCTTAAAAAAATCCACGAATCAAAAACAATCCTTACTCCTTGAAAGATGATTTTTGACATTTCTTTGAACTTCTATAAAGGCATAGCAAATGGAAACATTAACTCAAGATTTCACTTATCAAATAGACTACACACACACTCTCTCTCCTAAATTATCCTCTTTATGGTCTATTAAAGCAAGTCATGGTTGTTAGTGGGTTATGGAATTAACTCATTTGTTTGTGAGCTTATTATGGCTTCCAAGATATGTTGTTAGCCTTTGACATTTCTTTGAACTTCTATAAAGGCATAGCAAATGGAAGCATTAACTCAAGATTTCACTTATCAAATAGACTACTCTCTCTCTCTCCCCAAAAATATCCTCTTTATTGTCTAGTAAAGCAAATCATGGTTGTTAGTGGGTTTGGGAATTAACTCATTCGCTTGTGAGCTTATTATGGCTTCCAAGATATGCTATTAGCCTTCATCACTACGTGTGTTAATGTGAGTAGAAGGCTTGACTCTCCAATTTAAACCTGGGTCCATAGCCTAAATCCATCTAAATCCAATGCATGACTAGACGAGAAAATGACCCTAACACTTATAATATGGTTTCATTTATCTTCTTGGAACCACTAGGATTTTGAGCTTTGTTGAAATAGAACATCAAGGCCAGCAATTATATGTGACTTCAATCCTCAAGCGATCCTGATTTCAATTTACAAAGCATCCTCACCTGGTCAATCATGTCAAAAAAAAAAATATAAAAGAAAAAAATAAAAAAGAAAACATGGTATTATACTCCACAAAATATTTAAGGTATTTAACATTTGTAACCAAATAATAATTATCTCACCTATTTTGTATGTACATAATCTCTTTCATGATATGTGAATCTCACATTGTGTGTAATCCACATATATATATATATATATATATATTTGTAAGAGAGATGATACATATTAGGGGTTTGCAAGCACCGAATTGCTCTAATCCTTTGTCCCAAAACCAATTGAATCGCACCGCTTCATAGGCCAATCGATTGAACTGAAGCCTGCAATCAGAGAAGATAGATAATTTCGACGTCGGTGCAGTATGCTTGTTAGAGATAGATGTTGTATTCTGATGCTAACCAAACCACACCAATATATATAAATATATATATATATATATATATTTCTCAAACATGTACAAACTAATGGGAGAGTTGAGTTATAGTGTTTTTTTTTTTTAAAAAAAAGGAGATAAACTAACAAAGTTAGAGCTTGAGCGTGAGCAGCGGAAGAGATAAGGAATGAAATATTAGTGAGGGTGTGGAGGCTAGGGTTGGTGCTTATGGTTATGGGTTGGTGTAACACTTTGCTACATGGGCTTTTTTTTTTTGGACTATAAGTTTGGTCCATACTGCTATTATCTCAAACTTCTCCTTTTGATTTAGGTTAAGCTTGGGGTTTAGGGTCCGTTTGAATAGAATTTATTTTGTTGAAACTAAAAATTGAAAACACTGTAACAAAATAATCTTTAAATATGTGAATAGTACCGTGAGACTTATTTTTAATGAAAAAATTGTTGAATAGTGATATTTGTGGGTCCGTGAACAGTGCACAGATTCACTATTCACGATTGAAAAGTCAACCTTTACAGCTACTATTCATGAACAGTGCATAAACAGTAGCCGCATTACTCCTGAAACGCGTGAAAAAAAAAGTTGAAAACGTGCAAATAAGCAAAACGTGGTCGTGGACGTGAATCCAAACCCACACTTAGTCTTCAGCCTTTGGTCATTAGTTTAGCAATCTATCTCTCCCTCACACAAAACTTAAAACACATTAGGGGCACAATGAATGCTTTCTTAACAGTCAGACTTAGCAAATGATCTCTCTCCTAGACCTAAATCCTAACAGCCTCCATCTCTCTCTCAATTTGGTGCCACCACCCCTTGGATCTTGGTCACTATATAGACTTTGGATGCACTCAGATTAGTTCTTTTTCCTTTATTAGTTTTTTTTTTTTTTTTGAACTTTTGATTCTCTTTGTGGGATTTCAGATTTGTGGATGTGCGTTTTCAATCTTTCGTTGTGAAGATATGAGTTTCAATTTGTGGTTATATGGGTTTCGATCTGTGTGTTTATGTTAGAAAGACCGATTGAACCAAGCCGCACCGATGCTTAAAAACTGCACCGATGGAGGCCGAAGAACCGACCTCTGACGGTGGTGAGCGGAGGTGCTAAAGTAGTAACCGACCCTTATGGTGCAGTGGAAAATTTGCCCGAAACCCATACTGACCGCACCGTGCACACCCTTAGTACATATATCTGATACATGAGATATTATCTCCTTGATTAGGCTTAACATGTGTCACAACTTATTTGCATACATGGGAACGGAAAAGAATAGCTCACAATGAGAGATCCAAAGAGAATGGACCTTGAAACGAGATGGTAGAGAAAGAAAAAGTGCCTTAAACACACATGCAAGCTAAGCTATAGGGCCGTTTGAAGTGGCCTAGTTACTCTGGCTTACGCATTTAACAATGGAGAAAACTCAGGTTTTCTCTGTTGTTCTCTATCCCTCATTTTTTTGGAACCCCTTATTATGTGTCATCTTTACCTATTTATATTAGTGTAAGTAGTGGGCTTGTAATGATGGGGGTCCTGCTTTGTCAGGTGTCCCATCACCACTTTAGAATCATAGTGGAGATATGTGTCTAGTTCACTGTTTTGGCTGTTTTGGCTCGTCACCTTAGTAATCAATGTGTAGACCCTTGTTGTCCCCTTTTTGATACCGCCACTAAAGTTACTCCTCATGATTTGTGTCATTTCTTTGAGGAACTTGTTCGGCTGGGGTCCTAGTGACGTATTCCTAAGTACTGTGATTTTTCAATCACATGCCTCGGAAAAGTTATCCTCCACAAGCCAATTCGAGTGAAATTATCCTCAGCGAGTGCAGTTGGTCTTGGTATGACTCTTGGCTCAATGGGACAGGCCTAAGCAGGCCTCTTTTCTCTATTGGGCCTTCTCCATTTTTCATTGGGCCTTTAGCTAACGGCCTAATATTGGTAGGACAATTTATTACCCCACGTGCATCATGGAATATACAACTCCCCACTCACATTGAAGTGGGCCCCACAAGTGTGGGGTCGACCCTATGCAAGTGGCTTGTTAGATATCTTGTTGATGAAAAATACCGCCTCTCTACTTAACAAGAAAGCGTCTCATGAGACGGGCTCATACAAGATTTTTCCCTACTTAACAGGTTCAGAGAAAATTAATATTTGGTACAACAGAATATCCTGCTCTGTGAACTATTTCATAATAGAGAAATTTATAACCATGAAGGTAGCATAGCCTAATAATGTTAGGCAATGGCCACTAAAAATGTAACTTTCTGCAAGCATTGAACCCTCTTCAAACAACTCCTCCACAATCCCAACAGCAGAAAGCTTATTTGTTGATTTGTTTATAAAATTCTGAGCTTTCTTCCCAAAGAGTAGAGAGCGGAGCATATTATATGATGGAGACCACTTTGAGAAATGGGGGAGGCAACTAAAAACTCTATACAAGGAAAGTGGGATTGGGATCTCATATTCTCATGTTATCTTAAATCCCACTTTTTTTTACATGTGTCATCTGATAGCCATTAACTGTGGTGGGGACCGATTGGCCAACTTTCTTAGAGCACTTCTGTACTAGCTTATTCATCCTCTTTCATAAATTTTGATCAAGACTTTTATAAGGTAGGTTTTCATTTGATATCCTGTCCCAATAATATTTCTGTTTTTCATAAGGGGTTGAAGTAGAAATCATGGTCCATTTTGTTGTGACCTTAATTAAAGATGTTGGACACCATTTTTTTGACCTTAATTATGTGACTCTTTGTGTTGGCCCAAATGATAAGACTTATTTTAACACGTAAAAGGATTGTTCTTATTTTAAACATTTCCTTTCTTTTTCCATAGTCGTGTCTGTCGACTTATCATTGGCTCTAGTTAAATGGCAGGTACAGCATATCTAGTTTTGTATTCACTGACTCTAATCATCATGGTTGTATGGGCTAGTATAAATTGTAGGCCAAAATTTTCTTTAGACGTTGTCTTAGGTTCTTCAATCGAATTCAATTATGTGGTTGTATTGACCAATACAGCACAAGCAATGTATTATTTTTTCAAATAATAAATAAATTCAACTATGTGATTTATTGACCAATATAAACATATGATTAAATTTAATTGAGAACTTAAAGATACAATAATAAAGAGTTGTACGTAAGTGACCAGAACAGCTAACTTATTTGCTTCAAATTATTGTCACATTGAACTTGGTAATTATTTTATTATCTCTGTGAGTGGGGGAGTTGTATATTCAATAAAAGCTGAAGAAGGGGCACGCTTCTAACCACTCATAGGATAGGTTGTAATGCACTTCTTTTGATTAATAGATTTATGGGTTTCAATAGTGTACTATTTGATATTTTTATATTTTAATGGTCCCCCAAAGGTTTACTTATTAGGACTGCCCTTTGTGAATTTCTGTACATAGACACTTTCCTCTTTGAACTTCTTGCTTCCCTTAAGTGTTTTCCCTGTAGTCTTGAAAATGAACACTTTAGTGAGGATGGTTATGATGTTTCTTTTTCTCATTTTAGGAACCCATGTGTCAGAAGCATACAATACTTGCCCTAAATGTGGCAGCACTGATGTTCCATACCCTCTTAGCACTGACGACAACTGTGGAGACCCTAGGTATAAAGTCTACTGCAACAATGGCATTCTTAAGTTCTTGTCGGCCGCAGGGTTTTCCTACAAGATCCTCAGTATTAATCCAAGTGCTTATAAGCTCATTCTAAGCCCACCCACAATACAGAAAGGCACATGTTATTCTTCTGATTTCAGTTCAGAAGGGTTAAAGCTTGATGAGAACTTGCCCTTTAACATATCAACTCATAACACTGTCATGTTGTTTAATTGCTCTGAACACATGCTTTTCTCGCCCCTGAATTGTTCTTCAACCAGCTTTTGTAGGCAGTTTGAGGACAATGTGGAGGAGGGAATTGGGTGTAAGAATACCCTTTGCTGCCATTACTTGAAAGATTCTGCCATGACTTCACATATGATTAGGATCCGGGCTGTAGGGTGCACTGCTTATACTTCAATGGTGAATATGAAGCCTGGATCTTCCTTTGATTCATGGACCTATGGTATTGAGCTGCAATGGGTGCCCCACAATTGAGTTTGGCTTTAAGGCCTCGAGAAGGTATGCTGTGCATATGACATATATATCATTTCTCTTACATACATGTGGGGTCTTCACAACATGAAACTCACATATTATGAGAGATTATGTATTCATGAGATGCATGGAAAAATTATTGATTCGGCCACATACCTACTAAACATAGTAAGAACTGTGTCAAAAAATAAGGCTGTTGGTATTTTAATTCTATGCTTTTATTGTCGTAGTATTAGTGGACAAGTGTTTTCTAGTTAGATTTTGTGGTTCATGATTGATCACAAGCCACATAAAAGTGGGAAATTGGGGAGCCAAAAACCTTGTATTACGTTTGCTTTTGCAATTATGTAGTGTTTGATGTGTTACCTATTGTGTCTCTTTCACGTGGACTTTTTGCTTCTTTCGGCTTGCTCTCTATAGTATGGGTCTTCTTGTCTGGCTTTTTTTAACGTTGTAGTCAAATAAAGTACCATTTCCTTCATAACTCCTCGTGTAATTTTTAATTATAATATCACAGTGTACATTAGATGATCGATGAGCTAAATCACTCCCAACAATGCAGTTATATTTGAATAAGAGAAAATTTTGTTACACATTTCGTAGACACCTTCTTTAAAATCATGTTTTTTTTTTTTTGCTGAATCTTTAAAATCATGTTTTGAAAAACAGTATTTTAGTTAAAATTATGAAGTAATGATATTATTTTTTGAAAACATGATTTCACAATTTTAACTAAAGATCATGTTTTCAAAACACGATTTCAGCTCACGTGATAACGTGTGTATTATGAGTGTGCAATTCTAATTATGTGATAACCATTACCCTTTGCAGAGCTATAGTTTTGGTCTGCTATATTTGTCACAATTTCAATTTCATTTTTATATAATTAACTATTTCAATATTATCTATCATCCGGCAATATGAAATGCTTGGGGGTTTAGAAGGGAAAGAGCCTTCTAGCAGAATTAGTACCTCCCCATGCACAAAGTGTTTGGAGATCTATAGGAAAAATTATTCAAACTGTGAGATTAACATCATATTGTAATTATTTCTAAAAAGATAAAACCTGCAAAATAAAATCAATTTTATTCTTAATCGTTGTGAAGGGCAAATCCCCATTGAGTTGGCAAGAAATATGGTTTGATGTGAAAACATTTTCCTAATGCCATGCGCCAAAGATAAATACATAAATAAATAAATAATGAACAAATTTGATTGCTTTCAAGAGCAAACATGCAGGAATATTTTCCTTAATTTTCCCTCTAATGTTACTAGGGGTTACAGAAAGGATTCTAAAGTTTACAAATTGATTCCAAAAAAAAAATAACCATGTCAACAAAATATGTAACACATATGTGCTGAAATGGAGCAATTTTCAAGTTAAACAATTGGTAAAGTTTTTCCCCCTCTAAATTCCTTTCCGCTCTCCCAAGAGTTCTGTGAGTGTACTTTTATTTCCTGTTATTCCAGTCATTTTCAATTAACTTTTTGTTTAGAAAATACTTTCCCTATAATAAATAATATTCAGCAATAATAAAGAGGAAAGTTACATTGCATTTATCAAACTCGAAATCTATTCAACCTCAGCAACGTTATGATTAATTTTTCATAAGTATATTGAATAGTTACGGGCTTACAGCTAAACCATTCGCATGTCAACGTAATGCTTAATAAGTTTGCTGATGACTAGTAAAAATTCTACTAATTCCATGATGGAGCCCCTTACTCTGTCACTGCAAGAATTTGTTTCTCCAAATCGAGCACAAATGACTACACCATGTGTTTAGAGAAACAAATTAATGTGTTGATGCATTGGGGAAACAGAAATCTCATCGCAAACTAATAATATTATTTTGTATGACATTCCACCGCCTGTGGTGGTTAACCTGCTGGCTTTTCACAAAGCCGAGCTCTTTTGTTCTAAAACTGTTTGTGTTTAATGTTATTCTCCTTATTATATATATTAAATCAGGAAATTCAATCATCTAACCAATTACTCATCGTTCCATGTGAAATACTCTCATATTTTTGCAAAGAAAGCTAACATATCTACCATAGATGACATGTCAATTATATTAATCAAAGAAAAACCCAAATTTGATTTAAATTTTTTTTCATGATTTCATGTAATGAAAACTCGAAATGCATGTTGGAATTTTGATGAATGATGACTTAACATATCATCTCATGAGCTAAATGTTGAGACTTGCCACTACAAAAGTTTTCAGAGTAATATATTTAGTTTTAAAAATAATATGACTTTTAAGACTAATTCATAAGCTTTTAGAAAAACCAATTATCTTTTAAGAATTAGTTTTTTTCTGTTTTAGAAAATATCATCCACATATTATGATCAAGTACATCTCATCTTAATTTAAAATTTGCACAAATCCTTCATTAATAGAACCAAAAGCTACAGACTCTTCCCATGCATCAATTGAGCCAAATAAACGGTTGGAAGTCTTAGGTCATATGGCCGCGTTTTTAAAACGGTCCTGTGGCCGCGTTTTAGTAGAGGTTCTAAACCGGAGACATAGCCGTCAAAACTAGGTGAATGAGTGAGTGCAAAAGAAAAAGAAAAATATCGGAATATTTTTACTCTCTTTTTTTTTTTGGCTGAATGGAATATTTTTACTTTTTTTTTTTTTTAATAATGAAAATGGAGAGTGTATTTGGAATTTTTTGGTAATAATGGAAATTCGTACAACAATTTTATTTATTTATTATTTTTTAATGGATATTCCCGCACAAATTAAATTTTAAGTACGGTGGTGTCTCATGAGATTTTAAACCATAGAAAACTTCTCGTCTAAATTTACGCCTTCTATGGACTCCCTTATTTAACCACTAGATCATGGACCTCTTCATTTTTATACTCCCATTGAAAATATTTGGATACAAGTTTCATCAACTCTAAACTAGCCTTTAAGAATATATTCCAAAAAATTATTTTAACTAGAAATGCAAAAATCTCATAACACCTTTAAGTATTGTTGTGATTGAAGAATGCATCAATCTCGAATTATGATAATTGAAAATTATTAACCTTCACATTTAAATAAATAAAAAAGAGAGCATTTAAGCATGCATGCACGTGAGCATGTGGTTTGAGGTTGCTACCAGGAGAAACGTTATGTATGATTTAGGGTGGTCACAGGACCACCCTGAACTTGGGATATATATATATATAATACCTTAAAAAATGAATTTTAAATTAATATGGGTTGTTGACCAACCTAGAAAAAAAAAAAAAAAAAAAAAAAAAAAAAAAAAAAACTTGACCACCCCAAAAAAACCTTGAGCATCCTAAATAAAAGTTTGTGTCTATTGAAAATAAATTTTAACTCTCCAAAATTTTGGTCCATTAAAGATTGAACAAAAATATTGCGAAAAATGCTATATTCATAACATTTTCACAACAAATCATAAGTAGTACCGGTAAACAAAAAAATAATTTTAGTGATATTAAGATCAGAACCAATAACAATTGCCAACTAGGATTTGTTGTGAAAATTTTGTGGAAATAAAATTTCTCAAATACTATCCAAACAAATAAATTAGCCTAAAAGATCAAATCAAGTGTTTAATTGTGATATTTTAAATTATTTTTTCAAAAGACGTATTTTAAAATTGCTATTTTTATATAAATAAATAAAATGCATATTTTCCAATAGCTAGTTGTTTAATGTTTACTTTAGTTTTTAGTTGAATTTATTGAATTTATGTGATACATCTTATACATACGCATATATATGTACTAAAATAATGTTTCAACACTTTATTGAACATGATTAATGTAACAGTTTAATGCCTAAGTTGAATATTTTGAATGAATTTATAGTATACCCTTTATTATTTTGTTAGCACTATTGACAAAATTCTTATAAGGAAATCAATTTTATTGCAAAATTTATCTTTTAAGCAAATTCGTATTTACTTGAATAATCATCTTTCAGATCCTAAGCTATGAGAAAATGTCATTTCCCTAAAAAAGAAATAAGTGGAGCATTGCATTGATTTAATTCTGATTAGTTTAAAAAATACAAAATATTGGTTGGAACATATCATAAAAAAGGATGATGCATTTTTTTTATATTGTTACTTATTTAGGCAAGATTTTGGTAATTAAATGAGAGATCAGTAGTTTAATAATTGCTTGATTGTACGTATTGAAAAAGATATAACTGATAGCATTAATAATAAAACTATCATACAACAATTTCAAATATAAAAAACTTGTAGAAGGAAATTTTAAAATTTTATGTATTTGAGATTTTTTTATGTTAATATATTTAAGCTTTATTTTTATTAAATTTTGTTTAATTTAAGTTTCTTAATGATCACACTGAAAAAAATTCCTAAAATTGCCACTGGCTACTACTTATAATTTTTTTTGTTTAGTGTTAAAAGATTTTAAAGTTAGGTTGTGGCAAAGGTATGTTTGAATTTTTTTTTTTTTTTTTTTTTTGAATTTCTTTTGACGAAATGATGTGTGAGTTTGAGTCATATTTTTGGCTAAATTATTGGCCATCTTGGTGGGACAAGGGATAATTTTATTTTATTCGATGGAAAATGACAATTTTCCATCCTAAAATATTACATCAATTATACTTAAAATATATATGAAACTATCGAATTTCACATTTGACCTCCCAAAGTCATAGCTCTATTTCAAGTTAGAGTGTTTCTCTTGCTATCTATTTTAGTGTTAAGTCTTACAAAATTTAACATTGAAAAACTAATGTAGCCATCTTTCAGAAATATACAACTAAGGGGTAAATTAGTTTTTTAATACTAAATTCTATTAGAGTTAACCGCAAAATAGACAACAAGGGGTAGAAGTACAAAATATTTTTACTCTTAGGGGGCATGTGTTACTGTTACATTTAAGAAAAGATGCAAGTTTCATTTCTAAATTCATCAGCTTTCATAAGGATGTCATACACGCCTCTACAATGGCATTATGCCACTAGTTAAATAAGAAAAATATACAAACATCGTGTCGGGATAAGAATAAGAAGACAATATTTACATGTTTTAATCAAATAAAAAATTCAGTAAATGTTAAGTTTGATGATGAACAAAATTTCTAGACGTTGTTGATACTTACTTGTAATTATATACACTTTAAAAAATCATTATAACTTCAAACTATTTAGATGAAGACAACAACTACAAACCATTAAAATGCACAATTTGAATATGTCAAGGAAGTGTACACGCGTCAGTGATGAGATATATCGAACATATATAGCACTAGGTATTAATCAAATGCACACATTGCGCATGCGTTTGTGAGATTGGACACAACCAAACACCCACAAATAACTATAACATACTAGCATGCTTGATGTGTTACATCAAACTTATTCATATGCACGTAAATAATTATACAAACTTTTGCAATAGCCAGTTTGATGTTCGATAGAGACAAACAACCAATTATTATGAACTCAGTGGGGATAAATGTGATAATACACTACCCTTCAATTATTAATAGTTTCAATCTTATATATATATATATATATATATATATATATATATATATATATATGTATCTGTTGGTCATCTCCATAAACCACACTGTTATGCCTATCCACGGGTTAGTTTGGATTGGGTTTGGGCTCAACTCACATCCGACCTAACCAAATCAAGTGGAACAACCATCAACCCATTATCGACCAAGAGGATGATCGAATCAGGTAGGTCGGAGCTTCAACAGATGTCAAGGGGATTAGTCGGGGTCGAAGATTTGGAAACTAGAGAGAATCTAGTGAGAAAAAGTTGAAAAACAGTTGAAATCCGGCGAAACAAAAGCGAAAAAATGTTGAACTTTAGTGATCTTGCCAAATTCGACAAGATCTCAGTCATTTTCGGCAAAATCTCGGCTAGAACTGGCGAAATCTTGCTGAATCTAGCCAAGATCTAACCAAAAAATAACCCAAATCTCGCGGATCTACCACATCTCGCTAGAAAAACATATGGGTGGGTCGGTTCGAGTTGCTTAAATTTGAGAGGAGGAGAACTGACATCTAACCCACCATTCTCAATTTTTGGAAAAATAAACCCGTTGTCGATTGCTGGAAAAGTCGATCGTTCAACGGCGAGTCTAGTTTAGTCGGTGGCAGCGGATGGGCAGGTGCATGAACAACCCTACACACTGCCCCTCACTCACTCATAACACACTGCAAGGCACTCACTTGTAAACCACACTGTCATTCACACCTTACAATGCTAATGTGCAATTAGCTATTGCCTTGTTTTCTTGATAACTATGCAAGGGAAAGAAATTCTGATTTAAGAGAATACTATGCCGGATTGAGGCATGAGTGAAAGTTTTGTATGAACAAGTCAAATGCTTTGCACAATGACGTCATATTTCTCAAAGCACCTTTGGTGGACTATATCTCACTTACCAAGCCGAGGCGCAATGTCAATGAATGAAGACGTGCAATTCACCGAATATGCAAGGAGAATAGCTTGATGTTACTCCGTAAGCCCAAATACTACATATTGTAGCTTGTAGAAGAGCTCACGATAGCCACCACCAAGCAACTCACACCTCATGAGCAAAACAGCATCTTAAACTAAAAATCGTACCTATCAGAATAAATGAGCCATTCATACCTATCAGAATGAAGAAGCTATTGATGCGTCATTATGTCAATTTCGTTTTGCACCATTTGTGTTTAGTGTGCATCTTATGTAATGTTCAACTTTATTTATGTGGAGTGTGTAACTTGTATTATGTTTAGGTTTTTTTTTGGTTAACTCACTATCTTATGTTATGTGTAACCTTATGTCAGTACCATTTATGTTAAGTTTCTAATTTATGTTGTGTGAATTAATGGCCTTATTGGTAATGTTTAATATGTTGTACATGCATATTTACAGAATCACAAGTATGAATTTTTTCATTCGTATGTTATGCATCTAATGTTGTGGAATCTAATGTTTAATGTGTCATCAACGATATTAATAATTCCTAAATATTTTTACAAATTAATACTATAAGATATAAATAATAAGGTGTGTATTTGTTCCAAACATAATAACGTTTACATTGTTCCCTTAAATGGATATATTAGTGACGTATATAGTTCTAATAGAACAATAGCTCATCATAAATATAAAACTATAACATAGCAATTGCAACCACACTTTATCCCATAATTACCCTTCATCTAACATCTCCATGTCCGACTGGTGAATGTCATCTACAAGAAGTGATTGCATGTAGCATGCTTGGTCGTATAACTGCAACTCAACTAATTCACAAGTCTCAACCTGAGTCCAATATTGATTTTGGCATATCTTCATTCAATTGTTTTCATCTTTGATACGGTTTAATGCCCTATGATACGGCATATCTTCATTTCTTGTTGTTGAACAAACTGAGCCCACTCCTACCTCATAGTGCTGTAAACTCACCTACTATTTTGTAGATTGGGATCAATCAGATAATTGAACTCATCTTCTAGTACCCAAGGACGACCTATTGCTTAGAATAAGTCATTGGGCTTGTAAATTGAATAATCAAGTGACATTTGCTTGCAATGACATATCAATTGCAATAGTTCGTAAATAATGTAAATTTGCATAAATTGTTAATAGTACAACATTAAAGCTTGCATAACATATTGTGTGGGTCGCAAATGAGACCGATGGGCTCAGCCCCACTTGGGCTCACAACTTATTTGTTTGTTGGGCCAAATTTCCTACTATGGGTCGTTCTCCAACCAAGGGCTCAATGAGATCACTTTTCTCCCTTTTCAGCAACACACTACTTCCTCTTTGTTCCCTGAGTTCTTCTCTCCCTTTGAATAGTTGTTCTTCCTCTCACCCACCCCATTTAACCAACCCCTACCCTCTTATCCTCCTCCCCTATTTATAGTTCCTGGCCCAGACGTAGGTCATCAATGCTCTCATGGTTCGTGCCACAGAGGGTCCAGTAAGGTTTTTTATAAGTGGGAGGTCAGGTATGAGTGGCTTTGGAACTTGGTTCCCACTTCCGTTTACAACTCGGCAGGGTCGGTGCGCAATTAGTGTTACGGAGGGTCCAATCAGGGAGGTGGTAAGTGAGAATCTAGGCCTGGATGGCTTTGGAACTTGGTGCCCACTTCCGTTTGTAGCTCGGCAGCGGCGCCTAGAGGGACTTCTCTGAGTCAAACGAAGATAAAATGCTGTTCAATTACCTTTCCGATCATGCTCAGTAAATATATGCCGAGCATAACTTTAGTAGTGACACTTCGGCCCCCGGGCTGCGGCAGTGAGGGTTGGACCTTAGGGCGAATGAGAGTTGGGCCCAATTACTATACACTCGAAGCGGAGGCTAGGGGCTGAGTGGGCCTAACGGTTCGGATGCCGCACACATATAGTTCCACTAAACACCCTCTATCTACACAAAGTTGCATAATCTGGTCTATAATATAAATATTCAGAATAAAAAGTTTCATAAATTTGAATAAATGTAATAGTACATTCATTCCAATAAATACTGACATCAACATGTGGTAAAAAAAAAAAAAAAAAAACTCAATTATTTACATGTAATAGTGCTTATAGATGATGGACGCATGCTTATGACCTATGCATTCCATTAAATAAAGGTATCATAAATGGGTCTTTGTTAAAGTATGATACACAGTGTGACATGAAGACTGAATTAAAGGTTCACATGACATGACATGACAAAGTTCAGACTCTAATAAAATTTGTTGTTATTGATAGACATATCAACCCTGTCACGTGTCATAACTACTGCACACAACGTAAACAATCAATGTAACATTTTGAAAATAGGGGGTCAGACAAACCATTGTTTTACCAGCCTCCATTGACATGATCACACAAACACTTTGGCATTGACGACCATAAGATGTGGTCATAAATTTGTCAAACATTTCAATGGTTTCTTTTAAACCCACCAACAATGTAGGTTGAATTAGAAATGAGTTCCAATGCTTCAAAATCACATCGTGCAGTGAGAAAAAAATTTTTGAATCTAGTTCTACATGTGCATCGTCAAAAAATTCAACAGAGCCACGACTACAGACATACACCAACCACTATGGGCTGACAGTGACATGGGTTGGAAAGAAGAAAGATTTTGTTAATGCTCCAATATACACGTACAATAGACTTGGTAGTATCGGATACATCATGCTTGGTGAACCTAGACAACTAGGTGCAAATAACACCACCATAGAGCCACCACAGAATAACAACCACGGTCAAAGCTATATGAGAAATAGTGTGAGTTGGAGATGTATTATAGATGGCATGGGTTAAGAGTTCCAAAAGCATGTTCAGCAGAGTTACCTAAAGAGGAATCAAAAAAGGTACTTACATGCCTTAAAAGAGAGAACAATCAAATGCAAAGGCAACTAGACCATTTCCATGCAATTTAAAAGTCTAGAAAACATCTTAAGGGAAAGGTACAAGAGCGAACCATCAAGTCCATTAATGAAATTACAAACTTAGACGATGACAAAGATATTTTAGACTTTTCATATACAAGCAATGACGATTTTCAAAAAAATTTACCTACAAACTTAAGACGTTGTTGTTAATAACATGTAACGAAAGGTGATTATATAAGCTAAACTTTTGTAACGTAAGCAGTTGGACTAACTACCAATAAACATTTTCAAAGGTTCTTCTGCATTGTCATTTGCACAAGGAATTTTAGGGGAACTTAAATATTTTTGCCTTGTTGGGTTAATTTTTAATGTTATACCTTATCTATTGATTATCTATGATGTTGAATCCATCGAATTCCAATATTGAATAAAATCTAACAATAGAAAAAGTTCCATCTCACGTAATTAGTTTGCATAATTGTTCATTTCCCAATTTAACATAACTAGTGTTGCTTAACACAACAACTTGCTGAACTAACTTCACTATAACCATATACATCTAAACTGCTGCAACATAACGTCCAGTTATATACATCCAAATTAAAATTAGAATTATTTAAATGACATATTTTTTTTACTAAGTAATATGAAAAATTATTTTTCAACCATACATCCAAATTTTAACAAAATACACCCAAATTAACTGAAAATTTGTTTTTCAACAATACTACAATGTCAATGGTTTATTTTAGCATCAACTTCATATTAACATCAATGTTAACAAGTAAAATTAAATGGAACCCACTACACTTAAGAATCGTACCTTTCAGTGTTAAATCAGATGGATCAAATCTACAAGGAGGAGATGGACTGGGGTGACTGTAGTGGAATTTTGGTTTCTGGTGAGATGAGAGGTAAAGAGATGGATTTGATTTCAATGGTGAGTAGACATAAATGTAGCTCAGAAACCTAGACTGATGGGAGGGGAGAGAGTGACTAAAAGGAAGATGGCTGGTTCCATAACGTTCTTTCTAAAAAAATTTACTCATAACTCGATTTACAGACACTCGAGTTCAATAATGTTCTTTTTAAATATTTACACAAAACTCGATTTCATTAAAATCGAGTTCGCCTTACACGTAACTCAAGTTCCGTGAGGCATTTTTTAATTCTAGAATCCACATCACCGGTGCCATTGTGGCACTTCACTAATTGAACTCGATTTTTATAAACTCTAGTTACATGTAGAACTCGAGTTTCGTAAACTAGAGTTTTAAAAGAGGGATATTCTCCAAATTATTTCACGAACAATGGTATCTTGTGGCATATTTCACCAAATAGTGCTATTTAGCCATTTTTTCCGCAATCAAACTATCACAAACATATCTAGTAGATACCCTGTTTGTCCTCTGTCAGTCAATCCAACAGCTGAGCACAAATAGAATTGCCGCAAACTTTCAACAATCTCCAGAACACCTACTCGCTGTATTTCTACCTTATTTCTTCCATGCATCTATAACGACAATTTCCAAAGTGGAAAACCAAATATGCTCACTCTGCCGGAGAAAAAAATATATATCAATTTTTACTTTTACCAAATAAATTACTATGAGGTCACTGTGGATCTGCTTGCCCTTTTTCCTTCCATAGCATCTTTCTTCTTCCAATAGTTAGCACAAAGGAAGGGGCCTTCCCATGGTTTTGATGTTGGAGAGAAGAAAGGCCTTGAATTTACTAATAATCCATCAACGGGGGCTTGATCATCTTGGCAAACTACCCACCAAAAAAGCCCAGAATTTGTGTTCGCAAGAAAATCCTTACCCAGCCTGCATACATTTTCGTTTAGAAGATGAACTAAGGAGTGCAATCAAAATGAGAAAACTGAAGAACCCCTGGTTAAATATTTCAATCAAGCAGAGCCACATCATTCAAGAATAAGATAGAATAATCAGGAAGGAATCATTTGGCCTAGTTTTGGAAAAAAAAAATGTCTATTAAGCAATGTGCTAACTATACATTAAGTATGGGAAAATATTTACATGTGGCCATCTACTTATCAAAATTTTATTTTGTATTGTGGGAGTCAAACCAGCTTGGATTGGGCTTGACGTGTGTCATAACTTATTTGTATATATGGGAACGGTAAAGAATAGCTTGCAATGAGAGATTCAAAGAGAATGGACCTTGAAATGAGACGGTAAAGAAAGAAAAAAAAATGCATGACACACATGCAAGCCAAGCTACAGGGCCATCTGAGTTGGCCTAGTTCCTCTAGCTTACGCACCCTATAATGGAGAAAACTTAGGTTTTCTTTGTCTTAGGTTTTCTCTGTTCTCTCTCCCTCATTTTTCTGGAACCCCTTATTATGTGTCATCTTTCCCTATTTACATATGTGTAAGTAGCGGGCTTGTAATGGAGGTATGTGTCAGGTGTCCCACCACCTTTTTATAATCATAATAGAGATATGTGTCTAGTGCATTGCTTTGGCTGTTCACCTTAGTAATTAATGTGTGAACTCCTGTTGTCCCTTTCTAATGCCACCAATGTAGTTTCTCCTCGTGATTTGTGTCATTTCTTTTGAGGAATGTGCTCAGTTGGGGAAGTATTTCAAGGTGCAGTGATTTTTTGATCACATGCCTTGGAGAAGTTATCATTGGCAAGCCAATTCGAGTGAAATTATCCTCGGTGAGTGCAGTTGTTCTGAACTAAGCTCCTTGGTACGACTCTTGGCTCGATGGGCCTGGCTTGAGCAGACCTCTTTTTTCTATTGGGCCTTCTCTATTTTTCATTGGACCTTTAGCTAACGGCCTAATATTATTAGGACAATTTATTACCCCCCACCCCACCCCACGTGTATCATGGGAATATACAAACCCCACGTGTATCATGGGAATATACAACACCCCCCACTCACATTAGAGTGGATGGTGGAAAATACCGCCTCTCTACTTAACAGGTCCAGAGTAAAATACATATATATATATATATATATATATGGATTATGTTAACGAGTGCCCTTAGGACATTTTTTAATAATCTATTTTAAAAAAGTTTTGATACCACTTTTATAAGAAATAAAAAAAACTGTCAAAATATTAATTACTTTTTTTTTTTATTTCCCATAAAAACTTTCTTTAAATAAATTATTATTGAGTGTCCTAAGGGCACTAGTTAGCATTTCCCTATATATATATATATATATATATATCTTTGGTACAAGAGCAGCAGCCAATATCCAGCTCTATGAGCTATTTCATAATCGAGAAATTTATAACCAAGATGGCCACTAAAAAATGTACCTTTCTGCAAGCATTGCAGAGCCCTCTTCGAACAACTCCTCCACAACCCCAACAGCAGAAAGCTTATTTGTTGATTTGTTTATAAAATTCTGAGCTTTCTTCTCAAAGAGTAGAGAGCGGAGCATATTATATGACGCAGATTACTTTAAGAAATGGGGGAGGCAACTAAAAACTCTGTACAAAGAAAGTGGGATTGGGATCTCATATTCTCAGGTTATCTTAAATCCCACTTTTTTTACATGTGTCATCTGTTAGCCATTAACTGCGGTGGGGACTGATTGGCCACCTTTCTTATTTCTCTTTCTTAGAGTACTTTTGTACTAGCTTATTCATCCTCTTTCATAAATTTTGATCAAGACTTTTATAAGGTAGGATTTCATTTGATATCCTGTCCCAATCATATTTCTGTTTCAAGTTTCATATGGAGTTGAAGTAGAAATCATGTTCCATTTTTGTGGTGACCTTAAAAGATGTTGTACACCATTTTTTTGACCTTGTTGATTATGTGACATTGGCCCAAATAATAAGACTTTTTTTTAACATGTAAAGGACTGTTCTTATTTTAAACACCTCCTTTCTTTTTCCATAGTCATGTTTGTCTACTTATCATTGGCTCTAGTTAAATTACAGGTAGAGCATACCTATTTTTGTATTCACCGACCCTACTCATCATGGTTGTATGGGCTAGTATAAAATTGTTGGCCAAAATTTTCTTGAGATGTTGTATTTTAGGTTATTCAATCAAATTCAGTTAAATGGTTGTATTGACCAATATGGTGCAAGCAATGTATTATTTTTTCCTAGGATGAATAAATTCAACTATATGATTTATTGACCAATGTAAACACATGATTAAATTTAGTTGAGAACTTAAGATACAATACATAAGGAATTGTGCGTAAGTGAGTAGAACAGCTAACTTGTTTGCTTCAAACGTCACGTTGAACTTGGTAATTATTTTATCATCTCTATGAGTGGGGGAGTCGTATATTCAATGCAGCTCTTTAGTCTCTCCAATAAAAGCTGAAGGAGGGGCATGCTTCTTACACTCATAGGATAGGTGGTAATGCACTTCCTTTTGATTTCTAGATTTATGGGTTTCTTTTTTTCTTCTTCTTCTTCTTCTTTTTTTTTTTTTTTGATGAAGATTTATGGGTTTCAATAGTGTACTATTTGATATTTTTTATATTTTAATGGTCCCCCAAAGGTTTACTTAGGACTGAACTTTGTGAATATCTATTATACAGACACTTTCCTCTTTGAACTTCTTGCTTCCCTTAAGTGTTTTCCCTATAGGCTTAACAATGGACACTTTAGTGAGGGTAATTATGATGTTTCTTTTTCTCATTTTAGTAACCCATGTGTCAGAAGCATACAATACTTGCCCTAAATGTGGCAGCATTGATGTTCCATACCCTCTTAGCACTGATGACAACTGTGGAGACCCTAGGTATAAAGTTTATTGCAACAATGGCATTCTTGAGTTCTTGTCAGCTAGAGGGTTTTACTACTAGATCCTCAGTATTAATCCAAGTGCTTATGAGCTCATTATAAGCCCACCCCCAATACAGAAAGGCACATGTTATTCTTCTGATTTCAGTTCAGAAGGGTTAAAGCTTGATGAGAACTTGCCCTTCAATATATCAACTCCTAACACTGTCATGTTGTTTAATTGCACTGAACCCCTTTACTACTGGGCTCTAAATTGTTCTTCAACCAGCTTTTGTAGGCAGTTTGAGAACAATGTGGAGGAGGGAATTGGGTGTAAGAATACCCTTTGCTGCCATTACTTGAAAGATTCTCCCTTTACTTCACACATGATTAGGATTTAGGATCAGGCCTATAGGGTGCACTGCATATACTTCAATGGTGAATATGAAGCCCGGATCTTCCTTTGATTCATGGACCTACGGTATTGAGTTGCAATGGGTGCCCCTCAATTGAGTTTGGCCTTAAGGCCACCAAAAGGTATGTTGTGCTTCTAACATATATCATCTCTTTTACAAACATGTGGGGTATTCACAGCATAGAACTCATATATTATCAAAAGGATCATATCAAAGGTGAGCCAAGGACTTGAATTGGAGCTGATCAAAGAACCTAAGCTGGAGCTTCCGCAGAAAACAGAGCCCTGGAACAATAGCTTCTGCATTAACGGCAGTAGCTTAGCTTGTATCTTTGTAATACTACTTGTAGTTTAGGCTTTGTAATAGTGAGTTAGTTGTAATTATTTTCACGTGTCTGTTGCTGATTAGGATAGCTTATAACAGAATTTTGGAGGGAAGACCGGTATAGTTTGGAGTTAGGTTTTAGGGATTTGGTTATTTTCTTCTTGTATAAATACCTTGATGTACATTCAGTTTTCTAATTAATGCAAAATATTCAATCATCAAATTCTTATACATATTTTGAGAAAGATTATGTATAGGTGTGATGCATGGAAGAAGTATTGATTATGGCTCATGTCAAAAAATAAGGTTCGAAGTGTCAATATATATATATATATATATATATTTGAAAAGAAGGTTGTTGGTATTTTAATTCTATGATTTTGTTGTCATGGTATTATATAGTGGACCGGTGTTTTCTAGTTAAATTTTGTGCTTCATGATTGGTCACAAGCCACATAAAAGTGGGAAATTGTTGGGGAGCCAAAAGCCTAGTATTAAGTTGGCTTTTGCAATTATGTAGTGTTTGGTGTGTAACCGCTGTTGTGTCTCAATTCGCGTGGATTTGTTGCTTCTTTCCAC
Organism: Quercus variabilis; assembly: GCA_030445155.1. NCBI lineage: Eukaryota > Viridiplantae > Streptophyta > Magnoliopsida > Fagales > Fagaceae > Quercus > Quercus variabilis. The sequence continues at coordinate 7,984,813 of CP129447.1, forward strand.
TTGCTCTCTATAGTATGGGTCTTCTTTTTTGGCTTTTTTTTTCTTTTCTTTTTTTCTTAATAAAAATGTTGGTAGTCAAATAAATTACTATTTCCTTCATCACTTGTTGTGTACTTTTTAATTATAATATCACCATGTGCATTAGATGATCGATGTGCTGAATCACTTCCAACAATGCATGGGGTTAATTTTCTAGGCTTTATCACTGTTATCATTTGACAGGGGCTAAAGGAATTGGGTTTTTAACATCTTTGCCCAGTTATATATTTGTATAAGAGAAAATCTTGTTACACACTCGCTATTGCACATTCTATATACACTTCTTTTAAAATCATGTTTTAAAACACAATTTAGTTAAAATTATAAAATTGTGAAATCATATTTTGAAAAAAAAAATCCCAATTTTAACTAAAATCGTGTTTTGAAAACACGATTCAAAACACAATTTTAGCCCGCATGGCAATGTTTATGAGAGTTTGCAATGATGGTTTTTCAATTTGAATTAAATTTGTGTTTTCAAAATACAATTTTAGTTCACATGATAGTGTATGTACGATGAGTGTACAATAATAAGTGTGTGATAATTATTACCCTTTGTAGAACTATAGTTTTGTTCCACTACATTTTGTCATAATTTCAATTTTATCAATCAACCGTCAAAATAAAATCACTTTAATAGGGCAAATTTCCATTGAGTTGGCAACAAATTTGGTTTCATGTGAAAACATTTTACTAAGGTCATGCACCAAAGACAAATATATAAATAAATAAATAATGAACAAATTTGGTTGCTTTCAAGAGCGAAATATTTCCCTTCATTTTCCCTCTAATGTTATGCCGCGTTACAAAATGGATTCTAAAGTTTACAAATAGATTGCGAAAAAACATTCCATGTCAACAAAATATGTAATAAATTATTGCTGGATGGAACAATTTTCAAGTTAAACAACAGGTAAAGTGTTTTCCCTCTAAATTACTTTCCACTCTCTCAAGAGTTCTGCGTGTACTTTTTTTTTCCTGTAATTCCAATCTCCAGAGGGTTTGAAACTTTTTGTTAGAAAATACTTTCCTTATAATAAATAATATTCAGCAATAATAAAGAGGAAGTTAAATTGCATTTATCAAACTCGAAAATTTACTCAACTGCGGCAACGTTATGATTAACTTTTCATATGCATATTGAATAGTTACAGCTAGACAATTTGCATGAGAGAGAGAGAGAGAGAGAGAGAGAGAGATAATGCTAATATAGTTTTTTTCGGTAGGTCCATTTTTTTCACAAAAATATGCGGCCCCATATTGCAAATTTCCTGTCCAAATGTTCCTGGGCTCATTGTTCTTATTTTTATCTACCTCTCGATATGGCCAATGCTCAGATGAGAAGCCTATTGGAAAATTTGGGGAGATGTGATTTTTGGAAGGCAAAAGAGAGATTTTCTTCATGCACCCTTGGGGTCAAGGAAATAAGTTATAAATGGGCCTGGAACATTTGCAAGACTCATGAGTCCATTGGTGATACAAGTGCAAGCCAAGTAACAGGGCCGGCCCAGGCCTAGGCCACTTAGGCCACCGCCTAGGGCCCCTATTAGAGGAAGGCCCCAAATTTTGGGGTAAAAATTGATATATTTATAAATAAATAAAAAATAAAGATATAGGGAAAAAATTAGTTTTATAATTTTTCTTTACTTTTAAGAAGTCCCAAAGTATTGAGTAACATTAAAGATAATACAATTTTAAATACATAGCTCTTACAAATAGAGTAATGTTATAGTTTTACAAACTATTTTATAATATTTTTACAAACTGTTGTTGTGGCCAAATTCTTACTGGTTCTCATATGGACCCACCGATAACATTACTTTTTTTATATATCTATAATCATTCACCACATCATCAGTTTGTAAAATTTTTTGTAAAAAAATTTGTATATCTAGCATTTTCCCTTACAAATATGTGTGTCACTAATCGCAAGAAATAATTCAGATAGGAAAATGCTAGAAATATTATTAATTTTACTTGAAAATTTTACAAATTGATGTGACAATTAATATGATATGTGGTCATCAATAACCTATTAAATACATTTTTGAATTATTTTTTGTAATTAATTATACATCTTTGTAAGCCTCATGTTGTAAAATTTATAATATTCGTAACATAATTCATTCAAATACTTGTTTATTATTTTCTTAAAGTGTCACTAATCGTATTCATTTCTAGATCATTTGAATGTTTTTTTTAGTAAAATTTGTTATAGTTTTAGCATTTTTCCAAAATAAAAAAGCATATTACAAAATAAAAGGAATAGATTTTTGTTATAAAAAAATTATGATATTAAATATTAGTTAAATATTATTTAAGTGATAACAAAAAGGCCCTATTTAAATATATTGCCTTAGGCCTCCAAATTTGTTGGGCCGCCTCTGTAAGTACATAGTGGAGTTGGCTTAATTCTTTTGTAACACCCATGAATTTCAACAAGAATACGAAACACCCTAATGCTTGCCCATCACTATTAACGCTTACTAAACACAATCCCTTGAATTTAGTAGCTTCATGTGTGTCAATTATTTTAGGGAAACAAATTGAGAATGATTTACTTGACCAATTTACCCAAATTGGCATCAATCCATTTTGTTTCAATCTCTCATCAAACCCGCTACTCAAGGTTGAAATACTCTTAAAAAAGTCCAGGAATTAAAAACAATCCTTACTCCTTGTGATTTTTGACATTTTTTTTTTTAACTTCTATAAAGGCATAGCAAATGGAAGCATTAACTCAAGATTTCACTTACCAAATATATTGCATTTACTCTCTCTTACTAAAATTATCCTCTTTATGGTCTATTAAAGCAAATCGTTTGTGAGCTTGGCTTCCAAGATATGTCATTAGCCTTCATCACTATGAGTGTTGATGTGAGTAGCAAGCTTGGCTCTCTAGTTTAAACCTAGCTCCATAAACTAAGTCCATCTAAACACGACACATGAGGAGGTGACAAAATGACCTTAAAACTTAAAATATGTGTTCATTTATTTTATAGGAACCACTAGGATAGTAGGATTTTGGACGTAGAGATAGAACATGAAAGCCAACAATTCTATGTGACTTTTATCCTCGAATGATCATGATGTCAATTTTACAAAACATCCTCACCTAATCAATCTTGTCCAAAATGATGTCAATTTTACAAAACATCCTCATCTAATCAATCATGTCCAAAAAAAAAGTACATGTTATTATACTCGACATAATATTTAAGATATTTAACACTTGAAACCAAATAATAATTATCTCATATATTTGGTGTGTATATAATTTCTTTCATAATATATGAATCTTATATTGTGTAATTCACACATTTGTAAGATATATAATGCATATATCGGATGCATGAGATACTTTCTCCTTAACCATGATTATACATTTTTTTTTCCTTTTATATAAGAATAAATAATAATAAGTCGGTTTAAGATAAGTCTAAACAGGCCTCCACAGTTCAGATTTTAATTGCCATCGCTAAGAGAGTCACTTTCAAATGCCCTCCTTGTCTTGGCTGCAATTGTCAACAACCCCAACAATTCTGAATTCCTCATAATCACGAACCAGAGGAGCCCCATCAGTGTACTTCTTACAAATGTGATTACGGAGTAGTCTGGCTATTACTAAGACTGGGCCCAGGCCTTTTAGTTTTTGGAACAGATGTCCTTTTCGATAGGAATCCGCGAGTGCATGACCTCAGGATTGCATAACAGGCTTTATGGGCCAGGCTAGTACTTTGATATTTTCACAATTTGAGAATTGTGCTACACTTTTGAGTGGCAATGAGGATTGAGGAGTACCTTTTGCCTATTTGGATAGAAGGGGAAAGAAGGGAAAGTAAAGAGAATTAGAGTAATATTAACTAAAAATAAGTTAATCTTGTATTAAATTTACTTTACTCATTCTCCCTCTCCTTCACTTCAAACGGATCATTAATGATGTCTCTCATTTTTCTCCCTTGCAGATGAAAAATAAATTGATATTTTTTTTTTGTCTTTCCATATCTTTATAAAGGACATAGATAAAATAAAATGACAGAAAAAATGCAAGTGACAGAGATATTGCACCATGCAATATTGCTAACAGATATTGGATTACAATCTTTTCCTTCTATTAAAAATTAAAAATTAAAAATTTTAAAAAATGGAAGAGCTTCGAAAAAAAAAATAAAAAGAAGATAAAGATAAAGAAAAAGAAAACACGAAGGCCTTAACCGGGAGATTTGGAAGTAGTGTACGTGGGCCCATGAGGACTGCTTTAAATTGAAACTGTTCATTTTGAATCTAAACAGCAGAAGAGAAGTTTTTCTAAAAGAAATTAAATTCTCTAAAAATGTGTAGAATTCATGTTTTACCTCTTTAATTTCAATATATCATATCATCTTATCACATATTTAAAAATATACACAACCACATCTGATCAATTCTAATACCCATGTATAAGTCCAACTAAATTGAGAGTTTATTTAAATCTTATTAAGTGTGATAGAATGTATTGAAATTTAAATAAAATACTATTGTAGCAATTTCTTATTAAATGGTATAAAATATGAGTTTTACACTTCATTCTTACCAAATTTGAACTCCTAAAACCAAGAATTTTGAAAATTTCAAAAAGTTTGAAAATTTAGTAAATATGACTTATTTTTCCTCATTAATTAATATTACGTGTGTGAGGGAAAATTGGGACAGCTAAAAAGTCAAGCGCAAACAGTAAAATCCTATTATTAGTAGTATACATAAATATAGGATGCACATTGCATTCCAATAAAATGACATTCGGAAAGCAAATAAAAAGAAAAAACTCATCTTGCCATGACTTCCAACAAGAAGCAGAAAAAACTGCTGAAACATAGCTTATCATTACGGAATCTTCGTTTTTACTTACAAATTCAAGCTGTTAGCAATCAAACTATCACAGACATATCTAGTAGATACCACTGTTTGTCCTCTTGTCAGTCAGTCCAACAGCTGAGCACAAACAGAACTGCCACAAACTTTCAACAATCTCCAAAACACCTACTCTCTGTATTTCTACCTCATTTCTTACACACATCTATAACGACAATTTCCGACGAGGAAAACCAAACATGCTCACACTGCCAGAGAAAAAAAATATATCAATATATTTACTATTTTTCCAGACAAATTTCTATTAGGTCACTGTGGGTATGCCCGCCCTTTTTCCTTCCATGGCATCTTTCTTCTTCCGACAGTTAGCACAAAGGAAGGGGCCTTCCCATGGTTTCGACGCTGGAGAGAAGAAAGGCCCTGAATTTACTGATAATCCATCAGCGGGGGCTTGATCAACTTGGCAGACTGCACACCGGAAAAGCCCAGAATTCGTGTTCGAAGGAAAATCCTTACCCAGCCTGCATTTTCATTCAGAAGAAGATGAACTAACAACTACAACCAGAATGAGAAAACTGAAGAACCCCCTACTTAACTCTTTTAAACAAGAAGCAATCATTGAAGTAAAAGATAGAATAATCGGGCAGAAATAATTTGGCCTAGATTTGGCAAACAATGTCTATTAAGTAATTTGCTAAATGCACATTATGGGAGAAAATTTGCACGTGGCCATCTATTCAACAAATTTTTATTATCACGGGGATATACTTGTGGGATCCATCCCTCTGCAAGTGGTATGTTATATATCCTGGTGATACCCGATTCAAAGAAAACTAATAATTGGAACAGGAGCAGCCAATATCCTTCTCTATGAACTATTTCAGAATAGCGAAATTTATAACAATGATGGTAACATAGCCAAATAATGTTAGGCAAGGGCCACTAAAAAATGTACCTTTCTGCAAGCATTGCAGAACCCTCTTCAAACAACTCCTCCACAACCCCCACAGAAGAAAGCTTATTTGTTGATTTGTTCGTAAAACTCTGAGATTTCTTCCCAAAGAGTAGAGAACGGAGCATGTTCTGTTTCTTCCTTGGTGTTGGTGGTAAAACAGGCTGGTCACAGGGGATGATATCAACAACAAGGCAGGTTGTATCATCCTTCAGGCCCCTTGACCTTAGAGCTTCCTAAGAAATGGAACAAACAATTGTTAAGCCACACAGGTAAAACTTAAGTATCATCTTGGACTTAAACAAGAATCTCATTCCAGTCATCACCTTCACAACCAGCTTTGCAGCAAGCTCTGCAGGTAAACCCCGACAAGACTTGGCAGCCATATCAGAAGATAAAGCATCCCAGATACCATCAGAAGCAATTATAAGTCTTCCTCCAGCATTTGAAATCTAAACAACCAGAATGATGTTTCTCAACTGCAGAATACATGAACAAAAAAGCAAACAAAACCATCATCAATAAGACAACAAACTCACCTTCACTTGCTTAACATGTGGTATTGGTACAATGAATTCTCCAACATCTGTGTCACCAATAGACCTAGAAAGGCATAATCCACCAGGCCAGCATCGAAGGGGGCCAACCTATGAACCATATACAGATGGGAACCAATAAGATAGTAGAAATGGTACATAATGCATGGAAGCTTCTAGCTTCTTTGAGTAGCATAGTGAACAAAACTAATCAAAGTAAACCTCATTTCCCCCATATACATTGAGTCTTCCTACTTCGCCCCCACTGGCAGTGACTCGCTCTCTCTCTTCTACATTCTCCTCCAGCCTGTGATCAACGGTCAAGAGAGAAACCACACCCCCTTGGGTGTCCAATATGCATCGTGAATCCCCCACAGATGCAACAGTTATAGTCCAATCATCAATCACAACAAATGTCACTGTTGTCCCAGAAGTCTCTCCTGTCATTAACAACCAAATGTAAAATACAAGTACACAAAAGAAAATGCCAAAAACGAAGAACATATAAACATAACAACAAACTCCCCGGTGCTCACCTTTCCGCTGAAATTCTATATCAGTTTTCACAAAACCTGCAACTAGTGCCCGAGGAAGGGCTTGAAGCCACTCTTCCCTACTGCTTTCTTGAGGAATCGCACTCAAAACATTATCCAATAAGTTCTCCTTTGCAAAGATAGCAGCTGATATACCATTATGTCCATCAAAAATCTGCCAAGAAGAATCCAGTGCGTATTATATCCATTAGGGGATTATATTGACGCTCCATTTGGTCGCTGAGAAAAGGATGGAAAAGATAAGAAACCAGACTTTCGAATGATAAATTTCCCACAGTTGAGACCACTGAAAACCAAGACTTCTATTCAACATCAACAGCACCTAATTCAGCTTCTAAGTTGGCTTTACATGTTATTTTTTTCCTCAGCAACCAAATGAAGGGTATTTAATTATTTCCCAAAGCAGTTGATGAGTTAGTATATATGGGAAGGAAATAATACCGCAAAAACAGAAAATGATGTCGACGGATTTCCCGGAACCCGCAAGCAATCGGGTTTTATCAGGAAATAATCCTCCCCTTTCTTTGCCAAAGCAGCCTGTCCATACTTCAAGAAAGGCTTCTCAAGCTTCTCGTTCCTAAGCTCTCGACCAATCAGAGTCCCAAGCGGAACAAGAGGAGACCTCATCCTTGACACTTCCGCCCGGCTCATCTTACTCTCATCTTAATCTAAATTTCAACATTTCCAAGAACCAAATGCCAAAACCTTAAATAACCCAAAATAACCATTTAGATTCTCTTCATAACACTTCTACAATTAGATCACAAACACATAAAACTAAAACTAAAAAAACCCTTGCACATACAAAGCCTAATCACCCAAAGCAACCATTTACAGTCTCTCTTAACAACTTCACCACTTCAATCATAAACACTTTAAAGAAAACAAAAATTTGCACATGCAATGCAATCCTATTAATGTTTCAAAAACTAAAACTTCCACACATCCCATAGTTATACTACCATATTCTTCATTGCCCATCAAATAAACTTAAACCAATTAATCAAAATTCCCCCAACATAATTTCAAAATCCCAACCAAAATCACCTAAATAACCACTTCAACTAATCAGCAAAACACATTACATTTCAGAGTTAAAACAGAGACCCAAAAACCCCAAATTACTCAAAACCAAGTATCACTAAAAGCTACCAAAGTCAATGACATTTCCAACCTCCATTCCCAAAATACCAACCAATCACACTTTCAAACCCACAACCCAAAACCCAATTTTCTTTTACCCAAAAAAAAAAAAAAAAAAAAACCCACCAACTGATCTAAATTTTTTTGCACACGCATGCATAAACAGTAGGGCTAATGCAAATCAAATAATCAGTAAAATTTGTAAATAAATAAACAAATAATACCACAATGTGCGCATAAAAAAAAGATTAAAACTTTTTATAATTAGCATAAATCTATAGCTAAATTTAGAGCAAAACTGAAATAAAAATAGTTTTTTTTTAAAATTTTGAGGGAAAAATAGTAAAAAAACGCACCGTTTAGGAGTAGATCGAAGAGATAGAGAAAGGCACATTGAAGAAAGAGAGTTTTTGAAGCAAAAAAAAAAAAAAATCTACAATCTACAAGAAGACCTGCATTTGTGTGTTTTTTGAAACAACTTCCTCGATCAAGAATGCTCTCTTCAAAAACCCTAAAAAGTTAGAGAGAGAGAGAGAGAGAGAGGTATCTGTGTGATTTGATTGGAAGATAAATCTAGAGCTAGAGAGAGAGAGAGAGTGTGTGTGTGTTTATTTGTTTGTGTAGTGTGTAGCCTGTAGTCTGTGTGTGTTTTTTAGAGAGAGAAAACGCGGAAAAGGCGTGATTTTTGTGAGGGTGGTGGGGACACAGACCTCTCTGATAATGACGTTCATGTCCTTTTTCTGCCTCCTGTCTTAGCAAAATTTGGGTGAAATTACGGAAATTTCCTTGGGTTTTGTGTGCTTTGGTTTTGACTTATGACCCTTTTTTTTTTTTTTTTAATTGTGCCATTTATTAAAAAAATATTATTATTAAATTAACCAACTATTTTGAAATGAAAAATAATAACGAATACTTTGATTAATAATTTATTTAAATAAAAAAATTTATAAAAAATAAAAAAATAATTATTATTTTGATAATTTTTTTCTTTTCTCATAAGAATAGTATGAAAATTTTTCTAAAATAGATTATTAACTAATGTCTTAAGGGTATTCGTTAGCATTTTTTGAAATAAAATTAATGTGTATTTGGTTCTAGCTAAAAAGCTAACTTATTTTACTATTATCTATTTTTGTTATCATTCATGAGTCTCACTACACTTTTTGGTATTATTTATAAGTTTCACTGTATTATTTCAATTAACTTTTATTTTTATTTATAATATTTTCAATTAAAAAATTTTGATTTTAGCAAAATAAACCTATCCCAAACAAACTTTTAGTATATTGAATTATGATAAATCAATTTTGAAATAAGTTGATTGAATTAGGCTATGTTATCAATGATTTAAATTGGAAGCATATTTTGAAATGAGTGAATTGAATTATGTAATATTATCAATAATTTAAATAGATAATAAAAAATAATGATATACAATGTTTTTTTTTTTTTGATATACAATGTTTATTTAAAGATGAATTTAAAAATGTAATTCATTTATTTATTTTTAAATGGATGTATGAGGTTTTAAGAATTTTATGATAGAGTTAGCTATATATTAGACAATCACGATATTCTTCTATTTTGTCGTTTAAGTTGTGAGTTATTAGAGTGTGTGTTTTTGTGGATGATAAAATAGCAAGGTTGTGTATATTTATGGTATTGGTAGTGGTCATGTGTTACCTAATTTGTTTTAGAAGTTTAACAAATCAAGGTTTGATCATCGAATTTCATTTTGGTTTTTAGTCTTTTTTTTTTTTAATAATTAAAGGTCTACATCTTTTTGTGTACGATATCCTTTCATTAAATAAAGAGATATCATCCTAGTTTGATCTTACCATCCTAGTTTTGTATTGTTTGATTTGATATTATTGAGTTATTTTATCGAATTAGGATATGATTGTAAGTAACTTGCAAAGATTTCAATTCCATTTACAATATTTTAATTAAATGCCTTTTAGGTGTGATTTTCCTTTCGTTAAATAAAGAGGTAGAATAATTGGTTATAATTTAATCTTATCTTATCATCCTAATTTTTGTATTGTTTCAAAAAAAAAAAAAAAAAAGAAAAAAAAAAAAGAAGATGATATGTGTGTAATCTCATGCAATCCAACTCATTCTTTTCCTTTTTTCTTTTTTTTTGAAAGGAATCCAACTCATTCTTTGTTTAAATAAGAATTGCGTATTTGATTTTATATTAGTCACACTCCAATGATGTTACATATAACGTGCCTCTCACGATCTAGAACAGTTTTACATGATGAAAACCATGGCCCATCTGAAATTGAGGTTTCAGCTAATGTCAAAACTCTAGAATTCCAACTCCCTGAATCTATGATTATGATTGATAATTATGGGTTGGTAAAGTGGGTTTTGATTTTTTTTTTCCAATACATTTTTGTAATATAAAGTATCTATCTTTGGGGTTCAGTCTAGAAAGGTAATTTTGTTGGGATATTGACTTATAAAAGAAATCTAATATGGTCCTCCACAGAGGATAAAAAATCCCTCTATCTATATTCAATGTTACACAGACATTGCTGTGTGTTGGTTGGCAAAAATTAGGTGGATTAAGACAGCATATAGTTTTGGTGGATCAGGACAAAATAGATTGGTAATCTACCTAGACTATGTAAGCCAACTATGTATGTGTTTGTCTTTTTAATTCTTTTTTTTTTTTAATCTTAATCGAGAGAGAGAGAGAGAGAGAGAGAGAGGTGACAAATGGAGCAAATGAACCATGCAACCAGACCAATTTTGACATGCTCTGTTTTATTTCTGTGTCTTTCTCTGAAACTATTCTGCATCTTAAGTCTCAACATATTTGAGAACTTTTAATCAAAAAAATAATAATTAAAAAAAAAAACATATTTGAGTACTTGGTTTATTAAAAAAAAAAAAAAAAAAAAAAAAAAGAAGCTCACTAAATGTTCAATGCAAAATCCATTTGGGTCAACTTAAATTTCACCATAATCAGGGTATATTTCTATTGAAAACTGAAAAGACCCAAAAAAAGAAAAAAAAAAAGAAAAAAAAAAGAAGCTAATTTGAGTCTGCATCTCAAGTCTCAACAAACTAAAAAAAAAATAAAAAAATTCTTCTTTCTTTCTTTTGAAACAAAAATCACGGATTAAATTTGAGCAACATGTATTATTTTAGGCATAATAAGTCAGCTCACTAAAATTTCAGTTGCAAAATAAATTTGGGTCAACTTTAATATCATCATAATGGGGTATATTTCTATGGGAAAAAGGAGATTTAAAAAAAAAAAAAATATATATATATATATATATATATATATACGTGTAACATGTATTAATTTAGGCATTATAAGTAATCCCACTAAACACTTCAAAAAAAAAAAAAAAAGTAATCCCACTAAAAGTTCAGGTGCAAATTCATTTGGGTCAACTTCAATTTCATCATCATCAGGGCATATTTCTATTGAAAACTGAAAAGGGAACCAAAAAAAAAAAAAGCTAATTTGAGTCTGCATCTCAAGTCTCAACAAACTCAAATAAATTTTTTTTTTCTTCTTTCTTTCTTTTGAAACAAAAATCACTGATTAAATTTGTGCAACATGTATTATTTTAGGCATTATAGGTCAGCTCACTAAAAGTTCAGTTGCAAAATTAATTTGGGTCAACTTTAATATCATCATAATGGGGTATAGTTCTATGGAAAAAAAAAAAAGGAGATTTAAAAATAAAAGAAATGATGGAGAATCCACATTAGTTTGATTATAACTTACATGGAAAAAGCATGTACTGCAATTTGTATACTATCTTATTGAACAAATTGAGAATTCATCATGAAGTCAAAACAAGTAGTGGCAACAATATTGTATTTGTATGTTTTTGCTTGTCTTTAGTATTTAATGAATAGTTTGCAATGATTACACAACAACTGCAACATGCAATCTTAAAACTCCAGTTCTTGCTTATACGTAGCACCATAATGGCACTTAGAAATAGTTTTAAATCTTTTTATTTTTCTCAATTTTCTTTCACTCCATAGGCAAATCCTATTTGATTCAAGTCACAACTCATAATGAATTACTATAATGGGATATTATATTTTATTGATCATTTTTTAAAATTTATTTTTTTTGCATTTAAAATTAATATATATATATATATATATATAAAAATAATGTTTATCAATCAAATATTAAATTATATTGGATTAATATGAAATTTATCATACATAAAAACAATGAAATTGTGTAATTCTATGGTATAACTTGATGTTATGCCTCTCTCTCTCTCTCTCTAGAAATATTTCCCAATATATATAATACATACTTTTTTTTTTGGCTGAATAAAAAAAAAAAAAAAAGATTTTCAGTGTGGGCTCATCAACTCCACGCTACGTGACGACAATGAGGAATACCATGTATACTACACAATTTTTGCTGAGACTATTATTCGAATAGCTCCTTTCTAAGTATTGGGATAAGAACTTCTACTATCAAGTCACGCTTTTGTGGATATTTTTCAGATTCTTTTCAAATTTTTCATTTCTTTTTTCTCTTTTTTTTTTTTTTTTTTTTAGGAGGGTAAGACTTATTACGAGTTGTGGATATTCTCAAATAAAAGCTTTTGCTGACGTGGCCATGTGTATATTAGGACCCACTACCATTTTAGCCACTCATTTGAAAGGGTCCGGACCCAACTGGAAAGGTAGTAGTTTGATGCCTCCACAAGTGGATGTTGTTTGCAAAACTTGCTAAAATCATCAACTGGTGTAGCTAACAATGTATACTTTCTATGCCCATAATTGACACTTGTCCAAGAAGCAACCTAAAAGGCCTCAGCTCTCAAACTTGTGCCTATTGATGAGATATTCTTTATGATCTTTCGAGCTTTTACTTGTCCCCATATATTGATATATATATATATATATATATATATATATATATATATGTACCATAACAACAACTTAAGAGGCAACAAATCTTGCTTCTAAGATGCTCTTAACATGAACTTCTTCTTTAATTTTTTTATTGATCAACTCAGTTTAACTCAATTAAGCTTTAATCTCAAGTTTTTCTTTAAATAACCCAACCTCTTTAATCTTTGTATACTACTAACTTTTGCAACATGCATGTAAAGTGTTATTTGATATTCATAACACTTACAAGATCCTCGATCTACTTTAAAGATTTCTTCATGAAAATAGGTTTTACGTTTTCAAACAATCCTTAGATGATAAAGCCTAAAATTTATAATGAAACTGTTTTAGGTGGTGAAACTTAGACTGTCCTATATTACTAATGAATTTTTAACTCGATATTTTAATCCTCTACTTAGTTCTTACAAGTTACAAAGGGAAAACGTGCCATTTGAATTAATGCTCACCAGCAATAATACGCATTAAAATTGGTTGCAATTAAGCACAGGCCAATTGAAGTCTCATGGGATGGTTTTCAACATGATAAAATTGTGCCCTATTCATTACTTGGAACTCTTAATTGTATGATATATTGGTTGCTTGGAGCTAGATGTCATATTATTTGTGAACTTTCAGAGGTGACTTGCTAGTTTTCCTTCTGTGACTTGGCTAGAATTTTTATGGGCTCAAAATGGCCCATCATTATTGTTATGGCAAGTGATTGTCTGCCTGCATGTAGAGCTGCACTGAAAGGAAGGAACTGAGCTAGTGTTTGCTATTAGAGATGGTGTGATACTGGACACTACGAAATTTACCATGTGAATACGTAACAAATTGACGTGTTATTGAAGTGGCACAAATTATATCTATTTTTTTTTTTTTTTTGATACGACAAATTATATCTATTATTATGTCAAATTTGTAACCTTTTTATAGTAAAATTAGAAGTAGTTTCCATAAAAATTATTCAAAAATCACACCATCAACTGTCAAGCAACAACTTCGAGAATTTTAGAATAAACCAATTAACATAGGGAACATGACCAACATTGTTCGGATATTTTTCATAGTTGTAATCTCACTAAAATTTCATTTTTGAATTTTGGATTTCATGTTAGATTTCACTTTTAATGTTTGAATTTTTACTTAATTTCGTTGAGGAGTTTTGCTGCAACTAAGATTAGAATGGCTACTTCATTTGTGCATATCAGCTGAGCTTATCCATATAAGGAATTGTGTTATGTGACCTTCATCTTCTTTTTTATTAGTTTGTTTGGACATAATGAGTCTTTTCACACATTAAAGAAATACTAGCCTCTAAGCATGTGCTCATGCGTGTGTTTAGAGGCTCTTCTATTTTTTTTTTCTTTAAAGATTAATAATTTTCAACTTGTAAACTCATCAAATATATATAAAGTGCATACACAAATGAGTAAATTGCAAGAATATGCTAAAAAGAAGATTGGAAAATTCTCCAAGAAAGAATTTCTGAACAATAATAATAACATTTGAGGTAACCACCCACAAAATTTTTTGGATCTCATTACTTTTCTTTTTTCCACTATTGATATAATCTACCACTTTCTTCTCATAATGTACCTTCCTTCTCTTTGTCAAAAGTTTGTGGTGGTTAACGTTAAAAATTATCACAATATTTTGTTGTAATTTTTATAGCAAATGATTGTGGGAAGTTTTGAAAATAACACCTACGTGATAATTGATATGTAGTTTTTTTTTGGAAAATTTATTTAACATTAAAAAATTATGTGGGTAAGAAATGCGAGTTAGTGGGATCTTAAAATATGTAACACAATTTTACATATTTAACCTAAGTGAGTAGGAATATAGGATAAATATAGATAGCTAAATAAGCAGTAAAAAAAAAAACAACATGAAACATGCGATTTTTAAATTTATATATATCCTAAAAGAAAAAAAAAATAACGTTCATTTCAATTTTCTAACCCAAAAAAAAAAAAAAAAAAAAAAACCAGGTTCCTATTAAAAAAAACCATGTAGTTTTATTTTTATTAGATTATCCCATGTAGTTAAAAGAATATCCAATTTTGGCAAAGAAATACGGTGAAAAAAAAACTGTTTTTTTTTTTGTTTTTTTTTTTAAAAATTTTAAATCTACCTAAAATTTAGAAGTTTTTAAATTAGTAATTTTAGTATTTTACATGTCTAACCTTATTATTTAAAAATTTTAAATGGTTGGATTTGAGGGTACTTTAATGGAGATGGATGGGAATTGTAAGGAAATGTATGGAAATTACAGAGAAGTTGACTTCATTTGAAGTAGTCACCCAAAAATATTATGAGTGAGAGGAAATGCACTAAGCAATCAATTGGTTTATTCTTTAATATGAATGGAAATGTGATCATAAGTAGGTATTTATAGAAACATAAAACTATTCTATTGGCAGTGGTGGCTCTAGAATTTTTTTTCTAAAGTCGTCATTATGAAACTTAAATTATGCAAAATATAATAAAAATAGAATTTCATATATTGACCAAAAAAAAAAAAACACGCAAATACATAAGATCTTACAATTTTCTTCTACAGATATTCTTATTTTGAAATTGTTGCATTATAGTCTTATTATCAATACTACAAGTTAGATCTCTTTCAAAATTTTAGTTCAATAAAAATTTTCTCAAGCTTTTCCTTTTTGTTTGTAAAGGCCAAATATATTGTTAAGGGAACCAAGGTTTGGCTAAAAACTTAGTTGTAGTTTAAGGCTACAACTCTCACTAAAAAAATTTAACATAGCTACATCTTTTCAAAATCTAACAATTGAATTGTATTTTCTTTATGTTCTTTAAACACATGCCAAATTTTATGCCAATTGGATGTTTTTATTATTCGATCCATAAAATTATTTTTTATGTATAATTTTATACCACAAATACTTGAAATTTAAACGTCTGATTGATGGCATAGCTGTTAATCTTTGATTTTATTGATATTTTGTGAGCATAAATCATATAATAAGAAAATGTAATCCAATGGTAAATTTTATTTGTCAAAATTCACATTCAATAAAGAAAATATTAAGTGAAGTTGTAGCTTAATCTGTAACAAAGTTTGTTGCTAAATTTTGTCCAAATTTTATTTATGGTGGGCCTAGAAAAATTTAGGTGGTCACAAATGTTTTTTTAAAGGTAAAATGTCATAAAATTTTTAAAATTTATATATAATAATTATTTTTTTTCTAGGTCAAGGTGTTCCTGTGACTACCCTAGCATCAATGTCACCCCTATCTATTGTCTCACATGGCCTTGTCCTAATGATTATATTATTCTCTATGTATATTAATAATTCTAATATGTATTAAGTATCTGTTTGGGATTTGCTTATTTTACTGAAACTGAAAACTTTTTATTGAAAGTATTGTAAATAAAGGTAAAAGTTAGCTGAAATAGTACAGTGAGATCCATAAATAGTAGTAAAAATAAGCTGAATAGTAAAATAAGTTAGCAAAAATAATTTTTGTCAAACATACACTAAATGTGATTAACATGCTTGAAATTGTAACTAACTAGCAAACTAATTAACTTGAAATTGTAACTAACTAACTAATTAAATGTCTGACTAACTAAATGCAACATTATAACAATTATTATCTATATATTTATAGGACTTCTTAAAATTTAGAAGTTTAAACAAGAAAAACACCTTAAATAGTAACGGAGATATAAACAAGAAAAATACCGAAGTTATTCCAATGACTTTTTTCACGAACATTACAAGTGTAACCAAAAAGCACACAGCCCACTAAAGGCCCGTTGGGCATTGTCCATGGTTGGACCATGGGCCGGGATATTTCTTTTCATCCCAGTCCATTGTTGACCCTTGAATATAGGATTTGGTTAGCCCTTTAGGCTTTTTGCCTTTCAATTGACAAGTCCAAGCCCATGCTAGGCCTAACCCTTCCATCTTTGCAGGTTCGTAAGGTATTTTGACTATTTTCGGCATCGATATGTATTTCTCATTTTGGGTAAAAGTATTCAAAAGAAGATATTTCAATTTCAAATTTTAGTTTAAACTAGTGTGTAACTTGTGTATATGCACAGATATAATTAAAAATAATTACAATTATACGATTTAAATTATACATTTTTTTGAGAAAATATTCAAATTATACATGGTATTAGTTTACACATTTTTTAAATTATTCATTTCTAAAATATGTAATAATTTCTTATTATATATATATATATATATATGAAATTTAGAATTTAAGTAGATTTAGACTTTTTAGTTTTTACATCCAATAATTCACTTGCCACAAAAATTAAAAGATTAAATAGACATGTAGTGCAAAATTGGACTTCAATTGAAATCCAATTTAAAATCTAATTGGATTTAAACTCTTCAAATTTTACACTTAATAATTCACTTGGTACAAAAATTAAAAATTAAATGGAACGCGTGGAGTAAAATTGAGAATCTAATTAAAATCTAATTAGATTTTAAACCAATTAATGTAGGGAGCACGATCAACATTATCTCGAATATTTTTCATAGTTGAAATCTCACTAAAATTTCATTTTTGAATTTTGGATTTCATGTTAGATTTCACTTTTAATGTTTGAATTTTTACTTAATTTTGTTGAGGATTTTTGCTGCAACTAAGATTAGGATGGCTACTTCATTTGTGCATGTCAGCTAAGCTTATCCATAGAAGGAATTGTGTTGTTTGACCTTCATCTTCTTTTTTATTAGTTTGTTTGGACATAATGCGTCTTTTCACATGTTAAAGAAATACTAACCTTTAAGCACGCACTTATGCGTGTATTTAGAGGCTCTTCTATCTTTTTTTTTTTTTACTTAAAGATAAATAATTTTTACCCTGTAAACTCATCACATATATATAAAGTGAATACACAAATAAGTAAATTGCAAGAATATGCTAAAAAGAAGACTGAAAAATTCTCCAAGAAAGAATTTCCGAAAAATAATCATAACATTTGAGGTAGCCACCCATAAATTTTTTTGGATCTCATTACTTTTTTTTTTCTCTAATTGATATAATCTACCACTTTCTCCTCATAATGTACCTTCCTTCTCTTTGTCAAAAGTTTGTGGTGGTTAACGTTAAAAATTATCACAATATCTTGTTGTAATTTTTATAGCAAATGATTGTGGGAAGTGTAGAGAGGGAAACTTCTCGACTTATCACAAGTTGACACATCATACTACTAAATCCACAAAGTATGGCTAATTACAAAGCGTCACGTACTGCTACTAGGTTTTGCTATTAATATTTAAAAACCAACAGAAATTTGCCAAGTGTCATTGAAATAGGGATATAAAATGCATGCAAAAACCAATCACACATCGGCGCGTGTGGGCGATGACATAAGTAGCCTGAGCTTGTAAGCAATGACGTAGGTAGTCCAATCAGGTGCTAACATGTGTCACCTTGAAAATCAAAACATTTCTGCCAATCAAAAGATGCCACATGTCTTGGAGAAAAAAGTCTTAAAGCTCCTCCAATCAGACTGACATATGTTACCAATCAAACTTTGCACATGTCACTCACCCACCCCAAACTCCTATAAATAGAAGCCTTCCTAAGGCATTTTTACACACCAAGACACCAAGACATCTTGGACGACATCTTGGGAGAGATCTTGGAAGACACCAGGACATTTAGAACACATGCAGCATCAAAGAAGATTTAGAAGTATAGAAGCTTTGTTGGAATCAAGTCCTGAAGCCTTTAGGAATTTCAAGAACTTCAACATTGAATATGAAGAGCATTTGAAGAGAAATCATCCAAATCATATTCCTTGATCTTAAAGGTCACTGGAATCAAGCTTAAAAGCCTTCAGAAACTTCAAGAAACTACACATTGGTAAAACTCTACATATTCATGCCTTAAAAGCCTCAAAGAACTTCCGCCACAAACCTTCAAATACAAAGAACATTCAAAGAGAAATCATACAAATCATCTTCCTAGATCTCAAAGTTTATTGGAATCAAGCTCAAAAGCCTTCAGAAACTTCAAAAAACAATAAATTGGTGAAACTTTACGAATTCAAGCGTCCAAAACCCTGAAGAATTTCCACCACAAACCTTCAAAGAAGAAGAACACATAAAGAATGTGAAGAATAAAGAATTTCTAACAAGATTATAGCCAGAGATTCATTGTAATTCTGTTTCAAAGATCTTTGATCCATTCCTCAGCCAAATTGAATGATATTTTGTGTCTGAATTAAAATCACATTACCACAATTCCAATCAACACATCTTTCAAGGAGATCGAATCAAAGGATCACTTTTTTACAATCACAAAAAATTGTATCACATATTTGTCAATACAAATTCACGTTTGTGAAGCTATTTTACTTGTTTGGTTTATTTTGAACTAGAAATTTAGTCGTTCACAGGAAGTTTTGAAAATAACACCTACATGATAATTGATATGTAGTTTTTTTTTTGTTTTTTTATTTTTTTATTATTTAACTTTGAAAAAGTATGTGGGTAAGAAATGCAAGTTAGTGGGATTTTAAAATATAACACAATTTTACATATTTATCCTAAGTGAGTAGGAATGTAGGATAAATATAGATAGATAAATAAGCAGTAAAAAACCCAACAGGAAAAAGTTTTTTTTTTTTTTTTGAAAAGACGTAAACATGCATTTTTTAAATTTATATTTATCCTAAAAGAAAAAAAAAAAGGTTCATTTCAATTTTCTAACAAAAAAAATCCCAGGTTCCTATTAAAAAAATCTACGTAAAATTTTTTAAGTATCCTTATTCTTATCCTATATTTCTATATAGTTTTATTTTTATTAGATTATCCCATGTAGTTAAAAGAATATCCAATTTTGGCAAAGAAACACGATGAAAAAAAAATACTGTTTTTTATTTATTTATTAATTTACCTAAAATTTAGAAGTTTTTAAATTAGTAATTTTAGTACATGTATAACCTTATTATTGGTTGGATTTGAGGGTACTTTAATGGAGATGGATGGGAATTGTAGGGGAATGTATGGAAATTTAAGGGAAATTGAATTAATTCGAAGTAATCACCCAGAAATATTAAGAGTGAGAGGAAATGCATTAAGCAATCAATTGGTTTATTCTTCAATATGAATGGAAATGTGATTATAAGTATTTTATTGTTTATAAACATTTTATTGTTATTAACTCGTGTTTATATTTTTTTTGTTTAGTATTTTGTAGGAATGATGCATAGGGTACAGACTTACTGGACAAATGGATTTACTGGAATTAGCATTCTTTTTTATGTGCATTGATAATAGCTTAATTTTGCATATTTATCATTGTTAGAAAGCATTATCATACTTATTTTGAGGTAATTCATGCATTTTATAATTTTTTTTTGGAATAATGCTAAATAATCAATTTTGTGCTTAATTGAATTTTATTGTGTGAATTTTTTCTTTGTAGGAGAATGAAATTAAATAAGTAGATTTGTGCAAAGAAGAAAGCTAATAGACTTTACTTTTACAAGGGTTATGATGAAGTTAAAGAAGACCAACCCAATTAAATTTAAGTCCAATTGGAGCAATGAATCAAAAGAAATTTGCACCAAATCCAAGTCCAATTCGGATTAGGCTTCCAGCCTGCACATCAGTTAGTATTTTCGGCATAACTTTCGGCTTAGATGTCCAATCGAGATGATTCAAGTTGGGCTGAAAAGTTAACTTAAAGGACTACAACTTTGTAGTTACCAAAAGTCCAAATTCTGAAGCTAAATGGGCCAAAATCATTAGTTAAGTGAAACCTAAAAATCTGGGATTTTCTCCAAACGGGAATTCAACTTGTTATAGGATTCCTTGTCCTATTTAAAGCCTCTTTAGGGCAAAATTCAAAGGAGGCTAAGGCTAGTGCTAGGGCTAAATGCAAAATAGAAAATTGAAGCAAGAGGCAGTGCCGCATGTGGCTTCTCTGTAGCTTTTCTCCATGATAGCATTGTGACTATTTCTTTCTCTAATTTATTTGTCTAGGTTAATGTTTAGTATTTTATTCTTGTGTTTTATTTCAATTACCATGAGTAGCTAAATTTATAATTAAGGTTGAGGATGAAACTTTGTTAAGGATTATCAATATTGTTTATGTGATTTGATTTTTCCCACAATAGTTGTTCTTAAATGATTTAAATTGTTCTTGCTTCATATGAATTGACTAAGATGGGATTCTAGATATGAGTTCAATCATGTTTTTCTCATGATTTGAGATTTATCTTAATTAATTGAATGCTTGGTTTATTATTTCTTGATTATCAAATTGGTAGTTGGGAAAAATTAATGATCATAAATACATGCTAATATGAATTAACAAGGCGGATTCCAAAACCTTAATTCATTTCTCTAGATTGTTACATCTCTTTATTGCTTTATATTATATCTTTGCTTAGTTTAATTATTTGTTTAGTTTATTTAATTTCAAAACAACCAATTTTTATTAAACTAGATTAGGATTAATTTGGTTAAGGTTTAATTAATTTTCTTACGTTCATTTAAGTCCCTGTGGGTTCAACCTCGTTCTTGTCAAACTTCATACACTTGCGAGTACTTTAAAGTTTCACAACACTTTTGCTTATAGACAAATTATATTTGTACATGTTATTGGTAGTAGACTTTTCACTAATGGTAGTTACTTAGTTACTCATGGGTGAGATTATCATTGGGGATATGATAGTGTTTTGGGAGTTGAACTCTTATTGAGGCAATTTCAAAACATTTTTGCATGGTGAATGAAATGAAGAAATTTGAACAATTTGTTATGTGTGAATAGGTTGGACAAGTTTATGATGAAATTTGGACAAATTATTTATGTGTGAATGAAATGATGAAATTTGGACAGATTGTTTATGTGTGAACAGATTTAAACAGTTTGAATAGGTTGGACAGACTAACAAATTGTTGAATAGACTGAACAGGTTTTTGAACAGATTTTGTGTGAACATGTTGAACAGATTTTTTTATGAAGTTTTGGTGAAGTTTGAACAAATTTTGTTGCCCGTTTTTTGAACAGATTGAACAGACTTTGTGTGTGAATATGTTGTATAGATTTTTTTTACGAAGTTTCTATGAAATTTTGAACAAATTTTGTTGCTATTTTTTGAACAGATAAAACACATTTTTCAACAAATTTTGTGTGAACAGGTTGAGCAAATTTTTTTATGAAGTTTATATGTGAAATTTGAATAGATTTTATCAGTAATTCGAACATATTATGTGTGAAATTTGAACAAATTTATGAAGCTTATGTGTGAAATTTGAACAAATTTATGAAGTTTATGAAATTTGGACAGTTTTATTTTTTTGCGTGAGCAGGTTGATGTATTGAATAGGTTTGTGTGAATTGTAAATAGTTTGTCAAGTGAGCATATTCCAAATAAATCTTGAACATATTGTGTATTGGGCTTGAAATCCCAAATATATATATATATATATATATATATATATATATAAATATAAAATAAAATAAAAACAGAGTTTTTAATGTTTCAAACCGACCAAAACGATTAAACTGACTGCATGAAACTGCACCGTTATAGGTCGGAAAACCAACCCTAAGCGGTATGCATCGGTTTTAATTATGAGAAAACCAATCTCTATCGATTTAGTAATAAATTTGGGAAAAAATCGAGTTGACTAAACTGCGCACACCCCTATAGTACTTTTGACTCTAAACATAAATCTCAAATACAAAATTTACCCACAAAAAGACACATACAAAGTATTTGAACTTGAAATACGAAAAATAAAAAATAAAAAAAGTACGAAATTCTGCTTGGTAAGAAGATTTAAATATAGTTTTTTTGTTTTGCAAACCATAAAATGGTGGGTCCAATACTTGAATATATGATTTGGCTGATGTTCTCTAAATACAGTTTTTGAAAAATTGTATCTTATTTTCCTTATTCAGACCAGGATTTTAAAACCCCACAGATTTGTCTAAACTCTTCTATCTCTTAAATTAAAGAGTTTATCTTTATCACACACACACACACACACAAATCACATGCTCCAAATTTGAAACTTATTATTATCCCAAAATAAAAATAAAAAATACATGAACTCTATCCCCTTATCATTATTATCAACAACAAACAAGGTAATTAACCGATTCTACACGTTACTTTTTGTAAACTTTTTTTCTTAAAATCAAAAATAGAAATGATCTCCCCAACATCATTTTTTTTAGTATTTTAAAAATTGTTTTTAAAAGTGGGAGCCAAACACATATAATGTAAAAATTATTATTTGAAAACTAGTTTCAATTTCAATTTGTTGAAAATTGTTTTCTTATTGTTTTGAAAGCAAAAACAAAAATTCTCCTACCCAATAGGCTCTTAACTAAGATCTTCTTCTCAAAAAAAAAAAAAAAACACTATGATCTAAAAGTGACAGTTGAGATGTAGTTTTGAATTTTGATTACATGCCAACTCTAATCTAGGATCAAACACTTAGGCTCCGCTTAGGAATTCATAAGGGAAGGGAATGGAATTGCATGGAATGGAATAATCATAAGGGAATGGAAAAGAATAGAATGGAATGAAATATATTTAAGTAAGGGAAAAGAATGGAATAGAATGAAATTAAGTAACCTTAATTGGATGTTTTAAAATAAAGAAATGGAAATGAATGAAAATAAAAGAATGGAAATGAATGAAAATGAATAGAATGTCAGTAATCTTGTTTGGGAGCAGAATGAAGGGAATGTAATGGAATCATTTTATGACAATATTATTATTAGACCCCTATTTTAAAATAAAGAGTTGAATATATAGAGGTATTTTGGGAGTTTTAGTAAAAAAATCATTAAATTTAATTACATTCTCTCTCATTCCTCTCAATTTCGGGGGGAATGAAAATTTGAGATTTTAAAAGAATAGAAACGAATGAGTGTTCCTTCCTACCCATTCCATTCTCTCTTATTTAAACTCCTAAATAAGGGAATTGACTTTCCATTCCCTTCATTAAAACTCCCAAACAAGGGAATAGAATAATATTTTAAAATGATTCTTTTCATTCCTTTCTATTCTATTCCATTCACTCTTTCCAAAAAAGGCCTAATTAAATTTTGCACCACGATTGTTTAGTATCAGTTCTTAAAACCTAGCTAAAAACAAAGGCACTTTAAAATTGCCATGTTGAAAATTGCCCGTGTTTTAATAAGCCTAATAGCACCGATGCTGAGCCTGGCATCAAAGCTAAATGACGTAAATGTAATCCTAATATATTTTACAGTTGACAGAGTCATTGCACGCTAATTCGATCACGATTCACCAACCACGTTTGTGCTTGCGTAATGGGCTATGACCATTGACCATCGGAATTTCAGTATTCAATTCCAACTTTTACTTGCTCTTTTTTAGATTCCATATTGCCATGCCGTTACGGCTTGGTTGTCCTTCGGTTTCCTTATACCCTGGTCTCCGCAAACGTGTACTTTACTCTCTTTTTTTATTTTTTTTTGCTGAGAACGTGTACTTTAATTATATTACTACTAAGTCATAATATTTCTTCAACAATTTTTCAATAAGTCTTAAGTAATAAGATGTTATCAGTTCTAGACCTGACATAATTCAATTACATGTCTAATTTTAGTGTCTTAGCTGAATGATTATGATAAAAACAATTATCATAAAGTAAAGGATGAAATTTTATCCTACTTAAAAAAAGAAAGAGTTCTAATTTTTATATAAACAAAACACGATTGATTTCTATTTGCAGATCCATGACAGAAACCCAGCGAGTGTAAATACCTTTTAAGAAACAAAATATAGATTTGTGGCTTTGGTGGCATGGGTTCAAAACTTCAAACACCACCCCCCCCCCCCCCCCTTCTCACATGTGATAAGACAAAAGGCAAAACAAAATAAATAATAAATAATAAAAGAATTTGATTTTATCTTTTGAATAATAATTTTTCTCTCAATAATAGTGTAGGGGCTCATTTTTCGGAGGTGGGCCCCCTGACAATGAATTTATAGAGAGTGGGCAAAGGGTTTGACTCCGGCCGGCCCTTTAGCCGGTGTTCTTTAGACTTCTCGTTTGTTTGCTCTCCGTCTGGGGTTGCTCCTCGGCTGGGGTCCGAGGAGGCCCCCGTTCACTAGGGGGGTTCTTCGACTTATATACTCTCTCTGGCTTGATCCTGGCCTTACAGCTGTTGGCCATCCGGGCTAATGGCTCAGGACTTGTCCCATCAGACAGGTTCTTTCCCATGCCGGGGGTTGCTGCCCCCAAGGCTTTTCAGTGAAGGGTCTTGTCAGCATTGATGGAACCTGGAGGGCCTGGCAGAATAGTTAAGTGTGGATGTGACCACCTGCAGTAAGCCTGCCCCCCTAACCAGATTAGGCTAGGTGCGCCGAGGATAGGTGTATCCTCGGCTCGGGCCTTGGAAGGGCTGAAACCTTTAGGCCGACCATCCGGGGAGATCTCCTTCCTCGGCTTGGGCCCCGGGGCCCGCCCAAAGGTGGGCCGGGGATTCTGGGCCCTTGGGCCCCACAATAGCCCCTCAAAAACCCTGCTGCACGTACCCTCGGATGGGGAGGAGGGTTTTGCAAACCTCGGCCCCTATGGTCCGGAAGGCCGTTGGTTCGGCTAGTCCTTTCTTGAGTGGTCGGATCGACCATTAGGCCTTTCATTTAGGTAGTTAATTTCTTCACGGGAACGGATTCTCGGACCAAGCGGTACTTTGACCCTGTCGAAAAATAGGTAGCTCCTCGTGTGTAGTCGCTGCCTTTTAACTACGAGTGGTCAGCTCCCCGTAGGCTTGAGTCCGAGGACCATGCAAGACCTAGGTACAGTTGCTGCCTTTTAAGTACGAGTGGTCAGCTCCCCGTAGGCTTGAGTCCGAGGACCATGCAAGACCTAGGTACAGTTGCTGCCATCGTTTCCATGTGGCTAGCTCCCCATAGGCTTGAGTCCGTAGACCATGCAAGACCCAGGTTCAGTTGCTGCCTTTTAAGTACGAGTGGTCAGCTCCCCGTAGGCTTGAGTCCGAGGACCATGCAAGACCTAGGTACAATTGCTGCCATCGTTTCCATGTGGCTAGCTCCCCATAGGCTTGAGTCCGTAGACCATGCAAGACCCAGGTACAGTTGCTGCCTTTTAAGTACGAGTGGTCAGCTCCCCGTAGGCTTGAGTCCGAGGACCATGCAAGACCTAGGTACAATTGCTGCCATCGTTTCCATGTGGCTAGCTCCCCATAGGCTTGAGTCCGTAGACCATGCAAGACCCAGGTACAATTGCTGCCTTTTAAGTACGAGTGGTCAGCTCCCCGTAGGCTTGAGTCCGAGGACCATGCAAGACCTAGGTACAATTGCTGCCATCGTTTCCATGTGGCTAGCTCCCCATAGGCTTGAGTCCGTAGACCATGCAAGACCCAGGTACAGTTGCTGCCTTTTAAGTACGAGTGGTCAGCTCCCCGTAGGCTTGAGTCCGAGGACCATGCAAGACCTAGGTACAATTGCTGCCATCGTTTCCATGTGGCTAGCTCCCCATAGGCTTGAGTCCGTAGACCATGCAAGACCCAGGTACAGTTGCTGCCTTTTAAGTACGAGTGGTCAGCTCCCCGTAGGCTTGAGTCCGAGGACCATGCAAGACCTAGGTACAATTGCTGCCATCGTTTCCATGTGGCTAGCTCCCCATAGGCTTGAGTCCGTAGACCATGCAAGACCCAGGTACAGTTGCTGCCTTTTAAGTACGAGTGGTCAGCTCCCCGTAGGCTTGAGTCCGAGGACCATGCAAGACCTAGGTACAATTGCTGCCATCGTTTCCATGTGGCTAGCTCCCCATAGGCTTGAGTCCGTAGACCATGCAAGACCCAGGTACAGTTGCTGCCTTTTAAGTACGAGTGGTCAGCTCCCCGTAGGCTTGAGTCCGAGGACCATGCAAGACCTAGGTACAATTGCTGCCATCGTTTCCATGTGGCTCCCGAGCGTGAGGACACAGTGTTCACCTCTCTGGGCAACTCAGTCTCACGTCGGTTAGGGGTCCATCCCCCTAGCCCCTTGCAGGAAGCTGGAGCAAGAGCTATTGTACAACGATTACGCTGTCGCCTCCAATAGGATTTTTGTCCTCGGATCCGAGGACTTCGTTTTTGGCGGGGGGTTATCCTCGAATCTTTTCCGTGAGCTGTCTTTCCTCAGGTCAGCTTGTGACTTCGCACGTGGGGCTGATCTTGCTTCTGGTTCGTGCTCCTCGTCTTTCTAGTTTACGAGGCGTCGCTTGGCCTTCCGCGCTTCCTGTTTGACGCTTCGGTGTCCGTAACGCACCTCCATTAATGCCCTCGTAAATCAACACGCAGCAGGCAGCTGGCAATCCCCTTGGAACTGGGTGGGAATTAATTTCCCTTGACAATTCCCTTCGAATTCCGCGCGGTTCAGCCCCCGCTGGTTTTCGCCCTCCATAAAAGGCGTTCTGGGGGGAGCGTTTCTCCTCATTCCATGAATTCTCCCCCACAAATAAGCGTAAACACTTTTGCCCTTTTGAGTCCCCTTGATACCACCACCAGGGTTGTGACCGCAGTTAGGAGACCTGGAGCCAAGTGCCGCCGTGGCCGCAGTCCCCACTGGGCTGCCGGCGCGGCAGGGTTTAGGCGTAACACTGGCCGAGTCTCTCATGGCGGCCAGGGGGGACGTCGTTGAAATACCTAACGTCTTCCCCCAGAGTGCACCTCCGACGGAGGGAGCACGCGAACTCTCGTCATGGCCGGCGCCCGAGTATTGCCGTCTCCGGCGGTCAATGCTCGTGTAGTCCGGAGGGGGTCGAGGAAGCATCACGAGGGAGGGTGTCCCGGGGTCTGGGGGCTCCTCACTTTGTTCAAGCTTTGGTTTGAAGGTGAGCCAGCCCCTAGACCCCCTTGCCGTGCTTTTACCGTCAAGTTCTCCCATTCTCTTAACGCCAATAAAAGCACGGCTTGACACTTCCTTCATTCCTGGCAGCAATTCTTTGCGAGTCTCTTGCCCAGCCAGTCCCGAGACCGGTCCGCCTGAGCCTCCGATTGTAGGATTAGCTGGTAGGAGTTCTTGTAAAACACGCCTGTCTGAGCCTCTGATTGTATTTGTAGCTTAGTTTTTTTTTATGAAATAACGAGAATTGTGGTTGTAATCTCTTGTAATCTCTTCTGAATTAATAAAAGACCTTTCTTTTACTTGTTGCTGAATTTTCTTTTCGCACTGCCATTCTCCTCTTTTTTTTTTCTTTTGCTTTCTCTCTTTTTTTTTTTGCACCGCCAACTTCTGAGTAATAATTGCCTTAGAACGATCGCCGGTTGCGCCGGCCGGCACACTAACCCTTCCCACAGACGGCGCCAATTGTAGGGGCTCCTTTTTCGGAGGTGGGCCCCCTGACAATGAATTTGTAGAGAGTGGGCAAAGGGTTTGGCTCCGGCCGGCCCTTTAGCCGGTGTTCTTTAGACTTCTCGTTTGTTTGCTCTCCGTCTGGGGTTGCTCCTCGGCTGGGGTCCGAGGAGGCCCCCGTTCACTAGGGGGGTTCTTCGACTTATATACTCTCTCTGGCTTGATCTTGGCCTTACAGCTGTTGGCCATCCGGGCTAATGGCTCAGGACTTGTCCCATCAGACAAGTTCTTTCCCATGCCGGGGGTTACTGCCCCCAAGGCTTTTCAGTGAAGGGTCTTGTCAGCATTGATGGAACCTGGAGGGCCTGGCAGAATAGTTAAGTGTGGATGTGACCACCTGCAGTAAGCCTGCCCCCCTAACCAGATTAGGCTAGGTGCGCCGAGGATAGGTGTATCCTCGGCTCGGGCCTTGGAAGGGCTGAAACCTTTAGGCCGACCATCCGGGGAGATCTCCTTCCTCGGCTTGGGCCCCGGGGCCCGCCCAAAGGTGGGCCGGGGATTCTGGGCCCTTGGGCCCCACAAATAGTATCCCGAATTGATCACTAGTTTTAGGCTCACAATTGAGGGCCACCAAACCAAGGGCCATTTAACATCCTAAAAAGCCAAAAACCCAAGGGCCGTTGGCATATATTCTTGAGAGAACACATTTTAGACCCCGATTTTATGGATTATATTAATTTTAAACTAATTACAAAATTAAGGCCAGTTGTTAATGTCATTAACCAATTAAGACATGCATGCATACACAATTAAAATAGCAAATGCCGATCAACAACACAAACACCTATACACCACAAAGTGTTTACAGAGAGAAAAACCTAAAACTAGGTAAAAACACTCAATTTTGCACCCATAATTTAACTTTGGGAGATAACCAAAATAATCATTCTGAGTACCTAAAAATCATAATTGCATTTCATGCATCAAATCATTCATCACATATCATAAAATCGCGACGATATGCCCAGTTTCCAAATCGAACCGTTAGATTAAAAGATATCACAAGATCAAGTCTTCACAGTCTGCATGCATTCATTTGGGTGGACTTGATCACACATAATTAATTGAAATTAATTTTGATTGGTTGACAATTAAAATTAATCAAAAGAATTTTTGTGATTGGTAGTTTATTTTAATTAAAATAAGGCTGGTTGCATGGGAATAAAAAGAATAATTTGATAATGTGCGTTTTATTTTTATTTTTTTTTATACAAGATATAATTTCTACTCTAATCTAATCTAAGTGTATATATATGTGAATCTCCCTCCTGGAGATTTGAACCCCGCCCTTGCCCCCCACACCCCACACCCCACAAGCATTAAGTTTTTTTAGGGTAATTATCTTTGGGATAATTTTTTAAAAGATTTAATTATCAAATTAAGGTGAATTTTATTAGAAATATGAGTCCAAGACACGTCCAGGTATAGTTCCCAACTCAAAAAAATGCCTAAAATAGAGTACAAAATGTGCAAGAAAACAAAATTGGGTGAAACTGTTGAGAATGCCAATCGGCACTTCAACATTGCCAATTGGCACAAATCTTGAAATCGACTCAGATGTGTTTTGGTCAGGTCAAAATTCATCAGATTCGATTTTTTAGGGACAAGGCCTGACCCAACTCGTGTTTGCTGACTTCTAAAGCAACTCTAGCTTATTTTTTAAGCAACTAACACCTCTATAAATAGAGAAGAAAACCCAAAATTCAAGGACCCCTC
The DNA here is from genome assembly GCA_030445155.1 of Quercus variabilis. Lineage (NCBI taxonomy): Eukaryota > Viridiplantae > Streptophyta > Magnoliopsida > Fagales > Fagaceae > Quercus > Quercus variabilis. Next base: position 8,014,857 of record CP129447.1, read on the forward strand.
TTCCCCTTAACGTTAAAGAAATTCTAGAAGTTTTGCTTTATAATTTTCTTTTCTGTTAAGTGACTATACTTTAGATCTCAGAGAGATTCATTCTCTTTGATCTCTAAAGTAATCCCTTCTCATAGAGTAAATTCATGCAAGTAAATACTTAGTCAGTAAGTCCTTTTCTTTCTACACTTTCATGATTCACATGTTTGTTTGCATGTAAGTCCATGATTATTCATGTCTTTCTTTCATGTTTTATAACTAATATATTCATATGTTCACATGATTCATGCATAATAGATCTAAGATGATTTGTGAAGTTACCTTTATGAATCTCAAAAATTTTCTATTAAATCTCATGTTACGTATAATATTAAAAACATATTTGAATTTTTCTATCAAATCTCATGTTTTCGATAACAAATAAAAATAGATCTGAATTTTTCAATCAATTCTCATGTTTTCTATAATAATAAAAACATATCTAAATTTTTCTATCAAATCTCATGTTTTTCTACAACAAATAAAATCAGATCTGCATTTTCTTCTTAAAATTACTGTTTTCTACAACAATTAAAAAAAAAAAAGATCTGAATTTTCTTCTTAAAATTATTGTTTTTCTTAATAATAAAAACAGATCTACATTTCTTCTTAATCCACTATTTTTCTTTCCAAATAAAAACAGATCTGAATTTTCTTCTTAAATCTATTGTTTTTCTGCCTAAATAAAAATAGATCTGGAATTTGTTCGCTACAATACACTATTTTTTTCATAAATAAAAACAGATCTAGATTTTCCCCTAAAAACTTATTGTTTTCTTACTAACAAAAACAGATCTGAAATATTTTCTTAATCTATTATTTCCTCTTAAATAAAAAACAGATCTAGAATACTTTTTTTCCTAAAACTTCTTCTTGTTTTAAGAGAATAGATACATTAATGATCGTTAGAGTTTAGAAGACCGAATTTTGTCTGAGCAAGATGGATGTCTAACATCTTCCCATCCTGTAACCTAGCCCTAAACCATAGATCCTAGGTTCATAGAGTAGTCTTTATTGTTGGTAGATTGTAACTAGGACAAAGAGCTTTGTAATTTTTTTACTTAGATTGTAATTAGGACCAAAGCCATGTATAGGTTCTTTCTATCAATTGTAAATGTTCAAATGAATGAGAACTTGATGTTATTCATGTACTTTGTTTTTTTTTTTTTTTTTTTTTTTCCTTATTTTTTGTAATACATAAAAAAAAAAAAAAAAAAAAAAAAAAAAAAAAAAGGTCGCGACTCCACAATAATTAAAACCCCAAAAGAGAGGTGCCGATGCCTAACACTTTTTGAGAGACGGCCCCAAAAGGTTCCGGTCTCTCACACCAGGAAAAAAAAAACTCTTTAGGGCATATAAGGCTATAACACCAAACCAATTTCACTAACAAGAATAGTTATAATTCTCCTCACTTACAAACCCTCAAAACTAGAACATAATTATGTATTTGAGCTCCCCGCCCCTGCTCTCAACTGATAGCACCAATCTTTTCTCCGTAGTTACCAATTCCAAGCATTAAGTTGTCAATTGCAAAATCAAGTCTCCTTGGCCACTTCAAGGTCTCTTGAGGATTTTATAATTTCTCCAATGATTCCTAACACTAAACAACAACAAAGAACACTCAAGGTTTTTATGTGTGTATGGTTTTAATCACCTCTCAAAGGATTTGGAAATTGGAGAGGGTGATGATAGAGAAAACAAATGGGTTTTGTTCTAGAGTAAAGGGCTGCTCTCTAGCTCTTCAATATAGGAAATGGGTGTCGTATCTCACGGGAATATAGGGTTAAATGAGAGGGCAGGGTATATGGGTAGAACAGAGAACGAATGCAACAAATTTATCTCAAGTTCGCATATCTCGCTTGACTTATAGAGAGGAGAGTGTCGAGAGATTGCTAGTCCAACTGTTGTTCAAATTTTGGAAATTGCATATTATTTCACATGACATAATGATCTCGCTCGAACAAGATTCTTCACTGTAGCACCGACTCCAGCACTTTGACCTCTCAAATTAATACAATGTAGCCCACAATTGTACATGATTAAATGATTTTTTTTTTTTAGAAAAAAGATTAAATGAATTTAATAACACAAAAATACATGAAAATTTGGCATGAAATATGCCAACCCTAAGATCCTAACAATTCAGCATTTAAAGTAGAGAGACCACAAGATTTCCATGTATGAGTAATTATAATGGGACTCGGGGTGAAAGAAACTCAACAATATGGTTGCATCAATTAGTTCGAACCATCCCATTTATGGGTTTTGAAATGATACAAGTATAAATACATTTTGACATTGACCTTTAGGCTAATTGAATACTAACACTAAAAAAATTGAGAGACCAATCTCACACAAATTCCCTCAAAAACTTTATTTAGGAAAAAAAAAAAAGATACACAAACACAATTTAGACAATACTAAGGGAAGAAGTTAAACTTGGAGGGATTGGGATATCTTCATTCCCTTCCAACATTAGCAAAACCTTCTTCATCGAAGGTCGGAGTGATGGCTCAAAAAGAATGCACCAGAGCCCCACTTTAACCATTCTTTCCAATTGTCTCTTGTCAACCTCCTCCCCGTTCACTAGTTTACCTAGCTCTTGAGCCTCAAAGCAAGAGTATGCCCATTCTTCAAGAATAGCTTCTTCTTCAGGAAAATTTCTGTCCACACTCCTTCTGCAACTTATAAGCTCCAACAACACAATACCAAAACTATATACATCTACTTTAACAGTCACTGGCCGGTTTCGATGCCACTCTGGTGCAACATACCCCTTTGTACCTCGAATGTCTGTAACGGTATTCGTTTGGTCTGGCTTTAGTAGTTTTGCCAATCCAAAGTCAGAGATTTTCGCACACATATGTTCATCCATGAGTATGTTTTGGGGCTTTATGTCACAATGAATGATTTGTGGCTCACACTCTTCATGGAGATATAGAATTCCTTTTGCTATATTGCAAGCAATTTCTATTCTCTCATTCCAACAAGGTTGTTTTTCTGATTTGAAGAGAACATCGGCAAGTGATCCATTACTCATGTACTCATATACCAAAAGCCTATGCTCTCCATCATGGCAATACCCAAGTAGACGAACAAGGTTCCTGTGGTGTTTACTTCCAATAACTTTCATCTCAGTTTGAAACTCCTTTTCCCCTTCAGCCAATACTTTGTCTAGTCTTTTGACGGCTACAAGTTTCTGACCATTCCATAATGTTCCCTTGTAAACGGTCCCGAAAGATCCTCTACCCAGCTTTTCCTTGAAACCATTAGTCATTTTCTCAAGATCTGAATAAGTAAATGATCTTGGAGAAACATCCCCGCTCAAATCAACAATTCCACTGTTAGAGAGCCTTTTATATGCCCAAACACGAAATCTATATATTGCAATTCCAAAAATCAGTGACATAATGAGTCCGAAGGCAGCAAGTGAGATGCCTATAATCAATATGACATTTTGAGACTTTTTATTGATGATGGGTGTAGATATACCAACCTTGATGAATACTATGTTTGAATCAGTCGTCACTCTTCTGCTAAATCTCAATGGAAGGCCTTGCTTTCGACATGTCCCATCTTTATAAAAAACGGCTTCACAGTTACAGTCCTCCAAACATGCTTTTTCACAATCCTCTTTCGTGAATGACTGCAAAATGGAAAGTGCACTATCTTCCACGACAAGATTTGGTACTGCTTGCATGATATATTTCATACTTCCGTCTTTGCTCTTGCAATTCCTTTCACAGCCTAAACTCCAATTCTCCAGGCTAACTGGTGCAAATCCTGGAAAACATAAGCATTTAGCTTCTCCAGTAATGGTAGTACAAAACCCGTTGGGGCCACATAGGCCCGTGGAGTCACAATTATCATCAGTAGATGTCCATATTATGCGTAGCCCAGTCCCATTCTTATCCAATTCGAGTGAGTATAGCCTGAAGATTCCATCAGCATCAATCCTCATTAGATAGACTGTATCTTTTGTTGGATATCCGCCTTGAGTCAGATTTAATAGGTTTGTGCCAGTGGAATTGAGCAAGTAGAGATGACCATCATCAGCAAGACATAGTGACACGTTAGAGCCTTGTCCAGTACTTGTACCAGAAGCCCAATAAGCACGTTCAGCCTTTAATTCGTAACTGTATGGGTACTGCACCAAATTTCCATCCATTTGCATTACCAGTTGAAATAATCCTGTCGATTGGTCAGATTTTGAAACACTTGAACATAACCTTGTTCCAGCTAAAAGACATTGACCCTGTAAGATGGTATTGGTTGGGTTTTTGAAACTTTGCCATATAATAACCTTATTAGAATTATATAGAACAAAGTTTCCTGAATCAAGCATTGATGCCGATGTTGCACGGTCAGGAGGTTTGACAACGTCCATCACATTGCCGTTTGTCGATTGCAAGATGAGTCTACCATCACTATAGAAAATCAATGTAACATCAGCGACAGTTGGAGGTTTGTCTCGGTTGGCTGTCCAGACTACTGTCTTTTCAGGAATCCCCGCATAAAAAATTCCTATGGCATAGCCATTGGATTTTTTGTAGAATCCAAAGGCATAGACCCCAGAGCGTGACAACCATGAAGAATTGTTGGTGGGAGTTAGAAAAGAGCCTGGGGTTGGAATGTATTCCCCTTGTTGAGCTTCAGTAGTGAAAATTACTGAGAGAAAAAGAAAAAACAAGAGACTTGCCATCATTGGATAATAGCTACTACAGCTACTACAGTTAAATGACTTGGAACTGATTACCAACATATCTGGGTACTTCGTAAAAAGTGCGGAGTTATGGAGTAGTAAACAGTAAAATCTTTGCAGGTGTTTGGAATAATCGAGTTAAACCAGAACCATTCACTTGGGTACATCCTTCTTAATTAGTGGGAAGAAAAGTCGCCGCTTGGTCTAAAGATTGAGTTTATTCAAAGAATCAGCACAAGAAACAGAATCATTCGTATCAAGTCTCTTTTCTTAGTCAACTGAGAAGACTGTTCACGCGTTTACCAAAAAAAAAAAAAAAGAAAAAAAAGAAAAAAGAGAAGACCGTTCATGCGCACATTCAAAGTCTATCCGTTAATCTGCCACTTCACTAGTCTGCCAAAGAATTATCAATAAGGCCGGCATCTCATTGTCATGCGAGATGGAGACGGTCAGACCACCATGTCGTAGTATATGAAACCCACGAATATGGGATTGCCACGTGTTATGAAATGGAGGTTCCTAAGATATTTTGTTATTTGGGAAAAAGTATAGTTAAAAAAATATTTAGCACTATCTTCCTCCAACTCATAATATGACGATTAAAGAGCTCATCTATGTGTAATAATGTAACTCTTTTTATTGAGTCATGTAACTTGTGTAAATAATATATATAAATAATTTTATAAATCACTATGTAATAGGTTAGAAAAAATGGCCAAAATGAGTATTTGCTCATTTCGCCTAATACAAGTTGCAAAAAGTACATGTTCTGAAACTATTTATCTATATTCTCCTATTTTAAACTCGATTTTCTAAAAATCAAGTTTCAATGAAACTCTATTTTTAGAAAATCGAGTTATAGGCAATAAACTTTTTTTAAAAAAAATTACATGGAACTTGAGTTTCATGTAACATTTGCAAGTAACTCGATTTTCATTAAATCGAGCTTTTCATTAAAACTTGATTTTTTTTTTTTTTTAAATCGAGTTTCAAAATAAAGGCATTTTGCTAGATAGTTTCAAAACAGGAGTATTTTGCTACTTGTTTTAGCCGAAAGGGGAAAAATGCCAATTTTAGTCGAGAAAAGATAACTTTAAACATATTTGAAACCAAATTTTTTTTCATTAAAAAAAGGCCTTAAATCGTGATCAATGATTGATTTTTTTTTTTTTTTTAAATGTTATGGAGTCTCTTTCCCACACCAAGAAGGTCCCAAAATTTTGTGGGAATTGAAATTCAACCTAAAAATGTCCCATTCAAATAACTACGAAGCCATAAAGCCTTTGTGAACTACACCCAATGGCTTCCAATTAACAAATTTAGATTTAAATGTATATTTTTGGTTTTTTATTTTTTTTTTTTAATTTTTAAGGACTGCCTTTAGTTTTGGTTTGGCGTAAACTCGAAACTAATGCCATAAATATCTAGTTTTGTGGCTTTTGTATTCTTAATGTTTGAATAAAACCATATAGTACCATTTAAACATGTTTCACATAAAATTTTGAGTGCTCAAGTCATATTGTATTATATATGGCAAAAGATAGTACCATTTTCCACCTTAGCACAGTTAGTACTGGTATTTTATATATAACTTGGATATATTGAATTTTTGTGAGTGTATAATTGCTTTTGTTATTATTATTATTTTTTTTTATGAATTTCATGATTAAGACCAATAGAATACTTATTTTTCATGAATATTATTAATATATTGGATTTTGTGAATAACTCTGTTAATGTGTATAGTGTTGTGGGTATTAGGCCCAACTAGATTACTTGTACTACACTCTTAGTTGTATTGCACTCATGTATATTCTTTCACTGAGAAATACAATACAATTATTCAGTATTTCTAACATAGTATCAGACTCCCAATTGCTTCCGTTGTTACAACTGCTGTTGCAGTCATTTGCCGTTAAACCTCTGATGCATCTCAGTCATCGTCTCTGGTTCGGACATGCAGCCGCCATCATTCAGAGTCTTGAGACCACTGCCATACCATCACTGCCGTGATCCTTACTCCAATTGTGTTTTTACAGGCATCACTAAGAACGTCCTCCGCTGATCTACCATTCAGTGAAAACCTGACCACCATCGGAGGCCCCACGAGCCCTCACGCGCCGCCTAAAGATTCTGCACCCAAGATCACGCGTTCCACATGCCGACATGCGCCGCCAGTCTTCTTCACGCACCTACACACGCTGCCACGTGCCAGATCTTCACCTACTGACGTCAACCCTAGGTGACGTCATCTCTGCCACGTCACTTGCGGACATCATCGTCTACTCATCTGCTGACGTCACCCACCACGTCAGTTAACGTCATCGTTGACCTACTGTTGACTTTGACCGTTAACTTTTCTTCAAGGTTGACTTTTGTAGTCCAGGTGCTCATTACCCAGTTTTTCACGTAGATTTCATTTTTGCAGTCCGTTTTTGCATATTTTGCTTCTAAATGAAGAATAAGGACAGGTCTTCTTCTTGTTGCAAAAATCGTAGCCGACAATCTAGCAAACGTTTTTGCAATTTTCGCAAACGTTTTGGCCATAATATTGAGACGTACTATCGTCGCAACAAATCAGCTGTTTCAATTTTTGCTACTACTGTTGCTAACACTGAGAGTGTCCAGCCAATGGCTTCCATCTCTACACAGTCTAAGTCTTTAGGACGCACTTTCACCATGTTCACAGATGACCTTAAAAACATCATCGCCAATGTCATTCATATGGTTGGTAATGCATCTTATTCATCTTCTCTCTTAATTTTATCTAGTATTTCTCCTTCCTCTTGGCTTATGGATTCCGCTTGTTGTAATCACATGATACCTCACTCGTCCTTGTTTTCTAAACTCAAACCTGCGCCACACCCTCTTCTACAACAAATGGTTCCACTATGTCGGGCCATAATATAGGTTTTGTTTCAACCTCCAACCTCTCGGTTTCTGGGGTTTTTAATGTTCCTGACCTTTCTTACAATTTATTTTCTATGGGACAATTAGCTGAGTTAGGTTATCGCATTATATTTGATTATTCTAGGTGTATTGTGTAGGATCTAAGGATAGGATAGGAGCTTGGGACTGGTCCCAGAGTTGGGTGTATGTTTCCCGTGGACAACCTTTATCTTCCACTTGTTGCTCCTGTTTCTATTGTTGCAGCTACTATAGTTTCTTCAATTCCTTCCCTTGCACTTTGGTATGCTCGTCTTGGTCACGCATCTTCCTCTCGGGTACAACAATTGGCTTTTAGAGGTTTGTTTGGTTTAGTGTCTACAGAAAATTTTGATTGTGTTCCATGTCAGTTAGGAAAACAACTAGCTTTGCCTTTCAATACTAGTGAATCAATATCTACTGATATCTTTGACCTTATTCATTCTGATGTTTGGGAACCTTCCTCTGTCTCTAGTATTGGTGGGTCTTGATATTTTGTTGTCTTTGTTGATGATTACTCTCGCTATAGCTAGATTTTTAATATGAAACATTGTTCTGAATTATTGGAAGTATATTCTAATTTTGTAAAAATGGTTGAAACTCAGTTTTCAAAGCACATCAAATTTTTTTGATCTGATAATGCTCTTGAATACACTCAATATACTTTCCAAGCTGTTTTGCATTCCTATGGCACAGTTCATCAACTAACTTGTCCAGGTACCTCTCAACAAAATTGTAGAGTCGAACAAAAATTTCGTCATATTCTTGACACTGTTCGTGCTCTCCTTCTTTCTGCCAAAGTTCCTGCTCCTTTTTGGGGTGAAGTTGCTCTCCATGCTGTTCATACTATTAATCGCATTCCGAGTCCTGTTATCCAAAATCAAACTCCATATGAGCGCCTTTTTGGGTCACCTCCAGACTATCATCACCTTCGCTCCTTTGGTTCTGCTTGTTTCGTTCTTCTTCAGCCACATGAGCATAACAAACTTGAGCCTTGGTCAAGGCTTTATTGTTTTCTTGGCTATGGCAAAACTCAAAAGGGGTATCGGTGTTATGATCCTGTCTCTCATCGTCTTCGTATCTCCCACAATGTCGTCTTTTGGGAACATCGCCTCATTGTCGAGCTCTCTCACTTCTATGCCTCCCTGTCTTTCTCCTCTGTCTTAGATCTTTTTCCAGATAAGGCACATATTCCTTCTGTAGCTACTCTTGATCCTCCTGTAGTTGCTCATGATTCTCCTGTAGACTTCTCTGTCCAACCACCAGATATCACTAATCCATTTCCTAGTTTACCCTTTAATGAACAGGTGGAAGATGAATAGGTTGAAGAGGAGCTACCCAACCCCAACCCTAAGCATGGGTCCCTTGCTCCTACTCTACCTGAAGATTTTGCACAAGACATTCCACCTCATTACTTAACTCGGGTAAGATCTATTCTTGCACATTTACTTGACTATCATTGTTACATTGCCCTTGCTACACTACACGAGTCTCACACCTATCGTGAGGCTTCCACTGACCCTTTATGGCAAATTACAATGAAAGAGGAACTTGATGCATTATCTAAAAACCATACTTGGGATTTGGTGACACTTTCCCCTGGAAAATCTGTGGTTAGTTGTAAGTGCATCTACATGATTAAGACTCGCTCTGATGGGTTTATTGAGCACTACAAAGCTCATCTTGTTGCAAAAGGTTTTACACAGGAGTATGAGATTGATTATGAAGAGACCTTTGCTCCGATTGCTCGTATCTCATTTGTTTGTGCCCTCTTAGCTGTTGCTGCTGCCAGTAAATGGGAACTTTTTTAGATGGATGTTAAAAATGCATTCCTTAATGGGGATTTAAGTGAAGAAGTGTATATGCAACCTCCTCCTGGTCTCTCTGTTGACTCAAATAAGGTTTGTCACATTCGACGTGCACTTTATGGTCTTAAACAAGCTCCACGAGTTTGGTTTGCCAAATTCAGCTCTACCATTTCTCACTTGGATTACATGGCCAGTTATTATGATTCTGCCTTATTTCTTCATCGCACTGACAAATGCACTATTTTACTTCTCCTGTATGTGGATGATATGATCATAACTAGTGATGACTTCAGTGGCATTCAAGAACTCAAGGATTTTCTTAGTCAACAGTTTGAGATGAAAGATCTTGGACATCTTAGCTACTTCTTGGGTCTTAAAATCACTCATTCTACAAATGGACTTTATATTACTCAAGCCAAGTATGCCTCTGAACTCTTGTCTCGAGCTGGACTCACTGATAGCAAGACTTTTGACACTCCAGTTGAGCTTAATGCGCATCTGACTCTCACAGGAGGGAAACCATTGTCTAATCCCTCTCTTTACAGACGCTTGGTTGGCAGCCTAGTTTATCTCACTGTCACTCGCCCAAACATTTCCTATGCTGTTTACCAGGTGAGCCAGTATCTGTCTACTCCACGATCGACTCACTATGTTGCTATTCTGCGTATTCTTCGATACCTAAATGGCACTCTCTTCTATGGTCTTTTCTACTATGCTCAGTCTTCTCTTATTCTCCGTGCATTTTCTGATGTTGATTGGGTAGGAAATCTCACTGATCGCAGGTCCACCACTAGTTATTGCTTTCTTCTTAGTTCTTCTCTGATTTCTTGGCAAAGCAAGAGACAAACTCATGTGGCTCGCTCCAGTACTAAAGCAGAATATCGTGCCCTCGCTGATACCACATCTGAGTTCCTTTGGCTACGATGGCTTTTCAAAGACATAGATGTATCTACATCCTCTGCTACTCCTCTTTATTGTGACAACCAACGTACCATTCATATTGCTCACAATGATATCTTCCATGAACGGACTAAACACATTAAAATCGATTGTCATTTTATCTGTTATCATCTTGTCCATGGTGCTCTCAAGCTGATCTCAGTTTCCTCTAAAGACCAACTTGCAAATATCTTCACCAAGTCACATCCTAAGGGACGCCTTCGTACTTTGGTTGACAACCTCAAGTTGGTCTCACATTCACCTTGAGATTGAGGAGGGGCTGTTAACGTGTATAGTGTTGTGGGTTTTAGGCTGAACTAGATTACTTGTATAGCACACATTATTGTACTACACTCTTACTTGTATTGCACTCATATGCCTCCTATATAAAGGCACTCATATATATTCTTTCACTGAGAAATAGAATACAATTATTCAGTATTTCTAACAAACTCAATAGTTGGGGTGGGGTTGTTTTGAAATTTATAGACACTAGTTACAGACCCGCGCAATGCCCGGGATAATTTTGATGTCATATTATTTTTTGTTAAGTAAAGAATGAGAATAATAGTTGAGATTTATAAGTAATAGTCTCAAACTCATCTTACAATAATGTGATTACATTGTAATATATATAATAAATTTTATGTAAGTAAAGAAGTCTTTATCTTGATTTTGTGTGTGTGTGTGTGTGCGTGTGTATTTTTTTTTTTTTTGGCTAGGAAACATGTTGCACTTTCAATTATTATATATGACAAAATATTTTGTAATACGTTATAATAGTGTGAGATATGTATCAAAACACAACACAATTAAAAACTGGAAAATGTATAATTTTTAGTAGAACATGAAAATGAATCTTATTGGTTTCATATGAAAGCTAACATTATTTTGCATTTTTGGAGAAATTATTGAGCAATTTATCCAAACTTTGTTTCCATTTTATCACATAAGAAATTAAGAACTATTAAACAAAATTATAATAGTTTCTATTTTGATAATCGCTAAACTCATGTATGAGAATCAACTATTACGAAAAAATTTCTCCCCAAAACATATATTGATTTCTATTATTCCTTTCCATACAATTTAAAAAAATGTGAACAACTAAGGAAGCTAAATGCGTAGTTGATCATTTCTCCAAAAAATAAAAATGTGTACTAATCTTAGTCAATCAATAAATAGCATAAAAGAGGTAGGGGAAAGCAAACGTAATCACGGTATAATTGTTTATATATGTCCATATTTGTTTTTGTATAATAATACTCTTGCTTTCTAAAATATTCATGGTGCAATTGTATCTTGTTTGATCTCTCCTAGTTCTACAACTTTAACCCAACTCACAACATATAAACCAATGATCATGAAAAAGAACCTAGCAAAATGAAGCCGAACACAATTTCTAAACTTTATATATTTTGGGAAACCATATAGGTTTACGGAAAATTTAAAACTTTCTATAATCATTATTTTTTTCCCAAAAATTTTTATTGGAGAAAATTATTTCCTTCGTAAATGAGAATTTTATGAATTTTTTTTTCTCAATTAGATAGAAGAAATATATAGGAAGGCAAAAATAAAAAGAAGTGATTGTATTTCTAAAGAGCTAATAGCAAATATTTAAGTACATATTATTTAAGAATTATAATAGTGAAATTTGTAGTACAAAGGAAATGCCTAGTTGATTTCCTGTTGTATTTATCTATTTTATTTCTTATATTATTTCTATTATATTTTTGAATATTTAAGGAGTATGATGAATTAAAGTGCAACATATCATAGCCAAATTGAACAATAAGATATAAGATATAAGTTTAAGGTTTTTTTTTTTTTCCTTGAGAATTAGATAAGCTTAATTAAGCTAATTACTAAGGTAATATGATTTAATTCATGTTGGACTATACAAAATCATTCTATTTATTATATATATTGGTTAGCATGATTTGAATTAAGTTGCAGGGTTTCCTAAGAATGAGATCACGTCGAGGTATATGCTTCAATTAAGAGATTTTTTAATTTCAAAGTAATGAACATTAGTATTACCATGGAAACATAAAGCAATATTGCATGCATCTCCACAGTCATAAAATGGATGCAATAGTTATAAATTGTAAGATTTTTTTTTTTTTTGAGAAGATAAATGGTACCGAAATACAAAGAAAAAGAGGAACACCATACCGTCAATACCTATCAATCATAATATTTTGTTTCCTCTTCCAAGGTGTCCTAAGAAATTATAAATTAGCATCAATTTAGATGAGGTTAAAAGAAAAAATGAGAGGCAAATGATCATGTACTAAATCACTAAAACACATTCCAATTCTTTAAACACAAACAATTTTAATGGGTAAAACAAAATTATGTAAAAAAATTGTAAATGTGAATACAAAGAAATAGAATATCAATTGAAAAAAAAAAAAAAAATGAAGCATGATATTTACAACCCTGGAAAAGAAAATCCAATACAAGCCTTTACATTGTAATTTGTCAAAAAATTAATGAAAATAACCATATTAAACTAAGCTATAATCCCAAATACAAAGAAAAAGAGGAACAACATATGGTCCATACCTATCAATCATAATATTTTGTTTCCTATTCCAAGTTATCCTAAGAAGTTAACATTTAGCATAGATTTAGATGAGATTAAAAGAAAAGTAGCAAAAATTTATGTAGTATTTAATTACAAAGCTATTCAGAAAATAAAATAAACAAATGGGAGGCAAATAATCATGTACTAAATCAATAAAATGCATTCCAATTCCTTAGACACTAACAATTTTAATGGGTAAAACATAATAATGTAAGGAAAAATTGTAAACATGAATACAAAGAGATAGACTATCAATTGAAAATTGGAAAAAAGAAAAAAGAAACATGGTATTTACAACCCTAGAAAAGAAAATCCAGTACAAATCATAAAAAATTTCCGGAAAAAAGAAAGAAGCTTAAGGGAAGAAAAAGTAAAATTTACCTCAAATGGACCTTCCAATTCTAGTTGTAATTTGGTAACTGATGGGATGGAAAGTAAGCAATTCAAAACCTATATATAAAAAAATTAAATCAGTGGGTTTTAAATCCAAGGGAGGCAATTGAATGTTTTGATGGGGGAAAGAAGCCCTTTTTTGATAAGGAGATGATAAGTCAAAGAGAGAGAATGATTATGATGGGGGCTTGAAATCCCAATTATATATATATATATATATATATATATATATATAATAAAATAAAAACAGAATTTTTAATGTTTCAAACCAACCAAAACGATTAAATTGACCGCATGAAACTGCATCGTTATAGGTCGGAAAACCAACCCTAAGTGGTATGCATCGGTTTTAATTATGAGAAAACCAATCTCTATCGATTCAGAAATAAATTTGGGAAAAAATTGAGTTCACTAAATTGCGCACACCCCTACAGTACTTTTGACTTTAAACACAAAACTCAAATACAAAATTTACCCACAAAAAGACACATACAAAGTATTTGAACTTGAAATACGAAAAATAAAAAATAAAAAAAAAAGTACGAAATTCTGCTTGGTAAGAAGATTTAAATATAGTTTTTTTTTTTTTTTTGCAAACCATAAAATGGTGGGTCCAATACTTGAATATATTGTTTGGCTGATGTTCTCTAAATACAGTTTTTGAAAAATTGTATCTTATTTTCCTTATTCAGACCAGGATTTTAAAACCCCACAGATTTGTCTAAACTCTTCTATCTCTTAAATTAAAGAGTTTATCTTTATCTCTCACACACACACACACACACACACAAATCACATGCTCCAAATTTGAAACTTATTATTATCCCAAAATAAAAATAAAAAATACATGAACTCTATCCCCTTATCATTATTATCAACAACAAACAAGGTAATTAACCGATTCTACACGTTACTTTTTGTAAACTTTTTTTCTTAAAATCAAAAATAGAAATGATCTCCCCAACATCATTTTTTTTAGTATTTTAAAAATTGTTTTTAAAAGTGGGAGCCAAACACATATAATGTAAAAATTATTATTTGAAAACTAGTTTCAATTTCAATTTGTTGAAAATTGTTTTCTTATTGTTTTGAAAGCAAAAACAAAAATTCTCCTACCCAATAGGCTCTTAACTAAGATCTTCTTCTCAAAAAAAAAAAAAAAAAACACTATGATCTAAAAGTGACAGTTGAGATGTAGTTTTGAATTTTGATTACATGCCAACTCTAATCTAGGATCAAACACTTAGGCTCCGCTTAGGAATTCATAAGGGAAGGGAATGGAATTGCATGGAATGGAATAATCATAAGGGAATGGAAAAGAATAGAATGGAATGAAATATATTTAAGTAAGGGAAAAGAATGGAATAGAATGAAATTAAGTAACCTTAATTGGATGTTTTAAAATAAAGAAATGGAAATGAATGAAAATAAAAGAATGGAAATGAATGAAAATGAATAGAATGTCAGTAATCTTGTTTGGGAGCAGAATGAAGGGAATGTAATGGAATCATTTTATGACAATATTATTATTAGACCCCTATTTTAAAATAAAGAGTTGAATATATAGAGGTATTTTGGGAGTTTTAGTAAAAAAATCATTAAATTTAATTACATTCTCTCTCATTCCTCTCAATTTCGGGGGGAATGAAAATTTGAGATTTTAAAAGAATAGAAACGAATGAGTGTTCCTTCCTACCCATTCCATTCTCTCTTATTTAAACTCCTAAATAAGGGAATTGACTTTCCATTCCCTTCATTAAAACTCCCAAACAAGGGAATAGAATAATATTTTAAAATGATTCTTTTCATTCCTTTCTATTCTATTTCATTCACTCTTTCCAAAAAAGGCCTAATTAAATTTTGCACCACGATTGTTTAGTATCAGTTCTTAAAACCTAGCTAAAAACAAAGGCACTTTAAAATTGCCATGTTGAAAATTGCCCGTGTTTTAATAAGCCTAATAGCACCGATGCTGAGCCTGGCATCAAAGCTAAATGACGTAAATGTAATCCTAATATATTTTACAGTTGACAGAGTCATTGCACGCTAATTCGATCACCCTTCACCAACCACGTTTGTGCTTGCGTAATGGGCTATGACCATTGACCATCGGAATTTCAGTATTCAATTCCAACTTTTACTTGCTCTTTTTTAGATTCCATATTGCCATGCCGTTACGGCTTGGTTGTCCTTCGGTTTCCTTATACCCTGGTCTCCGCAAACGTGTACTTTACTCTCTTTTTTTATTTTTTTTTGCTGAGAACGTGTACTTTAATTATATTACTACTAAGTCATAATATTTCTTCAACAATTTTTCAATAAGTCTTAAGTAATAAGATGTTATCAGTTCTAGACCTGACATAATTCAATTACATGTCTAATTTTAGTGTCTTAGCTGAATGATTATGATAAAAACAATTATCATAAAGTAAAGGATGAAATTTTATCCTACTTAAAAAAAGAAAGAGTTCTAATTTTTATATAAACAAAACACGATTGATTTCTATTTGCAGATCCATGACAGAAACCCAGCGAGTGTAAATACCTTTTAAGAAACAAAATATAGATTTGTGGCTTTGGTGGCATGGGTTCAAAACTTCAAACCCCCCCCCCCCCCCCCCCTTCTCACATGTGATAAGACAAAAGGCAAAACAAAATAAATAATAAATAATAAAAGAATTTGATTTTATCTTTTGAATAATAATTTTTCTCTCAATAATAGTGTAGGGACCGTTTTCGTAGCCCACGCCCAAAAAATATAGGTTGAAGGCCCAACGAATCCGAAACAATAAATTTGTAGAGAGTGGATCGAAGGTTTAGGCACTGGCCGGCCTTTCCCGGGCCGGAACTACTTTATATCTTATTGAAAGAACACTTAGACCAATTTACAAGTGAGGAATGCTCCTCGGCCAAGGCTTGTTTCCCAAACCTCTCTGTTTGCTTTTTCTTTTCTTTTTTCTTCCCCCCCCCCCCCCCATTTTTTACACTTTGCTCGTATCCCTTATATATTACTCTCTTATTCCTTCTGTTGATCATCCATTGGTCTCCCCTCTGGCTGCCTGTCTCATCAGAAGTCATATCCGTGCTCAAGTGGTTCACCCTGATCGATGTAGCCCTGCCCGGGGGTTGCATCCCCATTAATGCGGCCAGAAGGGTTAAGTGAGAGTATTAAATGTGGAGGTGACAACTTGCTCTGGGTTTGTACCCTCCCCCTTTTTACGATTTTCCTCAGTATACCGAGGACGAGGGGGTCCTCGGCGTGGATCTAAAGGAGTTTTTCCCCCCAAATTGGCCTCGGATAGTCATCCTTCCTCGGATTGGGCCATTTGGGCCTGGTTTGGAGTGGGCCAAGGCTGCACAATTTTCTGGCCCCACAATAGCCCCTTAAAATCTTGCTGCACGCATAGGCTTGAGTCTCCCCATGGGCCTGAATCTGTCTAGCCCCCAGGTGTAGCTGAGCGGTTAGTTTCCCCATAGGCTTGAGTCCGAGGACTATGCAATGCCTTGGTTCTGTCTACCACTTCTATTTTACTGTAAGTATCTAGTTTCCCCATAGGTTTGAGTCCGAGGATCATGCAATACCCTGGTTCTGTCTAGTACCCAGATATAACGGTGTGATTAGTTTTCCCATAGGCTTTAGTCCGAGGACCATACAATGCCTTGGTTCTGTCTATCACTTATATTTTTCTGTGAGTATCTAGTTTCCCCATAGGTTTGAGTCCGAGGACTATGCAATACCTTGATTCTGTCTAGTACCCAGATATAATGGTGTGATTAGTTTTCCCATAGGCTTGAGTCCGAGGACCATGCAATGCCTTGGTTCTGTCTATCACTTCTATTCTTCTGTAAGTATCTAGTTTCCCTATAGGTTTGAGTCCGAGGACCATGCAATACCTTGGTTCTGTCTAGTACCCAGATATAACGGTGTGATTAGTTTTCCCATAGGCTTGAGTCCGAGGACCATGCAATGCCTTGGTTCTGTCTATCACTTCTATTTTTCTGTAAGTATCTAGTTTCCCAATAGGTTTGAGTCCGAGGACCATGCAATACCTTGGTTCTGTCTAGTACCCAGATATAACGGTGTGATTAGTTTTCCTATAGGCTTGAGTCTGAGGACCATGCAATGCCTTGGTTCTGTCTATCACTTCTATTCTTCTGTAAGTATCTAGTTTTTCCATAGGTTTGAGTCCAAGGACCATGCAATACCTTGGTTCTGTCTAGTACCCAGATATAACGGTGTGATTAGTTTTCCCATAGCCTTGAGTCCGAGGACCATGCAATGCCTTGGTTCTGTCTATCACTTCTATTTTTCTGTAAGTATCTAGTTTCCCCATAGGTTTAAGTCCGAGGACCATGCAATACCTTGGTTCTGTCTAGTACCCAGATATAACGGTGTGATTAGTTTTCCCATAGGCTTGAGTCCAAGGACCATGCAATGCCTTGATTCTGTCTATCACTTCTATTTTTCTGTAAGTATCTAGTTTCCCCATAGGTTTGAGTCTGAGGACCATGCAATACCTTGATTCTGTCTAGTACCCAGATATAACGGTGTGATTAGTTTTCCCATAGGCTTAAGTCCGAGGACCATGCAATGCCTTGGTTCTATCTATCACTTCTATTTTTCTGTAAGTATCTAGTTTTCCTATAAGTTTGAGTCTGAGGACCATGTAATACCTTGGTTCTGTCTAGTACCCAAATATAACGGTGTGATTAATTTTCCCAAAGGCTTGAGTCCGAGGACCATGCAATGCCTTGGTTCTGTCTATCACTTCTATTTTTCTGTAAGTATCTAGTTTCCCCATAGGTTTGAGTCCGAAGATCATGCAATACCTTGGTTCTGTCTAGTACCCAGATATAACGGAGTGATTAGTTTTCCCATAAGCTTGAGTCCGAGAACCATGCAATGCCTTGGTTCTGTCTATCACTTCTATTTTTCTGTAAGTAGGGGTTTGTCTTCGGACTGCTTCACTAGAGATGATTCCTCTTCGGGTTAGATTATGACCTTACACGTGGCATTCTGTCTCGCCTCCAGTTCGAGTCCCACCTTTTTCATTTACGAGGCGTCCTTTGGCGATTCGTTCTCCGTGCTTGACGTTTCGGTGCGCGAGACGCGCCCTCATTAATGTCCTCGTGAATTAGCACACATCCAGCGGTCTATGGCCCCTCGAAATTTGGTGGCTCCGTGATTTGCACTGTTGACAACTCTCCTTTCGAATTCTGCGCAAATTAATTCCACCAACATTTATCCCCTATATAAGACTCTTCGGGGGAAGGTTTCTTCACACTCCATGAATTCCCAAACGCAAACAGAAAGAATACACCCCTTCAGCTCCCCAAGCCTCTTAAATAACCCTGCTGGAGTTAGCAGCTATGGGGCGGCTTTGGGCGGTGTGAGGACATCCGTGCCAAGAGCAGTCGTGGCCGCAGCCCCCACTGGGTTTTCGGCGCGGCAGAGTTTAGGCGTAACCCCGATGGTGCCATGCATGGTGGCCCGAAGGGATGTCGTTGAAGTACCTAATGTCTCTCCTCGGAGCGCACCCCCGACGGAGGAGATGTGTGAATTCACGTCACGACTGGTGCCCGAGCATTGCCATCTCCAACGGCCAACGCTCGTGAGGGCTGGAGAGAATCAAAGGAACATCATGAGGGAGGGTGTCCCAGTGCGCCTGCATCTGCTCCTCACTTTGTTCAAGCTTTGCCGCACCGGGCCAAGAGTTGCTGGTGGCCTTGAAGCGAGCCCCCCTCAGCCCCCTTCCCGCCCCTTACTGTCAAGTTCTCCCATTCTCTTGATGCCAGTAAGGGTACGGGTTGACACTTCCCTCTAGCTAGTTCTAGAATCGGTCCGCCTGGGCCTCTGATTGTAGGATTAGCTTGTAAATTTTTTTGTAAAACATGCCTGCCTGAGCCTCTAATTGTATTTTGTACTTTTCCTCTTATGAAATAATATCAGAATTTCTTTTTTGCTGTTAAATCTTCTACTTTTCTGCAATTTTTTTTTCTTTGATACATCGCCAACTTTCTGCAAAGTGACCCCTTAAAACGACCGCCGGTTGCGCTGGCCAGCGCACTAATCCTCCCCACAGACGGCGCCAATTGTAGGGACTGTTTTCGTAGCCCACGCCCAATAGATATGGGTTGAAGGCCCAACGAACCCGAAACAATAAATTTGTAGAGAGTGGATCGAAGGTTTAGGCACTGGCCGGCCTTTGCCGGGCCAGAATTACTTTATATCTTATTGAAAGAACACTTAGACCAATTTACAAGTGAGGGATGCTCCTCGGCCAATGGCCGAGGAGGCTTGTTTCCCAGACCTCTCTGTTTGCTTTTTCTTTTCTTTTTTCTTCCCCCCCCCCCCTCTTTTTACACTTTGCTCGTATCCCTTATATATTACTCTCTTCTTCCTTCTGTTGATCATCCATTGGCCTCCCCTCTGGCTGCCTATCCCATCAGAAGTCATATCCGTGCTCAAGTGGTTCACCCTGATCGATGTAGCCCTGCCCGGGGGTTGCATCCCCATTAATGCGGCCAGAAGGGTTAGGTGAGAGTATTAAATATGGAGGTGACAACTTGCTCTGGGTTTGTCCCCTCCCCCTTTTTACGATTGTCCTCAGTATGCCGAGGACGAGGGGGTCCTCGGCGTGGATCTAAAGGAGTTTTTCCCCCCAAATTGGCCTCGGATAGTCATCCTTCCTCGGATTGGGCCATTTGGGCCTGGCTTGGAGTGGGCCAAGGCTGCACAATTTCCTGGCCCCACAAATAGTATCCCGAATTAATCAGTAGTTTTAGGCTCACAATTGAGGGCCACCAAACCAAGGGCCATTTAACATCCTAAAAGGCCAAAAACCCAAGAGTCATTGGCATATATTCTTGAGAGAACACATTTTAGACCTCGATTTTATGGATTATATTAATTTTATACTAATTACAAAATTAAGGCCAGTTGTTAATGTCATTAACCAATTAAGACATGCATGCATACACAATTAAAATAGCAAATGCCGATCAACAACACAAACACCTATACACCACAAAGTGTTTACAGAGAGAGAAACCCAAAACTAGGTAAAAACACTAAATTTTGCACCCATAATTTAACCTTGGGAGATAACCAAAATAATCATTCTGAGTACCCAAAAATCATGATTGCATTTCATGCATCAAATCATTCATCACATATCATAAAATCGCGACGATATGCCCGGTTTCCAAATCGGACCGTTAGATTAAAAGATATCACAAGATCAAGTCTTCACAGTCTACATGCATTCATTTGGGTGGAATTGATCACACATAATTAATTGAAATTAATTTTGATTGGTTGACAATTAAAATTAATCAAAAGAACTTTTGTGATTGGTAGTTTATTTTAATTAAAATAAGGCTGGTTACATGGGAATAAAAAGAATAATTTGATAATATGTGTTTTATTTATTTATTTATTTTTACACAAGATATAATTTCTACTCTAATCTAATCTAAGTGTATATATATGTGAATCTCCCTCTCGGAGACTTGAACCCCGCCCTTGCCCCCCACACCCCACAAGCATTAAGTTTTTCTTAGGGTAATTATCTTTGGGATAATTTTTTAAAATATTTAATTATCAAGTTAAGGTGAATTTTATTAGAAATATGAGTCCAAGACACGTCCAGGTATAGTTCCCAACTCAGAAAAATGCCTAAAATAGAGTGCAAAACGTGCAAGAAAACAAAATTGGGTGAAACTGTTGAGAATGCCAATCGGCACTTCAATTGCCAATTGGCACAAATCTTGAAATCGACTCAAATGCGTTTTGGTCAGGTCAAAATTCATCAGATTCGATTTTTTAGGGACAAAGCCTGACCCAACTCGTGTCTGCTGACTTCTAGAGCAACTCTAGCTTATTTTTTAAGCAACTAACACCTCTATAAATAGAGAAGAAAACCCAAAATTCAAGGACCCCTCTTCCCCTTAACGTTAAAGAAATTCTAGAAGTTTTGCTTTAGAATTTTCTTTTCTATTAAGTGATCTTTTTCCAGATGAGGCATATATTCCTTCTATAGCTACTCCTGATCCTCCTGTAGTTGCTCATGATTCTCCTGTAGACCTTTCTGTCCAACCACCAGATATCACTAATCCATTTCCTAGTTTACCCTTTAATGAACAGGTGGAAGATGAATAGGTTGAAGAGGAGCTACTCAACCCCAACCCTAAGCATGGGTCCCTTGCTTCTACTCTGCCTGAAGATTTTGCACAAGACATTCCACCTCATTACTTAACTCGGGTAAGATCTATTCTTGCACATTTACTTGACTATCATTGTTACATTGCCCTTGCTACACTACACGAGCCTCATACTTATCGTGAGGCGTCCATTGACCCTTTATGGCAAATTACAATGAAAGAGGAACTTGATGCATTATTTAAAAACCATACTTGGGATTTGGTGACACTCCCCCCTGGAAAATCTGTGGTTAGTTGTAAGTGCATCTACAAGATTAAGACTTGCTCTGATGGGTTCATTGAGAACTACAAAGCTCGTTTTGTTGCAAAAGGTTTTACACAGGAGTATGAGATTGATTATGAAGAGACCTTTGCTCCGATTGCTCATATCTCATTTGTTCGTGCCCTCTTAGCTGTTGTTGCTGCCAGTAAATTGGACCTTTTTTAGATGAATGTTAAAAACGCATTCCTTAATGGGGATTTAAGTGAAGAAGTGTATATGCAACCTCCTCCTGGTCTCTCTGTTAACTCAAATAAGGTTTGTCACCTTCAACGTGCACTTTATGGTCTTAAACAAGCTCCACGAGTTTGGTTTGCCAAATTCAACTCTACCATTTCTCGCTTGGGTTACATGGCCAGTTATTATGATTCTGCCTTATTTCTTCATCGCACTGACAAAGGCACTATTTTGCTTCTCCTGTATGTGGATGATATGATCATAACTAGTGATGACTTCAGTGGCATTCAAGAACTCAAGGATTTTCTTAGTCAACAGTTTGAGATGAAAGATCTTGGACATCTTAGCTACTTTTTGGGTCTTGAAATCACTCATTCTACAGATGGACTTTATATTACTCAAGCCAAGTATGCCTCTGAACTCTTGTCTCGAGCTGGACTCATAGATAGCAAGACTGTTGACACTCTAGTTGAGCTTAATGCACATCTGACTCTCACAGGAGGGACTTATAGACGCTTGGTTGGCAGCCTAGTTTATCTCACTGTCACTCGCCCAAACATTTCCTATGTTGTTCACCAGGTGAGCCAGTATCTGTCTGCTCCACGATCGACTCACTATGCTGCTATTCTGCGCATTCTTCGATACCTAAATGACACTCTCTTCTATGGTCTTTTCTACTCTGCTCAGTCTTCTCTTATTCTTCGTGCATTTTCTGATGTTGATTGGGTAAGAAATCTCACTGATCGCAGGTCCACCACTAGTTATTGCTTTCTTCTTAGTTCTTCTCTGATTTCTTGGCGAAGCAAGAAACAAACTCATGTGGCCTGCTCCAGTACTAAAGCAGAATATCGTGCCCTCGTTGATACCACATCTGAGCTCCTTTCGCTACGATAGCTTTTCAAAGACTTAGATGTGTCTACATCCTCTGCTACTCCTCTTTATTGTGACAACCAACGTACCATTCATATTGCTCACAATGATATCTTCCATGAACGGACTAAACACATCGAGATCGATTGTCATTTTATCTGTTATCATCTTGTCCATGGTGCTCTCAAGCTGATCTCAGTCTCCTCTAAAGACCAACTTGCAGATATCTTCACCAAGTCACATCCTAAGGGATGTCTTCGTATTTTGGTTGACAATAAGGGTCATCAAATAGCCCATGACCCATGGGCTAGCCCAATAGCCCGCTAGCCCACCAGGCTAATAGGCAGCCCAGCCCAGTAATATTGAAGCCTGTGGGCAGCCCAATAGCCCAATAGGACAAGCTATGGGTTGGTTTTTTTACCCATGGGCCCCCGGTGGGCCGGCCCATTAGCCCAACCCATTAGCCCGACCTGTTAGCCTGACTCATTGCCCAAAATTCATGACAAAATAATTTTGGGATTGGGTGGGTGAGGGATTGAACTTTAGACATTATAAAAAACTTTAAGACCACACTAACCACTAAATATTTGGAGTGATTGTGATACAATATGCATAATAAATATATATATTTTGGTATTAGTTTAGTAGTATGAAATATTTGAAGAATATGAAATAAATATACAATGTGCATAATAAATATATATATTTCCTTTAAGCAGGAAATATTTAAAGAATCAAATATTTGATTCTTCAAATATTTCTTGCTTAAAGGAAATATATGAATAATCAAATATTTGATTTTTCATATATTTCCTTGCTTACCGTTTGAACAATACAAAAGTCAGAATTTTGTGTGTGTGTGTGTGTGTGTGTGTGTGTGTGTTCAAGTATCCAATCTATAAATACCTATACCGTTTCTCTCATTTTACTCACAAAAAATCTCTCAAATCAAATTCAAACTCTCCCTAGACTATTCTCAATTTTTCATCTCTTATTATTTTTGCCCTCTTATAGTTATATACTCTATAGAATAATAGTATTATATTTTTATAGTTATATTTATACAATTACAAGTATCAAATAATCAAATTCTTCAAGTTGGAGGATTGGAACTTGGAGGCTTGAGCATCCAATTGCATTTGAAAATCAACTTCTCCAAATTGGAGTGGAACTGTGGAAGCTATTTGTCTCAAAATTCGATTGATTGGGTAACTTCTTTTCATAACTTTTATTATATACTTACTGTCTCATTATTTTTATACACTATTTTTGTTAGTTTTCAAAATTTTAAAATGACTCATAGAAATGATCACATCATACTAGATGATTTAGATAAGCAAGGGCAACATTTTGAGTCAATTGGCTCCCCCACATCCCCAATTTCCCCTACATCTAATGTTCAAACTAATAATAATACTACACTTGGCTCAAATCCAAGTTTTACTAATAAAAAATTAAAAAGTGAAGTTTGGAAAATTTTTGATAGGGTAGAGAGGATAAAACAAGATGGAACAAAAGAAATTAAAGCTATATGTAGCAAATGTGGTGATGAGCTAGCTGGTGGCCTAAGTGCGGGGACTAACCATTTAAAACGTCATATGTTAAATAGTAGTAAACGAAAAAATCAAATGGATATTAGAGATTTTCAACAATTAGGAAAAGACAAGGAGGGAAATTTAACTACATTTATTTACACTGATGCAAATGCACGTAATGAAGTGGTAGAATATCTTGTTAGAGCTGAACACCCATTTACATTTGTTGAAAAACATGATTTTACAGGAATTGTACAACGTGGTTTTACTCCACATTATAAAGGATTTTTTGCATCCACCGCAAAAAGAGATATTATGAAGAGTTTTAAATTTTATAAAGAAAAATTAAGAAGTATTTTGCATGCACATAGTGGTAGATTTTGTTTAACTTCTGACTTGTGGACATCAAGAAATAAATTAGGTTTTCTCTCTTTAACTATTCATTATATTGATTCTAATTGGAATTTAAATAAAAGAATAATATCATTTAAAATGTTGGAATGTCCACACACGGGATATAACATTGCAAATCTTATTAGTGAGGAACTTCAATACTGGGGGATTACTGATAAAATATTTTCAATAACACTTGATAATGCAACAAATAATGATACAACAGAGATGTTTTTAAAAGAAAAATTAAGCTTACCTTTACATGGTACATTATTTCGAATACGTTGTTGTGCACATATTTTAAATATAATTGTTCAAGATGGTTTATCAAATTTATCCTCATCTGTTTAAAAAATAAAAGATATTGTTCGTAATATTAATAGTTCTCAAGCAAGATATGAATTGTATATAAAATGTTGTATGGAATTGAAAAGAAACAAAAAAAATATAAATATTGATGTGCCTCATAGGTGGAATGCTACTTATCTTCTTTTAGATTCAGCAATAAAATATAAAGATGTTTTAAATTTATATTATTCTCATCTTTCTCAAAATTCACGTTGTCCTCTAGAAAAAATTGAAGAACATGATTGGCTATTAGCAGAACTTGTAAGAGACTTTTTAAAGGTTTTTGATGATTCAACAAAAAATTTTTGTGGTGTATATTATCCAACATCTTGTAGAGTTATAATTCAATTGACTAACATTTGTGCAAAATTTTCAAAATTTTATGGGCAAACTTTTGGAATATTTGATGAAACGTTAGATTTAATGAGACAAAAATTTGACAAATATTGGGGAGATATTCCTTTGATTTTTGGAATGGCTATTATTCTTGATCCTAGATTTAAGATTGAAGAGTTGAATGTTTTTTTAGAAATAATTTATAATGATGAAGTTGAAAAAATTCAAAAGACCATACAATCATTTCAAAATTCAATGACACAATTATTTGATTATTATGGAAATGCTTATAAAAATTCCGAAATTGGTGCCCAAACACAAAACACAAGAAGCGCTTTATCCTCTACTAGTTTTCTAGGTGACCAAGAAGAACAAAATGATTATCACATGGTTAAAAGAAGAAGAGAACAAGCATCTTCAGTAACATCAGGTGGGTTATCGAAATTTCAACGTTGTTTAAATCAACCTTTACTTGAAATTAATGAGGAAGGATCATTTGATTTATTGGGCTGGTGGAAAACAAATCAAAGTAAGTATCCCATACTTTCCATTATGGCTCATGAAATATTATCCGTTCCTGTTTCCATGGTAGCATCGGAAGCATCTTTTTCTACAGGTGGTAGAGTTGTATCTGACAAGAGATGTGGTCTTAGTCCTGAGATTGTTGAGGCACTTGTGTGCTTAAAGGATTGGAACTTAGCAGACACAAGACAACAAGAAGCAGAACAAGAAGCAGAATTAGCAGAGGCATTTGAGCGATTGAAGTTAGAAAGGCCTCAGTGGATGCCAAGAAGTCCACCACATGACCAACAATCCACCACTTCAAGATAATGCTTGGCAAATAGTTATAAAATTTATGAAACAAGTTTTTCAATTTTTTTCTTAGATAAAATTATTTGATGTTTCAACACAAATAGATTGGGAATTGCAAATGATAGACAAGTGTGTGGGTGCCGACCTAGTTGGGATGTACACATTATTAGTGATGCAACTATTTTCAGTCTAATATATTCATGAAAATTTCAATGTACTTATTTATTCTTATCAATACAAGTTAATTAATCTTATTTTAGTACCTTTTTAAGAGGTATGTCTTAGTATTTTTTTTTAATAGAAACTTTTTAGTAGATTTAATTGTTCAATTTGATAGTTTGTAATAATATATAATTATAATTTTTTTAGTTAAATTTTTATAACCCCATTGAAGACCCATTAAAAATGCCCATGGGTAGCCCATTAAATCCACCTCACTAGCCCAGCCCGCTAAGGCCCAAATGGGCATTGCCCATGGGTAGGGCCATGGGCTAGGGATTTTCCATCTAGCCCGGCTCAACCCAGCCCATTGACTAGTCAACGACCCGTTAAGCCCAGCCCATTAGACCCATGGGCCAAGTAAAAACGGGCCGGGTCGGCCTGGCCTGGCCCATTGACGAGACCTAGTTGACAACTTCAAGTTGGTCTCACATTCACCTTGAGATTGAGGAGGGGCTGTTAACGTGTATAGTGTTGTGGGCTTTAGGCCGAACTAGATTACTTGTATAGCACACATTATTGTACTACACTCTTACTTGTATTGCACTCATATGCCTCCTATATAAAGGCACTCATATATATTCTTTCACTGAGAAATACAATACAATTATTCAGTATTTCTAACAAACTCAATAGTTGGGGTGGGGTTGTTTTGAAATTTATAGACAATAGTTGCAGACCCGCGCAATGCCTGGGATAATTTTGATGTCATATTATTTTTTGTTAAGTAAAGAATGAGAATAATAGTTGAGATTTATAAGTAATAGTCCCAAACTCATCTTACAATAATGTGATTACATTGTAATATATATAATAAATTTTATGTAAGTAAAGAAGTCTTTATCTTAATTTTGTGTGTGTGTATTTTTTTTTTTTTTTGGCTAGGAAACATGTTGCACTTTCAATTATTATATATGACAAAATATTTTGTAATACGTTATAATAGTGTGAGATATGTATCAAAACACAACACAATTAAAAACTGGAAATGTATAATTTTTATTAGAACATGAAAATGAATCTTATTGGTTTCATATGAAAGCTAACATTATTTTGCATTTTTGGAGAAATTATTGAGCAATTTATCCAAACTTTGTTTCCATTTTATCACATAAGAACTATTAAACAAAATTATAATAGTTTCTATTTTAATAATCGCTAAACTCATGTATGAGAATCAACTATTACAAAAAAATTTCTCCCCAAAACATATATTGATTTCTATTATTCCTTTCCATACAATTTAAAAAATGTGAACAACTAAGGAAGCTAAATGCGTAGTTGATCATTTCTCCAAAAAATAAAAATGTGTACTAATCTTAGTCAATCAATAAATAGCATAAAAGAGGTAGGGGAAAGCAAACGTAATCACGGTATAATTGTTTATATATGTCCATATTTGTTTTTGTATAATAATACTCTTGCTTTCTAAAATATTCATGGTGCAATTGTATCTTGTTTGATCTCTCCTAGTTCTGCAACTTTAACCCGATTCACAATATATAAACCAATGATCATGAAAAAGAACCTAGCAAAATGAAGCTGAACACAATTTCTAAACTTTCTATATTTTGGGAAACCATATAGGTTTACGGAAAATTTAAAACTTTTTATATGGTCAGTTCTTCGCGGCCAATTATGGTCATTATATAAACCGGTTTGTGCGCAAGTCACATAGAGCTCCTCAAGGCAAAAATATGATTTCCTCCTAAGCAATAAAATATCATTGTAAGTGTTTTAATTTCGTAAAATAACTTGTTACTCTTACAAAATGAGTAAAATAATTATTTATATTGTTTATAATGAGGAAAAGGTTAAAATAGAATATTTAGGGCTTATCTTTTGTTGTGTGAACATTTAAAAAGAGTTCCTTCACTTGGTTCTACCATGATGTTGTAGTGGTTCCTCCACCAACAGTTCCTAGGATGTGGGTTTGTGGTTCCCCAAGCATAATGTTGTGGTTCCTAGGGGTACTAGGTCTTTAATCCATGAAACCCAAAACATTGGTTCCTTGAACCATGGGGCCTTTTAATCTAGGAACCCAAAATGCTAGTTCCCTGGCCACAGGATCTTCCTCCATGTTTACTAGATTTTGTCCTTTCCCTCTACCTTTGTAGGTCCTGCATAAGAACTATACAATACAAATGTTATCAAATAATTATTCGTTCCTTAGGTTATCAAATAAATGCATAGAGAAAAAATTGGTTTACTGGACCCTTGATTCGAATCCTCTATAGAGAAAGGGATCACCTGGCCTGGTCTGAAACAAACCAAATAGGAAAAAACAACCGATACAACACTCTTTCCAATTGGACATTTCCTTCCAAGATAGTCAGGCGAGGAGGATTTTGTGGGAGAGAGTGATATTTGATGTGTGCATGTTTTTGTACATGTTTCTTTAGAGTCTAAGTGATATTTTGAAGGGTTTTAAGGATACGGGATGAAGTCCTCTTCCTTGGCCCTCTTATTTTATTCTTTCTTTCTCCCCTCTCCCTTGCTGAACTCTTAGAATTCTTAGAATTATCAGTTTGAATCTCTAGAACTCTCCCCTTTTTCCCCAAACTCTCAAACTTTGTTATGCTTTGGGGTTCCTTTTATAGTGGACATGGTTTGGTACCCTAGGCAAAGATGTCTTTAGTCTGTTCGGTAAAACCATGTCCTCTAACAGGAATTTGAAAGAGTGCATTGGGCAGAGGTTTAGCTTCATTTGGCAATTATAACTCAAAATGAGTATTTAGCTTTAGCTACAAATGGAAGATGTCTTCTTGAAAATGGGTGACAATTTTGATTGAAAATGACAATTGAGAGGAAAGTGTGGGGAGATGTCATGCACATGAAGGAATTGAGTTTTCCACTAATTCATGCATTCCAAGCAAATACATTAACCAAGGGAAAACTTCAGGATCCTCCTTTCACCATAAATTACCCCCTTACTAACCAAACCACTTCTTCCTTACTACCAACTCAGGATCCCATGGGTTTGGACCATAGGTTACAAAAATGATACCTGGTTTTGTTGGATTTTTAATGACTTTTGTTGGGAATTTGAACATACACCTTGGCTTTCCCATGTGTCAGCCAAGGTCCTCTTCTCAAGGCTTTAAAAGGACACATCAAGGTTCTAGGGCCTTGATGTCGACTCTTCCTGGTTTGGCCTTTTTCCATAAATGACATAGATTCCTCCTTGCAATGGCTGAGCTTGGAAAGCCTCTGACAATCCTTCCCTTTGTTGCATGTCCTCTGCGTTGACTGAGATCCCTCAGTTTCTACGTCAGATACTAAATCGAAGGATACCATTCATCTCTTTCACTTCTCTCCACCTCTTGATTTTGACAGGACATCTAATGAATCTTTCATTCTTTCAAGGATACCTGTGAGTGGTTTGTTCTATCTTCTGGGTTGCCCACATCCTTCTCAGGATCTTCTAAACTTTCCCTTAAAGGATTCGCTTCTTGGAGGATGGGGATCCTGCTCATGGTCCAAGTTTGGGTCCTTTTTTTTTTTTTTTAATAACTTTCTTCTTTCTTTTTCCTTCTTTTAGGTCTTTGGGCCTTCATGGTCCTTTTTAACTTCACGAATTGGGCCTTCTTTTGTCAAGGCCCATGCTATTTCTTTGCTTTTCATGGAATAAGCTTTCTTGTTAAATTTTGGTCCTTAACAGTTGACAAAATATTAAGTTCGTCTTAAATATTTTGTTTATATTTTATGTATACATTTTTACTGATGTAGCATTGTAATGCGTTTAGGCTGATTTTTTCATATTATGTGTCAATTTAGATATTCGGTTTTCTGTATGATGCATATACTTGGTAAGGATTTCTAGTATTTTTGGTGTTTTGGTTGCTTTTAGTTCAATTAAAACTTAGAGGTTAAATTGTGATATTATTGTGTCACATGGTCTTTTTTTGCTTTTCATGGAATGGGCTTTCTTGTCAAATTTTGGTCCTCAATATTAGCCCCCCGAGCTCGTGGGTTACTTGTAGCCCACGAACAAGAAAATAAATTGTTCTTGGACACTTTCTTGGTTTGTAGAACCAATGTGTAGACCAAATAATTCTTGAGAGAAACTCCAAAGGAATTGCTACACTTCCTTCATGAAAGGAACGTTAATGTTGCCAAAAATTAGAATTCACCTTTGTGTCAGTATTAAGCTACAGATTGGTATTGGATTTTCTCACGAAACAAATCAAATTTGTCAAACCGACAATAAAGTATGCATATATAGCCAAATTATATTGGCATTGCATTTGAAAGTAGCATACTAATGTTTGCTAGCAATTCTAGGATATGCTTTTTTGAAGTAGCATACAAAAATCATGTTGAATGCATATTAAATCTCAATATAAGATAACATTGTTTTGTCAACAAGATTTTGCTTGTTTTACAAAATAGGTTGAGTGAGGGAAGCCTCCATGAACTTTGCCAAAGATATTCTATGCATTGTAGTACATGCTTGCTATGGTTAGGGTGAATAACACCAAGATGTTTACCAGATTTTTAGTCCATGGATAATGACTTACCGATGGGACCATGATATTATAAATCATTGAATCATATAAACATTCTAATTTAGAGTCCAAATCAAGGCTAGCTACTCTTCTCAAAATATGTTAAGAGATTAGAAAATTCCCTAAGGACATGGCTTAGGAGGCTTAAGAATATTCCCACGCCTTGCTTTAGCCAATTATCTTGCACTTCTAATGGATTCTCTTGATCTTTACCTTATTCTTTTTCCATATGGTGAGAGATAGTATAGTATTTCAAATTGCAACAAATTACACATATGTCATGCCACCAATTATATTGTTGTTGAATTGCTACATACCATATAGTTCATGAGCCAAAGAAAATAATAATCGCTAAACTTATGTAAAGTAAATTTTCCACCAGACTTCTCAATTTTTTTCAAGTGAAAGCTATATCTAAAGAACATTTTTAATCTTATTTTAGCCCCTAGTATATGCACTGGAAAAGCCAATTGTCAAATAAATCATGGTAGTATGGATTACTTCATGTATATGAAACCAGCGAGGATCTCAACCATGTAAGAATTCCAAATTTTGATTTTTTGATAACTGGTCATGTAAGAAGACCAAAATATTAGGATTTTCATTTCAATCCACATGAATAAAGTACTAGTGCATGGGTGATACCTCTTGCACAACATTTTGCAATGTTTTGATATATTCAAACATGGTATTAAT
The DNA here is from genome assembly GCA_030445155.1 of Quercus variabilis. Lineage (NCBI taxonomy): Eukaryota > Viridiplantae > Streptophyta > Magnoliopsida > Fagales > Fagaceae > Quercus > Quercus variabilis. Next base: position 8,046,621 of record CP129447.1, read on the forward strand.
GAGTGGGCTTACCAAAAGGGTACCTTTCTTTTGTTGAATTGAAGTACCTCCAAGCCTTTGGCAAATTTTGCACCTTGTAAGAGGAGAGAAATGTTGCTAGCTGGTTTGCAATGTCATTGACTAATCTCATTTTGTAGAGATTTGCAAAACCATCCATGCCTTTGTGGCTTCGAGTGACGTACTCTTAGAATATTTTTAAGTTATTCCTTCCTTGCTTCCACATAAATATTGAGATGATTTCCTTAGGTTCCATTGAACCGATTCCTTTCAAGGAGGTCAATCTTGTACATTTTATACACCCACTTTTGGGTTTTCATATCCACTCGAGGCTCTTTTTCTTTGCACCCCTCATTGGGCCTTGCTCAACTTTCACCCATTGTTGGGACATCCTACAGCTTGTACCTATTATTGGTATGTACTTAAGGTTTGTACCCATTACTGGGATATGCTCATAATCTGCGCCCATTGCTAGGATGTGTTGCGGCTTGTACCCATTACTAGGACATGCTTATAATCTACACCCATTGCTAGGACGTGCTGTGGCTTGTACCCATTATTGGTACATGCTTAAGGATTTTTTCCATTATTGGGACATACTTATAGTTTGTGCCCATTGCCGGGGCATGCTAAGGCTTGTACCCATTACTGGTACATGCTCAAGGTTTGTACTCATTATTGGGACATGCTTATAATCTACATCCATTGCTAGGACATGCTGAGGCTTGTACCCATTACTAGTATGTGATCAAGATTTGTACCCATTACTAGGACACGCTTATAATCTGCGCCCATTGCTAGGACATGCTGCAGCTTGTGGCCATAAACTTTTGCTCTTGACTAGTTTCTCGATCGTACTTGGAAACTTTTGCTCTTAGCCAACTTCTGGGCCATGTACTTAGAAAATTTATTCTGGGACAAGTCTTGGGCCAGGTACTTGGAAGATTTGCTTTGTTCCAAGTCTTGAGCCATGCACTTTGAAAATTAGTTCTCGTCCAATGTACTGGGCCAAATACTTGGAAGCTTTGCTCTTTTCAAAGTCCAGGGCCATGTCACTTGGAAAATTTGTTTTAGTCCAATGTCCTAGGCCAGGTACTTGGAAGATTTGCACTGTTCCAAGTCCTGGGCCATGCACTTGGAAAATTTGTTCTGGTCCAATGTCCTAGGCCAGGTACTTAGAAGATTTGCTTTGTTCCAAGTCCTAGGCTATGCACTTGGAAAACTTGTTCTAGTCCAATGTCCTATGCCAGGCACTTGGAAGATTTGCTCTATTCCATGTCTTGGGCCATGTCATTTTAAAAAATTTGTTCTTGACCAAGTTTTGAGCCATGTGTGGTTTGTTCCCAGTACTGGGACATATCTATAATCTGTACCCATTATTGGGCCATTGAATTCTTCAATCTTCAGAAAGGTTCCTTTGTAGCCCTCATTCTCTAGTGGGGTCACTGAATTGATTTCTTTTCTTTTCTTCAAGAGTTTAAGGATTTGTTTCCTTCTCCAAGAGACTTCTAAAATATCTTCCCTTGGCTGTGAACAAGTCCTTCGTATAAACACTCTTTTTTTTATGGTCCATCCAAGGTTGCTCTCATTGGTGAACTGGTGGCTTGGGAGAGTTTAACCAAGATAATTATGTCATGGTGCTTTCTTTAGGTGGGGGCTCCTCTTACAAGGATCTTGGAAGAGGAAAGCTTCCTCTAGGCATGCATGTTAGAGGCTAATTTAACAAACCTCATGGTCCGTTTCTTTCTAGGGAGCTCCACTACTGCTACTTTTCTAATGATCTCCTCACTCAATGAGCATTCCTCTTCTTGAGGGAACTGGGCCAATGAGTCCGCTATGGCTTAGCTCTTGACAACTTTGGGGATCCTCAAACCTATGTTGTATTAGGAATTTAATATTAGTCACTGGGTCACTCTTCAAGGCATCAAGGGCTGATGGAGGAGGGCTTTTATTGGATGGGAGCTCATCACCAATAGGATTTGGTGGGCTGAAAAGTAATGCTTCAATTGTTGAGGTACATGACCACCAGACACGCCATTTCTATGTTGGGATACCTTGTTTCGGTGTCCTTTAATGCTCTGTATGCCTAAAAACAACATCTCATATACAACAATAGTGGTTTTGCCACAGATTGGTGCCTATAAATGACCCATGATCCGTCGAAGTTACATGAAAGGAATTTTGTTGCTTAACTCCCCACATGAAAGCATTTTCCCTTTTTTTTTCAACAATTTGGATAGTCCACTAGTGACCAAAGTTGGTCCTGGTGTGAACCTCCTAATGTAAGAAACTCTTTCTAAGAAGCTCAAGTTCCTTAACCGTGATAGGCCTCTTCATGGTTGGACTGGGTCCAGTTTTTCGTGGCCTATTGGGGTCATTATATGAACCGATTTGTGCGCAAGTCACATAGAACTGCTCAAGGAAAAAAAATGTGATTTTATCCTAAGCAATAAAATATCATTATAAGTGTTTTAATGTCGTAAAATAACTTGTTACTCTTACAAAATGAGAAAAATAATTATTCATAATGAGGAGAAGGTTAATATAGAATAAACCAATTGTAAGAGTAACGTTAATTGTAGGGAAGTTTTGAAAATAACACCTACATGATAATTGATATGTAGTTTTATATATATATATATATATATATATTTGTTTAACATGGAAAAAGTATGTGGGTAAGAAATGCAAGTTAGTGGGATTTTAAAAAGTTTTGGATTTTAAAATGTAACACAATTTTTCATATTTATCCTAAGTGAGTAGGAATGTAGGATAAATATAGATAGATAAATAAGTAATAAAAAAACAGCATGAAAAAGATTTATTTTTTTTAAAAGACGTAAACATGCGTTTTTTAAATAAACCTATATTTATCCTAAAAGAAGAAAAAAAAGTTCATTTAAATTTTCTAACCAAAAAAAAAAAACCAGGTTCCTATTAAAAAAAACCATGTTAATTATTATTTTTTTAAGTATCCTTATTCTTATCCTATATTTCTATGTAGTTTTATTTTATTAATTTATCCCATGTAGTTAAAAGAATATCAGTTTTGACAAAGAAACATAGTAAAAATAAAAATAAAAATAAAACTGTTTTTTTATTTATTTTTAAATTTACCTAAAATTTAGAAGTTTTTAAATTAGTAATTTTAGTATTTTACATATCTAACCTTATTATTTAAATATTTTGAATGGTTGGATTTGAGGGTACTTTAAAGGGGATGGATGGGAATTGTAGGGAAATGTATGGAAATTGACTTAGTTTGAAGTAGTCACCCAAAAATATTAAGACCGAGAGGAAATACACTAAGCAATCAATTGGTTTATTCTTCAATATGAATGAAAATGTGATTATAAATAGGTATTTATAGAACCACAAAACTATTCTATTGGCAGTGGTGGCTCTAAAGATTTTTTTCTAGAGTCGTCATTATGAAACTTAAATTATACAAAATATAATAAAAATAGAATTTCATATATTGACCCAAAAAAAAAAAAAACATGCAAATACATAAGATCTTACAATTTTCTTCTACAAATTTTCTTATTTTGAAATTGTTGCATGATAGTCTTATTATCAATGTTATAAGTTAGATATCTTTCAAAATTTTAGTTCAATAAAATTTTTCTTACGCTTTTTCTTTTTGTTTGTAAAGGCCACATATATTGTTAAGGGAACCAAAGTTTGGCTAAAAACTTAGTTGTAGTTTAAGGCTACAACTCTCACTAAATAAATTTAACATCACTACATATTTTAAAATTTTAACAATTGAATTGTATTTTCTTTATATTCTTTAAATACATGCCAAATTTTATGCCAATTGGATATTATTTACTATTCGATCCATAAAATTATTTTTTATGTATAATTTTAGACTACAAAAACTTAAAATTTAAATGTCTAATTGATGACATAGCTATTAATCTTTGATTTTATTGATTTTTTGCAAGCATAGATGATATAATAAGAAAATGTAATTCAACGGTGGATTTTATTTGTCAAAATTCACATTCAATTATAAAAAAAATTAAATGACGTTGTAGCTTAATCTACAACAAAGTTTGTTGCTATAACTACCCTAGCGTCAATGTAAAGTTGCCCCTATCTATTGTCTCACATGGCCTTATTCTAATGGTTATATTATTCTTCATGTGTATTAATAATTCCAATATGTATTAAGTGTCCATTTGCGATCCGCTTATTTTGCTGAAAGTACCGTAGATAAAGGTAAAATTTAGCTAAAATAGTACAGTGGGACCTATGAATAGTATCAAAAAGTGCAACGAAACTTATAAATAGTAGCAAAAATAAGCTAATTTTTGTCAATTTATTTTACTATTTACCTTATTTTTGCTATTATTCATGGGTCTCACTATACTACTTTAACTAACTTTTACTTTTATCTATAGTATTTTCAGTAAAAAGTTTTCAATTTCACCAAATTAAGTAGATCCCAAATAGACACTAAATGTGATTAACATGTTTAGGATTATAACTAACCAACTAATCAACTATCATGCTTGAAATTGTAACTATCTAACCAAGTAACTAACTTGGAATTGTAACTAACTAACTAACTGACTAAATGTCTAACTAACTAAAAGCATCCACATCAGTGGATGGAAAATCATGTATAATAGAAAAAATTACAATTTTTACACATTTTGTCTCAAAATTGCTCCATATCAGTGCTTCCAAAATCTTGTATAATCATGTATATTTATCCATGAGCTACAATAACCGTGTATATATACACGATTACTGTAGCTCATGTATTTATTATTTTATTAATATCAGTTCGCACCAATTTTTCTCTCTTCTCTCCGTGCACAACTACCTCAGCTCCTCATCTTCTTCTCCTCAGATGCACACAAACACAAATACACCCACACACAAACACATCCACATAGACAAATCAATACACAAACACACCCAGACACAAACAAACCCACACAGACAAACCCATGCTACAGTTGCTAGATCGGTGCTTGCGCTACAATTGCTTGATCGGTGCTTGACCAAGAGGGAGTGGGTCTTGCTGGAGATCGGTGCTTGAAGATCTGATCAGTGCTTGCTGGAGATCTGACCGGGTATAGAGTTGGGTTTTGTTTGGAGATTGGGTTTTTTTTGGAGATTGGGTCTTGTTTGAGAAGTGAAGTTGTCTATGGAGATCTGATCGGTATAGAGATGGAGACAAAGAGAGAGATGACCGATCGGTGCTTACTGGAGATCTGACTGGGTATAGAGATGGGTTTTGTTTGGAGATTGGATCTTGTTGTTTAAGGAGTGAAGTTGTGGAGATCTGACCGGTTTTGTTTGGAGATTGGGTCTTGTTGTTTAAGGAGTGAAGCTGTGGAGATCTGAGATCTAGATAAAGAGAGAGATGAGTAGAGAGAGATAGCAACAGATCAGAAAAATGGGTAGAGAGAGAGAGAGAGAGAGAGAGAGAGAGAACGCGTATGTAAATAGGTAGTTGAGAGAAATAATAAAAAAATTGGGAAGAATGAATATTTTATTAAAAAATCTTGTAAAATAAATGAACTGATGTTGGTGTTTTGTAGAAGTGAATGTGTAAAATAAAAAAAAAAAAATAGGTTTTTAGTGTAAAAATGGATGTGTAAAATACACATACTGATGTAAATGCTCTAAGTGCAATATTATAACAATTATTAGCTATATATTTATAGGACTTTCTAACATTTAGAAATTCAAACAAAAGAAACACCTTAATTAGCGTAGATGTAGATGATACAGAAGTTATTCCTATGACTTTTTTCACGAACATTACAAATGCAACCGAAAAGCACACAGCCCACTCGTTCAGCCCACTAAAGGCCCGTTGGGTATTGTCCATGGTTGGACCATGGGCCGGGATATTCCTTTTCATCCCAGCCCATTGTTGACCCTTGAATATAGGATTTGGTTAGCCCTATTGGCTTTTTGCCTTTCAATTTTCAAGTCCAAGCCCATGCTAGGCCTAACCCTTCCATCTCTTCAGGTTCTTCAGGTATTTTGACTATTTTCAGCATTGAAATGTATTTCTCATTTTGGGTAAAAATATTCAAAAGAAGATATTTCAATTTCAAATTTTAGTTTAAACTAGTGTGTAACCCGGGTATATGCACAGATACAATTAAAAACAATTACAATTATATAATTTAAATTATATATTTTTTTGAGAAGATATTCAAATTATACATAGTATTAGTTTACACATTTTTTAAACTACATATTTCTAAAATATACAATAGTTTCTTATTAATTATATATATATGTATGTAAGGACTAGCTATGGAACCTAGGCCCACCAAGAACAGTGGAAGCTAGCCTAACAAGTCCAAAACAATAAATTTGTTAGAGATTGGATCTTACAAGCAAGTTACTAAAGTAAGTAAGTGCAGTCCTTAAGTAGATTGGGTTCAAGACAATAGGATTTAACATACAAAATGGTCCAAAATATCACTCATCGGTTTAGTCCAAGGATGTAATGTTCTTATATTTGATCAAGTTTCATTAGTTACAAGGTGTTCTTCTCTCTGTTCCTTTTCTTCTCTCAAATTGCCTTCCCCTTTTTTATGAAAGCCATTTCCTTATATAGTCCATTCTCCATATATCTCAGCCTTCCACCTATTCAATTTCTGGGAAATATCTTGGATGCTTGTCCCATCAAGGCTATTTTGAAGGTAATAAGAAGGGTTGTGAGTTGGGATGACATTGTTCAGGTGTCATTTCTTCATAAATGCGGCCAGATCAATTGGTGCAATGCATTTAATATGGTGGTAGCAATCTCCTTCCTAGATATTTCCTCCTTCCATTGTTGGTACGGCTGTGCTACTTCCCTTGAAGCTCATCTTTCCAAAATGGTTGACTTCCTAAAGCACTCCCAATGTGGCTTTAATGCTCGAGAACCTCAATTGCTTCGTCAATTTCCTCTTTTCTCCTCGGCCTTCTGGCTTAGGTTTGCATGGACCCTTTAACCATCCTCAGGTACCTACTCGTCCCCAAGCGTGGCCCATAACCAAAAAATGTACTCAGTTTACCTACCCTCACATTATATATATATATATATATGAAATTTAAAATTTAATTGAATTTAGATTCTTCAGTTTTTACGCCCAATAATTCATTTGCCACAAAAATTAAAAGATTAAATGGACATGTAGTACAAAATTGGACTCCAATTGAAATCTAATTTAAAATCTAATTGAATTTAAATTCTTCAATTTTACACTCAATAATTCACTTGGCACAAAAATTAAAAATTAAATAAGATGAGTGGAGTAAAATTGAGAATTTAATTAAAATCTAATTGGATTTTCTATGAGTTTTGGTTTTTAATATATACATAGATGACTTAAAAAAAAGAAAAAGAAAAAAAAGAGTGCAATTTTTATAATGGGTGGATTGGAGTTTTACTAATAGATGGATTTGAAATGATTACTAATTAGATTTAAAATGTCATTTTGAATCCATTACATCATAAATATTTTTTTATTACAACAAAATCCCAACAACTCAAATTATCTTGTATTATTAAATTTATTCATATAAAGTAATTTATACTAGCTCCTATTAAAAAAAAAAGTACTTTATACTAGCAATTATTCATCAAATCTCTTGATTTAAATCCTTACGTTCAAACACGAAAAGGTGAATTCATCGTATTTTCCCATTTACAAGTTGAGATTGAATGACGAAAAATTTATTTGCCTTATTTAAATTTTCAGAAGTGAGATTTCTTAAGCACCATTCTTCTTTATTTGTGTGTGTGGATTTGCTTGCATTAACCTATAAATGCAAGACTAGAAAAGAAATACAGTTTGGTATTTTTTTTCCACCAAATATGTTGCCCTATTAATATATTTTCCAGCAATCAATGCAGCTACTTGAGCTAGGCATAGAATAGAAGAAGGTGATATAATATACTACTTATCCAATATGCGAAGGAAATAATATTTGCTTTGTTGCCGTTGGGGTATACTTTTACATATATGCATATATTTAACTCTGGCTGGAAAGTTTATTTGATTTTATTGGTTTTTTAAAGTAATTTTTAATTATGTTGTGATGCCAGATATACTTAAAATTATAGGTTCAATTTGGGGGTTCTTGCCATTCTACATAGGACATAATGGAGCTTGTCTTTTGTTGTGAAATTTTTGTTGCAATTTTAAAAGAGATGATTCTTATTTGAATGATATGGATGTTTGAGCCCAAATCTCATGTCCCATGCTTTTTGTTCCATTCTATACTTCATTAATAAAAATTTGCTACATCTTCACTTAATTAGTTAAATTCTCCCATTATGACTTTTCTTATTTAACTACCTATAATAAAATAAAAAACCCAACATCTCCCTACCACCACCACCAATGTATTTATTAGTGGAGTACAAAGTGGGACAAGAAAAATTAAAGGTTTTGACTCATGGATATCCCCCTCCCCCCGCCTTTCTCCCAAAAAGAAAGGTACAGATGTTTGTCATTTAAAATTATTTTGTACTTTAGATATACTATGCCTCTGACATTATAGCAGGTTTCATATGGGAATCCACAAGTAAACCTATCCTTATATAATAGGAGGGTGTATTGATGTATTGTACTGAGTGCACTGAATAATTTCATTAATGTCATGAGAAACCTTTCAACTTGCCTTTGGTGCCTAGTTTGTTTAAGTCTTTATTGGCTGATACTCATGTTGAATCCCTTCAATTCTTCCCATTGCATGAACTGTACACAAAGTTTGCTAACTTTGCCGATGAAAGGAGAGAAGCAAAAGAAAAATACAAAATATTATGTAATTCAACTGTTTTTCTTTCATTTTGCATCTTTTTCATTCCTTTTTTTTTTCTCAGTAGGAAAAAACACTTGTTTTAGAAGAAAAAAAAAACTCAATATCAGCACCCCTATAGACACATTAAAACTGGCTAGGAGGGACTTATACAACTCATGATCACTATTGGAGAAATGCAGGCAACTGGATTTATTGCCACTCAATATAGAAAACCTCTTCTCTCTCTCTATAGACAACTACATAATGAATACACAAATAAGAAGAAAAAAAATCATAGAGCAACTTTCATCAAAACCCCATAACAATATTCTCACTTAGCATTCCCAGTTTTCCTCTTTCTGTCAGTTGGAACAGCCAGCCTTCCAGGTTTTTGCAAAGCTTGACTAACCCCATTGGGTGGTTTGATCCGAGATGGTGTAGGAATCAGTGATGGAATTAAACTCCTGGTTACAAGCACATAATTCAAAACATTCTATTAGAAACATGTAAAATGGCAAGCCTAAGTGCAACCAATGCAAGGTTTCTAGTATGTGGAGAGGGAAGCATTATTTCACTCCACATTGCAGCACAAAGAAAATTCAGAATTCTGCTTAAAGAAGGACATAGTAAAATATAAGCATTTAAGACAGGCTACCTTGATTCTTGTATCATTGCTGGCTTGGGATTTGTTTTCTTTTGTTTTGACTTCAAGCCATTGGAAATATTGGTAAGTTTAGGAAGATTCTGTTGCCAATGCATGTCTGGCTCTGATGAATCACTAGTTGCAACCTCAAGCTCATCAGAATCATCAGTGGCCACTTCATACCGACCGCTAGGCACATCATAGTCCTGGATGTCCTTTTTGTTGGCTGTTAGTTTATTGAGAGCTTGTTCTGGGTATATTTTTGAAGGTGCTGGGATATAACTCTCACCAAACATCTCAGAAGACAATCTGTTGTCTTCTTCCCAATGTCTCACCAGAGTTTCATCTCCACTTGCACTGTCATGCTTGTTCACCATGATCTTATCAACCCATTCGCCAGAAACAAAATCCTTGTCATCCTCTTTTCCAATTAGTGTAGGACTGCCAACAAGTGGCCAGGGAGGTGAACTCATCAACATGTCGTGAAAATCTAGGCTACGTCTTTTTGGTTTTAGTTTGGATTTACTCCGAGCCTGCAAATATGACCATGAACTGCGTTTTATAAAGGTATTAAATAAATGTAATCGTTAGATTTTTAGGCACCACAGTTTAGTTCAATCGTTGTAGAAATGAGTCAATTTTCAGCTTTCTCATCAAATTTAAGATTAATTTATTTCAGTGATGCACTTAATCACTAGGACATTTCAACAAATAATGCTGTTTAAACCTTTTCTTATAATCTTCTGGTGATGACTATAGTCTAAAATAACTCCTTATTTCCATGCGATTTAATATTCCTTTTCTATTTGGAGAAGACTTAATTTTGCCTCAAATGGTATCAAATATAAAATAGAACAATTTCCTCTAAAAATGCTGCCAGATCTCAATAACAACTTTCTAAAACTGATAGGAAGGCAAATTGAAGTTCAAATAAAGTCCTAGTAGAGTGAATCCCACCAAATAGCTGGTTAAAGATTCAAACTCAAAATGAAACTTTGATGAAGGATGAAGCAATCATGGGATCTAAGCCGATTGGTCTATCCTTTCAACTTTTCATTATCTCTATGCTTCATTAATTATCACATTTTACAATGCCAAAAGATTATAAAATATATCACTGGAGACAGAAATATGTAACAGTAAGAATGACAAAAAATGATGACTTCAATCCACACTTTGGTATACATGGCATTCCTGAGATGAATCCGTAGTGTTCAGACAAAATCAATTTACGTAGCTAACATGAAATCAGGGCCTATCAACCAGTTATGGCATTTGGTTCATACCTCTACGTTACCCACATCGTCCATTGCTTGCCTACGACCTGCTGAGAAGTCTCCAAAACTTCTCCAACTAGGATGGGAAGGAGAAGATCCACATGACTTCATTTTTGATCTTTCTGGGCTAGATTGAGAGCTTCGAATACTCTCTGTGTCTCCCTCCTTCTTTAATAATGCGGCTTTAAGGCTAGCAATCTAAAAAGAGAATAAACAAGACACATTTATTTTTCAACACAATTATCAAAGAACAAAAGGCATATGTGTCAACTTCTTAATTTATAATACAGAAATAAAAATAAAAATAAAAACAAATGGGCAGCCTAAAGATAAGCCATCTGAAATAAAATTAACAATTACTATAGACCTAACATGTTTGAGACTGGGAGCAGAGAAGTTAAGGAATTTTCTCAAATTCATCAAGCAAAACAAACAGAAAAATGAAGAGTAAAAACCTGTTCTTTAAGTTCTTTCACTTCTGAATTATCTTTGTTGACCCGTGCAGCACCAAGCTCAACGGTGGAAACCCTTTCAGCAAATTTGAGTGTACTAATTGTTTCTCCAAGAGCTTCAGGCTCCGGACTAATGTGAACAAACATGAGAGTCTTTGCTTGCCCTCCTAATAGATACAAAAACCAATAAATTAACAATATGGAAGAGGATGTTTCTATAGGCAAGAGGACATTGAGAACCTCACCAAGTGAATCTTGGAGCAGTTGCGTAAGTTTGCTGTTCCTATAAGGAACATGTGAACTCTTTTGTGCAAGAGAGTAGATCACATCTCCCAAGGCAGATAGAGATTTGTTGATATGTTGTGCCTCCTTTAATCTATCTCCGGTCACCTCTGATTTGTCAACCCTTTCACTTCCTGCCAGGTCAACTAGATGCATACAACCACGGAGAATAGAACCAGATGTCAAGTCTCTTCCTTGAACATGAACTGTAAGGCAGCTGGAAATAGATAACATACAGAAGTTAGTGTCCATTTTCGCATATGGGAAGACTAGAATCAATGTTCTCAAAATCAGGAGATGATGAAAAACAGATATGATATTATTATCCTTCATTCATGTAAGAAACAATAACTAGATGGAAATTTTTAAAAAGAAAAATTGCTCTATTCTAAAACTTATAAGACAAAATTAACTACACCTGTGGGAACGACTACTCCGATCATTCATGGCTGTAGCACCCACTGAACGATTCTTTTGCCCAAGGTTCATCAAATTTATAACATCAGATGTTGTTGATACTGGTACAAGGTTTGCTTCAGGTACATTGATTCCGTTTTGAGAACTGTTACGAATTTCTAATGTACTTTGGAGTTAAGGACACATAAAGGAGTAAGAGGTGCATTGAACAAGGCATACAATCTGTTTGGATAAAGCTTTTTGCTGAAAGATTTTTTTTTTTTTTTTTTTCTTTTGATAAGCAAAAAAGATTTTTTTATACTGAAAGCTTATTTGCTAAAAGTTAGTTAAAGTATAGTTATAACTCAAATGGTGAGGCTTTAAACAATTGAATATAAGAAAATATGTTAAAAAGCTAAAAGAAAAAAAAAAAGTTGTCAAATGCACATTAAAATAAAGATATAAACTAGTGTTGCGAAGGATATCTTTTGTTGACACCATCTGACACAAGGAGATCCTTAACTTGTTCATTGTAAATTTCAAGCATCTGTACAGAAATATCATAGCAAATGGTGTCTTTCCTCTGTTCTGAGAGGAGAAATAGATCACCCAATGCTCTATAATTTACACCTTGACCTTCCTCTGTAAGCTCTCTGGGTCCACTCTGGTTTGATAGATAAGACAAATTAATAAAACTAATAGAAATGATAAATGTTCTTTGGAAAACATAAATCAAAGCCTTATAGTGAAAGAAATTATCAAATATGATGAGGATGTGGTGAATCTCTCACCATTGTATAAGTTTTCCCTGATCCTGTTTGTCCGTAAGCAAATATACAAACATTGTAACCATCAAGAACAGATCGAATCAGAGGTTGGGTGTCTGAAAATACCTCCTCTACAAAAAATGATAGCAGCTGTAAGGAAACTTGACAAAATAATTCTTTGTTCAAAATACCTACCCTGCAAAAACATACCTTGGGTTGCTGAGGGACCAAATATTTTGTTGAAAGTGAATGATTTCTTCCCCTCTCTGCTATATTTTAAAGGGGCAATAATTGAAATATTTCCTTCCTCTATGTGATCCACAGAACTCAAACGGTTTGGTTGGCCAGGCAGGAAAGGCCTCACTCGGCAGTATACCCTAATATTTCCTAATCAAACATAATAGATGTATGTCCATTAGATCTTGTTGAGAAATTTAATCAAGTGTTAATGACTGAAGTCATTAAGTTAAACTTTAAACCAACTGGAATGTCACCTTTCAGGTCCTGCACTTGATTGTATAGCTTGCGGTTTTCTTCAAGAACTCTCTGGTATCCAGAAGCAGCATGAGCCAGACCGTGCAGGTGCTTACCTATCAAGGGAAGCTAGTATATCATTCCTCCTTCAAGAACTTTATAAAACAATGCAAGTTTTGATTTATAATGTACCTAGATTGTTGAATTCCTCCTGGTACTTTGCCTGCAAAAATTGCATTCCTGTTTTTGTACTATGAAGAATATGTTTCAGCTCCTACAGGATTTAGAAAGCAAAGTCACTAATTGCATGCAGATTAACAGCTTTCCAGCCAGCAAGTTTGATACTACTGCAACTTACCAGAATATCTCTTTGTTGTTGTTCAACAAACATATTCTGTTTCAAAAGCAGGCTTTTTGATCCCTCATCAAGATCATACTTCCGATCATAACTTTCCTCCTCTTTATATTGCATGCCAGATTTTTCTTCCACCTTAATCATATTGAGAGAATAGGTCACTCATATGTGCCGATACAACAAAGAAATCAACTTGCTTGTCAAAACGATATATTTTGAGTGTGAAAAATTTATCACTTGCATTTTAAACTTTCTATGTCGTGTGTAAATACCTTTATATCATCAGAAGAAGTTTTGGATAGAGAATCATCAGGGCCAGATACTGCCGTATCTTTCGCAGTTGTTTTCATCTGTCATATTACCAGAAACATTAATATCACCGACAATTAAAAAAAAAAAAAAAAAAAAAAACAGAAAAAGAGTTTTCTATAGGAAGAACATGATTTCTGTACTAGCATCAGCAGAAATTAGGATCCTGACCCTTCACATAAATCATAGTCAAAGGCAGCAAGGAACTATGCTAGGCAAACACCAAGTGTATGAGGTGGAATATCAATAAAAAGCCAACATTTACCTGTTCATTTTGGCTTTCCAAGCGACGGTTGAACTCCTCCATGACTTTATTAAGCATAGATTCTACAATCTGTGACAGGCTCAAGAGTCAGTTGTTACTCTAGTAAAAATTACAAAAATACATATCACTAGTTATGAGTTATTACAAAGAATGCTTAGACCAGACAAGAAGACTAAAAGAATGGACATGTAGGAAAATATTGTGAGACCCAACACAAATTAAGGTTGGATTTTACACATAAACTTAGTTTGTGGACGAATCTCAAATGGTTAGTGTCATCTAACTGGGGCAATATATTCTCTAAAATGTATCCATGGTTGGAGTCGGTAATTTTTATAACTTCTGCAAATTCCTGCTTAGTGCATACTTTGCAGAATTGTAAGCAATCTCCTCAAAATCTATTTATATCAGGACAATTCAAAACAAAGAAAGCACCAGTACACTCACAACTGGAATTTCTTCTTGCTTCTTATTGGAGAGAACTTCACGGACTAGCATATTTAAGGAACGAGAGGAACCCTGCACATAAGAACACATAAAAACTTTTGGTGTCATGCTACTATGAAAAGTAAAAATTAATATAAAAAGAACAGAAATTCAAAGCTCACTAACTGCTTCATTGAGGTCATGGCTGATATCATTGTGCGAAGATAGATCACTAGACAGTCTCTGTAGAGACTTCTCATTCAATGATGAGGCCCTTGAAAAAGAATTCATGAATGGTTCTGAATTTTTTCGTACAAAGGATTTCACACAGATAGGTGCTTTCAAATTTGCACCAGGTTTCCATGATCCATTCCCACCTCCTTCTTTCCATTCACTATATGATTTGATTGCTAGAACACAGTTGACAATCCTAGCAGATTTTCCTCCCTGTACAGTCAGGAGATTAAAGCAATGTAACATCAGACTGACAACTCTCTCAAAGTAATTATGTGCCATATTGGTTCATCATCAACCCAAAATAAACACTTTTTCCCCCAAGTTACATCCAAAAAAGAGAGAAGGACAGGCAAGTTTGAAATGGCATTATACAGCTTTTCCTTTTTTCTTTTTTCTTCTTTCTTTTTTGACTAAGTTAACTAAAGGCAAGAGGGCTGTAGAATCTGAGGATGAAGCCCATTATATAGATTTTCGTATTCATGTTAACAACATCACACACCTGTTCCAAATCAGAGGCTTCAAAAGTTGGAAGCCCCAATTCTTCCACAGCTACAAGGAAATTTCTGACATTTTCAAAGTACTGGAATGCAGATAGAGCTGCCCCATCAGGAATAACAAGAGAATCACAAGGACCCTCAACCACCTAAATTAGTCAATAAACATCATCAAAACCAACTAAAATATGTATGAACAGACATGTGAAAAGCTGAAATGAAAATGAAAACCTTGCTGAATCATACCTTTGACACAGCTCCAGGGTGAACCTTGTTAAGAACATAGCATAGGATTTTTCCACTTCTCAACCCAAGCCTGAATTCTTCTTCAGAAGGCTCGGCAGGCAATTCCTTACCCACACCCACTCCAACCGCCCTTCTGAGCCATCCGGCTGCTTCATATCTTCTCAAGGCTACACAATAATGCAGCAACCTTAAATTTCTTTTCTTATTAATTACATCTCAAGCTAAGAGAAACCACATTTTCACCAACCAACACCAATATAAAGAAGGTTAGAGCCTTAAGAGGACTAGATAGCAAAATCTTGATTTTACTGCAGAATTCATTTTGTTGATTTCAGCTCTATCTTATCTAGAATCCTTTCCAAATTTCATTGGAGCATAAAGCAATTGAGTAATAAGCTTTTCAAAATTTAAGGATTTGAGCTGGGACCTCCTATTCTAATTCTAACTTCATCGCTATAATTCCATGCAACAAAAATGTTAAGCATTCATCCATGATAAAGTTCCAAAACCTCTTGGGAATGAGAATTGAAAAGAAAAAAAAAATTATTGCAATGAGAAAGATGATACAAAAAATGAGATTATTGGACAATGAAAAATCATATCATAATTAAGACATATTTTTGTGTGTAAATTTATAAAATTTACATAAGATTGTAATCACATGATTATCCCCTCACATAATTCATTACCACTATAAAATGTACATCAAATCAACCTTATACTTTACAAAATTTTCACTGTCATAAAATATATGCTAAAGCCATAACCTGTATAAAAACAATTTACAAGAAATGCTTCCTCTGCTTTATCAAAGAAACCAATAAATCCAAAATTCAATCAATTTTTATAGAAAAAAAAAATTAAACATTGAAGTGCAAATAAAATTCAAGAAATGATTTGATCATACAAGTTTCCTCAGCCTTCCTTGATGCCAATCCCATATCGCTTGATCTGGTACTATGTTTTTGAAGAACATCTTCCACCATTGAAGCTATAGAGAAAGGCAATACTTGCTCTGTTGCCATTGCTTTCTTTATCACACACCAACCCAGAAAATATTTTGATCACAAACTCAGATTTCAAATCATACCCATTAACTCAAAGGCCTTAAAACTTCCAAAAACAAC
Source organism: Quercus variabilis (assembly GCA_030445155.1). NCBI lineage: Eukaryota > Viridiplantae > Streptophyta > Magnoliopsida > Fagales > Fagaceae > Quercus > Quercus variabilis. The sequence goes on from CP129447.1 coordinate 8,063,140, forward strand.
TTCAATTCAATAATTTACATAGAAATTATCAAAAATTTGAAATTTTTTTGTTTGTGGTGTAAAATTTAAGAAAAAAAAATTATTTTAGCTGAATTCACAGGGAAATGGAGGAATGAGAGACTAGGGTTTTGATGAGTTGATCCGTGAAGAGAGAGAGATTTGTGCAAAGTGAAGAGAGAGAGAAGAGAAATTTTCTTAGCTCTTTCCCTTACTTTCCCTCTGTTTCTCTCACAGTTTTCTTGCTCTTTCTTTTTCTCTCTGTCTAATATTAGTGGAAAAAAGATTAACCGAACCTGGCTCCGAGCCTCTCGGCATGGACTTGATGGTATATATTTTTCCTATATAATTATTTCTAAATTTTTTATAAGCAATTTTTGTTTTTAAAATTCTTTTCCTTGAGAAGAAAAAAAAAGTACTTTTTAAGCTATATATATATATTAAATTTTTTATAACTAATTAGAATTTTGACAAAGGACCTATTATGAAGTTCTTAAAATCTCAACTATTTATCGAAAAGTATTCAAGTAATTGATGACATGATAAAATCTGAACGATTTATTTAACAATGAATGGTTGGGATTTTAAAGACTTCAATGCTTATAGTTATTTAGAAAACTTTCAAGATCTTAATCCGGTTTTTAGTTCAAATCAGCGTTGTATGTATATTTATCTTTTCAAATCCAAGAACTTCTTTTGGTAATTTTTTTTAAAAAAAAAAGTATTTTTATAAGTACAACAAAATATCATAATATTTTCACAACAACATAATGTATCGATTTATCATTAGTCAAAATTAAATAGTAAATATTGTATTATGACCCATTTGAACAAAAAACAAGATTGTAGAAATGTTATGACATTTTATTATGCACCTGTACTTCCTCATGAAATCTAGGACCCTATCAGCAGATTTTTAGGTGTTTTTATTTTTTTTTCAATAAATTTGGGTGCAATGGTCAAATTAACCTCTAATTTGAGTGTATATGTAATGAATCGGAGGCATCCATTTGATAGGTTTTTTTTTATTTTTTATTTTTTATAACAAAAATTTTAAAAACGAGTTCAGAATAAACTTTTTATTGTTCTTCTATTAATTGCAATTTGGATTTAACTGTGATACACCCATTCATGATATGTGAAAATAAAATATGGGTACATCATTGAATTGCAACATCAAATCAATCCTTGCATCTTTGGTAAGATAATCTTTTTAATATCAATTTCACATGTTGCTCTTTCTTGAATATCCTGTTCTTGATTTTGGTTTGATGTCAAAGGCCCAAAAATCTCCAATTTATTTGAGAAATTTATGGAAACAATATAAACGCACCTTAGATGGAGGATTTTTTTTTTTTTTTTTCCCAGATAGGAACCTTAAGATGGCGTTGATGTTGCAAAGAGTGTAATTGGTGGTCTAGATTCTAATACAAAGTTTATTTTTATTGGCCTTGCAGAAGGGGCTTATTTCATTGATTTATTGGGTGCTTACAAAATAAGTAGGACAAAAGTACAACTGTCCATTGAAATAGTAAAGTTTAAAAAGAATTATATTTAAAAAGTAGTTTAAAACTAATTATAAATAAGTTAAATAAGTTGAATAAATAAAACCGTTTATCCAAATAATCAACCAAATGCAAAAAAAAAAAAAAAAAAAAAAAATGAAAAGTGCTATGTCCATGACAAATTATAAATGGTAAGTTGTTATTAGTTCTGTTATAAACTTATCATTGAAATTAATTTTTAGTCAATCAGTAATAACCAATAACAACTTGCCACTTAAAATTTATTGTGGACATAGCATTAAAAAAAAAAAAACTTTTTTTTTTCAATTTGCTTGCAAATCTTCAAAATACTGCTTTTAACATTATCAATAAACCTTTGTTGTAAGTGCGTAACAAAATTAATGTTAATATTTTTTCTGATTTGCTTGCAAAAATATCATTGAGAAGGCACCATGTGTCCTCTCTAGAAAATAGACAGAGCTTACTTCACTGACTTTAGGGCAAAATAATAGAGTAATTATGTAGTTTTAAGGACCAGTTCTAGGTGGGTTTGACGTGAATTTTACACTTGTGCCTTCATTACATAATATATTATTATTCTTAAAGGCTCAGTGAGCTAGGTGATTTGCTTCTTAACCAAATGTCTCCTTTATTAATCCAAAATGATCTTCAATTTGTTGAGTCATTCTTACATTTAACGTTACTTAGGTCCCTTTTAAGCTTAGTTGTGCGTGACATTGCTTTGTCCCTTTCAGATTTGAAAGATTACCTTGGTGGATTCCTATTTAATTCTGCCAAAATGTGCCTATTCCATCCCTAACTAACATTCCCTAGCCTCTTCTTCTTTCGGGCAACTTAAGAGTTAAAGAGGAATTTTATAAAATAGTCAATTGATTTCATTTTTTTTGGATCCTCACATGACTTTATTTTATGTTTGAGAATCTAACATGCTTAAGTTAGCCCAAGCTTTTAACAGCCCCATTAGTATATGTAGGAATTTACAACCATAGATTGCATTATATTTGAGTAATCTTATTTTAGATTACACGGGATGTGGTTTGTTGGTAAGAGTTTTTATCTTAGTACCCAAAGAGAAGCGGTTCGAGCAATAACCTTAATAAGATTTGTGTGGTACATGTAGTATTATTTATTGTCGTCACGTGGTGCAAGGTTGATGAGTCCACACCAGAGACCCCTTTTTTAATTCAGCAAAAAAAAAAAAAAAGAGTAATATTATTTTAGAAGAAATATGATGAAAAGAAAAATTAATGGCTCAATCAAGTGAGGCAAAGGTGCAAGAAATTGTGTGATCGGCAAACAAAGTACGTCAAACGAGAAACAAAATAGTTATATCAGCACTTAACCAAGTCCACTCATACGAGTTACGAGAGTTGAGCAAAGAATGAGCAACGCGTTAGTGAGGATGAGGGGAAAATATAAGTGAGGTTAGTCTCGCTCGATATCCGCTCGAGTGAGGTTAGTCTAGCTCGAGCAAGACAATTACAAAATGTGCAGATTTTACTACTAAAAAAAAAAAAAAAACAAGAAGAAGAAGAAGAAGAAGTTAACAACAACACCGAGGAATGAGATATTTTGTCTATAATGGCAAGTTACAGCCACATGCTTTTTCCAAGGCAATTTTTCATTGTCTATATATAGAGCTTCCATATTTAGATTTTTTTTTTTTTTTCCCTATTGATTTCACACCATTAGAGAGAAATTAACAAAATATTTCAAGTTTGTTACTCGAAGAATTCTGGCTTAAAACTCTTTTGAGTTTTGGCAAATATTGTCTTAAAGATAGTAACTTCATTCGTGCCTCTAAGTCTAAAGCCATTAAGGTCTTATGTTCTTTTATTGTGAATATATGTAATTAGTCCTGACGCTAGTCTGTTAAAAAAATTCATAATTGAATCCAAAATTTTGGAATTAAGGATTAGTTGTTGTTGTGTACAATAAGATGAGTGACTTTGTGCTGAGCTAAGAGCCTCTTGACTTCCCTATGTATTTCCTTTGTTAATGCCTTCATGATGCCATAATATTCTTCTAATAATAATGAATAACCAATCCCTTTGCTTATGTGTAAAGGCTAAACATGCCATCATGATTAGATTACTCAACTTTAAAAATCAAAAACAAATAATTAAAAGGTTAAGAAAGGTTAAGATGATCATTAGCACCATTGTACTTGTGAAGAAAAGAAGCTTAATCTTTCATGATATTACTTGAAAAATGCAATGCCCTCGTCCATTCATTTCCACTTGAAAGCTTCTTTGCATCCAATCCATGTTTATGATTATGAGTCTTTTAAAACCACATAGTATGGGTTTTTTTTTAATATACCCCTTCTTATACCCCATGCACACCACTTTTTAAATTAACTAGTACTTTACAACTTTAAATGAATACCATATAGTAAGAGCATCACCATCATATAATTCTTCTGGTAAAATTAGGCAGTTGGTCATTTTCAATGGTCAATACACTAGTTAAAATTGGTCACTAGTCTAATTCAAAATGAGTCCTTGTCACAAATTTAACAAAAAAAAAAAGATTATAAAACAATTATGGCATTGTATTTTTTTTATTTTTCAAAAGATGTTTCTTTTTTCAGAGGGTTTTTTAGCAGATTTGTTAAAAGTCCCCAAGAAAATGCATGTTCCATTTATACTTTAGCTTTCTTTCTTTTTTCCCTCCCCTCTCTCTCTCCCCCTTGATGCACAAGAGCATCCTTGAAATTACATGAAAGTGAGCAAGTAGAGGAAAAAGAAGCAGAAAAAAGAGAGTGGGGCTTGCCAAGCAGACCAACTTAAGTTAGCCCCCAAGAGATAAGAGAAGGGAGGGGCAGAAAAGCAGCTTATCTTTCATGCCATTTGTCACTGATTGGTGATGGGCAACCAGTAAGCAATTAATGGACAGAGTAAGTAGGAGAAGCACATGATATGTGCACCATCTCATGATTTAGGCCACTATTCACCATTTGTTTAAAGAATGTCTGTATATCAGGAGCTTCCGGGGCAGAACAAGAGATTTTTGTCCCAAACATTTGGTTGCTTGCTAGCAAGGTAATCTCATAAATGTTTTATTTCAAAGAAGAAATATTGCTATGACTATGAGAATTGTTGGAAGGGAAATTCTCTGATAAGATATGAAACAAATTACAAGTAGGTTGTTGAACAAATGATAGGCCAAGTTTGAGATAACTAGTTTAAGATGATTCTATTTGTGTCTGTATTTAATGTCATATATTTTGTTTATAATCAGTCTTAAATTCAAAAAAAGAAAAAAGAAAAGAAAAGATAATTGTACTAGGTTGATGATCAATATAAAATTTAGTTGCTTTATTATGAAATGAGAATATAAATAATGTAGATCTTAAAAATCTAAGGGACTTCATTTTAAAGATTTTATTTAGGGTAATTATTATTTTAAAAGCCATACTATCCATTCATGAAACTGTCAAAAGATGAATTGTACATATCCACAACCAAGTTTCTTTAATTGACAGTACTTTGCAACCTATAAATACAATCTTTGTCAGTAAATTCTTGATATTTTTCCAAAGAGTCCAATAACTTTGTTGTAAAACATAATGTCCTATACCTTTTTTTTTTCCTTTGCAATATTATGTATGTGATCATCTGCAAACCACGTATATTTGATAATGACATGTTATGGGATTAAGACTTATAATTAATAATCCAGAGTTCCAACCAATTGTATATGTGTCATAATTCTTAAATAAATCCTGTAGGTAAAATGCTTGTTTCAAAAAGGATAATTAGTCTAAATTTTAATGCTCTCATAACCATACATTAGGTGTCATATCTTCAGTAGCTATTATAGAGATTGCATGTATCTGAAACTTATATACATGTCCTATAGGGAAAATTACACCAATCTCCTTAGGCCCTATTTAGTTGGGAGGATAGAAATTTTCGACATTGACCTTCAAAGTTTCAAAAATGGTAGTCTCCATCTTGAATTTTAATAAATCTAGTGATATGAAATTGTCAACAACTTTTCTCATAATTACATGACCTAGAATTGTTCAGGCTTTGAATAAAAATGGTCTCAGGCTCAGTTCTTTTGGATGCTTTCTATTTTTTCTTGATCAATAAAATATTTATACAAAAAAAAAAAAAAACTAATGTGACCTATTTGTGATTGATAAATAAAATTGGTGTTAGTGGGCCTACATGAAAGTAATATTGCTCAAATCGTAACTTTCTACCTTAAAATGTTGTGCAAAAGTTTATGTCTCTATCATGCTTTTATGATAAATATAAGAAATACAATGGAATCCCTATTCCCCCTTAAGTTATCTGATTAACTTAATTAACCAAAAGTTAGGAATGTTGATTGGATAACTCAAGTATAAAATAAGTATGTTTATCACAAGCCTCAAGGAGGAAAATGTGTTAATAAAACATTTGGAGTTAAGTGTTATTTTCTTATGTCTAAAGAGACGTTAGTGCAATTTTCCCTATTTGCATTCGTTCCTCATTGAATTACCAACCAAATAGCTTGTTTATAGTTTAAAGCACTAAGGTCGTAAATGAGCTCAGCTAAGCCAAGTATTAAAAATTCAAGATTCTTTACTTTTTTTCTTTTTTTTTTTCCCATTAAACATAATCTGATCTCAAACTTATTACCAAATCAAATTGAATTTAAGTTTGGTTCATTTTATTATCAAATTAACTCGTACTTGTTCACAAACTACTCTATCAACATATTCTTTTTCTTTTTTTTCACATACAATAAACACTACATTTAAAATTATTTACTCCTTCACAAATCTATACCAATTGTTAATAACTAAATTGTAGTTAAAATTATATTATTCGAGTTAAGAAGATAGAATGATTTTTGTTTATGAAATTTTGAAAATCAAATCCACTAACCTTGTAGCCTATTTACCACAAAAATAGGTTGTTTTCATTACTGATGAATTATAAAGCATAACTTGATATTTTATAGATTTATTTACAAATTTATACAATCTAATTTCAAATCTATATAAATTTATTTTTATACATACATATATATATATATATATATATTTACATTATACTTGCAAGTATATTATTATGTTTAAACTTTGAACTTAGATTGTCTAATTATTAAGCCTAAATATACACTTCAATCTGAATCATCCATTAAATAAACGAACACAAACAAACTTTTCTCAAACACGATCCGAACTCTTAAGTCTTGGTTCAATTACATTACAAGCCCGGTAAAGCACAACAATTTATAAAAGGCCACAAGGGGCTTATCGTCAATTAAGTTGGGATGTCTCCCTCCAACGTTCAAAAATATTCAAACCCATGGTTCGGAGCCGAACCTAAAAGAAGGTTAGGGGTTAGGGATAAAGTGAATTTCTAATAAATTTCAGTGTGCTCCTAAAAATATGGAAGTGGGCCCAAAAAGAAGAGTTGAATTGGTGGGACCCACCCAAAGTTAGCATGCTGGCATGTGTGTTAGTTTAGGAAATAAGGCTGCCGGCCCAAGCCCAACCCTTGTAACAAGTGGGCTCCACTGGTTCGGCTAAAGACCATCCAAAAACATGTTGATAAAGAGGGATGAAGAAAAAAAAAAAAGTAAATTAATTAATTAAAGGAGGACAACAATTAAATTAAATCAAAAGGCTTAAGAGTAAAATTATTTTGCTAGGTTGCTTTTTCTGCCACTGTATATAAAATATGTTGATTAAAAATGATGTTGGAACTCAAGTTAGAGGCTATAAATATATACTATATTTTTAAAAGTTGCTTAGAGATTATTTTTTGTTTTAACTCAAGATGAAGGTTAAGATTTTTTTTTTTTTTTTAGTTGAAGGTTATAAGATAGTCCCTAATTTCATTAGGAATAGAATTATTTGTTTGTGAATGGCTAAACGATTTAAGGGCATCCAACCCTCTATGCGGGGTTTAATTCAGAGTATGATTTATCTCATTTACACTTAACTCAAAAAATTAAAAAAATTACGAAGTAGACATAGTATTTGTTGTGAACATAGCATTTTTCTTAAGAGTATTTACAATTATCAAGTGAAGTGGTGAACATTGCAAAAGGGTTGTTAAAGTTTATTAGAGATGATGTTCGAACTCAAGTTAGAGATTATAAGATATCCCTTTTGTATTAATGGTTATATGATTCAATGGCATTTGACCCTTTACATGGGATTTAATTTGGGGAATGAATCCTCTCATTTACACACTCACACACACAAAATGTCTTACTATTTGCAGCCTCATGGTTGCTTTCTTTTCTGGTGTTCTTACTTTTTATTTTGATTGAATATTTTTCCATTATTTGCAATGAAAGTATCATATTTGCCAAGAAAAAAAAATGTATACTATTTGCTGTCCTTTTTTTTATTGAATAATTATTTCAACTTTAACAAAAAAATTAAAGAAATTTCTAGAACGTGAGTGATCAAATTTTATGATCTAGGAAGGAGAAAATTTTCTTACCGAGGGTGGAGAAACTTACTTGCACTATCAGTTAATGCCTTATCGGTTTTAAATTTAATAATTGTATTGTGATTGCAGTTTATAACAAATGAATGAAACAGGTTTGCATGTCTTACATTTCAATACATATTTTACTTGGAAGAAAAAAAAATAAAGAAGAAGAAGAAGAAGATCGTCAATAAGATTTATAAAAAGGGATTGAATACAAATAAGCCTTAGGGATTAAGATTCTCTATATTTTAAAGAAAACTAAGATAATGTCATTAGTTGTTAGACTTCGTGACAGTACACACATATTGATATTCAACACAAAAAGAAAAACATTATCTGATAAACAACTTTGAAGTTTTTTTTTTTTTTTGCCTTATAAATATCTTTCAGAAATTATGTAAATTTAAATTTGAAAGTACTACAACTAATACAATCCACAAAGCTTTTAGATATAAAGTGAGATTTCAGAATACACCTTATAAATATCTCTGATCTCTCTCTCTCTCTCTCTCTTCTTGGACACTTGGACTGGACTCATCTCTACTGCATACAATGTGACACAGTAATATTTGAAAGATTTTTTCCCCTTTACTTTATGAAAAGAAAAAACAGATACCATATGCTAAGAAAGAGTATAGAGTATACCCTTTACAATGTCCATCCTTAATCAAGTACTTTGTCTCTTATGAGTTAAGATTTCTCTTAAATTTGACAAAAAATTAAATTTAATAGTTTGAGACAAAGTGCTTATTCCCACTGGCTAAGGAAGATATGCTTAGTTTTAATTTTTAAAGTTTGGGAGAACATTGTAACTAATTATACCATAATTAAGAGAAGGAAGTGCAAATTAACCCTAAAAACTACTTACCAAACAATATATCCCAAGTGCTAGCAGTTGTAAGACCGGACAGACTTAGCTCGCAAATATTGGATTTTCTGAGTGATTTTCCTATGCTGAGTTGAGTAATACCTCATAAAAATAATATAAACTTTTTCATTTAAGTACAAGTGATTTGATGCAAGGTTTCCTTTTTTATTTAAAATGGATTGATGATGAAAATGGTCTTCTTTGGGATTTTTTAAGGTCTTAGCTAAATGTACCATACTTATTTACTGTAATGTGAGGTGAGACTCTGTGAAAAAGAATGTAAAATCATATACTGAACGATAAAATGCATTTTGAAAAGTGGTAGCAAAAACCAATAATTACCCAATCATGATACAATGTCGTACATTATATGACATCTATATCTATGTTTTGCCCCATTGTAACATGCCCCATGTTTAGCAGGTTAAAAATTCTCTATGCTTTTTGCTTGAATGCAATACCATCCATCACTTTCCAAAATAAGAATGTTAAGCGTAAAAGTTGCATGACCACCTTTCTGAATTAGAATGTATAAATGTCTATATCTTGAAGGACACAAATTTTCATTATTGCATCGACATGATAGCATTCAAAACCCTACAATGAACTATTCATCCAACAAAGGAAACACCCTACAATGAACTGATTTTTGATTGAGATGGGTCGTCTACTGCATGTGCGCATGACCTTGTTTATGATCATTTGTGTACATAAAGTAATTGATGAAGCTCATCAATTTCTTGCTGTGACACATGCTGTGTATATTGACACTCTTATGCCTTTTGATTTAGCCTCTAGAAATTGAGTCTTATTGTGATGGCAAGTATCTTCTACCATAAACAACAAGTTGTGGATTCGATTATGAGAATCAGCATTTCCACACACATACACATACACACATAATAGAGGTAAGATTGCCTACAAATCATCTATCTTAGACTCAAAAAAAAGTGTGAAGTTTGCGCTCTAAGTATGATGTTAAGTAAAGAACCTAATTTCCAATCCTACTACCTACACCAAAAAAAAATTTATTAATATTTTGACCTAGTGATAAATAGCAATCATCATGGAGCAAACAACTACCATTTAAATCTCATTGAGTCTATAATAATAAATAAATAAAAAGAAAAAGGCCTTTTAGAGGACCAATATGTGCTTCAAATGTTATATTAAACAAACTAATTATACAATCCACCTAGAGCTCCTAAAAATTTAAGCAAAGTACAATGAATTAGAAAAAAAGAAGTAATCAATCATATACTATGAACTACATTGCTGTTTTCTATAATTTCAATGTAACATGTTTTAAGTTTGAATTTTTATCAACTAGATCTTTATTTTGGTGCATGGAAAAAGTTCAAGTGTATAGTTTCAAGACAAGCACAGTTGGTTGAAGATTAGACTTCCAGGTGAGGGGGTGTCCTTTTCCCACCAAATGACCAGTTACCAAGACCTAACCAAGTCAAATGAAGGTCTAACTGAACCAAATTTGGTTCTTTTTCATTTACTTAAATCTTCTTAATTCTTTACCGAAAATTAAATACTTATTGTTAATTCAGTTAAAACTCCCTACAAAGTCATGTCTTAGGGTTTGGTTTTGCACAAAAAGAAAGAGAAACATAGTCAATTCACTGGGTCCATTCTAACACTTTCTGCAGACAGTGATCTTAAATTAAATTGAATTGGTCCCCTTCTAGGAATTTAATTGGTCCACAAAAAGAAAGAGAAAGTAGTGTATGTTTATTTGATAGTGAGTGGAGAAGATCATTGATGACTTATTTCTTAAGAGCATATTGTAGCTGCCTAAGTCTTCCGGGCCAGCCATATATGATGGATGATTAAAGGAAGGTACTTGTTTTCTCTCACATTTTGCTCTTTTGATGCAAAAGTTGTCCATCACTAGACGCTGCATAACCCTGCATTCTCATGCATTTTACTTGGTCCAATGTTCTTTTAAGAATCCCTACACTAACATGCCCTTGTATTCTCATATTCTTGGTCCAGTAAGACCCTTTAATGATGCAAAAAAATCTCTATAAGTCAGTGGTCCAATTGAGTTTTGAAAGACCTACCAAAGAATAACACAGTAAGCTTGACGTAATATTGTTGTGGTGTCGGTCAAAACTCCTCCAATACTTAAGTTAGCACTCTTAATATTGGAATTTCAAAGTGTAAAAAGTGCACAAAACATGCATTTGTTATAGAAAACTTTAATTTGTTCAAAATCTGTCTTATATTTTTCTAGGAGGGGATTGGGGATTCGGCAAAAATCAGAATGTTCAATCACAAAATACTTCCCCAAACAAATTTCTCATAACATTTCTGGCTTTATCATCTTAAATGTTCTTCATAATGATCCCCTCTTGTGTGTGTATATATATATATATACAAACGTTGCCATGAACTAAAAGTCCACACCTCGAGCATTTGGCTCCTCCCTATTACTCAAAAAATAAAAATGTTCTTGACTACTATCTACCTCAAGCATTTGTAAGGTATACTATTCAGAAAAAAAAAAAAAATATATATATATATATATATATATGTATATTGTAAGGTATTGTAGTTCAGAAATTATTTAAAAAATTATCATGGTTTAATCTTGTTATTCCAATTAATTTAAATGCTAAAAATATATTACACAAATGATTACATTTCACTTATTTAGCCTATAGGTAGTGATTACAATTTGGTTGGTGTCAATGAAATGGATTATTTATTCATTAATCTTTCAAATTTGACTCTAAAAATTGTTGGATTAGAGACGTTCAATTGGACCATGTGACTAAAGTCCATAGGTTTTCTTAATCTTCCAAGCCAAAAAGATAAAGCTATAAATTAATTCTAACCCTTTATTGTACAAATGGCTCGTCAAATTATTATTCCCAATCCCCTTTAATATTATATTAAATCAGACATGAAGTTTGGAGGAGAAAGAAAGAAAAGATCATGATATATGGTCCTAAAGCTTTGATGTTCTTTTAGGGGGAAAAGATTCTATTTTATGAAGTGAAAAACACTATCTTTATTCCAAACCTTCCTTATCAATATTCAATCCCCCTCCCTCCAATTATCATAACTAGGATGGTCCCCAAATATAATGCTACCAGCTGAAGAAGTTTGAGTGGCTATGCGTATATATGGTGATATAACACTACTTCCAATTCATTGAATTGGACATCACGTGAAAGCTAAAGCCCTATCTTTGGGGGTGAAAAGGGAGTAGTTGAGTTGTTTCTAGAATAAAGGTGATTCCAGCCTTAAAAATATGCAGATTTAATACATGCAAGGTTTGGTGAACTCAAAAGAGAATTCTCATCAACAATTATAAAATTTTTAGCATTTATAATTTCAAAACACTATTTTTACTATTTTAACACCTCATTTTACAATATACCAAATATCAAACATTTTTTTTTTTACAATTTCATTTAAATATTCTTTCTTTAATATTTTTTATTCATTTTCTTTTACAACTTCATTCAATTTTTATTATTTCTTTAAAAGAAAGTAGGCCTACCTAAATAAAAAAATAATATAAGTTTTACAATTTGTGAACAGTGCAGTCTCAAATTTGAGATTACACTGTTCATCAATACAAAATATTATGGCATTTAAAACACTTGATGAAAGTAGTTTTTTAGAGTTTGGTGTGTCAAATGCCAAATATTTGGCATTTGACACACTTGATGTGAATGCTTTAAGTATGAGAGAGAGAGAGAGAGAGAGAGAGTTATGATACAATTATGGGCTAGAAGCCTGCAATTAGTATATAGTTTTGGGAAATCTTTTGTTAGATTTGATATGCTAAGACATAGCCTAGCAATGAGCATAAAGCAAACTATTCTTAAACAATTTTACTAAAGAATAGAATATGCTGTCTATATGAAGCAGCCTATGTTTGGAGGGGCTTTTTCTTCTTTACACAATAAAATTCAAACCCACCCCATGAAGGTATTCAAACCCACCCCATGAAGGTAAACTTGGTAATTTACCATCAGCATTGGAAGGGTTCATTGAATAAGACAAACACTATGGGAAAGCAATAATATTGAAACAAGCTTACAACTAAGAAATGTAATTGTTAGAGCTTCCAGTTCTTTTACAAAGAGCTAAGCTAGCTTAGAGAAGCTATGCTTTAAGAAGCATATATACAAAAGTCAAATAGCGAAGCATATTTAAGCTGTAGGACCTGTCTTTGAGATTGTATTGTTTTTCTGACAAATGGAGCATGGTTTACACAACATCATTTACATTATCACGTAGAGAATATGCTCACTCTTGAAACTAAAGGCAGTTCAAATCGAACCTTCATAAAAGATAAGATTTTCTTTTTCTTTGGGTCTTGAAAGGTAGAGAGAATTAAGGTTGAAACAATTGTCTCTAGTCTTGTAACCATGGTCCTAATGGTAATGGACCTTCATCAGTGGACCAAAAAGAAAGAGAGACTATCCCTTTTGAAACACATTCTAATTCAAGCACGTTGAGTTTGTTTAGAAAGAGCTTCAATGAAAAATGACCTTACTTGCTTGGTTCTGATTTCTTTGAAGGAAAAACAGTGACTTTACAACAAGAACGTACTGTAAGGTTGATTGTCACTCTAGGGACATCCGACAAAGGTGGAACATTACTGTACATTTCTGACTTTATATGTAAGGTTGTAAATTTCGTGGTCCAATCAACAACATCAATAATAACAACCAATACCTAATCCCAAAATTTTAGGATTGGTTATCAATCATCAATAAACTAATTGCAGTAGAACATATATATGTATTTATGGTGCAACCAAAAGAATTCAATATCTTTCTCAAAAAAAAAAAAAAAAAAAAAAGAATACAATATATTTTTTTTGGACATAGGATACAATATTCTTTGCTAGGGAAATATTTTCCAACCTATATATATAATAATAGGTGAAGTTGAGAGAAATTCAAATTAGAATTTTAAATTAAAATTTCAATTTTGTGCTATGTGTTCTAAATTATTTATTTTTAAAGAGTTTTATTTCTTAATTTTAGAATTAAATGTGGAACCACATCATAAATATTCATCTAAATGAGTTATTAAGTACAAAAATAAAAAAGTCTAAAATAAATGAATCGTAAAAAAAAAAAAAAAAAAGTGCTTCACAATAATAATAACATAGACAATTTACATTTTATAACTAATAATATCCTTACAAATTTTTTAAATAGTTAATAGAATACAAAAATGATTATCAATAGTATTTAAATTATATATATAGGAATTATATTATGCATCTTATTGTATATTTTTAAGTGTATCCATGCATATGCATGAGATTACAAACTAGTAATATCTAAAAGCTTCAAATAAGATACATATTCACTTTTAAGTTGCGTTTAGAATAAGAATTTCAAATCAAGGGATTTGAATAGCTATTAATAGTATGAAGTTGTGAACTACTTGATATAAATTTAACAACACATTTTTTATATATAAGAAACTTGTAACTTTTATTAAAATGAAGACATATGTATATGTAATTATGGTCCGACCAAGAGTACTATACAATATTCTTTGCTTGGAAAATCGAGTACAGTTCCCAATAATATCTAAATGCTCCAAATAAGATACACATTCACTTTGATATAAATTTAACAACACATTATTGTTTAAGCTTAAAAGATTTTACTCAAACAAAAACATTTGTTGATATTATGGATTTGAAGTGGCATCTGACACCCTAATTATTTCAAATCCATATTTTTTAATAAAACTCAAATTCTTCCATAACATTCATCAATAAAAGAAAGGGTGTAATTTCATTCCTTTTTATGGTATAATCCGATAATCGTTTAAACTAAAATTTAAAATCCGATCCTCCTCTTTGAATACCTAGATTTCAACCAACCATTAGTTCATTTACATTATTAACAGTTAATTCTTTGGATTTCTTTTTATTAAATCTATCCAAAGTTTCTTCAAAGCTTATTGTTGACTTTTTAGTTTTTTAACATTTTCATCTTTTATTAAATTTGTCTTAAGCTTATTGAGATACTCTTGTTTTAATTTAGGGTTCTCAATTTGGCTAATCATGATTAACAAACTTTCATTTTCTTCTCTTCTGGTGAGAATTTGCCACTTGAAATCAGTTGGTGCAAGATGGGATTTGCAACTCTCCAAATATCTTTGACAGTAATTAACTTTGAGGATTTCAATGACCATATCAATGGAGGAAAAGCAATACATGATAGAAGAAAATGAAAAGATATTTTTAACTAAATTTAACCAAAAACATTAGGAGTTACTCACAATACGGAAAATAATTAACATTGGGTTTCTCAATCTTAGTGTGATAACAAGTTTTTTTCCATTAAAAATAAAAGGACGCAGGTTTGAGTTTGAGAATCAATTTCTCCAACAACAACAACAACAACAACAATAAATAAATAAAATTGGGGGCTGGGAGGGTAAGGTAGCCTATCAATCATCTTTCTTAAGCCTCATAAAAAAATTTAGAATTTTGTGCACTTGATACAACTTCTTCTTCTTCTTTTTTTTTTTTTTTTTTTTTTTTTAATCTCTTGCATATAGTTGTTTCTATCTTCATGCCAATATTACAGAAGTGTAAAAAAACTGCAATAGAATTTACAATGATGATATATATGAACTTTCAGTGAACTCATAATTGTATGTCTCATTAGTCACCATGTGTCCTTCGGTGCATATAAAAAAATTGAATAAATAAAAGAAAAAGACATAAAACTAGTCTCACAGCCTATTTTAATTTTTTTTTCTCTCTATAAAGTTGGCTTCATAGTCTATAAAGCTGTAAAAAAAAATGACATAAAGTTGCAAAAAGTGACAAAAAAATTGTTATTAACGGGCACTTTACGATGCCTATTAACACAACCCATAAAATTATTCAGTAGACTCAGTGTATTGTGCATTCTCTTCCTCCATAAGAATAGGCTTTACTTGTGAATCTTGCATACAAGACCCACCCTTACCTAAGAGAGATGCATATGAAATTGTACGGGTACAAGAGTGCAAAACATGAATGCCTCACCATATTGGTGTACAAGAGTAGCATCAGCACAAGGCAAAGCCCAACCAGGTAGCAACGGGGGCTCAGAGTTCAGAAATCAGATTTGTAGCATAAGATTTACACATATTTGCATCGACTCCAAAACAGGCCCATTACCAAGTTACTCCAAGCCCACGTATGACAGAGTGTGCAGGATCTTTTTTTGTTTTTATAGTTTTTTCTTAAACTTGAAAGCTAGACTTAACAAAGTTTCAACCCAGCTAATAGGGGTTCATTGAGAAAGCCCAAAGCTTTTTCTTATTTATTATGGGCTTTGCTTCTAACTTCAATCATGCTGGCAAAAATTGTGTATCACCAAAAATTAAATTCAAAGATCAGGAAAGTGATCTTATTATTACTTAGCTAGCTAATTCTTAGCAAGGCCTACCCCAATCCTATTATTATTTATTACCCTAATTGTTTGATGAAATTAATGTCCCCATCTTTAATTTATTCTTTTGGCTAAGCTAAAATAAAAGGAAGGCTAAGGTTTTAAATTTTAATATAGGAGAAATTATTGGGTGTGTTGGACCACGTCAGCCATATCCAATTGTGAGAATACCATTAATTTGGCCGAGAACTTAGGGAAAAAAACATTGCTTTTAGCTAATGGAATTAGATTATAATGACACCTAGTTATAATTGCAACAACATTGGAGCACTAGAAAAATCAATGCTTTTCACTTCCAATATTCATAAGATGAGATACAACAATAATTGGGCCTTAAAGTTGCTGATTATTCTTTTATAAACCTTATTATGGAAGAATCTAATTGGTAGCTCATTTGAGATTTACAACTCATTGGATTTACTACCCTCCCTCCCTCAAACTTATTTACTCTATAAAAAATGCTAAAAACATAAATTATTTTACAAACTTTTGTACAATCTACCAATAGGGTGGGTGATTAATAATAAGTAAAAATGTGATGGTAGAAGTGAGCCCATTTGCAAACACTATAATAATGTTTCTTGCAATAGGTGTCTCACACAATGTGTTATTTTATCTCATATACACTATTTCTATTCTTTGACTTACTAACGGGTGAGGTCCACTAAAAATGTACACACTTGCATAAATTCCACTTGCATAAAATATCTATTACATTCAACGGGTACACTAAATTGGTTATTAGAAAGCATATACTCTCCATATGAAATTTGACAATTAAAATTGAGCTCAAAATCTCTATTTATGCCAAAAAGAAACATATTAGAATCTTAAAATAAAGAACAATAACTATTTAATAGATACCATATATTTCAAATTCTATCGTATTTATAAAAAAAAAAAAAAAAAATAGTTTAGTGTAATTTCCTTATTCCATTTTTTTAATATCTTAGAATCATTTTCTTATTCCAATTATGGAGACGATCTCCGTTATAAACAAATCTCCCTGTGGAATATTTCAGCGGAAATTTTTATTTTATTTATTAGTACTACTTTTGTTTGGGATGAAAATTTCGTAAATAAATATAGCTAACAAGATTTTAATTACTCTCTAACTCAATTATCAAATCCTTAAAATAAAAAAAAAATAATTAAGAGGACAAAAGAAAAACGCCTTTTTGTTAATTATTATTTATTTATTATGCAAATTTGTTAACTAAACAATACCTTAATGAGCGAGTCAATCGCAAAGGAAAAGTGCAAAGCACATTGAAGTTTGAACTACCTCTGTGTCTTCATATGGCTAATAATGCACGGTGGTAGCTGCCAATAAAATGTGAAGGAATCTGTAATAGCCTAATAGCCAGGTCCCCCTTACTTAGCCGTTTTCTTCTCCTTCTTCTTCTTCTAATTATTTGTGCCAACAACCTTACAACTCATCTTGAAATGTCATTTACTGGTATTTCCAACAAAAACATATTTACATGCGCAAGTATCACTTTCATGCTTATATAAATATTTTACTATAACTTAGTTCTAAATTAATATTTAAAAAAATTGGATACTTATAACAAGTGTCTTTTTTTTCTTTTTCTTTTTGAGAAACATAACAAGTGTCTTGAGGGCGTAGATTAAGATTAATAAATACTTAATTATGAGTTGTAATGCATATTTTTTCAAAATAAAATAAAATATACTTGTTAATGATTCATTGGCTTACAAGCATAAATTCAATGTGACTTTATGAGTTTTTTTAATATATGTATATAGTTTGACTTTATTTTTGAAAAATGTGTAAAAATATTATTTAATAAAATATTAAATGAATCTTAACCACTACTCTTAATACATTCGTTGATAAAAAAAAAAAATCCTTTTTATTTTTTAATATATATATATATATATATAGTAATGCATAGGTACTATCAAATTCATAAAGATTTTACAACTCTGTAGTCATGTTTGCCAGATCTAATTCAACTTATTTTACTTAAAGTAAAAAATTTAAGTTTTACTTTAAAAAATAAAAATAAAAATGTACTTTTATTCAATTTATTTTTTATGTCCAATAAACCAATGAAAATAAACTCTCTCAAACTAACACTTTAAGCAAGTTATCAAAAAATTAAGTCTAGCCAAAAGTTAATAATTATTTTATAATAAAATAGATAAAATTACATTCAAATCTAAGAAGGTTGTGTAAAATCCCCATACAACTTAGGTACCTTGGCATAAAAATAGGCTAAAATATTATTTTTCTTTCTAAATTTTGTATAAATTTCGTTTTTCTTCCTAAATTTCAAAAAATTAATTTTTCATCTCTAAATTATTGAAAATATTTCACTTTTGTGTTTAATTTTTTTTTAAATATATCTTTTTTATCCACAAACTATTGAAGAAGAAGAAATGTGTGCATATATGCACCCATAACATATTGAAAACAATTCTTTACTAAGGATGAAAAATGAACTTTTAAAAGTTTAAAGACAAAATATAAAATTTATACAAAGATTTGAAATATATGAAAACATTATTCTAGCCCATAAAAATATGATAGGTAAGGGCTACTATTTTCTTTTTCTAATTTTTAATGGACGACATTTGCACTAAAACTCTACCACAATTTCACCTCATCATTGAGATTAAAGTGCGCACTAATATATACACTAAATGAAAGCATATGTAGATTACAACTCCCCCTTCCCCTCCTGGGCTCCCTCGTTCAATTTTTAAACTCTATAATGCTGTCTAATACCCTTTTCTAATATTTATGTGCCAAATCATCTACCATACTATCAGTTTATAAAATTTTCGAGGTATTTTATGATCAGTTAGTGGAATAGTTTGACCAAATTCTTAAAAAAAAAAAAAAAATCCATATTCCCTTTTTTATACCACCAAAAAAAAAAAAAAAAAATTAGTTACATCCAAAGTCTCATGTGACCATTAATTATGAAGTTTTTCTTCTGAAGTGACTGTATAGATTACACACTTCATCATATTTAATTTTATGCACAACCTCAAAGACCGAAATATTATATATATATATATATATATATATATATATATATTATAAATGTTTTTGGTACATGGATTACAACTTCTATAAAAAATTAAAAATGAGGACACTATATTGTAATCCCTAACACCCTCCCCATTCTTTACATTTCTTGAATTCCAAATGTTTTAATAATCAATGGTTAATACTTAATAGCCCTAAAATTAGGTGAAAAAATGTATGTGATAATTGATATATAATTAGAGTTGATAAAATATTTTAAAAAAGATAATTATATTTAAAATCTAAAGTATATAAATAAATAAATAAGATGAGAATCGGAAGTTATGATTAGTACATATCATTTAAAATCAAAATGTTAAAAAACCAAAAAGGTTTAATAAGAAGTTATGGCATGTTTGGATGTTTAAAAAAGGAGGGGGAGTAGAGTAGAGGAAGGGAGAGTAATGCAATTACCTTGTTTGGAAGTTTTTTAAAGAATAAGGGGAAGGGGTTTGGAGGAGTTTGGACTCCCTCTAACCCCCCAATTTTAATTCCCCCAAATTGGAGAGATTTGGAGGGGGAGTAGAGTACATAAACTATTAACCAAGTAAATTACCTAATTTACCCTTATTATATTAACAAAATTATACAAGGGGAAGGGCTAATTACTCCCTTCCCCCTTACTAATTTTAAAAACATCCAAATAAGGTAGAGGTGAATCATTCTCCACTACTCTCCTCCCCACTACTCCCCTTCCCTCTACTCCCCTCTACTCTCCTCCCTCTCTAAACTTCCAAACAAGCCATTAAGAACAGTAAAAGTTTGAGTGTAAAATAGTTAAATGAGAGTTAGACGTGAGAATTGAGACCATTGGAGTCAAAAACTCAAACGTGTCACGTGTGTTTTGTGTTTTTTGCATTTGAGTTTATATTAACCTTTCCTTTAAATTTCAATTTGTCTTTCAAGTTTCAAACATTTGTCAAGATACTTTTTTGCCGTTAATTTGTTTCTTTTGTAAAATCAATTCGAAGTAAAATTGTAAAAAAGTGCTGAGTTCTTTGCGATTATGAATGAGAAAGCTCCCAGAGAACCAAGAACTTGTTGTATAAAGGTCCAGTGGAAACAAACCTCCTTCTAGATGGTCAAAGCTAAATTATGATGGGAATGCTGCCTAGTTTGACAGGAGGAAGTGGGCTGATACAAAATGAGAATGGAGATTGGATTGCGGCGTATGCAAGATCCTTAGGTGCAACCTCTAGAGTCATGTTTGAATTGTGGGTATTAGAGGATGGACTCATTCTAGCAACACAACTTAAAATTAACACTCTATGTGCGGAACTAGATGCAGAGCTTATAGTTTTGCTTCTAACAATCATTCTATACTCAATGATTGAAGGATTCTGTTGAGAAACTTTCACATGTCAACAGTCCATTACATTTCCAAGGAAGCGAATTAGTGTGTTGATGCACTGGCTAAGTCCTATGCCAACCAATCTACTAATTATATTAATTTTGAAGGTAAGACTTAGATACAATACTTAGATGATTTTCTTTAAGTTCCCCTCTTCAAATTCTGTCATGTGGATTTTTTATCATAGGATGAATGTGTATTTTTTAGTTAAATAACCAAATGGTTGAATTTTAAGAAGAGAATTTAAGGAACAACATTTCAGGTACTATACCTAAGTTTTATCCTAATTTTGATATCTCCTCGCTTGTGGTGGAGAATTTGCTAGTTTTTGACAAAATTGAGTCTTTTTTTGTAACAAACTTATTTGCCATTAATATACTGTCGAATTACCCAAAAAGAAAAAAGAAAAAAAAAAAAAAGAGGTACACGATAAGGGTATTCTTGAAAATAATGAAAAGTGGACATCAATCAATCTCTCTCTCTCTCTCTCTCTCTCTCTCTCTCTCTCTCTCTCTCTCTCTCTCTCTCTCTCTCTCTCTCTCTCTCTCTCTCTCTCTCTCTCATATATATATATATATATATATATATATATTGTGGAAGGAGCGAATTAGCCTCTGCTTGCTAGCTCGCTTATAATCACAATTAATTTTTATTATGGACTTAATGTAATCCGTGATGGGAGATTTGAACAAGAAACAGACAATTCCATGTTAATCGAAAATATGCTTTTTATTTTATTTATGCATTCTTTCTGTTATATCTCTCACAAGTGTTTCTCTCTACTTTTTTTTTTTTTTTTAAATAATCCCCTTCTTTGTTTGTCTTCTTTTCTTTTAATACTCTTCCTTTTCTTTCTTCTTCATCCTTATCTGGTGCTTGGTTCTCCTTATTGGGTTTGGCTAACCAGGCATATTCTTTTATTTTAAATAAACAATGGTAAGTGTTAGTAGATTTTAATCTCCATATTTTATTTAGTTGGTAAGCGATGTGCAATATCTCATTAAAACAAAAAGAGATTCATTTTTAAAAAGTACTAAAGGTAAGCCAAACCCCTCCTTATTTTCTTCTCCAACATGTGCCATTGTAGGTGTTGTAAGCTGTCTTAGTATGGTTGAGTAGCCTTCTGTTCCATCAGACTCTTCTTTTCTTGAGGTTATGATGAACAAAGACTTTGAGGGCTTCTTGTTTTATTATGATAAGTTATCTGTTGCATTAAATGCAATTACGTCAGGTCAATTTCTATGGATTTATTAGGAAGATTCAGAGGACATCCTTGGATTCTGTGCATACCTCAATAGTATACCTTCAGTAGCTTAGAACATGAATTGGTGTGGATAGAGTAGTCAACAGGCTCTCACCTCAGATGGTTCAAGTGGTATACTCATGCTTGGACTAAGGTGATGGGTCCAGTTAGGTTAGATTCAGAGGTTCGAGGTCTTGGGGCACTTTTAATGACTTCTTGCTTCGCCTTTTACCCATTTTCCAAAGTATGTATCTCTGTAGTTGGGCCTCATATCTCAAAGAGGTACGTTATGGGCCCATTCTGGTCCAAGGCCCAATGTTTGATTGGGTTTTAAGTGCTACTTCCCTACATACATACATACACACACACACACACATATATATATATATATATAATTAAAGTATTTTAAATTGCTCAAACTTTTAATTAATATTTTTAAGCTAGGCTTAGTTTAAAATCATATAGAAATATTTAATTTACTAAAATCGTGTCTGTCTTGAGTAAAAAAATAGTATAACCACTCAACGCAACTACAACTTCTATAAACCAACTTACATGATTTGGAAATTTTTTTATGCTTTTGACTTATTAGTAATTGCAAGTTTTGTTTTGTTTTTTCTTTTTCTTTTTTAAGGAAAATTAGTAATTGCAAGTTACTGATGCTTTATGATATGATGCAATGAACCTTAATAAATATTATCATACATGTAATTTATATGTAATTTTTTTATACCCAAAATAATTAATTTTAACAAAAAGAAACTATGCACAGGAGTTCTCAATTAAAACATCAAAAACAGACTGGAGACATACAACAAAAGGAATAGATCCAGCAAAATTACGACATCGAGCCCACTTTCAAGGGCTTGAGCTGCACTATTGGCTTCTTTTCTAGTCCGGCAAAACAAACTTTGGACAATGTGGAAGAGATGTCTCTTATGTTATGCACTAGGTTGTCAACAGCCTAGGGAGGTTGAGAAGTCCATATTTGTTAGCTTTCTTCGTGAAAAATTTATATGTATTTATTTACTTTTTAATGTATCTTTCTAGGACTTAATTATATTTGGGGTAGAAGTACTTAAGCCTCATCTGCTATTTGTAAAGTTGCATTCAAAGTCATCTCGTAACCTTAAACGACCTCATGCAACCTGCTTTGCTTGCAAGTGACACATGGCAAAATGTCAAGATCAAAATGATTACTAGGCAAGTCGCGACCATCTCGCCACTAGCCAAGCCGCAACAAGGTCGCAAGTTACATGATCATTGTACTCCACTCTCTGCACATTTTCAGGCCATTGTGATTTTGCTAGCATGCACCCTCACAATTGTTATGCATGGCTAAGTCTTCAAATAAGGGTCTTAACAAACCCTAGAGCATCAGTTGAATATCAAAAAGAGACCATTTTATGTATGAAAAGAGAGAACTTTTGGTTTTGAGCAAAAATAACTCTATCATCTCTTTTCCATCTCTTTCAATCCTTGATTGAGATATATATTGTATTCCTTCATCTCACCCAAACACAACCCTCGTGAGTTGAATGAAGGTTCTTTGAAACTTAAGAATCCATTTTCAAATTCCAATTTATTTTGGTGGTGTTTTCATTGGTGCTTTAATGGAGGTTCTCCGATAAGCTAGAAAGAGAAAGGACTAGGTGAAGTCGGCTGCTAACTGGAGCTAGGAGGACTCAAGTAAATATAGGTTTGTGGGCTTGGAGGATATATAGTGTTCTTATGTAATGCAACTATCTTGTCTAGTGGGAATTTTCGACAGGTGGTTGGGGGAGAGGTTTTTCTGCTGTAGATTTTGGGTTTTCCTCTTTCTAAATAATTCTTAGGGTTTAGCTTTAGATTGCATGCTTTTACCTTAATCATATTGCTTTATATTTGATATGCCTTATTTAGTCTAGCTCTTGGTTTATGGAAATTGATTAATCACTTACACTTTGACTAATCTTATTAGTTTTGCTTAAAAGTGATTTTGCCTTAAAAAGCATGGTTTAAGTTCTAAATATTTGCTAGGGTTGCTATAGCATTTTTTTTTTGGTATTAGAGCCAAAGTTCATGGGTTCGAGTTGAGGGAGTGTCATTGTGAGGGAGGGATTATTGGGAGAAACCACAATTCGACTCCTTAGAACTACTCTAAAAATAGGTCCCTAGGACACAACATCGAATGTCATAAAAGATTTAAGTGTGTCTTATTTACCACCAATTAATTTTGAGGTGGAGTAACACAGCTCTCGGTCCGGTAAATATTTTGCATTTTTATCAGCTAAGCTAAGAATACACCCCAAGGAATCACTTTCCAGAATAACATTTCTAAGTCCCTTCTTACATGGAACTTGAACACCCAATCTTATTGCTGAATCTTCAGCAACAACAGAGGAGCATCCATGTAATAACTCTGTCTCACCCCACACAAAAAATCCTCTCTATGATCACGAGCCACAATTGCAATGGCTACCTTTTGAACAGTTACAGCAGTATCACAATTTATTTTGATAACACCTAGTTCATGTTTACACCATTTTACACTATACTTTTGAGGTCTGAGACTGCACAATTTGACTTTTCCCACCGACTTTCCACAAGGCTTCTACAACCAAAGTAGCCATCAAATTAAAATCTCTAATTGGGATGGGATGTGTGGGGCATCATTTGTGTACGAGGCATATGCGTAAAAAAACAAAAAGGACTGAATTTCTAAGACTCTTCTATTTCAACGGTCCTGATTATCAGCTGAAAGTTGATGATGCTCTGCAGTGTGGTGTGCGGTAGTGTATACTATCATTCCCAAAGTCAAAAGTACGGCTCAACTGCTCTTCAACACTAAAACCCAAAAAAACCTGCTCTTCAAGCTGGAAGGGTATTCCCGTAAAATCACCCAACAACAATAATTAGGGCACATGCCTAACATGCATCATTCTATTCTCAATTTGACAAAATTCTTGCTTTGGTGATTTTGATCTTGTTATTTACCCCAAAAAATTAAAAAATTAAAAAATTATTTTGTTGGGCCTCTTCAATTTTACTGTATTTAGTATCAGTTTTAGAAATAATTTATTTAGTTTTTTGTTGTGAATTTTTTTTGAAAGCATTATAAATAAAAGGTAAAAGTTAAATAAAATAAATAAGTGATTCATATAGAACCTGTAAATAGTAAAAAAGAAATAACAAAGTTTAGTTACAAAATTAGTTATAATCTAAAATTACAACCTTACTCAATATCTTTTTATTAGAAGTGAATTTTGACAAATTCATCGTTTGATTGCATCTTCTTCTTGTATACTCCATATTTGCATAATTTTTAGAAAATTGAAGATTAATAGCTATATCATCAATAAATTGTTTAAATTTCAAATTTTTGTAGTTTAAAATTATGCATAAAATATAATTTTATAGATTGTATTGTAAACAATATTTGATTGATACAAAATTTGACATTTGTATTAAGAGTGTAAAAAACATGCAATCCAAATGTTAAATTTTCAAAATATGTAGTAATATTAATGATATTAAGTAAGGTTATAATTTTAGACTATAACTAATTTTGTAACTAAATTTTGTATAAAAAAAAGTAAAAATTAAATTAAATAAATAACTCACATAGAATATAGTAAGAAAAATAAACAATAAGTGCAATCCAAACAATTACTTCATTAAGTGGATTGATTAAGGATTTTTTTAATTGAGTAACTTTATAACTATAGTGATATGCAATGACTCAGAAAGATTATGAAGGTAAATGGGGACTAGAAGATCTCATACCACATGTTATCTTGTTTAGGATATTTTACGATTATTTTGTACTTCCTTTTATGGTCAAATCCTAAATTTAATAGTATTCTTTTGTTGAATTGTAATCAAAAGAAATTCTTCTCATTTTCTTTCTTTAATTTTTTATAGAATCAATTTTTAGGCTCTTACACTTTCTTGATTTTTTTAATCATTATATAAGCACAATAACTGTAAAAGCCAAAAATAAGTATCCATTAACTTTCAATCTTTCATAGCAATAGTGGGCACCAATCATATCAGCAAATTACTATACTAGCTCAAATAATTAATCACGAAAATAAATGTCCTTTTCACTATTTGTTTTTGTTTTTCTACTAGGCCAAGTTGTGAATTTCACATATTGCAAAAAACCATCATTACGACAATGGTCCAAACAACATAATTATGTACTCATTTTCTCGGTTTGAGTTTTCAACTTCTTTCTTTTACACACAATTTTTCATAACCGTTCACATTGTGCACATTACAAAAATAATATTAGTGATGGAATAAAACTTTTTATTTTTATTTTTATAGAGAGTTTCAACTTATGACATTTGTTTCTAATGATAGTTTTTTATCATTAGACTAAGACACTAATCGATTGGTGTAAGTGAAGATTGAACCTTAAATCTCTTATTCAACTATAAAAAATGTTATCAGTTTATCTAACTAAAATAAAACTGAGTTACACATAAAAAGTTACACTCTCTTTACTTTTTTGACCAATTCTCAAGTGTTTTTTAATTTAATTGAAAACTCAGCAGGTATAAAAGAACCATACCTTGAGTCATATGAGAAAAATGAATAAATGCCTTAAAACCATTGATTTAGGAAATATTTTTAAAAAGATTTATGTAAAAAGAAAAAAATAATTGAACTCCTTTTTACAATTTTTTATTTTTCTCATAAAAATTGTATAAATTTTATTTAAAAATAACAAATACTTAAAGATATTCATTAACCGGAACCAAATTTTATTATTGTGATCTAATATTGCTTAAATCATAACATGTTACTTATTACCTTAACATTATTATTATTATTATTTTTAAGTTTTACCTTACCGATACACGATAAAAGTAAATGACGTGAATGATAACTCTATATGAAAATTGATGATACCCTAATCACAATTTCCAACTTTAAACATCTCTCACTTAATTGTTTTTTTTTTTTTTTTTCCATAAAAAAAAAAGTAAAATATCAAGAAATAATACAAAGATAGTATTGCCTTGAAAAAAGGAAATAAAAGGACGAAAATATCCAAAAGGGTCAAATTCACCGTTCAACGGCCGTAAAAAATAAGGGCATTTTGGTAATCTAACCAGCCGAACATCCTCATCCAATGTAGTTGCCGAGTTGCGTAGGCCATAAGTGTCAACGTTATTACGACAGAAAAAAAATAAAACATATAGAATATTAATAATTACGAAAAGAAAATTATTAATATTAATATTAATAATAATAATACTCTCTCTCTCCCTCTCTCTCTCTCTCTCTGTGTTTACATTTGAAAGCAAAAACATTTTCAGAATCCGTGTAAAAAAGAAAAACACTTTCATTGTTTCTGGTGCTTTTCTCTTCCTCCTCTCTCAGGTACCAAAACCCCTCTCTTTCTCTCTCTGTGAAAATTGTACTTATGAATATTGTAAAAAAAAATATGAATATATTTTTAGATGGGCACAATTTTTTTGTTTTTTTTTTTCATGTTTTCTGAGTTTGTTTGAGATTTCATTGGAAGTTTTTTCTAAAAATAATGGTGGGTTTTTAGTTTTAGATAAATTGGACTTGAAATAAAATGTTATCCAAAGGTAAAACTTTGGGTTTTTTTTTTTTTTTTTTTTGGGTTTTTGTTTTTTTGTTTTGGGTGTAAAATTTGAAGCAATTTGTAGAACAAATCTGGTATTTGGATTTTGTTTTATGGCTTTTTTGGTTTTTGGGTTTTTGTTTTCTGTGCTGAAATAGATCGGTGATAAAGGAATTTTGGGTGAATAGTACTTTTTCCTGTATCAGATATAGCTATATATTTTATATATATATATATATATATATATATATATATATATTTTGGTTAGAGCATTTTGAGTTGTGGAGCTTAAGCTAGGAACACAAAAAAGGAGGTTAGAGAAAGAATCTTTAGGATTTTTGTTACTGTATATTTTATTGGATTGGATTGGATTCGATTTCATTTGGTGAAACAAAGAATCTTACATATTTGTTTATGTGATTGAATTGGGGTTTTTGGAAATTGTGTTTTTCTGTTGGTTTTGTAGGAATAGATGGGCAGGGGAGGAAAGATGAGTAGCAAGAGGAATCTCAGGAGAAGGGTCAGGTCTGAAGATAAGGGCTCTGATGATTCAGATGAGGATTATGTGGTTTCCAATGAAGAAAACGTGGTCTCAGATGGTTCTGATGAGGACTATTGCTCTTCTTTAGATGGATGTGCTTCAGAAGAGAGTTTTGGTAAGTTTATTGAAGAGGATGAGGAGGAGGAGGAAGAGGAGGGGGCGGTGAGGAAGGTTGTTAGATCAAAGGCTAGATCAAAAGTGCAAAAGGGTCGGTTGGGGCAGCGGAAAATTGTAGTGAATACAAAGAGAAAGAGGAGAAGGGTTATGGGTGATGATGAAGAAGAGGATGAGGATGAGGATGAGGATGAGGATTATAAAGTTGATGATGACGATGATGGGGAGGAAGAGGAGGAGGAGGAGGAGGTGGAGGTGGAGGTGGAGGACGAGGACGAGGACGAGGAGCCAGATTACGAGGATGAGGAATTTACCCCTGATGAAGATGATTGTTCAGATGCGGAAGAGGAATTGATGCGTAGAAAGAAGAGAAATAATATGAAAGTGAGCAAGAGAGGTTTGCAGAAAAAGGGTCCTGTTAGAGGTAGGAAAAGGATAAGGAACCCTAAGGTTCCAAAGAAGCCTTTGGGTAATAAAAGAAGAAAGAATGGTGGGTTTAGGAGGAAACTTCAATTTGATGATGATGATGACGACGACGACGACGACGACGATGATGATGATGAGTTTGTTAATAATAGACCGGTTGTGAGAGAGAGGAGCAAGAAAAAATCAGGTCGAAGACGGAGGAGGTATGTTGTTTGTTTGGATTCAGATTTTGTGTCTTCTGGATCATCTGATTGTGAATATACCATTTCCGAGGAAGAGAAACATACTGTCTCTGAAGAAGAGAAACATACTAT
The DNA here is from genome assembly GCA_030445155.1 of Quercus variabilis. Classification (NCBI taxonomy): domain Eukaryota; kingdom Viridiplantae; phylum Streptophyta; class Magnoliopsida; order Fagales; family Fagaceae; genus Quercus; species Quercus variabilis. The sequence goes on from CP129447.1 coordinate 8,092,059, forward strand.
GTCTGAAGAAGAGAAACAGCCAGTGAGAGAAACCATGGAGTTTTCTAGAAGTTTGAGAACTAGTTTAAGGAGTTCATCTTTGCCAAGTGGAACTCAGGAGGTTGGGAATTTACATCAGCCAAGAAGACGTCTGGTAAGGAAAGGTAAGGAGAAGTTAGAGGAACCTTTGATTAAGAAGGGTAAGGAGAAGGTGGAGGAAGTGAAGGCTGAGGTGGTGAAGCAGGTGTGTGGAATTTGCCTGTCTGAAGAAGATAAAAGAAGATTAAGGGGAACACTGGATTGCTGCTCTCATTATTTTTGTTTTGCTTGCATAATGGAGTGGGCAAAAGTGGAATCTCGTTGCCCTCTGTGCAAGCAGAGGTTCAAAACAATCATTAAGCCTGCAAGGTCAGCAGCAGGAATTGATTTGAGAGAAGTGGAGATTCCAGTGCCTGAGCGTGATCAGGTATCTTCTTGCTTTCCTCTTACTGTTCTGTGCTTATCTATTTTGAATTTCTGGTTGCTTAATGCTTATTTTCTGGTTTGAATTGTGTTCATTGCTTTATACAGGTTTATCAACCCACTGAGGAAGAACTTAGGAGTTACCTTGATCCATATGAGACTGTGATTTGTACAGAATGTCATGAAGGTGGGGATGATGCTCTCATGTTGCTGTGTGATATCTGTGATTCTCCCGCACACACCTATTGTGTTGGTCTTGGACGGGTGGTACCCGAAGGTAATTGGTATTGTAACGATTGTAATAGACCCAGTGCTATGGTATCTTCAAGTTCCCAAGCACAAGATCATCTGCCTGATCAAAGGATTAGAAGCAACAACATGTCTAATAGACCCCCACCTCTTGTAAATATTAGAGAAGGTTTAGACCTCAATTCAATGTCCTCACCTTGTACACCATTTCCCCAAGGATTTGGGAATCTTTCATCTCCTAGATTTCCTGTTGGAAGTTCTCCTGCAGCTTCTCCAGTAACTGGAGCAGGGGCACCAACTCTTTCAGGGAGACGCTGGATACATCGTCACATACAACAACTCATTTCCTCTAATAGAAATTCTATGGCTGGTAGAACTGATGGGATGTCAGCTGTCAATTCAAGTAGTGATTTTTTAAATTCTCTAAATAATCAAGGCAGGGATACAACAAGTCAACAAACAAGGACACACGACACAGGGATGCCATATCACATGTTCTTGGAGGATAGGTTACGCGACAATCCCTCTTCATCGTCCCAAAGTAGGGATTTCTTTTCCTCGAGATTAAGCTTTGTGAGAAGGCAAGCAGCTCAGGACCAGACTATGACATCTACTGATAGGTCTTTAAATGGGACATTATGGCCTGAACAGTCAGGGATGAATACAATACCAGGTTATGAGCAACTCCATCCATACAACAGATCATCAAACTTTGGGTCTGATGGTAGTGCATCACCTTGTACAGTTAGAGAGGGGATTGAGTTTCACATGGCAAAGGAACAATTGCAATCAATGGTTAAAACCCATTTGAAGAGCTTGGCCCGAGATATTGATTTAGGTATGCAAAAATTTATTTTATTTTATCAACATCGCATAGCCCCTAGACATTGTAAGTGTTTAACATTATAGTTGTAGTGTCTAGGGAGAATCTTCAACTACGGCACTCAATTGGAACATGAAATCCTTGTTTAGGACATACTAAAGCAACATATGCATTAGAAACATAAGAATAAGTTCTATAATTATTTTCTAATATATGATGCTGCCACTAATTTTGATGCATTCTATTTTGTTGAGTATTTTTTATAAATAATAAAATTTAATTAAAAAGCACAAAAGGGGTGCAATCCTACTACATGGGAAGTATACAGAGGAAATGCCCAAACAAAGAAACAAAAATAAAGAAAAATACAAGAAAACTAATGAAAGCTCAATGTATTCAGGAACTCCAGACAGTCTGCAGTAGAAATAATTTGGAAGTTCAGCTTAATCAAGTCTAGCTCTTTCTCCTTAGAGCAACAATTGTTTCTTGTTGAGCTGATTTCTTATCTACCATGTCTGTGGAAAAGCTCAAACTGCACTTATTCTTTTGATTCAGGGAATACTTTCAAGGACATTGCAAGGAGTTCTACACACACCATATTAGCTGCATGTGGGCTTGAGCATACGAGGAGCGAGGTTTATTATTCCATTCCCCCACCATCAGTCTGTTCCCACATTGAATTAATGACAGGTGGACAGACAAGTCTGATGAAAGGTTGCTGCTCCTCTTGTTTCGATTCTTTTGTAGGGGACGTGGTGAAGAAGATCATGGATGCAAAAATGCCACCAACATGGTTGAGTCTAGGTCTTTAGGGATATTGATGCAGCAAGTATGTCTTGCTGCACATTTTTTGTTTAGGAGTTAGACAAGAAATTTGTGGTTAACTTGTTTATAGAGATTATTCACTGACATTGAACACACAACACTATTCTTACTCAATTATTTTTACAGCTAATATTCAAGAAGTCAAATTTTCTTCCTCTTAATGCATTGGTTGCTGCATTAAAAAATTTTCAGGGGAAAACCAACATGGTTCTTAGTCATTGCTTGTACCTGTTTAGCACTGCTTAATGGTAATCTTGCAGATAATTTCACAAGAAGGTGTCGTTGATAAAGGCTTAGTTTGGCATTTTTTGTTTGTTTGTTTGTTTGTTTGTTTGTATATTGCTTTTTTAAAGATTAACATTTTTCAGTTACCTTGGTGTTTTTGTTCAGCTTATTTTTTAAGCAAAATTTAAGAGTCACTGAAATAAGCTATACCACACAAAACACTGTTTTCATATGACAGTTGTTTCAGTTATTTTAATGTAAGACATATAGTCGTTAACTGTTGCGGCCACCTTGTTTCATTACAGAATCTTTGGTTACTGAGTCAAAACCAAAAGTACCAGTATCTTGTTATCTCTTTATTAAAATAATAATAATAATAATAATTACACATTTGGTCCTCAATTTTTACCCTTTGTTTCAAAATGGTCTTTTATCTTTCGAAATATTTTATTAGTCCTTGTACTTTTAAGTTGGTGTTAAAATAAATAAATAAATAATCCATATCATTAACTCTTGCGTTGACATGTATAAAAGAAGTAAACAAAATATTTAAATAACCAATCTTTTCTCTCTTTTGCTTCTATCAAAATCCTTCAATTTTACTTAAAAATCTCAACTCAAAATCAAAATAAGAGTAACATCGTAGACCTTTTTGACACAAACCTAAAAGTATAATAAATTAAAATGAAACATCTTACTACTTTTCGGCCCTTCTTTTTCTTTTTCCCGAACTTTTGCCTTAGCTCAAGAGTTTTGACAAAGTCTAAAGACAATATATTCCTTTTTTTTCGTTTTCTTTTTTTATCATAACTGTTGAAATAGTAAGTTATGATTTGTATATAATAAAAGTGACTTCAATAGTTGTTTTAAGTGAAAGTGATGTTGTGGAAATAGTTGTAAAAAAAAAAAGTTTTGAAATTTATTATGTTTGTAAGTTGTAACATTGTTTTATTTGGAAAAATTATGTGTCCCAAATATTAATCATTATAATTTGGATTAGGTTAATACCAGTTGTGGCACCAGTGTCAACCAGTTGCAAAATAGAAGAAGTTACAACTTACAAAAGAACACACTACCCCACCACAAGCCAAGTTGGATAACACAACAAGTTACAACTTTATTCTTTTTTCGTTCTTTTTGTTTTCTTTACAAACGTAGTTATCTAGAACAAGTTACAAGTTGCTAACACACTACAGCCACCATAACACTGTAAAAATCATTTTTAACAACTTTATAGGTATCCACCAAGTCCTCCATCATGCAACCACTGACACAGTGACACCACCCCCACAGAAAAGTGCCTTCACTTTGCTGGGAGGATTCATCACTTCAATGGGACTGATCAAGTATTTATATATATATATATATATATAAAATTGTAGAAATGATAAGTTGTGATTGGTGTATAATAAAAATAACGTCAAAGGTAATCCTTTAGGAAAGTGATATTACTCTAATCACAATCTTCTATTTTTGTATGTTGTAAAATTTATTCCCTAGAATTGACGAAATATTTCATCCTAAGTAAAAACAACCAAATTCCAATCACTCTCAAATTCTTAGCTTCGCTATTTTCTAGCTTTTTAATGGGTACCTATAGGGATGGAATAAAAAATTCATCTATGAGGCAAAGAATGAATTAAAAAGCTTTTAAAGTTTAAGAATAAAGAACTTTCACATTGAAAATAATTTACAAATAGTTCACAGACAATAAATTCGGTTAAAGAGGTGGTGGTTTTTTTTTTTTTTTTTTTTTTAATGATAATTTGATAGTTAGAGGTAGAGGTTTTTTGAAAGGGGGTGGGGAGTTGTGGAGGAGAATATAAACCCTGGATACCTTCGTTAGAAACACCAAGTTGAGCTTTTCTTAAGTTTATGGGAAACATTTGAGAAGATGCTTTACACAACAATTTTAACAAATAAACTTCCATTCCAATCCCAATTTACCGGATGACTCAAAGATGAACCACCAAGGAATATGCTTAACGCCAATGTCAGTTGCAAGATTAATGCCATTCATGGGAACAACTAGCTTTTTTTTTTTCTTTTTTTCTTTTTTTTTCAATTTATGACCATAAATTAAAAGATGATATATATAAAAGTATGTTGCCTAGAAACTGAGCCAAGGGCCTTTTCAATTTATGACTAGAAATTTATAAGATGATATAAAAGTATTTCGGACCTAACAAATAAAATTCACATGAGAGCCCACAGCTTACACTGACATTGCCCAACCTCTCCGATGAGAAAAACCACTGTTCAAATCTCCATAACCCCAGTTGAAAGCAACAAGAAGAAAATGTTTTTTTTTGGGGGGGGGGGGGGGGGGGGGGGGGGGGGGGGGGGGGGGGGCGTTTGTGTTGTTGTTAAGAATTAAATTTTCAGTTAAAAGGCATGGAACCAGTTATTCAGTTTCCTTACTTAAACTTAATTGGGAACAACGAGAATGCTGTTTATATCTACAAAATAATCAAGATGAACTTCCAAGAACATACTTAATGCAGATATCAGTTGCAAATCAAGGCCAATCATAGGAAGAACTCAATTTTTTCTTTTTCAATTTATGACCAGAATTTGAAAGGTGATATAAAAGTATATTTCAGGCCTAGAAACTAAAGTTCACATGCAACATAAATTACACTCATTCCTACACCTTATTCCACACTCTGGGTTTTAATACATTGGCATATTCACTACAAACAAACCATATGTTGATGCAGAGCTGTTGGTTGTAACTTTGAATACCACTAAGCAGCCATTATGAACTTTCTTCATAAATTGTCATCAAGAATGGTGGACAACAACAGCCCATGAACAAACTCGCATCTTTTTGCCTTCTCTTCCTGATCCTTGATAGAGAAGGGAGACGACTGAACATTTCTGTTACCAAAAAAATTACAAAAAAAAAAAAATGAACATCAGAAATAGCCAGAAAAATAAGTAAATAACAAGAAATTACATAAAACATGGTGAATTTGCCGAAGCAAGAGAAGAGTATGGACAATTTGTAGTAACATGGCTTGTGTTTCTGCTAAACATTTTCACACTAGCATTTGGCTGTAAGCATGGAAATTGATGGGCACAGCACTTGAGATGATGTGCAAAAAGGCCTAAAGTTTACAAATGCTTTTGATGCGTAAACCAAAAGATCATATTTCTTCATGGGCTAATTTGTAATGTGTAACAACCAAATTTTATATGGATAAGGCAAAAAATTCAGAATTTGTATACACATGCATGACTGTGAATGCTTGTGTGTGTGTGTGTGTGTGTGTGTGTGTGTGTGACAAATGCTTTTGCTGCGTATACTTATTGATCATATCTTCCTGGATTAATTTCTTATGTGCTACAATCAAATATATATGGATGTAGCAAAATTCAGAATTTGCATTTTGCTACATGCATGATTGCGAATGTGTGTGGGGATGTATGTGTTTCACTTTCTTTTTTTGATGAATAGGGGGGTGTGTTTCACATTCAACAAGCTTTATTCTGGAGTGTCTAGCTTGGCCTAGAGTTATTAGGTCAGGAGTTGAGCCAGCTGGGTAAGATAGGTGTTTTAGGAATGCTTCAGTCTAGTGCATTCTGGGCTTTCATTCAATTTTCCTTTGGAAAATGCATAGAACAGATGGGAAACCAGTTCAGCTTGACTAATTCTACTGCAAAGACTGCACAATCTTAATCAACCTCAAAACCGCGCAATGCTGTACACTACATATCAATTATGCAGTACACTACATATCAATTGTAAGTTTGAATGATATTTATAGATTAAAAAACACATAAATTACATGGAATATTCCCAACTCAGACATGAATACATAGAAATGATATTATGATTCCCTCAACCAAATATTCCATCACAATTTGTTATGAGACTTTAGCATGCTTCAAAGGAAATTTGTGTGAAATACCCTTTCAACTAGAAGAAAAATCTCCACATGATATTAGCACACAATCAAAGACAATGGTTATATTGATACCACATCAACATTGACATGGATCCTAGCACAAAATAAAATAACTTACTAAAATAGATTAAAAAAGGTTGGAAATGCAATTACATACCGCTCTGACACTTTCTGCTCTGTTTTTTTCTTGACTGAGCTTGTTTCAGGTGAAAACTGAGGTTGAGCAGTTACAAAATCATCAGCCATAGGCAAAATAAATGATGACAACAATGGATCTGGTGCTGCGTTGGATGAAGAGACTATGCAGGAAGAACCCCCAAAAAGGGACTGAAAGTTTCCTTCTCGCAGCTCTTTCCTCAATAAAGATAGTGTAGAATGTGCTCCACTTTTACGTGTTTTTCTCTTGCGTTGCATGTAAACAATTGTTAAGGAATCATTGTGCCAAGCTCTTGTGATAATTTTTTATTATTAATTACACGTGCCGGTGAGTCTTGACTTCACAACCTCATCTTCAACCTTGTTCTTACCAAAGGAGGAGGTGCTGCTTGATATAAAGAAAGTGGTTACCAAATAATTGGCAATGCACAACTTAAATTTAAGTATATTGATGGACCCAAAGACCAAGAAAGTAGAAAAAATACATCTCAAGAAAAGTTAATTGGCCTTCACACATGACTTACTAGTATGTGTTTCATTAGTCTCCTACTTTTTCTTTTTCTTTTTGGGCAGGGTTGGGGGGTGGGGAGTTAATTAAAAAAAGACAAACAAATGAGGGAATCCCAAGTAGACAAATGAATGAGTTAAACAAAAGGCAAGTAGCGGATGGACAAAAATCAATTCTTCTGATCTTTCCAGCACCTTCAGAGGAACCAATCCTTCAGAGAAAGTGCAGGAAAAGATAATTTGTTAATTTAAAACATTAGAGATCCATATCATTTTCAATTATTCTCTCAGATGCCATAAAAGTTGTTCCTTCAAAACACATGCAGAATGTTCAAGCAAGTCGACTTAAAATTCAACTAAAAAAAAATGACTTGAAAACAATGCATGAAAAGATTGCAGACTACTTGTAATAGATAATAACTCAAAAGAAAAGGATATCTTAAATATGTTTCCATGCTGTAGGGTAATGTGCGCAACCATATCAACCCCCACCCTCATTGCACAAACTGGACATACCTGCAGAGAAACCATACCCATAATGAGCAATATTAAGGTCCAATAAGCACTTATCAAAAAAAAAAGGGTCCAATAAGCACCCTCCCATTAGGGAAACGGGAAAATTATATTTTTATCTATTATATGACAGACAAAAAGCCACTAAACCAAAGATTTAAACTTCCATGATCTTAAACTAGACAGGGTATCAATCAAACTTAAATTTTCAGCTCATCACAGACGCCCTAATCCACACTATCCTGATCATATCCCAAACCACTAGTGGGTTGAAAATAAAAGACCCACCATCATGTGCAAGTAAGTGGCTTTTCAAGAAGTCAAGCCCCATCATCAGCTGAAAAAGCCTATTGGTTGGTATGAATCAATATACCAAAAGTCAAAGTAATTAAGGGTTACAATCTCTTACATCAATATTTTTTGTATGTATTAATAGATTAACATAATTTAATAGGATACCAGCATTTCATCAACAATTTCATTTAATCAGTGAATAAATGAATTTTAATGCCACCCAGGGCAGTAAAAGTTGAAGCAGCTACTACCTAATACCATGAGAGGAAATCAATAGGATCAGCTTAACTCTCTATTGGCTTAAATTCCAACTCCTTAATCAATAGCCATGCAAAAAACTCCAATAGTTGGAAGTCAAGGCTTTGTAAATTAAGTTGAGGAACACATTGCTTGATTAAAAACAAATTTATCATGCCATCCATTAGATGCCTAGTTTATAAGCATCAACTAGCTTTTTAATAAACATGTAAACACAATGAACAAGGCATTTTGGGGAAAAGAAAGAAAGAAGATATTTCAAGGTTTCAACATCTTCTTGCTTGTAAGTTGTAACATATGGAGATGGTTATTAATAGACAAGGAGTAATACCCCATTCTTCGCCTCTACAGGATGCTCTTCATCAATGTGGCAGCACAGTCCAACGATATCAAAATACTCTGAACAGAAAGGGCATGGAAACTCCTCCCTTATATCGTCATCACCATCAATTTCTTCAAATCCCATGAACATATCTGCATTGCAAAACTTTACTTCAGTAAGCACCAAAAAATATCAAATTGCATACACATCACAGAACAATTAAGACCTCCAATTTGAGAAAACCAAGTAAAACAATACTGAGGGAAAAAAACAAATAATTGGACTTTCAAAGTTCAATTCTCTTCTGCCTCATCATCATTCTCACAACCAAATGGGGCTTATAATGAAAGGTTTTGTACATCTAGTCCAATGCAAGGAGTTTTCAAATTTTTTTTTTTTTTTTTGGGATAAGAAAGATGTATATTAAAAAAACTGCTATATGCAAAGTAGCACAAAGCATATCAAACAATACAAAAAAAGAGAGAAAAGCAAAAACATAAAAAGAAAAGCTAATTACAAAGAAAGAGAGAGCTAAGGAACAAAGGGAGAGAATCACTAGATGTGAGTCCCTAAGACCTAGACCAATCATAGAGGGAACTAAAGAGAGCAAGCAGCTGGTCATCAGATCTATCTAAATCCTCAAAAGTCCACGGAGGCCTGATTGTGTTCCTTCCAAATACACATCAAACGAAGCGGAACTAAGCAATATGTACACTTTAGTTTCTTTCCCTTGTCGCCTCTATAAGCAAAGAAACAAAACATATTTACACACACAAAAAGGAAACTTCAAAGCCAAACAGTGGCATCAAGTTCAATGAAAACTTCATTTCTATACTCTTAACTAATCTTAATTGATTGGTAAGCTACAATATGCATCCCATGTGTTTTTGAACCCACGATATTACGCTCTACCCACGCCTGTGAGAGGAGGATGTGCCATTTGAGACAAGGCTCATTGGCCTGATTAAAAAAAAGTTAAAACCAAAATTTTAAATCCATATTTTTTCCTTCATTTTCTTAGAAATCAGTACACTTGACATTTTGTAAAAATGTTCAGGAAAATATTACAACAATTGCTTTAAAGAAATTACCAAATTTGAATAACAAAAAATCCAAAATTCTTTCATAACTCTCTCAGCAGCAGCAAAATACAATAAAAATCTTCAGGTCAAACATTACACCAACCTCTTAAAAGTAAATCTTCTGTCCAAAATCGACACAACAAATAATTTAAGCTCCAACACTCAAGTCATCACTATTTGCCTCATTTTTCAGCTACCAAACAAAGCCATAAAAGGAAGAGTCATTCAAGCCATTTAATCACATTAGTCTCTCTAAAAGTAATCTTTCCCATTTATCAAATCAAAAAGAAGAAATATAAAAATTCTAAGTTCTAACATTATAGTGATTTCCCTAGTTTTCTCAACTCCCAAACAACACACAAAAAGTGTTATGTAGGTGATAGAAAACATATTTTCTAATACTTGAGCTCTAACATTAAATTCACTAATACTTTCCCTCATCTCTCAGCTACCAAACTAATCCACAAAAAAGGAAGTGTTATTCACACTATAAGCATATAAACACGTCAAATTCATTACAAATTGACCTTTTCCCTTTCTCAAATCTAAATGACCAAAAACTTGAGCTCCAAAATTCCAATCACCAAAATCAGGCCATATATCCACATCAACATTACTAAAAGTAAAGCTTTTCCATTTCCCACATATAAATAACCAAGAACCCATGGCCCAAGCTCAAACATTACAATTTTCCCTAATTTTCAACAATCACCAAAAATTCCCCCATTTTCTCATCTAACAAACAAATTCACAAAAAGGAAGTGTAATTCAAGCTATATAACCACATCAACCTCACTAAAAGTAAACACTTTCCATTTCTAACATCAAAATAACCAAGAACCTAAGCTCTAACATTATAACCCCCAAAAAGTTCCAATTTTCTAATTTATCAAACAAACCCACAAAAAGGAAGTATCATTCAGGCTATATAACCCCATCAACTTCAGTAAAGTAAACATTACCCATTTCCCACATCTAAACAATAAAAAACCTAAGTTCCAACATTCCAATCATCAAAAAATTTCCTCATTTTCCCAACTATCAAACAAACCCACAAAAAGGAAGTGTTAATCAGGCTATATAAGCACTTCTTTTTTTTGATAAGTAAGCCTTTTTCAATTTCACACATGTAAATAGCCAAAAACCTAAGCTCCAACATCCAACCACCAAATTTTCACTTAATTTCACAGCTACCAAACAAACCCACAAAAAGGAAGTGTATTCAGTCTATATAAGGACATCAACCTAAATTAAAGTAAGCCTTCTCCATTTCCCACATGTAAATAACCAAAAACTATAGCTCTAAATTTGCAATCACCAGAATTTTCCATCATTATCTCAGCCTCCAAACAAATCGACAAAAATAAAGTGTTATTAAGGCTATATAACCACATCAACCTCACTAAAACTACATTTTCCCGTTTAGTACATCTAAACAGTTCTAAAGTATCCAATCACTGAAATTCTCCCTCGTTTTCTCATCTACCAAACAAACCCACAAAATGGAGTTTTTATTCTTGCTACAAAACCACATCAACCTCACTAAAACTTTTTTTTTAAAAAGGTTCCCTTCTCCCACATCTAAAATCCCCAAAACACAAGCTCCGACAGTCCAATGACCAGAAATTTCCCTAATTTTCTCATCTACCAAATAAAACCACAAAAATGAGTGTTATTCTTATTCAGGCTATATAATCACATTAACCTTAATACAACTAAAATTTACCCCTTTCCCACATCTAAATAACTAAAAACCTAAGCTCCGACAATCCAACCACCAAAAATTTACCTCATTTTCCTGGCTACCAAACAAACACACAAAAAGGAATTGTGTTTTCAGGCCATATAACCACATCAACCTCACTAAAGTAAACTTTCCCATTTTCCACATCTAAATAACCAAGAACCCTAGCTCCAACATTCCAATCCCCAAAATTTTCCATAATCTTCTGAGCGGCCAAACAAACACACAAAAAGGAACCGTGATTCAGGCAATAGAACCACCTCAAAAGTAAACATTTTCCACATCTAAATGCCAAGAACCCAAGCTCCAACACTCCAATCCCAAAAATTTCCCCAATTTTCTCAGCTGCCAAACAAACACACAAAAGGAAGTGCTATATATAACCACCCGAAACTCACTATTCAGGCTATAGAACAACCTCATCTTTTCCATTTCCCACATCTAAAAAACCAAGAACCCATGCTCCAACAGTCCAATCCCCAATATTTACCCTAATTTCCTCAGCTACCAAACAAACACACAAAAAGGAAGCTCTATTTAAGCTATATAACCACCTGAAACTCACTAAAAGTGAACCTTTTCCATTTCCCCCATCTAAATAACCAACAACCCAAGCTCCAACACTTCAATCCTCAAAATTCTCCCTAATGTTTGCAGCTACCAAACAAACACACAAAAAGGAAATGTTATTCGGGCTCTAGGACAACCTCAAACTCGCTAAAAGTAAACCTTTACCATCTCCCAGATCTAAATAACCAACAACCCAAGCTCCAACATTTCAATCCCCAAAATTTTAACTAATTTCTCAGATACCAAACACGCACACAAAAAGGAAGTGTCATTGAAGTTATATGACCACCTCAAACTCAATAATAGTACACCTTCTCCATTTCCCACATCACAGTAATGAAGAATGCAAGCTTAACATTTCAATTCCCAAAATTTCCCTAATTCTCTCAGCTATCAAAGAAACACACAAAAAGGAAGTGTTAGGCAATATAACCACATCAACCTCACTAAAACTAAAACTTTTCCATTTCCCACATTTAAATAACCAAGAACTCAACCTCCAACATACCAATCCCCACAATTTTCCCTAATTTTCTCAGCTACAAAACAAACACACAAAAAGGAAGTGTTATGCAAGCTATATAACCACCTCAAACTCACTAAAAATTAATTTTTTCCCCATTTCCCACATCACAATAACCAAGAACCCAAGCTCCAACATTCCAATTCCCAAACTTTCTCAAATTTTCTCAGCTACCAAACAAGAACACAAAAGGCAAGTGTTATTTAAGCTATATAACCACCTCAAATTCACGAAATTTTAAACCTTTTCCGTTTCCCACATCACAATAACCAAAAACCCGAGCTCTAACATTCCAATCCTCAAAATTGTACCTCATTTTCTCAGGACACATACAAAAAAAAAAAAAAAGTGTCATTTAAGCTATATAACCACATCAACCTCACAAAAACTTAATCTTTTCCATTACCCACATCACAAATAACCAAGAACCCAAGCTCCAAATCCCCATCACCGAAAATTTTTCCCCCATTTTCTCAGCTACCAAACAATCCCACCAAAAAAAAGCTCAAAATCCAGCTCACCTGATCGCGATTGCAGAGCCGACTGGTACCTCTTCGAAGCCGAAGAAAGCCGAGCGCTCCACGAATCACCATCCATAGCTCAACCTCTTTCTCCTTTGTCTCTCTCAAAAAAAGTCCCACCCCAAAAACGCACCGTTTCACACACCACAGGTCCTCAGCTATCTGAGCTCTCCAGCTATAATATCCTCTCTCTCTCTGTCTCTGCTTTTTGATTCACACCCAATTCGATTGAGATTAAGAGTTGTGCGAGAAAAGAAACTGGGTAGGGTTCGAGCTCAGAGAGAAAGAGAGAGAGAGTGTGTGTGTATGTGTGAGAGAGAGAGAGAGAGAGAGAGAGATGAGTATGAAGGAAATTTCACCGAAAGAGAAATGGGAATTGAATTATCACTGTGGTTTTATATTATTTTTTTTCTTCCCAATAAAAATAAAATTTTCTTCTTTTTTTTCTTTTTTTTTTTTTCTTTTTGGGTTTTGTTGGATTATTGGGTGTGAGAAATGTGTGGTGAGCATGAGAAATGGACAACAAGGTATCTCATGAATTTCATAGTATTTACAACGTCCTTTTTTTTATAGTATGTGAATTCCATGTAACTTGAGTTTTAATAATAGATGTTAGATTCATAAAATAATTATTGAACGATCGGACATGTTCTTAGGGCGGAGACAATGACTATACACGTGAGCTCTATTTTTTTTTTTTTCTTCTCATCAAAAAATGATTTGAGTGTGTTAGAGAGAGTGAGTTTATCTACGTAGATTTGTAGTAGGTATCAAAGTACTAAGTCACATTTGGTATGGAATATTTTTTAAGGATTCTTGAGAATATTGAAAGATTCTAATATTTGGTTGCAAATCACACAACATGGAAACTAGATTCTCATGCAATTCTCTTTTTGTGAGAATGTGGATGCCTTTCAAAAAAAAAAAGTGGGTATTCACATTCAAATGCAACAATAGAGTTACATTTTGTATAAACAAATAATTTTACCTATTTTCTCTTCCTTTAACCAATAAAAATAATATATATATATATATATATATAATAAATTGACAGTTTAAATAATTATTTTTGTATTATACATGTCATTTAAAAATGTTCTACCATGTTTTATTAAAAAATTTCATGATTTATAATTTATATTTTGTTTCTCATAATTTATTTTGAAGAAGATTATTAAAAAAAAGACTTGATGTTGTATTTACAAATCAGATGGTATTTTGGAAAAAATAAATAATTCTTATAAGATTCTTATAAATAAACAAAATCTAAACATCTCATATTTTTAGGATTTTTATTATATTTCAAATCAAATTAAATCTAGAAATATTTACATTCTTAGACATTCAAATTTCCATGCATCATATTCCAAAGAATCTGGATGTTAAGGATAATGTGCATTCCCTTATACCAAACACCACCTAATAGTAATTATTGAAAATTTTGAGTAATATTTTCTCCTCACATAATAATACTCTTCATTAGGGTGACATTATTTTCACATTAACTCATTGGCTTTTATTATATATTAATAACATATCATTTTCTCATTAAAAAAAAATAACATATCATTTTTTTAGATGTTATGTCCCCTTATTTATTGTTTAGGAATATCAATACAAGAAAATATAAATGAATCATATATAATAACATTACTCTTTTACCCTTAATTCATACAAAATGTTGAGTTTGGTAGTGTAGTGTTTATTAAACTGTGTTAGTGTCAAATAGACTGACATCTAACATTGACATGTTATACCGAGATCTAACATTGACGTGCTTTAAAGTGTAGGTTTATTGGATCTAAGTTGAACAAAAGTTAAAACATGTTTTAATTTGAAAACATGATTCATGAAACTAAGATTTTAAATTATTAATTTACAAATGTCATTGTAAGGACGCAATCTGGGTCCATAGCCCAAAGGATGGATGAGCTTAGGCCCAAAAAACCCAATATAATGAATTTATAGAGAATGGATTGGAAAAATTGGGCTTTAATGAATCAGACAACAAGTAAAGTGAATTTAAATGACAATAAAATGAAGATAGATTGGTTTAATTTAAAGAAAATCATCCTCAACATAGCCCGAGGAGATCAGTTCTTGTATATTTCTCTCAAGTTTGATTATAAGTTCAACTCTTGATTGCTATAGTGTTTTTCTCTAAATTTCTCAATCCCTCCTCTTCAGAGTCTTCTTTTTGTTTTATATTCTCTTCCTTCTTTCCTCTTTACCCTCCACGTGTAGGGTAGATTGCTGGTATTTAATCATTGTCCCATCAACACCTTCCTGAAGTCTTTGGTAGTAGTTGTAAGACTAAAAATTACTGTTCAGGTATCACTTCCACATTAATGCAACTAGTTGGTTAGGTGCAAAGCATTCAATGTGGTGGTAGCAACTTTCTCTTTAGATATTTTAAGACTTCTCTCTACTCTGTGCTTCTGTGATACTTATCCATATCAATAGAATCCTCTGAAACGCTGCCCTAGATGGTAGACCACCATTTCGAACCTCGGCTTTGCTCAGCCGAGGAGAGATTCATCCTTGGACCATCCTCATGGACCCACATGATCAAAACTAACTTATTCACTTACTAACACGGACTCCTTTGATTATGTTTGCCTCTCCTCGGATTACTTCATGTCATCGGATTGGGCCTCGACTAACCTATTCACTTACTAACACGGACTCATTTGATTATGTTCGCACCTCCTCGAATTACTTCATGTCCTCGAATTGGGCTTCTGGCTCAATATACACATAGACATATATATCGTTGGGCTTAACACCCTTACAATCACCATTTTAAATTATTAATTTACCATTTTATTCGTAACATAAGTCTCAAAAAAATCAAATGAGTATTAGTATATAACACAATTATTTCAAAAAAATCAATATACCATGACATTTCACCTATGTTTTAACTCTTTTAAAACGTTTTATTCTAAAAAAAAAAAAAAGAAAAAAAAAAGAAAAGGAAATTTAAAACATGACTCCAACTAAAATTGTATTTCATTGTTTGCTCATTTATTATAATTTCATATTTAATATAATAATAATATAATATAAAATTTTAACCATACTACCATATTTGTGCCATATGGATAAAATTATTATATTTTGTGGAATTATTCAAATAATTAATTCATCAAATATGAAAATTTATTAGAATTCTAATTACTTAATTCTATAAAATATGTAGGTTCTAATTAGATTAACTAATAAAGTCTTTAATGATTGAATAAGAAATCTAGAATTTAACTTTTAACTACATTAAAATTAATTAGTGTAATGATATGACGATAAAAAATTATTATTAAAAATAAATGTTATAGATTGAAATATTTTTCGAGAATTTTTATAAAATATAAATGGGAGCACTTATTTGAGCACGTATAGGTCTTGTAGCCTATGGTAGTAGACCCAACCAACTGTACCACAAACTATTAATATGGGACCCACCCAACAAATTAAATTAACTAATACCACACCAAACCGTTATAACACTGGCGTTCTCTCCTTGGACCAATCAAAACCTCTTTCCTTGACACTAAAATTGTCTCTCTTTCTCTCTCTCTCTTTTTAATAACACCACGGCCCTTTTTAACATTTCCAAGTCACCACGGCGCACGTGAGCCCTCGATCACCGCTCACGTGACCCCTCTCTCTCTCTCTATTTTCTCTCTCGCTTTCTTTTGGCTTTTCTCGCTCGCTCAGCCATGAGCGAAGCTCAGATCTGAAGAGATTTCGGGGTTTTTTTTTTTTTTTTTTTCCTTTTCGGATCTGAATTTTGTGGTTTTTTTTTTTCTTTCTCTTCCATGGCGTCGAGGAACCGGACGGTGATTTTCAGGAAGTACAGGGATGCGTTGAAGACCGTTAGGGCTCCAACGAGTTTTTCGCCGGCGTCGACGAGTTCCGGCGGCGGTCGTGGTAATGGTCCCGTGATTGAAATGGTCAACGCCTCGCTTCTTCATCCTAATCGGTCTTACACTCCTCTTAGCACTGAGGATCCCGGTAATTCAAGGTCTCTTTTTCTTTTTTTTTTCTCTCTGTGTTTGGTTGCTGAGAAAATGTTGGAAAAGTAAAGGAATTGAAAATTTTAAATCTTAATTAGTTTAATTGAGCTTAGTTAATTTCAATCTCAGTGTTTTCATTGTTAGGAAATGATAAGAACGAAGATCGTATACAGCTGAGACGAATAAGATTGCTAATTAGTGTAATTGAGCTGAGTTTATTAGTAGATTTGAAAGCTGGACAACATTGTATAATTTGATTTTGGCTGCCGATAAAATGTTGGAAAAGTAAAGGAATTGAAAATTTTCGATCTTAATTAGTGTAATTGAGCTGAATTAATTTCAATCTCAGTGTTTTCATTGTTAGGAGATGATTATAAAAACGAAGATCTTATACAGCTGAGACGAATTAGATTGCTAATTAGTGTGTAATTGAGCTGAGTTTATTGGTAGATTTGAAAGCTGGACAATATTGTATAATTTGATTTTGGTTACTGATAGATTGTTGGGAAAGTGAAGGAATTGAAATTTTCAATCTTAATTAGTGTAATTGAGCTGAGTTAATTCAAGCTCCCTGTCTATCTGTGTTTGGTTGCTTAAAAAAGTGTGGGAAAAGTAAAGGAATTAAAGCTTTTAATCTTAGTGTTTTCTTATTTTTGATATTTTAGGAAATGATAAGACAAAGATCTTATATAGCTGAGACGAATAACATTGCTAATTAGTGTAATTGAGCTGAGTTTATTAGTAGATTTGAAAGCTTAACAATTTACATGAAGAATTTTTTTTTTTTTTTTTTTTTTTTTTTTTTTTTTTTTTTTTTTAAGATCTTGAATTTAAATTATATTATATGATAAGACAAAGATCTTATATAGCTGAGACAAATAACGTTGCTAATTAGTGTAATTGAGCTGAGTTTATTGGTAGATTTGAAAGCTTAACAATTTACATGAAGGATTTTTTTTTTTTTTTAGATCTTGAATTTAAATTATATTATGATTTGGGTTTTTAGGGTGTATAAGCCTTGTTAGGAGTTCATAATTTTTGGATTGCTATAGGTGCTGTTATTCTATAAAATATGTGTGGACAGTAGTCAAGTTTGTTTCTTGGGGAGTGATTGACTTCAACCATAGGAGAAAAGAAAAGAGGAGAGGAATGCTAGCCTTGAAGCGAAAGAGTGATGCTAGGAATACTACAAATACTAATGTGTCAACTTTTAAATACAACATAAAAAAGTAACTAAATAATTCATTTGGTATGTTATTGATGTGGCACCAACCGAATTCATTGCTACGTTAGTTTGAAAGCTTTTTGTGTAAAATTGATACTAGATTTAGCATGTTTTTTATAAGTAATAATCAATTTATTGAACGAGCCTACTTCAAGTATATGGAAAAATATACACAAAGTAGACTAAGAATTACAAAATGTTATGTACAAGTGGACGATGATTCTAAAAACTTAGTAATGGAGTTACAATTAGTAAAACCCCACAACTAGGACCAATCAAACAACAATCTAGAAAAAAATTCTATCAAATATGTCCTTGAACTTTCCAAATTCTCATATGTACAACCTTACGCTCCCCCCATAGTGTCCACATCAAACATAAGGGAACTAGATTCCAAATATGAGAAGACTATGCTACAAGTGGGCCTGTCACCTGATTTTTAGTGTCAAAAGTCATGATGGTCTAACAATCTTAGTGTTGCTAGCATTTTTTAAGTTTATGAAGATGGGTTGATGGGGAGTAATATAATTTGGATTTTCCTTTGTTTGGCTTTGTTCCAATGTAGCAGGGACATAACTTTTTTATGTGGAGCTTGTGTGAGGATTTTGGTAGATGAAGTAGGCGCTTCCAGTGCATTAGGCTTGCCTCTCAATATTGTAGTGTTAGAGATATATCTGATTTATATTGCAATTGGAGTGTAAAACTGTGAAGTGAAATACCAGTGGCAGTTTAAGCCAGGAGAGATGGTTTATCTGGAGGTTGGTGTGAGACCAAAGGGCATTTGTGGGACATCCAAAGGCTAAATTAATGTGAATATATAATATAGAAGAAGGCAACTATAGATTTTTGTTGAGTTTTTCTTTTTCTGTTGGATTTTTTTTTCTTAACGTCTTTAGCACTACACATTTTCCTTAGTTTGGCACCCAATCATGTAACAAATATTAGTGGGGAAGTCATATGTTTTTTTTTGGCTGCAGTAAGGGTGCACTTACTGTGGGTCTACCTCCAGCTTGGGTGGATGTATCTGAAGAAATATCAGCAAATGTACAGCGTGCGCGGACTAGAATGGCTGAGTTAGCCAAGGCTCATGGAAAGGCTTTAATGCCTTCATTTGGAGATGGTAAAGAAGATCAACATTTGATTGAGTCTCTTACGCAAGAGATAACTGCTCTGATAAAGAGATCAGAGAAGAAACTACAGAGACTTTCTGCTGCTGGGCCTTCTGAGGATTCAAATGTTAGAAAGAATGTGCAGGTATGACTTGCAGCAAGATGTGTTACTTATCATTGCTAGCACAGCTATGTTGATTGTCACTGATATTTTGATTTTTGCGCAAGAGGGTTGTCAATTATTTTGTTTCTGGACTCTGGTATAAACCATCATCCTGCATATGGCATATGCAACCAATATAAACATATACATATCAACTTCTATCCTCTCAAATGGGTGGCTATTCTGGTGAACTATGCTTATGTTTGCACTTTTCTGTTGCAGCGCTCTCTTGCCACTGACCTTCAGAACCTTTCAATGGAGCTTCGCAAGAAACAGTCAACTTATTTAAAGCGCCTCAGGCAGCAAAAAGAGGTGCAGACCAAATTTTCCTCTTAAAGGGAAAAATTGCTAGACAATTGTGACTTTGCAATTACAAGGTCACACAATTCAGTGCCTCCTCCTTTGGCACTTGGAAGCATGCTTTGTCATGCATGGTTCCAATATATGGAATAAAACTACAGCCCTTGATGCTGCTACTTTTCTTTTAGAATATTTGGAACGGACCTCTTTTGTTCATAACCACAAGAATACTGAATAACTTATAAAGCATATATTCTCAAAAAGTTCATCTGTTATTATTTTGTGTTGCAGGGTCAAGATGGGGTTGATTTAGAGATGAATCTAAATGGAAGTAGATCTATAACGGAAGATGAGGATTTGGACAACATTGTATGTGTTTCTTTTTAATCTTCTCCTGTACATTTGGTTAAATTAATCACAAGAAGTATTAAATCAAATGATCTTTTTACTCCAAATTCTTTGTACTCTACTTGATTTGCTCTGAAAATTTAGCTTACTGTTGTGCCTGAACCTTACCTTAGATAACACTAATATAGTATAATAATATGTTAGGTGTTTAGTGAACATCAAATGACCAAGCTCAAAAAAAGTGAGGCGTTCACTGCCGAAAGGGAAAGAGAGATCCAACAGGCAAGTAGAATTTCTTTGTGCACCATTATCAAAATAGCTTTACACTAACCTTCTGCAATTTTATTATTTTTA
Organism: Quercus variabilis; assembly: GCA_030445155.1. Lineage (NCBI taxonomy): Eukaryota > Viridiplantae > Streptophyta > Magnoliopsida > Fagales > Fagaceae > Quercus > Quercus variabilis. The sequence continues at coordinate 8,112,538 of CP129447.1, forward strand.
ATTAAAACTATTTTTTTTTCCTTCTTTCTATATATGCTTGTGTAGGTTGTGGAATCTGTAAATGAGCTTGCTCAGATTATGAAGGATTTATCAGTTCTAGTGATAGACCAGGGCACCATTGTTGATCGAATAGACCACAACATTCAGACTGTTGCAACCACTGTGGAGGAGGGGCTAAAGCAGCTGCAGAAGGTCCTTTCTTCCTTCCTCCTTTTTTTATTTTTTATTTTATTTTTTTTCTGGACTTTCTTCTTAGCCTCTGGGTTATATAGCAATGCTATGTTGGGTGCTTTGGGTTTGCAGGCAGACAGGACACAGAAACAAGGGGGGATGGTGATGTGCGCTACAGCTCTCATAATCATGTGCTTTGTCATGTTGGTTCTGCTAATCCTGAAGGAGATATTCTTGTAATCTTTGGGCACTGTTATCTCCAGATTTTGCTTACATTCTTATTGTTGTGACCCTTCCCTGAGACTTTTAACGTGTGAAGAAAGGGTGGTGTGCTGTGCGCACGAGAAGATCATGGGAGATTCAAACAACCCCAATATACTTGATAAAGAGACTGTATCTATTTGTTTCTTTTCATTTTCCTGGTTTTTGGGGAGGGGAAAAGAAGGGAAAAGGGGTGGGAGGGTTCATAGGGGACATGCCCAGGAAATGTATAGAGCTGCTATTGTATTTTGTTCCATTGGCAAGGGTATTTTTCAATGGGACATGTAATTGATTTTTCTGATCTCCTGGAGGGTTGTGGCTTAGTTCCTCCTTGGAGTTCGACTTACAGGTTGATGAGGCTGTTTTATTTGTTTCTATTGATTTTTTCTCATGCAATAAAGATGAATACATCCAAAAATTAATGCATCAGGTTTTGGTATGAAACTATTTCTTTGTGGAGATGCATGGCAATTCCAAGCATGTGCTGTGTGTAAACATTTAGTACAGTGACTAGGGGTGGCTTGATGTATTTGGGGCTAAGTGAAAACTGATTTTCCTTTTTTCAATGCAAAACTACTACATTTTTTCTTTTTTGGAAAGTTTAGACACAAAATTTGACAAAACTTTTCACACCCATTGATGTTGCAAATTGATAGCAATAACTAAAAGAGTGATGCTAATATTGGACCTAGATAAAAACTAGTAAAAATTTGCCAACTCAAATATTGTAAAAAATGTTGTGAATTATTTTGTGTATTTTTTTTTTTGGAAAAGTGTTACATTTACAATATTTTTTACAACAAATCTTAAGTGTTCAGTTGTTACTAGTTCTAATTTGAACCCAACACTAAATTTATTTTTTTGTTATTAATAACAACTTGCTACTTAAAATTTGTTGTAAAAGTATTGTGAAAAATGTTATTGACGTAACATTTCTCTCTTTTTTGTTTGTATTTCATTTGATAAAAAAAATATTATTTTATTTGTTGGATAATATTTGAGCTTAATTATTATTATTACATCGATAGAAATAACCCTACTGGTTAAAATTTGGTTTTTTTTTTTTTTTTTTTTTTTACTTGGGGCCTTAGATGACTGCATCAATTGCTTTTACCATTGAGCCAGCACTGATAGTGACATAATAAATTTCACAATTTATTGAGGTGACATCTGATTGGTACAATAAAAATAATATTAGTTGTAGATTTATGTGAAAGTGATGTTTCATTAATTACAATTTGTCATCTCAATAAATTGTGAACGAAAGTTGTGAGATCTAAAATAAGGATTGAGATTTGTAAGTTTTGTATCCCCATTTTGTTTTCATCAGTACAACCTTTCTTTCTTTCACAATTCCCTTTTGTTTGGATACAGATATTATAGAGAAAGATTTATGTTTCGAAACTTTAGTTTAAATGACTTGAATAGAATATGAAAATATAATTTTGTTTCCACTATATTGAAATTTTAAAAAGGGACACTTGTATTGTACTAAAACCGAAACCAACAATATATTAAACCAGAACTAACAAATTATATATATATATATATATATATACACATACACACACATGCAGGCAGTTTTAAATGACTTCCATTTGTTGTCAAAGAATGATATGGTAGAAAGTTTCAAATTACATCTTCTGAAAAGCCGAAATATTCTAAGTAATATATCTTTTTGAAACTGTACAAATCAGTTAGCTTTCGTAGCTCAGTTGGTTAGAGCACCCGTTTAGTAAGCGGGGGGAGGTCTTGAGTTCGTCTCTCAACGAAAGCAAACTTCCACCCTTTTTCGTGCATATCCATTTCTTTGCTCAGTTCCTTTTTATGTGGGTCAAATTCGAAGTTTTCTAGTTGAAGAATGACATTGATTAGGCCTTGTACATTCCTTTATGTGTCTGAAATTCAAAGTTAAAAGATGTTTCAAATTCAAAGTTTTTCTTGTTCAAGAACGACTTTTATTAAGCCTACATTCCATTTTGCTGCTTGGGCACCTTTCAAAGTATTCTAACAAGAATGACTTTTTGAGTGGGCCTATGTTGCATTTGCTGTTTGAGGTACCATTTCTACTACAGAGAAAATCATGTGGACAATAAATACGTATCCAGATATCCCCATCAATACAGGTTTACCAATCAACTGTAAAAAGCTCCAAGGTTAGACTCAGTCTGTCTAGCATTGGTTCAACCAACCTACATGCAAACTCTTAACAAAACCCATGAACCAAAATTACTTGGGACATCATTCCTACCATTTTGTGTCATCCATAAGTTATTCAAGCCATCCTATTATTCAAGTAAAGGCGTAAAGCTGAATCACTCCATTCTTTTAGCATACAAAGTGAAAGAAGAAGGCAATAAAAGTTTAAAGCCCAAAACCTTAACTTTTAAGACTGAATAAATAATGACATTTTTATTGAAATGAATGAGTTAAAATTACAACAATAAAGTTTCTTTCTTTGAATTACAAAAACTAATAACCCAATTATTGGTTGTATACTTGTATGCCACCCCAAGCATGGTCACCAACATCAATGAATTTCAAACTCTTCAACCTGCTTAAATGAATTCTATTCTCTTGCAGGCCTTACCCCATATCATTGGACCAATCAGTTATTAGTTATGGTAAAATGGTTACTACTGAAGCAAATTCATGGCTGGAAACTAGCGCAAACTCTTCTTCTTGGATTTGGGTGAATCTGAGGGAAGGAACGACTTCATTATAAGATCAGAGATTGACCATTTCAGCACAAAAGTCAGCCTTGGAAGAATGATAGACAGTAAGTCTACGTCTGCCATGGCCCTATGAGCTTTACCGGTTAATGGAATTTCAAAGCTTTGACGAAGGGCTTGCAATGAAATTGAAGTACTTTTTTCACCTGTAAATAAAATCAATACAAATTCTTTGTGTCAAGTGTCAACACACATAAAAAAATGCTTGTGTGTGTACACTGAGAGAGAGAGAGAGAGAGAGAGAGAGGGAGATTGACCTTTGGATTTCATCATCTCACGTGCCAGAGTAAGCGTATCCACAAACAACCAATTTGAAGGAAATTCAGCTTTACAACGAGTGAATTCACTACGCAAAAAAGGCACATCAAAACTGCGGGCATTATGAGCGGCCAACACTACATATCCCCCAGGTTTCTGACGGCTTTTTACAAACTGCAGTAAGATTGGTATCAGGTCCTCCATCCTACATTTAATTCACAAAACCACAGTTTACTTGATTGTAAGCAAGTCTGAATTTTACTGAACAACAATAAGTAAAATATGGGCACTAATATGTTTAATGATTGCTCAACAACCTATCTAAATAAACAAGGAGTTTTCCAACCCTCACTAGCAACACACTACAGACAGGGAACAGATCCTATCCTCAGGGTATCTCACATTACGGGTGTTCCTCAGCTGTTTAATGTCAGTTGTGGTCTTCTTTTCTAACAAATAACAAGATCCATAATTCCAGGACTTAACAAGTTGAAACATTTATTGGCTAAACTAGAGAACAAAGCTGGATGGACATTTAAAGAAGTAAAATTCCTTGGAATTAGCCCAGAATTGGAGTAGAGCATAATACCCAATATACAAAAACCTTATTATAAATAGCATATATCCTCTTTAAAGCTTTCACTTTATCTAGATAGACAATTTGAGTTAGACCATATTTTCAGAATCAAAACATTTCCTCACTGCATGCATGAGCATGACTTTTTGACCTTCCTCATCATAATTCAATATTATTAAGGTACTTCAACAATGAATGTGCTCAATTCAGATTCCAGGCATTTCCATCATCCTATAGCTCCTCAGATTCCAGGCATTTCCATCAGTTCTAGCTTTAGGCCACTTGGTTCTAATATCTAGTGAAGTCACAGCTTTACTACTGTCTCAAGCATTATGCAGGAACTTGTGATTAAAAAACAATTTGTTTGTTGGTCTTGGTACTAACCATGAGTTCTTACTTCTTACCCTAATCATGTTTGAATACAGAAATTTTCAGATGGGCATGAGATTATTTCAGACTTTGGAGTTTGAAGTACTTTCTATGTTTCCACTTTTACTTACCACCTTAGAATTTGGTATCAATTGATTACTCCAGGCATATATATGCTACTTCTGTATGCTTTCTAGACATGCAAATACAAACACACACATGATCCAAGGTTCCTTCAAAAACGTGAAAGCAAAGTATAAAGTCATAAAATTATTTTTTATAACATATACTGAGAAAATGAAAAGAAAACAAGAAACTTTGGAGTCCTTTTATGACTAAAGAATTGAATAATATACTTAAGTCTTTATAAATCTTCATGTGGCACATAGTAAATTATATTCCATGATCACATCAATAAATGGTCTCAGGCACAGACAAGTGGAGAAGAGTTATTACAAAATTTGAATTAATTGCCAATACATATGACACAAAATAGAAGCTGTAACTTTTTATTTATTTATTATTATTATTATTATTTTAACTTCTTTAATGGGACTGCATATCAAACAATTAAAATATAGGATACCTTGGAACATCAGGTTTGTTGACCATACGGGTTGTAATGCCATGAACATGTGAATTTGGAACAAAGCGTTGAGGGTTTACTAGCGTCTGGAAAGTGCTGTTTTCACCACCCTCAAGATCTCTAAGTGCAATCTCAATGATACGTTCATTCTCTCTGCTAAAACCAGTTGTCTCAATGTCAAAAACAATAACTGTCACAAGGCTAGCCAGTTCCTTATTCTCAGCAATCTTTTGTCGAATATCACAGTATTCAATATTTTGGAATTGACTAATTTCTGTCTTATTTACACTAAATGTATCACTTTTTGAAACCAGTCCATCTAAAATTTCATGCCCAATGTTGCTTGGTTTGCTTTGCTGGGTGGTTTTATTTCTTCCCTCTGCGTTTGTAAATACAGGTCTTTGAGTCTTCCTATTGTAACCTCTCTCAAGCCCATAGATATTAGAACCAAGTGGCCTAAAGCTAGAACTGTTTTTGTCAGTCCTACTCAAACTGTGGAAGCTTTCCCTCCAAAAAGTAGCTAAGGTGGGGATTCTGCATCTGGGAACTTGCAAGATGGAAAAGCACATGGAACCTGTCCTCATCTTAACTCCAAAACTATAGAAAAGCAAGGTTCCTATACAGTTGTAAACTCCACATAACACACAATCAATCAGCTTTGACCTGAGGAAGAAAAAAAATTGATAAGAGAAAGAACTGCAAATTATCTACCACCTCAAGCATCAGTGCTGCCTAATGAAATATTGCAGTTCACTCAACACGAACAATGTATATTAATGATAAACTATGAAATTCAAATTTAAGGGTCCAGCAGATCACTTGATTTTAGTATTCTCCCCAAAAAAATTTTTCAAATCTTCATTAAAGTAGAAGAGCCCAACAATGTGACATACATCATCCAATATACGAAGCCAATCAAGCTCTAAGAAGCATAATATAAGCCAATTAACAATGTGTCTGTTACCCAACCAAACCACCTTTCAAACCCAAGTAAAACCAGAATAAAATGCTTCCAATCAGACAAACCAAGGGTACCTACAAAAAATGTACATAACTCTATAGTGGAGAAGTCACTAAGAAAGTCCTCACAAATTTCATACACAATCATAAATTAATTCCACTTCTACCTTAACAAAAAATGCTCCAAAGAAAAATAACAAAATGATACCAAAAAAGTATAAAAATATACCTTAATATAAAAACATAACTTAATGCTTATTCCAGTAGCAAACGCCTAAAAAAATGGACTCAATACCAGGGAGAGGGGGAATACTATCAATGAAATTTTAAACTTTATCCCCAATAACATACCAACCCCTTATCAGCAACATTTCAAACCAACCTTAGTCACATAATGTGATTCATAATCATCCAAAAGTGGAGGTAACCCATGCCTTAATCTTCTTAAGTACAATGAAAAACTCAAAATTACAACAAAATAAAATGCCCCATTTGATCACATAAATCAAACTCATTAACCTGCATACAATTGGCACATAAAGTGATCAACTTTAATAGAACTAACTAAAATATAGAAAAAAAAAAAAAAAACCCAGTAACTGGACTAAAAAATCCCAAGCTTGCAAATTGTAATCAAAAAAAGAAAACAAAATAATATTATTGTTGAAAAAATTTAAAACTTTATCCCAAAAAAATACCAACCCATTATCAGCAACATTTTCAAATCAATCCTAGTCACAAAAAGTGACCCAGAATCATCCAAACTAAAAGCCGCCCATGCTTAATTTTCTTAGGCACAATGAAATCCTCAAAATTACAACAAAATGAAACACCCCATTTGATCAAATAACTCATACTCATTAACCCACATATAGTTGGCACATAAAGTGATCAACTTTGATAGAACTAACTAAAATATTTAAAGAAAACCCAGTACTCTTTTCTGACACAGAAAAAAAAAAAAAGAAAAACTGCTAAAACAGTATTAGAAGCTGAGTTCAGTTTGATTTGGTTTCATTTCATAGAGCATAAAAAGACACAAAAATCAGTTCCAAGTTCATATTTTCTTTTTCTTTTTCTCACTTCATTTTCTAAGAAACCAATAAGAGAGAGAGAGAGAGAGACATGCCTGGTAACCGTTAAGATTGAAACCCAAGAAACAAGCGGATTTGTATGAGACTTGAAATGTGATATTTTATAGTGAGAAAGAGAGAGAGATTTTATTTCGGATGGCTTATGGAGAGGAGAGTTTTTGTGAAAGAAGCAACTGTGACTGTACGAAAGCAATGTTGAGGAAAACCATAAAATAATAATAATAATAATTTTAATATTTTTCGAGTTTCAACTTCCAACCTAAACTTTCGGATCTATGAATGATGCCCCATCCGGGTTCAACTCCTCTCAGGTTTTGTACCTTACCATTTTTCTTTTTTAAAAGAAAACGGTTACATTTACAATATTTTTATAATATTTTTACAATAAATTATAGGTAGTCAGTTGTTATTAGATTAAATTTAAACTTACCATTGAGATTACTTTTTTACCTCAGTAATAAAAACCAGTAATAATCTGTCACCTATGATTTATTGTAAAAATATTATGACTATAACATTTCTCTTTTTTTATACTTTGTCCAATTCTCATGCCATATCAGCAAAGTCTATATGAAGTGGTCCCAGAAAAGTGTAGTTCTTACATCTTATCATATTTATTTGGTTAATAAATCACTAATCCATGTGATGCACATGCAAATTATGTCACAAAGGTGATTTGATCATGTCATGAATTAATTAGGATAATTTTGATAGACTCCAAAGTTGGTGATTTTATCCTATTCTTAGTTTAGATTTTTAATGGTATTTCTAGTGTCTTTTGTGGCTATAATTTAAAAAAAAAAATAAATAAGAAATAATTTCAGTTCATGGTGATTATTCTTTTTCATCAAATTAATATATCAATTAATTTTTTGTGTATCAAATCAAATTTTTATTAGTTGGGCTATTTGGAATCCCATTCATGGCTGTTATACTTGATATATAGTTATTTTTCAATATGATAGGAATTAAAGACAATTTTAACAAAATTGCTGCTATATGTGATCACGAAGTTGCCTTGCTAAAATAACAAAAACAAAAGTTTCTTGTAATGGAGCTTTATCTCAAATTTTATTTTGTAGTATTAGACCACTCACATCAGTGCTTGTATAATAGAAAAAAATACCACATTTTATTCAACTTAAGCCCAAAATTCACCCACATTAGATTATGCAAAGTTGTGTAAAAATACATGGTTGCTACAATAGTCGTGTAAATTTACACTAACACTATGCATTTTGTATTTAGTTTTTTATTTTTTCTTTATGTATCTTGAAGACAATAGAAAAAAAAAAATGAATGGTGATTGTTACGTGACAAAAAAGAGAAATGATTAAAAAATTAAGAATTTTTATTATTATTATTATAATGAAATGTAGTATAAAATATATAATTTGACTAGGATGTTTTGAAAAGTGAGTATATAAAATAGAAAAAGTATGTTCTTATATTAAAATAAACAAAAAAATTTACACAAACTGATGTGAATAATCTTACTTTTAGTATTAGATAATACTCTTGCTCTTAGTATTAGATAATGGAGTTCATAAGTATAGAGCTTGAAAAACATATTATTTTCTGAAGGAATCAATAAAGCATAGCAGACCACATGTAAGATCAAATGAAGATCAAGACAAAGAAAATCTTATTGTCTAGTGGTTTCAATTTAATTATTTGCATGCTGTGAATATTCTTGACCTTCCCAAATAAAAATTACATTAATTGACTAATTGCATGATATTTCAACTATCACATGTCTGAGTGCTATATATAATCTGAACAAATCCTTGTAATTATGTTCATTGGGCACAATGTTGATTGTTTCTTGCTCAAAAGAATTACTATTACAATAAGAATGATTACAATGCAATCCAAATGATGATGGTTACCTGTTTATTAGGCCACCATAATATATTGTCTTGAAATTAACAACACCATTAATTACGTAGATCTCTTTGGCTTTGGCACCAATTTTGGTTCTGCACTAGCCAGTTGATAAAGTCAATAGTATGCTGTAACGTAAAGTTTTGCATATGCTCTACAAAGGGAAGCATTAGCATCTTGTGACTTTGATTATGCCTTGCTTGAGATAGTTGGGCACGTAGGATCATAAGACAAATGCACTACAAGTAATGTTTACCAAACTGCCAAGAAAGGAAGAAAATTATGCATGGTGTTTTTTTTTTTTTTTTTTTTGAAGGAAACAATTTTTCTTTCTTTCATTCCCTACTTTGTTGTTTACCCCACAATCACGTTCACAGTACAAGAACAATTTGGGTTACTATCGAAAAATTCTATAGTCACAATTTTTTTTGGGAATAATTATAAATGTTTTCGTAACCTTTTCTCAAAACTTGTTAATGCGGTAAGTTATTATCAGAACATTATTTTTTTCTCATTAACTCACTATTAACATCATTTTTATGATACATTAATTACAAAAAACAACATCAATAATTATAAATCTAAAAAAATTATAAAATTTGTTTTTGGATCTTTTGATTTATCACATGCCAAACCCCTTCAGAAAAAGAAGTTAGAAAGGAAGTTAAGTGCATATATAGAAATTGAGCCTTACATTGGCCATCACTGTTTAATCTTGAGAGTGAGAAATTGTATGGAAGGAGTAAAGTGAGCTGAAAAACTATATGTGAGCTATCACTAATTTGAAACACCTTATTACAAATGTCCACGGGCCCAAACTTTGACCACCCTTTCTATAGTTGGGTGCCATGAAAGTTCAATATCAAGAAGGGCACATGATTTTTGGCTAGGAATGGCTTACAACTCTTGCGTGGTATCATTGCCCTGGCTCACTTAAACCCAAATTCTATCGCATGGGACCACTGACGCTGCTTGGGGCTATCCATGTGGGCATAACATTTTAAACTAAAGCGCCATGACTCGAACCATAACTCTCAAACTTGCAAGGGTGATGGTTTAAGGGACTGTCCCTACCATCAAGCTACCACCCTTCGGTGGTATAACATAGTTAGAGATACATAACAAAATCTCATAAATAAATGAAAAAATAACATTTTAGCATGGACATGTTTAGAAAAAATAAAAATAGAAAAAGGAAATGGTAGTAAGAAGTCATGACATGGATGAGTAAGATTAAAAAATATAAAAGATTAGATAAAAGAAAAAGAAAATTATATTACTTTAAGTTGTTGGCAAGCAAGAAATATATTCTTGCTTGCTTGTGTTTTTGTTCTTTCTTGTTTCCTTTTCTCTTGAGTTGGAGAACGAATTTATATATATATATATATATACACACCGTAGGCTACACTATATATAGTATAAGTCATTAATGAGTTCTTCATGACCTTGGTTCTAACAATATTGAAATTGAGGGTAACTTGGAGGCTTCTCTAGGTGTGTTCTAAAGCCAAGATTGAATTATTCTTGCTGTAAGTATTAATAGTTGCTTTTGCAAATTTTGTTCATATATACATGTGTTTTTTTATTATTATTCATATATGGTAAGTTGCTATGCTTGCTTAAAATTTGTCATATAGATATTAAATGTAGAAAATTTCTATTGCACTTGGATTAATACTATATTTTTGTGATTCTCAAAAAAAAAAAAAAAAAAAACTATATTTTTGTATCCTCAAACTATAGGCACATAAATTGAAGGTTATTATTCTAAAAGGCTTTGCTCTTTCTTTTATGTATCCTCAAACTATAGTTACTACTAAATTTTTTGTTGGAAGTTTTGTTTGAATGGCACTGTTGTTTTGAGTTATAGTGACTGACCTGACTTAATTGAAAAGTTGTATAATATAGAACTAACCATATCAAATATGAAAGCAAATTTAGCTGCACTCCCAACTTGATATATAGAACAATAAAAAATTTGGATTTGGGTTAAATACTTTTTGATGAATGGTAAGAATTGACATAAACGGAACAAAGTAAAGAAAAATAAAAATAAAAACTTTTGAAGTCTGAAGAATTGGGGGAATTTAAAGAAATTGTTGGAACTTTTGTTGTTAAAGTATTCTTATTATTAATTCTTAACTTTTTAGGTGCATTTCCTTTAAATAAAAAATCATATTTAACTAAAAAAGAAAAGAAAATGCAATTTAAAAAAATTAGTCTCTAACTCAATACTTATAACATTGCCTTCCGCTTTAGAGATTGCAAAAAAATAAACATTAATAAAATCTTTAACTAAAGGAAGTTATTATATATATATATATATATATATATTTTTTTTTTTTTTTTTGAGAAACAGGAAGTTATTATATTGTCTTTATCTTAACAAGAGATGAAGAAATCATCTATCATAACAGTTTTTTGCCGCAACCATAAAAATATTTTGTCCCCACCTAGGCCTCTTAAACAATCAGGCCCAAATCCAATTTTCATTCAAATCCAAATTTCTTTACTTTCTTTTATCAAACACAAAATCAAACACCTCATGTGCAAATTAAATGCTGCTCTCACTCACGCCCAAATTCTGTACACACTCCTCCTTCGTTATTATTTTTCTCTAAACAAATTGGATGTTATTTTGTTTGTGACTTTGTGCATGTCATACAAGAAGATGGCGCAACAACAGCAACTTCTACATTTTTCCCATTCAAAGCATCCCTTGGTCTACCTTCAAGACTACAATGGTCGACATACTTGTTGTGGGTGCCAAGAATCAATTTGTAGTCCTACTCCTATGTACTGGTGTTCAAGAGGTGGATGCCCGTGGTACAGTCATCATATATCATGTGCGGAAGTACCCCTTGGGTTGCACCATCCCTTACACCCATTACATCCTCTTATTCTTTTTGATGAAAAAACTGGTTATCTTGAGAAAGAAAAGAGCAGATGCCAAGTCTGTAATGAATCTCGTAACGAATACACTTATCGCTGTTACCGTTGCGACTTCAACCTTCACATGAAATGTGCTGTTTTGCAACTTGAAGCTGAATTCCACGATCACCCATTAACACCCTTGGGCAAATCAATCACATTCACTTGTGACATTTGCGGCAAAGAAGACAAGGGTGTGCCCAATCATTGTGCCGCATGCTGTTTTTGGATTCATAGAAGATGCGCTTCTTTCCCGCGCAGAGTCAAAGTTGTACGTCACAGACACCCCCTCCACCTCACCCATTCTTCTCTTGAACTCAGTGAATTCGACTCCCGATTTTGTCAACTTTGTGTTCAAAAGGTGGACACACGCTACGGGCTTTACTATTGCTCTAGATGCGATTTCGTTGCCCACCTTAATTGTGCTATAGACGAGGGAAACAGGGAGGACATAAATTTGCTGGAACTTGAAGATGAGGAGAACGAAGATGCAGAGCTCGATCAATCTGTTGAGTCAGTAGCAGATTACAAAGTCAAAAATATCAAAGTGGGGGAGGACGGAACTGAAATAGCCACAGAAATTAATCACTTCAGTCATAAGCATGACTTAAAACTCACTGATGAGGAGGTTTACAATAACGAAAAATGCGACGGGTGCGTAAGAGCCATTTCCCCTCCTTTTTATAGTTGTGTTAAGTGTAGCTTCTTTCTTCATAAATCTTGTGCTAATTTACCAACGAAAAAGAAACACCCGCTTCATCGACACCCACTCACCCTCCGAAAGAAGCGCTCCTTTTGTTATGCCTGTTACCAGGATTGTAATGGCTTCTTCTACGATTGTGATTCATGCTACTTTAGACTTGATGTTCAATGTAGTTTGGTCCCAGAAATCTTTACCCACGAAGGTCATAAGCACCAACTCATCCTCTCCTACACAAGCTTTGACCAGAGTTGCAATAGTTGTGGTGATAAAAGAAATCTAGTATTTCGATGTACCACTTGTGAATTTGCACTCGACTTTAAATGTGCGACACTACCACAAACCACAAGGTTCAAACAACATGAACATATCTTCACTCTCAGTTATGCAGCTGAAGATAACTCTGGTGAATATTATTGTGATATTTGTGAAGAAGAACGAAACCCAAACCATTGGTTTTACTACTGTGCAGATTGCACTTATCCTGCACATCCTAAATGTATTATTGGAAAATACCCAAATTTGAAGTTTGGAGGCACTTACACATTTGATTGTCACTAACACTCCCTTACTTTCATTGAGGAAACTAAAGATCAGCCTCCATGTGACAAATGTAGTCTTCCTTGCAAAGAGTTGATGTATCAATGTGCCCCATGTAATTTCTATATCCACAAATATTGTTTATAGAAAGGAAAAATCTGTTTTTAATTCTAATTTTAATATTTTCCTTTTCAGTTGAGCATTAGTTCTTTATTGTTCCAAGTGATTCTTTGATTTGGAGCAATCTGTTGTAGTAGCATTGAAGAGATTACTTGGTTTTAGGAGTTGTACTTGTAAATTGAACCCTTTTGTTGTAAGGGCAACATATTAGGATCAAGAATTATTTATTGGTGGCACTGTTTCTCCTCAAGATATATGTGTTGTAACTTGTTGCCATGTTATATCTAGTATGTTGTGTTTGGTATTCCTCAGCATGTATGGCTTGATATGGTGCTGATATTTGGGTCTTGTTAATGAGATGCTAGGCAATATTACACACTGCATCTCTTAATTAACTTCCATTTCAATCTTTATATTTATATTTCTCCTTTTAGAAAGCTTGTGATATTTGAGGTTTTTTTCATTATCTGAGTTGGGAAAGTTGTATCAATTAGGTTTGATCCGTGTCAAAATTGGTGTGGTTATCTTTAGTTTTATATTTTATATGCACTACTGATCCAATGAGTTCAGAAGCATATCTACTTGTTAGGTACCATCCTTCATTTGAGACCACTTTGATGTATGTAGTGTATAGGTAGTTGCCATGCACAGTTGCACAAATTTACATGCATATTCACTTCTATAAACATTAACCATGAAAGCATGATCCCTATTCTATACAACTCATTGTAGACATACATTGCATTTGAATACCTTCTTAAGCAGATATCTGATTTTAAGTAGTATGACTAATGCTTTCCCTTTAGCCTATTGTAGAAAGGAAAAATGTGGTTCTAATTTTAATTTTTATATTTTCCTTTTGGATTGAGCCTTAGTTTTTTATTGTTAAATCTAGTGTGTTATTAGGACTGTGCACTAGTTTAGTTCACCAATGGAAGCCATGTCATTGACCTCATTAGTGAAATTAATAAACAATCTTCAAATTCAGCAACCTGATATGAGTTTCTCTCTCTTTCTCACTCTCCCTCTATTTTTGTTTTTGATTTCCTTTGTTTTTGTTTTTCAGTGGAATTGAGATGGTTTGTGGCTGATTTGCTGTGGGTGGGTGCATTTGGGTGTTTTGAACAACATTTTAGCAGGTTGTGGGTGAATGAGTCATTGGGAGTTGGAACATTCCCTTGCTGCTAATGATGCGACCATTGTGGGTTTGTTGGTGGTGTTTCAATTTGAGGTGTATCCTACCAGTCTAACAAAAAGTCTTATAGACCTCAAGTCTCAAGTTGCATCAATAATATACAACCAAGTAAGGCTGATAACTAAAAAAATTCCTTCTTCTTCTTTTCTTTTTGGTAAATTTACCTGTTATTTTGTTGCAATCATAATTATTAGTTATACCTAACTTACAAATTCTCTAAAGGTATATGAAATTTCCTAGAAGTAATTGTTAGTAAATATGTGAGGCTGGAGTTTTCTTCTAAAGACGTCTACTATTTTGCTTAAATAATGCCCAATATACCAAAAATAGCAACTTTCATGCATCCTAAGTTTGGAGAAATCCTCTTATATGGAGGTGCAGTTGTGGCCATCAAAATAGCTCATGGAATGAAGAAAATAAGTTTCAAAGACATGTGAAATGGAAAGTTATGTTTAGTGATATGATGTACTATTTCATCTATCATTGTCTCTATATGGTATTTTTATAACTAGACATAACTAGTAGAATTCATCTGAGATTTTACATTGTGTTTACTCATGATGAAAACATGGAAGACCACCAGTTGAAAAACATTTAGTAATTTATCATTGCTTTAATTTTTGTAAATGATGATAGCATGCTATTGTGTAATCTTTTAGTTTTCCAGTATATATCTGACTAGTGAGCTACCAAGGTGCCAACACTGAAATTGAAATAGTAGTGCAGCTAATGGATTCATTTTATAAACCCATTATGTAGCAACAATCCAGACTGAAATTAGAAATTGCTTCAATCAATGATTCCAGTTTTTCAATTTTAATGTTTATGGATCACAATGATGGGTCATGATCATACATTGTCCATTATCTGGATATGAATGTTGGCACTTCTAAGAAGGTGGGTTTATCTTTGATTGAAAAGTCAAAGATAAACGAGTTAGATGAACGATGGAAGAAGCAGGGGAAACAATATGATCATTATCACTT
Source organism: Quercus variabilis (assembly GCA_030445155.1). NCBI lineage: Eukaryota > Viridiplantae > Streptophyta > Magnoliopsida > Fagales > Fagaceae > Quercus > Quercus variabilis. Next base: position 8,127,902 of record CP129447.1, read on the forward strand.
GAAGTGGAATGCTTTGAACAGAGAACAGAAAAAGGACATACTGGATCTGAGTAATGGGGTTTATCAAAATAAATAATGGAGAACAAGAGCTATTCCTGTCTTAAGTGTTTCTGCTTGGCAGGTTCCTTTCAGTTTGGATGCTATAATAGCTTAGATACTTCAAGGCCAGCTTTGTGGGAAAGAGTGGTAAAGATGGGTCGTAGTTTGATGGAAACCTTAAAGATAGAGGAGTTGGACAACAATACAAGAAAAAACAATGCTAAAAAATTCTTGCCAATGAGTTATAGCTAAATTTTAGTGGCAGCCTGGTAGGTAGATGTTCTTCTTGATGCTCCTATAATGAGGCATTCTTCCACAGCTCACTTATCATTTGGTTCCTCACGGACTTGCCCATGGACTTGATTAGCAATTGCAGACCACAACGTTTCCTAGCAATTGCTCTTGTAAAAATAGTAACAAATTCTAGCTCAAACTATATCTTCTGCATTTTGCACAAACAAGTTCTTTGCCTTTTCTTCATTTAGATAATCTGCCATGACATCTTGATTTAGAGGTATGTTCCTTTTTGGTTTAAATGGTTTGTTGGCTATCAAAGATGATTTTCTTGAGCTTATTTGTTTGTTTTTTTGGGGTACAAACTTGAACTTATTAGTATTGATTTGCTTAGTATGAGGTAAACATTTCAAATTGAATGAAGTGGATATATATTTTTTTCGTTATTATTAAGTGTTTTTGAAAGACTATTGTTGTTTGACATATATAGTCTATTAAACAGTAACTCTGAATCCCCAGGTGAATTTGCTTCCATTGTTGATGATTGTAGGGACTTTATCAGGAATCTTGCACTGCTGCAGAGAGAAGATAGACAGGAACAAGATTTTGTGACTGTTGATTCTCCTCCCTCTTTGCTTTATTTGGACAAACTTGGCCTGTATTATGATGATAGGCACTATGTGTGAAGTTTTGCATATGCTCTACAAAGGAAAGCATCACATGTGATTATGACTTGCTTGAGATAGTAGGGCACGTAGGATGAACCTATTACCGAATTCCCTACAAAAGTAACGTTTACCAAACTGTTTTTTAAGGAAACAATTTTTTTCCTTAAATTAATTCAAGTTATGGGATTGGTCATACCATTTTTTTCCCAAATTAATTCAAGCGCACAAATGTAATTGAGTAATACTAGAGAAAAAAATTTCACAACTTGTTGAGAAGAAAAGTTATAATTTGAGCAATATCATTTTCATGACATTAGTTCTAACAATATCGAAATTAAGGCTAATTTGGAGGCTTTCCTAGGTATGTTTTGAAGCTAAAATTGAATTCTTCTTGCTTAAGTATTAATATTTGCTTTTGCAAAATTGTTCATATATACACATGTTTTTCTATTATTATTCATAAACAGTAAGTTGCTGTGCCTACTAAAATTTGTTATATAGATATTAAATGTAGTAAATTTTTATTGCACTTGGTTAATACTATATTTTTGTGAGATATTAACACTAAATTGTTTGGTTTATGTTACTATATTCTTGGATCCATGCTTTTATTTAATATCTATTTATAAGTTAATCACATGCTCATACATAAAGGAGAAACTAACATTTTAGCATGGACAGTTTTAGAAAAAATAAAAATAGAAAAAGGAAACGGTAGTAGGAAGTCATGACATGGATAAGTAAGATTAAAAAATATAAAAGATTAGATAAAAGAGAAAGAAAAGTATATAACTCTAAGTAGTTGGCAAGTAGGAATATATTTCTTGCTTTTTTGTGTTTTTGTTCTTTCTTTGTTTCCTTTTCTTTTGAGTTGGAGAAGGAGTATATTTTTTTGATATGATAGGATACACTATATATAGTAGAAGTCATTAGTGAGTTCTTCATGACATTAGTTCTAACAATATCGAAATTAAGGCTAACTTGGAGGCTTTTCTAGGTTTGTTTTGAAACCAAAATTGAATTTTTCTTGCTGTAAGTATAAATAGTTGTTTTTGCAAATTTGTTCATATATACGTGTGTTTTTCTATTATTATTCATAAACAGTAAGTTGCTATGCTTGCTTAAAATTTGTCATATAGATATTAAATGTAGTAAATTTTTGTTGCACTTGGATTAATACTAGTATATTTTTGTGAGATATTACCACTAAATAGTTTGGTTTATGTTACTATATTCTTGGATCCATGCTTTTATTTAATGTCTATTTATAAGTTAATCACATGCAAAATTTTAAAATAATAAGTTGTCATTTATTGTTAAATCAATATGGTTAGCCATTTAGTATATTTAAAAAACCAAAAAAACAAAACCATAAGAGTTCTTTATAGATTTGTGAGTTTTTAATGCCTAATCACCTTGATATTTTTTTTTAAAAAAATAATAATAATAATAGACCACCTTAATATTTAGTAAAGTATATGATAGTTGTAGCAAATAAAATTATTCCAACTATGGGTTTAGCAAACTATTAATACTTTTTAATGAATGGTAAGAATTGACATAAGCGGAAAAAAGTAAATAAGAAAAAAAAACTTTTTAAGTCTGAATAATTGGGGGAAGAATTAAAGACATGGTTGGAACTTTTGTTGTTAAAGTATTCTTATTATTTATTTCTTAACTTTTTAGTCTTAACTTTTTAGGTGCATTTCCTTTAAATAAAAAAAAAAAATCATATTTAAATAAAGAAAAAAAAGGAAATACAATTTAAAAAAATTAGTCTTCCCTGGGTCACGCCCATGCCTCTTAAACAATGAGGCCCAAATCCAATATTCATTCAAAATCCAAACTTCTTTACTTGCTTCTTTAGACACAAAATCAAACACCTCATGTGCAGGTGCTGCTGCTCTCACTCACGCCCAGATTCTGTACACACTCCTCCTTCGTAAACGTTTGATCCCACCCAAAAGAAGCCATCAATCTTTTCTTAAATTGAAACAAATCGGAGTTTCACATCAAAATCGAGCAATAAAAAAAAATGCTACAAAACTGAAAAGGCAGCAATTCTGAATTCTCACGCCTATTTCTCTTTCTTTGTTTCTTTTCATCTATATATATGATATATAGATTTGGATTCAGCTTACCAGCCTTATGTATTGAATCATGCTTTTATTTTTCTCTAAACAAATTGGATGTTATTGTGTTTGTGACTCTGTGCATGTGATACAAGAAGATGGAGCAACAACAGCAACTTCTACATTTTTGCGTTTCAAAGCATCCCTTGGTCTTCATTCCAGACTACAGAGATGGAGGTACTTGTCGCGGTTGCCAAGAATCAATTTATACAACCAGGTAAAGCTCATAATTTTAAATTTTGTTTTTTTGTTTTTTTGCGGAACATGTATATTATTTTGTTGCAATCATAATTATTAGTTATACCTAACTTACAAATTCTTTGAAAGTATATGGAATTTCTTCGAAGTAATTGTCAGTAAAAATGCGAGGCTGGACTTTTCTTCTAATAGACATCGACTATTTTTCTTAATTAATACCCAATATACCAAAAATAGCAACTTTCATACATTCCAAGTAGAGGGAAATCCTCTTAAATGGAGGTGCAGTTGTGGTCATCAAAATAGCTCCTGAAATGAAGAAGATAAGTTTCAAAGACATGTGAAATGGAAGGTTATGTATAGTGATATGATGCATTGTTTCATCCATTCATTGTGTCTATATAGCATTTTCATAACTAGACATAACAAGTGGAATTTAACTGAGATTTTACGTTGTGTTTACTCATGATGAAACTAAGAAGCCCACCAGTTGAAAAACATTTTGTAATTCAGCATTGTTTTAATTTTTGCAAATGATGATAGCATGCTATTGTGTAATCTTTTAGTTTTCAATTATATATCTGATTAGTTGGCTCCCAATGTGCCAGAGCTGATTAAAATTGAAATGCTAGTGCAGCTCATTATGTTGCAACAATCCAGGCTGGAATTAGAGAGTGCTTCAACTGACAATTCCAGTTTTTCAAGTTTGATGTTTGTGGATAACAATGATGGGTCATAGTCAAACACTGATTATTATCTAGTTATGTATGTTGGCACTTTTAAGAAGGTGGGTTTGTCTTTGATTGAAAAGTCTATCACAGAGGAGTTAAGAGGAACAATGGAAGAAGTAGGGGAAACGGTATGAACATTATCGCTTGAAGTGGAATACTTTGAAGAGAGAACAGAAAAAGCTTATACTGGATCTAAGTAATGCAGTTGATCAACACAAAAATAATAGAACAAGAACTATACATGTCTTAAGTATTTCTTCTTGGCAAAGTCCTTCAAGTTTGGATGCTATAATAGCTTAGATACTTGAAGGCCAGCTTTGCGGAGAGAGTGGTGAAGATACAAGAAAAAAACAAACGAGTTCCAAGCCTCTTCTTCATTCAGAAATACTTCCATGACATTTGGATTCATTTGCCTACACACTTCATTGCTTATAGTTGGCGTGGCCATTATCTTGTGGAATCCCCACATTGTCAAAATCAATCTTGTTGGGACAGAATTTCACAATGGTAGTGTATAAACTAAATGGCATAGTCCTCTAATGCCAGTAGAAACCAAGGGCATGAGATCAGAAATCATAACAATGTCAGCCCAAAAGGAAGGACTTGGCATGAGATCATAAATAATAGAGACAACTTAAGAATGGAGGCTCAACTCAAGTTTTAAATACTAACAAAGAAAGTCAAGAAAATGGAGAATCATTTTGAAGATGATGGTGGTGAACTTGATTGCAGGTATGTTCCTTTTTTGCTTTAAGTGGTTGGTGGGGCATCCAAAATGAAGTTACTGGGCTTACTAGTATTGATTGGCTTGGTATCTAGTAGAAATGTCAAATTGAATGAAGTGAATATATTATTACGTTGTTAGTAAGCACTTTTTTTAGACCCTTTTTTCCTCCATTTTGTGAAAATAGTTTGCAAACTATTATGTGGGCCATTTAATTCTCAAGGGGTGATATTCAATATGGTCATTTAATTGAGATGACCCATTGGACACAAGGTGTTTGGGGAAATGCCCTTCGTTGGGCTCTTTGGTGGTGGGTGATAGCTTATTTTGTTAGCTTGTCAAAGTATTCACAAATAAAGGATCAGTTTGATGGAAGTATTTTGATGGTAACCTTTTTCTACGCTAATACTTGAATTAGGTTGAGATCATATGGATTTTGCTTTTTCAACTTAATATTACATTAGAAGAGGGCACATGCTAATTTGTGTTGAGATTGACACCGTAAGACGTTTATATGTCCATTAGCTATGGAAATTTAGATATGGAATTGGAGCATGTGAGAGATGATTCTTGGGTTCTCCAAGGGGATCTCACAAAGTGAGCATTTACATTGGGAATTGTACTCTTTCGCTGATATAAAATGGCAGTTGTTTGATTAGCTAGAATTTAGATTGTCTCCTGCTGAAAGAAGTTCTTATTTGCCAATAATAACTACAGAATTGCATCTTGGTGTATTGGTTAGGACTTGCGCAGGATTTTTCTGGGACTGTTCTAAATATGTTAGCAATCCTTTCTCCTATCAAACTTACGAATTGATGAATTATTCATACAAATTCTTGCTTAACGGTTGTCTGTCTTTTCAAGTCAAGTGTCTTTAATGTTTGATGTGAGTAACAAGATTAAAGCAAGGTCAATGCTTCGTTGGACCTAAATATATTCTAAGCTCTCCTGGTTTTTCAAACTTGGTATGGTAGATTATATGCAATTTTTAAAGGGCATCTGCATCATGAAGCTTGAATTACAATCAAAATCTGCGGCCAGCAGTAATTTCATGTATGCAGCAGCTGCGGCATTGAATATTCTTCAAGGCAATAGCTAATGAAAGTTGCAGCTGAATTAGCTGATGTTTTTAGTTTCATGTCATTGTTTTCATTGTAGTTTTGTTGTTTGTAATAATTAGTGCACATGCATATATTAGGTGATTTATTAATTACTTGGGAAAAAACTAAGAATGTGCTAGTTACAATTGTAACTAATTCTATTACAGAAGTTAATTACAGCAGTAACCACTTAGCAAGGCTTGTCTGCTTGTGGGGCTAGTAGTATAAATAGCAGTAATTCTGATGTAGGATTTTGCTGGGATTGTTCAAAACATGTTTACAATCCTCTCTCCTAAACTTAAGAATTGATGAGTTATAGATACAAATACTTGCTTAATGGTTGTCTGTCTTTTACCAGTCAAGTGCCGTTAATGTTTCTTGTGAGTGATAAGATTAAACCAAGGTCAATGCTTCTTTGGTCCTAAACATATTCTAAACTCTTTTGGTTTTTCAAACTTGGTACAATAGATTATATGCAAATTACAAAAGGCATCATGCCCCCATGATGGTTGGTTCTTATCATTTATTCACGGAAGAAGAACAAAAGGCGAAACTATTGAATGGTCAATACAACTTTCTTTGGTTTTTTTTTTTTTTTTTTTTTTTTTTTTTTTTTATTTTATTTTATTTTATAAATTAATGAGAGATTTTTTCCATGTTGAGTGGGTGATTTTCTCTAAAGCAATAATAAGGTAACACTAATGGAGAAAGGTGATTTAGTATCTCTCTATAATTGGATGTTATGTAAAACATACATAATATCAAGGTGCTGGCTTCCTTCTATCCAGACTTTTTACCTATATTTTATGTGCCAGGAGATGGCAAAGAAAGCAAACCTTCTTGCTGACAACCACTTCAAGCCAATATTATACAATACAAAATCTTAGTGAAGAGGCCAACACAGTGCCTATGTCTATCGCATGCCTGATTTTATATATAAAGAATAAATCCTATCAATCTATTTATATATGTATGTACAGGTGAATAGCTATTCATGTGCTATGGCTATGAATTTTTAGCCCATAGAGAGAAATATGAAAGGATAAATTTGACTGAAACTTGGTGAGCTAGCCCAAGTATTAGAGTGGTTGAACCACCCCTAATTAGTAATATCTTAACACAAATGTCCACAGGCCCAAAATCCAACCACCATTTATATAGTAATACAGTATGCTCAGTATGTGGTTGTGTACCCAGTGTCCCAGCCAAGCCTGAACTAGGCTTGAAAGTTCAATATCCAAAAGCATGGGCGCTAGATCTCTGGCTGGGAATGGGTTACGCCTTAAAAGTTAAAACTCTTTTAGACTCCTCTAGGGAAAACATGGAAAACTTTGAAGTAGGCCCATTGTCTTTCAAGTCCATTAGTCATTCACTCAGCCACCATTCTAAATACTTTGGAAGAGTGACACTTATCTCATATTCACTTCACTTTTTTTTGGGTAGAAAATATTCCCTTCACCTTAGTAGCTAAATCAAATGGTTAAAAATAAATCTTAGGAGACAAAAGTAACTCCTTTAGGAATGAGTATACATTACTTAAAATATATATATATATATATATATATATATATATATATATATTCTGTTATACTGTAGCTCCATAGATTGTCTAGACTCTAGAGGTAAATAAATAAAGTTCCCCAAAATAGATTGGTTCCAAATTTATTTGATTCAAGAGGTTTGAGTTCCTAATACTCTAAAAGAGTGACTCTTATCTCATATTCCCTTTACCTTAGTAGCTAGCAGCCTAAATCAAACTGATTAAATACCTCAAGAGACAAAAGCTACTCCTTTTTAATCATAGTGGCAAATATGAAAAATAATTAAACCATGTGAGAGATGAGTATAGACAATAAACTACTAAAAAAAAATAAAAGAATTTTACGTTATATTGCATCTCCATAGATTGTCTAAAGGAAAACCAAAATAGATGGGTTCCAAATTTATTTGATTTAAAAGTTTTGACTTCCCAATATTTTTTATCAAACAAGGCTAATTTCACATTTTGTGATATCGCTTGATTAAATAAAATCATCTGCAATTTCAAAAGTGGGTCTAAAATCATCATTCTTGCACAGTTAAATTATTGTTTTGTTCCACTTGGACTTATCCATGGCCATAATCATCACTGGCAAACCACATCATATCCGTGCATTTGCTCTTCACAAAAATAGTAATTTCTTTGGACTCAAACTATGGATGAGTTTGGCATCAGCTTTAAACTTTTAACTTTTATGTACACATTTTTAAAATCTCTTTTTTTTTTTCTTTTTTTTTTCTTTTTTTTTTTTTCATTTTCTCACTTTTTCAATTTTTTTTTTTTGGGTACAAGTATACTTTACTACAATTTCAGCAAAAAAATTTTAGCAAAAAACTGCATAAGTTGTTTCCAAGTAGACCCATATCTCCTACATTCAACATAACTAAGTTCCAAGCCTCTTTATTCAAAACATGTGCAGACACAATTGGCACTATTTATAGTGTTTAAGTGATGGGGAGAGGTTGAGGAACCAATTGGCATTCATTTGGAGCACTGGCTGTAGTATATTACTATAATACAAGCTTTTGGGCATGGTCTTTGAGTGATGCATTTTTACAAATTTTGAATTTTATTCTGCCTCCTTATTGTAATTTCCTTTTCGTCATATTCAAATCAATTTTTCTTCCTTTTGAGTTGCACTCTTCCTTTTTCTCAGACGTGCAAATGAAGGTAGTTTTTGATTCTCTTGTGAAGTCCATTAATAGTATTTTAACATGGTAGGTACCAATCTTTGCCTTTGGCACCAATCTTTGGTACTTTGATAAAGTAAATAATATTAGTATAGTTGTAACGTGAAGTATTGCATGTACTCTACAAAGGAAAGGAAGCATCACGTGTGATTACTGATTAAAATTGTATTTTTTAAACAACATCAATAATTATATATATATATTTTTTAAATTGTAAAATTTGTTTGGATCTTTTGATTAATCATATGCCAAACCCCTTCAAAAAAAGAAGTAGTGCATATACATAAATTGAGCATCACTGTTTAGCCTAAAGAGTGAGAAACTATATGGGAGAAGTAAAGTGGACTGAAAAACTATATGTAAGCCATCACTAATTTGAAATACCTTATTACAAATGTCCACGGGCCCAAACTTTGACCACCCTTTCTATAGTTGGGTGCTTAGTACACTTGAAAGTTCAATATCAAGGACACATGATTTTTAGCTAGGAATGGCCTACAACTCTTATAAGTTAAAAACTCTTTCAATCTCCCTAAGCAAGATGAGGAAAATTTAGCAGTAGGTCCACATGAAATTTCCAAAGTACAATTTTAAGAAAATTCCACCTCAATATTCATCATACGCAAGATTTAGAACTTTATGTGTGTATAACCTAGTTTTTTTTAAATGAACTAAAAAAGGGCTCATATGGCGCGGTATCATTACTCTAGCCCACTTAAACCTGAATTCCATGGCGTGGGACCACTGAAGCTGCTTCGGGCTATCCATGTAGACACAACATTTTAAACTAAAGTGCCACAACTCAAACCATAACCCTCAGACTCGCAAGGGTGATGGTTTAAGGGACTCCTACCATCAGGCTACCACTCTTCGGTGGTATAACTAGTTAGAGATACATAACAAAATCTCATAAATAAATGAGAAAATAACATTTAAGCATGGACATGTTTAGAAAAAATAAAAATAGAAAAAGGAAATGGTAGTAAGAAGTCATGACATGGATAAGCAAGATTAAAAAATATAAAAGATTAGATAAAAGAGAAAAAAAAAAAAAAAAACGCATATGACTCTAAGTTGTTGGCAAGCAATAATATATTTCTTGCTTGCTTGTGTTTTTGTTCATTCTTTGTTTCTTTTTCTTTTGAGTTGGAGAAGGAATTTATGTTTTGATATGATAGGATACACTATATATAGTAGAAGTCATTAATGAGTTCTTCATGACCTTAATTCTAACGATATTGAAATTGAGGTTAACTTGGAGGCTTTCCTAGGTGCATTTTGAAGCCAAAATTGAATTCTTCTTACTGTAAGTATTAATAGTTGTTTAGAAAATTTGTTCATATTTATGCGTTTTTTTCTATTATTATTCATAAACGGTAAGTAGCTATGCTTACTTAAAATTTGTCATGTAGATATTAAATGTAGTAAATTTTTATTGCACTTGGATTATTACTATATTTTTGTGAGATATTACCACTAAATAGTTTGGTTTATGTTACTATATTCTTGGATTTGTGCTTTTATTTAATATCTATTTATAAGTTAATCAAATGCAAAATTTTAAAATAATAAGTTGTCATTTACCATTAAAAAAAAACCATAAGAGTTCTTTATAGATTTGTTAGTTTTTAATGCCTAATCACCTTGATATTCAAAGAGAATAATAGACCACTTTAATATTTGGTAAGTATGACAGCTGTAGCAAATAAAATTATTCCAACTATGGGTTTAGCAAACTATTAATACTTTTTAATGAATGGTAAGAATTGACATAAGTGGAACAAAGTATTAAAAAAAAAAAAAACATTTTAAGTCTGAAGAATTGGAAGAATTAAAGACATGGTTGGAACTTTTGTTCTTAAAGTATTCTTATTATTTATTCTTAACTTTTTAGGTGCATTTCCTTAAAATAAAAATTCATATTTAAGTAAAGAAAAAAGAAAGAAAATACAATTTAAAAAAATTAGTCTCTATCTCAATACCTTTAAGTTTAACATTGCCTTCCACTTTTGAAATTGCAAAAAAAATAAAAAAGAAAAAGAAAGAAAAAAGAAAAAAGAAAGCAATAATAAAATCTTTAACTAGAGGAAGTTACAGATTGTATTGTCTTTATCTTTACAAGAGGAGATGAAGAAATCATCTATCAGAACAATTTTTTGCTACAATCATAAAAATATTTCGTCCCCACCTGGGCCTCTTAAACAATTAGGCCCATATCCAATTTTCATTCAAATCCAAACTTCTTTACTTTCTTTTATTAGACACAAAAAAATCAAACAACTCATGTGCAAATTAAATGCTGCTCTCACTCACGCCCAAATTTTGTACAGACTCCTCCTTCGTAAACGTTTGATCCCACCCAAAACAAGAAGCCTTTAATCTTTTTTTAAATTAAAAAAATCGGTGTTTCACACGCCTATTTCTCTTTCTTTGTTTCTTTTCATCTATATAGATTTGGATTCAGCTTACTAGCCCTGTTGTATTGATTCACGTATTTATTTTTCTCTAAAAAAAATTGGATGTTATTTTGTTTGTGACTCTGTGCATGTCATACAAGAAGATGGAGCAACAACAGCAACTTCTACATTTTTGCCATTCAAAGCATCCCTTGGTCTACCTTCCAGACTACAGAGGTGGAGCTACTTGTTGTGGGTGCCAAGAATCAATTTATGGTCCTAGCTACTAGTGTCCAAGACGTAGATGCCCGGCCTACCTTCATCATAAATCATGTGCGGAAGTACCCCTTGGGTAGCACCATCCCTTGCACCCATTACATCCTCTTATTCTTTTTGACAAAAAAAAAAAAAAAAAAAAACTGGTTATCTTGAAGGAAGGAAAACAGCAGAAGCCAAGTCTGTAATGAATCTCACGACAAATACACTTACTGCTGTTACTGTTGCAACTTTAACCTACACATGAAATGTGCTATTTTGGAACTTAGTTGAATTCCACAATCACCCATAATCCCATTGTCTCCCTTTTGAAGGTGGATCACATTCACTAGCGACATTTGCGGCAAAGAAGACAAGGGTCGGCCCTATCTTTGTACCACATGTATTTTTTTATTCATAGAAGATGCGCTTCTTTCCCATGCAGACTCAAGGTTGTACATCACAAGCATCCCTTCCACATCACCCATTCTTCTCTTGAACTCTGTGAATCCAACTCCCGATTTTGTCAACTTTGTGTTCAAAAGGTGGACACATGCAACGGTACTATTGCTCCAGGTGCGATTTCATTGCTCACCTCAATTGTGCTATAGATCGAAGAAACAGGGAGGACATAAATTTGCTGAAACTTAAAGATGAGGAGAATGAAGATGCACAGCTCGATCAACTGTTAAGTCAGCAGTAGCTTAGGAAGTCAAAAATATCAAAGCGGGGGAGGACGGAACTGAAATAGCCACAGAAATTAAACACTTCAGTCATGAGCATGACTTAAAGCCCACTGATGAGGAGGTTCACAATAATGAAAAATGCAGCGAATGTGTTAGTGACATTTTCCCTCATTTTTATCGATGTGACAAGTGTAGCTTCTTTCTTCATAAATCTTGTACTAATTTACCAATGAAGAAGCGAAACCCACTCGATCCACACCCACTCACCCTCCGAAAGGTGTGAACCTGGTGTGATGCTTGTTTACAACATTGCAATGGCTTCTGCTACACTTGTGAGTTATGTGACTTTTGTCTTGATGTTCAATGTAGTTTGGTCCCAGAAATCCTTACCCATGAAGGTCATAAGCACCAACTTATCCTCTCCTCTACAAGCTTTGAACAGAGTTGTAGTAGTTGTGGTGATAGAAGAAATCTAGTATTTTGTTGTACCACTTGTGAATTTGCACTCGACTTTAAATGTGTGACACTACCACAAATAACAAGGTTCAAACAACATGAGCACCCTTTCACTTTCAGTTATACAACTGAAGATGACTTTAGAAAATATTACTGTGATATCTGTGAAAAAGTGTGAAACCCAAACCATTGGTACTAATACTGTGCAGATTGCACTTATCCTGCACATCCCAAATGTATTCTCAGGGAATCACCATATATCAAGTAACATATACAATGGACAATTGTTTGGAGGTGCTTACACATTTTTCTATCACCACACCCCCTTACTTTCATTGAGGAAATCAAAAATTACCCTTGATGTAATAGATGTGATAGTTCTTGTTAAGAGTTGATTTATCAATGTGCTCAGTGTAATTTCAACATGCATAGATATTGTTTATAGAAATGGACAAACATGGTTTTAATTTCTATTTTATACTTGATCTGTCCACAGGATTTCTAGTATGAGAAATTCGTCAAATGAAATTGCAGTATTTCCTTTTAATGCTCTTTCTTGACATCATTTCTCAGATAGGACATAAATACTTTGAACCAAGTCATGGTTGTTCACATCTAGTTGTAACATGCCTTATGCTCATCTGTTAGAAACAAGAAGCTTATAGATAATAGGAATTTTGCAATTTATAATGTTTTTGCTGGAACTGAAAGGCAAACCACAAGTATTTCTAATCCGTTATTTATGTCTTTTTTTTTTTCTCTCTCTCTCTCTCTCTCTCTCTTTTCTGTTTCTACGCAATTCAGATTGCATTCAATTTTCTTGAGCTCATAATAAATTATCAATGTCCTCTTCTTGTGCATTAGGTGAGTGCCCATTGTTTTGAAGAGGGAAAGTGCAATTAGGTGCAAAACATGAATGCAAAGATTCAACAACATTTCAGGTTATTACATATTTACATGTTTATCAACATCTTTTATGTCATTAATTGTAGTATTTTTATTATTATTACTGTTATTGTTATTTCTATGAAAGCTCAGTTATGCATGATTAATAAGTGCCCTTTCTCTTTCCTTATATGGTGAGGTTCTTTTCTTTTTCCTTTTCTCAACATCAATTTTACACGTTGTCCCAGTAAGAATGTTGGCCTAGTATCTTAATTTGAAGGCATACCATGTACTTTGTAAATTTTGATGTTAAGAACATGGTTATTTGGGGAGAAGTGATTGTTAATAACATTGCTAATTAACTTATCTAGTCTAATTAAATGCACTTCAAGGTAATATTTAAAACCTTGCTAGGTGAAGAGACTACTTCTTGTTTAATAAGTTTAAGGTTTAGTTTAGAAAATGTTATTCGGGCCTTTCCTACCTTCAAGAATGTCATTGCTATACTGGGGAAAACCTCTTCTTGACTTACTTGTGTAATTGTGTTCAATACCATACTTTTGGTTCTTTGCCCTGAATTAATTTTTAAGCATTCTAGTACTGTCCAATTGTGTTATTATTATTATTATTTTTTTTTTAAATGATGCTATGTGGATATGCCTGTTCTAATCATCTAACTGTCTCCTCTTTTTCCCTACCCAGTTCTTATGTTATTTTTATTTCAGTCTCTGATGACTATGCAATTACCATAACCAGCATTATTCGCCACCATGAGACAAAGTACTCGGCATCTCTTGAGATTCTCTATATCCCTCTTGTTGTTGTTAAATGACTTATATTCATTTTTCCAAAGTCCATTACCAATAGTTATAATTGACAACAATTCTACTCAAGTTTCCAAGATATCACTTTCAAGGTACTATTTTCTCCCCCACAAATTTAAAGTTAGGTTAGGTTCTTGTTTCTTAGGACATCTTCTTTAGCACATAGGCTTCTGCATTCTGCACAAATGAGTTCCAAGCCTCTTCATTTAGAAAAGCAGTCCTAACATTGTCATTTGTCATCATTTGTCCGCACACTTGCATAGATTTTGTTGTTAGTAGAATCTTACAGCTAGCTTGGTCATCGTCATAAGAAATACCCATGGTATTGAAATCAATTTTGCAGGGACAGAACTTGCAAGAATTCATAGTGATAGAGAATAAACTGAATGGAATGGTCCTTGGATGATAGTGGAAACTAAGGGCTTTGTAAATAATAACAACAGCTTAAAAACAGAGACTCGGTTTGAGGTCGTAAACAATAGAGATCTTTAGAATAAATGCTCAACTCTAGTTTGTTAAGAGTAACAAAGAAGGCTTGAAAATGGAGAACCATTTTGAAATGAAAGTGGTGAGCTTGACTAGATTTAGAAGTATGTTCCTTTGTGTTTAAATGGCCTGTTGGATATCAAAGATGAAGTTCTTGAGCTTATTTGTATTTTTTTTTTTTTTTGGGGTACTAAACTTGAGCTTATTAGCATTGATTGACTTAGTATTAGGTAAAAATTTCAAATTGAATGAAGTTGGTATATCTATAAAGATGAGTCAGTCCAAGCCTTTTCTCTCTCCCCAGTAGGAGTTCTTTCTTCTCGCCAAACCTCTGTCAAGCTCTTTCTCCCTGAACTCCTTGCAGGGATCTCTCTCAGGCTTAGGCAAAAATCATCTCCCTTGGCACTGATATGGACCATTCAGTTGTTGAGGGTCTTCTCAACCTCTGCCTCACCAAAGAGGAAGAGGAGGAAATAACCATCACAACTAAGAGCAGAGCAGATTTGCTTGAAGAGTGTACGCTGAGCCTCTTTGGTCGATTACTCATGGATAGGCATCAGAATCTGAGAGCACTTAAAAGCACACTAAAATCAGCTTGGAAAATGGGGTCCGATCTGCAGATTATGGAGGTTGGAAATAATGTTCTACAGTTTAAGTTCAGCTCGGAATACCAGCTGCAATGGGTCGAACGAAATGGGCCTTGGAACTTCGACAACAATCTATTATTGCTGTGCAGATGGAGGAAAGGTTTGTCAACTTCGAATATCATTTTCACTCATTCCCCCTTTTGGGTTCAAATCTGGGATCTACCCTTTGAGCACATGTCTATGGAAGTGGGTAGAGAACTAGGCAACAGCTTGGGAAATTTTATTGAATCAGATCGAAGAACAGGGCAGTCAGACCAAGCAAAATTTATGAGGATTAGAGTGAATCTTCAACTAGATAAACCATTGAGAAGGAGGGGAAAAGTAGCAAATGTCGATGGAGAAAAATTTTGGGTCAGTTTCAAATATGAGAGGCTACCCACTTTTTGTTATCTCTGTGGTCGTTTGGGGCATGATGACAAGCATTGCCAGGAGTGCACTGACCACCAAAATACTCCTCGGCAATATGGTGAATGGCTCAGAGCATATGGAAACACAAGGGCTATGGGAGATAGATCTAAGTCCACTGGTAGCGATGGTGGCGGAGAAGGTGGGTATGATGAACGAAGAGAGACCCCGCTCACACTGCAGAAAGAAATTCCTTTGCCTCTGTGATGAATGATGGGTGTGGCAGCAATGATGGACTCGAAAAAAATGGAGAACAGAATAGGAATGAATCGGAGAAGCCTAGCGCCGTTGGATCAGAGAAGAAGTTGGGGGAAAAAACCCTAAAGGGATGCGATCACCTCACACGTATGAGCAAGCATGCTTCGAAAACTGCAATGGCACATGCTGAGACTTGCGCTCCTCCCACAGTGCTCCCACGTGACTCCGGTTCTACAGAGCAAGCAATTGATGCTCTATCACTAGTGGGCCTGAAAGCCCAGGATGAAAAGGAGCTTATGGATGTCTCTAGCCCTCTTAAGCCCACTTCTTTGCCAATAAACGCAGGAGGGCAGGAAACAGAAATCAAAATAGAAAGCACAGGCCCACTACCCGAAAAAAAACCAAAGGCAAAAGTCCAAATAAAAAAAATGGCCAGAGAGAAAGGGAATGCTAAAGGCCCAGGCTCTGAAACTCAGCTCCCATCAGTGGGTTCTAAACGGGCAGGAAAACTTATTTTTGAGGAAGAGGAGGAGGATCTCAGAACAAAGAAAAGATGCACTGAGTCAGGTATTTCCCAACCATTTCTTATTGAGAGATCGGCGGTGGCTGCTGTGCAGCACCGCCGAGAGCAATTAATCCCCTTAGCTGGAACTGCCGGGGGCTTGGGAACCCTCGGTCAGTTAGAGCACTGCATGACATGGTGCAACGTTGGAAGCCCAAGATTGTCTTCCTCATGGAGACAAAATCGAAAGTTAAGCGTATGGAGAAAATAAAAAATAGAATCGGTTTTGCAAATGGACTCATTGTTCCCTGCCAGGGCCGAAGTGGTGGTGTTGCTTTACTCTGGACACGTGAAATTAATCTGGAAATCAAAAGCTTCTCTGCGAACCACATTGATGCCTTTGTTGGAGAGGCTGATGACAACTCCATTTGGAGAATCATTGGCTTTTATGGCCACCCGGAGACACACCGAAGGTATGAATCTTAGCATCTTCTCGCTTTCTTACATAGTCAATTTCAACTCCCATGGCTATGCCTGGGAGACTTTAATGAGATTCTGTCAATGAATGAAAAAGCAGGAGGTTCTGTTCGTTCACAGCAACAAATGGATGGATTTAGAAATGTTGTGGAATTTTCTGGTTTCTCAGACTTAGGCTATTGTGGCACCGATTTTACTTGGTGCAATATGCAAGAAGGCGAAAATAGAATTCAGCTGAGGCTTGACAGAGCACTTGCCACTCCCGAGTGGTCTGAGAAATTTGATGGGATGAGAGTCTATCACCTTGTGGACTCCACCTCTGATCACTGTTCATTACTTCTCACTGCCTCTCCGCCTCAGCGATCAGATTACGTCAAAAGGTTCCATTTCGAAGCTCTATGGACAAAAAATGAGGATTGCAGAGAAGTCATTGAATCTTCCTGGGGGATGGGGATTGATTTAAGCATACCAAAAGGCATTATGGAGAATTTAAAACTCTGTGCCTCAGAATTATCCAGTTGGAGCTCCTCTGTGTATGGCCACATTCCTAAGAAAATTCAGTCAAAACGAAATGCACTGAGCACCCTCATGCAACATGATAAAAATGGAGAGCTGGGTTCTGAAATCAGAATTTTACGAAGGGAGTTAAATGAGCTTCTAGATGAGGAGGAGCTGTACTGGGGTCAAAGAGCTAAAGCACATTGGCTCAAAGAAGGTGACAGAAACACAAAATTTTTTCATGCACATGCCTCGGAAAGGCGAAAGCAAAACACAATATTGGGGATTTGGGATGAACACGGCAGATGGTGTGAGGAGAAGGATAGCATTGCTCAAGCCGCCGTTGCTTATTTTGAAATCATTTACACTACAGGCTGCCCTACTCGGGTTGAAGATGTTGTGGCGGCCATTCCCACCAAGGTGTCCGAGGAGATGAATGAAAGCTTAACCCGAGCCTTCACCAGAGAAGAAGTAGCCACTGCCCTCAAGCAAATGCACCCAACCAAAGCACCTGGACCCGACGGTATGTCTGCTATTTTTTATCAAAAATATTGGAATATTGTGGGAAATAGTGTAACTAACATGGTACTAAATGTTCTCAACAACAATCTGCCTATAACTGAAATCAACAAAACCAACATCTCCCTAATCCCAAAAAAGAACAACCCCACTAAAATGACTGAATTCCGGCCTATAAGCTTATGCAACGTAATATACAAGCTCATTTCCAAAACCCTTGCCAATAGACTCAAAGCCCTCCTCCCCCTCATCATCTCAGAAAACCAAAGTGCATTCACCTCGGACCGCCTTATCACAGACAATGTTTTGGTGGCCTTTGAACTTATGAACTTCCTAAATCACAAAACGAATGGTAAGGAGGGCTTTATGGCAGCCAAACTCGATATGAGCAAGGCTTTCGATAGGGTGGAATGGTGTTTTATTAAGCGAGTCATGGAAAAATTAGGTTTCTGCTCTAGATGGGTGAATCTCATAATGCAATGCATCACATCAGTCTCCTATTCAGTCCTCATTAATGGGGCTGCCATTGGAAATATCACTCCGTCTAGAGGTCTTCGACAGGGAGACCCCCTCTCTCCTAGTCTTTTCCTCCTTTGTGCGGAGGGCCTCTCGGCCATTATTCATGAGGCAGTTAGGAACCATCTTCTCACAGGCATCTCCATCTGCAGAAATAGTTCAAGTGTCACCCATCTTTTCTTTGCTGATGACAGCATTCTCTTCTGTAAGGCAAAGCCTAAAGAGTGCCAAGAACTCAAACAAATTCTTCAGATGTATGAGGACGCCTCTGGCCAGAAAATAAACACTGATAAATCCTCGATTTTCTTTAGCCCAAACACCGACCAGAATACAAAGGAGGCAATCTTTTCCATTTTGGGGCTGATGAATGACTCAGGACACTCCAAGTATCTGGGGCTTCCATCCTTCATTGGGAGATCAAAAAAGCAGGTCTTTTCTACTCTTAAAGAGAGGGTGGGTCAAAAACTTGCGAGTTGGAAGGGCAAGCTTTTATCTATGAGGGGCAAGGAAATTCTTATTAAGGCGATTGCCCAAGCAATTCCTGCCTACACCATGAGCTGTTTTCAGCTCCCACAAGGCTTATGTGAAGATCTCGAGAGTATGATGAGAAGCTTTTGGTGGGGCCAAAAGCATCAAGAAGCAAAGATGGCTTGGGTTGGATGGAAACATATGTGCTTCCCAAAGTCAAGAGGGGGCTTGGGCTTCCGGAACCTGCAGGCCTTTAACCTTGCTATGTTGGCAAAGCAAGCATGGAGAATAATCACAAATCCCAACTCCCTCCTTGCCCGTGTCCTCAAGGAAAGATATTTCCCCACCGGTGACATCCTTAGTGCAACACTTGGCTCCTCCCCATCCTACTCTTGGAGGAGCATATTTAATAGCCTTGGGGTTATTAGAAAGGGGTCCCGGTGGCGTGTGGGCAATGGAAAACAAATCCACATATGGGACGACAAATGGCTTCCTACTCCATCCACACACAAAGTTATCTCCCCTCCCATTAACCTCCCAATCTACCCAATGGTATCCTCTCTCATTGATCCGGACACAAAATGGTGGAGAGCAGATTTGATTAGAGCCGCCTTTCTCCCCTTTGACGCTGATGCAATTCTAAAAATCCCCCTCAGCCACAGTCTGCCCGATGACAAACTAATTTGGATAGGTAACAACCGGGGTGAGTTCACTGTAAAAAGTGCGTACCATTTTGCTCACTGCTTGGTAGAAGCAAAGGAAGAAGTGGAGAGCTCCGAGGGGGACCCTTTCAAGCCTTTGTGGAAGAACTTGTGGCGCCTCAATCTTCCCGCCAAAGTTAAAATTTTTGCTTGGAGGGCTTGTGTCAACGGGCTGCCAACTATGGAAAAGGTTTGTACTCGTGGCATCTCTACCAGCTATGAATGTCCTATTTGTGGTAAAGAACGAGAAACTACCCATCATGCTTTGCTCCATTGTGAATTTGCTAATCTGGTTTGGAATTACTGGTCGGATATGCCACAAATGATCCATAGTAACAATTGGACATTCAATGATTCAGCCATGTACATCCTTGCCCACAAGCCTCCCCATGGTTTGGAGTTGTTCCTCACGGTTGCATGGACTATCTGGTTCAATAGAAATAAAGTCATCCATGATAACAAGTACTCTTCTCCCTCCCAGGTATGGCAGATGGCTAAAAATTCATTTGAGGAATTCAATGATGTGGCAACTCTAGACTTATTCCACCCTAGACCCTCTCACACTCACTGCTGGTCTCCTCCTCCACCGGGCGTCTTCAAAATCAATGTTGATGGGTCTTCATCTGATATTGAGGTGTCCTCTAGCATTGGAGTCATTATTAGGGACTGCAAAGGCCAAACAGTTGCTGCCTTTTGCATGCCCCTTCAGTCCCATTACACGGCTGAACTGGTGGAGGTGTTTGCATTGGAGCAAGGTATTCGGCTTGCTCAGGAGTTACAGCTATCTCGGGTCATATTTGAAAGTGATGCTCTCACAGTGGTCAATGCCGTCAATGACTCTGCCTTTGGAGCTCCTCACGGACACATCATCCAGGACATCTCCCATGCTCAAACATCTTTTAGTTTCTGCTCCTTCAGGCACCTTAGTCGGGCTTTTAACTTTGCAGCCCATGAGCTTGCACAATTTGCCCGTAGGAATAGATCTGTCCACTTGTGGAAGGGGGTTACCCCTTCTTTTTTAGTTCCATTTGTACAAGCTGATATGTTACACTAACCTGCTCTGCAGATTGTTACATTGTACTTCTTTTTAATTGCAATGCAATTTTATTCCCCCTTCAAAAAAAAAAAAAGTTGGTATATATATTTTAGTTATTATCTTTCAAAAGTGATACTATAGTTCTTTGACACATATTGTACTTGAAATTTATGCTATTGGCTAATATTAGCACAAAAATGCCATTACACACTTTGTTGTACACTTGACTTTTAGACCTTAATTACAAATTAATCCTTGAAATTCATAATCGCTATGATTTTTTCCTGTGTTACTCAAAGTCTGTAACAAAGGCAAGTTGAAGAGCCTCTCATGTTAGTTTATTTTGTAATGACTTGGGTATTTAGACTATGTCCTAATCAAAGCACACATGCCATAAGATGCTATACGTAATAAAAGTCTGCTCCGGTTAGTTATAGACTTATAGTCATTGAGAGATGGGAAGAGGTTAAGGAACCAATTGGCATTCATTTGGGGCACTGGCTATAGCATATAATTACTCTTTCATTCTCCAACAAGGTTTTCAACATCTTATTCTCTGGCTCCTTCATTCTTACACTCTTATGTTCTTTAGGAAATATTATTTATTTATTTTTAATTTTAGGGGGGGGGGGGGGGGTAATTCAAATTTTGTAGTTAAATCTCTATGTTGTGTTTTTATTTCTTCACTTTCTTGTTTTTAATGCCATTGCTATAACTTAGGCATAGAGCAATCTTTACAAAAGATAAAGAGAACATATTCTTATAATAAGTATGGAGTGTTTTCACTTTTGTAGAAGATCAAATACCACATTGCTTTAAAGGTTTGTATTGTGGTTTAAATCAACCAGTTACTCCAATGTGGTGGAGGGATCCTGCTCACTGGTGTCTTATGAAATGGCTGTCTAGTTTGGCACAATTTTGGTACACTTAAGATTGTACTCCATTTAAAAGTTATTTTGTTTAGAATAACAAATAATGCGACAGGTGAATAAGAGTCTTATAGTTGTGCAAAGCGTAGCTTCTTCATAAATCTTTTATGTTAAATTACCTTTTAAAAAAAAAAAAATTTTGCAATCTTCGTTTCAAGATTAATTGTAATAATAGCAATCTTTGTTTCAAGATTCAGGTGCGGGTGCGGATGCGGGACTCTGCAAATTTTGAAAAAATAGGGTGTGGGGTGCGGCAATTAAAAAATTATTAAAAATATTTTTATTTATATTTTTTATATATTTTTACTATAAAATATTCTTAAAAAATACATTACTATGGCCTTGTAATCTAAATATGTCAAAAAATAGCGATAATATTAAAAGTTAAATATTTTTATTCAAAATTATAATCTATACTTGTGGGGCCAGAAAGTTAGACAGCCCTAGCCCACTTCAAACCAGGCCCAAAAGCCCACGCCGAGGATGTATGTAGGGTCCGAGGATGAAAGTAAGAAGCCCAGTGCCTAAGAAACTGGTCCGAGGACGACTCTGTCCGCGGACATCCGAGACCATAAAGTGAACAGGCAACACACCATCAAGGGGGGTCTTCCTGAATATCCAAAGAAGAAAGAGCAAGTGTTACGCGTCAGCAATGGAAGCATGGTGGAGGAGCAAGTCTAGGACGAACTGTCACCTCCACATTAAATGCCCACAACTAACGTCCTGGCCGCATTAATGAGTGGAGGACTCCAGAACAGTGCTGCCTTGGTTGCTGCAACCCACAGGAAGAATGGGAAGGCGGCTGATGGGACAGGCATTCAAGTAGTGGCCTGGTTGCTCAACAAATGTAGGGCTAGGATCAATTGAGAAATGAGTATATAATGTAAGGAATCTCTCTTGGAAAGGGGGGGGGGGGGAAGAGAGATCTGAAGGAAAGAACACGGTAGCAACCTGTATTCTCCCAGAAGCCCTTGTAACCAATCACTAAAGAAGTAATAAGAACTGTAAGCTCCCAAGAGTAGGGCCAAGGAGCATCATTGTTCATTTTTATTCACGTTAATTCTATTTAAATCCACGAGCAACCATGCATGGCCATCGCATCTCTCACTAGGGTTTAGTTCTTGACCCCGCTCTCTATAAATTCATTGTAGGGCTCGCTGGGCTTGGGTCCACTCTCTCAACAAGCAGTAAGGCCTAAACCTGGTCCCTACAATACTCTTTAAGAGGGAATTGTCAAGTAAGGGTGTTCATCAAACCACATAAACTGCACAAACCACATAAACTGCACCAAAACTGGCCGTAAAATAGTATAACCGCACCGCACCGCAAGTAATATTGCACCGCACCAAACTGCATGGTGCAGTGCGGTTTATGGTTTTATAATAAAAAAACTGCACAAACTATACCGCACCGCACCTTTTCTATATATTAATATATTTAATTATTTTTAATATTAAATATATTTTTAATAGTTTAATAACCTTAGTTTTCAAAAAAAAAAAAAAAAGTTTGATAATCTTAGAAAGTGTTGATTAGAAAAGCTAGCTTAAAATAAAGAAAAACTAGTTCAATAGTTTAAAACTTGGACCGAAATAAAGGGAAAAATTAGTTTTGGGCTGGGTAGAAAAAGCCCAAAATTTGAAAAATATACCAACTTCAAATCATTTAAACCGCATCTTATACACCGCACCGCATATGTGACCGCAAAAATGAGGTGCGGTTATGGTTTTGGCTAAATTTTAAATTGCATCGCACACACCGCACATGTGACCGCAAAAATAAGGTGCGGTGTAGTTATGGTTTTATTTAAACCGCACCACAAAATGCGATGTTAAAAATGGTCTAAAACCACACCGTACCGCACCACGGACACCCCTATCAAGTATCGAATTAGGAATAAAATTATCAATAATTTTCCTTTTTATATATATATATATAAAAATTAGAAAAAGTATATTTGTATAAGTTTTAATAATAGTTTATTATATTTACATATCATATAATAGATTAATTAATTTAATGACTAATAACAAAGTAAGCAAAATCACACTTGGGGTCCACGTGTAGGACTTGTAGCAAACTGTAATCTAAATTGAAGTGTAGGTTGGGGAGTATAACTTTGCTTTAGAATACAACTTGAAGTGCAACCCACCACGTGTAGGACTTGTAAAGAAAATCTTATATGAACAAATAAACCACTGGCGGACTAAACGAAGAAGTAAAGAAAAGAGGAAAAAATAAAAAGCAAAGCAGATCAGCAGAGAGAGAGAGAGAGGATGAAGAAGAAACCCACTGTGACTGTGGTGGTGCTTTAATTTTTTGCCCAGAAAGAATCCAAGATGCAGATCAGCAGAGCTTGGTGGTGCCATCTGTGATTGTGCTCTAATGATTTCGACCTTTTTTCGGCCGTTTCGATAATTTTAGATTGAAAAACTGAGATTGAAACGGTGGGTTTTGCAGCTTTTTTTTTTTTTTTTTAATTTCGGCCTGAATCGGCCAGTTCGACGCCGATACCGATGTGTTTCGGCGATTTTTCCCGATACGGACCGAGTCTGCCCGATTCTGCGCGAATTGGCCCGAGTCTGCGCGAGTCGGGAAACGAAAAATAATTGGACGCGGGTGCGGCGGCCGTTTTGCCGCGTCCGTGCATCCCAGGTTTTTGTTAGGGGCCTGCAATCATGATAGCCTAGCTTACCAGGCTAGAGGCACAACCAAATATCTAACTGGGAGCATCCAAAATACGGCTCTTTATGCACCTGCATAAATTACTTTAATCTCCGAGCCATAAATCACTTTAAAGTCTTCCAAACACTTTTTGCTAAGTGGACTAGGAGTAGCTCAGCTCTTGTGAAAATCATTAAGTCGTCTGCAAAAACAAATTTAATAAGATGCATATTTTCACCTCTGGGATGGAATTTAAAATTCTTGCAACCAAGAATCTTCTTTTTTAGCATCTGAGTTAGGAACTCCATTGCTAGCACAAGCAAAGAGGCTAATGGATCCACTTGTCTTAACCCCTTAGCTCCTCATAAGTAACCACCAATCCACTGAATCATAAGCTTTCCTAATGCCCACCTTTAAAACCTTTTTGTGTGAAGAGACTACTTCAAATCTTGTTTGAAGATCATCTTTGTTACATAACACTTTCTAAATTTCAAGGTAAAAAACATTTTCTGTGATTTACCTATGTACTTGTGTTCAAAAAACCATGCTTTCGTTTATTTGTTGTTGGATTAACTTTTAAGCATTCAAGTACTGTCCAATTGTGTTATTCTTATTATTATTATTTTTAAATGATGCAATATGTTATGCCTGTGCCGATCATCTAACTCTGTCCTCTTTTTTCCCTACCCAATTCTTATGTTCATATTTGTTTCAGTCTCCTGATGACTGAATTTCAATACCCAACAATATTTGCCACCATGAGATAGAGTGCTTGGCCTCTCTTGAGGTTCTCTACTTGCTTCTCATCGTTGTTAAGTGGCTTATATTCATTTTTCATTATATTTACTAGGTTTTGTGGTAGGTTGATGTCCTTTCCTTCTTTCTTTAGCCATCTATCTAGGTTCTCATTTCCAATTCCTCTATTACATATAAATGCAATGCAGGATCTTTGGAGGAAGCATCTAGTTATTCAGAGCCTATTCCCAAGGCATAATACCTTGTAGTTTAGCTTGACAAGAGACACTACAAAAGAACTTGGCATTGGAAAGTGAATAGTTGTTGAACGGGTATAATTATAAGTGAGATAGTAATGAGTTCCTATCTGTCTATACTCTTTTGTATTTTGAGTATGTGAATCCTGTTTAGAGTTGGTCTCTTACCCCATCTTTTTTCTAAGTACTTGTAGTTTTGAAATTATGTATATCTAGCAAGCTTAGTATAACAATCCCAAACACACCAGGCCTAAAAGCTTTTTAAAAAAGATCATGGCTTAGTCAATGCCTATAAGTCATTTTCTTTTTCTTTATTGAATAAAGGAATAAAAATCGTAACAAATGAAGAATTTTGAATTCCTTGATGATTATGTAGGGTAGAAAGCCCATGGAGAAAGGAAAGCGGGGGGGGGGGGGGGGGGGGGGGGGGAGGGTTGTTTCCAAAATATACTTGACAAAGACACATGTCATCTTTCTATTTGGGGTTGAAGCCTAAGGCTCCAAATATCTTTGGAACCAATCTTTTTACTTTTAATATTAAATAATAGTAACCAGATTGTTACAAGAAAGATTTTTAATCAAATGATGGGATTTGCAAAATATTATTATGGAAAAAGGTTACATAGTATAACTTTTGACGACGACGACGACGACAACAACAACAAACAAACAACAACAACAACAACAACAAAACCTTAATTCCAAAATTTTGAGATCAGTTATAGATCTTCAATACATTAGCTACGGTCAGTTACATGTATTCTTGACGCAGGACAACCAGAACGAAACTAAAACAATGGAAAAATAAAATGGATATGACCTAGGAGTCAGCACCTAGGCCTTGCTTGGAATCAGCACCAAGCGGGAAACCACTAGGAGTCAGCACCTAGGGTGAACCTGGAGTCAGCACCAGACCAAGAAAAGACCAAACGGCCATTTTTTTCATTCATCAAAATATCAACTAACTCCTCAAGGAGTACAATAGGTTGTTTATATAGGATTGCTAAACCCTAGTTCTAATTGGTTAGGAAACCCTAATTGCCTTATTATAAAAATAACATTGCTAATTGGTTAGGAAATCCTAATTGCCTTATTACAAAAATAACCTTACTTTTAAATTAAAATACTAAAAGCCCAATAAACTAATAGACCTAAAACATAAAAATACAATGGGCTTGCAAACATAAATAATACTAAATAATAATCTTCTTGTGTCTCCCGCATCAATTCTTTTCCTCCATTCTATTCTATCTAAAGTTACACTTTTTGTTACTTGTTTAATTGACATATCCTTTTCTTATTACTTCTACTAAACCAGACAGGTAACTGTCTATGGATGCTTGAAACATATTTTTGGTGAATACTGTCAGTGTGATAATTCTTTGATTGATATTTTTATTTTTTTTATGGCAGTTCTGCATTTGATAGAAAAAGAGGAATTGTAAGAGCGATTGTAAGGGCATCTTGGTAACAAATTTTGATTCATGCACTGGATGAACTGCTGAAGATATGTTTAGAGATTAGATGTGAGCATGGATGGACTTACTACTTATGAGTCAAGAATTATATGTTTAATTGGCAGGCATTAGGGACATAAAAGCGTGTAAACTAGGTTTGACCTGGAAGAACAAAATATAAGCATTTTCCATTTCTTAGATCCTTATTTGAGTGGATTTCAACTTCAGGACAGTTTTCTATGTCTAATTTACTTGAGATGCTTGATCTTTGTATTATCGTGAATAGTTGTTGGTGTATTGTTGGTGTATCTTTTGTGTGCTTACCTTGTACGTGGGTTGCGCCCCTGCTCTTTAATGAATCTTCCATGTATTGCATTAGACTCCTACGTCAAGCTTTTTGGCTAAACTCTGGGGTTGACCATCTGGATGATCATTTCTTTAACTCTGATATTCTAACTCTGAGTTGGCGTCAAGCTTTTTGGCTAAACTCTGGGGTTGACCATCTGGATGATCATTTCTTTAACTCTGATATTCTGACTCTGAGTTGACTAAAATACAATACTTGTGATAAGAAGAATGTTGATATGAAGCTTCACAATTGGGGAAACTATTTCTTGTTTGGCATTTGGTATTTATGGATCCAAAGAAACAAACTCAGCTTCAAGCCTTCAATAATGAAAACGTAACCCTGCTCTTCACACTGTTGTGAAAAAGCAAGTGCTGGAATTTATCTAGACAGCAACCATCAAAAAACCTCTTGTATCAGACAAGTTAGGTGGGACTTACTCAATCTCAATTGGGTTAAACTAAAATCAGATGGCTCTTCCTTTGGAAATCGGAGAAGGACTGGCACTGGCGGTGGGGGTTTAATAAGAGATGACAAGTTATTCTAGAGCCACAGGACACACCACCAACATAGTTCCTTTTTTCTTTTTTCCTTTTTTTTTTTCTTTTTTTTTTCTTTTTTTTTTCATGTAGTATTTGAATGTTACCAATGATTTTTTAAGGTTTATTTTTTAAGAGTTGGCTATACCATTTTTTTTAACAATTAATTCAAGCACACATTTGAAATTGAGCAATATTAGAGAAAATGTTTTCACAAATTGTTAGGCTGATAAGTTATAATTAGAGTAAAATCACTTTTAAATAGATTTATTATTAACATTATTTTTACTATGCACTAATCTTAGAAAAATTCACATCAACACTTGTACAAAAATTCGTGTCACCAAATTTATTGTTTGAAACTTGGTTCAAAGTACCAAACTCCTTAGGGTCCGTTTAGAATCCGCTTATTTTGTTGAAACTGAAAACTTTTTGCTAAAAATACTGTAAATAAAGGTAAAAATTAGCTGAAATAGTATAGTAGAACATATGAATAATACCAAAAAGTGCAATAAGATTCATAAATAGAAGTAAAAATAAGTTGAATAATAAAATAAACTAACTTTTTAATTTTTGCCAAACACACACTTAGGGTCTGTTTGGGATCTGTTTATTTTGCTGAAAATATTGTAGATAAAAGTAAAAATTAGCTAAAATTACTGTAGATAAAAGTAAAAGTTAACTAAAATAATACAGTGAAACTCATGAATAGTACTAAAAATAAGCTGAATAGTAAAATAAATTGGTAAAAATAATTTTTGTCAAATGGACACTTAGTTTAGAAATTTGAAGGAAGTTGGCTTCAAAAGAAAAGGAATTACTATTATAATAAGAATGATTTCAAGGCAATGAAAATGATGATGATTACTTGTTTATTAGGCCACCATAAGAATTACTTCTTTTTTAATTACGTAGATCTCTTTGGCTTTGGCACCAATCTTTGGTACTTTTATAAAGTCAATAGTATTAGCATAGCTGTAACGTGAAGTATTGCACATACTGACATACTCTACAAAGGAAAGGAAGCATCACGTGTGATTACTGATTATGTCTTGCTTGAGATATATATGTAGCACTAGCATTACTCCTAATGAAGTAATCTTGCAAGATGCTTTTATCCCTTTCTCTTTTTCAGGCCACAAAGCATAAGTCTTATATTTATTCTCCTTTTTTATTATTTAAATCTTCTCGATGATTATTAAAGCTTTATTGATGTTCATCCTGCACATTGAGTTATAGGGTTGGATTTGTTGGGCTCTTTTTATTCTTTGCTAAAAACCCTGATTGATATCAATTGCATCATTTTCTCCCAATTAATTCCAGTGCACATTAAATTGAAAATTTCTATAGTCACAATTTTTTTAGGGGAATAGTTACCTTTTCCCAAAACTTGTTAAGGTGGTAAGTTAATGTTGGAACAATATCATTTTTTTATTAACTCATTATTAACGTCATTTTTATGATACAATAATCACAACAAACAACATCAATAATTATTATTTTTTAAATATTTTAAAATTTGTTTTGATCTTTTGATTTATCATATGCCAAACCCCTTTAAAATAAGTAGTTAGAAAGGAAGTTAGGTGCGTTTATAGAAATTGAGTTTTACATTGGCCATCACTGTTTAGCCCAGAAAGTGAGAAACTATATGGGAGGAGTAAAGTGGGTTGAAAAACTATATGTGAGCCATCACTAATTTGAAACACCTTATTGCAAATGTCCACGGGCCCAAACTTTTACCACCCTTTCTATAGTTGGAGTGCTTAGTATGCTTGAAAGTTCAATATCAAGAAGGGCGCTTGATTTTTGGCTAGGAATCACCTACAACTGTTATAAGTTAAAAAAACTCTTTTAATCTCCTTAAGCAAGATGAGGAAAATTTAGAAGTAGGCGCACATGAAATTTCCAAAGTACAATTTTGACAAATTTCTACCTCAAAATTCATCATATGCAAGAGAAAGAACTTTACATGTGTATAACCTAGTTAGAGATACAAAACAAAATCTCATAAATAAATAAGAAACTAACATTTTAGCATGGACATTTTTAGAAAATAAAAATAAAAATAGAAAAAGGAAATGGTAAGACATCATGACAAGGATAAGATTAAAAAATATAAAAGATTAGATAAAAGAAAAAGAAAAATATATAACTTTAAGTTGTTGACAAGCAAGAATATATTTCTTGCTTGCTTGTGTTTTTGTTCTTTCTTGTTTCCTTTTCTCTTGAGTTGGTGAATGAATTTATTTTTTGATACCATAGGATACACTATATATAGTAGAAGTCATTAATGAGTTCTTCATGACCTTGGTTCTAACAGTATTGAAATTGAGGGTAACTTGGAGGCTAGGTGTGTTTTAAAGCCAAAATTGAATTCTTCTTGTTGTAAGTATTAATAGTTGTTTTTGCAAATTTGTTCATATATACGCATGTCTTTCTATTATTATTCATAAATGGTAAGTTGTTATACTTGCTTAAAATTTGTCATAAAGTCATAAAGATATTAAATGTAGTAAATTTCTATTGCACTTGGATTAATACTATTTTTATATCCTCAAACTATAGGCACGTAAATTGAAAGTTATTATTCTTAAAGATTTTGTTCTTTCTTTTTTGTATCCTCAAACTATAGTCACTACTAAATTTTTTGTTGGAACTTTTGTTTGAATGGCATTGTTGTTTTGAGTTATAGCAATTGACCTGACTTAAGTAAAAAGTTGCATAATAGAGAACTAACCATATCAAATATGAAAGCAAACTTAGCTGCACTTCCAACTTGATGTATAGAACAATAAAAAAACTTGGATTTGGGTTAATTACTTTTTGATGAATGGTAAGAATTGACATAAACGGAAAAAAGTAAAAAAAAAAAAAAATGTTAAGTCTCAAGAATTGGTGGAATTTAAAGACATGGTTGGAACTTTTTTTGTTAAAGTATTCTTATTATTTATTCTTAACTTTTTAGATGCATTTTCTTTGAATAAAAAATCATATTTAAATTTAGATCATATCTATCTCAATTCTTTTAAGTTTAACATTGCCTTCCACTATTGAGAATGCAAAAAAAAAGAAAAAAAAAAGAAAAAAAAAAAAAGCAACTTTAACTAGAGGAAGTTACAGATTGTATCATCTTTATCTTTACAAGAGGAGATGAAGAAATCATCCACCATAACAGTTTTTTGCCCCAACCATAAAAATATTTCGTCCCCACCTGGGCCTCTTAAACAATCAGGCCCAAATCCATTTTTCATTCAAAATCCAAACTTCTTTACTTTCTTTTATTAGACACAAAATCAAACACCTCATGTGCAAATGCTGCTCTCACTCACGCCCAAATTCTGTACACACTCCTCTTTCATAAACGTTTGATCCCAAAACAGAAAGCCTTCAATCTTTTCTTAAATTAAAAAAATCGGTGTTTCACACGCCTATTTCTCTTTCTTTGTTTCTTTTCATCTATATAGATTTGGATTTAGCTTACTAGCCCTGTTGTATTGACTCACGTTATTTTGTTTGTGACTTTGTGCATGTGATACAAAAAGATGGAGCAACAACAGCTTCTACATTTTTGCGATTCAAAGCATCCCTTGGTCTACCTTCCAGACTACAGTGGTGGAGATACTTGTCATGGGTGCCAAGAATCAATTCATGGTCCTATCTACTATTGTCCAAATTCAGAATGCAGTAGTTGGCACCGTCATCATAAATCATGTGCAGAAGTACCCCTTGGGTTGCACCATCCCTTGCACCCATTACATCCTCTTATTCTTTTTGACGAAAAAACTGTTTATCCTGAAGAGAAAGAAAAGAGTAGATGCCAAGTCTGTAAAGAATCTCGTGGGGAATACACTTATCGCTGTTACCGTTGCGACTTCAACCTTCACATCAAATGTGCTGTTTTACAACATGAAGCTAAATTCCACGATCACCCATTGACTCCCTTTTGGAGGTGGATTACATTCACTTGCGACATTTGTGGCAAAGAAGGCAAGTATGCTCCCATTGTGTGTCTCCCATGTGGTTTTTGTATTCATAGAAGATGCGCTTCTTTCCCATACAGAGTCAAAGTTGTACGTCACAAACACACACTCCACCTCACCCATTCTTCTCTTGAACTCTGTGAATCCGACTCCCGATTTTGTCAACTCTGTGTTCAAAAGGTGGACACACACTATGGGCTTTACTATTGCTCTAAATGCGATTTCGTTGTCCACCTCAATTGTGCTATAGATCGGAGAAACAGGGAGGACATAAATTTGTTGGAACTTAAAGATGAGGAGAACGAAGATGCAGAGCTCGATCAATTTGTTGAGTCAGCAGCAGCTTACGAAGTCAAAAATATCAAAGTGGGGGAGGACGGAACTGAAATACCCACAGAAATTAAACACTTCAGTCATGAGCATGACTTAAAACTCACTGATGAGGAGGTTCACAATAACGAAAAATGCAATGGATGTGTAAGAGCCATTTTCCCTCCTTTTTATAGATGTGTCAGATGTAGTTTCTTTCTTCATAAATCTTGTGCTAATTTACCAATGAAAAAGCAAAACCCACTTCATCGACACCCACTCACCCTCCAAAAGACGTTCACCATGTGTGATGCCTGTTACCAGTTATGTAATGGTTTCTTCTACACTTGTAAGTCATGCAACTTTGAACTTGATGTTCAATGTAGTTTGGTCCCAGAAATCCTTACCCATGAAGGTCATAAGCACCGACTCATCCTCTCCTACACAAGCTTTGAACAGAGTTGCAGTAGTTGTGGTGATAGAGGAAATCTAGTATTCCATTGTACCAGTTGTGAATTTGCACTTGACTTTAAATGTGCGACACTACCACAAACCACAAGGTACAAACAACATGAGCATCCTTTCACTCTCAGTTATGCAGCTGAAGATGACTCTGGTGAATATTATTGTGATATTTGTGAAGAAGAACGAAACCCAAACCATTGGTTCTACTACTGTGTAGATTGCACTTATCCTGCACATCCCAAATGTATTCTCGGAAAATATCCAAATTGGAAGTAAGGAGGCTATTGAACATTTGATTGTCCCCAATACCCCCTTACTTTCATTGAGGAAACTAAAGATCACCCTCCATGTCACAAATGTAGTCTTCCTTGCAAAGAGTTGATCTATCAATGTGCTCCATGTAATTTCCATATCCACAATTATTGTTTATAGAAAGGAAATTTTTTTTTTTAATTCTAATTTTAATATTTTCCTTTTCAGTTGAGCATTAGTTCTTTATTGCTGAATTGAATGTATTATTACGGCTGTCAACAATGGGTCTCGTTCACCTTTTATAATATTATGATAAGATTGTTAGTGTGAATTTTTGCTTTTATCCAAATAAGTCATCTTTCCATTTTATTCTTGACATTATTTACATCATTAGTTTAGTTTTATATATTTTTGCAATCATCCCGTAGTCAAAATCTGCAGCTCTAGTAGTAGAAACTCTGAATTTAACAAACAGTCATTCATTTATGCATTTTAAACTTCCCAATTAGATTTGATCCTACGTAATTTTATGTTTTATTTTACTACTGATTCTGTGATTAGTATTTCCTTATCTACTCCTATGTTTTGCTTTTAAAAGACCATATATATCCTGAAGCATTTGCTATGATGTTTCTTTCTCATGTTTTATTGATGAAGTTCATAGTTAGGCTAAGTACTGTTCCAAGTGTTGCAGTATAGAAGAGATATAGAAGTCTATTGTTTGATTTGGAGCAGTCTATTGTTGCAGTATAGAAGAGATATATTACTTCGTTTTAAGAGTTGTACTTGTAAATTGAACCCTTCTATTGTATGGGCAATAGATCAAGCTGTGATGTTTGAGGATTGTTTCTCCATCTGAGTTGGGAAAGTTGTATCAATTGAGTTTGATCCACGTTAGAACTGGTGTGGTTACCTTTAGTTTTATAAATTTATCTCAAAGGACCTCCAATTTTTATGCACCAATGATCCAATGAGTTTAGAAGCATATCTACTTGTTAGGTACCATCCCTCATTTGTGACCATTTTGATGTATGTAGTGTGCAGGTAATTGCCATGCATAGTTGCACAAATCCACATGCATATTCACTTCTATAAACATTAACCATGAAAGGATGAACCTGATTCTACAAAATTCATTGTAGACATACATTGCATTTGAATACCATCTTAAGCATATATCTGATTTTATGCTTTCCCTTTAGCTTACTATAGAAAGAACAAATGTGGTTTTAATTTTAATTTTTATATTTTCCTATTGAGTTGAACTTTAGTTTTTTATTGTTAAACTTAATGTGTTATTAGGGTTGTCTACTAGTGTTGTTCACTAATGGAAGCCAAGTCGCTGACCTCATTAGTGAAATTAATAAACAACCTTTGAATTTAGCAACCGGAGATAAGTTTCACTCTTTGTCTCTCTCTCTCTCTCTCCCTCTATTTATTTTTTCCTAATTTCCTTTGTTTTGTTTTTTGTTTTTTGTTTTTTTGGTGGAATTGTGATGGTTTGTAGCTGATGGCCTTTTCATTGTAAGGGAAGTGTTTAACCATGGAGCTGTAGTAGTTGAGAACCCTAGGGATGGTAGGATTTTGAAAGTAAATGGACAAAGGTTAAAACCATACTTAGGGGGGGTTATACCAGAGGAGGAGACTATGTCACTAGAGACAGGGGCGGCGCTACAGCTTATTCAGGGGGTTCAAATGAACCCCCTGCCTTCAATTTTTTTTTTTTTTTTTTCTATATATATGTAAATTTTTTTTTTGTTAGTTTAATACTTTAATTTATTTTTAAAAATATTTTTTTGCACACCCTGACTTAAATCTTATATACTCTTATTACAAGTATTTTTGACTCAAAAGTAAAGAGTACATGTTTGTGAATTGTAAGTGTAATTCTTTTTTATAAATTTTTATTATATGTGTGTGAGTGTGTTTAATATGATTGTGTACATTACTTTTGTTATAATGTTATTTGTGTAAATTATGATATATGTAGTTGTTTGTGTATACAATATAAATATAATGTAACTTTATAATAGAGAGGTTTTTTTTTTTTTTTTTTTTTTTTTACATGTGTGTGTATTATTATCATATTATAATAACCTTTTGTTATAAAGTTAGTAAAATTCAAGAAAAAAAAAATTGTAAAGTTAGTGATTGTTCAAGCATTTGATTGATTAAGTAGGGTAGTGTAAAATTTTATGTATGAATGAGTGTAATTGTGTGCGTTAATAATTAATACGGAGTCAATGAGTTGAGATTAGCCATTTAATCTAAAATATTTTCATAAAAACAAAGTCAAATAGATAATAACAACTGTATAAAGAAAAAAAAATGTTAAACAAACTTAACAAAATATAATGGTCATAGGCTCATAACTATCCACATTGGCAATAGATACTCATAATAAACTATCATGCAACATTCAAAATTTGAAAACTTTTAGAATAAAATTATAAAACTTCCCATACTATTATTATTATTATTTTTTGATAATTCGATATATTCAAGATCTCTTTTTATTAAAAATTTTTAATGAACCCCCTAAACAAAATTTCTAGAGCCGCCACTGACTAGAGATCCCTGCCTATTGGGATGCTAAGTGAACTTTGAAAAAGCCTCATGCAGTTGTACCATATTTGTTTTAATTTTTTTTTTTTTTTTGCCTTTTCATTTTGTTTTTGTTTATGCTTTTTTTGTTTTTTTTTTTGTTTTGTTATTATTTTTCTTTTGTGAGCTAACATTTGCAGGTGTGAAAGAAATTTCAAAAAAACAAAAAAAAAAATTCAAATGCTTAAGGTAACTTCTTCCCTTTATACTTGAATTTATTTTGGCTTTGATACATTGAGCCTTACATTGGCCATCGGCCCATTACTGTTTAGCCCAGAGAGTGAGAAACTGTATGGGCGAAGAAAAGTGGGCTGAAAAACTATATATGAGCCATCACTAATTTGAAACACCTTATTACAAATGTTCATGGGTCCAAACTTTAACCGTCCTTTCTATCGTTGGGTGCTTAGTATGCTTGAAAGTTCAATATGAAGGGCGCATGATTTTTGGCTAGGAATCACCTACAACTCTTATAAGTTAAAAAAACTCTTTTAATCTCCTTAAGCAAGATGAGGAAAATTTAGCCCACATGAAATTTCCAAAATACAATTTTGAGAAATTTCCATCTCAAAATTCATCATATGCAAGAGATAGAACATTATGTGTGTACAAAATCTAATACATAAATGAGAAACTAACATTTTAGCATGGACAATTTTAGAAAAAATAAAAATAGAAAAAAGAAATGGTAGTAGGAAGTCATGACATGGATAAGTAAGATTAAAAAATATAAAAGATTAGATAAAAGAGAAAGAAAAGTATATAACTCTAAGTTGTTGGCATGCAAGAATATATTTCTTGCTTTTTTGTGTTTTTGTTCTTTCTTTGTTTCCTTTTCTTTTGAGTTGGAGAAGGAATATATTTTTTGATACAATAGCATACACTATATATAGTAGAAGTCATTAATGAATTCTTCATGACATTAGTTTTAACAATATCAAAATTAAGGCTAACTTTTTGGCTTTTCTAGGCGTGTTTTGAAATCAAAAATGAATTCTTCTTGCTGTAAGTATTAATAGTTGCTTTTGCAAATTTATTCATATATACGCATGTTTTTCTATTATTATTCATAAACAGTAAGTTGCTATGCTTGCTTAAAATTTGTCATATAGATATTAAATGCAGTACATTTTTATTACATTTGGATTAATACTATATTTTTGTGAGATATTACCACTAAATAATTTGGTTTATGTTACTATATTCTTGGATCCGTGCTTTTATTTAATATCTATTTATAAGTTAATCACATGCAAAATTTCAAAATAATAAGTTGCCATTTATTGTTAAATCAATATGGTTAGCCGTTTAGTATATTTAAAAAACCAAAAAAAAAAAAAAAAACCATTAGAATTCTTAATAGATTTGTGAGTTTTTAATGCCTAATCACCATGATATTAAAAAAAAAAAAAAAAAAACAATAGACCACCTTAATACTCATGTGGGGGAGAAGGAACCAGGCCCAACGTAATGAACCGAGGTACACCCGAAAAGAGAGAGAGAGAAAAGG
The DNA here is from genome assembly GCA_030445155.1 of Quercus variabilis. Taxonomy (NCBI): domain Eukaryota; kingdom Viridiplantae; phylum Streptophyta; class Magnoliopsida; order Fagales; family Fagaceae; genus Quercus; species Quercus variabilis. Next base: position 8,164,463 of record CP129447.1, read on the forward strand.
GCAAGGCCCAACTAGGAGTGGGATCTTCATGAAAGATCAGCGTTGTCCGAGGAAGGTATTTCCTGTCCGAGGAGAGTATCTCCTGTTCGATGAGGACGTTTCACTTTAACAGGAAGTCACAGGTTATTTGAGTACGAGAAAGACCAGAGTGACTGTCCGAGGACTTCATCTGATCAGGATAAGCTCAAAGCAGAGATTGGAGATGATAAGAACAAAGAAATATTTAAAGGGAAAGCTGCTACCACCGTATTTAATGCACTACAACAGCTTTTCTGGCCGCATTTATGTGGAGAAGACCCCTGAATAGTGCAACCTCAGCTACCGTCACTCCCAAATAACTAAAGCATGCCCATGATGTGACATGCACTCAAGTAGATGTACAGATGAAGAACAAGTGGATGATGGAGATAATGGAGACGGGTACTATATAAAGAAGAAGAAGTCTTGATAGAGAGGAGAGGAAAAAGAAAAAGAATAGTTTTACTATAGCCCTGAACCTTGTAATCACTGATTGTTCAATGAAACACCTCCTCGGACATTGACCTAAAAATTTTCTTGGCGTTATTTTGTGTTACTTCTGCTTAACATAATTCAATCCATCATTGTTAAGTTCAGACCCAGCCCAGCTTTTTCACCCACTCTCTACAAATTTATTGTCTAGGGTACGTTGGGCCTTTAACCCATACTTTTGGGCTTAGGTCGCAAAACCAGTCCCTACAACTCATATTTAGTAAGTATATGATAGTTGTAGCAAAAAAAATTATTCCAATTATGGGTTTAGCAAACTATTAATATTTTTTAATGAATGGTAAGAATTGACATAAGCGGAAAAAAGTAAATAAGAAATTTTTTTTTTTTTTAAAGTCTGAATAATTAGGGGAAGAATTAAAGATATGGTTGGAACTTTTGTTGTTAAAGTATTCTTATTATTTACTCTTAACTTTTTAGGTGCATTTCCTTTAAATAAATAAAAAAAATCATATTTAAATAAAGAAAAAAAAAATACAATTTTAAAAAATTAGTCTCTCCTGGGTCACGTCCATGCCTCTTAAACAATGAGGCCCAAATCTAATTTTCATTCAAAATCCAAACTTCTTTACTTGCTTCTCAGACGCAAAATCAAACACCTCATGTGCAAGTGCTGCTGCTCTCACTCACGCCCAGACTCTGTACACACTCCTCCTTCGTAAACGTTTGATCCCACCCAAAAGAAGCCATCAATCTTTTCTTAAATTGAAAAAAATCGGTGTTTCATATCATAATCGAGCAATAAAAAAAATGCTACAAAACTGAAAAGGCAGCAATTCTGAATTCTCACGCCTATTTCTCTTTCTTTGTTTCTTTTCATCTATATATGATATACAGATTTGGATTCAGCTTACCAGCCTTATTGTATTGAGTCATGCTTTTATTTTTCTCTAAACAAATTGGATGTTTGTGACTCTGTGCATGTGATACAAGAAGATAGAGCAACAACAGCTTCTTCTACATTTTTGCGATTCAAAGCATCCCTTGGTCTTCATTCCAGACTACAGAGGTGGAGGTACTTGTCGTGGGTGCCAAGAATCAAAATATGGTCCTATCTACTATTGTCCAAGAGGTACCCCTTGGACACACACATATATGTGTGTGTGTGTATATACTATATATATATATATATTTCTGATTTCCTTTGTTTTTGTTTTTTTGGTGGATTTGTGTTGGTTTGTGGCTGATTGTCTTTGGGTGGGTGTGTTTGGGTGTCTTGAACAACATTTGAGTGGGTTGTGAGTGAATGAGTGATTGGGAGTGGCTGTGGGTGGTATTTCAGTTTGAGGTGTATCCTACCACTTTGACAAAAGGTCTTATAAATCTCAAGTCACAAGTTGCTTTGATTATACATAATATACTACCAGGTAAAGCTCATAATTTTATTTTATTTTATTTTTTTTTTTTTTGCGGTACATGAATATTATTTTGTTGCAATCATAATTATTAGTTATACCTAACTTACAGATTCTTTGAAAGTATATGGAATTTCTTAGAAGTAATTGTTAGTAAAATGCGAGTCTGGACTTTTCTTCTAATAGACGTCAACTATTTTTCTTAATTAATACCCAATATACCAAAAATAGCAACTTTCATACATTCCAAGTAGAGAGAAATCCTCGTAAATTGAGGTGCAGTTGTGGTCATCAAAATAGCTCCTGAAATGAAGAAGATAAGTTTCAAAGACATGTGAAATGGAAAGTTATGTATGGTGATATGATGCATTGTTTCATCCATTCATTGTGTCTATATAGAATTTTTATAACTAGACATAACAAGTGGAATTTGACTAAGATTTTACATTGTGTTTACTCATGATGAAACTAAGAAGCCCACCAGTTGAAAAACATTTTGTAATTCAGCATTGTTTTAATTTTGCAAATGATGATAGCATGCTATTGTGTAATCTTTTAGTTTTCAATGATATATCTGATTAGTGGGCTCCCAAGGTGCCAAAGCAGATTAAAATTGAAATGCTAGTGCAGCTCATGGATTCATCTTATAAACTCATTATGTTGCAACAATCCAGGCTGGAATTAGAGAGTGCTTCAACCAACAATTCCAGTTTTTCAAGTTTGATGTTCGTGGATAACAATGATGGGTCATAGTCATACACTGATTATTATCTAGTTATGTATGTTGGCACTTTTAGGAAGGTGGATTTGTCTTTGATTGAAAAGCCTATCACAGAGGAGTTATGAGGAATAATGGAAGAAGTAGGGGAAACAGTATGAATATTATCGCTTGAAGTGGAATACTTTGAAGAGAGAACAGAAAAAGCTTATACTGGATCTAAGTAATGCGGTTGATCAACACAAAAATAATAGAACAAGAACTATACTTGTCTTAAGTATTTCTTCTTGGCAAAGTCCTTCAAGTTTGGATGCTAAAATAGTTTAGATACTTGAAGGCCAGCTTTGCGGAGAGAGTGGTGAAGATGGGTAGTGATTTGATAAAAACCTTAAAGATAGAGAAATTGGATAAAAATAAAAGAAAAAACAATGTTAAAGAATCGTACTTGCCAATGACTTATAGCTCAATTTTAGTGGTAGATAGATGTCCTTCATGATGCTCCCATAATGAGGCACAGGACCCTGCAGTTGGCTGAGCGCATTCATCTACCGCTCATGCTCACTTATCATTTTGTTCCTCAAGGACATGTGCATGGACTTGATCGCCAATAGCAGACCATAACATTTCCTAGCAATTGCTCTTGTAACAATAGTAATATATTCTAGCTCCAACTCATCTCCTGCATTCTCTACAAACGAGTTCCAAGCCTCTTCTTCATTCAGAAATATTTCTATGACATTCAGATTCATTTGCCTACACACTTCATTTGCTTACAGTTGGCATGGCCATCATCTTGTGGAATCCCCACAATGTCAAAATCAATCTTGTTGGGACAGAATTTCACAATGGTAGTGTATAAACTGAATGGCATGGTCCTCAAATGCCAGTAGAAACCAAGGGCATGAGATCAGAAATCATAACAATGTCAGCCCAAAAAGGAGGACTTGGCATGAGATCATAAATAATAGAGACAACTTAAGAATGGAGGCTGAACTCAAGTTTTAAATACTAACAAAGAAAGGAAAGAAAATGGAGAATCATTTTGAAGATGATGGTGGTGAACTTGATTACAAGTATGTTCCTTTTTTGCTTTAAGTGGTTTGTGGGGCGTCCAAAATGAAGTTACTGAGCTTAGTAGTATTGATTGGCTTGGTATCTAGTAGAAATGTCAAATTGAATGAAGTGAATATATTATCATGTTGTTAGTAAGCACTTTTTTTAGACCCTTTTTTCCTCCATTTTGTGAAAATAGTTTGCAGACTATTATGTGGGCCATTTAATTCTCAAGGCGTGATATCCAATATGGCCATTTAATTGAGATGACCCATTGGACACAAGGTGTTTGAGGAAATGCCCTTCGTTGGGCTCTTTGGTGGTGGGTGATAGCTTATTTTGTTAGCTTGTCAAAGTATTCACAAATAAAGGATCAGCTTGATGGAAGTATTTTGATGGTAACCTTTTTCTACACTAATACTTGAATTAGGTTGAGATCATATGAATTTTTCTTTTTCTACTTAATATTACATTAGAAGAGGGCGCATGCTAATTTGTGTTGAGATTGACACCGTAAGACGTTTATATGTCCATTAGCTATGGAAATTGAGTTATGAAATTGGAGCATGTGAGAGATGATTCTTGGGTTCTCTAAGGGGACCTCACAAAGTGAGCATTTACATTGGGACTTGTACTTTTTCGTTGATATAAAATGGCAGTTGTTTGATTAGCTAGAATTTAGATTGCTTCCTGCTGAATGAAGTTCTTATCTGCTAATAATAACTACAGAATCACATCTTGGTGTATTGGTTAGGACTTGTACTCTTTTGTAGGGTGCAATGTGGGATTTTTCTAGGACTGTTCTAAATATGTTAGCAATTCTTTCTCCTATCAAACTTAAGAATTGATGAATTATTCATACAAATTCTTGCTTAACGGTTGTCTGTCTTTTCTAGTCAAATGTCTTTAATGTTTGATGTGAGTAACAAGATTAAAGCAAGGTCAATGCTTCGTTGGACCTAAATATATTCTAAGCTCTCTTGGTTTTTCAAACTTGGTATAGTAGATTATATGCTATTTTTAAAGGGCATTTGCATCATGAAGCTTGAATTACAATCAAAATCTGCGGCCAGCAGTAATTTCATGTATGCAGCAGCTGGGCAGAAAATGCATCTGCGGTATTGAATATTCTTCAAGGCAGTAACTAATGAAAGTTGCAGCTGAATTGGGTGATGTTTTTAGTTTCATGTCAGTATTTTTGTTGTAGTTTTGTTGTTTGTAATAATTTGTGCACATGCATGTATTAGGTGATCTATTAATTAGGAAAAAACTAAGAATGTGCTAGTAACAATTGTAACTAATTCTGTTACATAAGTTAATTACACAGCAGTAACCACTTAGCAAGGCTTGTCTGCTTGTGGGGCTAGTAGTATAGATAGTGGTAATTCCAACGTAGAATTTTGCTGGGATTGTTCAAAACATGTTTGCAATCCTCTCTCCTAAACTTAAGAATTGATGATTTATTGATACAAATACTTGCTTAATGGTTATCTGTTTTTTACCAGTCAAGTGTCTTTAATGTTTCTTGTGAGTGATAAGATTAAACCAAGGTCAATGCTTCTTTGGTCCTAAACATATTCTAAGCTCTTTTGGTTTTTCAAACTTGGTACAATAGATTACATGCAAATTACAAAAGGCATCATGCCCCCATGATGGTTGGTTCTTTTCATTTATTCACGAAAGAAGAACAAAAAACGAAACTATTGAAATGTCAATACAACTTTCTTTGGGTTTTTTTTTTTTTTTTTTTAATGAGATATTTTTTCCACGTTGATTGGGTGATTTTCTCAAAAGCAATAATAGGGTAACACTAATGGAGAAAGGTGGTTAGTATCTCTCTATAATTTTTTTTTTGATACTAAATAAAACATTCATTAAAAAAGAACATAACAAGATATACAGAGTCACTGTATCACGACAAGATGGGATTAAGTCTACATAAGTGAACCGGAAAACAATTAGTAATAAAGGCTAACTCAGTTACATGAGAGAGAACTAAGTTAGGGAACAACAAAGGAAAAGGTTATAAGTCCTTGCGGTTGAAACTGGACCAGGTCAGAAACAAGAGGGAGCTCCTACCAAGTCGGAGACTGAGCTTTATTGCATATTTGTTCCAGCCTTTTGCTATTACTGAGTATGATAACTTCATTAAAGCCCAGATTCTTTGCTTTATAAATCGCCTCACTCACTGCTTCCAAAAGAGCTAGGTAAAGGATCTATCTTCCTTTGCTGGCACCACCTGTGAAGATGACTCTGCCCTCCATGTCCCTAGCTTCATACGCATACCCACACCTTCTTGATCTCCTATTTCGGTGAGCTACAACTTTAAGGATGAGTTGCCAATCACAATTTGTAAGTCTCTGAGTTTGTTGATTGGATTTGTGAACTTGGGAATTGCAGCTCTTGAAGGCTTCCCGGTACCTGCAAATAAGAGACTGGGAGGTTAAAACAACTTCAATGGGGTTAGGGGTTTTGCTCTGATAAAGGACCAAATTTCTGTCTCCAAATGGACCACAATATGGTGAAGAAGGATTGTAAAAAGTCTATCTTGCTCTATTCCCACGGGTAAGTAGAGGACAGGTATCCCACAATCCATTGTTTAACAGAAATATCATTTAAAGAGGAAGTTCTAATTTCCAACATTGATCCGTGCCATACAGCTCTGGAGAAAGAACAATGGAGAAAGAGGTGATTGATAGTTTCATCATCTGTATTACACAAAAGGCAACAAGAAGGAGTAACAATTCCCCTACTATTCAAAACAGTAAGCATAGGGAGACTGTCATGAAGCAGCTTCCAGATGAAGTTTAGAACTTTCATAGGGAGTTTAACTTTCCAAATAATTTTCCAGCAATGATGGGGAATACCAAAAGGTCCCTCTGATGAGAGTACAGAAGAGCAAGCGCTTTGTTGTATAATCTGGTAAGCTTTCTTAACTTTATACTCTCCAAAACCGGAGTGTTTCCATAACAGTCTATCTTGGTTCCCTTCAGATTTGGGTAGAGCCAGTTGAAAAATTTCCATACAAATAGGAAAAGGATACAACTTCTTAACCAAATCAACTCTCCAAGTCCTTGAATTTGGATCAATTAGGTCAGCAATAGTTCCATCAAGGAGGTGATTTTCAACTAAGGTTTGCTGTGGAAAATGAAACCAGTCAGGGTGTGTGAGGGGGATAAGGTGACCATTGCCAATTACCCAACGACCCTGTAGAAGAGAAGGATGATGAGAGGTAGCAATGTTTCTCCAAGTCCAAGAGTGGTGAGGTTTAGGTTTATAGTTTTGAAGACTTGAGTTAGGAAAGAATTTGGCTTTGAAGGTTTTAGCCATGAGAGAGTTTGGGTAGTTCTGCACTCTCCAATATTGTTTAGAAATCATAGCTTGATTCGCAAAACTGAATTTCTTGAGTCCTAGTCCACCTTGGCTTTTGGTTGACAGAGAGTGTCCCAATTTATCAAATGTAGTTTCCTTACTCCAGGGTCATGACCCCACCAAAAAGCTCTGGTGATGGCATCCAGTTTATTGCACACAGCCTCAGGAATTTTAAAACAAGAAAAAGAGTATAAAGGCATGGATTGTAAAACAAAGGAGATAAGTGTAAATCTGCCAACTTGAGAGAGAAGTTTGGCTTTCCAGCCTTGAAGTTTTTTTTGAACTCTATCAATTAGATCCTGAAAATTAGATATCCTTTTCCCTCTAGGCTTAAAATTTAGCCCTAAATACTTACTAGGCTCTTGAACAAGATTAACTTGAAGGGAAGAGGCCAGGGATTCCTGTATGCTTAGATCAATATTGGGAGAGCAAAACAACTCGGATTTATTATGATTGATGGTTTGACCAGACAAAGAGCAGTACCACAGTAAAATGGTTTTAAGGGTCAGGAGAGAAGTTTTATCATTTTGGAAGAAAAAGAAAGAGTCATCAGCAAAAAAGATATGATTAAAGGATACTCCATTTCTTCCAATTTTAACACCTTTGATTTTCTTATGATTCTCTGCATCAAGTAAAGCAATAGATAGAATATTTGCACAGAAAAGGAAGAGGTATGGAGAGATAGGGTCACCCTGACGAAGACCTCTAGAGGGATAAAAGGGTTGTGTGGGGCTACCATTAATAAGTAAAGTGTATTGTACCGTTGTTACACATTCCATGACCCAATTAACCCATGTGATTCCAAAATTCATACTGTAAGACAACTTTGAGAAAGTTCCAATTGGATGCTATGTAAAACATATATAATAACAAGGTGCTGGCTTCCTTGTATCAAGGCTTTTCACCTATATTTTATGTGCCAGGAGATGGCAGAGGAAGCAGACCTTCTTAATGACGACCACTTCAACCTAAATATTATACAATACAAAATCTCAGTGAGGAGGCCAGCACAGTGCCTATGTCTATATATAAAGAATAAATCCTATCAATCTATTCATACATGTATGTGCAAGGGAATAGCTATTCAATATTATATGAGCTACGGCTATGAATGTTTAGCCCATAGAGAGAAATATGGAAGGATAAAGTGGACTGAAACTTGGTGAGCTAGCCCAAGTATCAGAGTGGTTGAGCCACCCCTAATTAGTAAGGGTGTGGCTTGTGTCCAGTGGAAGTTTCCACTAGACACGTTGGATGGTGGACACGTGTTCACTCTTGGACATGTGTCCGAATCCAGACGTGTCTAGTAGAAATTTCCATTGGATAGAAGCCAGATCCAATTAGTAATATTTTAACATAAATGTCCACAAGCCCAAAATCCAACGACCTTTCATATAGTAATACAATATGCTCATTATGTGGTTGTGTACCCTGCGTCCCAGCCAAGCTTGAACTAGGCTTGAAAGTCCAATATCCAAAAGCATGGGCGCTAGATTTTTCGCTAGGAATGGTTACACCTTATAAGTTAAAACTCTTTTAAACTCCTCTAAGGAAACTGTGGAAAACTTTGAAGTAGTCCCATTGTCTTTCAAGTCCATTAGTCATTCACTCGGCCACCGTTCTAATTACTTTGGAAAAGTGACACTTATCTCATATTCCCTTCACTTTTTTTTTTTAGGTAGAAAATATTCACTTCACCTCAGTAGCTAAATCAAATGGTTGAAAATAAATCTCAGGAGACAAAAGTAACTCCTTTAGGAATGAGTATACATTACTAACAAAAAAAAAAAAGAAAAAAAAAAGAAGAATTTTCTGTTATATAGTATCTCCATAGATTGTCTAGACTCTAGAGGTAAATAAATAAAGTTCTCCAAAATAGATTGGTTCCAAATTTATTTGATTCAAGAGGTTTGAGTTCCTAATACTCTGAAAGAGTGACTCTTATCTCATATTCCTTTTACCTTAGTAGCAAGCAGCCTAAATCAAACTGATTAAATACCTCAGGAGACAAAAGCTACTCCTTTTTAATCATAGTGTCTAACATGAAAAATAATTAAATCATGTGAGAGATGAGTAGAGACTATAAACTACTAAAAAAATAAAAGAATTTTATGTTATATTGCATCTCCATAGATTGTCTAAAGGTAAACCAAAATTGATGGGTTCCAAATTTATTTGATTTAAAAGTTTTGACTTCCCAATATTTTTTTTTATCAAACAAGGCTAATTTCACATTTTGTGATATCACCTGATTTAATAAAATCATCTACAATTTTAGAAGTGGGTCTAAAATCATCTATAATTGCATAGTTAAATTATTGTTTTGTTCCTCTTGGACTTATCCATGGCTATGATCACCACTGGCAAGCCACATCATATCTGTGCATTTGCTCTTTACAAGAATAGTAATTTCTTTCGACTCAAACTATGGGTGAGTTTGACATTAGTTTTAAACTTTAGTTTTTAGCTTTTATATAAAACTTTTTAAAACCTCACTCTTTCAAATTTTTTTAGGGTACAAGTATACTTTAGTGTACTTTCAGAAAAAAAACTAGATAAATTGTTTTCAAAATAGACTCATATTTCCTACATTCAACATAACTAAGTTCCAAGCCTCTCATTCAAAACCTATGCAGACATAATTGGCATTGTTTTTGAGCCATTATTTATAGTCTTTGAGCAATGGGGAGATGTTGAGGAACAAATTGGCATTCATTTGGGGCATTGGCTGTTGTATAGGATTATACTACAAGCTTTTGGGCATGGTCTTTAAGTGATGCATTTGTACAAATTTTGAATTTTATTCTACCTCCTTATTGTAATTTCCTTTTGGTCATATTCAAATCAATTTGTCCTCCTTTTGAGTTACATTCTCTTCCTTTTCTTAGACGTGCAAATGAAGGTAGTTTTTGATTCACTTGTGAAGTTCATTATAGTATTTTAGTATACTTTCAGCAAAAAACTAGATAAATTGTTTTCAAAACAGACTCATATTTCCTACATTCAACATAACTAAGTTCCAAGCCTCTCATTCAAAACCTATGCAGACATAATTGGCATTGTTTTTGAGCCATTATTTATAGTCTTTGAGCAATGGGGAGATGTTGAGGAACAAATTGGCATTCATTTGGGGCACTGGCTGTTGTATAGGATTATACTACAAGCTTTTGGGCATGGTCTTTAAGTGATGCATTTGTACAAATTTTGAATTTTATTCTACCTCCTTATTGTAATTTCCTTTTGGTCATATTCAAATCAATTTGTCCTCCTTTTGAGTTACATTCTCTTCCTTTTCTTAGACGTGCAAATGAAGGTAGTTTTTGATTCACTTGTGAAGTTCATTATAGTATTTTAGTATACTTTCAGCAAAAAAACTAGATAAATTGTTTTCAAAATAGACTCATATTTCCTACATTCAACATAACTAAGTTCCAAGCCTCTCATTCAAAACCTATGCAGACATAATTGGCATTGTTTTTGAGCCATTATTTATAGTCTTTGAGCAATGGGGAGATGTTGAGGAACAAATTGGCATTCATTTGGGGCACTGGCTGTTGTATAGGATTATACTACAAGCTTTTGGGCATGGTCTTTAAGTGATGCATTTGTACAAATTTTGAATTTTATTCTACCTCCTTATTGTAATTTCCTTTTGGTCATATTCAAATCAATTTGTCCTCCTTTTGAGTTACATTCTCTTCCTTTTCTTAGACGTGCAAATGAAGGTAGTTTTTGATTCACTTGTGAAGTTCATTATAGTATTTTAATATAGTATGTGGAAATTTAGAGAAGCAATGTTTTCAACATCTTATCTAGTACCTTCATGCTTACACTCTTCTGTTCTTTAGGAAATCTTTTTTCTTTTATTAATTTGTTTTTACTTTTTGGAGGGTTTTCACTAATTTGAGACACCTTAGGTCCAAACTTTAACCACCCTTTCCATAGTTGGGTGCTTAGTAGGCTTGAAAGTTCAATATCAAGAAGGGCATAGGATTTATGGCTAGGAATGAGCTACAACTCTTATAAGTTAAAAACTCTTTCAGTCTCCCTAAGCTAAAGAATTAGCATGGACATGTTTTAAAAAAAATAAAAATAGAAAAAGGATATGGTAGTAAGAAGTCATGACATGGATAAGTAAAATTTAAAAAAATAACAATAAAAGATTAGATAAAAGAGAAAGAAAAGTATATAAATCTAAGTTATTGGCAAGCAAGAATAAATACCTTGCTTGCTTGTTTTTTTTTTTTTTTTTGGTTCTTTATTTGTCTCCTTTTCTTTTGAGTTGAACAATATGTTTCTTTTTTATATGATATGATAATAACCCTATATATAGTAGAAGTCATTGATGAGTTCCACATAACCTTAGTTCTAAAAACATTGAAATTAAGGCTAGCTTGGAAGCTTCTTAGGTGTGTTTTGAAGCCAAAATTGGATTCTTCTTGTTGTAAATATTGACAGTTGCTTTGGTAAATTTGTTCATATGTATTTGTGTTTTTCTATTATTATTCATAAACAATAAGTTGCTATGTTTGCTAAAAATTTGTCATATATATATTTTTTTAGAGAGTTTCAATCTATAGCGTCCATTCCTAATGATAGCTCTTTATCATTAGACCAAAATACCAATCGATTTTTAGTATAAGTGAGAATTGAACCCCAAATTTCTTATTCAACCACAAGAGGCTTAAAATTTGTCATATAGATATTAAATGTAGTAAATTTTTATTGCATTTGGATTAATACTATATTTTTATGAGATATCACTACTAAATAGTTTGGTTTATGTTGCTAAATAGTTTAGTTTATGTAACAATATTCTTGAATCTATTTATAGGTTAATCACATGCAAAAAATACTGTCAGCTTTTTTAAGACCTCCCCTCTTCCCAGGTGTGCATGTGTTAAATCAAAAAAAAAAAAAAAAAAAAAAAAAGGCAAAAATTCAAAATAATAAGTTACAATTTACTATTAAATCTATAAGGATATATTTAAAATACTCCAAAAAAAAATTATAAGAGTAGATTAGTAAGTGTTTAATGCCTAATCAACTTTAATAGATTAATAAGTTTTAAATGCCTAATCAACTTGATATACAAAAAGAATAATAGACCACCTTAATATTTTTTTTTTTTTAAAAGACTGAGTAAAATGACTTTTGTAAAATTTATTCATAGTTTAACTAGGGGGATTTGAACTCTAAATGTTATTAACATACTAGAGGGGCCAAGCAATTGAACAAGTTCAACTTCTTGCTTATCTCAAACACACTCTAAATCTGTTTCTAGGGTACTTGACCTTTGTATCAATAGATGAGGTGTCTAAGGCGCAACTTCCTTCCATAACAATAGAAATGTGATTAACTATCATGTTAAATGATATTTGATCTTAACACATAAGTTAATGAATGCTTCAATTGACTAATTGTAAAGCACAAGCCTTTATCTAAGGCCCAAATTATATGATATTTCAGCTGTCACGCATCTGAGTACTGTAATCATCAAATCCTTGTAAAAAAATAAATAGAAAAAATCATTATAAGTAAGGGGGGCAAACTTATAAAAAAAAAAAAAAAAAAAAAAATCACCTATGGGAATTGCTGCTTGTTTTTTGTAGGTCCGTTTAAAAATTAGTGTGGTTGTATCCATAAATGTCAAACGCTTCTATTTCTCTATTGAACAATTTATGTCAACACATTTAGCGTGTGTCGTGATTTTCTGTGTTATGTTAGTCTGTTGTAATAGGGCTAATTTAGACATTTCCATTTTATTAATTTTTACAAGATGCTTTCTCATTTTTCCAATTTATCTAATCTTTGGGCACTACTAGAAGGTAAAAAAGTAGGGTGTTCCTGTGTTTGCCTTATTATAACCTTAGTGTGTGTCATGATTAATTGCCTCCAAATTTTTTTTTTCTTAATTATAAAGTCCACTAGAGAGGAGGTTAAACTGAGAGAAATAGAAGAGATTGCAGATTGTTCACTAGACTAAGAGAGTTTAAAGGGTTAGACGATTTGTGTTTTTGTGTTTGGTTAACAAAGAAAATATAGGAATTTTTTTTTTTTTTTTTTGTTATTTGACATCGCAATTTTTTTTAATTAATTTTTATGGAACAAAGCAGAGTTTAGCTCTAATCCAGAATAAAACTATTTTCTCCAATCCTTTACGTGGCAATTTAAAAAACTATTCATGTGTATTATTTAAACAAGTCACATGCCTTATTAAAAAAGTATTGTGACAAAAGCTACACATAACTAGTCTCTTTTATGAGTTTATCATCATATAGTGGGTTGCAAGATAATGACTCTAAATCAATTTAAAGTTAGAACTTCTTTCTTGTAATATTCAAGAAAATATTGCGTCCCACTTAAGCTTCTCTTTGCTTGTTTATTATTACTCCTCTGTTTGTTTATTTTATCATTATTATTATTATTTTAACAAATAAATTTGAACCACTTTCTCTAGTTGATGATTGCAATTATTGAATTATTTGACATCACAATTTATTTATTATGTTTTGGGGACAATTCAAGAAAATATTTCGTCCCAATAGAGTTCCTTTGTTTGTTTGTTTGTTTATTTGTTTATTTTTTTTTTTTTTTTTTTTATAGAACAAAAAATGGGTAGAGGGGGGCGATCTGAGTTGACATCTTCCACAGTGACCATAATGACACTCTGTGCCCGTTTGGCCTCAGCGTCCACGTTTTGATCTGTGCGTTTTCCCTTTTTTTTTTTTTTTTTTTTCCCGCGTGAACAGTAAAATTACTGTGCAGGGGACAGAAATTACTGTTTACGCACTATTTTTTACTGTTCACGTAATAAAAAATATTAAAAATGGGTCCCGCGGTACTATTTACACATTTAAAAATTATTTTGCTACAGTGTTTTCAGTTTTCAGTTTTCAGTTTCAGCAACAATAAGTTCAATCCAAACACAACCTCTATCTGCTAAGTTCGAGCTTACAAGAGCAAAAGATCCAAATAAGCTATTATGATTGTTATTTAAAGAAAAATAAAAGTTAGAAGCAAGTTGCCATGGCCCTATTAGCCATATCGGTAAATAAAATTTCAAAGCTTTGACGAAGGGCTTGCAATGAAATTAAAGTACTTTTTTCACCTGTAAATAAAATCAATACAAATTCTTTGTGTCAAGTGTCAACACAAATTAAAAAAAAAAGTTTGTGTGCACTGAGAGAAAGAGAGAAAGAGATTGACCTTTGGATTTCATCATCTCACGTGCCAGAGTAAGCGTATCCACAAACAACCAATTTGAAGGAAACTCAGCTTTACAACGAGTGAATTCACTACGCAAAAAAGGCACATCGAAACTGCGAGCATTATGAGCGGCCAACACTACATATCCCCCAGGTTTCTGACGGCTTTTTACAAACTGCAGTAAGATTGGTATCAGGTCCTCCATCCTACATTTAATTCACAAAACCACAGTTTACTTGATTGTAAGCAAGTCTGAATTTTACTGAACAACAATAAGTAAAATATGGGCACTAATATGTTTAATGATTGCTCAACAACCTATCTAAATAAACAAGGAGTTTTCCAAGTTCCAACCCTCACTAGCAACACACTACAGCCAGGGAACAGATCCTCTCCTCAGGGTATCTCAGATCATGCTTAGGCCCAAAGTCCAAGCACTTTGCTTAACTGAAGCAAAGCTTGTTTACATTTTGGATCAGGTGATTTTTTGGAGAGGCATAAATCATACCTATATTGCTAAATATAATATATTAGTAGTTAAATTAAGAACTTGATCTTGAAGGAAATGACATGAACCATAATAATAAGAAAACTTATCAAAATACACAAACAAGGATAATTTACCATTCTTTTGTTTTTTGGTCTAAGCCTATAGGATACATTTTGATTAAACCTTATGCTTAATTCAAAGATATTAAAGTTATGTATAAAAATGTTATATTTAAACTTTATATGACTAGATTATTATTATTTAGTCTATTTTCATAATTGTTATCAAATTTACTTATTAAAATTTTAAGAAATTGAAATAACTTTTGTAAATTTGAACTGACAAACTTTGTATGAATTGCACAATTCATTTAAGGTAATTGGCAAAACATATTCCTGTTTTAATTTTATTAAACATTTTATGTTTTAGCTTACTATCAAGAGCACTTGTGCTTTGCGTCTGAGCTTCAAAGGGCTATGCAATGCTTGACACTTTTATTATCAGTGCACAAGAGATTACAAACTTGAGAGACCTAAATGACAAGTTACCTACCCAACGAAATAGAAAACAAATGCCAATGAGCTAATGGCATCTCCTTTCTTTTTAAAACAAGGTGAAGGATGAAATCGTGGGTTCAAGACCGAGCGAATGTGTATGTAACTTACCAATGAAAAAATAGAAATAAATTGCAAAAAATCAATCAACCACTGAAATAAACTTCAGATTAAGTCATCCACAGTAAACCATTTCTATTGGCTAAATAATTGCAGAACCATTTCTATTGTTATGGGTGTTCCTCAGCTGTTTAATGTCAGTTGTGGTCTTCTTTTCTAACAAATAACAAGATCCATAATTCCAGGACTTAACAAGTTGAAACATTTATTGGCTAAACTAGAGAACAAAGCTGGATGGACATTTAAAGAAGTAAAATTCCTTGGAATTAGCCAAGAATTGGAGTAGAGCATAATACCCAATATACAAAAACCTTATTATAAATAGCATATATCCTCTTTAAAGCTTTCACTTTATCTAGATAGACAATTTGAGTTAGACCATATTTTCAGAATCAAAACATTTCCTCACTGCATGCATGACTTTTTGACCTTCCTCATCATAATTCAATATTATTAAGGTACTTCAACAATGAATGTGCTCAATTCAGATTCCAGGCATTTCCATCATCCTATAGCTTCTCAGATTCCAGGCATTTCCATCAGTTCTAGCTTTAGGCCACTTGGTTCTAATATCTAGTGAAGTCACAGCTTTACTACTGTCTGAAGCATTATGCAGGAACTTGTGATAAAAAACAATTTGTTTGATGGTCTTGGTACTAACCATGAGTTCTTACTTCTTACCCTAATCATGTTTGAATACAGAGATTTTCAGATGGGCATGAGATTATTTTAGACTTTGGAGTTTGAAGTACTTTCTATGTTTCCTATTTTACTTACCACCTTAGAATTTGGTATCAATTGATTACTCCAGGCATATATATGCTACTTCTGTATGCTTTCTAGACATGCAAATACAAACACTCACATGATCCAAGGTTCCTTCAAAAACGTGAAAGCAAAGTATAAAGTCATAAAATTATTTTTTATAACATATACTGAGAAAATGAAAAGAAAACAAGAAACTTTGGAGTCATTTTATGACTAAAGAATTGAATAATATACTTAAGTCTTTATAAATCTTCATGTGGCACATAATAAATTATATTCCATGATCACATCAATAAATGGTCTCAGGCACAGACAAGTGGAGAAGAGTTATTACAAAATTTGAATTAATTGCCAATACATATGACACAATAGAAGCTGTAACTTTTTATTTATTTATAATTATTATTATTATTTTTTTAACTTCTTTAATGGGACTACATATCAAACAATTAAAATATAGGATACCTTGGAACATCAGGTTTGTTGACCATACGGGTTGTAATGCCATGAACATGTGAATTTGGAACAAAGCGTTGAGGGTTTACTAGCGTCTGGAAAGTGCTGTTTTCACCACCCTCAAGATCTCTAAGTGCAATCTCAATGATACGTTCATTCTCTCTGCTAAAACCAGTTGTCTCGATGTCAAAAACAATAACTGTCACAAGGCTAGCCAGTTCCTTATTCTCAGCAATCTTTTGTCGAATATCACAGTATTCAATATTTTGGAATTCACTAATTTCTGTCTTATTTACACTAAATGTATCACTTTTTGAAACCAGTCCATCTAAAATTTCATGCCCAATGTTGCTTGGTTTGCTTTGCTGGGTGGTTTTATTTCTTCCCTCTGCATTTGTAAATACAGGTCTTTGAGTCCATTTCCTATTGTAACCTCTCTCAAGCCCATAGATATTAGAACCAAGTGGCCTAAAGCTAGAACTGTTTTTGTCAGTCCTACTCAAACTGTGGAAGCTTTCCCTCCAAAAAGTAGCTAAGGTGGGGATTCTGCATCTGGGAACTTGCAAGATGGAAAAGCACATGGAACCTGTCCTCATCTTAACTCCAAAACTATAGAAAAGCAAGGTTCCTATACAGTTGTAAATTCCACATAACACACAATCAATCAGCTTTGACCTTAGGAAGAAAAATAATTGATAAGAGAAAGAACTGCAAATTATCTGCCACCTCAAGCATCAGTGCTGCCTATTGAAATATTGCAGTTCACTCAACACGAACAATGTATATTAATGATAAACTATGAAATTCAAATTTAAGGGTCCAGCAGATCACTTGATTTTAGTATTCTCCCCAAAAAAAAATTTCAAATCTTCATTAAAGTAGAAGAGCCCAACAATGTGACATACATGATCCAATATACGAAGCCAATCAAGCTCTAAGAAGCATAATATAAGCCAATTAACAATGTGTCTGTTACCAGACCAAACCACCTTTCAAACCCAAGTAAAACCAGAATAAAATGCTTCCAATCAGACAAACCAAGGGTACCTACAAAAAATGTACATAACTCTATTGGAGAAGTCACTAAGAAAGTCCTCACAAATTTCATACACAATCATAAATTAATTCCACTTCTACCTTAACAAAAAATGCTCCAAAGATAAATAACCAAATGATACCAAAAAAGTATAAAAATATACCTTATTATAAAAACATAACTTAATGCTTATTCCAGTAGCAAACGCCTAAAAAAATGGACTCAATACCAGGGAGAGGGGGAATACTATCAATGAAATTTTAAACTTTATCCCCAATAACATACCAACCCCTTATCAGCAACATTTCAAACCGACCTTAGTCACATAATGTGATTCATAATCATCCAAAAGTGGAGGTAACCCATGCCTTAATCTTCTTAAGTACAATGAAAAACTCAAAATTACAACAAAATAAAATGCCCCATTTGATCAAATAAATCAAACTCATTAACCTGCATACAATTGGCACATAAAGTGATCAACTTTAATAGAACTAACTAAAATATAGACAAAAAAAAAAAGCCAGTAACTGGACTAAAAAATCCCAAGCTTGCAAATTGTAATCACAAAAAAGAAAACAAAATAATATTATTGTTGAAAAAATTTAAAACTTTATCCCAAAAAAATACCAACCCATTATCAGCAACATTTTCAAATCAATCCTAGTCACAAAAAGTGACCCAGAATCATCCAAACTAAAAGCCGCCCATGCTTAATTTTCTTAGGCAAAATGAAATCCTCAAAATTACAACAAAATGAAACACTCCATTTGATCAAATAACTCATACTCATTAACCCACATATAATTGGCACATAAAGTGATCAACTTTGATAGAACTAACTAAAATTTTTAAAGAAAACCCAGTACTCTTTTCTGACACAGAAAAAAAAAATTTCTGCTAAAACAGTATTAGAAGCTGAGTTCAGTTTGATTTGGCTTCATTTCACAGAGCATAAAAAGACACAAAAATCAGTTCCAAGTTCATATTTTCTTTTTCTTTTTCTCACTTCATTTTCTAAGAAACCAATAAGAGAGAGAGAGAGAGAGAGAGACATGCCTGGTAACTGTTAAGATTGAAACCCAAACAACAAGCAGATTTGTATGAGACTTGAAATGTGATATTTTATAGTGAGAAAGAGAGAGAGATTTTATTTCGGATGGCTTATGGAGATGAGAGTTTTTGTGAAAGAAGCAACTGTGACTGTAAGAAAGCAATGTTGAGGAAAACCATAAAATAATAATAATAATTTTAATTTTAATTTTAATATTTTTCGAGTTTCAACTTCCAACCTAAACTTTCGGATCCATGAATGATGCCCCGTCCGGGTTCAACTCCTCTCAGGTTTTGTATCTTACAATTTTTTTTTTTTTTAATGAAAACTGTTACCTTCACAATATTTTTATAATATTTTCACAATAAATTATAGGTGGTTAGTTGTTATTAGTTCAAATTTGAACCTACCATTGAGATTACTTTTTTGCCTTAGTAATAAAAACTAGCAACAACTTGTCACCTATAATTTTTTGTAAAAATATTATGACCATAACATTTCTCTTTGTTTATTCTTTATCCAATTCTCATGCCATATCAGCAAAGTCTATATGAAGTGGGTCCCAGAAAAGTGTAGTTCTTACATCTTATCATGTTTATTTGGTTAATAAATCACTAATCCATGTGATGCACATGCAAATTATGTCACAAAAGTGATTTGATCATGTCATTAATTAATTAGGATAATTTTGATAGACTCCAAAGTTGGTGATTTTAACCTATTCTTAGTTTAGATTTTTAATGGTATCTCTAGTGTCTTTTGTGGCTATAATTTTTTTAAAAAATAAATAAGAAATAATTTCAGTTCATGGTGATTATTCTTTTTCATCAAGTTAAGATATCAATTAATTTTTTGTGTGTCAAATCAAATTTTTATTAGTTGGGCTATTTGGAATCCCATTCATGGCTGTTATACCTGATATATAGTTATTTTTCAATATGATAGGAATTCAAGACAATTTTAACAAAATTGCTGCTATATGTGATCACGAAGTTGCCTTGCTAAAATAACAAAAACAAAAGTTTCTTGTAATGGAGCTTTATCTCAAATTTTATTTTTGTAGTATTAGAACACTCACATCAGTGCTTATATAATGGAAAAAAAATACCACATTTTATCCAACTTAAGCCCAAAATTCACCCACATTAGATTATGCAAAGTTGTGTAAAAATACATTGTTACTATAATAGCCATGTAAATTTACACTAACACTACGCATTTTAAAATAAATAAGAAATAATTTCAGTTCATGGTGATTATTCTTTTTCATCAAGTTAAGATATCAATTAATTTTTTGTGTATCAATCAAATTTTTATTAGTTGGGCTATTTGGAATCCCATTCATGGCTATTATACTTGATATATAGTTATTTTTCAATATGATAGGAATTAAAGACAAGTTTAACAAAAATGTTGCTATATGTGATCACGAAGTTGCCTTGCTAAAATAACAAAAACAAAAGTTTCTTGTAATGGAGCTTTATCTCAAATTTTATTTTGTAGTATTAGAGCATTCACATCAGTGCTTGTATAATAGAAAAAAATACCACATTTTATCCAACTTAAGTCCAAAATTCACCCACATTAGATTATGCAAAGTTGTGTAAAAATACATGGTTGCTACAATAGCCATGTAAATTTACACTAACACTACGCATTTTGTATTTAGTTTTTTATTTTTTCTTTATGTATCTTGAAGACAATAGAAAAAAAAATGAATAGTGATTGTTATGTGAGAAAAAAGAGAAATGATTAAAAAATGAAGAATTTTTATTATTATTATAATGAAATGTAGTATAAAATAGATAATTTGACTAGGATGTTTTGAAAAGTGAGTATATAAAATAGAAAAAGTACGTTCTTATATTAAAATAAACAAAAAAATTTGCACTGATGTGAATAATCTTACTCTTAGTATTAGATAATACTCTTGCTCTTAGTATTAGATAATCTTGCTCTTAGTGTTAGATAATGGAGTTCATAAGTATAAAGCTTGAAAAACATATTATTTTCTGAAGGAATCAATAAAGCATGGCAGGCCACATGTAACATTAAATGAAGATCAAGACAAAGAAAATCTTATTGTCTAGTGGTTTCAATTTAATTCTTTGCATGCTGCGAATATTCTTGACCTTCCCAAATAAAAATTACATTAATTGACTAATTGCATGATATTTCAACCATCACATGTCTGAGTACTATATATAATCTGAACAAATCCTTGTAATTATGTTCATTGGGCACAATGTCGATTGTTTCTTGCTCAAAAGAATTACTATTACAATAAGAATGATTACAATGCAATCCAAATGATGATACGATACTTGTTTATTAGGCCACCATAATATATTGTCTTGAAATTAACAACACCATTAATTACGTAGATCTCTTTGGCTTTGGCACCAATTTTGGTACTGCACTAGCTAGTTGATAAAGTCAATAGTATGTTGTAAAGTGAAGTTTTGCATATGCTCTACAAAGGGAAGCATTAGCATCTTGTGACTTTGATTATGCCTTGCTTGAGATAGTTGGGCACGTAGAATCATAAGACAAATGCACTACAAGTAATGTTTACCAAACTGCCAAGAAAGGAAGAAAATTATGCTTGGTGTTTTTTTTTTTTTTTTTTGGAAGGAAACAATTTTTCTTTCTTTCATTCCCTACTTTGTTGTTTCCCCCACAACCACATTCACAATACAAGAACAATATGGGTTACTATCGAAAAATTCTATAGTCACAATTTTTTTGGGGAATAATTATAAATGTTTTCACAACCTTTTTTCAAAACTTGTTAATGTGGTAAGTTATTATCAGAACATTATTTTTTTCTCATTAACTCACTATTAACATCATTTTTTATGATACATTAATCACAAAAAACAACATCAATAATTATAAATCTAAAAAAAATTATAAAATTTGTTTGGATCTTTTGATTTATCACATGCCAAACCCCTTCAAAAAATGAAGTTAGAAAGGAAGTTAAGTGCATATATAGAAATTGAGTGCCATGAAAGTTCAATATCAAGAAGGGCACATGATTTTTGGCTAGGAATGGCTTACAACTCTGGCGTGGTATCTTTGCCCTGGCCCACTTAAACCCAAATTCTATCGTGTAGGACCACTGAAGCTGCTTGGGGCTATCCATGTGGCACAACATTTTAAATTGAAGCACCATGACTCGAACCATAACTCTCAGACTTGCAAGGGTGATGGTTTAAGGGACTGTCCCTGCCATCAAGCTACCACCCTTCGGTGGTATAACCTAGGTAGAGATACATAAAAAAATCTCATAAATGAATGAAAAAATAACATTTTAGCATGGACATGTTTAGGAAAAAAAAAATAGAAAAAGGAAATGGTAGTAAGAAGTCATGACATGGATGAGTAAGATTAAAAAATATAAAAGATTAGATAAAAGAAAAAGAAAATTATATTACTTTAAGTTGTTGGCAAGCAAGAATATATTTCTTGCTTGCTTGTGTTTTTGTTCTTTCTTGTTTCCTTTTCACTTGAGTTGGAGAATGATTTTTTTTTTTTAATTTTTTTTTTGATACCATAGGATACACTATATATAGTATAAGTCATTAATGAGCTCTTCACGACCTTGGTTCTAACCATATTGAAATTGAGGGTAACTTGGAGGCTTCTCTAGGTGTGTTCTAAAGCCAAGATTGAATTATTCTTGTTGTAAGTATTAATAGTTGCTTTTGCAAATTTGTTCATATATACATGTGTTTTTCTATTATTATTCATAAATGGTAAGTTGCTATGCTTGCTTAAAATTTGTCATATAGATATTAAATGTAGTAAATTTCTATTGCACTTGCATTAATACTATATTTTTGTGTCCTCAAACTATAGGCACATAAATTGAAAGTTATTATTCTAAAAGGCTTTGCTCTTTCTTTTATGTATCCTCAAACTATAGTCACTACTAAATTTTTTGTTGGAAGTTTTGTTTGAATGACACTGTTGTTTTGAGTTATAGTGACTGACCTAACTTAATTGAAAAGTTGTATAAAAGAGAACTAACCATATCAAATATGAAAGAAAATTTAGCTGCACTCCCAACTTGATATATAGAACAATAAAAAACTTGGATTTGGGTTAAATACTTTTTGATGAATGGTAAGAATTGACATAAACGGAACAAAGTAATAAAATAAAAATAAAAATAAAACTTTTGAAGTCTGAAGAATTTGGGGAATTTAAAGAAATGGTTGGAACTTTTGTTGTTAAAGTATTATTATTATTAATTCTTAACTTTTTAGGTGCATTTCCTTCAAATAAAAAATCATATTTAACTAAAGAAAAAAAAAGAAAATACAATTTTAAAAAATTATCTCTAACTCAATACTTTTAACATCGCCTTCCGCTTTAATTTAGAGATTGCCAAAAAAAAAAAAAAATTAATAAAACCTTTAATTAAAGGAAGTTATTGTATTGTCTTTATCTTAACAAGAGATGAAGAAATCACCTATTATAACAGTTTTTTGCCGCAACCATAAAAATATTTTATCCCCACCTAGGCCTCTTAAACAATCAGGCCCAAATCCAATTTTCATTCAAATCCAAACTTCTTTACTTTCTTTAATCAGACACAAAATCAAACACCTCATGTGCAAATTAAATGCTGCTTTCATTCACGCCCAAATTCTGCACACACTCCTCCTTCGTAAACGTTTAATCCCACCCAAAACAAGAAGCCTTCAATCTTTTCTTAAATTAAAAAGATTCGGTGTTTCACACGCCTATTTCTCTTTCTTTGTTTCTTTTCATCTATATAGATTTGGATTCAGCTTACTAGCCCTGCTGTTTGATTCACGTTTTTATTTTTCTCTAAACAAATTGGATGTTATTTTGTTTGTGACTCTGTGCATGTCATACAAGAAGATGGAGCAACAACAGAAACTTCTACATTTTTGCCATTCAAAGCATCCCTTGGTCTACGGCCAAGACTACAGTAGTAGCTATACTTGTACTGGGTGCCAAGAATCAGGTGATGGTCCTCGCTACTATTGTCCTGAACGTGGATGCCCTTGGTACCGTCATCATAAATCATGCGCGGAAGTACCCCTTGGGTTGCACCATCCCTTGCACCCGTTACATCCTCTTATTCTTTTTGACGAAAAAACTGTTTATCCTGAAGAGAAAGAAAAGAGCAGATGCCAAGTCTGTAAAGAATCTCGCAAGGAATACACTTATTGCTGTTACCGTTGCGACTTCAACCTTCACATGAAATGTGCTGTTTTGCAACTTGAAGCTGAATTCCACGATCACCCATTGACTCCCTTGGGCAAGTCAATCACATTCACTTGCGACATTTGCGGCAAAGAAGACAAGGGTGTGCCCAATCATTGTGCCACATGCTGTTTTTGGATTCATAGAAGCTGCGCTTCTTTCCCACGCAGACTCAAGGTTGTACGTCACAAGCATCCCCTTCACGTCACCCATTCTTCTCTTGAACTCCGTGAATCCGACTCCCGATTTTGTCTACTCTGTGTTCAAAAGGTGGACACGCGCTACGGGCTTTACTATTGCTCCAAATGCGATTTCGTTGCCCACCTCAATTGTGCTATAGATCGGGAAAACAGGGAGGACATAAATTTGCTGGAACTTAAAGATGAGGAAAACGAAGATGCAGAGCTTGATCAATTTGTTGAGTCAGCAGTAGCTTACAAAGTCAAAAATACCAAAGTTGGGAAGGACGGAACTGAAATAGCCACAGAAATTGAACACTTCAGTCATGAGCATGACTTCAAGCTCACTGACGAGGAGGTTCACAATAACGAAAAATGCGACGGGTGCGTAAGAGCCATTTCCCCTCCTTTTTACAGTTGTGTTAAGTGTAGCTTCTTTCTTCATAAATCTTGTGCTAATTTACCAATGAAAAAGAAACACTGGCTTTATCGACACCCACTCACCCTCCGAAAGGCGTTCACCTGGTGTAATGCCTGTTACCAGGATTGCAATGGCTTCTTCTACACTTCTGAGTCACGCGACTTTGATCTTGATGTTCAATGTAGTTTGGTCCCAGAAATCCTTACCCACGAAGGTCATAAGCACCAACTCATCCTCTCCTACACAAGCTTTGTACAGAGTTGCAGTAGTTGTGGTGATAGAAGATATCGAGTATTCCGTTGTACTAGTTGTGAATTTGCACTTGACTATAAATGTGTAACATTACCACGAACCACAAGGTACAAACAACATGAGCATCCCTTTACTCTCAATTATGCTGCTGAAGATGACTCTGGTGAATATTATTGTGATATTTGTGAAGAAGAACGAAACCCAAACTATTGGTTTTACTACTGTGTAGATTGCACTTATCTTGCACATCCCAAATGTATTCTCGGGGAATATCCAAATAGGAAGTAAGGAAGCTCTTAAACATTTGATTGTCACTGACACCCCCTTGCTTTCATTAAGGAAACTAAAGATCATCCTCCATTTCACAACTATAGTCCTCCTTGCAAAGAGTTGATCTCTCAATGTGCCTATGTAATTTCTATATCCACAATTATTTTTTATAGAAAGGAAAAATCTGTTTTTAATTCTAATTTTAATACTTTCCTTTTCAATTGAGCATTAGTTCTTTATTGCTGAATTGAATGTATTATTGCGGCTGTCAAAAATGGGTCTCCTTCACCTTTTATAACATTATGTTGAGATTGTTAGTGTGAATTTCTGTTTTTTATCCAAACAAGTCATCTTTCCATCTTATTCTTGACATTACTTACATCATTAGTTTAGTTTATATATTTTTGCAATCATCCTGTAGTCAAAATCTGCAGCTCCAGGAGTAAAAACTCTGAATTTAACAAACAGTCATTCATTCATGCATTTTAAACTTCCCAATTAGATTTGATCCTATGTAATTTTATGTTTTATTTTACTAATGATTCTGTGATTAGTATTTCCTTATCTACTCCTATATTTTGTCTTTTAAAAGACCATATATATCCTGAAGCTTTTCCTATGATGTTTCTTTCTCATGTTTTATTGACAGAGTTCATAGTTAGGCTAAGTACTGTTCCAAGTGATTGTTTGATTTGGAGCAGTTTGTTGTTGCGGCATAGAAGAGATATATTACTTTGTTTTAGGAGCTGTACTTGTAAATTGAACTCTTCTGTTGTATCGGCAATAGATCAAGATCAAAAACTATTTATTGATGGCACTGGCATTTCTCCTCAAGATATATGAATTGTGACGTGTTGCCATGTTACACGGGAGTTTTTTGGAATCTAGTATGTTTTGTTTGGTAATCCTCAGCATGTATAGGCCTGGTACTGATAATGGGGTCCCATTAGTGAGATGCTAGGCAATGTTACCACTGCAGCTCGTAATTAACTAACATTTCAGTCATTACATTTCAAATCAACCCTTTTAGAAAGCCTATGATGTTTGAGGATTGTTTCTCTATCTGAGTTGGGAAAGTTGTACCAGTTGAGTTTGATCCATGTTAGAACTGGAGTGGTTACCTTAAGTTTTATAAATTTATCTCAAAGGACCTCCAATTTTTATGCATTAATGATCCAATGAGTTCAAAAGCATGTCTACTTGTTAGGTACCATCCCTCATTTGTGACCATTTTGATGTATGTAGTGTGCCGGAAGTTGCCATGCACAGTTGCACAAATCCACATGCATATTCACTTCTATAAACATTAACCATGAAAGGATGAACCCGATTCTATAAAATTCATTGTAGAAATACATTGCAATTGAATACCGTCTTAAGCATATATCTGATTTTAAGTAGTATTACCAATGCTTTCCCTTTAGCTTACTATAGAAAGAACAAATGTGGTTTTAATTTTGATTTTAATTTTTTTTATATTTTCCTATTGAGTTGAACTTTAGTTTTTTTATTGTTAAACCTAATGTGGTGTTAGGGCTGTCCACTAGTGTTGTTCACTAATGGAAGCCAAGTCGCTGACCTCATCAATGAAATTAATAAACAACCTTCAAATTCAAAGACTGGAGATAAGTTTCACTCTTTTTCTCTCTCTCCCTCTATTTTTTTTTTCCTGATTTCCTTTGTTTTGTTTTCTGTTTTTTTTGGTGGAATTGTGATGGTTTGTGGCTGATCTGCTTTAGGCAGGTTCGTTTGGGAGTTTTGAACAACATTTGAGTGGAATATGGGTGAATGAGTGGTTGGGAGTTGGAACATTTGCCTACTACTGATGACGTGACCTTTGTGGAGTTGTTGCTGGTGTTTCAATTTGAGGGTATCCTACTAGTTTGACAAAAGGTCTTATGGACCTCAAGTCTCAAGTTGCATCAATAATATGCAACTAAGTAAGGCTGACAACTTTAAAAATTCCTTCTTTATATTTCTTTGATAAATTTACCTATTATTTTGTTGCAATAAAAATTATTAGTTATACGGTTATACTTACAAATTCTCTAAAGGTATATGAAATTTCTTAGAAGTAATTGCCAGTAAAATTGTGGGGTTGGACTTTTCTTCTAAAAGATGTCTACTATTTTTCTTAAATATTACCCAAATTACCAAAAATAGCAACTTGTTGCATCCTTAAGTATGGAGAAATTCTCTTAAATGGAGGTGCAGTTGTTTTCATCAAAATAACTCCTAAAATGAAGAAAATAAGTTTCAAAAACATGTGAAATGTAAAGTTATGTATGGTGATATGATGTACTGTTTCATTCATTCATTGTGTCTATATAGTGTTTTTATAACTAGACATAACAAGTAGAATTCATATGAGATTTTACTTTGTGTTTACTCATGATGAAAAGCTCACTAGTTGAAAATCATTTTGTAATTTAGCATTGCTTTAATTTGCAAATGATAATATCATGTTATTGTGTAATCTTTTAGTTTTCCATTATATATATCTGACCAGTGAGCTCCTAAGGTGCCAACATTGAAATTGATATAGTAGTGTAGCTCACGTTATGTTGCAACAATCTAGACTACAATTAGAGTTTTTCAGTTTTTCAAGTTTGATGTTTGTGGATAACAATGATGGGTCATAGTCATACACTGTCCATTATCTGGCTATGAATGTTGGCACTTTTAAGGTGGGTTTGTCTTTGATTGAAAAGTCTTAGATGGAGGAGTTAGGTGAACAATGGAAGAAACAGGGGAAACAATATGATCGTTATCACTTGAAGTAGAATGCTTTGAAGAGAGAACAGAAAAAAGGTTATACTGGATCTGAGTAATGGGGCTGATCAGAATAAATATAATGGAGAACAAGAGCTATTCTTGTCTTATGTATTTCTGCTTGGCAGAGTCCTTTAAGTTTGGATGTTATAATAGCTTAGATACTTCAAGGCCAACTTTGTGGGAGAGAGTGGTGAAGATGGTTTTGGTTTGATAGAAACCTTAAAGATAAAGGAGTTAGATAACAATACAAGAAAAAACAATGTTAAAAAATTCTTACTTGCCAATGAGTTATAGGTAAATTTTTGTGGCAGCCAGGCAGGTAGGCGTTCTTCTTGATGCTCCCATAATGAGGTAAAGGACCCTGTAGTGGGCTGAGTACATTCTTCCACAGCTCACTTATCATTTGGTTCCTCAGGGACTTACCTGTGGACTTAATCGCCATTTACAAACCACAAATTTCCTAGTAATTTCTCTTGTAACAATAGTAACATATTCTGGCTCAAACTATATCTCATGAATTCTGCACAAACAAGTTCCAAGCCTCTTCTTCATTCAGAAAATCTGCCATGACATCTTGATTGGTCATCAATTGCCTATGCACTCCAAAGATTGTGTTGTTAGTAGGATCTTTTGTGGGATTCTCACAATGTCAAAATCAATCTTGTAGGGTCAGAATTTCATAATGGTAGAGAATAAACTGAATGGTATGGTCCCTGAATGCTAGTAGAAACCAAGGGCATTGTAAATAACAATGACAGCCCAAAAAGGAAGACTTGGCATGAGATCAAAAATAATTGAGAAAGCTTAAGAATGGAGGCTCAACTCAACTTTGTAAATACTAACAAAGAAGGCCAGAAAATGAAGAATCATTTTGAAGATGATGTTGGTGAACTTGATTAGAGGAATGTTTGCTTAAGTGGTTTGTGGAGAGTAATGAATTAATGAGCCTACTAGCATTGATTGGCTTGGTATTTAGTAGAACTGTCAAATTGAATGAAGTGCATATATATTTACATTGTTAGTAAGAACTTTCAAAAGTGATACTATGGTTGTTTGACACATATGATACTAGAAATTTTATGCTATTCACTAATGTCAGGAAAAGAATACTATTTGCAGGGGCACACGCTATACACTTGTTTTTCACACCCAACCTTTATTCCTTCATTTCAAATTAAAACAGAGATCACATCTCCTTGAATTTCTAAACTAATATTTTTCTTGTGTTACTCAAAGTTTGAAATTAAGGTGAGTTGAAGAGTTTCTCTTTAGCTCATTCTATAATGACTTGGTATTTGGATCATGTCATAATCACATACATGCTGTAAGATGCTATTCTTATTTATATTGGGACCCTTTTTTCCTCCCTTTTGTGAAATGGAATGTGGATATCCAATATGGTCTTGTGTTTTTAGTTTTGAACCACGGTGACCTATTGGACTTGGACACAAGGTGTCCTCCTTTGGGCACTTTGGTGGTGGCTGGTAGCTTTTTTTTTGTCAGCATGTCAAAGTAAAATAAAACAGTTTGCTGAAAGTATTTTGTTGGTAACCTTTTTCTACACTAATAAATGATTAGGTTGAGATCATATGGATGTTGCTTTTTCTACTAATATTAGAAGATGGGGCATGCTAATTTATGTTGAGATTGACACCGTGAGATGTTTATATGTCATTGGCTGTGGAAATTGAGATATGACATTTGAGCATGTGAGATATGATTCTTGGGTTCTCTAAGGGGGTCTCACAAAGTTTGTGAGCATTTTCATGGGGAATTGTACTCTTTCATTCATATAAAGTGGTGGTTGTTTTATCAGCTGAAATTTGGACTGTCTCTTGCTGAAAGAAGATCTTATTTGCTAATGATTAATAGAGTCGTATCTTGGTGTATTGGTTAGAACTTCTATTCTTTTGAAGGGTGCAACGTGGGATTTTTCTAGGACTGTTCTAAATATGTTAGCAATCCTTTCTCCTATCCAAGTTAAGAATTGATGAATAATTCATACAAATTCTTGCTTAACAGTTGTCTGTCTTTTACCAGTCCATTGTCTTTAATGTTTGTTGAGAGTAATAAGATAAAACCAAGGTCAATGCTTTGTTGGACCTAAACGTATTATAAGTTCTCTTGGTTTTTAAAACTTGGTGTAGTAGATTATATGCAATTTTTAAAGGGCATCTGCATCATGATGTTTGAATGCAATCAAAATCAGTGGCCAGCAGTAATTTCATGTGTGCAGCAGAAAGGCAGAAAATGCGGCTGCGGCATTGGATATTCTTCAAGGCAGCAACTGATGAAAGCTACAGCTGAATTGGGTGATGTTTTTAGTGTCATATCAGTGTATTCATTGTAGTTTAGTTGATTGTAATAAATGCACATGCATGTATTAGGTGATCTAATAGTTACTTGGGAAAAAACTAAGAATGTGCTAGTTACAACTGAAACTAATTCTGTTACAGAAGTTAATTACAGCAGTAACCACTTAGCAAGGCTTGGCTGCTTGTGTGGCTAGTTGTATAAATAGCTGTAATTCCAATTGTAAATCAGTTTTGTTGATAACTAAGAATTTCCTTTAGCCTTGAGTGCTAATATTTAGAGATGAGTCCTGTGCAGAGTTGTCCACCTGTAAGCTTCTCTAAGCATCTCTCACTTCCTTTTTAGACTAAAGCCTAGTTAACCAACTCTATTACCTGCATCATCATCATAACCCCATGATGATTGGTTCTTATTATTTTTTCACATAAGAAGAAGAAAAGATGAAACTATCTAATGACTGGTACAACTTTTTTTTTTTTTAAATGAGAGTTTTTTTTTTCATTGGTTGAGTGGTTTGCTCTAATGCAATAGAAGAGTTAACACTTGGAGAAAGATGATTTAGTGTCTCTCTATAAGCGGATGAGATTGTAGAACATATATAATATCAAGGTGTTGGCTTAATTCTATCCACACTAATAGCAGAGTTTCAGCTATATTCTTGCGAAGAACAAAGGCAATTTGGTTGGGGACTTGGGGCTAATAATATCATTCAAGAATGCTCTAAGTCTAGTAGCCAAGATCTTTGTGATTCACTTATAAATGATAATGTAACAAGATATTGGTCTACAAACCCCCCATACTTAAAGGATTGCTTACTTTAGGGACAAGGGTAACAATTGTTGTGTTCACCTCATCAAGTAGCCTACCTGAATTGAATAATGATTAGTTGGCATGGACATCTAATTGAATAACAGGCCAAACCTTTTTGAGAAAACAAGTTGTGAACCCATAAAGGCCCAGGGGCAATCTCTCCATACTTGAGATGCCCTATCAAATTTTCTGTCTGATCTGCTGCAACTTGGAAGTCTAAAACCTGTTGAAAGTTTTCCCATATTTCTTGAGACAGATACCCCTTAGAGGTGACTAACAGATTTTGATAATAGTATCCCCATAGCTAATTGTTTTATCTGTTAAGGATCTGTTATCCTATTCCCAGAGCATCCTTCAGACAAAGTTTTTAGTATTGTTATCCTCTAACAGCTTGATGAAAGAATGTAGTATTGTTATCCTCTAATTTGAGCCAACTATTTCTAGATTTTTGTTTCATAAGAGCCTCCTCTGTTGCTATCCTTAGACAATTATACTCATGCAAGCATTCCATTTATAATGTTTAGTCCTATTCCCTATATATTTCTTTCCTTTACAGTTTTACTCCTCAGTACTTGTTCCCCTCCAAAAAAGCTTTCTCCAATCTTGAATTGCGGCTCCATTTGGTTGGGCTGCAAAATTCACAGCATTCTCTTTGGGTCCACCTAGTGCTGAAGGCCCAACAATGTTAATCCCATTCTTGCCCAAAATTCAAATCTTCTTTAGCCTTTCCATTCTGACTTATGTCCACAACCTCAGCCCGATTGTGAATTTTACCAAGTGTACCATCCTCTAATAACTTGGTTAGTTGAGTTATCTAGGTTTAATTGAATGTACTCCTAGGTAATCATTAAAACCTTGTCGTGTGAAGAGACTGCTTCAAATCTTGTCTGAAGAATGTCTTTGTTACATTACACTTCTAAAATTTCAAGGTAAAAAACATTTTTGGTGACTTACCCATATACTTGTGTTCAAAAAACCATGCTTTTGTTTATTATTTGCTGGATTAATTTTTAAGCATTCTAGTACTGTCCAATTGTGTTATTAATTTTTTTTTTTTTTTTTTTTTAAAATGATGCAATATGTTATGCCTATACCGATCATCTAACTCTGTCCTCTTTTTTCCCTACCCAATTCTTATGTTCATATTTGTTTCAATCTCCTGATGACTGAAATTTCCATTCCCAGCATTATTTGCCATCATGAGACAGAGTGCTTGGATAGTTGATATTAAACCTATAAAAAAAAATGAGACAGAGTGCTTGGCCTCTCTTGAGGTTCTCTACTTGCTTCTCGTCATTGTTAAATGGCTTATATTCATTTTTCATTATATTTACTAGGTTTTGTTGTAGGTTGATGTCCTTTCCTTCTTTCTTTAGCCATCTATCTAGGTTCTCATTTCTAAGTCCTTTATTACATATAAATGCAATGCAGGATCTTTGGAAGAAGCTTCCAGTTACTCAGACCCTATTACCAAGGCATAATACCATGCAGTTTAGCTTGACAAGAGACACTACAAAAGAACTTGGCATTGGAAAGTAAATAGTTGCTGAACGGGTATAACTATAAGTGAGGTAGTAATGAGTTTCTACCTGTCTATGCTCTTTTGTATTTTGAGTATGTGAATCTTGTTTAGAGTTGGTCTCTTACCCCATCTTTTTTCTATGTACTTGCAGTTTTGAGACTATGTATATCTAGCAAGCTTAGTATAGCAATCCCAAACACACCAAGCCTAAAAGCTTTTTAAAAAGGATCATGGCTTAGTCAATGCCTATAAGTCATTTCCTTTCTCTTTTTCTTTATTGAATTAAGGAATAACAATAGAAACAAATGAAGAATTTTGAATCCTTAATGATTATGTAGGGAAGAAAGCCCATGGAGAGAAAGGGGGTTTTTTTTGTTGGGGGGGGGGGGGGGGTGAGGGGGTGTAAAGTCACTCTTAGGCTCAATTTATAATAGGGAATGCTTCTGGATTCTAGACTCTAACTGGAGTTAAAGTCATGTTGTAGCTCAATTGGATAAAAATTAGTGTGGCTGTATCCATATAGTGTCATGATTGATTCCCCCCATTTTGTTTTTTCAATTAAAATGTCCTTGTAGTTACAATAATTACTTGACACATGCTCAAAATAATTACTATTACAATAACAATAATTACAATGCAATGAAAATGATGATGTTTACTTCTTTATTAGGCCACCATAATATATAGTCTTGAAAATATCAATACCATTTGGGTATCCAAGCTGCCAAACCAAAAAATCTTGTTCTGGAAGCCAAACTTTGCTGGAGGTACAAATCTAGTCCTAATGCTAAATGGGTAGAGGTTCTAAACCACAAATACTCCTCAAACACAAATGCCAAAAGACCAAACTAATCCAGAACCTGGAAAGCAATCAAAACTTGGTGAAAGCATATTTGATAAAGGAGCTAGGTAGCTTCTAGGAAACGACAGTATGCTCTCCTTTTGGCATGATAAATGGCTAAAAGATGGTACTTTGAGAAGCCTAATTCAAGGTCCTCTCTCCAGAGAGGAAGATAATATTGTTGTTTCTTTAGTATCAATGGTGAATGGAATCTCAGTTGAATTTCCATGGTCCTTCCCACTCACCTACACCAACTAGTTAAAGCCACTCCCTGCAGGAAATTTTCTTAAGCCAGTGACAAGCTTGGATGGATTTCTTCTACTAATGGTTCCTTTAATCCTCAAAATGCCTACAAGATGGCCACAGCTAATCCCCATATACTTTCCAATTTCTCTGGTTATTGGATATGGAACATCCCCACCCTTCCAAAAATTCAGTTTTTTGTTTGGAAATGCTTGCAAAATAGTTTACCTGTCAAACAAATACAGATGCATAGAGGTAATTTGAAATCTGATACATGTGACATTTGTAACACTAGCAGTGAGAGCATAGCTCATATCCTTAGGCATTTGTAGTTGTAGTTCAACTTCAATTTGCTTCTACTTCTAATAACTTGGTAAAATCTAGCAATGTGCATGTGCCATATCACTCCTTCGTGCCATGTCACCATGCCATGTCAACATATTCCATGTATTGCATTAGACTCCTACATCAAGCTTTTTGGCTATACTCTGGGGTTGACCATCTGGATGATCATTTCTTTAACTCTGATATTCTGACTCTGAGTTGGCTAAAATACAATGCTTGTGATAAGATGAATGTTGATCTGAAGCATTACAATTGGGGAAACTATTTCTTGTTTGGCATTTGGTATTTATGGATCCAAAGAAACAAACTCAGCTTCAACAATAAAAACATAACCCTGCTCTTCACAGTGTTGTGAAAAAGCAAGTGCTGGAATTTATATGCTGTCTAGGACAGCAACCATCAAAATACCTCTTGTATCAGACAAGTCAGGTGGGACTTACTCAATCTCAATTGGGTTAAACTAAACTCAGATGGCTCTTCCTTTGGAAATTCGAGAAGGACTAGCACTGGCAATGGGGGTTTAATTAGAGATGACCAAGGGAATTGGCTCAGGAGTTATTCTAGAGCCACAGGACACACCACTAGCATAATTCCTTTTTTCTTTTTCTTTTTCTGTTTTCCTTTTTTTTTTTTTCTTTTTTTTCTTTTTTTTATGTAGTATTTGAATGTTACCAATGATTTTTTGAGGGTTTTTTTTTTTTTTTTTTTTTTAAAGAGTTGGTTGTACCATTTTTTTAACAATTAATTCAAGCACACATTTGAAATTGAGCAATATTACAAAAAATGTTTTCACAAATTGTTAAACTGAAAAGTTATCATTGGAGTAATATCACATTTATATAGATGTATCATTAACATTATTTTTACTATGCACTAATCTTAGAAAAATTCATATCAACACTTGTACAAAAATTTGTGTCACCAAATTTATTGTTTGAAATTTGGTTCAAAGTGCCAAATCCCTTCGTTTAGAAATTTGAAGGGAGTTGGTTTCAAAAGAAAAAGAAAATTGAATGGACGCTATGATTGAAGGGCCTACACAACAATTGAGTCTTATATGGACTATGGCTATGACTGATTATGGAAGGGATAAAGTGGACTAGAACTCGGTGAGCTAGCCCAAGTATCGAAGTGGCTGAACCACCCTTGTAATTTGTAATATCTAAACACAAATGTCAATGGCCCCAAACTCCAACCACCCTTCATAGTAATATGCTTGGGCACAAGATTTCTGGCTAGGAATGGACTATGTTATAAGTTAAAACTCTTACTATGTTATAAGTTGAAACTCTTTTAGACTCATCTAAAGCAAATGTGTAAAACTTTGCAGTAGGCACATTGACGTACAAGCCATTAGTTATTCAATCTGCTAGACCAATCCAAATACTTTGGAAGAGTGACTCTATATAATCTCATATTCCCTTCACCCTAAGTAGCTAAATCAAACGGGTTAAATAAACCACAGGAGACAAAAGTAACTCCTTTAGTGTGGTTATGCCTTGCTTGAGATATAACAGGGCACCTAGGATGAATTATTACCTAAATCACTACAAAAGTAACGTTTACCATACTGCCTTGAAAGCAAGAAAATTATTATGCAAGACGTAATCTAGCAAGATGCTTTATCCCTTTTATTTTTTATTTTTCAGGCCATAAAGCAAAAAACCTATCAATTTTGTTGAGTGTCCCGGGAAAAAAAAAGGCTTTGCTACTGTTGTTCCTTCATTTAATTTTGTAGTATTTAAATGTTAATAATGATTTTTTTTTTTTTTTTTTTTTAAGTTTTACTGATGTTCACCCTGTACACAAGTTATTGGGTCGGTCATACCATTTTTTTTTTTCCAAATTAATTCAAGCGCACATATGAAATTGAGTACTAGAGAAAAAAATTTCACAACTTGTTAAGCTGAAAAGTTATAATTTGAGTAATATCATTTTCAAATTGATTCATCATTAACACTACTTTTATTATTTGCTAATCTTAGAAAAATTCGCCAAAAGTCTTGTAGCTGAATTGGCACTTCCCCATGCATAAAGTGCTTGAGGATCTAGGGGAGAAAGGGTTCGAGTTGCGGGGTTAGCAGCATGTTGTAATTATTTCTCAAAAAAAAAAAAATCTTAGAAAAATTCACATCAACAATTGTAAAAAATTTGCATTACCAAATTTATTGTTTAAAATATGGTTTTAAGTGCCAAACCCCTTTGTTTAGAAATTTGAAGGAAGCCATGAGTTCCAGTTAACTCAACTGGTAAAATTTTTGAGGGATGAATAAGAAATTTGGTATTTAATACCGCCTACACCAAAAACTTATTAGTGGGACACAACAAGCTTAAACTCTCTCTCTCTCTCTCTCTCTCTCTCTCTCTCTCTCTATATATATATATATTGTAGGAAGTTTTTTTTTTTTAATAAAAAAAGAAAAAGAAAAAAAGAAATTGAAGGAAGCTTGTTTCAAAAGAAAAAGAAAATTGAAAGGAAGTTATGATTGAAGGGCTTACATAGCTATGATTGAGTCTTATATGGGCTGTGGCTACGACTCTTTAGCCTGGAGAGTGAGAAAGATGGAAGGGATAAAATGGACTGAAACTTGGTGAGCTAGGCCTAAAAGTTCAATATCCAGAAGTTTTTTAGTCACAGGATTTTTGGCTAGGAATGGGCTACACCTCCTCATAACTTAAAACTCTTTTAGACTCTTCTAAGCAAAATCTGGAAAATTTTGCGGAAGGCCAGTTGACTCTTTTATCTCATATTCCTTTCACCTTAGTCCACCTTCTATTGAAGGCCCAACAATGGCCATTCAGGCCCGGTCTAACTCCTCCAGCTCAGAATTGATGGTTATCCCTTACAATTTTAGAAGTTCTAAATCTATAACATTTTCATAAAAAATCATATGTGATAAGTTGTTAATAGTTCTAATTTGAATTTACAACTTAAATTACTTTTTTACCCACCCATAGCAACTCACCACTTAAGATTTGTTGTGAAAATGTTGTGGAAATACTCTTGTCCAATTCTCATGCCATATCAGCAAAGTCTATATGTGGTGGGTCACACAAAAGTGTAGATCTTACTTCTTATCATTTTTATGTGATTAATAAATCACTAATCCATGTGATGCACAGGCATATTATGTCATAAAAGTGATTTGATCATGTCATGAATTAATTAGATCAATTTTGATAGACTCCAAAAGTTAGTGATTTTAACATATTCTTAGTTTAGATTTTTATGGTATCTCTAGTGCCTTTTGTGGTATAATTTTTTTAAAAAATAAATAAGAAAGAATTTCAATTCATGCTGATTATTCTTTATCATTAAATTAAGATATCAATTAATTTTTTATGTACCAAATCTCTTGTTCGATGACAAAATCTTTTTATTAGTTAAGCTATCTAGAATCTCATTCATGGCTATAATACTTGATATATAGTTATTTTTCAATATGATGGAAATTAAAGACAATTTTAACAAAATTGCTGCAATATGTGATCACAAAGTTGCCTTGCTAAAATAACAAAAACAAAAGTTTCTTGTAATGGAGCTTTATCTCAAATTTTATTTTGCAGTATTATACCACTCGCATTAGTGCTTGTATAATAGAAAAAATATCACATTTTATTCAACGTAAACCAAAAATTCACCCACCTCAAGTTATGCAAAGTTATATAAAGATACATGGTTTCTACAGTAACTATGTAAATTTTACACTAACACAACTCATTTTGCATTTAGTTTTTATTTGATATAGGGTAAAATTTTATAAAATAGATAATTTGATATAGGGTATAATGAAATGTAGTGTAAAATAGATAATTTGATATAGGGTATTTTAAAAAGTGAGTATCTAAAAAAAAAAAAAAAAGTATGTTCTTATATTAAAATAAATAATTTTTTTTGGACAAGCTGATGTGATCTAATGCTCTTACTCTTAGTATTAGATGTCCATAAATATTGAGCTTGACAATCATGTTATTTTCTTAAGGAAACAATAAAGTATAGCAGATCGCATGTGAGATCACAAGAAGATCGAGATACTTACTAATCAAAAAATCTGATTAGGCTAATGGTTTCAATTTAAATAATTGCATGCTAGGAATATTCTTGACCTTCCCGAATAAAAATTACATTATTTGACTAATTGTAATTTGTAAAACACAAGGCTCTATCAAAGGCCAAAAATTGCTTGATATTTCAACTATCACATGTCTGAGTACCATATATAATGATCAAATCCTTGTAATTATGTTAATTGAGTTCAAGGTCGATTGTTTCTTGCTAAAAAAGAATTACTATTATAATAAGAATGATTTCAAGGCAATGAAAATGATGATGATTACTTGTTTATTAGGCCACCATTCAAAATTACTTCTTTTTAATTACGTAGATCTCTTTGCATTTGGTAGCAATATTTGGTACTTAGATAAAGTCAATAGTATTAGTATAGCTGTAACGTGAAGTATTGCATATACTTTACAAAGGAAAAGAAGCATCACGTGTGATTACTGATTATGCCTTGCTTGAGATATGTAGCATTAGCATTACTTTAATGAAGTGATCTTAGAGCAATTGCATCAGCTTATGCATAAGATTTCGTCTATTTTACACTTAAAACCTACTTTTTCTATTTTACACCATCACTTTTACAAAACATTCATATCAGTTTATTTATTTTACAAGATATTTCAATAAAATATTTATTCTTCTTAATTTTTTTATTATTTCTCTCAACTACCTTTTACATACGCGCACTCTCTCTCTCTCTCTCTCTCTCTCTACCCATTTTTTTCTGATTTGTTGCTCTCTCTCTCTCTCTCTCTCTCTCTCTCTCTCTCTCTCTCTACCCATTTCTGAACACAAATCACCTCTCTCTCTCTCTCTCTCTCTCTCTCAAAAACTACCAACCCAAATAATCACAAAAAACATGGCATTGGGGTTCACGGGTGGTGGGGCCCCCAACTTCTTCATCTGCCGATCCACGAACCAAGCTCCACAACCCCCTTACCGATCCAACCTCCCGAGTCTTTTTCTCGACCCATCAACCTAGATCGCTCGCCATCAACAACAACTACAACATCAACCACAAAAACCACATGCAATAATCGGAAAAAGAACTCTCTCACACTACTAAGCCCACCTGTTTCAGAACAACCAAGCTAGGCTCAATGGCTTTTTCTACCGCTCCATTAAGCCTCGCACTTTTCAACACACCTCTCCAACATCACCGCTCTCACCCACAAGCATCAATCAAACAAGACCCATAAGCACTGATCATTCTAGTCAAGCACCGATTGTTCCACAAGCACTGATCAAGCACCTATCGTTCCACAAGCACCAAACAAGCATCAATCGTCCCAGTCAAGCATTGATATATCTCTCTGTTGGTTTGTCTGTGTGGGTTTGTTTGTGTGTGGGTGTGTCTGTATATCTCTGTGTTGATTTGTCTGTGTGGATGTGTTTATGTGTGGGTGTGTTTGTGTTTGTATGCATCTGAGGAAAAAGAAGGCGAGGAGATGAGAAGTCACTAAGTTTGTTGTGCACGAAGAAGAGAGAAAAAAAAAGGTGCGAACGTGAAATTAATAAAATAATAAATACACATGCTATAGTAACCATGCATATATGCACGGTTACTATAGCAATTGTGTATTTATATACAAGTTTACACTCACTGATGTGGGTGATTTTTTGCTCAAATTGTGTAAAAGTATTTACTTTTTCCATTTTGTACAAGTTGATGTAATTGCTTTGTCCCTTTCTCTTTTTCAGGCCACGAAGCATAAATTTTATATTTATTCTCCTTTTTTATTATTTAAATCTTCTCAATGATTATTAAAGTTTTATTGATGTTCATCCGGCACATTGAGTTATAGGGTTGGATTTGGTTGGGCTCTTTTTATTCTTTGCTAAAAACCCTGATCGGTATCAATTGTAAAATTTTCTCCCAATTAATTCCAATGC
The DNA here is from genome assembly GCA_030445155.1 of Quercus variabilis. NCBI lineage: Eukaryota > Viridiplantae > Streptophyta > Magnoliopsida > Fagales > Fagaceae > Quercus > Quercus variabilis. Next base: position 8,204,347 of record CP129447.1, read on the forward strand.
ACATTTGAAATTGAAAAGTTCTATAGTCAAAATAGTTACCTACTTCCAAAATTTGTTAAGAGCACTCACAATAAAAGATATATAGTTGCTATAATACTATTTTAGCAGCTAAGAGCATCCACATCAGCTCGTGGAAAAGATTCCGTCTATTTTACTTTAAAAAAAAAACTACTTTTTTTATTTTACACCATCATTTTTGCAAAAAATTCACATCATTTTATTTATTTTACAAGATATTTCAATAAAATATTCATTTTACTCCATTTTTTTATTATTTCTCTCAACTACCTCTCTTTACATACGCACGCTCTCTCTCTTTTTACCCATTTTTCTGATTTGTTGCTCTCTCTCTACACTCATCTCTCTGGCCACCGCTCCACCAGCCATCACCTCTGGCCTTCCTCTTCCAAATCACAAAACCCATCCACCTTCCTCTTCCACCACCATCACAAAATCTCAGCCACCACCAAATCTCAACCACACGCTCACCCTGACCCACCAAATTTGATCCACCACCAAATCTCAGCCGCACAGCCACTACCCACCGCAACCATCACCCACTCCTACAACCCACCACCAGCAAAACGACCCACCACCACCACCACCACCACCATCTCCACCAAACGGCCCCTGAAATCCAGTAACCCACATCCCTAAAACCCACCAAAAATCTTCGATCTCAATAGTTGAAACCCACCAAACGCCAAACGTTGAAACCCAAACACCGATCTCAACAGCCACCAATCTCAAATGTTGAAACCCAAATGCTGACGCACACCGATCTCAACAGCCACCATACACCGATCTCCAGCAATACACATACTACAAGCACTGATCTCTAGCAAGCACTAATCTACAAGAAAACACCAATCTCCGAGCGCCAATCTACAAGTACCAATCTCCGAGCACTGATCTATCTCTCTGTTGGTTTGTCTATGTGGGTTTGTTTGTGTGTGGGTGTGTTTGTGTGTTGATTTGTCTGTGTGGATGTGTTTGTGTGTGGGTGTGATTGTGTACATTTGAGGAAAAGAAGATGAGGAGTTGAGGTCGTTGTGCACGGAGAAGAGAGAGAAAAATTGGTGCGAACGAAAATTAATAAAAAAACTAAATACACATGCTACGATGCTCGTGTTAATTTACATGGGTACTGTAACTCGTTGATAATTTTAGAAAATTTTGCAAGATTTTAAACAGACTGATGTGGACTATTTTTGAACAAAAATGTGTGAATTTAAACTTTTTTTTTATTATACACACTTATAATAGCTACTGCAAGCTACGGCAAAGTTGCTATATCTAAAAAAAAAAAAAAAAAATTAGAAACAGAGCTACTGGGCTATCAAACATAACAGCTCACTGTAGCTCAAAACTTATAATATATATATATATATATATATATATATATATTTATTTATATCTTTCTCTCTCCTCTCCTCTTTAAAATTTTTTAGACATGGCAAAACGGGTCAGAATTTTCTGACTTGACCCAAACCTGATTTTTTTGACCCGAAGTAAAAACGGGTTGACCTGTGACCCGACCCGTGTTTTTTGCGGGTCAACCCGACCCGCGACCCGACCCGACCCGACCCAAACCCGAACCCTTTTTAAATTTTTTTTTTTTTTGGGTAAAAAAATAGTAAAACTAAGACAATATTGATTTAATTGTTTATTGTGAACTTTAAGGAAACAATTGATACATTTACATAACTACATGCAAATTAATTAAAAGATAAATGGTTGAACATTTTGTAATGAGTAAATATTTTTAGATGTCAAATAGAAAAGTACATGCCAAGATAATCTGGTTACAGTAGAGTTAAAAACATAGATTTAAAATTGTAGACATGTGAGAAACATTTACAAGTGTAAAAATAATCAAGCTAAAGTATCAAATTAGCATAAATTATGAATAATTAGACCTATTTTTTAATAATTTATGTCCAAAATAAACGGCTTTTCAAAATAAATTATAATATTTCCTAGAGTGTGTGTTGCTTAACAATAATATGATATTCATAAAAGAGACCATGTATAAATAAGTAAACAATCAAATTTTAAAGTATATCTCAAATTGAAATAGAGTGTCAACCACAACTGATATTAGATTATAAAATTAATTTTCAAGATTGTAAATTTCTTATATGTTTTTATTCTTTATCAAATGAGTTATCCAATAAGTCATTTATAATTTGTTTTATATTTTGGAATGTTGATATTGTGTAGAAATAAAACTTGTGTATCTGTTTTACTTATCTTTGTGTTATTTTGTTTTAGATAGTAATGTTAGGATTTGTATAATTTTAAAATTATTGAATAAATATTAATAAATTTAACTGAGTTCATTCTTGATATAAGTGATGAATTCAAAATAATGCATTTTACATCAAGTAATTTGTTGCATAATTTTCAAATGGCAAATACATATTATTTTTTTAATAAAATTTTTTTTTAAAAAAATTCACGTGAAAAATACGGGTTAACCCGACCCGACCTGCAACCCGATTGACCCGAACCCGATTTTGACCCGCTTAAAATGACCCGTTTTTGACCTGTGACCCGTTTGACCCGCAACCCAATTGACCCGACCCGAACCCGCCCGTTTTGCCATGTCTAAATTTTTTTTTCCTCTTTTTTCTCTTCTCTTTCTTCTTTGACCATCCATTTCTCTCAAAAAAATTTCTCTCTTTCTTCTCCATATCTCTGCCTACCTCCTCTTCCTTTCTTTCTTTCTTTCTTTCTCTTTTTTTTTTTTTAAGCTATGGCCAAAAATATCACACTCTCTTTCTTTGATTTTTTTCTTTCTTTCAATTTTTTTCTCTCTTTTGTGGTGGTGATGGGTTTTGTGTCAGTTGTGGGTGGGGTGGTTATGGGTTTTGTGGCTGGCTGTGGGTGTTGTTGTGATGGGTTTTGTGGCTGGTTGTGGGTGTGGTGGTGATGGGTTTTGTGGGGTTTTTTTTTTTCCAGCTGGTAGTGATGGTGATCGTCGGTGATGGTGGTTTGTGGGTCGGTGATATATGGGTTCTCTTTCCTTTTCACCAATGGATCGTGGTGGTGGTAGATGGTGGATTGCGGCTGAGATTTGGTCCAATTTTGGATCGCAGCTGGATCGCAGCTGATAATTTTTGGTTTTATTTAGGTCTTAGCTGATCTGGTGGTTTTTGTTGATTTGGTGGGTTTTGGGTTTTAATTTGGGTTGAGGTTGTGGGTGGTGGTGCTGTGGCGGTGGGTGTGGGCGTGAGCAGTGTTGGCTAGTGGCAGTGGGTTTTTGATGGGGGTGGTGGCTGGCAGTGTCTGTTGTGGTGAAGGTGGGTTTTGGTTGTTTCTGTTTGGAAAAAGAGAAATACACAGAAAAAGAGAGAGAAAGAGATGAGATTGATAATAAAAAAGAATTAAAAAAATAAAAAAATAAAATTTTAATAAAGCGATAGAAAATATAAAATCTTTGTTGTAAGGAGTATTATAAAGTGAATTGTTAAAATAGTTAAAGTAATGTTTAGATGCGATATTGTGAATGCTCTAAGGTGGTAAGTTATTGTAGGAACAATATCATTTTCTTATTAACTGTAACATCATTTTTATGATACATTTATCACAACAAACAACATTAATAATTTTTTTTAAATATTGTAAAATTTGTTTGGATCTTTTGACTTATCATATGCTAAACCCCTTCAAAATAATAAGTTAGAAAGGAAGTTAAGTGCGAACATAGAAATTGAGCCTTACATTGGCCATCATTGTTTAGCCCAGAGAGTGAGAAACTATATGAGAGGAGTGAAGTAAGCTGAAAAACCATATGTGAGCCATCACTAATTTGAAGTTTTGAAACACCTTATTACAAATGTCCATAGGCCCAACTTTTAACCATCATTTCTATAGTTGGGTGCTTAGTATGCTTGAAAGTTCAATATGAAGAAGGGCACATGATTTTTGGCTAGGAATCACCTACAACTCTTATAAATAAATAAAAAAAAAACTCTTTTAATCTCCTTAAGCAAGATGAGGAAAATTTAGTAGAAGGCCCACGTGAAATTTCCAAAATACAATTTTGAGAAATTTCCACCTCAAAATTCAACGGAAGAGATAGAACTTTTATGTGTGTACAAAATCTCATACATAAATGAGAAACTAACATTTTAGCATGAACAATTTTAGAAAAAATAAAAATAGAAAAAGAAAATGGCAGTAGGAAATCATGACATGGATAAGTAAGATTAAAAAATATAAAAGATTAGATAAAAGAGAAATAAAAGTATATAACTCTAACTTGTTGGTAAGTAGGAATATATTTCTTACTTTTTTTGTATTTTTGTTCTTTCTTTGTTTCCTTTTCTTTTGAGTTGGAGAATGAATATATTTTTTGATACGATATGATACACTATATATAGTAGAAGTCATTAATGAGTTCTTCATGACATTAGTTCTAACAATATCGAAATTAAGGCTAACTTGGAGGCTTTCTTAGGTGCGTCTTGAAGCCAAAATTGAATTCTTCTTTCTGTAAGAATTACTAGTTATTTTTTCAAATTTGTTCATATATACACATGTTTTTTTATTATTATTCATAAACAGTAAGTTGCTATGCTTGCTTAAAATTTGTCATATAGATATTAATTATAATAAATTTTTATTGCATTTGGGTTAATACTATATTTTTGTGAGATATTACCACTAAATAGTTTGGTTTATGTTACTATATTTTTGGATCCATGCTTTTACCATTAAATCAATATGGTTAGCCGTTTAGTATATTTAAAAAACCAAAAAAAAAAAAAAAAAAAAACCATAAGAGTTTTTTTTTTTTTTTTTTTTTTTTTTTTTTTTTTTTTGAGAAGGAAAACCATAAGAGTTCTTTATAGATTTGTGAGTTTTTAATGCCTAATCACCTTGATATTCAAAAAAAAAAAAAAATTATAGACCACCTTAATATTTAGTAAGTATATAATAGTTGTAGCAAATAAAATTATTTCAACTATGGGTTTAGCAAACTATTAATACTTTTTAATGAATGGTTAGAATTGACATAAGCGAAAAAAAAGTAAATAAGAAAAAAAGTTTTTAAGTCTGAATAATTGGGGGAAGAATTAAAGACATGGTTGGAACTTTTGTTGTTAAATTATACTTATGATTTATTTTTAACTTTTTAGGTGCATTTCCTTTAAATAAAAAATCATATTTAAAAAAAGAAAAAAAAATACAATTTTAAAAAAATTAGTGTCCCGTTGGGTCACGTCCATCCCTCTTAGACAATGAGGCCCAAAACCAATTTTCATTCAAAATCCAAACTTCTTTGCTTGACACAAAATCAAACACCTCATGTGCCAGTGCTGCTGCTCTCACTCACGCCCACGTTCTGTACACGCTCGTCCTTCGTAAACGTTTGATCCCACCCAAACGAAGCCATCAATCTTTTCTTAAATTGAAAAGAAATCGGTGTTTTCACATCAAAATCGAGCAATAAAAAAAAAATGCTACAAAACTGAAAAGGCAGCAATTCTGAATTCTCACGCCTATTTCTCTTTCTTTGTTTCTTTTCATCTATATATATGATATATAGATTTGGATTCAGCTTACCAGCCTTATGTATTGAGTCATGCTTTTATTTTTCTCTAAACAAATTGGATGTTATTGTGTTTGTGACTCTGTGCATGTGATACAAGAAGATGGAGCAACAACAGCAACTTCTACATTTTTGCGTTTCAAAGCATCCCTTGGTCTTCATTCCAGACTACAGAGGTGGAGGTACTTGTCGTGGGTGCCAAGAATCAATTTATGGTCCTAGCTACTATTGTCCAAGATGTACCCCTTGGGTTGCACCATCCCTTGCACCCATTACATCCTATATATATATATATATGTGTGTGTGTGTATTTCTGATTTCCTTTGTTTTTGTTTTTTCGGTGGATTTGTGTTGGTTTGTGGCTGACCTTCTTTGGGTGGGTGTGTTTGGGTGTCTTGAACAACATTTGAGTGGGTTGTTAGTGATTGAGTGATTGGGAGAGGCCATTGTGGGCCTGTGTATCCTACCAGTTTGACAAAAGGTCTTATAAACCTCAAGTCACAAGTTGCATTGATTATACATCATATACAACAACCAGGTAAAGCTCATAATTTAAAAAATCATTTTTTTTTTGCGGTACATGTGTATTATTTTGGTGCAATCATAATTATTAGTTATACCTAACTTACAAATTCTTTGTAAGTACATGAAATTTCTTAAAAGTAATTGTTAGTAAAAATGCGAGGCTGGACTTTTCTTCTAATAGACATCGACTATTTTTCTTAATTAATACCCAATATACCAAAAATAGCAACTTTCATACATTCCAAGTAGAGAGAAATCCTCTTAAATGGAGGTGCAGTTGTGGTCATCAAAATAGCTCCTGAAATGAAGAAGATAAAGTTTCAAAGACATGTGAAATGGAAAGTTATGTATAGTGATATGATGTATTGTTTCATCCATTCATTGTGTCTATATAGTATTTTTATAACTAGACATCACAAGTGGAATTTAACTGAGATTTTACGTTGTGTTTACTCATGATGAAACTAAGAAGCCCACCAGTTGAAAAACATTTTGTAATTCAGCATTGTTTTAATTTTTGCAAATGATGATAGCATGCTATTGTGTAATCTTTTAGTTTTCGATTATATATCTGATTAGTGGGCTCCCAAGGTGCCAAAGCAGATTAAAATTGAAATGCTAGTGCAGCTCATGGTTTCATCTTATAAACTCATTATGTTGCAACAATCCAGGTTGGAATTAGAGAGTGCTTCAACCGACAATTCCAGTTTTTCAAGTCTGATGTTCGTGGATAACAATGATGGGTCATAGTCATACACTGATTATTATCTAGTTATGTATGTTGGCACTTTTAAGAAGGTGGGTTTGTCTTTGATTGAAAAGTCTATCACAGAGGAGTTATGAGGAATATGGAAGAAGTAGGGGAAACAGTATGAATATTATTGCTTGAAGTGGAATACTTTGAAGAGAGAACAGAAAAAGCTTATACTGGATCTAAGTAATGCGGTTGATCAACACAAAAATAATAGAACAAGAACTATACTTGTCTTAAGTATTTCTTCTTGGCAGAGTCCTTCAAGTTTGGATGCTAAAATAGTTTAGATACTTGAAGGCCAGCTTTGCGGAGAGAGTGGTGAAGATGGGTAGTGATTTGATAAAAACCTTAAAGATAGAGGAGTTGGATAAAAATACAAGAAAAAACAATGTTAAAGAATCGTACTTGCCAATGACTTATAGCTCAATTTTAGTGGTCCTTCATGATGCTCCCATAATGAGGCACAGGACCCTGCAGTTGGCTGAGCGCATTCATCTACCGCTAACGCTCACTTATCATTTTGTTCCTCAAGGACATGCGCATGGATTTGATCGCCAATAGCAGACCATAATATTTTCTAGCAATTGCTCTTGTAACAATAGTAATATATTCTAGCTCAAACTCATCTCCTGCATTCTATACAAACAAGTTCCAAGCCTCTTCTTCATTCACAAATATTTCCATGACATTCGGATTCATTTGCCTACACACTTCATTTGCTTACAGTTGGCATGGCCATCATCTTGTGGAATCCCTACAATGTCAAAATCAATCTTGTTGGGACAGAATTTCACAATGGTAGTGTATAAACTGAATGGCATGGTCCTCAAATGCCAGTAGAAACCAAGGGCATGAGATCAGAAATCATAACAATGTCAGCCCAAAAAGAAGGACTTGGCATGAGATCATAAATAATAGAGACAACTTAAGAATGGAGGCTCAACTCAAGTTTTAAATACTAACAAAGAAAGGCAAGAAAATGGAGAATCATTTTGAAGATGACGGTGGTGAACTTGATTACAGGTATGTTCCTTTTTTGCTTTAAGTGGTTTGTGGGGCGTCCAAAATGAAGTTACTAAAGCTTAGTAGTATTGATTGGCTTGGTATCTAGTAGAAATGTCAAATTGAATGAAGTGAATATATTATTACGTTGTTAGTAAGCACTTTTTTTAGACCCTTTTTTCCTCCATTTTGTGAAAATAGTTTGCAAACTATTATGTGGGCCATTTAATTCTCAAGGCGTGATATCCAATATGGCCATTTAATTGAGATGACCCATTGGACACAAGGTGTTTGAGGAAATGCCCTTCGTTGGGCTCTTTGGTGGTGGGTGATAGCTTATTTTGTTAGCTTGTCAAAGTATTCACAAATAAAGGATCAGCTTGATGGAAGTAGTTGATGGTAACCTTTTTCTACACTAATACTTGAATTAGGTTGAGATCATATGAATTTTTCTTTTGCTACTTAATATTACATTAGAAGAGGGCGCATGCTAATTTGTGTTGAGATTGACACCGTAAGACGTTTATATGTCCATTAGCTATGGAAATTGAGATATGAAATTGGAGCATGTGAGAGATGATTCTTGGGTTCTCTAAGGGGATCTCCCAAAGTGAGCATTTACATTGGGACTTGTACTTTTTCGTTGATATAAAATGGCAGTTGTTTGATTAGCTAGAATTCAGATTGCTTCCTGCTGAATGAAGTTCTTATCTGCTAATAATAAATACAGAATCACATCTTGGTGTATTGGTTAGGACTTGTACTCTTTTGAAGGGTGCAATGTGGGATTTTTCTAGGACTGTTCTAAATATGTTAGCAATCCTTTCTCCTATCAAACTTAAGAATTGATGAATTATTCATACAAATTCTTGCTTAACGGTTGTCTGTCTTTTCTAGTCAAATGTCTTTAATGTTTGATGTGAGTAACAAGATTAAAGCAAGGTCAATGCTTCGTTGGACCTAAATATATTCTAAGCTCTCTTGGTTTTTCAAACTTGGTATAGTAGATTATATGCTATTTTTAAAGGGCATCTGCATCATGAAGCTTGAATTACAATCAAAATCTGTGGCCAGCAGTAATTTCATGTATGCAGCAGCTGGGCAGAAAATGCATCTGCGGTATTGAATATTCTTCAAGGCAGTAGCTAATGAAAGTTGCAGCTGAATTGGGTGATGTTTTTAGTTTCATGTCAGTATTTTTGTTGTAGTTTTGTTGTTTGTAATAATTTGTGCACATGCATGTATTAGGTGATCTATTAATTAGGAAAAAACTAAGAATGTGCTAGTTACAATTGTAACTAATTCTGTTACAGAAGTTAATTACACAGCAGTAACCACTTAGCAAGGCTTGTCTGCTTGTGGGGCTAGTAGTATACATAGTGGTAATTCCAACGTAGAATTTTGCTGGGATTGTTCAAAACATGTTTGCAATCCTCTCTCCTAAACTTAAGAATTGATGATTTATTGATACAAATACTTGCTTAATGGTTATCTGTTTTTTACCAGTCAAGTGTCTTTAATGTTTCTTGTGAGTGATAAGATTAAACCAAGGTCAATGCTTCTTTGGTCCTAAACATATTCTAAGCTCTTTTGGTTTTTCAAACTTGGTACAATAGATTATATGCAAATTACAAAAGGCATCATGCCCCCATGATGGTTGGTTCTTTTCATTTATTCACGGAAGAAGAACAAAAAACGAAACTATTGAATGGTCAATACAACTTTCTTTGGTTTTATTTATTTATTTATTTTTTTTTTTGATGAGATATTTTTTCCACGTTGATTGGGTGATTTTCTCAAAAGCAATAATAGGGTAACGCTAATGGAGAAAGGTGGTTTAGTATCTCTCTATAATTGGATGCTATGTAAAACATATATAATAACAAGGTGCTGGCTTCCTTGTATCCAGGCTTTTCACCTATATTTTATGTGCCAGGAGATGGCAAAGGAAGCAGACCTTCTTAATGACGACCACTTCAAGCCAAATATTATACAATACAAAATCTCAGTGAGGAGGCCAGCACAGTGCCTATGTCTATCGCATGCCTGATTCTATATATAAAGAATAAATCCTATCAATCTATTTATACATGTATGTGCAAGGGCATAGCTATTCAGTCTTATATGAGCTATGGCTATGAATGTTTAGCCCATTGAGAGAAATATGGAAGGATAAAGTGGACTGAAACTTGGTGAGCTAGCCCAAGTATCAGAGTGGTTGAGCCACCCCTAATTAGTAATATCTTAACATAAATGTCCACAAGCCCAAAATCCAACGACCTTTCATATAGTAATACAATATGCTCATTATGTGGTTGTGTACCCTGCGTCCCAGCCAAGCTTGAACTAGGCTTGAAAGTCCAATATCCAAAAGCATGGGCGCTAGATTTTTCGCTAGGAATGGTTACACCTTATAAGTTAAAACTCTTTTAGACTCCTCTAAGGAAACTGTGGAAAACTTTGAAGTAGTCCCATTGTCTTTCAAGTCCATTAGTCATTCACTTGGCCACCATTCTAATTATTTTGGAAGAGTGACACTTATCTCATATTCCCTTCACTTTTTTTTTAGGTAGAAAATATTCCATTCACCTCAGTAGCTAAATCAAACGGTTGAAAATAAATCTCAGGAGACAAAAGTAACTCCTTTAGGAATGAGTATACATTACTAACAAAAAAAAAAAAAAAAAATTCTGTTATATAGTATCTCCATAGATTGTCTAGACTCTAGAGGTAAATAAATAAAGTTCTCCAAAATAGATTGGTTCCAAATTTATTTGATTCAAGAGGTTTGAGTTCCTAATACTCTGAAAGAGTGACTCTTATCTCATATTCCTTTTACCTTAATAGCAAGCAGCCTAAATCAAACTGATTAAATACCTCAGGAGACAAAAGCTACTCCTTTTTAATCATAGTGTCTAACATGAAAAATAATTAAATCATGTGAGAGATGAGTAGAGACTATAAACTACTAAAAAAATAAAAGAATTTTATGTTATATTGCATCTCCATAGATTGTCTAAAAGTAAACCAAAATTGATGGGTTCCAAATTTATTTGATTTAAAAGTTTTGACTTCCCAATATTTTTTATCAAACAAGGCTAATTTCACATTTTGTGATATCACCTGATTTAATAAAATCATCTACAATTTTAGAAGTGGGTCTAAAATCATCTATAATTGCACAGTTAAATTATTGTTTTGTTCCTCTTGGACTTATCCATGGCTATGATCACCACTGGCAAGCCACATCATATCCGTGCATTTGCTCTTTACAAGAATAGTAATTTCTTTGGACTCAAACTATGGGTGAGTTTGGCATCAGTTTTAAACTTTAGTTTTTAGCTTTTAGTTTTTATGTAAAAAGTTATGTAAAACTTTTTAAAACCTCACTTTTTCAAAATTTTTTAGGGTACAAGTATACTTTAGTATACTTTCAGCAAAAAACTAGATAAGTTGTTTCAAAACAGACTCATATTTCCTACATTCAACATATCTAAGTTCCAAGCCTCTTTATTCAAAACCTATGCAGACATAATTGGCATTATTTTTGAGCCATTATTTATAGTCTTCAAGCAATGGGGAGATGTTGAGGAACAAATTGGCATTCATTTGGGGCACTGGCTGTTGTATATGATTATACTATAAGCTTTTGGGCATGGTCTTTAAGTGATGCATTTGTACAAATTTTGAATTTTATTCTGCCTCCTTATTGTAATTTCCTTTTGGTCATATTCAAATCAATTTGTCCTCCTTTTGAGTTACATTCTCTTCCTTTTCTTAGACATGCAAATGAAGGTAGTTTTTGATTCACTTGTGAAGTTCATTATAGTATTTTAATATAGTATGTGGAAATTTAGAGAAGCAATGTTTTCAACATCTTATCTAGTACCTTCATTCTTACACTCTTCTGTTCTTTAGGAAATATTTTTTCTTTTTTTAATTTGTTTTTACTTTTTGGAGGGTATTCACTAATTTGAAACACCTTAGGTCCAAACTTTAACCACCCTTTCCATAGTTGGGTGCTTAGTAGGCTTGAAAGTTCAATATCAAGAAGGGCATAGGATTTATGGCTAGGAATGAGCTACAACTCTTATAAGTTAAAAACTCTTTCAGTCTCCCTAAGCTAAAGAATTAGCATGGACATGTTCTAAAAAAAAATAAAAATAGAAAAAGGATATGGTAGTAAGAAGTCATGACATGGATAAGTAAATTTTAAAAAAATAACAATAAAAGATTAGATAAAAGAGAAAGAAAAGTATATAAATCTAAGTTATTGGCAAGCAAGAATAAATACCTTGCTTGCTTCTTTTTTTTTTTTTTTTTTTTTTTTTTTTGTTCTTTATTTGTTTCCTTTTCTTTTGAGTTGAACAATGTGTTTCTTTTTTATATGATAGGATAATAACCCTATATATAGTAGAAGTCATTGATGAGTTCCACATGACCTTAGTTCTAAAAACATTGAAATTAAGGCTATCTTGGAAGCTTCTTAGGTGCGTTTTGAAGCCAAAATTGGATTTTTCTTGTTGTAAGTATTGATAGTTGCTTTGGTAAATTTGTTCATATGTATTTGTGTTTTTCTATTATTATTCATAAATAGTAAGTTGCTATGTTTGCTAAAAATTTGTCATATATATTTTTTTTAGAAAGTTTCAACCTATAGCGTCCATTCCTAATGATAGCTCTTTATCATTAGACCAAGACACCAATCGGTTTTTAGTATAAATGAGAATTGAACCCAAAATCTCTTATTCAACCACAAGAGGCTTCAAATTTGTCATATAGATATTAAATGTAGTAAATTTTTATTGCATTTGGATTAATACTATATTTTTATGAGATATCACCATTAAATAGTTTGGTTTATGTTACTAAATAGTTTAGTTTATGTTACAATATTCTTGAATCTATTTATAGGTTAATCACATGCAAAAAATACTATCAATTTTTTTAAGACCTTCCCTCTTCCCAGGTGTGCGTTTGTTAAAAATACTTGTATTCTCAAAAAAAAAAAAAAATCAAAATAATAAGTTACAATTTACTATTAAATCTATAAGGTTAGCCGTTTAATATATTTAAATACTCCAAAAAAATTATAAGAGTAGATTAGTAAGTGTTTAATGCCTAATCAACTTTAATAGATTAATAAGTTTTAAATGCCTAATCAACTTGATATACAAAAAGAATAATAGACCACCTTAATATTTTTTTTTTTAAAAGACTGAGTAAAATGACTTTTGTAAAATTTATTCACAGTTTAACTAGGGGGATTTGAACTCTAAATGTTATTAACATACTAGAGGGGCCAAGCAATTGAACAAGTTCAACTTCTTGCTTATCTCAAACACACTCTAAATCTGTTTCTAGGGTACTTGACCTTTGTATCAATAGATGAGGTGTCTAAGGCGCAACTTCCTTCCATAACAATAGAAATGTGATTAACTATCATGTTAAATGATATTTGATCTTAACACATAAGTTAATGAATGCTTCAATTGACTAATTGTAAAGCACAAGCCTTTATCTAAGGCCCAAATTATATGATATTTTAGCTGTCACGCATCTGAGTACTGTAATCATCAAATCCTTGTAAAAAAATAAATAGAAAAAATCATTATAAGTAAGGGGGGCAAACTTATAAAAAAAAAAAGAAAAAAAAAAATCACCTATGGGAACTGCTGCTTGTTTTTTGTAGGTCCGTTTAAAAATTGGTGTGGTTGTATCCATAAATGTCAAACGCTTCTATTTCTCTAGTGAACAATTTATGTCAACACATTTAGCGTGTGTCGTGATTTTCTGTGTTATGTTAGTCTGTTGTAATAGGGCTAATTTAGACATTTCCATTTTATTAATTTTTACAAGATGCTTTCTCATTTTTCCAATTTCTTCTTTATCTAATCTTTGGGCACTACTAGAAGGTAAAAAAGTAGGGTGTTCCCGTGTTTGCCTTATTATAACCTTAGTGTGTGTCATGATTAATTGCCTCCAAATTTTTTTTTCTTAATTATAAAGTCCACTAGAGAGGAGGTTAAACTGAGAGAAATAGAAGAGATTGCAGATTGTTCACTAGACTAAGAGAGTTTAAAGGGTTAGACGATTTGTGTTTTTGTGTTTGGTTAACAAAGAAAATATGGGAATTTTTTTTTTTTTGTTATTTGACATCACAATTTTTTTTAATTAATTTTTGTGGAACAAAGCAAAGTTTAGCTCCAATCTAGAATATAACTATTTTCTCCAATTCTTTACGTGGCAATTTAAAAGACTATTCATGTGTATTATTTAAACAAGCCACATGCCTTATTAAAAAAGTATTGTGACAAAAGCTACACATAACTAGTCTCTTTTATGAGTTTATCATCATATAGTGGGTTGCAAGATGATGACTCTAAATCAATTTAAAGTTAGAACTTCTTTCTTGTAATATTCAAGAAAATATTGCATCCCACTTAAGCTTCTCCTTGCTTGTTTATTATTACTCCTTTGTTTATTTTATCATTATTATTATTATTTTAACAAATAAATTTGAACCACTTTCTCTAGTTGATGATTGCAATTATTGAATTATTTGACATCACAATTTATTTATTATGTTTTGGGGACAACTCAAGAAAATATTTCGTCCCAATAGAGTTCCTTTGTTTGTTTGTTTGTTTATTTGTTTATTTGTTTGTTTTTTTTTTTTAATGAACAAAAAATGGGTAGAGGGGGGCGATTTGAGTTGACGTCTTCCACAGTGACCATAGTGACACTCTATCTGTTGGGCTCGAGCTTACAAGAGCAAAAGATTTAAATGAGCCATTATGATTGTTATTTAAAGAAAAATAAAAGTTAGAAGCGAGTTGCCATGGCCCTATTAGCCATATCGGTAAATAAAATTTCAAAGCTTTGACGAAGGGCTTGCAATGAAATTAAAGTACTTTTTTCACCTGTAAATAAAATCAATACAAATTCTTTGTGTCAAGTGTCAACACACATTAAAAAAAAAAAAGTTTGTGTGCACTGAGAGAAAGAGAGAAAGAGATTGACCTTTGGATTTCATCATCTCACGTGCCAGAGTAAGCGCATCCACAAACAACCAATTTGAAGGAAACTCAGCTTTACAACGAGTAAATTCACTACGCAAAAAAGGCACATCGAAACTGCGAGCATTATGAGCGGCCAACACTACATATCCCCCAGGTTTCTGACGGCTTCTTACAAACTGCAGTAAGATTGGTATCAGGTCCTCCATCCTACATTTAATTCACAAAACCACAGTTTACTTGATTGTAAGCAAGTCTGAATTTTACTGAACAACAATAAGTAAAATATGGGCACTAATATGTTTAATGATTGCTCAACAACCTATCTAAATAAACAAGGAGTTTTCCAACCCTCATTAGCAACACACTACACACGGGGAACAGATCCTGTCCTCAGGGTATCTCACATCACGCTTAGGCCCAAAGTCCAAGGGCTTCGCTTATCTGAAGTAAAGCTTGTTTACATTTTGGATCAGGTGATTTTTTGGAGAGGCATAAATCATGCCTATATTGCTAAATATAATATATTAGTAGTTAAATTAAGAACTTGATCTTGAAGGAAATGACATGAACCATAATAATAAAAAAACTTATCAAAAGACACGAACAAGGATAATTTACTATTCTTTTGTTTTTTGGTCTAAGCCTATAGGATACATTTTGATTAAACCTTATGCTTAATTCAAAGATATTAAAGTTATGTATAAAAATGTTATATTTAAACTTTATATGACTAGATTATTATCATTTAGTCTATTTTCATAATTGTTATCAAATTTACTTATTAAAATTTTAAAAAATTGAAATAACTTTTGTAAATTTGAACTGACAAACGTTGTATGAATTGCACAATTCATTTAAGGTAATTGGCAAAACATATTCCTGTTTTAATTTTATTAAACATTTTATGTTTTAGCTTACTATCAAGAGCACTTGTGCTTTGTGTCTGAGCTTCAAAGGGCTATGCAATGCTTGACGCTTTTATTATCAGTGCACAAGAGATTACAAACTTGAGAGACCTAAATGACAAGTTACCTACCCAACGAAATAGAAAACAAATGCCAATGAGCTAATGGCATTTCCTTTCTTTTTAAAACAAGGTGAAGGATGAAATCGTGGGTTCAAGACCGAGCGAATGTGTATGTAACTTACCAATGAAAAAATAGAAATAAAATGCAAAAATTCAATCAACCGCTGAAATAAACTTCAGATTAAGTCATCCACAGTTAACCATTTATGACTATAAGCAAGATCGTTTCCTCAAATTGTGGTAGGTTTAGTAAATCACACATGCACTCATGAGTATTGAACTTATAACCTTGTCATTTGGGCTAGAGCTTATTGGCTAAATAATTGCAGAACCATTTCTATTGTTATGGGTGTTCCTCAGCTGTTTAATGTCAGTTGTGGTCTTCTTTTCTAACAAATAACAAGATCCATAATTCCAGGACTTAACAAGTTGAAACATTTATTGGCTAAACTAGAGAACAAAGCTGGATGGACATTTAAAGAAGTAAAATTCCTTGGAATTAGCCAAGAATTGGAGTAGAGCATAATACCCAATATACAAAAACCTTATTATAAATAGCATATATCCTCTTTAAAGCTTTCACTTTATCTAGATAGACAATTTGAGTTAGACCATATTTTCAGAATCAAAACATTTCCTCACTGCATGCATGACTTTTTGACCTTCCTCATCATAATTCAATATTATTAAGGTACTTCAACAATGAATGTGCTCAATTCAGATTCCAGGCATTTCCATCATCCTATAGCTCCTCAGATTCCAGGCATTTCCATCAGTTCTAGCTTTAGGCCACTTGGTTCTAATATCTAGTGAAGTCACAGCTTTACTACTGTCTGAAGCATTATGCAGGAACTTGTGATAAAAAACAATTTGTTTGTTGGTCTTGGTACTAACCATGAGTTCTTACTTCTTACCCTAATCATGTTTGAATACAGAAATTTTCAGATGGGCATGAGATTATTTTAGATTTTGGAGTTTGAAGTACTTTCTTTGTTTCCACTTTTACTTACCACCTTAGAATTTGGTATCAATTGTTTACTCCAGGCATATATATGCTACTTCTGTATGCTTTCTAGACATGCAAATACAAACACACACATGATCCAAGGTTCCTTCAAAAACGTGAAAGCAAAGTATAAAGTCATAAAATTATTTTTTATAACATATACTGAGAAAATGAAAAGAAAACAGGAAACTTTGGAGTCATTTTATGACTAAAGAATTGAATAATATACTTAAGTCTTTATAAATCTTCATGTGGCACATAATAAATTATATTCCATGATCACATCAATAAATGGTCTCAGGCACAGACAAGTGGAGAAGAGTTATTACAAAATTTGAATTAATTGCCAATACATATGACGCAAAATAGAAGCTGTAACTTTTTATTTATTTATTATTATTATTATTTTTTTAACTTCTTTAATGGGACTGCATATCAAACAATTAAAATATAGGATACCTTGGAACATCAGGTTTGTTGACCATACGGGTTGTAATGCCATGAACATGTGAATTTGGAACAAAGCGTTGAGGGTTTACTAGCGCCTGGAAAGTGCTGTTTTCACCACCCTCAAGATCTCTAAGTGCAATCTCAATGATATGTTCTTCTCTCTGCTAAAACCAGTTGTCTCGATGTCAAAAACAATAACTGTCACAAGGCTAGCCAGTTCCTTATTCTCAGCAATCTTTTGTCGAATATCACAGTATTCAATATTTTGGAATTGACTAATTTCTGTCTTATTTACACTAAATGTATCACTTTTTGAAACCAGTCCATCTAAAATTTCATGCCCAATGTTGCTTGGTTTGCTTTGCTGGGTGGTTTTATTTCTTCCCTCTGCGTTTGTAAATACAGGTCTTTGAGTCTTCCTATTGTAACCTCTCTCAAGCCCATAGATATTAGAACCAAGTGGCCTAAAGCTAGAACTGTTTTTGTCAGTCCTACTCAAACTGTGGAAGCTTTCCCTCCAAAAAGTAGCTAAGGTGGGGATTCTGCATCTGGGAACTTGCAAGATGGAAAAGCACATGGAACCTGTCCTCATCTTAACTCCAAAACTATAGAAAAGCAAGGTTCCTATACAGTTGTAAACTCCACATAACACACAATCAATCAGCTTTGACCTGAGGAAGAAAAAAAATTGATAAGAGAAAGAACTGCAAATTATCTACCACCTCAAGCATCAGTGCTGCCTAATGAAATATTGCAGTTCACTCAACACGAACAATGTATATTAATGATAAACTATGAAATTCAAATTTAAGGGTCCAGCAGATCACTTGATTTTAGTATTCTCCCCAAAAAAATTTTTCAAATCTTCATTAAAGTAGAAGAGCCCAACAATGTGACATACATCATCCAATATACGAAGCCAATCAAGCTCTAAGAAGCATAATATAAGCCAATTAACAATGTGTCTGTTACCCAACCAAACCACCTTTCAAACCCAAGTAAAACCAGAATAAAATGCTTCCAATCAGACAAACCAAGGGTACCTACAAAAAATGTACATAACTCTATAGTGGAGAAGTCACTAAGAAAGTCCTCACAAATTTCATACACAATCATAAATTAATTCCACTTCTACCTTAACAAAAAATGCTCCAAAGAAAAATAACAAAATGATACCAAAAAAGTATAAAAATATACCTTAATATAAAAACATAACTTAATGCTTATTCCAGTAGCAAACGCCTAAAATAATGGACTCAATACCAGGGAGAGGGGGAATACTATCAATGAAATTTTAAACTTTATCCCCAATAACATACCAACCCCTTATCAGCAACATTTCAAACCAACCTTAGTCACATAATGTGATTCATAATCATCCAAAAGTGGAGGTAACCCATGCCTTAATCTTCTTAAGTACAATGAAAAACTCAAAATTACAACAAAATAAAATGCCCCATTTGATCACATAAATCAAACTCATTAACCTGCATACAATTGGCACATAAAGTGATCAACTTTAATAGAACTAACTAAAATATAGACAAAAAAAAAAACCCAGTAACTGGACTAAAAAATCCCAAGCTTGCAAATTGTAATCAAAAAAAGAAAACAAAATAATATTATTGTTGAAAAAATTTAAAACTTTATCCCAAAAAAATACCAACCCATTATCAGCAACATTTTCAAATCAATCCTAGTCACAAAAAGTGACCCAGAATCATCCAAACTAAAAGCCGCCCATGCTTAATTTTCTTAGGCACAATGAAATCCTCAAAATTACAACAAAATGAAACACCCCATTTGATCAAATAACTCATACTCATTAACCCACATATAATTGGCACATAAAGTGATCAACTTTGATAGAACTAACTAAAATTTTTAAAGAAAACCCAGTACTCTTTTCTGACACAGAAAAAAAAAATTCTGCTAAAACAGTATTAGAAGCTGAGTTCAGTTTGATTTGGCTTCATTTCACAGAGCATAAAAAGACACAAAAATCAGTTCCAAGTTCATATTTTCTTTTTCTTTTTCTCACTTCATTTTCTAAGAAACCAATAAGAGAGAGAGAGAGAGAGAGAGAGAGAGAGAGAGAGACATGCCTGGTAACTGTTAAGATTGAAACCCAAACAACAAGCGGATTTGTATGAGACTTGAAATGTGATATTTTATAGTGAGAAAGAGAGAGAGATTTTATTTCGGATGGCTTATGGAGATGAGAGTTTTTGTGAAAGAAGCAACTGTGACTGTAAGAAAGCAATGTTGAGGAAAACCATAAAATAATAATAATAATTTTAATTTTAATTTTAATATTTTTCGAGTTTCAACTTCCAACCTAAACTTTCGGATCCATGAATGATGCCCCGTCCGGGTTCAACTCCTCTCAGGTTTTGTACCTTACAATTTTTTTTTTTTTTTTTTTTTTTTATGAAAACTGTTACCTTTACAATATTTTTATAATATTTTCACAATAAATTATAGGTGGTTAGTTGTTATTAGTTCAAATTTGAACCTACCATTGAGATTACTTTTTTGCCTTAGTAATAAAAACTAGTAACAACTTGTCACCTATAATTTTTTGTAAAAATGTTATGACCATAACATTTCTCTTTGTTTATTCTTTATCCAATTCTCATGCCATATCAGCAAAGTCTATATGAAGTGGGTCCCAGAAAAGTGTAGTTCTTACATCTTATCATGTTTATTTGGTTAATAAATCACTAATCCATGTGATGCACATGCAAATTATGTCACAAAAGTGATTTGATCATGTCATTAATTAATTAGGATAATTTTGATAGACTCCAAAGTTGGTGATTTTAACCTATTCTTAGTTTAGATTTTTAATGGTATCTCTAGTGTCTTTTGTGGCTATAATTTTTTTTAAAAATAAATAAGAAATAATTTCAGTTCATGGTGATTATTCTTTTTCATCAAGTTAAGATATCAATTAATTTTTTGTATGTCAAATCAAATTTTTATTAGTTGGGCTATTTGGAATCCCATTCATGGCTGTTATACTTGATATATAGTTATTTTTCAATATGATAGGAATTCAAGACAATTTTAACAAAATTGCTGCTATATGTGATCACGAAGTTGCCTTGCTAAAATAACAAAAACAAAAGTTTCTTGTAATGGAGCTTTATCTCAAATTTTATTTTTGTAGTATTAGAACACTCGCATTAGTGCTTATATAATGGAAAAAAAATACCACATTTTATCCAACTTAAGTCCAAAATTCACCCACATTAGATTATGCAAAGTTGTGTAAAAATACATTGTTACTATAATAGCCATGTAAATTTACACTAACACTACGCATTTTAAAATAAATAAGAAATAATTTCAGTTCATGGTGATTATTCTTTTTCATCAAGTTAAGATATCAATTAATTTTTTGTGTAACAATCAAATTTTTATTAGTTGGGCTATTTGGAATCCCATTCATGGCTATTATACTTGATATATAGTTATTTTTCAATATGATAGGAATTAAAGACAAGTTTAACAAAAATGTTGCTATATGTGATCACGAAGTTGCCTTGCTAAAATAACAAAAACAAAAGTTTCTTGTAATGGAGCTTTATCTCAAATTTTATTTTGTAGTATTAGAGCATTCGCATCAGTGCTTGTATAATAGAAAAAAATACCACATTTTATCCAACTTAAGTCCAAAATTCACCCACATTAGATTATGCAAAGTTGTGTAAAAATACATGGTTGCTACAATAGCCATGTAAATTTACACTAACACTACGCATTTTGTATTTAGTTTTTTATTTTTTCTTTATGTATCTTGAAGACAATAGAAAAAAAAAATGAATAGTGATTGTTATGTGAGAAAAAAGAGAAATGATTAAAAAATGAAGAATTTTTATTATTATTATAATGAAATGTAGTATAAAATAGATAATTTGACTAGGATGTTTTGAAAAGTGAGTATATAAAATAGAAAAAGTACGTTCTTATATTAAAATAAACAAAAAAATTTGCACTGATGTGAATAATCTTACTCTTAGTATTAGATAATACTCTTGCTCTTAGTATTAGATAATCTTGCTTTTAGTGTTAGATAATGGAGTTCATAAGTATAAAGCTTGAAAAACATATTATTTTCTGAAGGAATCAATAAAGCATGGCAGGCCACATGTAACATTAAATGAAGATCAAGACAAAGAAAATCTTATTGTCTAGTGGTTTCAATTTAATTCTTTGCATGCTGCGAATATTCTTGACTTTCCCAAATAAAAATTACATTAATTGACTAATTGCATGATATTTCAACCATCACATGTCTGAGTACTATATATAATCTGAACAAATCCTTGTAATTATGTTCATTGGGCACAATGTCGATTGTTTCTTGCTCAAAAGAATTACTATTACAATAAGAATGATTACAATGCAATCCAAATGATGATACGATACTTGTTTATTAGGCCACCATAATATATTGTCTTGAAATTAACAACACCATTAATTACGTAGATCTCTTTGGCTTTGGCACCAATTTTGGTACTGCACTAGCTAGTTGATAAAGTCAATAGTATGTTGTAACGTGAAGTTTTGCATATGCTCTACAAAGGGAAGCATTAGCATCTTGTGACTTTGATTATGCCTTGCTTGAGATAGTTGGGCACGTAGAATCATAAGACAAATGCACTACAAGTAATGTTTACCAAACTGCCAAGAAAGGAAGAAAATTATGCTTGGTGTTTTTTTTTTTTTTTTTTTGGAAGGAAACAATTTTTCTTTCTTTCATTCCCTACTTTGTTGTTTCCCCCACAACCACATTCACAATACAAGAACAATATGGGTTACTATCGAAAAATTCTATAGTCACAATTTTTTTGGGGAATAATTATAAATGTTTTCACAACCTTTTTTCAAAACTTGTTAATGTGGTAAGTTATTATCAGAACATTATTTTTTTCTCATTAACTCACTATTAACATCATTTTTTATGATACATTAATCACAAAAAACAACATCAATAATTATAAATCTAAAAAAAATTATAAAATTTGTTTGGATCTTTTGATTTATCACATGCCAAACCCCTTCAAAAAATGAAGTTAGAAAGGAAGTTAAGTGCATATATAGAAATTGAGTGCCATGAAAGTTCAATATCAAGAAGGGCACATGATTTTTGGCTAGGAATGGCTTACAACTCTGGCGTGGTATCTTTGCCCTGGCCCACTTAAACCCAAATTCTATCGTGTAGGACCACTGAAGCTGCTTGGGGCTATCCATGTGGCACAACATTTTAAATTGAAGCACCATGACTCGAACCATAACTCTCAGACTTGCAAGGGTGATGGTTTAAGGGACTGTCCCTGCCATCAAGCTACCACCCTTCGGTGGTATAACCTAGGTAGAGATACATAAAAAAATCTCATAAATGAATGAAAAAATAACATTTTAGCATGGACATGTTTAGGAAAAAAAAAATACAAAAAGGAAATGGTAGTAAGAAGTCATGACATGGATGAGTAAGATTAAAAAATATAAAAGATTAGATAAAAGAAAAAGAAAATTATATTACTTTAAGTTGTTGGCAAGCAAGAATATATTTCTTGCTTGCTTGTGTTTTTGTTCTTTCTTGTTTCCTTTTCACTTGAGTTGGAGAATGATTTATTTTATTTTATTTTATTTTTGATACCATAGGATACACTATATATAGTATAAGTCATTAATGAGTTCTTCACGACCTTGGTTCTAACCATATTGAAATTGAGGGTAACTTGGAGGCTTCTCTAGGTGTGTTCTAAAGCCAAGATTGAATTATTCTTGTTGTAAGTATTAATAGTTGCTTTTGCAAATTTGTTCATATATACATGTGTTTTTCTATTATTATTCATAAATGGTAAGTTGCTATGCTTGCTTAAAATTTGTCATATAGATATTAAATGTAGTAAATTTCTATTGCACTTGCATTAATACTATATTTTTGTGTCCTCAAACTATAGGCACATAAATTGAAAGTTATTATTCTAAAAGGCTTTGCTCTTTCTTTTATGTATCCTCAAACTATAGTCACTACTAAATTTTTTGTTGGAAGTTTTGTTTGAATGACACTGTTGTTTTGAGTTATAGTGACTGACCTAACTTAATTGAAAAGTTGTATAAAAGAGAACTAACCATATCAAATATGAAAGAAAATTTAGCTGCACTCCCAACTTGATATATAGAACAATAAAAAACTTGGATTTGGGTTAAATACTTTTTGATGAATGGTAAGAATTGACATAAACGGAACAAAGTAAAAAAAAAAAAAAAAAAAAAAAACTTTTGAAGTCTGAAGAATTGGGGGAATTTAAAGAAATGGTTGGAACTTTTGTTGTTAAAGTATTATTATTATTAATTCTTAACTTTTTAGGTGCATTTCCTTTAAATATAAAATCATATTTAACTAAAGAAAAAAAAAAATACAATTTTAAAAAATTATCTCTAACTCAATACTTTTAACATTGCCTTCCGCTTTAGAGATTGCCAAAAAAAAAATCTTTAATTAAAGGAAGTTATTGTATTGTCTTTATCTTAACAAGAGATGAAGAAATCATCTATCATAACAGTTTTTTGCCGCAACCATAAAAATATTTTGTCCCCACCTAGGCCTCTTAAACAATCAGGCCCAAATCCAATTTTCATTCAAATCCAAACTTCTTTACTTTCTTTTATCAGACACAAAATCAAACACCTCATGTGCAAATTAAATGCTGCTCTCACTCACGCCCAAATTCTGCACACACTCCTCCTTCGTAAACGTTTGATCCCACCCAAAACAAGAAGCCTTCAATCTTTTCTTAAATTAAAAAGAATCGGTGTTTCACACGCCTATTTCTCTTTCTTTGTTTCTTTTCATCTATATAGATTTGGATTCAGCTTACTAGCCCTGCTGTATTGATTCACGTTTTTATTTTTCTCTAAACAAATTGGATGTTATTTTGTTTGTGACTCTGTGCATGTGATACAAGAAGATGGAGCAACAACAGCAACTTCTACATTTTTGCGATTCAAAGCATCCCTTGGTCTTCATTCCAGACTACAGAGGAGGAGATATTTGTTGTGGGTGCCAAGAATCTGTTCATGGTCCTATCTACTGCTGTCCTCAAATTGGATGCCCTTGGTACCGTCATCATAAATTATGTGCGGAAGTACCCCTTGGGTTGCACCATCCCTTGCACCCATTACATCCTCTTATTCTTTTTGACGAAAAAACTGTTTATCCTGAAGAGAAAGAAAAGAGCAGATGCCAAGTCTGTAAAGAATCTCGCAACGAATACACTTATCGCTGTTACCGTTGCGACTTCAACCTTCACATGAAATGTGCTGTTTTGCAACTTGAAGCTGAATTCCACGATCACCCATTGACTCCCTTGGGCAAGTCAATCACATTCACTTGCGACATTTGCGGCAAAGAAGGCAAGGGTGTGCCCAATCATTGTGCCACATGCTGTTTCTGGATTCATAGAAGCTGCGCTTCTTTCCCACGCAGACTCAAGGTTGTACGTCACAAGCATCCCCTCCACGTCACCCATTCTTCTCTTGAACTCCGTGAATCCGACTCCCGATTTTGTCAACTCTGTGTTCGAAAGGTGGACACGCGCTACGGGCTTTACTATTGCTCCAAATGCGATTTTGTTGCCCACCTCAATTGTGCTATAGACGGGAGAAACAGGGAGGACATAAATTTGCTGGAACTTAAAGATGAGGAGAACGAAGATGCAGAGTTCGATCAATCTGTTGAGTCAGCAACAGCTTACAAAGTCAAAAATATCAAAGTGGGGGAGGACGGAACTGAAATAGCCACAGAAATTGAACACTTCAGTCATGAGCATGACTTAAAGCTCACTGATGAGGAGGTTCACAATAACGAAAAATGCGACGGGTGCGTAAGAGCCATTTCCCCTCCTTTTTACAATTGTGCTAAGTGTAGCTTCTTTCTTCATAAATCTTGTGCTAATTTACCAATGAAAAAGAAACACTGGCTTCATCAACACCCACTCATCCTCCTCCCAAAGCCATTTTCATTGAAGAGTTGGTTTGAGTGTGATGCCTGTAATAGGTCCTTCTATGGCTTTTCCTATAGATGTAAGGAGTGTGATTTTTATCTCGATGTTCAATGTAGTTTGGTCCAAGAAATCTTTACCCACGAAGGTCATAAGCACCAACTCATCCTCTCCTACACAAGCTTTGAACAGAGTTGCAGTAGTTGTGGTGATAGAAGATATCTAGTATTCCGTTGTACCAGTTGTGAATTTGCACTTGACTTTAAATGTGCGACACTACCACAAACCACAAGGTATAAACAACATGAGCATCCTTTCACTCTCAATTATGTAGCTGAAGATGACTCTGGTGAATATTATTGTGATATTTGTGAACAAGAACGAAACCAAAACCATTGGTTCTACTATTGTGCAAATTGCACTTATCCTGCGCATCCTAAATGTATTTTTGGAAAATACCCAGATTTGAAGTTTGGAGGCATTTACACATTTGCTTGTCACCAACACCCCCTTACTTTCATTGAGGAAACTAAAGATGACCCTCCATGTCACATATGTAATTTTTCTTGCGAAAAGTTGATCTATCAATGTGTACCATGTAATTTCCACATCCACTGGTATCATGTATAGAAAGGACAAATGTGGTTTTAATTCTAATTTTTACATTTTCCTTTTGGGTTGAGCACTAGTTCTTTATTATTAAAATGAATGTATTATTACAACAGTAAAAAATGGGCCTCTTTCACCTTTTATTACATTAAGTTGAGACTATTAGTGTGAATTTATGTTTTATTCAAAGAAGTCTTCTTTCCATTTCTTGACATTACTTACAACATGAACTTTGCTTAGAAAATAAAACTAAGACCTCAGAATCTTATTGTGAAGAAAATTTAAATTTATAACAATATATTATTAAACCTAGAATTATATTGACTGATCGTATGATTTTGCAATTATCTTATAGTCAAAATATGCAACTTTGGTAGGAGTAAAAGCTGAATTTAACCAAAAGTCATTCATTCATGCTTTCTAAACTTCACTGTTAGATTTGATTCTTTGTAATTTTATGTTTTATTTTACACATGATTCTTTGATTAGAATTTCCTTATCTACTCCTATATTTTATCTTTTAAAAGATCATATATAGCTTGAAGCTTCTCTTATGATGTGTCTTTCTCATGTTTTATTGATGGAGTTCATAGTATGACAATTGTTGTTCCAAGTGATTGTTTGATTTGGAGCAGTTTGTTGTTGCAACATATTAGAGATTGGTTGGTTTTAGAAGCCATACTTGTAAATTGAATCCTTCCATTATATTGGCAACATATCAGGAACTATTTATTGGTGGCACTGGAATTTCTTCTCAAGATATATGTATAGTGACATGCTGCCACGCTATTTGGGAGTTTTCTAGCATCTATTATGTTGTGTTTGGTAATCCTTGGCATGTTTGGCCTGATGGTACTGTTATTGGTGCCTTGTTAATGAGATGCTAGGTAATGTTACACTGAAGCTTTTAATTAATTGTCATTTCAGTCATTATATTTCAAATATGTCCTGTAGAAACTAGAAATCTTTATCTGAGTTGGGAAAGTTGCATCAGTTAAGTTTGATCCATGTTAAAATTCAATGAGATTACCTTTAGTTTTAGAAATTGATCTCAAAGGACCTCCAATTTTATATGCACTTTGACCCAATGAGTTCAGAAGAATATCTACTTGTTAGGTGTCATCCCTCATTTGTGACCACTTTGATATATGCAGTGTGGAGGTATTTGCCATGCACATTTGCACAAATCCGCATGCATATCCACTTCTATAAACATTAACCACGAAAGCATTCACCCCATTCTATAAAATTTATTGTACACATACATTGGATTTGAATACCTTCATAAGAATATATATATATGATTTTAAGCAGTATGACCAATGCTTTCCCTTTAACCTACTATAGAAAGGGCAAATGTTGTTTTAATTTTAATTTTTATATTTTTCTTTCAGGTTTAGCCTTAGTTTTTTATTGTTGAGTTGAATGTGCTATTAGGGCTGTCCACTAGTTTAGTTCAATAATGGACAGCCAAGTTGCTGTCCTCGTTAGTGAAATTAATAAACAATCTTCAAATTTTATACTATTCGCTAATGTTAGCAAAAGAATGCTATTTGCACACTTTGCTATACACCTGTTTTTCACACCCGACCTTAGACCTTCATTGCAAATTAAAACCACATTTCCTTGAATTTCTAACTGCAATAAGTTTTTCCTGTGTTACTCAAAAGTCTGTAATAGTGAGTTGAAGATCTTCTCTTGTTAGCTCATTCTATATTGACTTGGTATGTAGATCGTGTCATAATCACATACATGTTATAAGATGCCATACTTATTTATATTGGGACCTTTTTTTTCCTCCCTTTTGTGAAATAGTATGCAGACTATAATGTGGGCCATTTAATTATCAAGGCATAATATCAAATATGGCCATTTAATTGAGGTTACCCATTGGACACAAGGTGTTTGAGGAAATGTCCTCCTTTGGGCTCTTTGATGGTGGGCGATAGCTTTCTTTGTCAGCTTGTCAAAGTATTCACAAATAAAATATCAGTTTTTTGGAAGTGTTTTGTTGGTAACCTTTTTCTACACTAATACTTGAATTAGGTTGAGATCATATGAATGTCACTTTTTCTACTTAATATTACATTAGAAGGGGGTGTATGCTAATTTGTGTTGAGATTGACACTGTGAGACGTTTATATGCCCATTGGCTATGGAAATTGAGATATGACAATGGAGCATGTCAGAGATGATTCTTGGGTTCTCTAAGGGGGTCTCACAAAGTTAGTGAGCATTTACATTGGGAATTGTACTCTTTCGTTGATATAAAATGGCAGTTGTTTGATCAGCTAGAATTTCAACTGCCTCCTGCTGAAAGAAAATCTTATTTGCTAATGATAACAACAGAATCGCATCTTGGTGTATTGGTTAGGACTTGTACTCTTTTCAAGGGGTGCAACATAGGATTTTGCTGGGATTGTTCTAAACATGTAGCAATCCTCTCTCCTAAACTTAAGAATTGATGAATTATTCATACAAATACTTGCTTAATGGTTGTCAGACTTTTACCAGTCAAGTGTCTTTAATGTTTCTTGTGAGTGATAAGATTAAACCAAGGTCAATGATTATATGCAATTTAAAAAAGGGCATCATGCCCCCATGATGGTTGGTTCTTATCATTTATTCACGAAAGAAGAACAAAAGATGAAACTATCGAATGGCCAGTACAACTTTCTTTGGTTGTTGTTGTTGTTGTTGTTGTTGTTTTTCTTTTCTTTTTTTAAATTTTGACTGAGAGATTTTTTCCCTGTTGATTGGGTGATTTGCTCTAATGCAATAATAGGGTAACACTAATGGAGAAAGGTTGTTTAGTGTCTCTCTATAATTGGATGCTACGTAAAACATATATAATATCAAGGTGCTGGCTTCCTTCTATCTAGGCTTTTCACCTATATTTTACGTGCCAGGAGATGGCAAAGGAAGCAGACCTTCTTAATGACAACCACTTCAAACCAAATATTACACAATTCACAATCTCAGTAACGAGGTTTGCACAGTGCATATATCTATCACATGCCTGAATTTATATATTAAGAATAAGTCCTATCAATTTGTTTATATATATGTATGTGCAGGTTTGTGTGAACAACAAAAAATATACAAGTAGTGAAGCTTCAGACTAAGAATGATATTAATTTGACATCCTTGGACAAGATGTACTTGAAGCGGGAAGGAAAAGTCTTGATAGAGTAAATTCCATTTGTGGCTCAATATCTGGTGGGAGAACAGATGTGTAATTTTCCAGCAAATGTTAGATTGGTTGCCAAAGCTCTAGAAAGAAGAAACCAGGACTGGTAAAAAAAACCCTCCCCCCTCCCCACCTCTCTTTCAAGACGCCCTCCTTCCTATGCATACATTTATATGGAATGTCAATGATGTACTTGTGGTTATAGTTACATACACATGATCTTTTTTATGGCATCAAGTCCCATTTATTCCTATTTGCACAAGGTGCACTCAATTACATAAAGGATGAAGAATCAATCTTTCATTGCATGACAAATGTATAATTGACTTCAAGCCCTTAGAATCTGCGTTATAAATATTGATTCATGTTGATGGTTTTCTTCTAGATGGTGTCCTATAATTCATTCTTCTCAGTTGTTGCATTTGAAACCATGTAGACCATGCTATATGGTTTGTATCCCAAACTCCTGGAAGTTGTTCAACAAGTCTGAAATCTTAATTGCCCTTACTTAATATTTATATCTACTCAACTAATCCTTAATCCCAATTCAATTTGGGTTGGCTATGAATTTTTATTAACTAATCACTCAAGATATTCAATAGAACCTCACTAACTGTGTCATACCCCAAGTTGGTGAAAGAGAAACTGGCACCATTATTTAACTAGAAATCTTCCAGGTGGACCCAAAACTTCTAAATTTGTAGTCAAATTTTGTTATGGATGGAAGGTTGATGTAACACCAATGTTGCTCCATTATTATGTGCTGTTCATTCCTTGGAAATAAGTTCTTGAACAAGGAAATCTAATGTGCAAAACTGATGCTTTTCTAAGCTTCTTAATTTATTCAGAGTTATGTTAAAACTCGTGGAAAGATTTCCAAAAGAACTTAGTGTTGGTGATGATTAAGTACAGGGCTTGAACGTTCTTGCAAATTATGCTGTGAACTCAAAACTTGAATACAAACTTGATAATTGGTGGTTTGAAGATGTTTCATTTAATCATTTCTTTGAATAGATCAATTTAACAGTTAAGGTAAAGGGATGAGATCAGATTTACAGGATCATGAAGAGCTCATTGGACTGCAAAATGGCTTTCCAGAATCATTTTTGGGCTTCACAATTTGGCTTCCAAACATCTAAACCCCAATTACTAAAACTTACAACTAAATGCTTGTTTAATGTACTCCATGTAGCGGAAATTTTAGTTTTTTGCAATTTTCTTTACACCTTCTCAAGGTTGGTTTTAAATATGAACATTAATCCTGAATTATTGAATATGCTGGAAAGAATTGCTTCTGTGTTGGAGCAGTGCATGCTCCAGATCTCTTGGTTAAGAATTATGGAGACAATGAAAGTGGTTATGGTGTGGGCATTGTTATTAGGGTGCTAGTATGTGATGTTTCTTTTCTTTGAAGCAAATCCGCACCAAAAATATTTTCTATTGGAAGATTTATAGATGGTTTTCTAATTCTAGTTGCAATGGATGAGAACCATGGTGCAAAAAGTTTTCAATCACTTGCAGAAACAATGCCAAAAGATGATCAGCAGTGTGATAAAAACTGCTATAGTCATCGACACGTATTCAAGGTATGGAATTTTTTCTTTTCCAAATGATGATTATATTATCTAAAAATTAAGCTTCTGAGAGAGTGAGACCTTTTAACATCATAAAATAGGGATTTGCTTTGACTAAAAGAATCATTGTGGTATCATATTTGTGTTTTTTATCCATTTTAAAGCTTAGTGGCTATTGATCTCCTTGAATAAATTTCAAAGCTTAGTCCTGCGCAATCAGTGTTGTGTTTGAATGATATTCATTTTATTGATAGACTTTAATAACAACATGATTCATCGTCTTAGAGTAAGAAAACATGACAAGGTCAATGACAGCTTTTGGATCAAATCACCAAAGAACGATGACTCAGGTAAGTATTAGTGTTTCTAAAGGGCTAAAGAAGGCGGAGAAAGAGAGGGGGGGGGGGGGAATGAATCTGTAGAAAGAGATATAAAGATAATGTAGAAAGAGCTTCATACAATTAAGGTGCAACTAATTGGATTACAAATATGTTAGCTAAAGATGCAAAGACAAGTGAAGTGATCAACCAATTAGATGGGAAAACTTAGCTTTGTAAGGAAACAAATTTCTGCTGGGATATCTGATTTTGCTTCATCGATTTTTTATTTATTTATTGAGAAAATATAAAAGTTATTTTTTAGGAATTTGAAACTTATATATTTGCCTCTTCTTAATATTTTGCAGAGTAAAACAGGAAATTTTCAGTACCATGGCCTAGCTATTTTTGTCATATTCCTTATAATGGTTAGGTTACATTTTTCTAGAGAACTTTCTGTTGGTGTCTCCAAGATTAGTCCATTAAGTTGTATCATTAAACTTGTGGGTGTGAACAATTGAATTACATTTGTCAATGATTTTTCTATCCAAATTAAGAAAAGAAAACCAATGTGATGGATGCTCTATGACTTTAATGTTCTGGCGATTGGGGTTGGCACTGGGCAGCCGCCACTTGTACATAAAAAGATATTACCAAACTGTTTCCATTGTAAATGCAACTTGGACTATTCATGACTATAGAGTGTATCAAGACCCAAAGAAAACAAAAACAAAATTTATGAAATTTATGCATCTTGGACTATTCATTACTTATAGTGTATCAACTTGGATTTAAAACCTTTTTATTTATTTTTATTGCAGTGTCCTTTGATTCACCCCTAGAGAGTAAACCCTAAACACCTTCAATTGCCCAAAAACATGTACTGGGTAAGTGATGGTGTGTGGATGGTTGAACCAGGGCATTCTAGCTGGGATGTTGGTCCCCTGACTGACACTCTACACCCTCTTGGGCAAGATTAATGAAATGTTTTCTTGCCTGCTAATTGGTCTTACTAGTACTTAGGGGTGGTTATTTGGAATAGAAAATTAGAAAATGAAGGAGGAACTGTGGAAGCAAATTTATATATACACTCTTGCTCTTTATAAGAGCCAAATAGATCCATCATGAGTCAACTTAATTAGAACAAGTTAAAAAGGCATAGAGGAGCAGAGAACATCACATCAATATGTTCAACCATTTGTGAAAAACCATGTTTCTTGTTGGAGAATATATTAGAAGCAGCTAAAAGATTTGGTTGAAATTGCTCATTTACTAGTGCCCATACATGAACTTAACCAGCTTCATTTAAGACTAAAAATTTGTGCTCTTCATAGGTTGTGAATTTTTAATATCCAATTACCTTGATATTTAGTAAGCATGATTGTTATAAAGAAGACATTCAATCAAATGGTGGGTTTTGCAAAATATATAAGTTTATAATTAGAAAAGGCCCTAGGTCATTTGGTCATCATGGGCTGCAAGCTGGAAAGTTTGTATTTTGAAGCTCGATTGGTCAACTAGGGTTGAGCTTGGGGTCGAGGTTCACTTTACCTCGATTGATCAAGCAGCTGTCGAAGCTTCAAAACTTCACTTTATTGGTTTAGTGTCTCTCTATAAATAGATGAGATTGTTGAGCATATATAATATCAAGGTGTTGGCTTCATTCTATCCACGCTTTTCACCTTTATTTTAAATGCCAGGAAATGGTGAAAGGAAACAACCTTCTTAATGTCATAACCGCTTCGAACCAAATATTACCCAATCTCAGTAAGTAGGCCTGCACAGTGGCTATGTCTATCACATGCCTGAATTTATATATAAAGAATAATTCCTATCAATCTGTTTTTATATGTATGTACAGGTTTGTGCGAGCAACAAGAAATATACAACAAGTGAAGCTTCAGACAAAGAATGACATATTAGTTTGACATCCTTGGACGAGATATGCTTACGGTGGAAAGAAAAGTCTTGATAGAGTAAATTCCATTTGTAGGTCAATATCTGGTGGGATGCATTACAAATGTGTCATTTTCCCAGCAAATGACAACTTGGTTGCTAAAGCTCTAGAAAGAAGAAACCAGGCCTGGTAAAAAAAAACCCCTCCTCACCGAAAAATTTTATATGGAATGTCAATGATGTACTTGTGGTCATAGTTACATACACATGATGCTTTAATGGCAACTAGTCCCACTGATTCCTATTTGCACAAGGTGCACTCAATTACTCTAATTTCTTAATAAAGGATGAAGAATCAATCTTTCTTTATATGACAAATGTATAATTAACTTCAAGCCCTTTAGAATCTCCATTACATATATTGACTTATGTAGATACTTTGCTTCCATATGGTGTCCTATATTCAGTCCAAAGAAGAAGAAAAAAAAAACATGGCAGATGAATTAATTCATTCTCCTTTGTTGTTGCATTTGAAACCGTGTTATGTTGCTTGTATCCCAAAATCTTGGAAGTTGTTCAACTAGTCTGAAAAACAAAGTTTTAAAAACCTTAACTATTACATCTTAATTGAACTTACTTAATATTTAAATCAACTCAACTAAAACCTTAATCCCAATAGAATCTCACTAGCTGCATCATTACCCCAAGTTGGTGAAAGAGACACTAGCCACATTATTTAACTAGACAATCTTTCAGTTGCACCCAAAACTTCTGAATTAGTAGTCAAAGTTTGTTATGGAAGGAAGGTTGATTTAACACCAATTTTTTTATTTATTTATATAGGGTTTAACACCAATTGCTCCATTACATTGTGCTGCTCATTCTTGGAAATAAGTGACATCTTGGACAAGGAAATCTAATGTCAAAAACTGAGGCTTTTCTTTAATTTTTACAGAGTTACTCAAAGCCTGCAAAAATCTAAAAGAACTTAGTTTTTGTGATGATTATGTGCAGGGCTTGAATGTTCTAGCAAATAATGTTGTGAACTCAAAACTTGAAGACAAACTTGATAATTGGTGGTTTGTAGATGATTCATTTCTTTGAGTAGATCAATTTAATAAAGTCATTCAAACTATTAAAAGTAAAGGGATGAGATTAGAGTTTGTAGGATCATGAAGAGCTCATTGGACTCCAAAATGACTTTCCCAAGTCACTTTTGGGCTTCACATTTTTGGCTTCCAAACATCTAAGCCCCCAATCACAAAGAATTACAACTGAATGCTTGTTTAATGTGGTCCATGTTGCAGAAAATTTAGCTTTTATTTTTTGCAGTTTTCTCTACGCCTTTTTAATGCTGGTTTTAAGGATGAAAATTAATTCTGAATTATTGAATATGCTAGAAAGAATTAATTCCATGTTGGAGCAGTGTCATGTTCCAGATCTCTTGGTTAAGAATTATGGAGACAATGAAAGTGGTTATCGTGTGGGCATTGTTATTAGGGTGGTTGAATTTAATGTTTCTTTTCTTTCAAGCAAACCCACACCAAAAATATTTGCTATTGGAAGATTTATAGATGGTTATATTATGCTAGTTGCAAGGGATGAAAACCTTGGTGCAAAAAGTTCAGTCACTTGAAGAAGCAATGCCAGAAGATGATCGGTAGTGTGATAACAACCTCTATAGAGCCATTGACATGTGTCTCAAGGTATGGATTATTTTTTTTAAAGCTTAGTAGCTATTAATCTCGTTAAATAAATTTTAAAGCTTAGTCCTGCACAATCAGTGTTGTATTTGAATGATATAGCATTTATTGATAGACTTTAAGAACATGTAACCTCACATTTTGACCAGTCATAGAAGCAGTTAAATTTATGTTGCAAATGACCATTCTTTTGGGACCAATTATGCAGGCACACACCCTAGCTTGAATGAAGAAGAAAAAGCAAGTGTATGTAGAACCCTGGAATTCCATAGACCATAACAAGTAGCACGTGAGCATGTGATGAAGAATGACCACTTGCCCTTGAAAATAACCACATGATTCATCTTCCTAGAGCAAGGTAACATGACAAGGTCAATAACAGCTTTTGGATCAAATGACCAAAGAACGAATATTCAGGTAATTATTGGTGCTTCTGAAGGATTAAAAGAGGGAGTGATGAATCCGCAGAAAGAGATAAAGATAATATAGAAAGGGCTGACATAATGAATGTTAAGAATATAAAGAGAGAGAGAATGACTGAATAGTCAGTATAATATTGTGTATCTAACAATGTACAAAAGAGAGCCTTTATATAGGCTAGGTATGTGTGCAGTACAAGTAATAGAAGTATAGTACAAGTAAAATACTAGGCTAAACCTAATGGGCTAATCTATACACTAAGCTAAGCCCAATGGGCTAATCTATACACTAACATCCCCCCTCAAACTCGAGGTGGCAAGGAAGAAGCCAACTGGAGTTTGGATATAAGATCTCGAAGATGACCAGGTGGGTGAGACTTAGTGAAGATATCAGCAGGCTGGTCAGCAGATGAGATGGAGAATAACTTGAGATTGCCTTTCTTGAGATGCTGGCGAGTAATGTGGCAGTCGATCTCAATGTGCTTGGTGCGTTCATGGAAGACATCATTATGAGCAATGTAGATAGCACTACGATTGTCACAATAAAGAGGAGTAGCAGTGGGCTGTGGAGCATCCATGTCAGCCAAGAGCCAGCGAAGCCAGACAAGCTCGCAGGTGGTGTCGGCAAGGGCACGATACTCAGCCTCAGTACTTGAACGGGAAACAACATCCTGCTTTTTGCTACGCCATGAGACAAGAGAAGTACCTAATAGGAAACAGAAACCTGTGATAGAGCATCGATCAGTCGGATCACCGGCCCAGTCCGCATCTGAATAAGCATGAAGCTCAAGAGAAGACCGAGAGGAGTAGTGTAGACCATGATAAAGTGTACCCTTGACATATCGGAGAATCCGAAGAACAGCAGCATAGTGGACAGAACGAGGGGCATCCATGAATTTACTAACCATACCCACGGCATGTGAAATATCTGGACGAGTAACAGTGAGATAGATCAGACTACCAACTAACTGACGATAGCGAGTAGCATCAGATAGAGGTTCACCATCCAAGGGTGTGAGCTTGGCATTGTATTCCAAAGGAGTGGAAACAGTCTTGTTGTCAGTGATGCCGGCTTTGGAGAGAATATCAGAAGCATATTTAGCTTGGGAAAGATAGTATCCAAATCTTTCATCTCAAAATGCTGACTAAGGAAGTGCTGGAGAAAGCGGATACCTGCAGAATCATCTCCAGTAATAATCATATCATCAACATAGAGAAGAATAAGAGTGATACCAGCAGAGGATCTTCGGACGAAGAGAGCAGTGTCATGAGGACTCGAAGTGAAACCCTGCTGAGCAACAACTGAGCTGAACTTTTCAAACCAAGCTCGAGGAGCCTGCTTGAGGCCATAAAGAGCACGGCGAAGGCGACAAACTTGACTGCCTGAATGTGGATAGCTAGGGGGTGGTTGCATGTACACTTCTTCTTGAAGGTCACCATTGAGGAAAGCATTCTTCACATCCATTTGATAAAGAGGCCAACGGCGAACAGCAGCCACAGCAATGAGACATCTGACAGATGTAAGGCGAGCAACAGGAGCAAATGTTTCCTCATAGTCAATGCCATACTCTTGGGTAAAGCCCTTGGCAACTAGGCGAGCCTTGTATCGTTCAACAGATCCATCAGCCTTGGTCTTGATCTTGTAAACCCATCTACAACCTACTACAGACTGACCAGGAGGCAAATCAACCATATCCCAAGTGTGATTTTTATGAAGGGCATCTAGTTCATCATTCATAGCTTGCTGCCAAAGAGGGTCAGTATGGGCCTCACGATAGGTGTGAGGTTCATAGAGGGTGGCAAGGGCAAAAGAGCAGTGATAATCAGAGAGATAAGGGGGAGGAATGCTTACCCGAGTGGAACGACGAAGTTCAGGACCATCAGGAGACTCAGGAGAGGGTGGTGCCACAGGATCCGAGACAGGCAGGTCATATGCCGGAGACAGAACCGGAGATGAGTCGTCTGGAGAGGCAGCCGATGTTGAAGAATCCTCCACAAGTTCAGGATAGAGAGGGAGGAAAAGATCAGTAAAAATGGGAGACTCAGAGGAAGAGGATGTAGAAAACTGCTGAAGACTCGTAAAAGGACGATGTTCCCAAAACTCAACATGACGAGAGACACGAAGACGATGAGAAATGGGATCATAGCAGCGAAACCCCTTTTGAGATACACCATAACCGAGGAAACAACAGAGACGAGCACGAGGTTGGAGCTTTGTTCGTTCATGAGGAGGAAGAGAGACAAAGCAAGCACAACCAAAAACCCGAAAAGAGGAGTAGTCAGGGGTTTGACCATAGAGAAGCTCAAATGGTGATTTGTTGTGTGTAGTTGGTGAAGGGATACGATTAATGGTGTATACAGCAGTGAGTGCAGTCTCACCCCAAAAGCGCTCAGGAAGAGAGGCAGAAATGAGAAGGGTGCGGACAACATCAAGAATATGACGATGTTTTCGTTCTGCACGACCATTTTGTTGAGAGGTGTAAGGACAAGACCGCTGAGTAAGTGTACCATGATTGTTTAAAAAGGATAGGAAAGATTTATCATTATATTCTTGAGCATTATCTGATCGAAAAACTTTGACGGTGCGATTGAACTGTGTTTGAATCATTTTATGAAATGTTTGGTAAATAGACACAAGTTCAGACCTATGATGAAGCAGATAAATCCAAGTATATCGAGAAAAATCATCCACAAATATGACAAAATATCTAGATCCCCCCTCAGTAGGAACAGGTGCAGGACCCCAAATATCAGAATGTATAAGATCAAAGGGTGCAGAAGAAAATGAGTCATTATTATTAAAGGGTAATTTTGTTTGTTTGCCAAAATGACAGGAAGTACAATCAAATTTTTGAAACTGAACTGAACCTAAATGACCTTGAGAAGCTAACAACTGAAGACGAGATAAGGATGGATGACCAAGACGAGCATGCCATAGATCAGGTGAGGAGGTGGTAGTGGTAGCAGCTGCAGAAACAACTTGTGAAGGAATCTTCAAGTCACGAACCTCAAACATGCGACCAACCTTACGGCCTGTCCCAAGCACTTGACCTGTCCGGGGATCCTGCACATCCACACCATGATTAGTAAAGAGAAGATCTACGCCTAATTCACAAAGTTGACCAACAGAAAGCAAATTGAGGGATAACTTTGGGATATGAAAAGTGTCACTAAGGGATAAACAAGGAGAAGAGATTGTTCCTTTATGACTAACAGGCATAGGAGTTCCATCAGCAGTGTAAATGGTGATTGGATGTTCTAAGGGTGCCTTATCAGAAAATTGGGATTCATCA
The DNA here is from genome assembly GCA_030445155.1 of Quercus variabilis. Classification (NCBI taxonomy): domain Eukaryota; kingdom Viridiplantae; phylum Streptophyta; class Magnoliopsida; order Fagales; family Fagaceae; genus Quercus; species Quercus variabilis. Next base: position 8,242,712 of record CP129447.1, read on the forward strand.
GGAGTCATATGGTTACAACATGCAGTATCAAAAAACCAAGGTTGTTTACCTGAGGTGACAGAAAGGGCAGTGGAAGTGCGGGATAAAACCTGTTGAACAACTGCCTCAATATCAGCCGTAGTAAGTGAGGAAGTCAAAGATGGACCTGTAGGAACCGATGGATCTGAAGGACATACAGCAGCTGCCCGAGGAAGAGAAGCTTTATTGTGCTCTTGCACAAATTTCTGCAGTTTGCGACAAACTGAGATGTCATGGCCTTTAGCACGGCAAAACTCACAACGAGTACCTTTGGAAGACTGAGAGGTGGGACGCCCAGAGTTTATCCGTGGAGGAGCAGTGAATGCAGCAATGGGAGGCTGTGGAGATGGTGTAGCCAATACATGATCAGATGATGACATGTGATAAGCAGGCCGACGGTTTTCCTCAGAGATGAGCTCCTTCACTGCAGCATCAAGAGAAGGAGTAGGAAACCGGCTAAGCAGAGAAGCCCTAGTAGGCTCAAAATCCTCACGCAAACCCATCATGAAGTGCATAAATTTACGGCGATCTCGATATTTGGCAAAGAGCTCAATGTCCTTAGAACACACTAGTGGAGGATCTGCAGCAGAGAGTTGTTCCCACATAGTAGAAGTCTGAGAATAAAAATCAGAAATGGACTGACCTGTCTCTTGTCGCATTTGATAAAGTTTTGATTCAATGTGGAACTCTAAGCTTGAATCATTAGTACAATTGTAGCGATCAGCCAAAAACTTCCAAGCAGCCTCAGCAGTCTCAAGACGAGGAAGAAGATTATGAATGGAGGGAATAGAGGTATTAATAAACCAAGACAAGATCTTACTTTGAATACTCTCCCATTCCTCTCGGCGATCTTCATAATCATCTGTTGTAACAGTAGTCGTGGAAGACTCTTCAGCGGCTATGACTTTGGACTTAGGGTTTGGTACTGGCTTAGGAATTGAACCAGTCACATATCTCCACAGTTTACGACCCTTGAGAAAAACAGTCATATTCTGAGACCATGCATGATAGCTAGTAGGACCATCCAACATAATGGTGATCGGACGTATGATGTCGCGTTCATTTTGTTGAGCCATAATGAAGAAAATGACCCAAAAAATGATATTTAGAGACCTCAAATGCAGAAACGGAGCCCAAAATCGGAATCTACGCGAAAAACTGAGCAAGACAGGTCCTGCTGAAAAATTTTGACCACGGTCAAAGTCAACGGTCAAAGTCAAAGTCAACGGTCAAAGTCAACGGTCAACGGTCAACTGCTGATGCTGACGTGGATGCTGACGCAGGACGATGACGTGGGATGATGACGTCACCCTAGGGCTGACGTGGCAGTCCGTGAAACGGAGCAGGGCGCGTGGAGGCGCGTGGCCGGCGCGTGTATGGCGCGTGAAGCGAGTGGACCGGCGCGTGAAGCGCGTGTAAGGTATAGACGGCGCGTGGAGGCGCGTGGAGGCGCGTGCTGGTGAGGCAGAAACTTCTGGCGGCGCGTGGGGGCGCGTGGAGGGTTGTTTCTGGCAGATTTTTGTTGGGTTTTGCTCGGGACTGTCAGATCTGTCAAAGTATGCCTTTACTTTGGCGGTTTGATCAACAAATTGACGAAATCCGAGTGTTTTAGGGTTGTGGGCGTGACGGCGGTGACTCGCTTCTGACAGTGACTACCGGATGAAGGCGAGGGCAGCGGAATAACGCCGGAGATGTCCACTGGAACCAGAAAATCAGAGGAAAGGCTCTGATACCATGTTAAGAATATAAAGAGAGAGAGAATGACTGAATAGTCAGTATAATATTGTGTATCTAACAATGTACAAAAGAGAGCCTTTATATAGGCTAGGTATGTGTGCAGTACAAGTAATAGAAGTATAGTACAAGTAAAATACTAGGCTAAACCTAATGGGCTAATCTATACACTAAGCTAAGCCCAATGGGCTAATCTATACACTAACAATGAAGGTGCAACTGATTGAATTATAAATGTGTTAGCTAAAGCTGCAAAGACAAGTAAAGTGATCCACCAATTAGAAGGGAAAACTCAGCTTTGTAAAGGGAAAAAAAAAAAATTGGTTGGAAATCTGATTTTGCTTTATTGATTTTTTTTTTAATATAAATAATTTTGTTTTTTTATATAAATAATTTTGTTTTATTGTAATTGAAGTGTGCCTTGTCATTTTTGGGAATGACTTGTGTTCAATGGCCAGTTGCCACTGGACATGTTAGGATATGGACATGTGTCCAAGATTGTACACATGTTCGCATCACAACGTGTCCAGTGGCACTGGTCACTGGACACAAGCTCCCCCGATTATTTTTTTTGGTTTTTTTTGACAAAATAGAAAAGTAATTTGGAAGGAATTTGAAACTTTATATTTGCCTCTTAATATTTTGCAGTGTAAAAAAGGAAATTTCCAGCACCATGGCCCAGCTATTTCTGTCATATTCCTTATTATGGTTACATTATTCTCCAGAATTTTTGTTGGTGACTTGGTGTCTCCAAGACTAGTCCATTAAATTGTATCATTAAATTTCTGTGTGTGGAAGATTTTATTATATTTGTCAATGATTTTTCTATCCAAATTAAGAAAAGAAAACCAATGCGATGGATACTCAGGCTTTTATGTTCTGGCCATGGGGATATCATTTTATTCATACTATTTTAGAAATTGAAGGTAATTGTCCATCTTATTTCATGGTACCAAATTTTCATCTTTCAACCATGAACAAACCAAAAGCTTTTTCACATAATATTATAATGTTTACCAAATTTCAAATAAGAGAGTAAAAATTTAAAAATCAACATTATATAAAACTAAATTATACTAACTCAAATCATTCACTAGCTAAAAAAAAAAAAAGACCCTCAAATCATTCGCGTGTATAGTCCCCAGATGGAATAAATAAAAAGTTTTTTTTTTTTTTTGAGAAAGAATAAATAAAAAATTTATCAAATGACATTTTCTCATTTTTTCAACGTGTTTGAATTCCCCTATTTACTTATCATGTATCAAAAGAAAATTAGAATAATAACATAATTATGCCTATAATTTCCTTTTAAGTAAGACCCACCTTTTGATTAGGCCATAACCATGGCTCCCCATGACTAACAGATAAGCACCCAACTTCTATGTCATCTGGTAAATAACATTTAGGGATGTTCACCAAATTGCAAAAACTGCACCAAAACCGTTCGCAAAATGGTATAACTGCACTGCACCGCAAGTAATATTGCACCACACCGCATAGTGCAATGCGGTTTTCGGTTTTATAATAAGAAATCCGCACAAACCGCACCGCACTGTACCCTCTCTATATATTAATATATTTAATTGTTTTTAATATTAAATATATTATTAATAGTTTAATAACCCTAGTTTTCCAAAAAAAGAAAATAATTTGATAATCCTAACAAGTATTGATTAAGAAAACAAGTATTGATTAAGAAAGCTAGCTCAAAATAAAGAAAAACTAGCTCAATAGTTTAAAACTTGGATCAAAACAAAGGGAAAATTAGTTTTGGGCTAGGTAGAAAAGACCCAAAATTTGAAAAATATACAAACTTCAAATCATTCAAACCGCATCTTATACACCGTATCGTATATGTGACCGCAAAAATGAGGTGCGATGCGGTTATAGTTTTATCTAAACGTTAAACCACACTGCACCACGTCACACCGCACCGCACATGTAACTGCAAAAATAAGGTGCGGTGTAGTTAAATGCGGTGCTAAAAATGACCCAAAATTGCACCGCACTGCACCACGAACACCCTATTAACATCCCTTGGATCGCTATGCTCTATTCTTGTCTCCACCTTGACTTTCTCCAGGGACAAAAACTAAATAAGAAACTATATGATTTTTCAATAAAAACCTTATTTATTTCTAATAAAAAGATAAAATAAAAAATTAAGATTTGAAAATTCTTAGCCCAAAAAAACCTTTATAAATAAAGGTAATATGGGAAATAAAAGTAACTTTTATTTTTTAATATCTTTTTTTGCATATTTCAAGATAAACCATTATATGTGGGGGAAAAAACTATTCTAAACCATGAGGTACCATCATTAGCTGATGATTCAAATTATGATCCACTATAATCATTAAATAAATTACAACTCTAATAATACCCCATGTTAATTACTTAATTATTAAATATGTTACATGATTAAAAAATATGCTTGAATTGTCATTAAAAGGGTTTTAAAAATTTATTTTCTTAAAAATCCAAAAATTATAAAATGATCAAATAAATTACTATCAAATAAAAAATTAATACATGTTAAAAAAAAAATCACTATAATTGTTAAATAAGTTACATGCCTAAAAAAAGGTGTAGATAATCATCAATGGTTTTCAAAATTTTTTTTTCTTAAAACGTCAAAATTACCGAATGACAAATACCCTGAATCACACACCAAAATTACAGCCAGCACCACCCAACCTTCCGTGTTCCTAAAATACCCATGAAAATCACAGACAATTACCTCTGCCATCAAGTGCAGTGTAAACCGCACGAGGAGGTTTAACGTAGAGGAGGACAAGGGTATATTTGGAATTTTACGAAATCGTGTTTTTCATGCACAATGAGAGCGCGTGCATGCTCTCCTCGCCTTCATCGACGGCCACCAGGATCTTCCGTTCCTATGCTGCCACGTCAGCCATTCAGCTCTTTAATCAGACGGTTGAAAATTGTTGAAGACAAAATTAAAATAAATAAATAAAAGAGAGATGTTACGTCTATAACAATTTTACAATATTTTTACAACAAATTACAGGTGGTTAGTTGTTATTGGTTCAAATTTAAAACTAACACTATGATTACTTTTTTGCCCCAACAATAACAACCAGTAACAACTTGGCACTTAGGATTGTAAAAATGTTGTAGACATATTATTTTTCTAAATAAAAACAATGTTTTTTTTTTTTTTTTTGGTGAATAAAAATTTGGTTGAACAAAGAAACAAAGAAAGCAGAAAGAAATAGATTGAGAGAAAACAAAAGGCAAAAGAGAGTTCTAGAATTCTTTATTTCTGTAATGTAATCCCCACAATACATCATTGAGCTGTGCTAAGCATATATACACAATCAAATAGAGAAAGAAAGGAAGCGTAAATCATGGAGGTTGTTATAACAGATTAACCACCTCTAACACATTATTATCACTACATTTAATCCTAAATATCTGACTTAACCAAACGACAGTGTTTTGAGTTTTAGTGATACGGTGCGTTGGCTTCTTCTTACTATGACACCGTTTTCATCTTGCCTTTTGCAAGTCTGAGAGCATCTGAAGGTTCTTTGTCTTCCTCACCAGGGAGAACTTCATCCTCTGCTATCTTATACTCTTCATCCCCCCTCAAGCTCATGGGGAATTGCCACATGAGTTTGGAAGTCAGCCACTGAAAACAAGGAGAAGCCAAACCCTTGGTCAGAACATCAGCCATTGATCTTGAGAGGCAACAAACTTAACCAGAAGATCATGCCTCAAGACTCTCTCACGAACAAAGTGGAAGTCCACTTCTATATGCTTTGTACGAGCGTGAAAAACAGGATTAGAAGCAATAGCAAGGGCTGATACGTTATCACACCACAAGACAGGAGGATCAGACAGAAAAATACCAAGATCCTTGAGAAGCATTCTAATCCAACAGACCTCAGCAGCACAGGAAGCTAGAGCTCTATACTCTGCCTCAGTGGAAGAGCGAGAGACGGTAGATTGCTTCTTGGCAGACCAGGTGATTGGAGAATTACCAAGAAACACTAAAATACTAGAGATGGACTTTCGATCCATAGGATCACCGGCCCAATCTGCATCACTGTAGGCAGAAAGGACCAATGGACCAGGTGTAAATGCCAAACCTTGATGAATTGAGCCTTGTAAATACCTCAAAATTCTCTTAGCTGCCTGAAGATGATTAGAAGTAGGACTACTCATGAATTGACAAGCCTGTTGGACTGCAAAGGATATGTTAGGTCTAGTGAAAGTCAGATACTGTAAAGCACCCACCATGCTTCTATAAATGATGGATCTTGCAACAAAGGACTATCATTGGCTAGAAGATGAGCATTAGGAGAGCAAGGAGTCTTGCAAGGCTTGCAGCCAGACATGGAAAACTTATTCAGCAAATCCAAAGTATACTTAGTCTGATGAACAAAGAGACCACTAGGTGTATAGTCTATTTGAAGCCCCAAGAAATAATGCAACCTGCCTAAGTCCTTGAGATCAAAATCAGTACCCAACACAGCAAGAAGAGATGTAATAAAGGCACCATGATTACCAGTGACTATGATATCATCCACATAAAGTAAGAGAAAGACCAAATGAGAATCATGATTATAAATGAACAAATTCCCATCAGCACTAGAGGCAACAAAACCAAGATGAAGTAACTGAGAGCTAAACCTCTCAAACCAGGCCCTTGGAGCATGTTTCAGTCCATACAAAGCCTTATGTAAAAGGCAAACATGATTAGGATAGGATTGATCCTCATAACCTTGTGGTTGAGCCATATAAACTTCCTCCTTGAGAATACCATGAAGGAAGGCATTGCTTACATCCAACTGCCTGAGAGACCAACCATAGTTCACAGCAAGAGCAAGCAACAATCTGACAGTAGTAGGTTTGACCACAGGGCTAAAGATTTCCTCATAATCCAACCCATATTGCTGAAGGTACCCCCTAGCCACTAGCCTGGCCTTGTATCTAGCAATAGAACCATCACTGTGCCTTTTAAGTTTATAAACCCACTTACAAGTGACAATATTCTTGTTTGCAGGAGGTGCTACAAGAGACCAAGTCTATTGCTTCAGTAAAGAATTAAACTCAGAATCCATAGCAGCCTTCCATTGAGGGTGCTTAACAGCCACGGCAAAGTATGGAGGCTCCTGAAAGGTGTAATCAGTACCCACCTTAAGAACCTTAGGCTTGTGGATACCTAGTTTTGACCTTGTAACCATGGGATGATTATTAACAGGAATAGAAGAGGATGACTCAGGTGAGACAGACAAAGGGAAAGCAGGAACAGAGGAAGGACTAGAAGAGGAAGAGGAATTGGAATCAGATATACACAAGTCAGATTGAAGAAAAGCAAAAGGAAAGGAATCAGGAAAGGTAGACAAGGGAGAAGAAGAAGAGGATGGAGCAGTAGAAGAAGAAGAACTTGACACATTGGACTTGACAGAAAACCAAGCAGAATCTGAAATAGAAGTAGAGAAAGGAACATTGGGAGTAGTGAGATTAGGCCTATCAGCAAATGGAAAAACATTTTCATTGAATAAAGCATAGCAGGTAATGTATATTTTGTTGGTAGTAGGGTCTAAGCACAAATACCCTTTGGACAAAGGAGGATACCTGAGAAACACACATTCTATAGACCTAGGCTGAAGTTTATGTTTGTTGTAGGGTCTAAGGTAGGGATAGCAGGCACAACCAAATGTCCTAAGAGCTGACAAAGGTGGAGAAACAAAATTGACCATCTCCCAAAGAGAAATAAACCAAAGAGCAGATGATGGCAACCTATTAATGAGGAATGATGCAGTGGAAAAAGCATAGGACCAAAAATTTAGAGGTAAGTGAGACTGATACAGCAAAGCTAAACCAGTCTCCACAATGTGCCTATGTTTCCTTTCTGAGACACCATTTTGTTGAGGAACATAAGGACATGAAGTTTGATGAACAATACCATTATCAAAAAAAAGTTGTTGAAATTGAGAATTAAGGTATTCCTTGCCATTATCAGACCTAAGAATCTTAATTTTAGCAGAATATTGAGTCTCAACCAAATTTTTAAAGTGCTTAAACACAGCAAACAACTCAGATTTCTGTTTGAGTAAAAAGAACTAGGTATATCTAGTGTAATCATCAATGAATACCACATAGTAAGAGTAACCAAATAAAGAGGAAACGGGAGCAGGACCCCAAACATCAGAGTGCACAATTTGAAGCATAGAATTGGATTGGATATCATGTTTATTCAAAGGAAATCTGTGCATCTTTGCACTAATACAAGATGTACAAGAAGAACAACATTCATCAATCTTATTGAAAGTAAAAGCAAGATTTACAGGTTGAATGGCAGAATGGAGAAGTTTTGCACTAGGATGTCCAAGCCTTTTGTGCCAAAGTGAAATTTGAGCAGAAGTAGCTGAAGACACAACAGATGAAGTAGGATGAACTTGAGAAGAAGTGTAAGTAGTGGAAATGGGTGAATTAGAGGACAAGGATGATGATGCAGGAATAGGATAGACACCATCCTTACTCAATCCTTCATAAAGGATCTTCCCTGAAATTAAATCCTGGATAGAGAATCTATAAGCATCAAAATAGCAGAATGCATTGTTTTGTAAACAAAGCTTATGGACAGTCAAAAGATTTGAAGAAAGGTCAGGAACCCTAAGTATACCATCAAGCTTAAAAGTATGAGAAGGAGTAGCCAACTCACCATTGCCAATATGAGTAACAGGCAACTCTTGGCCATTTCCAACAGTCACAGTTTCAGTACCTGAAGTAGGTTGTTGTTGCAAGGAAAGATGAGCAAGATCAGGTGTCACATGATCAGAACAACCAGTATTTGTGAGCCAACCATTAGCTCCATGAACCTGAGCAGAATTAGCCACCATTGCAGCAAGCCTTGATGGAGCATGCTTGCCTTGAAAGGAAAAATCCATCCGGTGATAACAATCAAGAGCTCCATGTCCATTCTTTCCACAAATTTGACATTGTGGTCTCTGATTCTGGCCCTGAAAACTTTGCTGAATCCCTAGAGGTCTTGCTTGACCAGATTGAGGTTGATTGAACTGAGGAGGAGTGTGATTGAAAGGACCATTTGAAGAACCACCACTGAAATTTCCTCCACTGAAATTTCCTCTACCACCACCTCCACGGCCTCTATGATTATTGTACCTGCCTCTACCTCTATGAAACCCTTGAGATTGATAATTTGCAGCCATAGCCATGGAAGTAGTATCAATTAGACCAGACATCTTCTTGATAGCCCTCTCTTCAGCATTAAGAAGAATATTAAGTTCTTCAATTGAAATAACATCACTTCGAGTTCTTATAGCAAAACTAAATGAATCATACTCTGATGGTAGACCATCAAGAGCAACATGAAGCAAATCTTCATCATCAAGAACAACTGATACAGCAGCAAGTCTATCACGAATTTGCTTGATTTTCTGGAAATACACATCAATGGAGTTTGATCCTTTCTTCACTGCATTCAATTCGTTTCTAAGGCTCATCACACTAGACCTAGAAATTGAAGCAAATCGTTTTTCCAGAACTTTCCAAACACCTCTACCAGATTTCTGCCCTACGGTGAGAGCAAGAACCGAAGGAGAAAGTGTGGAGTTGAGAAATGTAAACAAGGCCTGTTCTCGACTCTTCCAAGTGAGAAATGCAGGATTGATTTCAGTTGTAAAATTACCTGAGGAATCCTTCAAGAACTGATCCGGAGCTACAGTAGTTTCATCAATAGCATCAATCATAGAGTAAGTCTCCAAGATTACCTCTATTTGATGCTTCCAAACAATAAAATTTGAGAAATCTAGTTTTACAGTCACCATGAATGACATGTTTGACAGTAGTAACAGTGAGGGATTGATGTGAGTAATGGAATTAACCATTGTAGGTTCTGTGGTTGAAGTGGAAGATGAGGTTGAAGATGAATTTGTAGTTACAGATGCCATGAAAGCTAGGGCTCTGATACCATGAACAAAGAAACAAAGAAAGCAGAGAGAAATAGATTGAGAGAAACCAAAAGGCAAAAGAGAGTTCTAGAATTCTTTATTTCTGTAATGTAATCCCCACAATACATCACTGAGCTGTGCTAAGCATATATACACAATCAGATAGAGAAAGAGAGGAAGCGTAAATCATGGAGGTTGTTATAACAGATTAACCACCTCTAACACATTATTATCACTACATTTAATCCTAAATATCTGACTTAACCAAACGACAGTGTTTTGAGTTTTAGTGATACGGTGCGTTGGCTTCTTCTTACTACGACACTGTTTTCATCTTGCCTTTTGCAAGTCTGAGAGCATCTGAAGGTTCTTTGTCTTCATCACCAGGGAGAACTTCATCCTCTGCTATCTTATACTCTTCAGGTAGCGGTAAATTTAGGGGTGTTCGTGGTGCGGTGCGGTTAACGGGACTGCATATCAAACAATTAAAACATAAGATACCCTGGAACATCAAGTTTGTTGACCATACGGGTTGTAATGCCATGAACATGTGAATTTGGAACAAAGCGTTGAGGGTTTACTAGCGTCTGGAAAGTGCTATTTTCACCACCCTCAAGATCTCTAAGTGCAATCTCATTGATACGTTCATTCTCTCTGCTAAAACCAGTTGTCTTGATGTCAAAAACAATAACTGTCACAAGGCTAGCCAGTTCCTTATTCTCAGCAATCTTTTGTCGAATATCACAGTATTCAATATTTTGGAATTGACTAATTTCTGTCTTATTTACACTAAATGTATCACTTTTTGAAACCAATCCATCTAAAATTTCATGCCCAATGTTGCTTGGTTTGCTTTGCTGGGTGGTTTTATTTCTTCCCTCTGTGTTTGTAAATACAGGTCTTCGAGTCCATTTCCTATTGTAACCTCTATCAAGCCCATAGATATTAGAACCAAGTGGCCTAAAGCTAGAACTCTTTTTGTTAGTCCTACTCAAACTGTGGAAGCTTTCCCTCCAAAAAGTAGCTAAGGTGGGGATTCTACATCTGGGAACTTGCAAGATGGAAAAGCATATGGAACCTGTCCTCATCTTAACTCCGAAACTATAGAAAAGCAAGGTTCCTATACAGTTGTAAATTCCACATAACACACAATCAATCAGCTTTGACCTGAGGAAGAAAAAAAATTGATAAGAGAAAGAACTGCAAATTATCTACCTCCTCAAGCGTCAGTGCTGCCTAATGAAATATTGCAGTTCACTCAACACGAACAATGTATATTAATGATAAACTATGAAATTCAAATTTAAGGGTCTAGCAGATCACTTGATTTTAGTATTCTCCCCAAAAAAAAATTTCAAATCTTCATTAAAGTAGAAGAGCCCAACAATGTGACATACATCATCCAATATACGAAGCCAATCAAGCTCTAAGAAGCATAATATAAGCCAATTAACAATGTGTCTGTTACCAGACCAAATCATCTTTCAAACCCAAGAAAAGCCAGAATAAAATGCTTCCAATCAGACAAACCAAGGGTACCTACAAAAAATGTACATAACTTTATTGGAGAAGTCACTAAGAAAGTCCTCACATATTTCATACACAATCATAAATTAATTCCACTTCTACCTTAATAAAAAATGCTCCAAAGATAAATAACAAAATGATACCAAAAAAGTATAAAAATATACCTTAATACAAAAACATAACTTAATGCTTATTCCAGTAGCAAAAGCCTAAAAAAATGGACTCAATACCAGGGAGAGGGGGAATACTATCAATGAAATTTTAAACTTTATCCCCAATAACATACCAACCCCTTATCAGCAACATTTCAAACCAAAATTAGTCACATAATGTGATTCAGAATCATCCAAAAGTGGAGGTAATCCATGCCTTAATCTTCTTAAGTACAATGAAAAACTCAAAATTACAACAAAATAAAATGCCCCATTTGATCAAATAAATCAAACTCATTAACCTGCATACAATTGGCACATAAAGTGATCAACTTTAATATAACTAACTAAAATATAGACAAAAACAACCCAGTACCTGGACTAAAAAATCCCAAGCATGCAAATTGTAATCACAAAAAAGAAAACAAAATAATATTATTGTTGAAAAAATTTAAAACATTATCCCAAAAAAATACCAACCCATTATCAGCAACATTTTCAAATCAATCCTAGTCACAAAAAATGACCCAGAATCATCCAAACTAAAAGCCGCCCATGGTTAATTTTCTTAGGCACAATGAAATCCTCAAAATTACAACAAAATGAAACACCCCGTTTGATCAAATAACTCATACTCATTAACCCACATATAATTGGCACATAAAGTGATCAACTTTGATAGAACTAACTAAAATTTTTAAAGAAAACCCAGTACTCTTTTCTGACACAGACAAATAGAAGAAAAAAATAAATAAATAATCTGCTAAAACAGTATTAGAAGCTGAGTTCAGTTTGATTTGGTTTCATTTCATAAAGCATAAAAAGACACAAAAATCAGTTCCAAGTTCATATTTTCTTTTTCTTTTTCTCACTTCATTTTCTAAGAAACCAATAAGAGAGAGAGAGAGAGACATGCCTGGTAACTGTTAAGATTGAAACCCAAAAAACAAGCGGATTTGTATGAGACTTGAAATGTGATATTTTATAGTGAGAAAGAGAGAGATTTTATTTCGGATGGCTTATGGAGATTAGAGTTTTTGTGAAAGAAGCAACTGTGACTGTAAGAAAGCAATGTTGAGGAAAACCATAAAAAAATAAAAAATAATTTTTTTTTTAATATTTTTCGAGTTTCAACTTCCAACCTAAACTTTCGGATCCATGAATGATGCCCCATCGGGGTTCAACTCCTCTCAGGTTTTGTACCTTACAAATTTTTTTTTAAAAAATAAAGACTGTTCACAATATTTTTACAATATTTTCACAATAAATTATAGGTGGTTAGTTATTATTGGTTCAAATTTAAACCTATTACTGAGATTGCCTTTTTACCTCAGTAATAAAAACCAGTAACAACCTGTCACTTATAATTTGTTATAAAAATATTATGACCATAGCATTTCTCTTTTTTTATACTTTGTCCAATTCTCATGCCATATCAGCAAAGTCTATTTGAAGTGGGTCCCAAGAAAAGTGTAGTTCTTACATCTTATCATATTTATTTGGTTAATAAATCACTAATCCATGTGATGCACATGCAAATTATGTCACAAAAGTGATTTGATCATGTCATGAATTTTTTTTTTTTTTTTTGAGAAACCAGACCCCAAACAGGGGCTGGGCTTTTATTGAAATGAAGAAAAGAAACATTAAGGGACATCACCCAAAACCAGAGGGGCAATGTCTTCAGGACACTCCTCTAACCAAACTTGTAAGTCAGGACCAACTTTAGCACGTTTGGCCAAGGCGTCTGCTACTGAATTACATAACCGAGGAGCAAAACAAAAAACAGAGGAAGACAAGAGAGAAGCTTGGGCTAAAATATCATCAACTATGTGACCATATAATGACTGGTTGGCTGATCCCTGAGCAATGGCATTGATGATCATTGCTGCGTCACCTTCAAAAACCACTTCGTGAAGACCAATTTCCATTGCAAATTGGACTGCTCTCCGACAAGCTAGTGCTTCGACCATCGCCACGGACTGAGGTAATGGAACTCGGGCTGAGAGAGCGCCTATGACCGCACCGTTGGAATCTCGTATTATCACACCCAGACCTGCAGAATTGTTGCTTTTGAAGATAGCTCCATCAAAGTTGGCTTTGTACTGATGCTGTGTTGGGGCGGACCATTTCTGCAGAACTGGGTTCCTTTCTATGGCTGGTGCATCCTCTTGAACTTCAAGGAAATCATGCAATATTCTGGTAGCTTCTGAGAACACCTGATTCAGTGGCCGAGTCGGACGGTGAAAATGAATGGAATTACGTCTATTCCAGAGCAGCCAAGCTGAAATGGCAAAGAACTCCACCCTATAATCATCCCGTACCTGCAGAAAACTTAAGAAAAGGTTAGCAAAATCCCCCGGAGAGTGAGGGCTTGAGTGTTGCACCCAGCTAAGTGTACTCCACAGATTTGCCACCTCAGGACAACCCCAAACCACGTGCAAGATATCTTCAGATTGGGTCTGGCAAGCATTACAGCAGGCAGATGGGGTAATGTGGCGACGATGCAAGTTGTCCATTGTTGGAAGAGAATTACTGCAAGCTCGCCAAGTAAAGTGCTTCACCTTGTTTGGGGTTCGTAGCATCCAAACACCTCTCCAAAGATGTCTCTGGGGGTGAGGATTTGAGCTACTTGGGCTGCTGACCGAAGCTTCATGATTCAACAGCTTGTAGGCACTTCGAGTTGAGAAAATACCCGAAGGCGTTTTTGACCATATCGGACAATCTTGAGGCAGTCTAGTACTAAGAGGAATGCTCATGATTTTCTTAACTTCATGTGGCAGAAAATTTTGTTCAATTTCAGCTTCCTTCCAAGATCCATTCTCCTCATCGATAAACAAACTAACCTTTGCATCAGGGGGAATAGAAGGGAGAGGAGAACTAACTGAACGGTACACTTGATCCGGGAGCCACTTATCCTCCTTTAACCTCACTGTTTTACCATCACCTATCCGCCAAACTATACCTTTTTGCACCACATCCCTTGCACTTAAAATGCTCTTCCATGCATACGACCCATTAGCCGAAGGATTAGCTTCAAGAATGGAGCAATCTGGAAAAAATCGAGCTTTAAAAACTCTATGACAAAGAGAATCCGGATTTTTAAGCATACGCCAAACTTGCTTGGCCAACAATGCATCGTTAAACTTCTCGATCTCCTTAAACCCCAAGCCTCCACACTCTTTAGTTTGACAAAGTTTTTCCCATTTCACCCAATGCACTTTCTTACTATCTCCATTGCAACCCCACCAAAATTTTCGGATCATAACCTCGATTTCCTGAATTAAACCTTTTGGAAGTTTGAAACAACTCATGGAATATGTTGGAATGGCCTGGATTACCGATTTGATGAGTACCTCTCTACCCGCTTGGGAAAGGAGTTTCTCCTTCCAACCTTGGATCTTCTTCCAAATTCTCTCCTTAATGTAAGTGAACCCCTGCTTTTTTGCTCTCCCCACAAACGCAGGTAACCCCAGATATCTCTCATATTGCCTGATAGCTGGCACACCCAACAGATGTTGAATTCTGACTTGGACATCCTGGTGAGTATTGGAACTAAAGAAGATATTTGTCTTATCTCGGTTTATCTTTTGACCCGATCCTCTCTCATAGACAGATAAGATATGAAGAATTTCCTGGCATTCAGATTCTTTAGCTCGACAGAAAAGGACACTGTCATCAGCAAAGAATAGATGAGAAACACGTGGCCCAGTCCTGCAAATTGACACTCCCCTAATAGCACCCTCAGATTCAGCTTTGTGGAGCATACCTTGTAGACCCATGGCACAGAGCAGAAATAAATATGGCGATAACGGATCACCTTGCCTCAGCCCCCTACTAGGCTTGATGGTTCTACCTGGCACTCCATTAAACAAGACAGAATATGATACAGTCTTGATACAAGACATAATAGTGGCAACAAAGCTACCAGAAAACCCCAAATGCACCATAGCCCTCTCCAAGAAATCCCATTCCACTCTGTCATAAGCTTTGCTCATATCAAGCTTTAGAGCCATGTACCCATCTTTACCTTGGGTTTTTCGCTTCAAGAAGTGGAGAGTCTCAAATGCAACCAGCACATTATCAGTAATAAGCCTTCCCGATAGAAAAGCACTCTGAGAATCAGAAACTACATAGGGCAAAATCAGTTTCAAACGATTAACCAACACTTTAGCTATGAGTTTGTAAACCACATTACAAAGGCTTATGGGCCTAAAGTCTGAAACTTTCTTTGGGTCTTTTATTTTTGGGATAAGTGCAATAAAGGTAGAATTAATAGATTCCGGAATGGAACCTGAAGTTAAAGCTGTCAGAACTACCTCTGTCACGTCTTTACCTACTATATGCCAAAAGGATTTATAAAAAATAGGGGACATACCATCTGGTCCAGGTGCAGTGAGAGGGGCCATTTGATGGAGAGCTTTGAGAACCTCATCAGCATTGTATGGTTTGTTCAGACTAGCATTCATCTCCTCAGTGACTGTAGGGAGTAAACCACCCAAAATCTCATCAAAACCAGTTGGATTCGAGGTGGTGAACATAGTATCAAAATAAGAACTTGCCACTCTGCCCATTTTATCTTCTTCTTCAGTCCAAATGCCAAATTCATCTTCCAACCCCAAAATATAATTATGCTTATTTCGCTGATTTGCCTTACAATGAAAGTATCGAGTGTTGCGGTCACCCTCCTTCAACCACTCACTATGAGAGCGCTGCTTCCACATTGCTTCCTCCTTGATCTTTAGCAAATTAATTTCAGATCGAAGCATTTCAATCTGGTCCGGATTGGTGCTGTATAGACCAGCCTCCTCAGCATGAGTCAAATCCTTCAACTTCTTGGCCAAAGTGTTTCTCACGTGCCCAAAGGTAACCCGGTTCCATGTGCTAAGATTCTCTTGACAACTTGTGATTTTTTTTAACAGAATTCTAGTTGGATTAGACTCATTTAAGTCAACCCATGAATGTTTCACCACATCCTCACAAGATTTATCTTTGAGCCACATAGATTCGAACCGGAACGGCCGCCCCTTTTTATAGAACCTCTTTTGCTCAGCATCTGAAATAAGCAGAAGCGGTCTATGATCCGAATGAAAACATTCTAAGTGATGAATGCGAGAAGTAGGAAACCTCAAAATCCAATCCACTGTTGCCACCCCACGGTCTAATCAAAATCCAATCCACTGTTGATCATGTCATGAATTAATTAGGATAATTTTGATAGAGTCCAAATTTGGTGATTTTAACCTATTCTTAGTTTCGATTTATCATGGTATCTCTAGTGTCTTTTGTGGCTATAATTTTTAAAAAAAAATAAGAAATAATTTCAGTTCATGGTGATTATTCTTTTTCATCAAGTTAAGATATCAATTAATTTTTTGTGTATCAAATGAAATTTTTATTAGTTGGACTATTTGGAATCCCATTCATGGCTATTATACTTGATATATAGTTATTTTTCAATATGATAGGAATTAAAGACACTTTTAACAAAATTGCTGCTATATGTGATCACGAAGTTGCCTTACTAAAATAACAAAAACAAAAGTTTCTTGAAATGGAGCTTTATCTCAAATTTTATTTTGTAGTATTAGAGCACTCGCATCAGTGCTTGTATAATAAAAAAAAAATACCACATTTTATCCAACTTAAGTCCAAAATTCACTCACATTAGATTATGCAAAGTTGTGTAAAAATACATGGTTGCTACAATAGCCTTGTAAATTTACCCTAACACTACACATTTTGCATTTAGTTTTTTAATTTTTCTTTATGTATCTTAAAGACAACATAAAAAAAAAAAAAAAAAATGAATGGTGATTGTTATGTGAGAAAAAAGAGAAATGATTAAAAATGAAGAATTTTTTTATTATTACAATGAAATGTAGTATAAAATAGATGATTTGACCATGATGTTTTGAAAAATGAGTATATAAAATAGAAAAGTTATGTTCTTATATTAAAATAAACAAAAAATTTTGCACAAACTAATGTGAATAATCTTACTCTTGGTATTAGATAATACTCTTGCTCTTAGTATTAGATAATGGAGTTCATAAGCATAGAGCTTGAAAAACATATTATGAATCAATAAAGCATAACAGACCGCATGAAAGATCACATAAAGATCACGACAAAGAAAATCTTATTGTCTAGTGGTTTCAATTTAATTCTTTGCATGCTGGGAATATTCTTGACCTTTCCAAATAAAAATTACATTAATTGATTAATTGCATGATATTTCAACTGTCACATATCTAAGTACTATATATAATCTGAACAAATCCTTGTAATTATGTTCATTGGGCACAATGTCGATTATTTTTTGCTCAAAAGAATTACTATTACAATAAGAATGATTACAATGCAATCCAAATGATGATGGTTACTTGTTTATTAGGCCACCATAATATAATGTCTTGAAATTAACAACACCATTAATTACGTAGATCTCTTTGGCTTTGGCATCAATTTTGGTATTGCACTAACTAGTTGATAAAGTCAATAGTATGCTGCAACGTGTAGTTTTGCATATGCTCTACAAAGGAAAGCATTAGCATCTTGTGACTTTGATTATGCCTTGCTTGAGATAGTTGGGCACATAGGATCATAAGACAAATGCACGACAAGTAATGTTTACCAAACTGCCAAGAAAGGAAGAAAATTATGCATGGTGTTTTTTTTTTTTTTTGAAGGAAACAGTTTTTCTTTCTTTCATTCCCTACTCTGTTGTTTCCCCCCACAATCACATTCACAATACAAGAACAATATTGGTTACTATCGAAAAATTCTATAGTCACAATATTTTTAGGGGAATAATTATAAAAGTTTTCACAACCTTTACTCAAAACTTGTTAATGTGGTAACTTATTATCAGAACATTATTTTTTTTTTTCTCATTAACTCACTATTAACATTATTTTTATGATACATCAATCACAAAAAACAACATCAATAATTATAAATTTTAAAAAATTTTAAAATTTGTTTGGATATTTTGATTTATCACATGCCAAACCCTTTCAATATAGAAGTTAGAAAGGGTGTTAAGTGCATATATAGAAATGGAGCCTTACATTGGCCATCACTGTTTGACCTTGAGGGTGAGAAACTATATAGGAGGAGTAAAGTGGGCCGAAAAACTATATGTGAGTCATCACTAATTTGAAACACCTTATTACAAATGTCTACGGGCCCAAACTTTGACCACCCTTTTAATAGTTGGGTGCCATGAAAGTTTAATATCAGGAAGGGCACATGATTTTTGGCTAGGAATGGCCTACAACTCTTATAAGTTAAAAACTCTTTCAATCTCCCTAAGCAAGATAAGGAAAATTTAGCAGTAGGCCCACATGAAATTTCCAAAGTACAATTTTAAGAAAATTCCACCTCAAAATTCATCATATGCAAGAGATAGAACTTTATGTGTGTATAGCCTAGTTTTTTTTTTTTTTTTTTAGTAAATTTATTTTTATGAACAAAAAAAATGGCTCATATGACGTGGTATCATTGCCCTGGCCTACTTAAACCCAAATTCTATCGCGTGGGACCACTGAAGCTGCTTGGGGCTATCCATGTGGGTACAACATTTTAAATTCAAGCGCCATTACTTGAACCACAACCCTCAGACTTGCAAGAGTGATGGTTTTAGGGATTGTCCCTACCATCAAGCTACCACCCTTCAGTGGTATAACCTAATTAGAGATACATAACAAAATCTCATAAATAAATGAAAAAAATAACATTTTAGCATGGACGTTTTGAAAAAATAAAAGAAGAAAAAGGAAAAGGTAGTAAGAAGTCATGACATGGATAAGTAAGATTAAAAAATATAAAAGATTAGATAAAAGAAAAAGAAAATTATATTACTTTAAGTTGTTGGCAAGCAAGAATATATTTCTTGCTTGCTTGTGTTTTTATTCTTTCTTGTTTCCTTTTCTCTTGAGTTGGAGAACGAATTTTTTTTTGATACCATAGGATACACTATATATAGTAGAAGTCATTAATGAGTTCTTCATGACCTTGGTTCTAACAATATTGAAATTGAGGGTAACTTGGAGGCTTCTCTAGGTGTGTTCTGAAGTCAAAATTGAATTCTTCTTACTGTAAGTATTAATAGTTGCTTTTGCAAATTTGTTCATATATATGTGTGTTTTTCTATTATTATTCATAAATGGTAAGTTGCTATGCTTGCTTAAAATTTGTCATATAGATATTAAATATAGTAAATTTCTATTGCACTTGGATTAATACTACATTTTTGTATCCTCAAACTATAGGCATGTAAATTGAAAGTTATTATTCTAAAAGGCTTTGCTCTTTCTTTTTTGTATCCTCAAACTATAGTCACTACTAAATTTTTTGTTGGAAGTTTTGTTTGAATGGCACTGTTGTTTTGAGTTATAGTGACTGACCTGACTTAATTGAAAAGTTGTATAATAGAGAACTATATGAAAGCAAATTTAGCTGTACGCCCAACTTGATATATAGAACAATAAAAAACTTGGATTTGGATTAAATACTTTTTGATGAATGGTAAGAATTGACATAAACGGAACAAAGTAAAAAAAAATAAAAATAAAACTTTTGAAGTCTGAAGAATTGGGGGAATTTAAAGACATGGTTGGAACTTTTGTTGTTAAAGTATTATTATTATTAATTCTTAACTTTTTAGGTGCATTTCCTTTAAATAAAAAATCATATTTAACTAAAGAAAAAAGAAAAAGAAAATACAATTTAAAAAAATTATCTCTAACTCAATACTTTTAACATTGCCTTCAGCTTTAGAGATTGCAAAAAAAAAAAAAAAAACATTAATAAAATCTTTAATTAAAGGAAGTTATTGTATTGTCTTTATCTTAACAAGAGATGATCATAAGAGTCTTTTGCCGCAACCATAAAAATATTTTGTCCCCACCTAGGCCTCTTAAACAATCAAGCCCAAATCCAATTTTCATTCAAATCCAAGCTTCTTTACTTTCTTTTATCAGGCACAAAATCAAACACCTCATGTGCAAATTAAATGCTGCTCTCACTCACGCCCAAATTCTGTACACACTCCTCCTTCGTAAACGTTTGATCCCACCCAAAACAAGAAGCCTTCAATCTTTTCTTAAATTAAAAAGAATCGGTGTTTCACACGCCTATTTTTCTTTCTTTGTTTCTTTTCATCTATATAGATTTGGATTCAGCTTACTAGCCCTGCTGTATTGATTCACGTTTTTATTTTTCTCTAAGCAAATTGGATGTTATTTTGTTTGTGACTCTGTGCATGTCATACAAGAAGATGGAGCAACAACAGCAACTTCTACATTTCTGCCATCCAGAGCATCCCTTGGTCTTCAATCAAGACGACAGAAGAGGTTATACTTGTCGCGGCTGTTTGGAACCAGTATTGGGTGCCAGCTATAGTTGTACAAAATGCGTATTTGTGCATTGTCATCATAAATCATGTGCAGAATTACCCCTTGGGTTGCACCATCCCTTGCACCCATTACATCCTCTTATTCTTGTTAGCGAAGAAACTGGTTACCTTGAAGAGAAAGAAAAGAGCAGATGCCAAGTCTGTAATGAATCTCGCAACGAATACACTTACCGTTGTTACCGTTGCGACTTCAACCTTCACATCAAATGTGCTATTTTACAACATGAAGCTAAATTCCACGATCACCCATTGACTCCCTTTTGGAGGTGGATTACGTTCACTTGCGACATTTGTGGCAAAGAAGGCAAGTATGCTCCCATTGTGTGTCTCCCATGCGGTTTTTGTATTCATAGAAGATGCTCTTCTTTCCCACACAGAGTCAAAGTTGTACGTCACAGACACCCACTCCACCTCACCCATTGTTCTCTTGAACTCCGTGAATCCGACTCCCGATTTTGTCAACTCTGTGTTCAAAAGGTGGACACGCGCTACGGGCTTTACTATTGCTCCAAATGCAATTTCGTTGCCCACCTCAATTGTGCTATAGACGAGAGAAACAGGGAGGACATAAATTTGCTGGAACTTAAAGATGAGGAGAACGAAGATGCAGAGCTCGATCAATCTGTTGAGTCAGCAGCAGCTTACGAAGTAAAAAATATCAAAGCGGGGGAGGACGGAACTGAAATAGCCACAGAAATTAAACACTTCAGTCATGAGCATGACTTAAAGCTCACTGATGAGGAGGTTCACAATAACGAAAAATGCCACGGATGCGTTAGAGCCATTTTCCCTCCTTTTTACAGTTGTGCTAAGTGTAGTTTCTTTCTTCATAAATCTTGTGCTAATTTACCAATGAATAAGCGGCACCCACTTCATCGACACCCACTCACCCTCCTCCCAAAACCATCTAGAGGCGGTGAGTCTTTTAGTTGTGATACATGTTCCCAAAGTTGCAATGGCTTTGTCTACACTTGTGTGCCATGCTGGTTTGAACTTGATGTTCAATGTAGTTTGGTCCCAGAAATCCTTACCCACGAAGGTCATAAGCACCAACTCATCCTCTCCTACACAAGCTTTGAACAGAGTTGCAGTAGTTGTGGTGATAAAAGAAATCAAATATTCCGTTGTACCAATTGTGAATTTGCACTTGACTTTAAATGTGCAACACTACCACAAACCACAAGGTACAAACAACATGAGCATCCCCTCACTCTCACTTATGCAGCTGAAGATGACTCTGGTGAATATTATTGTGATATTTGTGAAGAAGAACGAAACCCAAACCATTGGTTTTACTACTGTGCAGATTGCACTTATCCTGCACATCCCAAATGTGTTCTCGGGGCAAACCCAAATTGGAAGTTTAGAGGTGCTTAAACATATGATTGTCACTGACACCCCTTTACTTCCATAGAGGAAGCTAGAGATGATCCTCTATGTCACAAATGTAGTCTTCCTTGCAAAGAGTTGACCTATCAGTGTGTGACATGTAATTTCCACATCCACATGAATTGTGTATAGAAAGGACAAATGTGGTTTTAATTCTAATGTCTATATTTTCCTATTGGGTTGAGCATTAGTTCTTTATTATTGAATTGAATGTGTTATTACGACGATTAAAAATGAATTTCTTTCACTTTTTATAACATCAAGTTTAGACTATTAACGTGAACTTGTATTTTTATTCAAACAAGTCTTCTTTCCATTTCTTGACATTACTTACAATATGAACTTTGTTTAGAAAATAAAATTGAGACCTCATAATCTTACTGTGAAAAAAATTGAAATTTATAATAATATATCATCAAACTTAGAATTATATTGACTGATCATATGATTTTGCAATCATCTTATAGTCTAGTAGGAGTAATAATTTTTAATTTAACCAACAGTCATTCATTCATGCATTCTAAACTTCTCAATTAGATTTGTTCTTCTGTAATTTATGTTTTATTTTACTCATGATTCTGTGAATAGTATTTTGTTATCTACTCCTATATTTTATCTTTTAAAAGATCATATATATCCTGAAGCTTCTCCTCTCCTATAATGTATTTTTCTCATGTTTTATTGATAGAGTTCATAGTTTGACTAAGTACTGTTCCAAGTGATTGTTTGATTTAGAGCAGTTTGTTGTAACAACATAGAAGAGATTACTTGATTTTAGGAGTTTTTTATTTTATTATATATATATATATATAAATTGAACCCTTCCGTTGTATGAGCAACATATTAGGATCAAGAACTATTTAATGGTGGCACTGGCATTTCCCCTCAAGATAGTATTTTGATGTGTTGCCATGTTGTACAGGAGTTTTCTGGATTCTAGTATGTCGTGTTTGGTAATCCTCTGCATGTATGGCTTGATGTGGTACTGACAGAGGGGTATTGTTAATGAGTTGCTAAGCAATATTATGCACTAAAGCTCTTAATTAACTGTCATTTTAGTCTTTAAGTTTCAGATCTGTCCTTTTAGAAAGCTTGTGATGTTTGAGGATTGTTTCTTTATCTGAGTTGGAAAAGTTGTATCAGTTAAGTTTGAGTTTTATAAATTCATCTCAAAGGACCTCCAATTTTATATGCACTACTGTCAATGACTTCAGAAGCATAACTACTTGCTAGGTACCATTTTCTCATTTGTGACCACTTTGATGTGTGTAGTGACTGTAGTCTTGAGGTAGTTGCCATGCATATTGCACAAATTCACGTGCATATTAACTTCTATAAACATTAACCATGAAAGCATGAGCCGTATTCTATAAAATTCATTGTAGACATATATTGCATTTGAATAGCTTCTTAAACAGATAGTATGACCAATGCTTTCCCTTTAGCCTATTACCTATTATAGAAAGGAAAAATGTGGTTTAATTTTAATTTTTATATATTCCTTTTGGGTTGAGCCTTAGTTTTTTTATTGTTAAATTAAATCTAATGTGTTATTAGGGCTATCCACTAGTTTAGTTTGCTAATGGAAGCCGTGTCACTGACCTCATTAGTGAAATTAATAAACAATCTTCAAATTCAGCAACCGGAGGTAAGTTTCTCTCTCTCCCTCTCTTCCTCTATTTTCGTTTTCTGATTTCCTTTGTTTTTGTTTTTTGTTTTTTGTTTTTTGCTTTATGTTTTTTCGGTGGAATTGCGATGGTTTGTGTATGATCTGCTTTGGGTGGGTGTGTTCAGTTTTGAACAACATTTGAGCTGGTTGTGAGTGAATGAGTGGTTGGGAGTTGGAACATTCACCTACTGCTGAAGATGTGACCACTATGGGGCTGTTGGTGGTATTTCAATTTGAGTTGTATCCTACCTGTTTGACAAAAAGGTCTTATAGACCTCAAGTCTCAAGTTGCATCAATCACATACAACCAAGTAAGGCTGATAACTTTAAAATTTCCTTCTTCTTCTTCTTTTTTCTTGTTGGTAAATTTACCTATTATTTTGTTCCAATCATAATTATCAATTATACCTAACTTACAAATTCTCTGAAGGTACATGAAATTTTTTAATTGTTAGTAAAAATGTGAGGCTGGATTTTTCATCTAAAAGATGTCTACTATTTTGCTTAAATAATACCCAATATACCAAAAATAGCAACTTTCATACATCCTAAGTATGGAGAAATCCTCATAAATGGAGATGACGTTGTGGTCATCAAAAAAGCTCATGATTTGAAGAAGGAGAGTTTCAAAGACATGTGAAATGGAGAGTTATGTATGGTGATATGATGTATTGTTTCTTCCATTCATTGTGTCTATATAGTATTTTTATAACTAGACATAACAAGTAGAATTCATCTGAGATTTTACTTTGTGTTTACTCGTGATGAAAAGCCCACTAGTTGAAAAACATTTTGTAATTTAGAATTGATTTTTGCAAATGATGATAACATGTTATTGTGTAATCTTTTAGTTTTCCATTATATATACCTGACTAGTGAGCTCCCAAGGTGCCAACACTGAAATTGATGTAGTAGTGCAGCTCATGTTAGCATTGTATAAACCTGTTATGTTGCAAATCCATACTGAAATTAGAGAGTTCTTCAATCAATAATTCCAGTTTATCAAGTTTGATATTTGTGGAAAACAATAACGGGTCATAGTCATACACATTCCATTATCTGGCTACGAATGTTGGCACTTATAAGAAGGTGGGTTTGTCTTTGATCGAAAATTCTAAGATAGAGGAGTTAGATGAACAATGGAAGATGTAGGGTAAACAATAAGATCGTTATCGCTTGAAATGGAATGCTTTGAAGAGAGAAAAGAGAAAGGTTATACTCAATCTGTGTAATGGGGCTGATCAGAATAAGAATAATGGAGAACAAGAGCTATTCTTGTCTTAAGTATTTCTTCTTGGCAGAGTCCTTTAAGTTTGGATGCTATAATAGCTTAGATAATTCAAGGCCAGCTTTGTGGGAGAGAGTGGTGAAGATGGGTCTTGGTTTGATGGAAACATTAAAGATAGAGGTGTTGGGTAGCAATACAAGAAAAAACAATGTTAAAACATTCTTACTGGCCAATGAGTTATGGCTAAATTTTAGTGGCAGCCTGCCTGGGCTGAGCACATTCTTCCACAGCTCACTTATCGTTTGGTTCCTCATGGACATGATTGCCAATTGCAGATCACAAGATTTCCTAGCAATTTCTCCTGTAACAATAGTAAAATATTCTGGCTCAAACCATATCTCCTGCATTCTGCACAAACTATTTCCAAGCCTCTTCTTCATTCAGAAAATCTGTCATGATATCTTGATTGGTCATCATTGGCCTACAGACTCTAAAGATTCTGTTGTTTGTAGGATCTTACAGTTGGCTTGCTCATTGTCTTGTGAAATTCTGAATTCCTACAATATCAAAATCAATCTTGTAGGGGCAGAATTTGATAATGGTAGTGAATAAACTGAATGGCATGGTCCCTAAATGCCAGTAGAAACCAAGGGCATTGTAAATAACAATGACAGCCCAAAAAGGAAGACTTGGCATGAGATAGTAAATAATAGAGAGAGCTTAGGAATGGTGGCTCAACTCAACTTTGTAAATACTAACAAAGAAGGCCGGAAAATGAAGAATCATTTTGAAGATAATGCTGGTGAACTTGATTAGAGGTATGTTCCGTTTCTGCTTAAGTGGTTTGTGGGGCATCCAAAATGAAGTTAATTAGCTAACTAGTATTGAATGGCTAGGTATTTAGTAAAACTATCAAATTGAATGAAGAGTGTATATATTTTACATTTTAGTAAGAACTTTCAAAAGTGATACTATGGTTGTTTGACACATGATACTTGAAATTTTATGCTACTTGCTAATGTTAGGAAAAGAATGGTATTTGCACACTTTGCTATGCACTTGTTTTTTACACCCAACCTTAAGACATTCATTTCAAATTAAAACAGAGATCACATTTCCTTGAATTTCTAAACTAAAATATTTTTTTCTTGTGTTACTCAAAGTTTGTAATTGAGGTGAGTTGAAGAGCTTCTCATTTTAGCTCATGTTATAATCACATATACATGTTATAAGATGCTATACTTATTTATATTGGGACCCTTTTTCCTCCCTTTTGTGAAATAGTCTGTGGACTATTATGTGGGCTATTCAATTCAAAAGGAGTGATATCCTATTTGGTCTTGTGTTTTTATTTTACACACAGTGTTTGAGGAAATGTCCTCCTATGGGCTCTTTGGTGGTGGGTGGTAGCTTTTTTCATTAGCATGTCAAAGTAAAAATAAAAGACAGTTTAATGGAAGTCTTTTGTTGGTAACCTTTTTCTACACTAATACCTGAATTAGGTTGAGATCATATGGATGTTGCTTTTTCTACTTAATATTACATTAGAAGATGGTGCATGCTAATTTATGTTGAGATTGACACCTTGAGATGTTTATATCTCATTGGCTATGGAAATTGAGATATGACATTTGAGCATGTCAGAGATGATTCTTGGGTTCTCTAAGGGGGTCTCACAAAGTTTGAGAATTCTCATGGGGAATTGTACTCTTTTGTTCAGAAAAAGTGGTGGTTGTTCGATCAGCTAGAATTTAGACTGCCTCTTGCTGAAAGAAGTTCTTATTTGTTAATGATAACTACAGAGTCGCATCTGAGTGTATTGATTAGAAATTCTACTCTTATGAAGGGTGCAGCGTGACATTTTTCTGGGACTGTTCTAAATATGTTAGCAATCCTTTCTCCTATCAAACTTAAGAATTGATGAATTATTCACACAAACACTTGCTTAACAGTGGTCTGTCTTTTACCAGTCAAGTGTCTTTAATGGTTGTTGTGAGTAATAAGATTAAACCAAGGTCAATGCTTCATTGGACCTAAATGTATTCTTAGGTCTCATGGTTTTTTAAAATTGGTACAGTAAATTATATGCAATTTTAATTAGGCATCTGATGCAGGAGCAGGAGCATTTGCGTCATGATGTTTGAATTACAATCAAAATTGGCAGCCAGCAGGAATCTGTAAGTTAGGAACAAAAAAACTATGCATGTGCTAGTTACAACTGTAACTAATTCTGTTACAGTAGTCAATTACAGCAGTAATCACTTAGCAAGGCTTGGCTGCTTAGTAGTATAAAATAGCTGTAATTCCAATTGTAAATCAGTTTTGTTGATAAATAAGAGTTTACTTTAGCCTTGAGTGCTAATATTTAGAGATGAGTTCTCTGTGCAGAGGTTTTGTCCGCCTATAAACTCCTCTAAGCATCATCGTCATAACCCCATGATGATTGGTTCTTATTATTTATTCACAAAAAATGGAACTATAATGACTGGTACAACTTTATTTTTTTTCTTTTTCATTTTTTTATTTTTTTAATGAGAGATTTATTTATTTTTTCATTGATGGAGTGATTTGCTCTAATGCAATATAAGAGTTACACTAATGGAGAAAGATGATTTAGTGTCTCTCTATAAGTGGATGAGATTGTATAACATATATAATATCAAGGTGTTGGCTTCATTCTATGCACGCTTTTCACCTATATTTTAAATGCCAGGAGATGGAAAAAGGAAGTAGACCTTCCTAATGACATAACCACTTCAAACCAAATATTACACAATATACAATCTTAGTGAGGAGGCTAGCACAGTTCCTATGTCTATCACATGCCTGATTTTATATGTAAAGAATAAATCCTATCAATCTGTTTATATATGTATGTGCAGGTTTGTGTGAGCAACAAGAAATAGAAATATACAACAAGTGAAGCTTCAGACAAAGAATGACATATTAGTTTGACAACCTTGGACAAGATATGCTTACAGTGGGAAGGAAAAGTCTTGATAGAGTAAATTTCATTTGTGGGTCAATATCTGGTGGGAAGCGTAACAGACCAGATGTGTCATTTTTCCAGCTTGGTTGCTGAAGAAACCAGGACAGGTAAAAAAAACCCCTCCCCACCTCTCTCTTTCAAGATAACCTACTCTCTATATATGGAATATCAATGGTGTACTTGCGATTAAAGTTACACACACATGATCTTTTTATGGCAAAGAGTCCCATTTATTCATATTTGCACAAAGTGCGCTCAATTACTTTATTCTTAATAAAGGATGAAGAATCAATCTTTCTTTGTGCGACAAATTTATAATTGACTTTAAGCCCTTGGAATCTTCATTACAAATATTGACTCATGTAGATAGTTTGCTTGCATATGGTGTCTTATTAAGTCAAAGAAAAATAAAAATGGCAGATGAATGAATTCATTCTCCTTTGTTGTTGCATTGAAAACCATGTTATATTGTTTGTATCCCAAACTAAAATTTTTAAAACCTTAACTATTACATATTAATTGCTTTTACTTAATATTTGACTCAACTCACTTAATCCCAATTAAATTTGGGTTGGCTATAAATTCTTATCAACTAATAATTAAGATATTCAATAGAACCTCACTAGCTGCGTCGTTACCCCAAGCTGGTGAAAAAGACACTATCCCCATTATTTAACTAGACAATCTTCCAGGTGGACCCAAAACTTCTGAATTAGTAGTCAATCTTTGTTATGGATGGAAGGTTGATTTAACTCCAATGCTGCTCCATTATATTGTGGTGCTCATTCCTCGAAATGAGTGACGATCTTGAACTAGTAAATGTAATGTCCAAAGCTGAGGCCTTTCTTAACTTCTTAATTTTTACAAAGTTACAACTCATGAAAAGATGCTCAAAAGCAATTGCCTGGAAGGCCTGCATAAATCCAAAAGAACTTAGTTTTGGTGATGATTATGTACAGGACTTGAATTTTCTAGCAAATAAGGTTGTGAACTCAAAGCTTGAAGAAAAACTTAATTTTTACAGAGTTACAAGTCATGGAAGGATGCTCAAAAGCAATTGCCTGGAAGACCTGCATAAATCTAAAAGAACTTAGTTTTGGTGATGATTATGTACAAGAATTGAATTTTTTAGCAAATAGTGCTGTGAACTCAAAGCTTAAAGACAAACTTGATAATTGCTGGTTTGGAGATGTTTCATTTCTTTGAATAGATCAATTTAATGAAGTCATTCAAACTATTAAAAGTAAAGGGCTGAGATCACAGTTTGTAGGATCATGAAGAGCTCGTTGGTGCAAAATGGCTTTCCTAAATCACTTTTGGGCTTCACAATTTGGCTCCCAAACATCTAAACCCGCAATTACAAAGAGTTACAACAAAATGCTTATTTAATGTGCTCCATGTGGTGGAAATTTTAGTTTTTTGCAATTTTCTCTACACCTATGCTAGAAAGAATTGATTCTATGTTGGAGCTGTGTCATCTTCCAGATCTCTTGGTTAAGAATTATGGAGACAATGAAAGTGGTTATGTTGTGGGCATTGTTATAAGGGTGGTTGAATCTTATGTTTATTTTCTTTCAAGAAAACCCGCACCAAAAATATTTGCTATTGGTAGATTTATAAATGATTATCTTATGTAGTTGCAAGGAATGAGAACCTTAGTGCTATAAGTTTTCAGTCACTTGCAGAAGCAATGCCAAAAGATGATCAGCAATGTGATAAAACCTATATACTCTATAGAACCATTGACATTAATCTCAATGTATGGAATTTTGAAGTGGTTTTAAAGAAAAAACATATGTGCTTGCATAGCTATTGAGTCTTATATGTGCCATGGTTATGACTGTTTAGCCCAGAGAGTAAGAGATATGGAAGAAGGAAAGTGGACTGAAAACTTGGTGAGCTAGCCCATGTATCAGAGTAGCCACCCTTAATTTTTAACATCTTAACATAAATGTCCACAGGCCCAAACTCTTACCATCCTTCATATAGTGAATCAGTGATATGCTCGTGTGTGGTTGAGTACCCCTCTCAGCCAAGAATAGGCCTGAAAGTTTAATATCCAGAAGCTTGGGCTCAGGATTTTTTGGCTAAAAATGGGCTACACCTTGTAAGTTGAAACTCTTTTAAACTCCTCTAAAGAAAATGTAGAAAACTTTGCAATAGGCCCATTGACTTTCAAGTCCTTAGTCATTCACTCTACCACCAATCCAAATACTCTGGAAGAGTGATATTTATCTCATATTCCCTTCACCTTAATAGCTAAATCAAATGGGTTAAATAAACCTTAAGAGACAAAAGTAACTCCTTTAGGGATGAGAATACATTACTAAAAAAAAAGAAAAAAAAAAAAAGAAAAAGGAATTTGCTGTTATACTGCATCTCCATAGATTGTCTAGACTTTAGAGGTAAATAAATAAAGGTCTCTAAAATAGATTGGTTCCAAATTTATTTTATTCAAGAGGTTTGAGTTCCTAATTTTTTTTTTTATCAAAGAAAACTAATTTCAAATCTTGTGCTATCACGTGACAAATAAAATCATTTGCAATTTCAGAAGTGGGTCTTGAGAAACAAGGGAAACAGGTAGATTTGATTCCTTTGAAACTAGAGAGATCCAGGTGTCCACCTTCATCTTGGTTCATAAGATAGAGGCTTATAAAGATTGACCCATATAATTGCCCCTTGGACCTCATGCCCTGTAACATTGACTTAAAACTGCCTTGCTACAACATTTTCGGCCATCTTGTTATTCTATTTTTGGCCGCTCAATATATATAGGAACTCAATATTTTTCAGAGTGTAATTAATAGCACATAATAAAAATAACGTAAATAATAAACACAAATTAAATTGACAAAAATGGTGTGAAAATGTTGTAAAATAATTTATGACTGTAGTATTACTCTCTTTGGAGAGCAAGTTAAGAATTAAAATTTCTTGAAGCAATTCAAACATCCTTTAATCAGATCTTTGAGCGCATTTTTTTGGACGCCTCAATTGCTTAGGATGGATCATACTATGACAATTCTTGCAGACAGCTTCCCAGTATAAAGTCATCCAACAATATCTACAAACATCATAATCATGAACCAGAACAAATGGTACATACATGATTCAACCAAAAAAAAAGATGTTATATCATTACTTCCAAGTATATGTACAATATTACTAAGATATGTCACCAAAAACAGGAATGTCATTCTATCAATTACCTTTCAATTCCTTGACTATTCCCTCCTTTCTTTTCTATCTTTGAAAAACCCAAATAACATACAGAAGGGTATTTCCATTTCCTTTCATTTAATCAAAGAAAAAGTGAAAAAAGTGCTAAAAGGACAAATATTAAAAGGTATATTTGTTGGTTGGGGTTAC
Source organism: Quercus variabilis (assembly GCA_030445155.1). Classification (NCBI taxonomy): domain Eukaryota; kingdom Viridiplantae; phylum Streptophyta; class Magnoliopsida; order Fagales; family Fagaceae; genus Quercus; species Quercus variabilis. The sequence continues at coordinate 8,274,154 of CP129447.1, forward strand.
TGGTAAGTGGTTAGGGTCTTCTTTATCTATCAACATCTTCTTGTGTGTTTCCACCTTTAGGCAAAAACAGAACCACAGGACAATGCCATCAAACACACAGCAGCTTGTTCCTCCTCCTTCAACTTCCTCCTCCTCTGGCACCTCTGTTTCTTCATCACTGATGGTAGCCTTTGCAGCAAGAAATCATTTCCCAAAACCATTAATTTTGTCTTCAAAGACTCTCTCAGATTTTTGCCACCATTGCCAACAGCTTTAGCAGTGGTTGTGGTTGTGGTTGTGGTTGTGACATTGGAATTGGATTTGGTGGTCGTGGTAGTAGCACGAGCATTTGATCTGCATTTTTTCCTATATGATACATGACTCAAACCCATCATAGAATTCCTCCTCTTTCTGTCCCTGATCCCACAGGCATTACACAGTGACTGAAAAACCAACAAACAAAAAGACCCATTAATCAAAATCAACAACACACATCACAAAATGACAAACAAAGAAGACTGATCTCAGATTTTTTTTTTTTAATTAAAAAATAAGACTAATCAAATTGGCAAAGTAGTAAATAAATACCCAAAATTCAAACCAATGCAACAGAATTGAAAAACATTCCCCCAAAGAAAACCCAAATTGAGGAGACTAAAATATTCAGATAAGAAATCAGTATATAAAAGGCATTCAGATAATTATAAATCAGTCGCTAGGAACAGAGAAACCCAAATATCAAGGTCACAAACCAACACAAATTGAAGATGAAGTCCCAAATGATGACTGAGGAAATTGGAAAGGAAAAAATTAGAAACGCTTTAAATTAAAAGCATAACCCCAGAATAATCAGAGTAAAATTACATGAGAATAGTGATTTACTTTGAAAATATTAAAATAACATGTATAATTTTTTTATTTTTTAAGTGAGAAACAGTAGAGGGACCCATTGATCTAAATCAAAAAACCAAGTCAAACATATTTCAAGGAAAAAAAAAAGTGTACAATAACCAGCGTGATAGGAATTGAAGTGACCAAAAAGACTAAAGACCCATATGAGTCAAAATCAAAAACCCCAATATGGTTTCTTGTTGCCACTGATAAGTTTGGAGTTTTTTTTTTTTTTTAGAGAGTAACAAACATTTTTGGGAGTGGAATTGAGAAAGAAACATAGTATTAAAAACACGTTTCACAACCCTTTTGGCTCCAAAAGAATCTCTATAAGGAAATGTTAATAGCTCCACACTCCAAAAGAATCTACAATGGTTGCATAATTAGCTTATAGGAAAAGAAAAATAAGGGTTGCAATGCAATAATAGGATGTGCAAGAACTAAAAGAAACCGTGTGACCAGCTATATCCCAAGAACCTTTTTTTGGGTGAGGTAGTGGATAAAGTAGGGACAAAAAAAAGGAATGATGCAGAAAAAAAAAAGGACAAAATGTGGGCAGATTATCAGGGCTACACAAGACAAAGCTCTAGACTCTAGACTCTAGTACACCAATACCCACCATCTTCCTTTGTCTTTGTGATCAGACAAAAAGCCCCCAAACCTTTATGGACCACCAAAGCTCACTTCAGCCATACTCCTTTTTAGTACTGTATTTGTTTTTGGTGGATAACATACACTATATTGTTAATAGAGCACCGCATTGATCATATTGTCTATAGCAAAAGGCCCTAAGAAGGAGATTGGGTTATGGTCTTTTTTTTCTTTTTTCTTTTTTTGGATGGAAATTGTGTTATGGTCTTGACTCTTGAGCTCTCTCCCCTATGCATATAATGCAAATACCCAAGGTGGATTCCATGCCTATTTATCTGATTCAATAATAAATGGGTAACCACCATTCTTAGCCAATTGTCTTCTAATAATGTCAATTGTAATAGCAGGGTTTTTTGTTTTGTTTTTGTTTTTTGTTTTTCAAATACCAGTTGTGCTAGATTTTTTTTTTTTTGGGATAATTTATGAGCATATACTGATATGCCCTCATTTTACTATCTCAAATTTAATTTTGTATAATTAAATTCAAACACATAATTAGTAACAGCACCTCAATATTTTCAATAATTCAAATATGGTTGCATTGATCAAACTTTTAAAGCAGCACCTAAAGTATTTGTGCATAAATTTTGAGCATCTTATATAATTTCGACAACAAAATATAGTGTAATATTTCTTATTTGACAAAAAAAAAAAGGATGTATGTTGATGTAAAGATATAGTGTGTCATTCTTATACAAAATGATAGGTTCTTTCCTTTATATAAGAATATGTTAATAAGTACTCGATTGAACTCGTTAAGGAGGAAATAAGCGAGTCCTGCTATATTAGAAGTAACAAAAACAAATAAAAAAAATTTAATTAAATATAATCTAACTCACTATAAAATGTTAATAGATTGTAATAAATAAATAAAAATTAATCCTAGCAAATACACTTCAAATAGGATCTTCTTTTTTTTTCTTTTTCTTTTTTTCTTTTTTATATTTGAATTTTTCTTGCATTCTTTGCTATAATTAGTAAAATAACATGATTTGGATAGATTCGAACCTACAATTTGACTCGTGCTAAAGGGAATATAAATCATCTATGCCACTTTTTGTGTTTTATTTTTTTTAAACAAATCACAACTTGTTATGTATGTTTTGGCAGAAGTTTGGCTTCAAGCCGGTTTTCCATTCCATTACGTAGCGATTTATAAAATTATTTATGTGTATTATTTAAACAAATTATATGACTCATTAAGAAAATTATGTGGTACATGACCTCTTTATTTGCCACATCATAGGTTGGAATAAGCTAGCTCCAAACCAATTTGGAGCCAAATTTATTTTTGTATTCTTTTTACTTTTCTTATAAAATAACCAATGTTTAAAGAGAAAATTTTTAAAAAAATTAGGCACACAACAAATTGTAATTGGTATAATATAAAGTAAAAATTAAAAAAATGGTAAACAAAATTTGTATTGTGCTAAGTGGGTCGATGGTCTATTCAAATAATTACACTTATGCCTAAATTGTGAAATTATATTTCCTATACAAAAACAGTAAGGGACAAAACGTGAGTAGCTGATAGAGTAAAGGTAACAGAATGAAAAAGAAATAAAGCACCAAAAACAGCTTTCTTTTTGCATTGGTTGACAAGAGTTATAGGACCTCAACCGTTCGAAAAGAGGACAACAATAAACCAAAACTCTTTTGGCTTCCCAATATTTTAACTGTAATGCTTGGGAACAATATTTTTCTGTTGAAAAATAGTGGACTATGAGTGATTGATAGTGTTGGGTCGATCTAAAAATAATTGTATCTAACATTCATAGTCGATGATTTAAATAAGTTTTTAAGTGTAAAAAAGATTGTGTACGCATATTAATCATATTTTAATTACATCATGCTCAAAATAGAACACCACAATGAGTTGCAAAGCTATAAATTTAGGCCTGAAAAAGAGATTTTGGTCTGGTATGAGGCTCAATCTCCAATGAAGTAAATCAGGTTGGTCAATAGGCTGCTTTTCACTTCCCCATAATACAGACCAATTAATTCCCATTGCCCATCAAAAGAAGCGCCTTGAAATCCCCCTCTCACCCTGGCTGGAAGTGGACACTAGACAGTGTGTGAGTGTGCTTGGAGGAGAAAGCTGTGACTTTCTTCGATAACATGAAATCATGCATGAAATTATATCTCTGTTCGTTTCTCATGTACCAAGGATGTGGACAGAATAATTTATGCTTATATGATTGGTTCCTATTTTTGTGATTAAGGCTGCGTTTGAATAGGTGGTAATCAGTTTCCGGAAACCATTTTCCACATTTTCCGCGTGTTTGGCAGTTCCGGAAAATTCTATTTTCCGGAAATTCAATTCCTATTTTCCCTTAGACAACGGAAATGCATTTCCGTGCCTATTTTCACTTCAATTGATTTCCGGAAAAAGAGAGAGAGAGAGACAGAGAGAGAGAGAGATCGTCAAGACCCAGTTCCATCGGCGAAGGCGAGACCGAGACCCATCGGCGAAGGCGAGACCGAGACCGAGACCCATCGGCGAAGGCGAGACCCATCGGCGAAGGCGAGACCGAGACCCAGACCCATCGGCGAGACCCCAACGAGCGCCGATCGTCGATCGCCCTTCCAGACCCAGCGATCGTCGATCGTCGATCGCACTTCCAGCAACTCGCCGATTGTCGCGCCTTCGACCTAGCAACTCGCACCGCGAAATAGACCCAACGACTCGCCGATCGTCGTGCCTTCGACCTTTGATTGTTGTTGTCACCCGCCTTCGCCTCACCACACCGACGACCCAGACCTTTGACGCAGAACCATCTCAGTTTTTTTTTTTTTTTTTGTTAAATTGTTGACGCAGAACCATCTCAGTTTTTTTTTTTTTTTTTTTTTAAATTGTTGACGCAGAACCATCTCAGTTTTTTTTTTTTTTTTTAAAGTTTGATTGTTGTTGTTGTTGTTGTTGTTGTTGTTGTGGTGGTGGTGGTGTTGTTGTCGCCGGAATTTTTTGTTGAATTGGCTGTGATATTGGAATTTTTTGTAATAAAATTTATTTGGAAGTTGAGAAAATGTAAAAAATTTTCCGGAAAATAGCATTTTTAGAATACATCCAAACACATGAAAATATTTTCCACAACAATTTTCATAATTCAACCAAACACTTAAAAATATTTTCCTTTTCCGGAAAATAACATTTCCGGAAAATATGTATTTTCCGGAAAACGATTTACACGAAACAAACACAGCCTAAAAGGAAAGGAAAATCAGAAAATGTTAACAAACGCTTCTTTTTTTTCTTTTTTTTTTTTGGTCTCTCAAGGGAAAAAAAAAAAAAAAAAACGCGTGTTTGTTAAGGTCCTGATCCTACGTAATAAAAAAATTAAAATAAAATAGTCAAGTTCCTAACATGGGTCTTACCTAATAAAAATAAATAAAAGAAAAAGACATAAAAATATTTATAAAATTACAAAAAATAACAAAAAGTTACAAAAAAGATAATAAAAAAATTGTCAAAAAAAAAAAAAGTAAAAAATTTGTGGTTAACGAGACCGCACATTAACGCAACCCAAAAAGAAAAAACCAAAGACTAATGCATTGTTTTTTTGGTTAAGAAACAACTAAGGAGTAATGCTGATCCCCCAATTAAAGAAAAAAGTTAATAGGTTAAGTTTAGCTTTATATCAATTCTATATGAACTATTTACTTACATTAAATTTATTAATACTAATTAAATTATCTCATTTCAATAATTATGTTTAAAAAAATAAATTACACTTTTTATCCTTTAAATTTTTGCATTATTTTTATTTTAGTATTTTATTTTTCACAATTTTTATTTTATTCCTTTATATTTGATCCCGTTTTCATATTGGTTATGTCATTCAATACTGTTGATAATATTACAATCAAGTATCAAATAAATAATGTCCACAAGCATGTCACACATAAAATACAAGTGTCACCAGATTACTAATGGTTTAGATCTCGGAGGGTTATTCTTTCAACTCAACCCAAAGAGATTAGATTGAGAAATTTCCAACCTAATACAAATCATTATGTAAAATCCAACCCAACCCAACCCACCTAGTTTGGGTTGGGTCGATTGGTTGTACTTACATATTTCATGCTTTGAGATTTCTACTCTTTAAACATTTTTTAAAGCAATTAATGCAATTCACATAATATGCCTAAATTATATTAAAAATTCATCAAAATAATTTATCAAAATACCAAATTAAATCAAACTTAAAAATCAAAATATGGGTAAAAAAAGAAGCATATATATATATATATTGGATCGGATTGGTCAAATGGGCTGAAAAACTACTAATCTAAACCACGACCCAACCCAAGGCATCAAGACCAATATGAAAACAAAATAAAAATGAAGAGTCGAATTAAAATTTTGAAATGAAAATGATCCAAAAGTAAATAAATTCAATCTTTAATTGTCATAAGTGTACCTGAGTCTATTAAAAACTATGAACATTTGTGTGCAGATTTATTAATAACTTAAAATATGATTTTCTTCAATAATTTATTACGAGTCCATGTTTAGCTTATAAATAATAATAATAATAATAATAATTTCAAAGCCTAATAATATCACTCAAACAAGTTATAGGAGTAGCTATAGAGGAAAAGTTCTTAGCTCTAAGTCCAATCTGCTTATGGGGTAACTTGAGGAATGACTCGAACATTGTAGACTTCAATATACATCTATTTCATTCCCTAACAGCATATTCTATCTCCCATGGCACAGTCATTGGTTACGACTGGACTAGATAGCAAAGTAACACACACATAAACATAATTGTCCTGGTTGCTCAGTTACTATTTTTTTAACAAAGAATCCGCATGTAACTAGTAAACTTTTTAAGATGGACGCCATGATCGTTTTGGAGAGAACACAATTATTAAGGACTTTATTTTAATATTTTTCGAGTTTCAACTTCCAACCTAAACTTTCGGATCCATAAATGATGCCCCATCCGGGTTCAACTCCTCTCAGGTTTTGTACCTTACAATTTTTTTTTTTTAATGAAAACTGTTACATTCACAATATTTTTATAATATTTTTACAATAAATTATAGCTGATTAGTTGTTATTGGTTCAAATTTGAACCTATCACTGAGATTACCTTTTTGTCTCAGTAATAAAAACTAGTAACAACTTGTCACCTATAATTTGTTGTAAAAATGTTATAACCATAACATTTCTCTTTTTTTATACTTTGTCCAATTCTCATGCCATATCAGCAAAGTCTATATGAAGTGGGTTCCAGAAAAGTGTAGTTCTTACATCTTATCATATTTATTTGGTTAATAAATCACTAATACATGTGATGCACATGCATATTATGTCACAAAAGTGATTTGATCATGTCATTAATTAATTAGGATAATTTTGATAGACTCCGAAGTTGGTGATTTTAACCTATTCTTAGTTTAGATTTTTAATGGTATCTCTAGTGTCTTTTGTGGCTATAATTTTTTTAAAAATAAATAAGAAATAATTTCAGTTCATGGTGATTATTCTTTTTCATTAAGTTAAGATATCAATTAATTTTTTGTGTATCAAATCAAATTTTTATTAGTTGGGCTATTTGGAATCCCATTCATGGTTGTTATACTTGAAATATAGTTATTTTTCAATATGATAGGAATTAAAGACAATTTTAACAAAATTGCTACTATATGTGATCACGAAGTTGCCTTGCTAAAATAACAAAAACAAAAGTTTCTTGTAATGGAGCTTTATCTCAAATTTTATTTTGTAGTATTAGAACACTCGCATCAATGCTTATATAATAGAAAAAAAATACCACATTTTACCCAACTTAAGGCCAAAATTCACCCACATTAGATTATGCAAAGTTGTGTAAAAATACATGGTTGCTACAATAGCCATGTAAATTTACACTAACACTATGCATTTTAAAATAAATAAGAAATAATTTCAGTTCGTGGTGATTATTCTTTTTCATCAAGTTAAGATGTCAATTAATTTTTTGTGTATCAAATCAAATTTTTATTAGTTGGGCTATTTGGAATCCCATTCATGGCTATTATACTTGATATATAGTTATTTTTCAATATGATAGGAATTAAAGACAAGTTTAACAAAATTGTTGCTATATGTGATCACGAAGTTGCCTTGCTAAAATAACAAAAACAAAAGTTTCTTGTAATGGAGCTTTATCTCAAATTTTATTTTGTAATATTAGAGCATTCGCATCAGTGCTTGTATAATAGAAAAAAATACCACATTTTATCCAACTTAAGCTCAAAATTCACCCACATTAGATTATACAAAGTTGTGTAAAAATACATGGTTGCTACAATAGCCATGTAAATTTACACTAATACTATGCATTTTGTATTTAGTTTTTTTATTTTTTCTTTATGTATCTTGAAGACAATAGAAAAAAAAAATGAATGGTGATTGTTATGTGAGAAAAAAGAGAAATGATTAAAAAATGAAGAATTTTTATTATTATTATAATGAAATGTAGTATAAAATATATAATTTGACTAGGATGTTTTGAAAAGTGAGAATATAAAATAGAAAAAGTATGTTCTTATATTAAAATAAACAAAAAAACTTACACAAACTAATGTGAATAATCTTACTTTTAGTATTAGATAATACTCTTGCTCTTAGTATTAGATAATCTTGCTCTTTGTATTAGATAATGGAGTTCATAAGTATAGAGCTTGAAAAACATATTATTTTCTGAAGGAATCAATAAAGCATAGCAGACCACTTGTAAGATCAAATGAAGATCAAGACAAAGAAAATCTTATTGTCTGGTGGTTTCAATTTAATTCTTTGCATGCTGTGAATATTCTTGACCTTCCCAAATAAAAATTACATTAATTGACTAATTGCATGATATTTTAACTATCACATGTCTGAGTACTATATATAATCTGAACAAATCCTTGTAATTATGTTCATTGGGCACAATGTCGATTGTTTCTTGCTCAAAAGAATTACTATTACAATAAGAATGATTACAATGCAATCCAAATGATGATGGTTACTTGTTTATTAGGCCACCATAATATATTGTCTTGAAATTAACAACACCATTAATTACGTAGATCTCTTTGGCTTTGGCACCAATTTTGGTTCTGCACTAGCCAGTTGATAAAGTCAATAGTATGTTGTAATGTGAAGTTTTGCATATGCTCTACAAAGGGAAGCATTAGCATCTTGTGACTTTGATTATGCCTTGCTTGAGATAGTTGGGCACGTAGGATCATAAGACAAATGCACTACAAGTAATGTTTACCAAACTGCCAAGAAAGGAAGAAAATTATGCATGGTGTTTTTTTTTTTTTTTTTTTTTTTTTTTTTTTTTTTTTAAGGAAAAATTTTTTCTTTCTTTCATTCCCTACTTTGTTGTTTCCCCCACAATCACATTCACAATACAAGAACAATATGGGTTACTATCGGAAAATTCTATAGTCACAATTTTTTTTGGGAATAATTATAAATGTTTTCACAACCTTTTCTCAAAACTTGTTAATGTGGTAAGTTATTATCAGAACATTATTTTTTTCTCATTAACTCACTATTAACATCATTTTTATGATACATTAATCACAAAAAACAATATCAATAATTATAAATCTAAAAAAATTATAAAATTTGTTTTTGGATCTTTTGATTTATCACATGCCAAACCCCTTCAAAAAAAGAAGTTAGAAAGGAAGTTAAGTGCATATATAGAAATTGAGCCTTACATTGGCCATCACTGTTTAATCTTGAGAGTGAGAAATTCTATGGGAGGAGTAAAGTGAGCTGAAAAACTATATGTGAGCTATCACTAATTTGAAACACTTTATTACAAATGTTGACGGGCCCAAACTTTGACCACCCTTTCTATAGTTGGGTGCCATGAAAGTTCAATATCAAGAAGGGCACATGATTTTTGGCAAGGAATGGCTTACAACTCTGGCGTGGTATCATTGCCCTGGCACACTTAAACCCAAATTCTATCCCGTGGGACCACTGACGCTGCTTGGGGCTATCCATGTGGGCATAACATTTTAAACTAAAGTGCCATGACTCGAACCATAACTCTCAAACTTGCAAGGGTGATGGTTTAAGGGACTATCCCTACCATCAAGCTACCACCCTTCGGTAGTATAACATAGTTAGAGATACATAACAAAATCTCATAAATAAATGAAAAAATAACATTTTAGCATGGACATGTTTAGAAAAAATAAAAATAGAAAAAGGAAATGGTAGTAAGAAGTCATGACATGGATGAGTAAGATTAAAAAATATAAAAGATTAGATTAAAGAAAAAGAAAATTATATTACTTTAAGTTGTTGGCAAGCAAGAATATATTTCTTGCTTGCTTGTGTTTTTGTTCTTTCTTGTTTCCTTTTCTCTTGAGTTGGAGAACGAATTTATATATATATATATATATATACACACCATAGGATACACTATATATAGTATAAGTCATTAATGAGTTCTTCATGACCTTGGTTCTAACAATATTGAAATTGAGGGTATCTTGGAGGCTTCTCTAGGTGTGTTCTAAAGCCAAGATTGAATTATTCTTGCTGTAAGTATTAATAGTTGCTTTTGCAAATTTGTTCATATATACGTGTGTTTTTTTATTATTATTCATATATGGTAAGTTGCTATGCTTGCTTAAAATTTGTCATATAGATATTAAATGTAGTAAATTTCTATTGCACTTGGATTAATACTATATTTTTGTATCCTCAAACTATAGGCACGTAAATTGAAAGTTATTATCCTAAAAGGCTTTGCTCTTTCTTTTATGTATCCTCAAACTATAGTCACTACTAAATTTTTTGTTGGAAGTTTTGTTTGAATGGCACTGTTGTTTTGAGTTATAGTGACTGACCTGACTTAATTGAAAAGTTGTATAATAGAGAACTAACCATATCAAATATGAAAGCAAATTTAGCTGCACTCCCAACTTGATATATAGAACAATAAAAAACTTGGATTTGGGTTAAATACTTTTTGATGAATGGTAAGAATTGACATAAACAGAACAGAGTAAAAAAAAATAAAAATAAAAACTTTTGAAGTCTGAAGAATTGGGGGAATTTAAAGAAATGGTTGGAACTTTTGTTGTTAAAGTATTCTTATTATTAATTCTTAACTTTTTAGGTGCATTTCCTTTAAATAAAAAATCATATTTAACTAAAAAAGAAAAGAAAATGCAATTTTAAAAAATTAGTCTCTAACTCAATACTTATAACATTGTCTTCCGCTTTAGAGATTGCAAAAAAATAAACATTAATAAAATCTTTAACTAAAGGAAGTTATTATATATATATATTTTTGAGAAACAGGAAGTTATTATATTGTCTTTATCTTAACAAGAGATGAAGAAATCATCTATCATAACAGTTTTCGGCCGCAACCATAAAAATATTTTGTCCCCACCTAGGCCTCTTAAACAATCAGGCCCAAATCCAATTTTCATTCAAATCCAAACTTCTTTACTTTCTTTTATCAAACACAAAATCAAACACCTCATGTGCAAATTAAATGTTGCTCTCACTCACGCCCAAATTCTGTACACACTCCTCCTTCGTTATTATTTTTCTCTAAACAAACTGGATGTTATTTTGTTTGTGACTTTGTGCATGTCATACAAGAAGATGGCGCAACAACAACAACTTCTACATTTTTCCCATTCAAAGCATCCCTTGGTCTACCTTCAAGACTACAATGGTCGACATACTTGTTGTGGGTGCCAAGAATCAATTTGTAGTCCTACTCCTATGTACTGGTGTTCAAGAGGTGGATGCCCGTGGTACGGTCATCATATATCATGTGCGGAAGTACCCCTTGGGTTGCACCATCCCTTACACCCATTACATCCTCTTATTCTTTTTGATGAAAAAACTGGTTATCTTGAGAAAGAAAAGAGCAGATGCCAAGTCTGTAATGAATCTCGTAACGAATACACTTATCGCTGTTACCGTTGCGACTTCAACCTTCACATGAAATGTGTTGTTGCCCAACTTGAAGCTGAATTCCACGATCACCCATTGACTCCCTTGGGCAAGTCAATCACATTCACTTGCGACATTTGTGGCAAAGAAGACAAGGGTGTGCCCAATTTTTGTGCCACATGCTGTTTCTGGATTCATAGAAGATGCGCTTCTTTCCCACGTAGACTCAAGGTTGTACGTCACAAGCATCCCCTCCACGTCACCCATTCTTCTTTTGAACTCCGTGAATCCGACTCCTGATTTTGTCAACTCTGTGTTCAAAAGGTGGACACACGCTACGGGCTTTACTATTGCTCCAGATGCGATTTCGTTGCCCACCTCAATTGTGCTATAGACGAGGGAAACAGGGAGGACATAAATTTGCTGGAACTTGAAGATGAGGAGAACGAAGATGCAGAGCTCGATCAATCTGTTGAGTCAGCAGCAGCTTACAAAGTCAAAAATATCAAAATGGGGGAGGACGGAACTGAAATAGCCACAGAAATTGAACACTTCAGTCATGGGCATGACTTAAAGCTTACTGACGAGGAGGTTCACAGTGATGAAAAATGCAACGGGTGCGTAAGAGTCATTTTCCCTCCTTTTTATAGTTGTGCTAAGTGTAGCTTCTTTCTTCATAAATCTTGTGCTAATTTACCAACGAAAAAGAAACACCCGCTTCATCGACACCCACTCACCCTTCGAAAGAAGCGCTCCTTTTGTTATGCTTGTTACCAGGATTGTAATGGCTTCTTCTACGATTGTGATTCATGCTACTTTAGACTTGATGTTCAATGTAGTTTGGTCCCAGAAATCTTTACCCACGAAGGTCATAAGCACCAACTCATCCTCTCCTACATAAGCTTTGACCAGAGTTGCAGTAGTTGTGGTGATAAAAGAAATCTAGTATTTCGATGTACCACTTGTGAATTTGCACTCGACTTTAAATGTGCGACACTACCACAAACCAGCAGGTTCAAACAACATGAACATATCTTCACTCTCAATTATGTAGCTGAAGATAACTCTGGTGAATATTATTGTGATATTTGTGAAGAAGAACGAAACCCAAACCATTGGTTTTACTACTGTGCAGATTGCACTTATCCTGCACATCCTAAATGTATTATTGGAAAATACCCAAATTTGAAGTTTGGAGGCACTTACACATTTGATTGTCACCAACACTCCCTTACTTTCATTGAGGAAACTAAAGATCACCCTCCATGTGACAAATGTAGTCTTCCTTGCAAAGAGTTGATCTATCAATGTGCCCCATGTAATTTCTATATCCACAAATATTGTTTATAGAAAGGAAAAATCTATTTTTAATTCTAATTTTAATATTTTCCTTTTCAGTTGAGCATTAGTTCTTTATTGTTCCAAGTGATTCTTTGATTTGGAGCAATCTGTTGTAGTAGCATTGAAGAGATTACTTGGTTTTAGGAGTTGTACTTGTAAATTGAACCCTTTTGTTGTAAGGGCAACATATTAGGATCAAGAATTATTTATTGGTGGCACTGTTTCTCCTCAAGATATATGTGTTGTAACTCGTTGCCATGTTATATCTAGTATGTTGTGTTTGGTATTTATCAGCATGTATGGCTTGATATGGTGCTGATATTTGGGTCTTGTTAATGAGATGTTAGGCAATATTACACACTACATCTCTTAATTAACTTCCATTTCAATCTTTATATTTATATTTCTCCTTTTAGAAAGCTTGTGATATTTGAGGTTTTTTTCATTATCTGAGTTGGGAAAGTTGTATCAATTAGGTTTGATCCGTGTCAAAATTGGTGTGGTTATCTTTAGTTTATATTTTATATGCACTACTGATCCAATGAGTACAGAAGCATATCTACTTGTTAGGTACCATCCTTCATTTGAGACCACTTTGATGTATGTAGTGTATAGGTAGTTGCCATGCACAGTTGCACAAATTTACATGCATATTCACTTCTATAAACATTAACCATGAAAGTATGATCCCTATTCTATACAACTCATTGTAGACATACATTGCATTTGAATACCTTCTTAAGCAGATATCTGATTTTAAGTAGTATGACTAATGCTTTCCCTTTAGCCTATTGTAGAAAGGAAAAATGTGGTTCTAATTTTAATTTTTATATTTTCCTTTTGGATTGAGCCTTAGTTTTTTATTGTTAAATCTAGTGTGTTATTAGGACTGTGCACTAGTTTAGTTCACCAATGGAAGCCATGTCGCTGACCTCATTAGTGAAATTAATAAGCAATCTTCAAATTCAGCAACCTGATATGAGTTTCTCTCTCTTTCTCACTCTCCATCTATTTTTGTTTTTGATTTCCTTTGTTTTTTGTTTTTCAGTGGAATTGAGATGGTTTGTGGCTGATTTGCTGTGGGTGGGTGCATTTGGGTGTTTTGAACAACATTTTAGCAGGTTGTGGGTGAATGAGTCATTGGGAGTTGGAACATTCCCTTGCTGCTAATGATGCGACCATTGTGGGTTTGTTGGTGGTGTTTCAATTTGAGGTGTATCCTACCAGTCTGACAAAAAGTCTTATAGACCTCAAGTCTCAAGTTGCATCAATAATATACAACCAAGTAAGGCTGATATCTAAAAAAATTCCTTCTTCTTCTTTTCTTTTTGGTAAATTTACCTGTTATTTTGTTGCAATCATAATTATTAGTTATACCTAACTTACAAATTCTCTGAAGGTATATGAAATTTCCTAGAAGTAATTGTTAGTAAAAATGTGAGGCTGGAGTTTTCTTCTAAAGACGTCTACTATTTTGCTTAAATAATGCCCAATATACCAAAAATAGCAACTTTCATGCATCCTAAGTTTGGAGAAATCCTCTTATATGGAGGTGCAGTTGTGGCCATCAAAATAGCTCATGGAATGAAGAAAATAAGTTTCAAAGACATGTGAGATGGAAAGTTATGTTTAGTGATATGATGTACTATTTCATCTATCATTGTCTCTATATGGTATTTTTATAACTAGACATAACTAGTAGAATTCATCTGAGATTTTACATTGTGTTTACTCATGATGAAAACATGGAAGACCACCAGTTGAAAAACATTTAGTAATTTATCATTGCTTTAATTTTTGTAAATGATGATAGCATGCTATTGTGTAATCTTTTAGTTTTCCAGTATATATCTGACTAGTGAGCTACCAAGGTGCCAACACTGAAATTGAAATAGTAGTGCAGTTAATGGATTCATTTTATAAACCCATTATGTAGCAACAATCCAGACTGAAATTAGAAATTGCTTCAATCAATGATTCCAGTTTTTCAATTTTAATGTTTATGGATCACAATGATGGGTCATGATCATACATTGTCCATTATCTGGCTATGAATGTTGGCACTTCTAAGAAGGTGGGTTTATCTTTGATTGAAAAGTCAAAGATAAACGAGTTAGATGAACAATGGAAGAAGCAAGGGGAACAATATGATCATTATCACTTGAAGTGGAATGCTTTGAACAGAGAACAGAAAAAGGACATACTGGATCTGAGTAATGGGGTTTATCAAAACAAATAATGGAGAATAAGAGCTATTCCTGTCTTAAGTGTTTCTGCTTGGCAGGTTCCTTTCAGTTTGGATGCTATAATAGCTTAGATACTTCAAGGCCAGCTTTGTGGGAAAGAGTGGTAAAGATGGGTCGTAGTTTGATGGAAACCTTAAAGATAGAGGAGTTGGACAACAATACAAGAAAAAACAATGTTAAAAAATTCTTGCCAATGAGTTATAGCTAAATTTTAGTGGCAGCCTGGTAGGTAGATGTTCTTCTTGATGCTCCTATAATGAGGCATTCTTCCACAGCTCACTTATCATTTGGTTCCTCACGGACTTGCCCATGGACTTGATTAGCAATTGCAGACCACAACGTTTCCTAGCAATTGCTCTTGTAAAAATAGTAACAAATTCTAGCTCAAACTATATCTTCTGCATTTTGCACAAACAAGTTCCTTGCCTTTTCTTCATTTAGATAATCTGCCATGACATCTTGATTTAGAGGTATGTTCCTTTTTGGTTTAAATGGTTTGTTGGCTATCAAAGATGATTTTCTTGAGCTTATTTGTTTTTTTTTTTTGGGGTACAAACTTGAACTTATTAGTATTGATTTGCTTAGTATGAGGTAAACATTTCAAATTGAATGAAGTGGATATATATTTTTTCGTTATTATTAAGTGTTTTTGAAAGTGATACTATTGTTGTTTGACATATATAGTCTATTAAACAGTAACTCTGAATCCCCAGGTGAATTTGCTTCCATTGTTGATGATTGTAGGGACTTTATCAGAAATCTTGCACTGCTGCAGAGAGAAGATAGACAGGAACAAGATTTTGTGACTGTTGATTCTCCTCCCTCTTTGCTTTATTTGGACAAACTTGGCCTGTCTTATGATGATAGGCACCATGTGTGAAGTTTTGCGTATGCTCTACAAGGAAGCATCACATGTGATTATGACTTGCTTGAGATAGTAGGGCACGTAGGATGAACCTATTACCGAATTCACTGCAAAAGTAACGTTTACCAAACTGTTTTTTAAGGAAACAATTTTTTTTTTTCCTTTTTTTGGGAATTCTCCATGTCCCTCAATCACAATACAAAGACAGTATGGAATATGGATTACTATACTATTGGAGTAATCTTGCAAGATGCCTTTTTCCCCCTTTCTTTTTTTTTTTTTTTTTTACAGTTCAGAAAGCAGAAAACTTATCAATTTTGTTGAGTGACCTCGGGAAAAAAAAACTTATCAATTTATTACTTAAATGTTATCAATGATTTTTTAAGGGTATTCTTTTAAAGAGTTGGTTGTACCATTTTTTTTCCTAATTAATTCAAGCACACATTTGAAATTGAGCAATATTAGAGAAATTGTTTTTTACAAATTGTTAAGCTGACAAGTTATGATTGAAGTAATATCACTTTTAAATAGATTTATCATTGACATTATTTTTAATATGCACTAATCTTCGAAAAATTCACATCAACACTTGTACAAAAATTTGTGTCACCAAATTTATTGTTTGAAATTTGGTTCAAAGTGCCAAACCCCTTCGTTTAGAAATTTGAAAGAAGTTGGTTGCAAAAGAAAAAGAAAATTGAAAGGAAGCTATGATTGAAGGGCCTACACAGCTATTGAGCCTTATATGGGCTATGGTTACGACTGTTTAGGGAAGGGACAAAGTGGACTAGAACTTAGTGAGTTAGCCCAAGTATCAAAGTGGCTGAGCTACCCTTTTAATTTGTAATATCTAAACACAAATGTCAACGGGTCCAAACTCCAACCACCCATTTCATAGTAATATGCTTGGGCACAAGATTTTAGGCTAGGAAAATGTGGAAAACTTTGCAGTAGGCACATTGACGTATAAGTCATTACTCATTTAATCTGCTAGACCAATCCAAATACTTTGGAAGAGTGACTTTATATAATCTCATATTCCCCTCACCTTAAGTAGCTAAATAAAACGGGTTAAATAAACCACCAGGAGACAAATGTAACAGCTTTAGTGTGGAATGTGGATATGCCTTGCTTCAGATATAATAGGGCACCTAGGATGAACTTATTACCTCATTCAATACAAAAGTAACGTTTACCATACTGCCTAGAAAGCAAGAAAATTATTCTGTAAGAAGTAATATAGCAAGATGCTTTATCCCTTTTTTTTTTTTCTTTTTCAGGCCATAAAGCAGAAAATTTATCAATTTTGTTTAGGTACACAAGTTATGGGATTGGTCATACCATTTTTTTCCCAAATTAATTCAAGCGCACAAATGTAATTGAGTAATACTAGAGAAAAAAATTTCACAACTTGTTGAGAAGAAAAGTTATAATTTGAGCAATATCATTTTCATGACATTAGTTCTAACAATATCGAAATTAAGGCTAATTTGGAGGCTTTCCTAGGTATGTTTTGAAGCTAAAATTGAATTCTTCTTGCTTAAGTATTAATATTTGCTTTTGCAAAATTGTTCATATATACACATGTTTTTCTATTATTATTCATAAACAGTAAGTTGCTGTGCCTACTAAAATTTGTTATATAGATATTAAATGTAGTAAATTTTTATTGCACTTGGTTAATACTATATTTTTGTGAGATATTAACACTAAATTGTTTGGTTTATGTTACTAAATTCTTGGATCCATGCTTTTATTTAATATCTATTTATAAGTTAATCACATGCTCATACATAAAGGAGAAACTAACATTTTAGCATGGACAGTTTTAGAAAAAATAAAAATAGAAAAAGGAAACGGTAGTAGGAAGTCATGACATGGATAAGTAAGATTAAAAAATATAAAAGATTAGATAAAAGAGAAAGAAAAGTATATAACTCTAAGTAGTTGGCAAGTAGGAATATATTTCTTGCTTTTTTGTGTTTTTGTTCTTTCTTTGTTTCCTTTTCTTTTGAGTTGGAGAAGGAGTATATTTTTTTGATATGATAGGATACACTATATATAGTAGAAGTCATTAGTGAGTTCTTCATGACATTAGTTCTAACAATATCGAAATTAAGGCTAACTAGGAGGCTTTTCTAGGTGTGTTTTGAAGTCAAAATTGAATTTTTCTTGCTGTAAGTATTAATAGTTGTTTTTGCAAATTTGTTCATATATACGTGTGTTTTTCTATTATTATTCATAAACAATAAGTTGCTATGCTTGCTTAAAATTTGTCATATAGATATTAAATGTAGTAAATTTTTATTGCACTTGGATTAATACTAGTATATTTTTGTGAGATATTACCACTAAATAGTTTGGTTTATGTTACTATATTCTTGGATCCATGCTTTTATTTAATGTCTATTTATAAGTTAATCACATGCAAAATTTCAAAATAATAAGTTGCCATTTACTGTTAAATCAATATGGTTAGCCATTTAGTATATTTAAAAAACCAAAAAAACAAAACCATAAGAGTTCTTTATAGATTTGTGAGTTTTTAATGCCTAATCACCTTGATCTTCAAAAAATAATAATAATAATAATAGACCACCTTAATATTTAGTAAAGTATATGATAGTTGTAGCAAATAAAATTATTCCAACTATGGGTTTAGCAAACTATTAATACTTTTTAATGAATGGTAAGAATTGACATAAGCGGAAAAAAGTAAATAAGAAAAAAAAACTTTTTAAGTCTGAATAATTGAGGGAAGAATTAAAGACATGGTTGGAACTTTTGTTGTTAAAGTATTCTTATTATTTATTCCTAACTTTTTAGGTGCATTTCTTTTAAATAAAAAAAAAATCATATTTAAATAAAGAAAAAAAAGGAAATACAATTTAAAAAAATTAGTCTTCCCTGGGTCACGTCCATGCCTCTTAAACAATGAGGCCCAAATCCAATATTCATTCAAAATCCAAACTTCTTTACTTGCTTCTTAGATACAAAATCAAACACCTCATGTGCAGGTGCTGCTGCTCTCACTCACGCCCAGATTCTGTACACACTCCTCCTTCGTAAACGTTTGATCCCACCCAAAAGAAGCCATCAATCTTTTCTTAAATTGAAACAAATCGGAGTTTCACATCAAAATCGAGCAATAAAAAAAAATGCTACAAAACTGAAAAGGCAGCAATTCTGAATTCTCACGCCTATTTCTCTTTCTTTGTTTCTTTTCATCTATATATATGATATATAGATTTGGATTCAGCTTACCAGCCTTATGTATTGAGTCATGCTTTTATTTTTCTCTAAACAAATTGGATGTTATTGTGTTTGTGACTCTGTGCATGTGATACAAGAAGATGGAGCAACAACAGCAACTTCTACATTTTTGCGTTTCAAAGCATCCCTTGGTCTTCATTCCAGACTACAGAGATGGAGGTACTTGTCGCGGTTGCCAAGAATCAATTTATACAACCAGGTAAAGCTCATAATTTTAAATTTTGTTTTTTTGTTTTTTTGCGGAACATGTATATTATTTTGTTGCAATCATAATTATTAGTTATACCTAACTTACAAATTCTTTGAAAGTATATGGAATTTCTTCGAAGTAATTGTCAGTAAAAATGCGAGGCTGGACTTTTCTTCTAATAGACATCGACTATTTTTCTTAATTAATACCCAATATACCAAAAATAGCAACTTTCATACATTCCAAGTAGAGGGAAATCCTCTTAAATGGAGGTGCAGTTGTGGTCATCAAAATAGCTCCTGAAATGAAGAAGATAAGTTTCAAAGACATGTGAAATGGAAGGTTATGTATAGTGATATGATGCATTGTTTCATCCATTCATTGTGTCTATATAGCATTTTTATAACTAGACATAACAAGTGGAATTTAACTGAGATTTTACGTTGTGTTTACTCATGATGAAACTAAGAAGCCCACCAGTTGAAAAACATTTTGTAATTCAGCACTGTTTTAATTTTTGCAAATGATGATAGCATGCTATTGTGTAATCTTTTAGTTTTCAATTATATATCTGATTAGTTGGCTCCCAATGTGCCAGAGCTGATTAAAATTGAAATGCTAGTGCAGCTCATTATGTTGCAACAATCCAGGCTGGAATTAGAGAGTGCTTCAACTGACAATTCCAGTTTTTCAAGTTTGATGTTTGTGGATAACAATGATGGGTCATAGTCATACACTGATTATTATCTAGTTATGTATGTTGGCACTTTTAAGAAGGTGGGTTTGTCTTTGATTGAAAAGTCTATCACAGAGGAGTTAAGAGGAACAATGGAAGAAGTAGGGAAAACGGTATGAACATTATCGCTTGAAGTGGAATACTTTGAAGAGAGAACAGAAAAAGCTTATACTGGATCTAAGTAATGCAGTTGATCAACACAAAAATAATAGAACAAGAACTATACATGTCTTAAGTATTTCTTCTTGGCAAAGTCCTTCAAGTTTGGATGCTATAATAGCTTAGATACTTGAAGGCCAGCTTTGCGGAGAGAGTGGTGAAGATACAAGAAAAAAACAAACGAGTTCCAAGCCTCTTCTTCATTCAGAAATACTTCCATGACATTTGGATTCATTTGCCTACACACTTCATTGCTTATATTTGGCGTGGCCATTATCTTGTGGAATCCCCACATTGTCAAAATCAATCTTGTTGGGACAGAATTTCACAATGGTAGTGTATAAACTAAATGGCATAGTCCTCTAATGCCAGTAGAAACCAAGGGCATGAGATCAGAAATCATAACAATGTCAGCCCAAAAGGAAGGACTTGGCATGAGATCATAAATAATAGAGACAACTTAAGAATGGAGGCTCAACTCAAGTTTTAAATACTAACAAAGAAAGGCAAGAAAATGGAGAATCATTTTGAAGATGATGGTGGTGAACTTGATTACAGGTATGTTCCTTTTTTGCTTTAAGTGGTTGGTGGGGCATCCAAAATGAAGTTACTGGGCTTACTAGTATTGATTGGCTTGGTATCTAGTAGAAATGTCAAATTGAATGAAGTGAATATATTATTACGTTGTTAGTAAGCACTTTTTTTAGACCCTTTTTTCCTCCATTTTGTGAAAATAGTTTGCAAACTATTATGTGGGCCATTTAATTCTCAAGGGGTGATATTCAATATGGTCATTTAATTGAGATGACCCATTGGACACAAGGTGTTTGGGGAAATGCCCTTCGTTGGGCTCTTTGGTGGTGGGTGATAGCTTATTTTGTTAGCTTGTCAAAGTATTCACAAATAAAGGATCAGTTTGATGGAAGTATTTTGATGGTAACCTTTTTCTACGCTAATACTTGAATTAGGTTGAGATCATATGGATTTTGCTTTTTCGACTTAATATTACATTAGAAGAGGGCACATGCTAATTTGTGTTGAGATTGACACCGTAAGACGTTTATATGTCCATTAGCTATGGAAATTTAGATATGGAATTGGAGCATGTGAGAGATGATTCTTGGGTTCTCCAAGGGGATCTCACAAAGTGAGCATTTACATTGGGAATTGTACTCTTTCGCTGATATAAAATGGCAGTTGTTTGATTAGCTAGAATTTAGATTGTCTCCTGCTGAAAGAAGTTCTTATTTGCCAATAATAACTACAGAATTGCATCTTGGTGTATTGGTTAGGACTTGCGCGGGATTTTTCTGGGACTGTTCTAAATATGTTAGCAATCCTTTCTCCTATCAAACTTACGAATTGATGAATTATTCATACAAATTCTTGCTTAACGGTTGTCTGTCTTTTCAAGTCAAGTGTCTTTAATGTTTGATGTGAGTAACAAGATTAAAGCAAGGTCAATGCTTCGTTGGACCTAAATATATTCTAAGCTCTCCTGGTTTTTCAAACTTGGTATGGTAGATTATATGCAATTTTTAAAGGGCATCTGCATCATGAAGCTTGAATTACAATCAAAATCTGCGGCCAGCAGTAATTTCATGTATGCAGCAGCTGGGCAAAAAAGGCAGCTGCGGCATTGAATATTCTTCAAGGCAGTAGCTAATGAAAGTTGCAGCTGAATTAGCTGATGTTTTTAGTTTCATGTCATTGTTTTCATTGTAGTTTTGTTGTTTGTAATAATTAGTGCACATGCATATATTAGGTGATTTATTAATTACTTGGGAAAAAACTAAGAATGTGCTAGTTACAATTGTAACTAATTCTATTACAGAAGTTAATTACAGCAGTAACCACTTAGCAAGGCTTGTCTGCTTGTGGGGCTAGTAGTATAAATAGCAGTAATTCTGATGTAGGATTTTGCTGGGATTGTTCAAAACATGTTTACAATCCTCTCTCCTAAACTTAAGAATTGATGAGTTATAGATACAAATACTTGCTTAATGGTTGTCTGTCTTTTACCAGTCAAGTGCCGTTAATGTTTCTTGTGAGTGATAAGATTAAACCAAGGTCAATGCTTCTTTGGTCCTAAACATATTCTAAACTCTTTTGGTTTTTCAAACTTGGTACAATAGATTATATGCAAATTACAAAAGGCATCATGCCCCCATGATGGTTGGTTCTTATCATTTATTCACGGAAGAAGAACAAAAGGCGAAACTATTGAATGGTCAATACAACTTTCTTTGGTTTTTTTTTTTTTTTTTTTTTTTTTTTTTAATTAATGAGAGATTTTTTCCATGTTGAGTGGGTGATTTTCTCTAAAGCAATAATAAGGTAACACTAATGGAGAAAGGTGATTTAGTATCTCTCTATAATTGGATGTTATGTAAAACATACATAATATCAAGGTGCTGGCTTCCTTCTATCCAGACTTTTTACCTATATTTTATGTGCCAGGAGATGGCAAAGAAAGCAAACCTTCTTACCGACAACCACTTCAAGCCAATATTATACAATACAAAATCTTAGTGAGGAGGCCAACACAGTGCCTATGTCTATCGCATGCCTGATTTTATATATAAAGAATAAATCCTATCAATCTATTTATATATGTATGTGCAGGTGAATAGCTATTCATGTGCTATGGCTATGAATTTTTAGCCCATAGAGAGAAATATGAAAGGATAAATTTGACTGAAACTTGGTGAGCTAGCCCAAGTATTAGAGTGGTTGAGCCACCCCTAATTAGTAATATCTTAACACAAATGTCCACAGGCCCAAAATCCAACCACCATTTATATAGTAATACAGTATGCTCAGTATGTGGTTGTGTACCCAGTGTCCCAGCCAAGCCTGAACTAGGCTTGAAAGTTCAATATCCAAAAGCATGGGCGCTAGATCTCTGGCTAGGAATGGGTTACGCCTTAAAAGTTAAAACTCTTTTAGACTCCTCTAGGGAAAACGTGGAAAACTTTGAAGTAGGCCCATTGTCTTTCAAGTCCATTAGTCATTCACTCAGCCACCATTCTAAATACTTTGGAAGAGTGACACTTATCTCATATTCACTTCACTTTTTTTTGGGTAGAAAATATTCCCTTCACCTTAGTAGCTAAATCAAATGGTTAAAAATAAATCTTAGGAGACAAAAGTAACTCCTTTAGGAATGAGTATACATTACTTAAAAAAAAAAAATATATATATATATATATATATATATATATATATATTCTGTTATACTGTAGCTCCATAGATTGTCTAGACTCTAGAGGTAAATAAATAAAGTTCCCCAAAATAGATTGGTTCCAAATTTATTTGATTCAAGAGGTTTGAGTTCCTAATACTCTAAAAGAGTGACTCTTATCTCATATTCCCTTTACCTTAGTAGCTAGCAGCCTAAATCAAACTGATTAAATACCTCAAGAGACAAAAGCTACTCCTTTTTAATCATAGTGGCAAATATGAAAAATAATTAAACCATGTGAGAGATGAGTATAGACGATAAACTACTAAAAAAAATAAAAGAATTTTACGTTATATTGCATCTCCATAGATTGTCTAAAGGAAAACCAAAATAGATGGGTTCCAAATTTATTTGATTTAAAAGTTTTGACTTCCCAATATTTTTTATCAAACAAGGCTAATTTCACATTTTGTGATATCGCTTGATTAAATAAAATCATCTGCAATTTCAAAAGTGGGTCTAAAATCATCATTCTTGCACAGTTAAATTATTGTTTTGTTCCACTTGGACTTATCCATGGCCATAATCATCACTGGCAAACCACATCATATTCGTGCATTTGCTCTTCACAAAAATAGTAATTTCTTTGGACTCAAACTATGGATGAGTTTGGCATCAGCTTTAAACTTTTAACTTTTATGTACACATTTTTAAAATCTCTTTTTTTTTTTTTTTTTTTTTTTTTTTTTTTGCATTTTCTCACTTTTTCAAAATTTTTTTTTTTGGGTACAAGTATACTTTAGTACACTTTCAGCAAAAAAATTTTAGCAAAAAACTGCATAAGTTGTTTCCAAGTAGACCCATATCTCCTACATTCAACATAACTAAGTTCCAAGCCTCTTTATTCAAAACATGTGCAGACACAATTGGCACTATTTATAGTGTTTAAGTGATGGGGAGAGGTTGAGGAACCAATTGGCATTCATTTGGAGCACTGGCTGTAGTATATTACTATAGTACAAGCTTTTGGGCATGGTCTTTGAGTGATGCATTTTTACAAATTTTGAATTTTATTCTGCCTCCTTATTGTAATTTCCTTTTCGTCATATTCAAATCAATTTTTCTTCCTTTTGAGTTGCACTCTTCCTTTTTCTCAGACGTGCAAATGAAGGTAGTTTTTGTCTTTTTGATTCTCTTGTGAAGTCCATTAATAGTATTTTAACATGGTAGGTACCAATCTTTGCCTTTGGCACCAATCTTTGGTACTTTGATAAAGTAAATAATATTAGTATAGTTGTAACGTGAAGTATTGCATGTACTCTACAAAGGAAAGGAAGCATCACGTGTGATTACTGATTAAAATTGTATTTTTTTAAACAACATCAATAATTATATATATATTTTTTAAATTGTAAAATTTGTTTGGATCTTTTGATTAATCATATGCCAAACCCCTTCAAAAAAAGAAGTAGTGCATATACATAAATTGAGCATCACTGTTTAGCCTAAAGAGTGAGAAACTATATGGGAGAAGTAAAGTGGACTGAAAAACTATATGTAAGCCATCACTAATTTGAAATACCTTATTACAAATGTCCACGGGCCCAAACTTTGACCACCCTTTCTATAGTTGGGTGCTTAGTACACTTGAAAGTTCAATATCAAGGACACATGATTTTTAGCTAGGAATGGCCTACAACTCTTATAAGTTAAAAACTCTTTCAATCTCCCTAAGCAAGATGAGGAAAATTTAGCAGTAGGTCCACATGAAATTTCCAAAGTACAATTTTAAGAAAATTCCACCTCAATATTCATCATACGCAAGATTTAGAACTTTATGTGTGTATAACCTAGTTTTTTTTAAATGAACTAAAAAAGGGCTCATATGGCGCGGTATCATTACTCTAGCCCACTTAAACCTGAATTCCATGGCGTGGGACCACTGAAGCTGCTTCAGGCTATCCATGTAGACACAACATTTTAAACTAAAGTGCCACAACTCAAACCATAACCCTCGGACTCGCAAGGGTGATGGTTTAAGGGACTCCTACCATCAGGCTACCACTCTTCGGTGGTATAACTAGTTAGAGATACATAACAAAATCTCATAAATAAATGAGAAAATAACATTTAAGCATGGACGTGTTTAGAAAAAATAAAAATAGAAAAAGGAAATGGTAGTAAGAAGTCATGACATGGATAAGTAAGATTAAAAAATATAAAAGATTAGATAAAAGAGAAAAAAAAAAAAAAAACGCATATGACTCTAAGTTGTTGGCAAGCAATAATATATTTCTTGCTTGCTTGTGTTTTTGTTCATTCTTTGTTTCTTTTTCTTTTGAGTTGGAGAAGGAATTTATGTTTTGATATGATAGGATACACTATATATAGTAGAAGTCATTAATGAGTTCTTCATGACCTTAATTCTAACGATATTGAAATTGAGGTTAACTTGGAGGCTTTCCTAGGTGCATTTTGAAGCCAAAATTGAATTCTTCTTACTGTAAGTATTAATAGTTGTTTTTGCAAATTTGTTCATATTTATGCGTTTTTTTCTATTATTATTCATAAACGGTAAGTAGCTATGCTTACTTAAAATTTGTCATATAGATATTAAATGTAGTAAATTTTTATTGCACTTGGATTATTACTATATTTTTGTGAGATATTACCACTAAATAGTTTGGTTTATGTTACTATATTCTTGGATTTGTGCTTTTATTTAATATCTATTTATAAGTTAATCAAATGCAAAATTTTAAAATAATAAGTTGTCATTTACCATTAAAAAAAAACCATAAGAGTTCTTTATAGATTTGTTAGTTTTTAATGCCTAATCACCTTGATATTCAAAGAGAATAATAGACCACTTTAATATTTGGTAAGTATGATAGCTGTAGCAAATAAAATTATTCCAACTATGGGTTTAGCAAACTATTAATACTTTTTAATGAATGGTAAGAATTGACATAAGTGGAACAAAGTATTAAAAAAAAAAACATTTTAAGTATGAAGAATTGGAAGAATTAAAGACATGGTTGGAACTTTTGTTCTTAAAGTATTCTTATTATTTATTCTTAACTTTTTAGGTGCATTTCCTTAAAATAAAAATTCATATTTAAGTAAAGAAAAAAAAAAGAAAATACAATTTTAAAAAATTAGTCTCTATCTCAATACCTTTAAGTTTAACATTGCCTTCCACTTTTGAAATTGCAAAAAAAATAAAAAAGAAAAAGAAAGAAAAAAGAAAAAAGAAAAAAAAAAGCAATAATAAAATCTTTAACTAGAGGAAGTTACAGATTGTATTGTCTTTATCTTTACAAGAGGAGATGAAGAAATCATCTATCAGAACAACTTTTTGCTACAATCATAAAAATATTTCGTCCCCACCTGGGCCTCTTAAACAATTAGGCCCATATCCAATTTTCATTCAAATCCAAACTTCTTTACTTTTCTTTATTAGACACAAAAAAATCAAACACCTCATGTGCAAATTAAATGCTGCTCTCACTCACGCCCAAATTCTGTACAGACTCCTCCTTCGTAAACGTTTGATCCCACCCAAAACAAGAAGCCTTTAATCTTTTCTTAAATTAAAAAAATCGGTGTTTCACACGCCTATTTCTCTTTCTTTGTTTCTTTTCATCTATATAGATTTGGATTCAACTTACTAGCCCTGTTGTATTGATTCACGTATTTATTTTTCTCTAAAAAAAATTGGATGTTATTTTGTTTGTGACTCTGTGCATGTCATACAAGAAGATGGAGCAACAACAGCAACTTCTACATTTTTGCCATTCAAAGCATCCCTTGGTCTACCTTCCAGACTACAGAGGTGGAGCTACTTGTTGTGGGTGCCAAGAATCAATTTATGGTCCTAGCTACTAGTGTCCAAGACGTAGATGCCCGGCCTACCTTCATCATAAATCATGTGCGGAAGTACCCCTTGGGTAGCACCATCCCTTGCACCCATTACATCCTCTTATTCTTTTTGACAAAAAAAAAAAAAACTGGTTATCTTGAAGGAAGGAAAACAGCAGAAGCCAAGTCTGTAATGAATCTCACGACAAATACACTTACTGCTGTTACCGTTGCAACTTCAACCTACACATGAAATGTGCTATTTTGGAACTTGAAGTTGAATTCCACAATCACCCATAATCCCATTGTCTCCCTTTTGAAGGTGGATCACATTCACTAGCGACATTTGCGGCAAAGAAGACAAGGGTCGGCCCTATCTTTGTACCACATGTATTTTTTTATTCATAGAAGATGCGCTTCTTTCCCATGTAGACTCAAGGTTGTACATCACAAGCATCCCTTCCACATCACCCATTCTTCTCTTGAACTCTGTGAATCCAACTCCCGATTTTGTCAACTTTGTGTTCAAAAGGTGGACACATGCAACGGTACTATTGCTCCAGATGCGATTTCATTGCTCACCTCAATTGTGCTATAGATCGAAGAAACAGGGAGGACATAAATTTGCTGAAACTTAAAGATGAGGAGAATGAAGATGCACAGCTCGATCAACTGTTAAGTCAGCAGTAGCTTAGGAAGTCAAAAATATCAAAGCGGGAGAGGACGGAACTGAAATAGCCACAGAAATTAAACACTTCAGTCATGAGCATGACTTAAAGCCCACTGATGAGGAGGTTCACAATAATGAAAAATGCAGCGAATGTGTTAGTGACATTTTCCCTCATTTTTATCGATGTGACAAGTGTAGCTTCTTTCTTCATAAATCTTGTACTAATTTACCAATGAAAAAGCGAAACCCACTCGATCCACACCCACTCACCCTCCGAAAGGTGTGAACCTGGTGTGATGCTTGTTTACAACATTGCAATGGCTTCTGCTACACTTGTGAGTTATGTGACTTTTGTCTTGATGTTCAATGTAGTTTGGTCCCAGAAATCCTTACCCATGAAGGTCATAAGCACCAACTTATCCTCTCCTCTACAAGCTTTGAACAGAGTTGTAGTAGTTGTGGTGATAGAAGAAATCTAGTATTTTGTTGTACCACTTGTGAATTTGCACTGGACTTTAAATGTGTGACACTACCACAAATCACAAGGTTCAAACAACATGAGCACCCCTTCACTTTCAGTTATACAACTGAAGATGACTTTAGAAAATATTACTGTGGTATTTGTGAAAAAGTGTGAAACCCAAACCATTGGTACTAATACTGTGCAAATTGCACTTATCCTGCACATCCCAAATGTATTCTCAGGGAATCACCATATATCAAGTAACACATACAATGGACAATTGTTTGGAGGTGCTTACACATTTTTCTGTCACCACACCCCCTTACTTTCATTGAGGAAATAAAAAATTACCCTCGATGTAATAGATGTGATAGTTCTTGTTAAGAGTTGATTTATCAATGTGCTCAGTGTAATTTCAACATGCATAGATATTGTTTATAGAAATGGACAAACATGGTTTTAATTTCTATTTTATACTTGATCTGTCCACAGGATTTCTAGTATGAGAAATTCGTCAAATGAAATTGCAGTATTTCCTTTTAATGCTCTTTCTTGACATCATTTCTCAGATAGGACATAAATACTTTGAACCAAGTCATGGTTGTTCGCATCTAGTTGTAACATGCCTTATGCTCATCTGTTAGAAACAAGAAGCTTATAGATAATAGGAATTTTGCAATTTATAATGTTTTTGCTGGAACTGAAAGGCAAACCACAAGTATTTCTAATCCGTTATTTATGTCCTTTTTTTTTCTCTCTCTCTCTCTCTCTCTTTTCTGTTTCTACGCAATTCAGATTGCATTCAATTTTCTTGAGCTCATAATAAATTATCAATGTCCTCTTCTTGTGCATTAGGTGAGTGCCCATTGTTTTGAAGAGGGAAAGTGCAATTAGGTGCAAAACATGAATGCAAAGATTCAACAACATTTCAGGTTATTACATATTTACATGTTTATCAACATCTTTTATGTCATTAATTGTAGTATTTTTATTATTATTACTGTTATTGTTATTTCTATGAAAGCTCAGTTATGCATGATTAATAAGTGCCCTTTCTCTTTCCTTATATGGTGAGGTTCTTTTCTTTTTCCTTTTCTCAACATCAATTTTACACGTTGTCCCAGTAAGAATGTTGGCCTAGTATCTTAATTTGAAGGCATACCATGTACTTTGTAAATTTTGATGTTAAGAACATGGTTATTTGGGGAGAAGTGATTGTTAATAACATTGCTAATTAACTTATCTAGTCTAATTAAATGCACTTCAAGGTAATATTTAAAACCTTGCTAGGTGAAGAGACTACTTCTTGTTTAATAAGTTTAAGGTTTAGTTTAGAAAATGTTATTCGGGCCTTTCCTACCTTCAAGAATGTCATTGCTATACTGGGGAAAAACACTTCTTGACTTACTTGTGTAATTGTGTTCAATACCATACTTTTGGTTCTTTGCCCTGAATTAATTTTTAAGCATTCTAGTACTGTCCAATTGTGTTATTATTATTATTTTTTTTTAAATGATGCTATGTGGATATGCCTGTTCTAATCATCTAACTGTCTCCTCTTTTTCCCTACCCAGTTCTTATGTTATTTTTGTTTCAGTCTCCTGATGACTATGCAATTACCATAACCAGCATTATTCGCCACCATGAGACAAAGTACTCGGCATCTCTTGAGATTCTCTATATCCCTCTTGTTGTTGTTAAATGACTTATATTCATTTTTCCAAAGTCCATTACCAATAGTTATAATTGACAACAATTCTATTCAAGTTTCCAAGATATCACTTTCAAGGTACTATTTTCTCCCCCACAAATTTAAAGTTAGGTTAGGTTCTTGTTTCTTAGGACATCTTCTTTAGCACATAGGCTTCTGCATTCTGCACAAATGAGTTCTAAGCCTCTTCATTTAGAAAAGCAGTCCTAACATTGTCATTTGTCATCATTTGTCCGCACACTTGCATAGAGTTTGTTGTTAGTAGAATCTTACAGCTAGCTTGGTCATCGTCATAAGAAATACCCATGGTATTGAAATCAATTTTGCAGGGACAGAACTTGCAAGAATTCATAGTGATAGAGAATAAACTGAATGGAATGGTCCTTGGATGATAGTGGAAACTAAGGGCTTTGTAAATAATAACAACAGCTTAAAAACAGAGACTCGGTTTGAGGTCGTAAACAATAGAGATCTTTAGAATAAATGCTCAACTCTAGTTTGTTAAGAGTAACAAAGAAGGCTTGAAAATGGAGAACCATTTTGAAATGAAAGTGGTGAGCTTGACTAGATTTAGAAGTATGTTCCTTTGTGTTTAAATGGCCTGTTGGATATCAAAGATGAAGTTCTTGAGCTTATTTGTATTTTTTTTATTTTTTGGGTACTAAACTTGAGCTTATTAGCATTGATTGGCTTAGTATTAGGTAAAAATTTCAAATTGAATGAAGTTGGTATATATATAAAGATGAGTCAGTCCAAGCCTTTTCTCTCTCCCCAGTAGGAGTTCTTTCTTCTCGCCAAACCTCTGTCGAGCTCTTTCTCCCTGAACTCCTTGCAGGGATCTCTCTCAGGCTTAGGCAAAAATCATCTCCCTCGGCACTGATATGGACCATTCAGTTGTTGAGGGTCTTCTCAACCTCTGCCTCACCAAAGAGGAAGAGGAGGAAATAACCATCACAACTAAGAGCAGAGCAGATTTGCTTGAAGAGTGTACGCTGAGCCTCTTTGGTCGATTACTCATGGATAGGCATCAGAATCTGAGAGCACTTAAAAGCACACTGAAATCAGCTTAGAAAATGGGGTCCGATCTGCAGATTGTGGAGGTTGGAAATAATGTTCTACAGTTTAAGTTCAGCTCAGAATACCAGCTGCAATGGGTCGAACGAAATGGGCCTTGGAACTTCGACAACAATCTATTATTGCTGTGCAGATGGAGGAAAGGTTTGTCAGCTTCGAATATCACTTTCACTCATTCCCCCTTTTGGGTTCAAATCTGGGATCTACCCTTTGAGCACATGTCTATGGAAGTGGGTAGAGAACTAGGCAACAGCTTGGGAAATTTTATTGAATCAGATCGAAGAACAGGGCAGTCAGACCAAGAAAAATTTATGAGGATTAGAGTGAATCTTCAACTAGATAAACCATTGAGAAGGAGGGGAAAAGTAGCAAATGTCGATGGAGAAAAATTTTTGGGTCAGTTTCAAATATGAGAGGCTACCCACTTTTTGTTATCTCTGTGGTCGTTTGGGGCATGATGACAAGCATTGCCAGGAGTGCACTGACCACCAAAATACTCCTCGGCAATATGGTGAATGGCTCAGAGCATATGGAAACACAAGGGCTATGGGAGATAGATCTAAGTCCACTAGTAGCGATGGTGGCGGAGAAGGTAGGTATGATGAACGAAGAGAGACCCACACTCACACTGCAGAAAGAAATTCCTCTGCCTCTGTGATGAATGATGGGTGTGGCAGCAATGATGGACTCGGAAAAAATGGAGAACAGAATAGGAATGAATCGGAGAAGCCTAGCGCCGCTGGATCGGAGAAGAAGTTGGGGGAAAAAACCCTAAAGGGATGCGATCACCTCACACGTACGAGCAAGCATGCTTCGAAAACTGCAATGGCACATGTTGAGACTTGCGCTCCTCCCACAGTGCTCCCACGTGACTCCGGTTCTACAGAGCAAGCAATTGATGCTCTATCACTAGTGGGCCTGAAAGCCCAGGATGAAAAGGAGCTTATGGATGTCTCTAGCCCTCTTAAGCCCACTTCTTTGCCAATAAACGCAGGAGGGGAGGAAACAGAAATCAAAATAGAAAGCACAGGTCCACTACCCGGAAAAAAACCAAAGGCAAAAGTCCAAATAAAAAAAATGGCCAGAGAGAAAGGGAATGCTAAAGGCCCAGGCTCTGAAACTCAGCTCCCATCAGTGGGTTCTAAACGGGCAGGAAAACTTATTTTTGAGGAAGAGGAGGAGGATCTCAGAACAAAGAAAAGATGCACTGAGTCAGGTATTTCCCAACCATTTCTTATTGAGAGATCGGCGGTGGCTGCTGTGCAGCACCGCCGAGAGCAATTAATCCCCTTAGCTGGAACTGCTGGGGGCTTGGGAACCCTCGGTCAGTTAGAGCGCTGCATGACATGGTGCAACGTTGGAAGCCCAAGATTGTCTTCCTCATGGAGACAAAATCGAAAGTTAAGCGTATGGAGAAAATAAAAAATAGAATCGGTTTTGCAAATGGACTCATTGTTCCCTGCCAGGGCCGAAGTGGTGGTGTTGCTTTACTCTGGACACGTGAAATTAATCTGGAAATCAAAAGCTTCTCTGCGAACCACATTGATGCCTTTGTTGGAGAGGCTGATGACAACTCCATTTGGAGAATCACTGGCTTTTATGGCCACCCGGAGACACACCGAAGGTATGAATCTTAGCATCTTCTCGCTTTCTTACATAGTCAATTTCAACTCCCATGGCTATGCCTAGGAGACTTTAATGAGATTCTGTCAATGAATGAAAAAGCAGGAGGTTCTGTTCGTTCACAGCAACAAATGGATGGATTTAGAAATGTTGTGGAATTTTGTGGTTTCTCAGACTTAGGCTATTGTGGCACCGATTTTACTTGGTGCAATATGCAAGAAGGCGAAAATAGAATTCAGCTGAGGCTTGACAGAGCACTTGCCACTCCCGAGTGGTCTGAGAAATTTGATGGGATGTGAGTCTATCACCTTGTGGACTCCACCTCTGATCACTGTGTATTGCTTCTCACTGCCTCTCCGCCTCAGTGATCAGATTATGTCAAAAGGTTCCATTTCGAAGCTCTATGGACAAAAAATGAGGATTGCAGAGAAGTCATTGAATCTTCCTGGGGGATGGGGATTGATTTAAGCATACCAGAAGGCATTATGGAGAATTTAAAACTCTTTGCCTCAGAATTATCTAGTTGGAGCTCCTCTGTGTATGGCCACATTCCTAAGAAAATTCAGTCAAAACGAAATGCACTGAGCACCCTCAGGCAACATGATAAAAATGGAGAGCTGGGTTCTGAAATCAGAATTTTACGAAGGGAGTTAAATGAGCTTCTGGATGAGGAGGAGCTGTACTGGGGTCAAAGAGCTAAAGCACATTGGCTCAAAGAAGGTGACAGAAACACAAAATTTTTTCATGCACATGCCTCGGAAAGGCGAAAGCAAAACACAATATTGGGGATTTGGGATGAACACGGCAGATGGTGTGAGGAGAAGGATAGCATTGCTCAAGCTGCCGTTGCTTATTTTGAAAACATTTACACTACAGGCTGCCCTACTCGGGTTGAAGATGTTGTGGCGGCCATTCCCACCAAGGTGTCCGAGGAGATGAATGAAAGCTTAACCCGAGCCTTCACCAGAGAAGAAGTAGCCACTGCCCTCAAGCAAATGCACCCAACCAAAGCACCTGGACCTGACGGTATGTCTGCTATTTTTTATCAAAAATATTGGAATATTGTGGGAAATAGTGTAACTAACATGGTACTAAATGTTCTCAACAACAATCTGCCTATAACTGAAATCAACAAAACCAACATCTCCCTAATCCCAAAAAAGAACAACCCCACTAAAATGACTGAATTCCGGCCTATAAGCTTATGCAACGTAATATACAAGCTTATTTCCAAAACCCTTGCCAATAGACTCAAAGCCCTCCTCCCCCTCATCATCTCAGAAAACCAAAGTGCATTCACCTCGGACCGCCTTATCACAGACAATGTTTTGGTGGCCTTTGAACTTATGAACTTCCTAAATCACAAAACGAATGGTAAAGGGGGCTTTATGGCAGCCAAACTCGATATGAGCAAGGCTTTCGATAGGGTGGAATGGTGTTTTATTAAGCGAGTCATGGAAAAATTGGGTTTCTGCTCTAGATGGGTGAATCTCATAATGCAATGCATCACATCAGTCTCCTATTCAGTCCTCATTAATGGGGCTGCCATTGGAAATATCACTCCGTCTAGAGGTCTTCGACAGGGAGACCCCCTCTCTCCTAGTCTTTTCCTCCTTTGTGCGGAGGGCCTCTCGGCCATTATTCATGAGGCAGTTAGGAACCATCTTCTCACAGGCATCTCCATCTGCAGAAACAGTCCAAGTGTCACCCATCTTTTCTTTGCTGATGACAACATTCTCTTCTGTAAGGCAAAGCCTAAAAAGTGCCAAGAACTCAAACAAATTCTTCAGATGTATGAGGACGCCTCTGGCCAGAAAATAAACACTGATAAATCCTCGATTTTCTTTAGCCCAAACACCGACCAGAATACAAAGGAGGCAATCTTTTCCATTTTGGGGCCGATGAATGACTCAAGACACTCCAAGTATCTGGGGCTTCCATCCTTCATTGGGAGATCAAAAAAGCAGGTCTTTTCTACTCTTAAAGAGAGGGTGGGTCAAAAACTTGCGAGTTGGAAGGGCAAGCTTTTATCTATGGGGGGCAAGGAAATTCTTATTAAGGCGATTGCCCAAGCAATTCCTGCCTACACCATGAGCTGTTTTCAGCTCCCACAAGGCTTATGTGAAGATCTCGAGAGTATGATGAGAAGCTTTTGGTGGGGCCAAAAGCATCAAGAAGCAAAGATGGCTTGGGTTGGATGGAAACATATGTGCTTCCCAAAGTCAAGAGGGGGCTTGGGCTTCCGGAACCTGCAGGCCTTTAACCTTACTATGTTGGCAAAGCAAGCATGGAGAATAATCACAAATCCCAACTCCCTTCTTGCCCGTGTCCTCAAGGCAAGATATTTCCCCACCGGTGACATCCTTAGTGCAACACTTGGCTCCTTCCCATCCTACTCTTGGAGGAGCATATTTAATAGCCTTGGGGTTATTAGAAAGGGGTCCCGGTGGCATGTGGGCAATGGAAAACAAATCCACATATGGGATGACAAATGGCTTCCTACTCCATCCACACACAAAGTTATCTCCCCTCCCATTAACCTCCCAATCTACCCAATGGTATCCTCTCTCATTGATTCGGACACAAAATGGTGGAGAGCAGATTTGATTAGAGCCGCCTTTCTCCCCTTTGACGCTGATGCAATTCTAAAA
The DNA here is from genome assembly GCA_030445155.1 of Quercus variabilis. Classification (NCBI taxonomy): domain Eukaryota; kingdom Viridiplantae; phylum Streptophyta; class Magnoliopsida; order Fagales; family Fagaceae; genus Quercus; species Quercus variabilis. Next base: position 8,309,644 of record CP129447.1, read on the forward strand.
ATCCCTCTCAGCTACAGTCTGCCTGATGACAAACTAATTTGGATGGGTAACAACCGGGGTGAGTTCACTGTAAAAAGTGCGTACCATTTTGCTCACTGCTTGGTAGAAGCAAAGGAAGAAGTGGAGAGCTCCGGGGGGGACCCTTTCAAGCCTTTGTGGAAGAACTTGTGGCGCCTCAATCTTCCCGCCAAAGTTAAAATTTTTGCTTGGAGGGCTTGTGTCAACGGGCTGCCAACTATGGAAAAGGTTTGTACTCGTGGCATCTCTACCAGCTATGAATGTCCTATTTGTGGTAAAGAACGAGAAACTACCCATCATGCTTTGCTCCATTGTGAATTTGCTAATCTGGTTTGGAATTACTGGTCGGATATGCCACAAATGATCCATAGTAACAATTGGACATTCAATGATTCAGCCATGTACATCCTTGCCCACAAGCCTCCCCATGATTTGGAGCTGTTCCTCATGGTTGCATGGACTATCTAGTTCAATAGAAATAAAGTCATCCATGATAACAAGTACTCTTCTCCCTCCCAGGTATGGCAGATGGCTAAAAACTCATTTGAGGAATTCAATGATGTGGCAACTCTAGACTTATTCCACCCTAGACCCTCTCACACTCACTGCTAGTCTCCTCCTCCACCGGGTGTCTTCAAAATCAATGTTGATGGGTCTTCATCTGATATTGAGGTGTCCTCTAGCATTAGAGTCATTATTAGGGACTACAAAGGCCAAACAGTTGCTGCCTTTTGCATGCCCCTTCAGTCCCATTACATGGCTGAACTGGTGGAGGTGTTTGCATTGGAGCAAGGTATTCGGCTTGCTCAGGAGTTACAGCTATCTCGGGTCATATTTGAAAGTGATGCTCTCACAGTGGTCAATGCCGTCAATGACTCTGCCTTTGGAGCTCCTCATGGACACATCATCCAGGACATCTCCCATGCTCAAACATCTTTTAGTTTCTGCTCCTTCAGGCACCTTAGTCGGGCTTTTAACTTTGCAGCCCATGAGCTTGCACAATTTGCCCGTAGGAATAGATCTGTCCACTTGTGGAAGGGGGTTACCCTTTCTTTTTTAGTTCCATTTGTACAAGCTGATATGTTGCACTAACCTGCTCTGCAGATTGTTACATTGTACTTCTTTTTAATTGCAATGCAATTTTATTCCCCCTTCAAAAAAAAAAAAAGTTGGTATATATATTTTAGCTATTATCTTTCAAAAGTGATACTATAGTTATTTGACACATATTGTACTTGAAATTTATGCTATTGGCTAATATTAGCACAAAAATGCCATTACACACTTTGTTGTACACTTGACTTTTAGACCTTAATTACAAATTAATCCTTGAAATTCATAATCGCTATGATTTTTTCCTGTGTTACTCAAAGTCTGTAACAAAGGCAAGTTGAAGAGCCTCTCATGTTAGTTTATTTTGTAATGACTTGGGTATTTAGACTATGTCCTAATCAAAGCACACATGCCATAAGATGCTATACGTAGTAATAAAAGTCTGCTCCGGTTAGTTATAGACTTATAGTCATTGAGAGATGGGAAGAGGTTAAGGAACCAATTGGCATTCATTTGGGGCACTGGCTATAGCATATAATTACTCTTTCATTCTCCAGCAAGGTTTTCAACATCTTATTCTCTGGCTCCTTCATTCTTACACTCTTATGTTCTTTAGGAAATATTATTTATTTATTTTTAATTTTAGGGGGGGGGGGTAATTCAAATTTTGTAGTTAAATCTCTATGTTGTGTTTTTATTTCTTCACTTTCTTGTTTTTAATGCCATTGCTATAACTTAGGCATAGAACAATCTTTACAAAAGATAAAGAGAACATATTCTTATAATAAGTATGGAGTGTTTTCACTTTTGTAGAAGATCAAATACCACATTGCTTTAAAGGTTTGTATTGTGGTTTAAATCAACCAGTTACTCCAATGTGGTGGAGGGATCCTGCTCACTGGTGTCTTATGAAATGGCTGTCTAGTTTGGCACAATTTTGGTACACTTAAGATTGTACTCCATTTAAAAGTTATTTTGTTTAGAATAACAAATAATGCGACAGGTGAATAAGAGTCTTATAGTTGTGCAAAGCGTAGCTTCTTCATAAATCTTTTATGTTAAATTACCTTTAAAAAAAAAAAAAAATTTGCAATCTTCGTTTCAAGATTAATTGTAATAATAGCAATCTTCGTTTCAAGATTCAAGTGCGGGTGCGGATGCGGGACTCTGCAAATTTTGAAAAAATAGGGTGCGGGGTGCGGCAATTAAAAAATTATTAAAAATATTTTTATTTATATTTTCTATATATTTTTACTATAAAATATTCTTAAAAAATACATTACTATGGCCTTGTAATCTAAATATGTCAAAAAATAGCGATAATATTAAAAGTTAAATATTTTTATTCAAAATTATAATCTATACTTGTGGGGCCAGAAAGTTAGACAGCCCTAGCCCACTTCAAACCAGGCCCAAAAGCACACGCCGAGGATGTATGTAGGGTCCGAGGATGAAAGTAAGAAGCCCAGTGCCCAAGAAACTGGTCCGAGGACGACTCTGTCCTCGGACATCCGAGACCATAAAGTGAACAGGCAACACACCATCAAGGGGGGTCTTCCTGAATATCCAAAGAAGAAAGAGCAAGTGTTACGCGTCAGCAATGGAAGCATGGTGGAGGAGCAAGTCTAGGACGAACTGTCACCTCCACATTAAATGCCCACAACTAACGTCCTGGCCGCATTAATGAGTGGAGGACTCCAGAACAGTGCTGCCTTGGTTGCTGCAACCCACAGGAAGAATGGGAAGGCGGCTGATGGGACAGGCACTCAAGTAGTGGCCTGGTTGCTCAACAAATGTAGAGCTAGGATCAATTGAGAAATGAGTATATAATGTAAGGAATCTCTCTTGGAAAGGGAGGGGGGGGGGGGGGGGAAGAGAGATCTGAAGGAAAGAACACGGTAGCAACCTGTATTCTCCCAGAAGCCCTTGTAACCAATCACTAAAGAAGTAATAAGAACTGTAAGCTCCCAAGAGTAGGGCCAAGGAGCATCATTGTTCATTTTTATTCACGTTAATTCTATTTAAATCCACGAGCAACCATGCATGGCCGTCGCATCTCTCACTAGGGCTTAGTTCTTGACCCCGCTTTCTATAAATTCATTGTAGGGCTCGCTGGGCTTGGGTCCACTCTCTCAACAAGCAGTAAGGCCTAAACCTGGTCCCTACAATACTCTTTAAGAGGGAATTGTCAAGTAAGGGTGTTCACCAAACCACATAAACTGCACAAACCACATAAACTGCACCAAAACTGGCCGTAAAATAGTATAACCGCACCGCACCGCACCGCAAGTAATATTGCACCGCACCACACTGCATGGTGCAGTGCGGTTTATGGTTTTATAATAAAAAAACTGCACAAACTATACCGCACTGCACCCTTTCTATATATTAATATATTTAATTATTTTTAATATTAAATATATTTTTAATAGTTTAATAACCTTAGTTTTCAAAAAAAAAAAAAGTTTGATAATCTTAGAAAGTGTTGATTAGAAAAGCTAGCTTAAAATAAAGAAAAACTAGTTCAATAGTTTAAAACTTGGACCGAAATAAAGGGAAAAATTAGTTTTGGGCTGGATAGAAAAAGCCCAAAATTTGAAAAATATATCAACTTCAAATCATTTAAACCGCATCTTATACACCGCACCGCATATGTGACCGCAAAAATGAGGTGCGATTATGGTTTTGGCTAAACTTTAAATTGCATCGCACACACCGCACATGTGACCGCAAAAATAAGGTGCGGTGTAGTTATGGTTTTAGTTAAACCGCACCACAAAATGCGATGTTAAAAATGGTCTAAAACCATACCGTACCGCACCACGGACACCCCTATCAAGTATCGAATTAGGAATAAAATTATCAATAATTTTCCTTTTTATATATATATATATATAAAATTAGAAAAAGTATATTTGTATAAGTTTTAATAATAGTTTATTATATTTACATATCATATAATAGATTAATTAATTTAATGACTAATAACAAAGTAAGAAAAATCACACTGGGGTCCCACGTGTAGGACTTGTAGCAAACTGTAATCTAAATTGAAGTGTAGGTTGGGGAGTATAACTTTGCTTTAGAATACAACTTGAAGTGCAACCCACCACGTGTAGGACTTGTAAAGAAAATCTTATATGAACAAATAAACCACTGGCGGACTAAACGAAGAAGTAAAGCAAAGAGGAAAAAATAAAAAGCAAAGCAGATCAGCAGAGAGAGAGAGAGGATGAAGAAGAAACCCACTGTGACTGTGGTGGTGCTTTAATTTTTTGCCCAGAAAGAATCCAAGATGCAGATCAGCAGAGCTTGGTGGTGCCATCTGTGATTGTGCTCTAATGATTTCGACCTTTTTTCGGCCGTTTCGATAATTTTAGATTGAAAAACTGAGATTGAAACGGTGGGTTTTGCAGCTTTTTTTTTTTTTTTTTTTTTTTTTTTTTTTTTAATTTCGGCCTGAATCGGCCAGTTCGACGCCGATACCGGTGTGTTTCGGCGATTTTTCCCGATACGGACCGAGTCTGCCCGATTCTGCGCGAATTGGCCGGAGTCTGCGCCGAGTCTGCGCGAGTCGGGAAACGAAAAATAATTGGACGCGGGTGCGGCGGCCGTTTTGCCGCGTCCGTGCATCCCAGGTTTTTGTTAGGGGCCTGCAATCATGATAGCCTAGCTTACCAGGCTAGAGGCACAACCAAATATCTAACTGGGAGCATCCAAAATACGGCTCTTTATGCACCTGCATAAATTACTTTAATCTCCGAGCCATAAATCACTTTAAAGTCTTCCAAACACTTTTTGCTAAGTGTACTAGGAGTAGCTCTGCTCTTGTGAAAATCATTAAGTCGTCTGCAAAAACAAATTTAATAAGATGCATATTTTCACATCTGGGATGGAATTTAAAATTCTTGCAACCAAGAATCTTCTTTTTTAGCATCTGAGTTAGGAACTCCATTGCTAGCACAAGCAAAGAGGCTAATGGATCCACTTGTCTTAACCCCTTAGCTCCTCATAAGTAACCACCAATCCACTGAATCATAAGCTTTCCTAATGCCCACCTTTAAAACCTTTTTGTGTGAAGAGACTACTTCAAATCTTGTTTGAAGATCATCTTTGTTACATAACACTTTCTAAATTTCAAGGTAAAAAACATTTTCTGTGATTTACCTATGTACTTGTGTTCAAAAAACCATGCTTTCGTTTATTTGTTGTTGGATTAACTTTTAAGCATTCAAGTACTGTCCAATTGTGTTATTCTTATTATTATTATTTTTAAATGATGCAATATGTTATGCCTGTGCCGATCATCTAACTCTGTCCTCTTTTTTCCCTACCCAATTCTTATGTTCATATTTGTTTCAGTCTCCTGATGACTGAATTTCAATACCCAACAATATTTGCCACCATGAGATAGAGTGCTTGGCCTCTCTTGAGGTTCTCTACTTGCTTCTCATCGTTGTTAAGTGGCTTATATTCATTTTTCATTATATTTACTAGGTTTTGTGGTAGGTTGATGTCCTTTCCTTCTTTCTTTAGCCATCTATCTAGGTTCTCATTTCCAATTCCTCTATTACATATAAATGCAATGCAGGATCTTTGGAGGAAGCATCTAGTTATTCAGAGCCTATTCCCAAGGCATAATACCTTGTAGTTTAGCTTGACAAGAGACACTACAAAAGAACTTGGCATTGGAAAGTGAATAGTTGTTGAACGGGTATAATTATAAGTGAGATAGTAATGAGTTCCTATCTGTCTATACTCTTTTGTATTTTGAGTATGTGAATCCTGTTTAGAGTTGGTCTCTTACCCGATCTTTTTTCTAAGTACTTGTAGTTTTGAAATTATGTATATCTAGCAAGCTTAGTATAACAATCCCAAACACACCAGGCCTAAAAGCTTTTTAAAAAAGATCATGGCTTAGTCAATGCCTATAAATCATTTTCTTTTTCTTTATTGAATAAGGGAATAAAAATCGTAACAAATGAAGAATTTTGAATTCCTTAATGATTATGTAGGGTAGAAAGGCCATGGAGAAAGGAAAGGGGGGTTGTTTCCAAAATATACTTGACAAAGACACATGTCATCTTTCTATTTGGGGTTGAAGCCTAAGGCTCCAAATATCTTTGGAACCAATCTTTTTACTTTTAATATTAAATAACAGTAACCAGATTGTTACAAGAAAGATTTTTAATCAAATGATGGGATTTGCAAAATATTATTATGGAAAAAGGTTATATAGTATAACTTTTGACGACGACGACGACGACGACAACAAACAAACAACAACAACAACAACAACAACAAAACCTTAATTCCAAAATTTTGAGATCAGTTATAGATCTTCAATACATTAGCTACGGTCAGTTACATGTATTCTTGACGCAGGACAACTAGAACGAAACTAAAACAATGGAAAAATAAAATGGATATGACCTAGGAGTCAGCACCTAGGCCTTGCTTGGAATCAGCACCAAGCGGGAAACCACTAGGAGTCAGCACCTAGGGTGGACCTGGAGTCAGCACCAGACCAAGAAAAGACCAAACAGCTATTTTTTTCATTTATCAAAATATTAACTAACTCCTCAAGGAGTACAATAGGTTGTTTATATAGGATTGCTAAACCCTAGTTCTAATTGGTTAGGAAACCCTAATTGCCTTATTATAAAAATAACCTTGCTAATTAGTTAGGAAACCCTAATTGCCTTATTACAAAAATAACCTTACTTTTAAATTAAAATACTAAAAGCCCAATAAACTAATAGACCTAAAACATAAAAATACAATGGGCTTGCAAACATAAATAATACTAAATAATAATCTTCTTGTGTCTCCCGCATCAATTCTTTTCCTCCATTCTATTCTATCTAAAGTTACACTTTTCGTTACTTGTTTAATTGACATATCCTTTTCTTATTACTTCTACTAAACCAGACAGGTAACTGTCTATGGATGCTTGAAACATATTTTTGGTGAATACTGTCAGTGTGATAATTCTTTGATTGATATTTTTATTTTTTTTATGGCAGTTCTGCATTTGATAGAAAAAGAGGAATTGTAAGAGCGATTGTAAGGGCATCTTGGTAACAAATTTTGATTCATACACTGGATGAACTGCTGAAGATATGTTTAGAGATTAGATGTGAGCATGGATGGACTTACTACTTATGAGTCAAGAATTATATGTTTAATTGGCAGGCATTAGGGACATAAAAGCGTGTAAACTAGGTTTGACCTGGAAGAACAAAATATAAGCATTTTCCATTTCTTAGATCCTTATTTGAGTGGATTTCAACTTCAGGACAGTTTTCTATGTCTAATTTACTTGAGATGCTTGATCTTTGTATCATCGTGAATAGTTGTTGGTGTATTGTTGGTGTATCTTTTGTGTGCTTACCTTGTACATGGGTTGCGCCCCTGCTCTTTAATGAATCTTCCATGTATTGCATTAGACTCCTACGTCAAGCTTTTTGGCTAAACTCTGGGGTTGACCATCTGGATGATCATTTCTTTAACTCTGATATTCTAACTCTGAGTTGGCGTCAAGCTTTTTGGCTAAACTCTGGGGTTGACCATCTGGATGATCATTTCTTTAACTCTGATATTCTGACTCTGAGTTGACTAAAATACAATGCTTGTGATAAGAAGAATGTTGATATGAAGCTTCACAATTGGGGAAACTATTTCTTGTTTGGCATTTGGTATTTATGGATCCAAAGAAACAAACTCAGCTTCAAGCCTTCAATAATGAAAACGTAACCCTGCTCTTCACACTGTTGTGAAAAAGCAAGTGCTGGAATTTATCTAGACAGCAACCATCAAAAAACCTCTTGTATCAGACAAGTTAGGTGGGACTTACTCAATCTCAATTGGGTTAAACTAAAATCAGATGGCTCTTCCTTTGGAAATCGGAGAAGGACTGGCACTGGCAGTGGGGGTTTAATAAGAGATGACAAGTTATTCTAGAGCCACAGGACACACCACCAACATAGTTCCTTTTTTTCTTTTTTCCTTTTTCTTTTTTTTCTTTTTTCATGTAGTATTTGAATGTTACCAATGATTTTTTAAGGTTTATTTTTTAAGAGTTGGCTATACCATTTTTTTTAACAATTAATTCAAGCACACATTTGAAATTGAGCAATATTAGAGAAAATGTTTTCACAAATTGTTAGGCTGATAAGTTATAATTAGAGTAAAATCACTTTTAAATAGATTTATTATTAACATTATTTTTACTATGCACTAATCTTAGAAAAATTCACATCAACACTTGTACAAAAATTCGTGTCACCAAATTTATTGTTTGAAACTTGGTTCAAAGTACCAAACTCCTTAGGGTCCGTTTGGAATCCGCTTATTTTGTTGAAACTGAAAACTTTTTGCTAAAAATACTGTAAATAAAGGTAAAAATTAGCTGAAATAGTATAGTAGAACATATGAATAGTACCAAAAAGTGCAATAAGATTCATAAATAGAAGTAAAAATAAGTTGAATAATAAAATAAACTAACTTTTTAATTTTTGCCAAACACACACTTAGGGTCTATTTGGGATCTGTTTATTTTGCTGAAAATATTGTAGATAAAAGTAAAAATTAGCTAAAATTACTGTAGATAAAAGTAAAAGTTAACTAAAATAGTACAGTGAAACTCATGAATAGTACTAAAAATAAGCTGAATAGTAAAATAAATTGGTAAAAATAATTTTTGTCAAATAGACACTTAGTTTAGAAATTTGAAGGAAGTTGGCTTCAAAAGAAAAGGAATTACTATTATAATAAGAATGATTTCAAGGCAATGAAAATGATGATGATTACTTGTTTATTAGGCCACCATAAGAATTACTTCTTTTTTAATTACGTAGATCTCTTTGGCTTTGGCACCAATCTTTGGTACTTTTATAAAGTCAATAGTATTAGCATAGCTGTAACGTGAAGTATTGCACATACTGACATACTCTACAAAGGAAAGGAAGCATCACGTGTGATTACTGATTATGTCTTGCTTGAGATATATATGTAGCACTAGCATTACTCCTAATGAAGTAATCTTGCAAGATGCTTTTATCCCTTTCTCTTTTTCAGGCCACAAAGCATAAATCTTATATTTATTCTCCTTTTTTATTATTTAAATCTTCTCGATGATTATTAAAGCTTTATTGATGTTCATCCTGCACATTGAGTTATAGGGTTGGATTTGTTGGGCTCTTTTTATTCTTTGCTAAAAACCCTGATTGATATCAATTGCATCATTTTCTCCCAATTAATTCCAGTGCACATTAAATTGAAAATTTCTATAGTCACAATTTTTTTAGGGGAATAGTTACCTTTTCCCAAAACTTGTTAAGGTGGTAAGTTAATGTTGGAACAATATCATTTTTTTATTAACTCATTATTAACGTCATTTTTATGATACAATAATCACAACAAACAACATCAATAATTATTATTTTTTAAATATTTTAAAATTTGTTTTGATCTTTTGATTTATCATATGCCAAACCCCTTTAAAATAAGTAGTTAGAAAGGAAGTTAGGTGCGTTTATAGAAATTGAGTTTTACATTGGCCATCACTGTTTAGCCCAGAAAGTGAGAAACTATATGGGAGGAGTAAAGTGGGTTGAAAAACTATATGTGAGCCATCACTAATTTGAAACACCTTATTGCAAATGTCCACGGGCCCAAACTTTTACCACCCTTTCTATAGTTGGAGTGCTTAGTATGCTTGAAAGTTCAATATCAAGAAGGGCGCTTGATTTTTGGCTAGGAATCACCTACAACTGTTATAAGTTAAAAAAACTCTTTTAATCTCCTTAAGCAAGATGAGGAAAATTTAGAAGTAGGCGCACATGAAATTTCCAAAGTACAATTTTGACAAATTTCTACCTCAAAATTCATCATACGCAAGAGAAAGAACTTTACGTGTGTATAACCTAGTTAGAGATACAAAACAAAATCTCATAAATAAATAAGAAACTAACATTTTAGCATGGACATTTTTAGAAAATAAAAATAAAAATAGAAAAAGGAAATGGTAAGACATCATGACATGGATAAGATTAAAAAATATAAAAGATTAGATAAAAGAAAAAGAAAAATATATAACTTTAAGTTGTTGACAAGCAAGAATATATTTCTTGCTTGCTTGTGTTTTTGTTCTTTCTTGTTTCCTTTTCTCTTGAGTTGGTGAATGAATTTATTTTTTGATACCATAGGATACACTATATATAGTAGAAGTCATTAATGAGTTCTTCATGACCTTGGTTCTAACAGTATTGAAATTGAGGGTAACTTGGAGGCTAGGTGTGTTTTAAAGCCAAAATTGAATTCTTCTTGTTGTAAGTATTAATAGTTGTTTTTGCAAATTTGTTCATATATACGCGTGTTTTTCTATTATTATTCATAAATGGTAAGTTGTTATACTTGCTTAAAATTTGTCATAAAGTCATAAAGATATTAAATGTAGTAAATTTCTATTGCACTTGGATTAATACTATTTTTATATCCTCAAACTATAGGCACGTAAATTGAAAGTTATTATTCTAAAAGATTTTGTTCTTTCTTTTTTGTATCCTCAAACTATAGTCACTACTAAATTTTTTGTTGGAACTTTTGTTTGAATGGCATTGTTGTTTTGAGTTATAGCAATTGACCTGACTTAAGTAAAAAGTTGCATAATAGAGAACTAACCATATCAAATATGAAAGCAAACTTAGCTGCACTTCCAACTTGATGTATAGAACAATAAAAAAACTTGGATTTGGGTTAATTACTTTTTGATGAATGGTAAGAATTGACATAAACGGAAAAAAGTAAAAAAAAAAAAAAAAAATGTTAAGTCTCAAGAATTGGTGGAATTTAAAGACATGGTTGGAACTTTTTTTGTTAAAGTATTCTTATTATTTATTCTTAACTTTTTAGATGCATTTTCTTTGAATAAAAAATCATATTTAAATTTAGATCATATCTATCTCAATTCTTTTAAGTTTAACATTGCCTTCCACTATTGAGAATGCAAAAAAAAAAAAAAAAAAAAAAAAAAAAAAAAAAAAGAAGCAACTTTAACTAGAGGAAGTTACAGATTGTATCGTCTTTATCTTTACAAGAGGAGATGAAGAAATCATCCACCATAACAGTTTTTTGCCCCAACCATAAAAATATTTCGTCCCCACCTGGGCCTCTTAAACAATCAGGCCCAAATCCATTTTTCATTCAAAATCCAAACTTCTTTACTTTCTTTTATTAGACACAAAATCAAACACCTCATGTGCAAATGCTGCTCTCACTCACGCCCAAATTCTGTACACACTCCTCTTTCATAAACGTTTGATCCCAAAACAGAAAGCTTTCAATCTTTTCTTAAATTAAAAAAATCGGTGTTTCACACGCCTATTTCTCTTTCTTTGTTTCTTTTCATCTATATAGATTTGGATTTAGCTTACTAGCCCTGTTGTATTGACTCACGTTATTTTGTTTGTGACTTTGTGCATGTGATACAAAAAGATGGAGCAACAACAGCTTCTACATTTTTGCGATTCAAAGCATCCCTTGGTCTACCTTCCAGACTACAGTGGTGGAGATACTTGTCATGGGTGCCAAGAATCAATTCATGGTCCTATCTACTATTGTCCAAATTCAGAATGCAGTAGTTGGCACCGTCATCATAAATCATGTGCAGAAGTACCCCTTGGGTTGCACCATCCCTTGCACCCATTACATCCTCTTATTCTTTTTGACGAAAAAACTGTTTATCCTGAAGAGAAAGAAAAGAGTAGATGCCAAGTCTGTAAAGAATCTCGTGGGGAATACACTTATCGCTGTTACCGTTGCGACTTCAACCTTCACATCAAATGTGCTGTTTTACAACATGAAGCTAAATTCCACGATCACCCATTGACTCCCTTTTGGAGGTGGATTACATTCACTTGCGACATTTGTGGCAAAGAAGGCAAGTATGCTCCCATTGTGTGTCTCCCATGTGGTTTTTGTATTCATAGAAGATGCGCTTCTTTCCCACACAGAGTCAAAGTTGTACGTCACAAACACACACTCCACCTCACCCATTCTTCTCTTGAACTCTGTGAATCCGACTCCCGATTTTGTCAACTCTGTGTTCAAAAGGTGGACACACACTATGGGCTTTACTATTGCTCTAAATGTGATTTCGTTGTCCACCTCAATTGTGCTATAGATCGGAGAAACAGGGAGGACATAAATTTGTTGGAACTTAAAGATGAGGAGAACGAAGATGCAGAACTCGATCAATTTGTTGAGTCAGCAGCAGCTTACGAAGTCAAAAATATCAAAGTGGGGGAGGACGGAACTGAAATACCCACAGAAATTAAACACTTCAGTCATGAGCATGACTTAAAACTCACTGATGAGGAGGTTCACAATAACGAAAAATGCAATGGATGTGTAAGAGCCATTTTCCCTCCTTTTTATAGATGTGTCAGATGTAGTTTCTTTCTTCATAAATCTTGTGCTAATTTACCAATGAAAAAGCAAAACCCACTTCATCGACACCCACTCACCCTCCAAAAGACGTTCACCATGTGTGATGCCTGTTACCAGTTATGTAATGGTTTCTTCTACACTTGTAAGTCATGCAACTTTGAACTTGATGTTCAATGTAGTTTGGTCCCAGAAATCCTTACCCATGAAGGTCATAAGCACCGACTCATCCTCTCCTACACAAGCTTTGAACAGAGTTGCAGTAGTTGTGGTGATAGAGGAAATCTAGTATTCCATTGTACCAGTTGTGAATTTACACTTGACTTTAAATGTGCGACACTACCACAAACCACAAGGTACAAACAACATGAGCATCCTTTCACTCTCAGTTATGCAGCTGAAGATGACTCTGGTGAATATTATTGTGATATTTGTGAAGAAGAACGAAACCCAAACCATTGGTTCTACTACTGTGTAGATTGCACTTATCCTGCACATCCCAAATGTATTCTCGGGAAATATCCAAATTGGAAGTAAGGAGGCTATTGAACATTTGGTTGTCCCCAATACCCCCTTACTTTCATTGAGGAAACTAAAGATCACCCTCCATGTCACAAATGTAGTCTTCCTTGCAAAGAGTTGATCTATCAATGTGCTCCATATAATTTCCATATCCACAATTATTGTTTATAGAAAGGAAAATTTTGTTTTTAATTCTAATTTTAATATTTTCCTTTTCAGTTGAGCATTAGTTCTTTATTGCTGAATTGAATGTATTATTACGGCTGTCAACAATGGGTCTCGTTCACCTTTTATAATATTATGATAAGATTGTTAGTGTGAATTTTTGCTTTTATCCAAATAAGTCATCTTTCCATTTTATTCTTGACATTATTTACATCATTAGTTTAGTTTTATATATTTTTGCAATCATCCCGTAGTCAAAATCTGCAGCTCTAGTAGTAGAAACTCTGAATTTAACAAACAGTCATTCATTTATGCATTTTAAACTTCCCAATTAGATTTGATCCTACGTAATTTTATGTTTTATTTTACTAATGATTCTATGATTAGTATTTCCTTATCTACTCCTATGTTTTGCTTTTAAAAGACCATATATATCCTGAAGCATTTGCTATGATGTTTCTTTCTCATGTTTTATTGATGAAGTTCATAGTTAGGCTAAGTACTGTTCCAAGTGATTGTTTGATTTGGAGCAGTCTATTGTTGCAGTATAGAAGAGATATATTACTTCGTTTTAAGAGTTGTACTTGTAAATTGAACCCTTCTATTGTATGGGCAATAGATCAAGCTGTGATGTTTGAGGATTGTTTCTCCATCTGAGTTGGGAAAGTTGTATCAATTGAGTTTGATCCACGTTAGAACTGGTGTGGTTACCTTTAGTTTTATAAATTTATCTCAAAGGACCTCCAATTTTTATGCACCAATGATCCAATGAGTTTAGAAGCATATCTACCTGTTAGGTACCATCCCTCATTTGTGACCATTTTGATGTATGTAGTGTGCGGGTAATTGTCATGCATAGTTGCACAAATCCACATGCATATTCACTTCTATAAACATTAACCATGAAAGGATGAACCTGATTCTACAAAATTCATTGTAGACATACATTGCATTTGAATACCATCTTAAGCATATATCTGATTTTATGCTTTCCCTTTAGCTTACTATAGAAAGAACAAATGTGGTTTTAATTTTAATTTTTATATTTTCCTATTGAGTTGAACTTTAGTTTTTTATTGTTAAACTTAATGTGTTATTAGGGTTGTCTACTAGTGTTGTTCACTAATGGAAGCCAAGTCGCTGACCTCATTAGTGAAATTAATAAACAACCTTCGAATTTAGCAACCGGAGATAAGTTTCACTCTTTGTCTCTCTCTCTCACTCCCTCTATTTATTTTTTCCTGATTTCCTTTGTTTTGTTTTTTGTTTTTTGTTTTTTTGGTGGAATTGTGATGGTTTGTAGCTGATGGCCTTTTCATTGTAAGGGAAGTGTTTAACCATGGAGCTGTAGTAGTTGAGAACCCTAGGGATGGTAGGATTTTGAAAGTAAATGGACAAAGGTTAAAACCATACTTAGGGGGGGTTATACCAGAGGAGGAGACTATGTCACTAGAGATCCCTGCCTATTGGGATGCTAAGTGAACTTTGAAAAAGCCTCATGCAGTTGTACCATATTTGTTTTAATTTTTTTTTTTTTGCCTTTTCTTTTTGTTTTTGTTTTTGTTTATGCTTTTTTTGTTTTGTTATTATTTTTCTTTTGTGAGCTAACATTTGCAGGTGTGAAAGAAATTTCAAAAAAACAAAAAAAAAAATTCAAATGCTTAAGGTAACTTCTTCCCTTTATACTTGAATTTATTTTGGCTTTGATACATTGAGCCTTACATTGGCCATCGGCCCATTACTGTTTAGCCCAGAGAGTGAGAAACTGTATGGGCGAAGAAAAGTGGGCTGAAAAACTATATATGAGCCATCACTAATTTGAAACACCTTATTACAAATGTTCATGGGTCCAAACTTTAACCGTCCTTTCTATAGTTGGGTGCTTAGTATGCTTGAAAGTTCAATATGAAGGGCGCATGATTTTTGGCTAGGAATCACCTACAACTCTTATAAGTTAAAAAAACTCTTTTAATCTCCTTAAGCAAGATGAGGAAAATTTAGCCCACATGAAATTTCCAAAATACAATTTTGAGAAATTTCCATCTCAAAATTCATCATATGCAAGAGATAGAACTTTATGTGTGTACAAAATCTAATACATAAATGAGAAACTAACAGTTTAGCATGGACAATTTTAGAAAAAATAAAAATAGAAAAAAGAAATGGTAGTAGGAAGTCATGACATGGATAAGTAAGATTAAAAAATATAAAAGATTAGATAAAAGAGAAAGAAAGGTATATAACTCTAAGTTGTTGGCATGCAAGAATATATTTCTTGCTTTTTTGTGTTTTTGTTCTTTCTTTGTTTCCTTTTCTTTTGAGTTGGAGAAGGAATATATTTTTTGATACAATAGGATACACTATATATAGTAGAAGTCATTAATGAGTTCTTCATGACATTAGTTCTAACAATATCAAAATTAAGGCTAACTTTTTGGCTTTTCTAGGTGTGTTTTGAAATCAAAATTGAATTCTTCTTGCTGTAAGTATTAATAGTTGCTTTTGCAAATTTATTCATATATACGCATGTTTTTCTATTATTATTCATAAACAGTAAGTTGCTATGCTTGCTTAAAATTTGTCATATAGATATTAAATGCAGTACATTTTTATTACATTTGGATTAATACTATATTTTTGTGAGATATTACCACTAAATAATTTGGTTTATGTTACTATATTCTTGGATCCGTGCTTTTATTTAATATCTATTTATAAGTTAATCACATGCAAAATTTCAAAATAATAAGTTGCCATTTATTGTTAAATCAATATGGTTAGCCGTTTAGTATATTTAAAAAACCAAAAAAAAAAAAAAAAAACCATTAGAATTCTTAATAGATTTGTGAGTTTTTAATGCCTAATCACCATGATATTTAAAAAAAAAAAAAAAACAATAGACCACCTTAATACTCATATTTAGTAAGTATATGATAGTTGTAGCAAAAAAAATTATTCCAATTATGGGTTTAGCAAACTATTAATATTTTTTAATGAATGGTAAGAATTGACATAAGCGGAAAAAAGTAAATAAGAAATTTTTTTTTTTTTTAAGTCTGAATAATTAGGGGAAGAATTAAAGATATGGTTGGAACTTTTGTTGTTAAAGTATTCTTATTATTTACTCTTAACTTTTTAGGTGCATTTCCTTTAAATAAATAAAAAAAATCATATTTAAATAAAGAAAAAAAAATACAATTTTAAAAAATTAGTCTCTCCTGGGTCACGTCCATGCCTCTTAAACAATGAGGCCCAAATCTAATTTTCATTCAAAATCCAAACTTCTTTACTTGCTTCTCAGACGCAAAATCAAACACCTCATGTGCAAGTGCTGCTGCTCTCACTCACGCCCAGACTCTGTACACACTCCTCCTTCGTAAACGTTTGATCCCACCCAAAAGAAGCCATCAATCTTTTCTTAAATTGAAAAAAATCGGTGTTTCATATCATAATCGAGCAATAAAAAAAATGCTACAAAACTGAAAAGGCAGCAATTCTGAATTCTCACGCCTATTTCTCTTTCTTTGTTTCTTTTCATCTATATATGATATACAGATTTGGATTCAGCTTACCAGCCTTATTGTATTGAGTCATGCTTTTATTTTTCTCTAAACAAATTGGATGTTTGTGACTCTGTGCATGTGATACAAGAAGATAGAGCAACAACAGCTTCTTCTACATTTTTGCGATTCAAAGCATCCCTTGGTCTTCATTCCAGACTACAGAGGTGGAGGTACTTGTCGTGGGTGCCAAGAATCAAAATATGGTCCTATCTACTATTGTCCAAGAGGTACCCCTTGGACACACACATATATGTGTGTGTGTGTATATACTATATATATATATATATATATATTTCTGATTTCCTTTGTTTTTGTTTTTTTGGTGGATTTGTGTTGGTTTGTGGCTGATTGTCTTTGGGTGGGTGTGTTTGGGTGTCTTGAACAACATTTGAGTGGGTTGTGAGTGAATGAGTGATTGGGAGTGGCTGTGGGTGGTATTTCAGTTTGAGGTGTATCCTACCACTTTGACAAAAGGTCTTATAAATCTCAAGTCACAAGTTGCTTTGATTATACATAATATACTACCAGGTAAAGCTCATAATTTTATTTTATTTTATTTTTTTTTTTTTTGCGGTACATGAATATTATTTTGTTGCAATCATAATTATTAGTTATACCTAACTTACAGATTCTTTGAAAGTATATGGAATTTCTTAGAAGTAATTGTTAGTAAAATGCGAGTCTGGACTTTTCTTCTAATAGACGTCAACTATTTTTCTTAATTAATACCCAATATACCAAAAATAGCAACTTTCATACATTCCAAGTAGAGAGAAATCCTCGTAAATTGAGGTGCAGTTGTGGTCATCAAAATAGCTCCTGAAATGAAGAAGATAAGTTTCAAAGACATGTGAAATGGAAAGTTATGTATGGTGATATGATGCATTGTTTCATCCATTCATTGTGTCTATATAGAATTTTTATAACTAGACATAACAAGTGGAATTTGACTAAGATTTTACATTGTGTTTACTCATGATGAAACTAAGAAGCCCACCAGTTGAAAAACATTTTGTAATTCAGCATTGTTTTAATTTTGCAAATGATGATAGCATGCTATTGTGTAATCTTTTAGTTTTCAATGATATATCTGATTAGTGGGCTCCCAAGGTGCCAAAGCAGATTAAAATTGAAATGCTAGTGCAGCTCATGGATTCATCTTATAAACTCATTATGTTGCAACAATCCAGGCTGGAATTAGAGAGTGCTTCAACCAACAATTCCAGTTTTTCAAGTTTGATGTTCGTGGATAACAATGATGGGTCATAGTCATACACTGATTATTATCTAGTTATGTATGTTGGCACTTTTAGGAAGGTGGATTTGTCTTTGATTGAAAAGCCTATCACAGAGGAGTTATGAGGAATAATGGAAGAAGTAGGGGAAACAGTATGAATATTATCGCTTGAAGTGGAATACTTTGAAGAGAGAACAGAAAAAGCTTATACTGGATCTAAGTAATGCGGTTGATCAACACAAAAATAATAGAACAAGAACTATACTTGTCTTAAGTATTTCTTCTTGGCAAAGTCCTTCAAGTTTGGATGCTAAAATAGTTTAGATACTTGAAGGCCAGCTTTGCGGAGAGAGTGGTGAAGATGGGTAGTGATTTGATAAAAACCTTAAAGATAGAGAAGTTGGATAAAAATAAAAGAAAAAACAATGTTAAAGAATCGTACTTGCCAATGACTTATAGCTCAATTTTAGTGGTAGATAGATGTCCTTCATGATGCTCCCATAATGAGGCACAGGACCCTGCAGTTGGCTGAGCGCATTCATCTACCGCTCATGCTCACTTATCATTTTGTTCCTCAAGGACATGCGCATGGACTTGATCGCCAATAGCAGACCATAACATTTCCTAGCAATTGCTCTTGTAACAATAGTAATATATTCTAGCTCCAACTCATCTCCTGCATTCTCTACAAACGAGTTCCAAGCCTCTTCTTCATTCAGAAATATTTCTATGACATTCAGATTCATTTGCCTACACACTTCATTTGCTTACAGTTGGCATGGCCATCATCTTGTGGAATCCCCACAATGTCAAAATCAATCTTGTTGGGACAGAATTTCACAATGGTAGTGTATAAACTGAATGGCATGGTCCTCAAATGCCAGTAGAAACCAAGGGCATGAGATCAGAAATCATAACAATGTCAGCCCAAAAAGGAGGACTTGGCATGAGATCATAAATAATAGAGACAACTTAAGAATGGAGGCTGAACTCAAGTTTTAAATACTAACAAAGAAAGGAAAGAAAATGGAGAATCATTTTGAAGATGATGGTGGTGAACTTGATTACAGGTATGTTCCTTTTTTGCTTTAAGTGGTTTGTGGGGCGTCCAAAATGAAGTTACTGAGCTTAGTAGTATTGATTGGCTTGGTATCTAGTAGAAATGTCAAATTGAATGAAGTGAATATATTATTATGTTGTTAGTAAGCACTTTTTTTAGACCCTTTTTTCCTCCATTTTGTGAAAATAGTTTGCAGACTATTATGTGGGCCATTTAATTCTCAAGGCGTGATATCCAATATGGCCATTTAATTGAGATGACCCATTGGACACAAGGTGTTTGAGGAAATGCCCTTCGTTGGGCTCTTTGGTGGTGGGTGATAGCTTATTTTGTTAGCTTGTCAAAGTATTCGCAAATAAAGGATCAGCTTGATGGAAGTATTTTGATGGTAACCTTTTTCTACACTAATACTTGAATTAGGTTGAGATCATATGAATTTTTCTTTTTCTACTTAATATTACATTAGAAGAGGGCGCATGCTAATTTGTGTTGAGATTGACACCGTAAGACGTTTATATGTCCATTAGCTATGGAAATTGAGTTATGAAATTGGAGCATGTGAGAGATGATTCTTGGGTTCTCTAAGGGGACCTCACAAAGTGAGCATTTACATTGGGACTTGTACTTTTTCGTTGATATAAAATGGCAGTTGTTTGATTAGCTAGAATTTAGATTGCTTCTTGCTGAATGAAGTTCTTATCTGCTAATAATAACTACAGAATCACATCTTGGTGTATTGGTTAGGACTTGTACTCTTTTGAAGGGTGCAATGTGGGATTTTTCTAGGACTGTTCTAAATATGTTAGCAATCCTTTCTCCTATCAAACTTAAGAATTGATGAATTATTCATACAAATTCTTGCTTAACGGTTGTCTGTCTTTTCTAGTCAAATGTCTTTAATGTTTGATGTGAGTAACAAGATTAAAGCAAGGTCAATGCTTCGTTGGACCTAAATATATTCTAAGCTCTCTTGGTTTTTCAAACTTGGTATAGTAGATTATATGCTATTTTTAAAGGGCATTTGCATCATGAAGCTTGAATTACAATCAAAATCTGCGGCCAGCAGTAATTTCATGTATGCAGCAGCTGGGCAGAAAATGCATCTGCGGTATTGAATATTCTTCAAGGCAGTAACTAATGAAAGTTGCAGCTGAATTGGGTGATGTTTTTAGTTTCATGTCACTATTTTTGTTGTAGTTTTGTTGTTTGTAATAATTTGTGCACATGCATGTATTAGGTGATCTATTAATTAGGAAAAAACTAAGAATGTGCTAGTAACAATTGTAACTAATTCTGTTACATAAGTTAATTACACAGCAGTAACCACTTAGCAAGGCTTGTCTGCTTGTGGGGCTAGTAGTATAGATAGTGGTAATTCCAACGTAGAATTTTGCTGGGATTGTTCAAAACATGTTTGCAATCCTCTCTCCTAAACTTAAGAATTGATGATTTATTGATACAAATACTTGCTTAATGGTTATCTGTTTTTTACCAGTCAAGTGTCTTTAATGTTTCTTGTGAGTGATAAGATTAAACCAAGGTCAATGCTTCTTTGGTCCTAAACATATTCTAAGCTCTTTTGGTTTTTCAAACTTGGTACAATAGATTATATGCAAATTACAAAAGGCATCATGCCCCCATGATGGTTGGTTCTTTTCATTTATTCACGAAAGAAGAACAAAAAACGAAACTATTGAAATGTCAATACAACTTTCTTTGGGTTTTTTTTTTTTTTTTTTTTTTTTAATGAGATATTTTTTCCACGTTGATTGGGTGATTTTCTCAAAAGCAATAATAGGGTAACACTAATGGAGAAAGGTGGTTTAGTATCTCTCTATAATTTTTTTTTTGATACTAAATAAAACATTCATTAAAAAAGAACATAACAAGATATACAGAGTCACTGTATCACGACAAGATGGGATTAAGTCTACATAAGTGAACCGGAAAACAATTAGTAATAAAGGCTAACTCAGTTACATGAGAGAGAACTAAGTTAGGGAACAACAAAGGAAAAGGTTATAAGTCCTTGCGGTTGAAACTGGACCAGGTCAGAAACAAGAGGGAGCTCCTACCAAGTCGGAGACTGAGCTTTATTGCATATTTGTTCCAGCCTTTTGCTATTACTGAGTATGATAACTTCATTAAAGCCCAGATTCTTTGCTTTATAAATCGCCTCACTCACTGCTTCCAAAAGAGCTGGGTAAAGGATCTATCTTCCTTTGCTGGCACCACCTGTGAAGATGACTCTGCCCTCCATGTCCCTAGCTTCATACGCATACCCACACCTTCTTGATCTCCTATTTCGGTGAGCTACAACTTTAAGGATGAGTTGCCAATCACAATTTGTAAGTCTCTGAGTTTGTTGATTGGATTTGTGAACTTGGGAATTGCAGCTCTTGAAGGCTTCCCGGTACCTGCAAATAAGAGACTGGGAGGTTAAAACAACTTCAATGGGGTTAGGGGTTTTGCTCTGATAAAGGACCAAATTTCTGTCTCCAAATGGACCACAATATGGTGAAGAAGGATTGTAAAAAGTCCATCTTGCTCTGTTCCCACAGGTAAGTAGAGGACAGGTATCCCACAATCCATTGTTTAACACAAATATCATTTAAAGAGGAAGTTCTAATTTCCAACATTGATCCGTGCCATACAGCTCTGGAGAAAGAACAATGGAGAAAGAGGTGATTGATAGTTTCATCATCTGTATTACACAAAAGGCAACAAGAAGGAGTAACAATTCCCCTACTATTCAAAACAGTAAGCATAGGGAGACTGTCATGAAGCAGCTTCCAGATGAAGTTTAGAACTTTCATAGGGAGTTTAACTTTCCAAATAATTTTCCAGCAATGATGGGGAATACCAAAAGGTCCCTCTGATGAGAGTACAGAAGAGCAAGCGCTTTGTTGTATAATCTGGTAAGCTTTCTTAACTTTATACTCTCCAAAACCGGAGTGTTTCCATAACAGTCTATCTTGGTTCCCTTCAGATTTGGGTAGAGCCAGTTGAAAAATTTCCATACAAATAGGAAAAGGATACAACTTCTTAACCAAATCAACTCTCCAAGTCCTTGAATTTGGATCAATTAGGTCAGCAATAGTTCCATCAAGGAGGTGATTTTCAACTAAGGTTTGCTGTGGACAATGAAACCAGTCAGGGTGTGTGAGGGGGATAAGGTGACCATTGCCAATTACCCAACGACCCTGTAGAAGAGAAGGATGATGAGAGGTAGCAATGTTTCTCCAAGTCCAAGAGTGGTGAGGTTTAGGTTTATAGTTTTGAAGACTTGAGTTAGGAAAGTATTTGGCTTTGAAGGTTTTAGCCATGAGAGAGTTTGGGTAGTTCTGCACTCTCCAATATTGTTTAGAAATCATAGCTTGATTCGCAAAACTGAATTTCTTGAGTCCTAGTCCACCTTGGCTTTTGGTTGACAGAGAGTGTCCCAATTTATCAAATGTAGTTTCCTTACTCCAGGGTCATGACCCCACCAAAAAGCTCTGGTGATGGCATCCAGTTTATTGCACACAGCCTCAGGAATTTTAAAACAAGAAAAACAGTATAAAGGCATGGATTGTAAAACAAAGGAGATAAGTGTAAATCTGCCAACTTGAGAGAGAAGTTTGGCTTTCCAGCCTTGAAGTTTTTTTTTGAACTCTATCAATTAGATCCTGAAAATTAGATATCCTTTTCCCTCTAAGCTTAAAATTTAGCCCTAAATACTTACTAGGCTCTTGAACAAGATTAACTTGAAGGGAAGAGGCCAGGGATTCCTGTATGCTTAGATCAATATTGGGAGAGCAAAACAACTCGGATTTATTATGATTGATGGTTTGACCAGACAAAGAGCAGTACCACAGTAAAATGGTTTTAAGGGTCAGGAGAGAAGTTTTATCATTTTGGAAGAAAAAGAAAGAGTCATCAGCAAAAAAGATATGATTAAAGGATACTCCATTTCTTCCAATTTTAACACCTTTGATTTTCTTATGGTTCTCTGCATCAAGTAAAGCAATAGATAGAATATTTGCACAGAAAAGGAAGAGGTATGGAGAGATAGGGTCACCCTGACTAAGACCTCTAGAGGGATAAAAGGGTTGTGTGGGGCTACCATTAATAAGTAAAGTGTATTGTACCGTTGTTACACATTCCATGACCCAATTAACCCATGTGATTCCAAAATTCATAGACTGTAAGACAACTTTGAGAAAGTTCCAATTGGATGCTATGTAAAACATATATAATAACAAGGTGCTGGCTTCCTTGTATCAAGGCTTTTCACCTATATTTTATGTGCCAGGAGATGGCAGAGGAAGCAGACCTTCTTAATGACGACCACTTCAACCTAAATATTATACAATACAAAATCTCAGTGAGGAGGCCAGCACAGTGCCTATGTCTATATATAAAGAATAAATCCTATCAATCTATTCATACATGTATGTGCAAGGGAATAGCTATTCAATATTATATGAGCTATGGCTATGAATGTTTAGCCCATAGAGAGAAATATGGAAGGATAAAGTGGACTGAAACTTGGTGAGCTAGCCCAAGTATCAGAGTGGTTGAGCCACCCCTAATTAGTAAGGGTGTGGCTTGTGTCCAGTGAAAGTTTCCACTAGACACGTTGGATGGTGGACACGTGTCCACTCTTGGATATGTGTCCGAATCCAGACGTGTCCAGTGGAAATTTCCATTGGATAGAAGCCAGATCCAATTAGTAATATCTTAACATAAATGTCCACAAGCCCAAAATCCAACGACCTTTCATATAGTAATACAATATGCTCATTATGTGGTTGTGTACCATGCGTCCCAGCCAAGCTTGAACTAGGCTTGAAAGTCCAATATCCAAAAGCATGGGCACTAGATTTTTCGCTAGGAATGGTTACACCTTATAAGTTAAAACTCTTTTAAACTCCTCTAAGGAAACTGTGGAAAACTTTGAAGTAGTCCCATTGTCTTTCAAGTCCATTAGTCATTCACTCGGCCACCGTTCTAATTACTTTGGAAAAGTGACACTTATCTCATATTCCCTTCACTTTTTTTTTTTAGGTAGAAAATATTCACTTCACCTCAGTAGCTAAATCAAATGGTTGAAAATAAATCTCAGGAGACAAAAGTAACTCCTTTAGGAATGAGTATACATTACTAACAAAAAAAAAAAAAAAAATCTATTATATAGTATCTCCATAGATTGTCTAGACTCTAGAGGTAAATAAATAAAGTTCTCCAAAATAGATTGGTTCCAAATTTATTTGATTCAAGAGGTTTGAGTTCCTAATACTCTGAAAGAGTGACTCTTATCTCATATTCCTTTTACCTTAGTAGCAAGCAGCCTAAATCAAACTGATTAAATACCTCAGGAGACAAAAGCTACTCCTTTTTAATCATAGTTTCTAACATGAAAAATAATTAAATCATGTGAGAGATGAGTAGAGACTATAAACTACTAAAAAAATAAAAGAATTTTATGTTATATTGCATCTCCATAGATTGTCTAAAGGTAAACCAAAATTGATGGGTTCCAAATTTATTTGATTTAAAAGTTTTGACTTCCCAATATTTTTTTCTATCAAACAAGGCTAATTTCACATTTTGTGATATCACCTGATTTAATAAAATCATCTACAATTTTAGAAGTGGGTCTAAAATCATCTATAATTGCATAGTTAAATTATTGTTTTGTTCCTCTTGGACTTATCCATGGCTATGATCACCACTGGCAAGCCACATCATATCTGTGCATTTGCTCTTTACAAGAATAGTAATTTCTTTCGACTCAAACTATGGGTGAGTTTGACATTAGTTTTAAACTTTAGTTTTTAGCTTTTATATAAAACTTTTTAAAACCTCACTCTTTCAAATTTTTTTAGGGTACAAGTATACTTTAGTGTACTTTCAGAAAAAAAACTAGATAAATTGTTTTCAAAACAGACTCATATTTCCTACATTCAACATAACTAAGTTCCAAGCCTCTCATTCAAAACCTATGCAGACATAATTGGCATTGTTTTTGAGCCATTATTTATAGTCTTTGAGCAATGGGGAGATGTTGAGGAACAAATTGGCATTCATTTGGGGCACTGGCTGTTGTATAGGATTATACTACAAGCTTTTGGGCATGGTCTTTAAGTGATGCATTTGTACAAATTTTGAATTTTATTCTACCTCCTTATTGTAATTTCCTTTTGGTCATATTCAAATCAATTTGTCCTCCTTTTGAGTTACATTCTCTTCCTTTTCTTAGACGTGCAAATGAAGGTAGTTTTTGATTCACTTGTGAAGTTCATTATAGTATTTTAGTATACTTTCAGCAAAAAACTAGATAAATTGTTTTCAAAACAGACTCATATTTCCTACATTCAACATAACTAAGTTCCAAGCCTCTCATTCAAAACCTATGCAGACATAATTGGCATTGTTTTTGAGCCATTATTTATAGTCTTTGAGCAATGGGGAGATGTTGGGGAACAAATTGGCATTCATTTGGGGCACTGGCTGTTGTATAGGATTATACTACAAGCTTTTGGGCATGGTCTTTAAGTGATGCATTTGTACAAATTTTGAATTTTATTCTACCTCCTTATTGTAATTTCCTTTTGGTCATATTCAAATCAATTTGTCCTCCTTTTGAGTTACATTCTCTTCCTTTTCTTAGACGTGCAAATGAAGGTAGTTTTTGATTCACTTGTGAAGTTCATTATAGTATTTTAATATAGTATGTGGAAATTTAGAGAAGCAATGTTTTCAACATCTTATCTAGTACCTTCATTCTTACACTCTTCTGTTCTTTAGGAAATCTTTTTTCTTTTATTAATTTGTTTTTACTTTTTGGAGGGTTTTCACTAATTTGAGACACCTTAGGTCCAAACTTTAACCACCCTTTCCATAGTTGGGTGCTTAGTAGGCTTGAAAGTTCAATATCAAGAAGGGCATAGGATTTATGGCTAGGAATGAGCTACAACTCTTATAAGTTAAAAACTCTTTCAGTCTCCCTAAGCTAAAGAATTAGCATGGACATGTTTTAAAAAAAATAAAAATAGAAAAAGGATATGGTAGTAAGAAGTCATGACATGGATAAGTAAAATTTAAAAAAATAACAATAAAAGATTAGATAAAAGAGAAAGAAAAGTATATAAATCTAAGTTATTGGCAAGCAAGAATAAATACCTTGCTTGCTTGTTTTTTTTTTTTTTGGTTCTTTATTTGTCTCCTTTTCTTTTGAGTTGAACAATATGTTTCTTTTTTATATGATATGATAATAACCCTATATATAGTAGAAGTCATTGATGAGTTCCACATAACCTTAGTTCTAAAAACATTGAAATTAAGGCTAGCTTGGAAGCTTCTTAGGTGCGTTTTGAAGCCAAAATTGGATTCTTCTTGTTGTAAATATTGACAGTTGCTTTGGTAAATTTGTTCATATGTATTTGTGTTTTTCTATTATTATTCATAAACAATAAGTTGCTATGTTTGCTAAAAATTTGTCATATATTTTTTTTTTAGAGAGTTTCAATCTATAGCGTCCATTCCTAATGATAGCTCTTTATCATTAGACCAAAATACCAATCGATTTTTAGTATAAGTGAGAATTGAACCCCAAATTTCTTATTCAACCACAAGAGGCTTAAAATTTGTCATATAGATATTAAATGTAGTAAATTTTTATTGCATTTGGATTAATACTATATTTTTATGAGATATCACTACTAAATAGTTTGGTTTATGTTGCTAAATAGTTTAGTTTATGTAACAATATTCTTGAATCTATTTATAGGTTAATCACATGCAAAAAATACTGTCAGCTTTTTTAAGACCTCCCCTCTTCCCAGGTGTGCATGTGTTAAAAATACTAGTATTCAAAATAATAAGTTACAATTTACTATTAAATCTATAAGGATATATTTAAAATACTCCAAAAAAAAATTATAAGAGTAGATTAGTAAGTGCTTAATGCCTAATCAACTTTAATAGATTAATAAGTTTTAAATGCCTAATCAACTTGATATACAAAAAGAATAATAGACCACCTTAATATTTTTTTTAAAAAAAAAGACTGAGTAAAATGACTTTTGTAAAATTTATTCATAGTTTAACTAGGGGGATTTGAACTCTAAATGTTATTAACATACTAGAGGGGCCAAGCAATTGAACAAGTTCAACTTCTTGCTTATCTCAAACACACTCTAAATCTGTTTCTAGGGTACTTGACCTTTGCATCAATAGATGAGGTGTCTAAGGCGCAACTTCCTTCCATAACAATAGAAATGTGATTAACTATCATGTTAAATGATATTTGATCTTAACACATAAGTTAATGAATGCTTCAATTGACTAATTGTAAAGCACAAGCCTTTACCTAAGGCCCAAATTATATGATATTTCAGCTGTCACGCATCTATTTCAAACGCTTCTATTTCTCTAGTGAACAATTTATGTCAACACATTTAGCGCGTGTCGTGATTTTCTGTGTTATGTTAGTCTGTTGTGATAGGGCTAATTTAGAGATTTCCATTTTATTAATTTTTACAAGATGCTTTCTCATTTTTCCAATTTCTTCTTTATCTAATCTTTGGGCACTACTAGAAGGTAAAAAAGTAGGGTGTTCCCGTGTTTGCCTTATTATAACCTTAGTGTGTGTCATGATTAATTGCCTCCAAATTTTTTTTTCTTAATTATAAAGTCCACTAGAGAGGAGGTTAAACTGAGAGAAATAGAAGAGATTGCAGATTGTTCACTAGACTAAGAGAGTTTAAAGGGTTAGACGATTTGTGTTTTTGTGTTTGGTTAACAAAGAAAATATGGGAATTTTTTTTTTTTTGTTATTTGACATCACAATTTTTTTTAATTAATTTTTGTGGAACAAAGCAAAGTTTAGCTCCAATCTAGAATATAACTATTTTCTCCAATTCTTTACGTGGCAATTTAAAAGACTATTCATGTGTATTATTTAAACAAGCCACATGCCTTATTAAAAAAGTATTGTGACAAAAGCTACACATAACTAGTCTCTTTTATGAGTTTATCATCATATAGTGGGTTGCAAGATGATGACTCTAAATCAATTTAAAGTTAGAACTTCTTTCTTGTAATATTCAAGAAAATATTGCATCCCACTTAAGCTTCTCCTTGCTTGTTTATTATTACTCCTTTGTTTGTTTATTTTATCATTATTATTATTATTTTAACAAATAAATTTGAACCACTTTCTCTAGTTGATGATTGCAATTATTGAATTATTTGACATCACAATTTATTTATTATGTTTTGGGGACAATTCAAGAAAATATTTCGTCCCAATAGAGTTCCTTTGTTTGTTTGTTTGTTTATTTGTTTGTTTTTTTTTTAATGAACAAAAAATGGGTAGAGGGGGGCGATTTGAGTTGACGTCTTCCACAGTGACCATAGTGACACTCTATCTGTTGGGCTCGAGCTTACAAGAGCAAAAGATTTAAATGAGCCATTATGATTGTTATTTAAAGAAAAATAAAAGTTAGAAGCGAGTTGCCATGACCCTATTAGCCATATCGGTAAATAAAATTTCAAAGCTTTGACGAAGGGCTTGCAATGAAATTAAAGTACTTTTTTCACCTGTAAATAAAATCAATACAAATTCTTTGTGTCAAGTGTCAACACACATTAAAAAAAAAAAAGTTTGTGTGCACTGAGAGAAAGAGAGAAAGAGATTGACCTTTGGATTTCATCATCTCACGTGCCAGAGTAAGCGCATCCACAAACAACCAATTTGAAGGAAACTCAGCTTTACAACGAGTAAATTCACTACGCAAAAAAGGCACATCGAAACTGCGAGCATTATGAGCGGCCAACACTACATATCCCCCAGCTTTCTGACGGCTTCTTACAAACTGCAGTAAGATTGGTATCAGGTCCTCCATCCTACATTTAATTCACAAAACCACAGTTTACTTGATTGTAAGCAAGTCTGAATTTTACTGAACAACAATAAGTAAAATATGGGCACTAATATGTTTAATGATTGCTCAACAACCTATCTAAATAAACAAGGAGTTTTCCAACCCTCACTAGCAACACACTACAGCCAGGGAACAGATCCTCTCCTCAGGGTATCTCACATCATGCTTAGGCCCAAAGTCCAAGCACTTCGCTTAACTGAAGCAAAGCTTGTTTACATTTCGGATCAGGTGATTTTTTGGAGAGGCATAAATCATACCTATATTGCTAAATATAATATATTAGTAGTTAAATTAAGAACTTGATCTTGAAGGAAATGACATGAACCATAATAATAAAAAAACTTATCAAAAGACATGAACAAGGATAATTTACTATTCCTTTGTTTTTTGGTCTAAGCCTATAGGATACATTTTGATTAAACCTTATGCTTAATTCAAAGATATTAAAGTTATGTATAAAAATGTTATATTTAAACTTTATATGACTAGATTATTATCATTTAGTCTATTTTCATAATTGTTATGAAATTTACTTATTAAAATTTTGAAAAATTGAAATAACTTTTGTAAATTTGAACTGACAAACTTTGTATGAATTGCACAATTCATTTAAGGTAATTGGCAAAACATATTCCTGTTTTAATTTTATTAAACATTTTATGTTTTAGCTTACTATCAAGAGCACTTGTGCTTTGTGTCTGAGCTTCAAAGGGCTATGCAATGCTTGACGCTTTTATTATCAGTGCACAAGAGATTACAAACTTGAGAGACCTAAATGACAAGTTACCTACCCAACGAAATAGAAAACAAATGCCAATGAGCTAATGGCATCTCCTTTCTTTTTAAAACAAGGTGAAGAATGAAATCGTGGGTTCAAGACTGAGCGAATGTGTATGTAACTTACCAATGAAAAAATAGAAATAAAATGCAAAAATTCAATCAACCGCTGAAATAAACTTCAGATTAAGTCATCCACAGCTAACCATTTATGACTATAAGCAAGATCGTTTCCTAAAATTGTGGTAGGTTTAGTAAATCACACATGCACTCATGAGTATTGAACTTATAACCTTGTCATTTGGGCTAGAGCTTATTGGCTAAATAATTGCAGAACCATTTCTATTGTTATGGGTGTTCCTCAGCTGTTTAATGTCAGTTGTGGTCTTCTTTTCTAACAAATAACAAGATCCATAATTCCAGGACTTAACAAGTTGAAACATTTATTGGCTAAACTAGAAAGCAAAGCTGGATGGACATTTAAAGAAGTAAAATTCCTTGGAATTAGCCAAGAATTGGAGTAGAGCACAATACCCAATATACAAAAACCTTATTATAAATAGCATATATTCTCTTTAAAGCTTTCACTTTATCTATATAGACAATTTGAGTTAGACCATATTTTCAGAATCAAAACATTTCCTCACTGCATGCATGACTTTTTGACCTTCGTCATCATAATTCAATATTATTAAGGTACTTCAACAATGAATGTGCTCAATTCAGATTCCAGGCATTTCCATCATCCTATAGCTCCTCAGATTCCAGCATTTCCATCAGTTCTAGCTTTAGGCCACTTGGTTCTAATATCTAGTGAAGTCACAGCTTTACTACTGTCTGAAGCATTATGCAGGAACTTGTGATAAAAAACAATTTGTTTGTTGGTCTTGGTACTAACCATGAGTTCTTACTTCTTACCCTAATCATGTTTGAATACAGAAATTTTCAGATGGGCATGAGATTATTTGACTTTGGCGTTTGAAGTACTTTCTATGTTTCCACTTTTACTTACCACCTTAGAATTTGGTATCAATTGATTACTCCAGGCATATGTATGCTACTTCTGTATGCTTTCTAGACGTGCAAATAGAAACACACACATGATCCAAGGTTCCTTCAAAAACGTGAAAGCAAAGTATAAAGTCATAAAATTATTTTTTATAACATATACTGAGAAAATGAAAAGAAAACAAGAAACTTTGGAGTCATTTTATGACTAAAGAATTGAATAATATACTTAAGTCTTTATAAATCTTCATGTGGCACATAATAAATTATATTCCATGATCACATCAATAAATGGTCTCAGGCACAGATAAGTGGAGAAGAGTTATTACAAAATTTGAATTAATTGCCAATACATATGACACAAAATAGAAGCTGTAACTTTTTATTTATTTATTATTATTATTTTTTTTAACTTCTTTAATGGGACTGCATATCAAACAATTAAAATATAGGATACCTTGGAACATCAGGTTTGTTGACCATACGGGTTGTAATGCCATGAACATGTGAATTTGGAACAAAGCGTTGAGGGTTTACTAGCGTCTGGAAAGTGCTGTTTTCACCACCCTCAAGATCTCTAAGTGCAATCTCAATGATACGTTCATTCTCTCTGCTAAAACCAGTTGTCTCGATGTCAAAAACAATAACTGTCACAAGGCTAGCCAGTTCCTTATTCTCAGCAATCTTTTGTCAAATATCACAGTATTCAATATTTTGGAATTGACTAATTTCTGTCTTATTTACACTAAACGTATCACTTTTTGAAACCGGTCCATCTAAAATTTCATGCCCAATGTTGCTTGGTTTGCTTTGCTGGGTGGTTTTATTTCTTCCCTCTGCGTTTGTAAATAAAGGTCTTCAAGTCCATTTCTTATTGTAACCTCTCTCAAGCCCATAGATATTAGAACCAAGTGGCCTAAAGCTAGAACTGTTTTTGTCAGTCCTACTCAAACTGTGGAAGCTTTCCCTCCAAAAAGTAGCTAAGGTGGGGATTCTGCATCTGGGAACTTGCAAGATGGAAAAGCACGTGGAACCTGTCCTCATCTTAACTCCAAAACTATAGAAAAGCAAGGTTCCTATACAGTTGTAAATTCCACATAACACACAATCAATCAGCTTTGACCTGAGGAAGAAAAAAAATTGATAAGAGAAAGAACTGCAAATTATCTACCACCTCAAGCGTCAGTGCTGCCTAATGAAATATTGCAGTTCACTCAACACGAACAATGTATATTAATGATAAACTATGAAATTCAAATTTAAGGGTCCAGCAGATCACTTGATTTTAGTATTCTCCCCAAAAAAAAATTTCAAATCTTCATTAAAGTAGAAGAGCCCAACAATGTGACATACATCATCCAATATACGAAGCCAATCAAGCTCTAAGAAGCATAATATAAGCCAATTAACAATGTGTCTGTTACCAGACCAAACCATCTTTCAAACCCAAGAAAAGCCAGAATAAAATGCTTCCAATCAGACAAACCAAGGGTACCTACAAAAAATGTACATAACTCTATTGGAGAAGTCACTAAGAAAGTCCTCACAAATTTCATACACAATCATAAATTAATTCCACTTCTACCTTAATAAAAAATGCTCCAAAGATAAATAACAAAATGATACCAAAAAAGTATAAAAATATACCTTAATACAAAAACATAACTTAATGCTTATTCCAGTAGCAAAAGCCTAAAAAAATGGACTCAATACCAGGGAGAGGGGGAATACTATCAATGAAATTTTAAACTTTATCCCCAATAACATACCAACCCCTTATCAGCAACATTTCAAACCAACCTTAGTCACATAATGTGATTCAGAATCATCCAAAAAAGGAGGTAATCCATGCCTTAATCTTCTTAAGTACAATGAAAAACTCAAAATTACAACAAAATAAAATGCCCCATTTGATCAAATAAATCAAACTCATTAACCTGCATACAATTGGCACATAAAGTGATCAACTTTAATATAACTAACTAAAATATAGACAAAAAAAACCCAGTACCTGGACTAAAAAATCCCAAGCATGCAAATTGTAATCACAAAAAAGAAAACAAAATAATATTATTGTTGAAAAAATTTAAAACTTTATCCCAAAAAAATACCAACCCATTATCAGCAACATTTTCAAATCAATCCTAGTCACAAAAAATGACCCAGAATCATCCAAACTAAAAGCCGCCCATGGTTAATTTTCTTAGGCACAATGAAATCCTCAAAATTACAACAAAATGAAACACCCCGTTTGATCAAATAACTCATACTCATTAACCCACATATAATTGGCACATAAAGTGATCAACTTTGATAGAACTAACTAAAATTTTTAAAGAAAACTCAGTACTCTTTTCTGACACAGACAAATAGAAAAAAAAAAAAAAAAAATCTGCTAAAACAGTATTAGAAGCTGAGTTCAGTTTGATTTGGTTTCATTTCATAAAGCATAAAAAGACACAAAAATCAGTTCCAAGTTCATATTTTCTTT
Source organism: Quercus variabilis (assembly GCA_030445155.1). Taxonomy (NCBI): domain Eukaryota; kingdom Viridiplantae; phylum Streptophyta; class Magnoliopsida; order Fagales; family Fagaceae; genus Quercus; species Quercus variabilis. The sequence continues at coordinate 8,342,918 of CP129447.1, forward strand.
TTCTTTTTCTCACTTCATTTTCTAAGAAACCAATAAGAGAGAGAGAGAGACATGCCTGGTAACTGTTAAGATTGAAACCCAAAAAACAAGCGGATTTGTATGAGACTTGAAATGTGATATTTTATAGTGAGAAAGAGAGAGATTTTATTTCGGATGGCTTATGGAGATTAGAGTTTTTGTGAAAGAAGCAACTGTGACGGATTTTTTAGGAAATTAACTACAAAATTCAAACTATTTTATTAGTTAACTAAGGTTTGAAACATATTGCATTTTTAACAATTCGACCATGGAGGAGTCGATTTCTATGTTATAAAATCGAGATCACTGGACTCAACTTTCCTTTTTGACCACAAGTGAGCTGGCTGGAATGGTGGCCACGTGGACTATAAATCGACTCCAGTGGAGTCGTCTTATAAGCAAAGAAAACGACTCCACTGGAGTCGGTTTTTTTGCTTATAAAACGACTCCGGTGAAGTCGTTTTATTTGCGGAGAAAACGACTGCACTGCAGTCGTTTTTTTGCTTATAAAAACGACTCCAGTGGAGTCGTTTTATTTGCGCAGAAAACGACTCCACTGGAGTCGTTTTCTTCGCTTAGCTTTTCTTCAGAATTTCCACGCGTCGCGCGCTACAAGAGGATTTCAAAAACAAAAAAAACTCGTTAACACACTCAAAACACTCAGTAGAGAACACTCTCACTCTCAACACTCAAAACACTCTCAACACTCAAAACACTCAGTCTCTCAACACTCTCACTCTCGGTCTCTCTCTCACACTCACTCTCAGTCTCTCTCACTCTCGGTCTCTCTCTCACTCGCTCTCACAGTCTCACTCTCGGTCTCTCTCTCAGTCATCTCGCTCCGTCGCCGCTCTCGCTCCGTCGCCGTCACTGCCCTCGCTTCCGTCGCTCCATCTCCGCCTCGATCCGTCGCTCCGATTACCTCACAAAAAGTAAGGACTCTCTTATTTGTGCATTTTCTTTTCCTCTATTGTAAAAACTGAGATCAGTTTTGTTTTGTTTTTTTTTTTTTTTTTTTTTTTTATAATTTTTTGTTTAATAGGAACAAAGGCAAGGTGCATTTTATTTTCATGCTTATTTTTTTATGATTTTCCGTTTTGTGAAGATATATTGCTGATTCACCTTATTTGTTTGTGCATCTTATTTGTTTGTGCATTTTATCAAGGTCGTGCTTGCTGTCAATATGCATGTATACTCAACTATGAAAAAACCAAGTTGTTTGTGTTGATTATCAACTTTTAGCACCTTTATTTATTAAGTGGGTGAAAATGGGACTGTGAATTTCTTGTTTCTTCTGTTTAACTTCATGTTTTCACAATTGTATTACAAATGTTCTTCATAATCTCCTTGGATTTATTAATACGTTTTTCTTAATCTGTCAATTGTGATCATAGTATGCTAAATCTTGTTAAGCTTCTCCTTGCCTAGTTGTAGTTGTTTATGTTAAACTCCTTTTGTGGCTACATCATTATTATGTTAGTATTTCTAGATGATATGCAATTTCGTTTCAACATGTACCGAAATGATTAAGCACTTGATTTTGTTTGGCATGCTTGCATTGTAATGAAGATGGTTGTCAACGCTGTTGCAAGTTTGTGTTTGATTTGTGGACATGGATATGCTGCCTAGTTGTGTTAAATTTCACCTTCCTCAGTCAACTAGAGAGCAGCTGTACTTGTACTTATATATTGGGTCTATAGGTATCAATCGAATACATCTAATATATCAGGAAGTTAAAAGGAGAGAAAGAGGGAAGGGGGGGGGGGGGGGGTGGTTGGGTTAGAGAAAATCGCATGTTGCATATTACCATCTAATCCCTAAGTTAAATGTTTTTGACCATTTGAGTAGAATGAAGTGTTTTTAAATGTTGCAATCCTAAATGTTGTTGGTGATGCAAACATTACTAGATAGGGTCATATCCTTGGAGGCCTTGTTTTAAGAGGAAAACTGCATAAAAGGTCTAGAGGGAAGGATTTCATTAAATTATGTGTTGGTTTTCTATTAATATCAACAAACATGTGATTGAAAAACTATAATGATAGCAAAATTGCTCAATTTTGACCTTGTTATACCAGCAATTTCATCACGTTATTAGCACTTTTGTTTCCCATTTCCTTTAAATTTTTCACATTTTGAGGTTGGCAATCCGTCAATATTGTATTAAATATTATTTTGATTAGGCAAAGAGAATGAAATATCTCAATACTAGTTAATACTTAAAATTCAAATATTTTATATGCCCAAATATTAGCGTAAGCATATTAATCCAATTTTATAACCATTTTTTTTCTAAATTATTTTTCTGGTACTGGCAGTAGGACCCAAAATCCCATGTTAGTCGCTATAGGTTAGTGCAGAATGGTATTTTATCGGTACATTTTAGAAGGGTATTGGTACAGTTCTTGGCCATTATGACCCTTATTAGTATGTGCAACTCATATGGTTCTTCCTTCGTCCTCTTCTCCCGTATTCCTCTTCTCTTTCTTTTGCATGAATATATTGGTTTAAGAAAATACAGTATGTTACTGTCAATGTTTTTATTTTATTTTATTTTTTTTTTTGGAGGTGCTTTTTGATTGGAAAGTTACACATCCACCTTACTGTTACAGTGCGGAGGTGTTATTTGAGTTAGAGTTCATTGATGTGTACTTTTTTTTATTGGTAAGTTACACGTGCACCCAGTGGTTTTGAACCTACGACCTCACACTCTACCTAACATGTGCAAGGGAAGGAGGCACCAGTTGAGTTAGAGCTCATTGATGTATACTATTTTCGATGTTATTAATGCATAATAGGATATAAATCATTTTGTCATTATTCAATTCAGTATTAAAAATGATAAAGAATTAAATTTAATAGCTATTCGGTATAACATATACAGCTATTTTGGAAAAAAAAAATCAGATATGTTCCTGCCTTTGTTGGTTTTATTCCCTTTCGAAGGTCCCACATCAGTATATATGAAGCAAGAAGCAGGGAATTAGATGTACTATAAGGCATAGAATCAAATTAGAAAATTTCAACCATGAATCTAGACAGGAAAGTGTCCTTGTTCCAAAAACCTTTCAAGTGGACATTTTTATGGCCATCTAGATTGAGTTTGACCAGAGTAATCATGTTATGTATCGAAGCAGAAGCTAGTCTTTTACTGTGATAATATTATGTCTCAACTATTTAGGTCAGTTGTATTAGTTGAATAAAATCATGAAAGCATGAAAACAATAAAATTAGGACATATTAAGTCAGAGAATCGGTATTGCTTTTGCACCAGCAATGACCATTTAGGTTCCTTTTCTTTGCTTTGAATTTTCTTCATCAAAAAGACTTTTATCTTTCTTTTGATTTGTATTAAGTTGTAATATTTGTGCCTCCTAGGCATGAGGATAAACTGTTTAGCCCGTCAGGAGTGAAAAGCCCCTGGATTACCCGGTAACTGGTTCTGGTGGGTGGGGTCAGTTGCCCGTAGGAGTTGGATTAACAGTGAGGGTTGTTGTATAGTATGCTCTGCGATGTGTAACTAACCAGTGAAGTTCTCCTATGTCATAAAAAAAAATGTGTGTAGGGCCTGAAAATGTGTGTTGAAGTTGCTAGCAACATGTCGAAGGCAATATCTGTGAACTACTCGTACTCGTCCATCATCATCTCTAGGCCAATTTGCAATTGCATTTTGAATACCCTTATGTCGGTCAGAAATTATGCATATGTCCTTATCTGCTATCACATCCCCCAGTGCATTCCTGAGGCATTCTAAAAACCACCTCCAACTAGGCCCTGACTCTTTGTCCACAACGGCAAAGGCGAGAGGCAAAACCTTGTTGTTGGCATCGGTGGCCATTGCAATCAACAATACCCCTCGATATTTACCATACAAATGGGTCCCATCAATACTGATCACTGGCTTACAATGTCTAAACCCTTCAATGCATGGAGCGAAAGCCCAAAATACATAGCGCAATATTGTATCACCGAACTCGTCCCTAGGTATGGTGTGATACCAGAACCGGGTGCCAGGTTCTTGATCCAAGTATGCCAACAATAACTTTTTCAACCTTTGGTAAGACTCTTCCCAATCCCCAAATATCTTTGCAATAGCTCGTTGTTTTGCATCCCATATCTTATAGTAAGAAAGCTTATGCCCATAATACTTCCCTTTAATGAAATCTCTGAGGTGACAAATTGTTGCCGTGTGTTTTTCTTGTAACAATGGAACAAATTCTGCTGCAAGAAAATTACAATTCATCATTCTACCATCAAGGGCTATGGCAAGGGGTGTACAACTGTGAGGACCCCTATAAGATGTGACCATCCATAGACCATGTTCAGACTTCTCGACTGCCCCAACGTACCACATGCATGACTCATCGGCGCAATTCACAGACAATCTACTTTTGGTCGACCTACTAGTGATAATGTTTCTGTTATGCTTTGCGGCATAAATTGTTAATGCACGCTTCACTGCCTCTTTATTCGCAAAAATCAACCCTTTCGCAAAATTCATGTCTGGATTCCAAGAAGAACCAAATGCATGCTGAACAACTTCAGGATCAACCATATTTTCCCAAGTATTTTCATAAAATGATGAGGCAGGAGGTTCATAAACAGGGGTCGTATTTGTAACATGCTGAACTCTGACATTAGCGTCCGCATCATCTTCATCACATTCAGCCATATCATCAACATCAGGAATTGGAGAAATTTCATGATCATCAACACCCCTGTCAAAGTCACCATTATCAATCCTCTCTTCGTACTCATCTCTATCGTCAGGATCTTCCCCAAAATAGTCTTCATCTTCATCTTCAACTACTGGAACTGTAGAGGATTCACCTCGATGTGTATAAAATTGATCTTCATATCTATTTCTAAGTTCGCTCTCAATTGTTACTGGTACCTCTTGAAAAGGGGGTGTATAGCCTCCCAATGTGGTGTATTGATCATTTAGGACTGTCACTTGTAGAGATGTAGTTGCTTGTACAATTTCTTCCTCTACGCCGACTTCTGCACGCGGCTCCAAAGTGACATACAACTCAAAATCTGCTGTTTGTTTCCATTTCTGTATCTTACTAAACATGAATTTCACATGTTTGTCCTCTGTTATCTCCATATATCTGTAATTAATGCGTTGATTAAGGACTTCATATGGAGAACGGAAAATAATATGTATGTCATGCAAAGTAGAGTTCACTTGCAACTCTTCCATAATTTTTACTTTCAGGTCATTCAGGGTCTTTAGCTTATGGCGTATCATCATATAATAGCACTGCATACCCGGACCTTGAAATGAGGATCCGTCATAAGGGTTGGTATTGGTAAGGGGTCCACCGTAGTATATAGTTATAAGGATCATTGTCAACCTATAAATCATCAAGTGCAATTGTGTTAGTTACAAATTCATAACGCTTAATCAACATTAATCACAAAACTTTGCGTATGAAATGCCAACAATACTAACTTCAACCAAATTTGCATATACTGACCTTTAGTAATCTTACAAAAATAGTCATTACCAAATTCATATTCTTTAAAAATTTCAAATCATTCTAGGGGCATGACTTTCAAAACCCATTCAAATAAGTTATGATGAACAAAAATATTATATACCAACCAGTTATTCATTGAAATCTTTGTTACAAATACTATCTTAGGTATCAACTCATAATCCATTTCATATCCATGATAAAGACCTAAAACTACTAAATATACCTAACAATTTATCACAATATTTACTACTAAATATTCCCAATACATCACAATAGTAATTTAAAAAAAAAAAAAAAAACAAGAACTTAGCACATTATCACAATATTTATACTAACAACCAAAACAAATATTCCCATATGTTGTAATAACATAATTAATCACAAAATTTTCTACTAAATATTCCCAATAATCACAATATATTTTTTTTATAAAAAAACTTAGCAAATAATTTAATCACAATATTTACACTAACAAAAACAAATTCCCAATATGTTGTAATATCACAATATTTAGTTCTAAATATTCCTCATAAATGTGTGTATATAATGTATTCATGATCTTAATATAATGTGTTTTTGTTAGTGTAAAAGTGTGTATATAATGTATTCATGATCTTAAGTATTTACGATCTTAAAGTATTCATGATTTTATAAATGTGTATATAATGTGTCCAAAAAAAAAAACTAGCAAATAACAAAAAAAAAAAATTACAATATATTAACAATTTAATTACAAAATCACTAACAAATAACAAAAACAAAAATTTTCCTAATATGTTTTAAAAATTTTCTTCAAAAAAAAAAACTAGCAAATTACCTGAGATGATGAATGTGAGAAGAGCTGTTGTTTGTTTTAAGAAGTGTTGTGTGAGGTGCAAGTGAGGGAGAAGAGCTATGAGAAGGAAAAAGGTAGTGCTGATATGTTAAGAGAGCTGATATGTTCAAAATGTTAAGAGAGCTGATATGTTCAAAAAGTGCTGAAGGGTGACCCGGGTAAGAAGGAAAAAGGTCCCTAGTTAGGACCCATGGCAACACGTGGAAAGGGAGTGAGATTAGTTAGAAATCGAGTCCAGAGGAGACGATTTCGCTGTGCTCCCTGCCATGGATGAGACTGGGATGGGACGGGATGGGACATGGGGACAGAGGATGTACAGAAATCGACTTGAGAGAGGTCGATTTCTATGTATAGAAATCGATCTCAGAGGAGACGATTTCTATATATAGAAATCGTCTCCTCTGGAGACGATTTCTTTACATGGAAATCGACTCCAGAGGAGACGATTTCTATGTATAGAAATCGTCTCCTCTGAAGTCGATTTCTATACATAGAAATCAACCATTCTGCCTACGTGTCCTCCACATCAGCTGCTGCCGACCCAGAATATGCACAGGGAAATCGACTCTACTGTACTCGAATTGTTAAAAATGAAATTAGTTTCAAAGTTTGCCTAACTAATGATATTGTTTGGAATTGATGGTTAATTTCTTAAAAATCCCAACTGTGACTGTAAGAAAGCAATGTTGAGGAAAACCATAAAAAAATAAAAAAAATTTTAATATTTTTCGAGTTTCAACTTCCAACCTAAACTTTCGGATCCATGAATGATGCCCCATCCGGGTTCAACTCCTCTCAGGTTTTGTACCTTACAATTTTTTTTTTTTTTTTTAAATAAAAACTGTTCACAATATTTTTACAATATTTTCACAATAAATTATAAGTGGTCAGTTATTATTGGTTCAAATTTGAACTTACTACTGAGATTGCCTTTTTACATCAGTAATAAAAACCAGTAACAACCTGTCACTTATAATTTGTTATAAAAATATTATGACCATAGCATTTCTCTTTTTTTATACTTTGTCCAATTCTCATGCCATATCAGCAAAGTCTATTTGAAGTGGGTCCCAAGAAAAGTGTAGTTCTTACATCTTATCATATTTATTTGGTTAATAAATCACTAATCCATGTGATGCACATGCAAATTATGTCACAAAAGTGATTTGATCATGTCATGAATTAATTAGGATAATTTTGATAGAGTCCAAATTTGGTGATTTTAACCTATTCTTAGTTTCGATTTATAATGGTATCTCTAGTGTCTTTTGTGGCTATAATTTAAAAAAAAAAAGAAAAAAAAAAAGAAATAATTTCAGTTCATGGTGATTATTCTTTTTCATCAAGTTAAGATATCAATTAATTTTTTGTGTATCAAATGAAATTTTTATTAGTTGGACTATTTGGAATCCCATTCATGGCTATTATACTTGATATATAGTTATTTTTCAATATGATAGGAATTAAAGACAATTTTAACAAAATTGTTGCTATATGTGATCACGAAGTTGCCTTACTAAAATAACAAAAACAAAAGTTTCTTGTAATGGAGCTTTATCTCAAATTTTATTTTGTAGTATTAGAGCACTCGCATCAGTGCTTGTATAATAAAAAAAAATACCACATTTTATCCAACTTAAGCCCAAAATTCACTCACATTAGATTATGCAAAGTTGTGTAAAAATACATGGTTGCTACAATAGCCATGTAAATTTACCCTAACACTACACATTTTGCATTTAGTTTTTTATTTTTCTTTATGTATCTTGAAGACAACATAAAAAAAAAAAAAAAAAAAAAAAAAAATGAATGGTGATTGTTATGTGAGAAAAAAGAGAAATGATTAAAAATGAAGATTTTTTTTATTATTACAATGAAATGTAGTATAAAATAGATGATTTGACCACGATGTTTTGAAAAATGAGTATATAAAATAGAAAAAGTATGTTCTTATATTAAAATAAGCAAAAAATTTTGCACAAACTGATGTGAATAATCTTACTCTTAGTATTAGATAATACTCTTGCTCTTAGTATTAGATAATGGAGTTCATAAGCATAGAGCTTGAAAAACATATTATGAATCAATAAAGCATAACAGACCTCATGAAAGATCACATAAAGATCACGACAAAGAAAATCTTATTGTCTAGTGGTTTCAATTTAATTCTTTGCATGCTAGGAATATTCTTGACCTTCCCAAATAAAAATTACATTAATTGATTAATTGCATGATATTTCAACTGTCACATATCTAAGTACTATATATAATCTGAACAAATCCTTGTAATTATGTTCATTGGGCACAATGTCGATTATTTTTTGCTCAAAAGAATTACTATTACAATAAGAATGATTACAATGCAATCCAAATGATGATGGTTACTTGTTTATTAGGCCACCATAATATAATGTCTTGAAATTAACAACACCATTAATTACGTAGATCTCTTTGGCTTTGGCATCAATTTTGGTATTGCACTAACTAGTTGATAAAGTCAAAGGTATGCTGCAACATGTAGTTTTGCATATGCTCTACAAAGGAAAGCATTAGCATCTTGTGACTTTGATTATGCCTTGCTTGAGATAGTTGGGCACATAGGATCATAAGACAAATGCACGACAAGTAATGTTTACCAAACTGCCAAGAAAGGAAGAAAATTATGCATGGTGTTTTTTTTTTTTTGAAGGAAACAGTTTTTCTTTCTTTCATTCCCTACTCTGTTGTTTCCCCCCACAATCACATTCACAATACAAGAACAATATTGGTTACTATCGAAAAATTCTATAGTCACAATATTTTTAGGGGAATAATTATAAAAGTTTTCACAACCTTTACTCAAAACTTGTTAATGTGGTAACTTATTATCAGAACATTATTTTTTTTTTTCTCATTAACTCACTATTAACATTATTTTTATGATGCATCAATCACAAAAAACAACATCAATAATTATAAATTTTAAAAAATTATAAAATTTGTTTGGATATTTTGATTTATCACATGCCAAACCCTTTCAATATAGAAGTTAGAAAGGGTGTTAAGTGCATATATAGAAATGGAGCCTTACATTGGCCATCACTGTTTGACCTTGAGAGTGAGAAACTATATAGGAGGAGTAAAGTGGGCCGAAAAACTATATGTGAGTCATCACTAATTTGAAACACCTTATTACAAATGTCTACGAGCCCAAACTTTGACCACCCTTTTAATAGTTGGGTGCCATGAAAGTTTAATATCAAGAAGGGCACATGATTTTTGGCTAGGAATGGCCTACAACTCTTATAAGTTAAAAACTCTTTCAATCTCCCTAAGCAAGATAAGGAAAATTTAGCAGTAGGCCCACATGAAATTTCCAAAGTACAATTTTAAGAAAATTCCACCTCAAAATTCATCATATGCAAGAGATAGAACTTTATGTGTGTATAGCCTAGGTTTTTTTTTTTTTTTTTTTAATAAATTTATTTTTATGAACAAAAAAAAATGGCTCATATGACGTGGTATCATTGCCCTGGCCTACTTAAACCCAAATTCTATCGCGTGGGACCACTGAAGCTGCTTGGGGCTATCCATGTGGGTACAACATTTTAAATTCAAGCGCCATTACTTGAACCACAACCCTCAGACTTGTAAGAGTGATGGCTTTAGGGATTGTCCCTACCATCAAGCGACCACCCTTCAGTGGTATAACCTAATTAGAGATACATAACAAAATCTCATAAATAAATGAAAAAATAACATTTTAGCATGGACGTTTTGAAAAAATAAAAGAAGAAAAAGGAAAAGGTAGTAAGAAGTCATGACATGGATAAGTAAGATTAAAAAATATAAAAGATTAGATAAAAGAAAAAGAAAATTATATTACTTTAAGTTGTTGGCAAGCAAGAATATATTTCTTGCTTGCTTGTGTTTTTTTTTCTTTCTTGTTTCCTTTTCTCTTGAGTTGGAGAACGAATTTTTTTTTGATACCATAGGATACGCTATATATAGTAGAAGTCATTAATGAGTTCTTCATGACCTTGGTTCTAACAATATTGAAATTGAGGGTAACTTGGAGGCTTCTCTAGGTGTGTTCTGAAGCCAAAATTGAATCCTTCTTACTGTAAGTATTAATAGTTGCTTTTGCAAATTTGTTCATATATATGTGTGTTTTTCTATTATTATTCATAAATGGTAAGTTGCTATGCTTGCTTAAAATTTGTCATATAGATATTAAATATAGTAAATTTCTATTGCACTTGGATTAATACTACATTTTTGTATCCTCAAACTATAGGCATGTAAATTGAAAGTTATCATTCTAAAAGGCTTTGCTCTTTCTTTTTTGTATCCTCAAACTATAGTCACTACTAAATTTTTTGTTGGAAGTTTTGTTTGAATGGCACTGTTGTTTTGAGTTATAGTGACTGACCTGACTTAATTGAAAAGTTGTATAATAGAGAACTAACCATATCAAATATGAAAGCAAATTTAGCTGTACGCTCAACTTGATATATAGAACAATAAAAAACTTGGATTTGGGTTAAATGCTTTTTGATGATTGGTAAGAATTGACATAAACGGAACAAAGTAAAAATTAAAAAAAAAAAAAAAAAAAACTTTCTATTTTTTTGATAACCGGTCAGGAAAAAAAAAATGGTTGGAACTTTTGAAGTCTGAAGAATTGGGGGAATTTAAAGAAATGGTTGGAACTTTTGTTGTTAAAGTATTCTTATTATTAATTCTTAACTTTTTAGGTGCATTTCCTTAAATAAAAAAAAAATATACAATTTTAAAAAATTAGTCTCTAACTCAATACTTTTAACATTGCCACAGATGGTTCCTATTACTGGTGTTCCTGGGGGAATGCTCTCTGTTCCTTATGGCATGGGTGGAATGGCATTTAGAGATGGTTCATTTTCACAACCTATGGCAACTGGGGCTTTGGCTACTGCGCTTGCTAATGCGCGACCTGAGCAGCAGAGGGCGTTGTTGGGTGAAAATTTATACCCACTTGTGGACCTGCTGGAGCACAAAAATGCTGCAAAAGTAACAGAAATGCTTCTGGAAATGGACCAGACTGAGGTCCTGCATTTGCTAGAATCACCGGAGGCCTTGAAAGCAAAGGTCTCAGAGACTATGGATGTTCTGAGGAATGTCAATCAGCAGCAACAGGTCAATAGTCCGACTGATCGGATGGCCTCACTATCGCTGAATGATAACCTTGTTTCTTGAGTTTTCTAGGCATTGGTTTTCAGAATTAGTTGCTTGTCTTCAGAGCTGTTAAATGCAGACTTTTTAATTTTTATTTCTTAAAGTAAGACCCGATTTTTAATTGATAATTTGATATTTAAAAAAAAAAAAACATTGCCTACCACTTTAGAGATTGCAAAAAAAAAAAAAACATTAATAAAATCTTTAACTAAAGGAAGTTATTGTATTGTCTTTATCTTAACAAGAGATGAAGAAATCATTTATCATAACAGTTTTTTGCCGCAACCATAAAAATATTTTGTCCCCACCTAGGCCTCTTAAACAATCTGGCCCAAATCCAATTTTCATTCAAATCCAAACTTCTTTACTTTCTTTTATCAGACACAAAATCAAACACCTCATGTGCAGATTAAATGCTGCTCTCACTCACGCCCAAATTCTGTACACACTCCTCCTTCGTAAATGTTTGATCCCACCCAAAACAAGAAGCCTTCAATCTTTTCTTAAATTAAAAAGAATCAGTGTTTCACACGCCTATTTCTCTTTCTTTGTTTCTTTTCATCTATATAGATTTGGATTCAGCTTACTAGCCCTGTTGTATTGACTCACGTTTTTATTTTTCTCTAAACAAATTGGATGTCATTTTGTTTGTGACTCTGTGCATGTCATACAAGAAGATGGAGCAACAACAGCAACTTCTACATTTTTGCGATTCAAAGCATCCCTTGGTCTTTGATCCAGACTACAGATGGGGAGATACTTGTTGTGGGTGCCAAGAATCAGTTTATGGTCCTTGCTACTACTGTCAAAGAGCTAGATACTGGCATTGGATGGACACCGTTCATCATAAATCATGTGCGGAAGTACCCCTTGGGTTGCACCATCCCTTGCACCCATTACATCCTCTTATTCTTTTTGACGAAAAAACTGTTTATCCTGAAGAGAAAGAAAAGAGCAGATGCCAAGTCTGTAAAGAATCTCGCAACGAATACACTTATCGCTGTTACCGTTGCGACTTCAACCTTCACATGAAATGTGCTGTTTTGCAACTTGAAGCTGAATTCCACGATCACCCATTGACTCCCTTGTGGAAGAGCATCACGGTCGCTTGCGACATTTGCGGTGAAGCAGACAAGGGTCGGCTCTATATGTGTGCCCCATGCTTAATTTTTATTCATAGAAGCTGCAGTTCTTTCCCACGCAGACTCAAGGTTGTACGTCACAAGCATCCCCTCCACGTCACCCATTCTTCTTTTGAACTCCGTGAATCCGACTCCCGATTTTGTCAACTCTGTGTTCAAAAGGTGGACACACGCTACGGGCTTTACTATTGCTCCAAATGCAATTTCGTTGCCCACCTCAATTGTGCTATGGATTGGAGAAACAGGGAGGACATAAATTTGCTGGAACTTAAAGATGAGGAGAACGAAGATGCAGAGCTCGATCAATCTGTTGAGTCAGCAGCAGCTTACAAAGTCAAAAATGTCAAAGTGGGGGAGGACGGAACTGAAATAGCCACAGAAATTAAACACTTCAGTCATGAGCATGACTTAAAGCTCACTGATAAGGAGGCTCACAATAACGAAAAATGCGACGGATGTGTAAGAGCCATTTTCCCTCCTTTTTATAGTTGTGCCAATTGTAGCTTTTTTCTTCATAAATCTTGTGCTAATTTATCAATGGAAAAGCTACACCCACTTCATCAACACCCACTCATCCTCCTCCCACCTGATAGGAGGAATTCATTTTGGTGTAATGCCTGTGAACAGTTTTTCAATGGCTTTGCCTACAAGTGTGTGAAATGCTGGGGGAGTTCAGAATTTAAACTTGACGTTCAGTGTAGTTTGATCTCTGACATAATTACTCATGAAGGTCATAAGCATCAACTTATCCTCTCCTACACATGGAAAAGGCAGAAATGTAGTTGTTGTGATAAGGAAAGCTACCAAGTATTCCGATGTACCAATTGTGAATTTGCACTTGACTTTAAATGTGCGACACTACCACAAACCACAAGGTACAAGCAACACAAGCATCCCTTCACTCTCAATTATGCAGCTGAAGATGCTTCTGGTGAATATTATTGTGATATTTGTGAAGAAGAACGAAACCCAAACTATTGGTTTTACTACTGTGCAGATTGCACTTATCCTGCACATCCCAAATGTATTCTTGGGTAATATCCAAATAAGAAGAAAGGAAGCTCTTAAACATTTGATTATCACTGACACCCCCTTTCTTTCATTAAGGAAACTAAAGATCACCCTCCGTGTCACAAATGTAGTCTTCCTTGCAAAGAGTTGATCTATTAATGTGCCCCATGTAATTTCTATATCCACAATTATTGTTTATAGAAAGGAAAAATTTGTTTTTAATTCTAATTTTAATATTTTCCTTTTCAGTTGAGCAGTAGTTCTTTATTGTTGAATTGAATGTATTATTACGGCTGTCAAAAATGGGTCTCCTTCACCTTTTATAACATTATGTTGAGATTGTTAGTGTGAATTTCTGTTTTTATCCAAACAAGTCATCTTTCCATCTTATTCTTGACATTGCTTACATCATTAATTTAGTTTTATATAGTTTTGCAATTATCCTGTAGTCAAAATCTGCAGCTTTAGGAGTAAAAACTCTGAATTTAACAAACAGTCATTCATTCATGCATTTTAAACTTCCCAATTAGATTTGATCCTATGTAATTTTATGTTTTATTTTACTAATGATTCTGTGATTATTATTTCCTTATCTACTCCTATATTTTGTCTTTTAAAAGACCATATATATCCTAAAGCTTTTCCTGTGATGTTTCTTTCTCATGTTTTATTGATAGAGTTCATAGTTAGGCTAAGTACTGTTCCAAGTGATTGTTTGATTTGGAGCAGTCTGTTGTTGTAGCATAGAAGAGATATATTACTTCGTTTTAGGAGCTGTACTTGTAAAATTGAACCCTTCTGTTGTATGGGCAATAGATCAAGATCAAGAACTATTTATTGGTGGCACTGGCATTTCTCCTCAAGATATATGTATTGTGACATGTTGTTATGTTACACGGGAGTTTTCTGAAATCTAGTATGTTTTGTTTGGTAATCCTCAGCATGTATAGGCTAGATTTGGTACTGATATTGGGGTCTTGTTAATGAGATGCTAGGCAATGTTCCACATTGTAGCTCTTAATTAACTAACATTTCAGTCATTACATTTCAAATCAATCCTTTTAGAAAGCATGTGATGTTTGAGGATTGTTTCTTTATTTGAGTTGGGAAAGTTGTATCAGTTGAGTTTGATCCATGTTAGAACTGGTGTGGTTACCTTTAGTTTTATAAATTTATCTCAAAGGACCTCCAATTTTTATGCACTAATGATCCAATGAGTTCAGAAGCATATTTACTTGTTAGGTACCATCCCTCATTTGTGGCCACTTTGATGTATGTAGAGTGGAGGTAGTTGCCATGCACAGTTGCACAAATCCACATGCACATTCACTTCTATAAACATTAACCATGAAAGCATGCACCCTATTCTATAAACTTCATTGTAGACATACATTGCATTTGAATATCTTCTTAAGCACATATATGATTCTAAGCCGTATGACCAATGCTTTCTCATTAGCCTACTATAAAAAGGATAAATGTGGTTTTAATTTTAAATTTTATATATTTTCCTTTTAGTTGAGACTTAGTTTTTTTAATTGTTAATGTAATATGGTATTAGGGCCGTCCACTAGTTTAGTTCACTAATGGACAGCCAAGTTGCTGACCTCATTAGTGAAATTAATAAACAACTTCAAATTCAGCAACCCGAGATGTGTTTCTCTCTCTATATTTTTTATTTTTTATTTCCTTTGTCTTAGTTTTTTTTGTTTTTTTGTTTTCCCTTTCGGTGGATTTGTGATGGTTTGTAGCTGATCTGCTTTGGGTGGGTGCATTTGGTTGTTTTGAACAACATTTGAGCAGGTTGTGGGTGCATGAGTGGTTGGGAATTGGAACATTTGCTAGCTACTGATGATGTGACCATTATAGGGCTGTGTGTGGTATTTCAGTTTGAGGTGTGTCTTATCAATTTGAAAAAAGGTCTTATAAACATCAAGTCTCATGTTGCATCGATTACACATACCAGGTAAGACTCATAACTTAAATTTTTTTTTTTTTTTTTTTTTTTGTGTGTGTGTGTGATAAATATACCTCTTATTATGTTGCAATCATAATTATTAGTTATACGTAACTAACAAATTCTCTAAAGGTATATGAAATTTCTTAGAAGTAATTGTTAATAAAAATGTGAGTTTGGACTTTTCTTCTAAAAGATGCCTACAACTTTGCTTAAATAATACCCAATATACCGAAAATAGCAACTTTCATGCATCCTAAGTATGGAGAAATCCTCTTAAATGGAGGTGCATTTGTGGTCATCAAAATAGCTCCTAAAATGAAGAAGATAAGTGTTAAGACCATGGAGCTGGATTGAGTTCAGTGTAGTGCTGTCTTTGCCAAGGAACTGTTGTAGAGTTGCTGTCACTGCTAAGAAGTTGTGGAAATTGATCCTAGCTGCTAAGTAAGTGAGGTTAAGCTGCAGAAGTTCATCTCAACTGCTACAAGGATGATCGACTGTATTTTGTTATAAGCTTGTAGTAGCATTTAATTGTTATAAGCTTGTAATAGTGCAGCAGGGATGGTTGGATGTAACAGATTTTTAGTTGTAATACTTGTAACAACTTGAATTAGCCTTATGACTAATTGGAATTGAGCACATGGCTAAGTACAGGTTGGTTAGTAGAGATATAAGTAGTGGCATTCATTGTAATTGCTGTAATAAGATTGTGAAAGTGCAGCAGGGATAATTAGTTGGATGTAACAGATTGAGTGCTTATAAGATGCTACGGTAGGATTGTGTATGATTCATTGTAGAAAATATCAACTAATTCAAGTTCTAAACTCTTTCCCTCTCTCTTTTCTTTAGGAAGTCTCACTATTTATGTGAGCACAAGACCCTGCAGTTGGCTGAGAAAATTCATCCACAGCTCACTTATCATTTTGTTCCTCATGGACTTAGCCATGGACTTGATCGCCAATTGCAGACCACAACATTTCTTAGCAATTGCTCTTGTAACAATAGTAATATATTCTAGCTCAAACTATATCTCTTGCATTAGTTCTGCACAAACAAGTTCCAAGCCTTTTCTTCATTTAGAAAATCTTCCATGACATCTTTGATTGATCATCGTTTGCCCACACACTTCCCAAATATTGTGTTGTTAGTAGGATCTTACAGTTGGCTTGGTCATCATCCTGTGGAATTCCCACAATGTTAAAATCAATCCTGTCAAGGCAGAATTTCACAATGGTAGGGAATAATAAATTGAATGGCATGGTCCTCGAATGCTAGTAGAAACCAAGGGCATTGTAAATGACAATGACAACCCAAAAAGGAAGACTTGGCATGAGATCATAAATAATAGAGAGAGCTTAAGAATGGAGGCTCAACTCAAGTTTGTAAATACTAACAAGTAAGACTAGAACATGGAGAATCATTTTGAAGATGTAGGTGATGAACTTGATTAGAGGTATGTTCCTTCTCTGCTTTAAGTGGTTTGTAGAGCATCCAAAATGGAGTTAATGAGCTTACTAGTACTGATTGGCTTGGTATCTGGTAAAAATGTCAAATTGAACAAAATGAGCATATATTTACATTGTTAGTAAGCACTTTCGAAAGTGATACTATGGTTGTTTGACACATATGATACTTGAAATCTTATGCTATTTGCTAATGTTAGCAAAAGAATGATATTTGCACACTTTGCTATACACCTGTTTTTACAACCGACCTTTAGACCTTCATTTCAAATTAAAATAGATCGCATTTCCTTGAATTTCTATACTACAATATTTTTTTTTTCTGTGTTACGCAAAGTCTGTAATTGAGGTGAGTTGAAGAGCTTCTCATGTTAGTTCATTCTATAATGATTTGGTATTTAGATTGTGTCATAATCATGCACACATGTTATAAGATGCTATACTTATTTATATCAAGACCCTTTTCCTCCCTTTTGTGAAATAGTCTGCAGTCTATTATGTGGGCCATTTAATTCTCAGGAAGTGATATCCAATTTGGTCTAGCATTTTTAATTTTAAACCCTTGTGACCTATTGGACACAAGACGTTTGAGGATATGTCGTCCTTTGGGCTCTATGGTGGTGTGTGGTAGCTTTTTTTTGTCAGCATGTCAAAATATTCACAAATAAAAGATTAGTTTAATGGAAGTGTTTTGTTGGCATCCTTTTTTTACACTAATAATTGAATTAGGTTGGGAACGTATAGTGTTGGCATTTTTTGAGTTGTGGGCTAGCATATTCATTGTTTTATTTATTTAATAAAACATGTTTTAGTTTGATTGTATTTTAGTAAGCATTTGTTAGACCCAAGTGGATAGTGATCTCCACAAATAATTAATATTGAGCCCTTTTAGTGCACCTTATGATTAATAATAAGAGATTTTATTATTGCAATTTATTTATTTATAGGCAGCCTGTAATGGGTCAGGCTTGCAATCTTTAATTCTCACAGTAGCTCTACTTCCTTCACACACACAACCATTCTTCACATGGCAGGAACCTATGGCTTCTTCTCTCACTCTCATGGAGGCCTTTTGTCAGGTGTGTTCTGTTAACTATTCCTATATTTATTGTCAAATGTGAAATATATGCTAGTGAGTTTTAGAGATTCTTCTATCCTCTTGGTTTTGTGGATCTTGGATGGAATTTTTCTAGCATATGGATGTTGATTTTTCTACTTTATATTACATTATAAGATGGCGCATGCTAATCTGTGTTGAGATTGACAGCATGAGATGTTTATATGTCATTGGCTATGGAAATTGAGATATGAGATTTGAGCATGTGATAGATGAATCTTGGATTCTCTAAAGGGGTCTCACAAAGTTAGTGAGCATTTTCGTGGGGATTGTACTCTTTCGTTGATATAAATTGGTGATGGTTTGATCAGCTTAGATTTCCTCTTGCTGAGAGTTCTTATTTGCTAATGATAACTACAGAATCCCATCTTGGTGTACTGATTAGAACCTCCACTCTCTCGAAGGGTGCAACAGTGGATTTTGCTGGGATTGTTCTAAACATGTTAGTGATCCTTTCTCCTATCAAACTTAAGAATTAATGAATTATTCATACGAACACTTGTTTAAAGGTTGTCTGTGTTTTATCAGTCAAGTGTCTTAATGTTTGTTGCGAGCAATATGATTAAACGAAGGTCAATGCTTCTTTGGACCTAAACGTATTCTAAGTTCTCTTGGTTTTTCAAACTTGGCACAGTAGATTATATGCAGTTTATAAAAGCGCATCATACCTCCATTATTGTTGGTCCTTACCATTTATTAACATAAGAAAAACAAAAGTTGAAACTATTGAATAGCCAGTCCAACTTTCTTTCAATGAGAGGTTTTTTTTTTTTTCATTGATTGAGTGATTTTCTCTAATGCAATATAAGAGTAACACTAATTAATGGAGAAAGGAGGTTTATTGTTTCTCTATAAGTGGATGAGATTGTAGCACATATATAATATCAAGGTGTTGGCTACATTCTATCCACACCTTTCACCTATATTTTAAATGCCAGGAGCTGGAAAAAGGAAGCAGACCTTCTTAATGACATAACCACTTCAAACCAAATATTACACAATACACAATCTCAACAAGAAGGCCAGCACAGTGCCTATGTCTATCGCATCCCTGAATTTGCTGGGACTTAAAGATGAGGAGAACGAAGATGCAGAGCTCGATCAATCTGTTGAGTCAGCAACAGCTTACAAAGTCAAAAATGTCAAAGTGGGGGAGGATGGAACTGAAATAGCCACAGAAATTAAACACTTCAGTCATGAGCATGACTTAAAGCTCACTGATGAGGAGGTTCACAATAACGAAAAATGCGACGGGTGCGTAAGAGCCATTTCCCCTCCTTTTTACAATTGTGCGAAGTGTAGCTTCTTTCTTCATAAATCTTATGCTAATTTACCAATGAAAAAGCGACACCCACTTCATCGACACCCACTCACCCTCCGAAGGATGCCCACTGAGTGTGATGCCTGTTACCAGGGTTGTAACGGTTTCATCTACACTTGTAACTCATGCAACTTTGATCTTGATGTTCAATGTAGTTTGGTCCCAGAAATCCTTACCCACAAAGGTCATACACAAGATTTGAACAGAGTTGTAGTATTTGTGGTGATAGAAGAGATCTAGTATTCCGTTGTACCAGTTGTGAATTTGCACTTGACTTTAAATGTGCGACACTGTCACAAACCACAAGGTACAAACAACATGAGCATCCCTTCACTCTCAGCTATGCAGCTGAAGATCACTCCGGTGAATATTATTGTGATATTTGTGAAGAAGAACGAATCCTAAACCATTGGTTCTACTACTGTGCAAATTGCACTTATCCTGCACATCCCACATGTATTCTCGAAAAATACCCAAATTTGAAGTTTGGAGGCACTTACAAATTTTATTATCACCAACACCCCCTTACTTTCATTGAGGAAACTAAAGATGACCCTCCATGTCACATATGTAATTATCCTTTCAAAGAGTTCATCTATCAATGTGTGCCATGTAATTTCCACCTCCACCGGCATCATGTATAGAAAGAACAAATGTGGTTTTAATTCTAATTTTTACATTTTCCTTTTGGGTTAAGCACTAGTTCTTTATTATTGAATTGACTGTGTTATTACAACAATAAAAAATGAATCTCTTTCACCTTTTATAACATCAAGTTTAGACTATTAGTGTGAACTTGTGTTTTTATTCAAACAAGTCTTCTTTTCATTTCTTGACATTACTTACAATATGAACATTGTTTAGAAAATAAAATTGAAATCTCAAAATCTTACTGTGAACAAAATTTAAATTTATAACAATATATCATCAAACCTAGAATTATACTGACTGATCATATGATTTTGCAATCATCTTATAGTCTAGTAGGAGTAAAAATTTGAATTTAACCAACAGTCATACATTCATGCATTCTAAACTTCTTCGTTAGATTTGTTCCTCTGTAATTTTTTATTTTATTTTACTCATGATTCTGTGAATAGTATGTTGTTATCTACTCCTGTATTTTATCTTTTAAAAGATCATATACATCCTCAAGCTTCTCCTATAATGTATCTCTCTCATGTTTTATTGATAGAGTTCATAGTTTGACTAAGTATTGTTCCAAGTGATTGTTTGATTTGGAGCAGTTTGTTGTTACAACATAGAAGAGATTACTCGGTTTTAGGGGCTTTTTTTTTTTTTTAATTGAACCCTTCCGTTGTATGAGCAACATATCAGGATCAAGAACTATTTATTGGTGGCATTGGTATTTCTCCTCAAGATAGTATTTTGATGTGTTGCCATGTTATACGGGAGTTTTATGGATTCTAGTATGTTGTGTTTGGTAATCCTCTGCATGTATGGCCTGATGTGGTACTGATAGAGGGGTCTTGTTTATGAGATGCTAGGCAATATTATACACTAAAGCTCTTAATTAACTGCTATTTCAGTCTTTAAGTTTCAGATCTGTCCTTTTAGAATGCTTGTGATGCTTAAGGATTGTTTCTTTATCTGACTTGGAAAAGTTGTATCAGTTAAGTTTGAGTTTTATAAATTCATCTCAAAGGACCTCTAATTTTATATGCACTGCTGTCAATGACTTCAGAGGCATATCTACTTGTTAGGTACCATTTCTCATTTGTGACCACTTTGATGTGTGTAGTCTTGAGGTAGTTGCCACGCACATTGTACAAATCCACATGCATATTAACTTCTATAAACATTAACCATGAAAGCATGAACCCTATTCTATAAAATTCATTGTAGACATATATTGCATTTGAATAGCTTCTTAAACAAATATCTGATTTTAAGTAGTATGACCAATGCTTTCCCTTTGGCCTATTATAAAAAGGAAAAATGTGGTTTAATTTTAATTTTTATATACTACTTTTGGGTTGAGCCTTTGTTTTTTTTATTGTTAAATTAAATCTAATGTATTATTAGGGCTGCCCACTAGTTTAGTTCACTAATGGAAGCCGCGTTGCTGGCCTCATTACTAAAATTAATAAACAATCTTCAAATTCAGCAACCGGAGATACGTTTCTCTCTCCCTCTCTCTTCCTCTATTTTTGTTTTCTGATTTCCTTTGTTTTTGCTTTTCGTTTTTTTGGTGGAATTGTGATGGTTTGTGATATGCTTTGGGTGAGTGTATTCAGCTTTGAACAACATTTGAGCGGGTTATGAGTGAATGAGTGGTTGTGAGTTGGAACATTCACATGCTGCTGAAGATGTGACCATTATGGGCCTGTTGGTAGTATTTCAATTTGAGGTGTAGCCTACCTGTTTGACAAAAGGTCCTCTAGACCTCAAGTCTCAAGTTGCATCAATCACATACAACCAAGTAAGGCTGATAACTTTAAAATTTCCTTCTTCTTCTTTTTTTTTTTTTTTTTTTTTCTTTTTGTTGGTAAATTTACCTATTATTTTGTTGCAATCATAATTATTAGTTATACCTAACTTACAAATTCTCTGAAGGTATATGAAATTTCTTAGAAGTAATTGTTAGTAAAAATGTGAGGCTGGATTTTTCATCTAAAAGACATCTATTATTTTGCTTAAATGATACCCAATATACCAAAAATAGCAACTTTCATACATCCTAAGTATGGAGAAATCCTCTTAAATGGAGGTGCAGTTGTGGTCATCAAAAAAGCTCCTGATTTGAAGAAGGAGAGTTTCAAAGACATGAGAAATGGGGACTTATGTATGGTGATATCATGTATTGTTTCTTCCATTCATTATGTCTATATATTATTTTTATAACTAGACATAACAAGTAGAATTCATCTGAGATTTTACTTTGTGTTTACTAATGATGAAGAGCCCACTAGTTAAAAAATATTTTGTCATTTAGAATTGATTTTTGCAAATGATGATAACATGCTATTGTGTAATCTTTTAGTTTTCCATTATATATATCTGACTAGTGAGCTCCCAAGGTGCCAACACTAAAATTGATGTAGTAGTGCAGCTCATGTTAACATTGTATATACCTGTTATGTTGCAATTCCGGACTGAAATTAGAGAGTTCTTCAATCAATAATTCCAGCTTATCAAGTTTGATATTTGTGGGTAACAATGATGGGTCATAGTCATACACGTTCCATTATCTGGCTACGAATGTTGGCACTATTAAGAAGTTGGGTTTTTCTTTGATTGAAAAGTCTAACATAGAGGAGTTAGATGAACAATGGAAGATGTAGGGTAAACAATAAGATCGTTATCACTTGAAATGGAATGCTTTGAAGAGAGAAAAGAAAAAGGTTAAACTCAATCTGTGTAATGGGTCTGATAAGAATAAGAATAATGGAGAACAAGAGCTATTCTTGTCTTAAGTATTTCTGCTTGGCAGAGTCCTTTAAGTTTGGATGCTATAATAGCTTAAATAATTCAAGGCCAGCTTTGTGGGAGAGAGTGGTGAAGATGGGTCGTGGTTTGATGGAAACATTAAAGATAAAGGTGTTGGGTAACAATACAAGAAAAAACAATGTTAAACATTCTTACTTGCTAATGAGTCATAGCTAAATTTTAGTGGCAGCTTGCCTGGGTTGTGCACATTCTTCCACAACTCACTTATCATTTGGTTCCTCATGGACATGATTGCCAATTGCAGATCACAATATTTCCTAGCAATTTCTCCTGTACCAATAGTAAAATATTCTAGCTCAAACCATATCTCCTGTATTTTGCACAAACTTTTTCCAAGCCTCTTCTTCATTCAGAAAATCTGTCATGACATCTTGATTGGTCATCATTTGCCTACACACTCCAAAGATTCTGTTGTTTGTAGGATCTTACAGTTGGCTTGCTCATTGTCTTGTGGAATTCCTACAATATCAAAATCAATCTTGTAGGGGCAGAATTTCATAATGGTAGTGAATAAACTAAACGGCATGGTCCCTAAATGCCAGTAGAAACCAAGGGCATTGTAAATAACAATAACAGCTCAAAAAGGAAGACTTGGCATGAGATCGTAAATAATAGAGAGAGCTTAGGAATGGTGGCTCAACTCAACTTTGTAAATACTAACAAAGAAGGCCAGGAAATGAAGAATCATTCTGAAAATAATGCTGGTGAACTTGATTAGAGGTATGTTCCTTTTCTGCTTAAGTGATTTGTGGGGCATCCAAAATGAAGTTAATGAGCTTACTAGTATTGAATGGCTTGGTATTTAGTAAATCTCAAATTGATTGAAGTGTGTATATATTTACATTGTTAGTAAGAACTTTCAAAGGTGATACTATGGTTGTTTGACACATATGATACTTGAAATTTTATGCTACTCACTGATGTTAGGAAAATAATGGTATTTGCACTCTTTGCTATACACTTGTTTTTTAGACCCAACCTTTAGACCTTCATTTCAAATTAAGACAGAGATCACATTTCCTTGAATTTCTAAACTAAAATATTTTTTTCTTGTGTTACTCAAAGTTTGTAATTGAGGTGAGTTGAAGAGCTTCTCATTTTAGCTCATGCTATAATCACATATACATGTTATAAGATGCTATACTTATTTATATTGGGACCCTTTTTCCTCCCTTTTGTGAAGTAGTCTGCGGACTATTATGTGGGCTGTTCAATTCGCAAGGAGTGATATCCTATTTGGTCTTGTGTTTTTATTTTACACATGGTGTTTGAGGAAATGTCCTCCTATGGGCTCTTTGGTGGTGCGTGGTAGCTTTTTTCATTAGCATGTCAAAGTAAAAATAAAAGACAGTTTAATGGAAGTCTTTTGTTGGTAACCTTTTTCTACACTAATACCTGAATTAGGTTGAGATCATATGGATGTTGCTTTTTCTACTTAATATTACATTAGAAGATGGTGCATGCTAACTTATGTTGAGATTGACACTTTGAGATGTTTATATCTCATTGGCTATGGAAATTGAGATATAACATTTGAGCATGTCAAAGATGATTCTTGGGTTCTCTAAGGGGATCTCACAAAGTTTGAGAATTCTCATGAGGAATTGTACCCTTTTGTTCATAAAAAGTGATGGTTGTTCAATCAGCTAGAATTTAGACTGCCTCTTGCTGAAAGAAGTTCTTATTTGTTAATGATAACTACAGAGTCATATCTTGCTGTATTTGTTTGAAATTCTACTCTTATGAAGGGTGCAGCGTGGCATTTTTCGGGGACTGTTCTAAATATGTTAGCAATCCTTTCTCCTATCAAACTTAAGAATTGATGAATTATTCTCACAAAAACTTGCTTAACGGTGGTCTTTCTTTTACCAGTCAAGTGTCTTTAATGGTTGTTGTGAGTAATAAAATTAAACCAAGGTCAATGCTTCATTGGACCTAAATGTATTCTTAGGTCTCATGGTTTTTTAAAATTGGTACAGTAAATTATATGCAAAAATAGGCATCTGATGCAGGAGCAGGAGCATCTGCATCATGATGTTTGAATTACAATCAAAATCGGCAGCCAGCAGTAAACTATAAGTTAGTTACAAAAAAACTAAGCATGTGCTAGTTACAACTGTAACTAATTCTGTTACAGTAGTCGATTACAGCAGTAATCACTTAGCAAGGCTTGGCTGCTTGTGTGGCTAGTAGTATAAAATAACTGTAATTCCAATTGTAAATCAGTTTTGTTGATAAAGAAGAATTTACTTTAGCCTTGAGTGCTAATATTTAGAGATGAGTTCTCTATGCAGAGGTGTTGTCCGCCTATAAACTTCTCTAAGCATCATCGTCATAACCCCATGATGATTGGTTCTTATTATTTATTCACAAAAAATGGAACTATAATGACTGGTACATCTTTCTTTGTTTCTTTTTCATTTTTTATTTTTTTAATGAGAGATTTTTTTTTCATTGATGGAGTGATTTGCTCTAATGCAATATAAGAGTTACACTAATGGAGAAAGATGATTTAGTGTCTCTCTATAAGTGGATGAGATTGTATAACATATATAATATCAAGGTGTTGGCTTCATTCTATGCATGCTTTTCACCTATATTTTAAATGCCAGGAGATGGAAAAAGGAAGTAGACCTTCTTAATGACATAACCACTTCAAACCAAATATTACACAATACAATCTTAGTGAGGAGGCCAGCACAGTTCCTATGTCTATCACATGCCTTATTTTATATGTAAAGAATAAATCCTATCAATCTGTTTATATATGTATGTGCAGGTTTGTGTGAGCAACAAGAAATAGAAATATACAACAAGTGAAGCTTCAGACAAAGAATGACATATTAGTTTGACAACGTTGGACAAGATATGCTTACAGTGGGAAGGAAAAGTCTTGATAGAGTAAATTTCATTTGTGGGTCAATATCTGGTGGGAAGCGTAACAGATGTGTCATTTTTCCAACTTGGTTGCTGAAGAAACCAGGATAGGTAAAAAAAAATCCCTCCCCACCTCTCCCTTTCAAGATATCCTACTCTCTATATGCATACATTTATATGGAATGTCAATGGTGTACTTGTGATTAAAGTTACACACACATGATCTTTTTATGGCAGAGTCCCATTTATTCATATTTGCAGAAAGTGCTCTCAATTACTCTATTCTTAATAAAGGATGAAGAATCAATCTTTCTTTGTGTGACAAATTTATAATTGACTTTAAGCCCTTAGAATCTTCATTACAAATATTGACTCATGTAGATAGTTTGTGTGCATATGGTGTCTTATATTCAGTCAAAGAAAAATAAAAATGGCAGATGAATGAATTCATTCTCCTTTGTTGTTGCATTGAAAACCATGTTATATTGTTGTATCCCAAACTAAAATTTTTAAAACCTTAACGATTACATCTTAATTGCTTTTGCTTAATATTTGACTCAACTCAACTAAGCCTTAATCCCAATTAAATTTGGGTTGGCTATAAATTCTTATCAACTAATAATTAAGATATTCAATAGAACCTCACTAGCTGCGTCGTTACCCAAGCTGGTGAAAGAGAAACTAGTGATTATCCCCATTATTTAACTAGACAATCTTCCAGGTGGACCCAAAACTTGAATTAGTAGTCAATCTTTGTTATGGATGGAAGGTTGGTTTAACACCAATGCTGCTCCATTATATTGTGGTGCTCATTCCTCGAAATGAGTGACGATCTTGAACAAGTAAATGTAATGTCCAAAGCTGAGGCCATTCTTAACTTCTTAATTTTTACAAAGTTACAACTCATGAAAAGATGCTCAAAAGCAATTGCCTGGAAGGCCTGCATAAATCCAAAAGAACTTTGTTTTGGTGATGATTATGTACAGGACTTGAATTCTCTAGCAAATAATGTTGTGAACTCAAAGCTTGAAGACAAACTTAATTTTTACAGAGTTACAACTCATGGAAGGATGCTCAAAAGCAATTGCCTGGAAGACCTGCATAAATCTAAAAGAACTTAGTTTTGGTGATGATTATGTACAAGATTTGAATTTTTTAGCAAATAGTGCTGTGAACTCAAAACTTAAAGACAAACTTGATAATTGGTGGTTTGGAGATGTTTCATTTCTTTGAATAGATCAATTTAATGAAGTCATTCAAACTATTAAAAGTAAAGGGCTGAGATCACAGTTTGTAGGATCATGAAGAGCTCGTTGGTGCAAAATGGCTTTCCTAAATCACTTTTGGGCTTCACAATTTGGCTCCCAAACATCTAAACCCACGATTACAAAGAGTTACAACTAAATGCTTGTTTAATGTGCTCCACGTGGTAGAAATTTTAGTTTTTTGCAATTTTCTCTACACCTATGCTAGAAAGAATTGATTCTATGTTGGAGCAATCATTTTCCAGATCTCTTGGTTAAGAATTATGGAGACAATGAAAGTGGTTATGTTGTGGGCATTTTTTTAAGGGTGGTTGAATCTTATGTTTATTTTCTTTCAAGCAAACCCGCACCAAAAATATTTGCTGTTGGAAGATTGATAAATGGTTATCTTATGCTAGTTGCAAGGAATGAGAACCTTAGTGCTATAAGTTTTCAGTCACTTGCAGAAGCAATGCCAAAAGATGATCAGCAATGTGATCAAACCTATATACTCTATAGAACCATTGACATTAATCTCAATGTATGGAATTTTGATGTTAGTTTAAAATAAAAAATATATGTGCTTGCGTAGCTATTGAGTCTTATATGTGCCGTAGTTATGAGTCTTATGACTGTTTAGCCCAGAGAGTAAGAGATATGGAAGAAGTAAAGTGGACTGAAAACTTGGTGAGCTAGCCCATGTATCAAAGTAGCCACCCTTAATTTTTAACATCTTAACACAAATGTCCACAGGCCCAAACTCCAACCATCCTTCATATAGTGACATGCTCAGTGTGTGGTTGAGTACCCCTCTCAGCCAAGAATAGGCCTGAAAGTTCAATATCCAGAAGCTTGGGCTCAAGATTTTTTGGCTAGGAATGGGGTACACCTTGTAAGTTAAAACTCTTTTAAACTCCTCTAAAGAAAATGTGGAAAACTTTGCAATAGGCCCATTGACTTTCAAGTCCTTTAGTCATTCACTCTACCACCAATCCAAATACTTTGGAAGAGTGATATTTATCTCATATTCCCTTCAAGAGACAAAAGTAACTCCTTTAGGGATGAGAATACATTACTAAAAAAAAAAAAAAAGGGAATTTGCTGTTACACTGCATCTCCATTGATTGTCTAGACTTTAGAGGTAAATAAATAAAGGTCTCTAAAATAGATTGGTTCCAAATTTATTTTATTCAAGAGGTTAGAGTTCCTCTTTCTTTTTTTCTTTTTTTTTTTATCAAACAAAACTAATTTCAAATCTTGTGCTATCACCTGACAAATAAAATCATTTGCAATTTCAGAAGTGAGTCTTAAGAAACAAGGGAAACAGCTAGATTTGATTCCTTTGAAACTGAGAGAGATCCAGGTATTCGCTTTCATCTTAGTTCATAAGATAGAGGCCTATAAAGATTGACCCATATAATTGCCCCTTGGACTGCCCTGTAACATTGACTTAAAACTGCCTTGCTAAGACATTTTCGGTCATCATGTTATTTTATTTTTGGCTGCTCAATAAATATAAGAACTCAACATATTTCAAAGTGTAATTAATAGTACATAATAAAAATAACATAAATAATAAATACAAATTAAAGTGACAAAAATTTTGTAAAAATGTTGTAAAATAATTTATAACTGTAATAGTACTCTCTTTGGAGAGAGTATTATGAATTAAAATTTCTTGAAGCATATCAAACATCCTTTAATCAGATCTTTGAGCGCATTTTTTTGTACACCTCAATTGCTTAGGATGGATCATACTATGACAATTCTCGCAGACAGCTTCCCGTTATAAAGTCATCCAACAATATCTACAAACATCATAATCATGAACCAGTACAAATGGTACATACATGATACAACCAAAAAAAAGATGATATATTACTTCCAAGTATATGTACAATATTACTAAGATATGTCACCAAAAACAGGAATGTGATTCTATCAATTATCTCTCAATTTCCTTGACTATTCCCTTCTTTCTTTTCTATCTTTGAAAAACCCAAATAACAAGGGTATTTCCATTTCCTTTCATTTCATTTCATTTAATCAAAGAAAAAGTAAAAAAAAGTAAGCTAAAAGGACAATATTAAAAGGTATAATTGTTGGTTGGGGTTACTGGTAAGTGATTAGGGTCTTCTCTATCTTATCAACATCTCCTTGTGTGTTTCCACCTTTAGGCAAAAACAGAACCACAGGACAATGCCATCAAACACACAGCAGCTTGTTCCTCCTCCTTCAACTTCCTCCTCCTCTGGCACCTCTGTTTCTTCATCACTGATGGTAACCTTTGCAGTAAGAAATCATTTCCCAAAGCCATTAATTTTGTCTTCAAAGACTCTCTCAGATTTTTGCCACCATTGCCAACAGCTTTAGCAGTGGATGTGGTTGTGGTTGTGACATTGGAATTGGATTTGGTGGAAGTGGTAGTAGCACGAGCATTTGATCTATATTTTTTCCTATATGATACATGACTCAAACCCATCATAGAATTCCTCCTCTTTCTGTCCCTGATCCCACAGGCATTACACAGTGACTGAAAAACCAACAAACAAAAAGACCCATTAATCAAAATCACCAACACACATCACAAAATGACAAACAAAGAAGACTAATCTCAGATTTTTTTTTTTTAATTAAAAAATAAGACCAATCAAAATGGCAAAGTAGTAAATAAATACCCAAAACTCAAACCAATGCAACAGAATTGAAAAACATTCCCCCAAAGAAAACCCAAATTGAGGAGACTAAAAAAATCAGATAAGAAATCAGTATATAAAAGGCATTCAGATAATTATAAATCAGTCGCAAGGAACAGAGAAACCCAAATATCAAGGTCACAAACCAACACAAATTGAAGATGAAGTCCCAAATGATGACTGAGGAAATTGGAAAGGAAAAAATTAGAAACACTTAAAATTAAAAGCATAAACCCAGAATAATCAGAGTAAAATTACATGAGAATAGTGATTTACTTTGAAAATATTAAAATAACATGTATAATTTTTTTATTTTTTAAGTGAGAAACAGTAGAGGGACCCATTGATCTAAATCAAAAAACCAAGTCAAACATATTTCAAGGAAAAAAAAAAGTGTACAATAACCAGCGTGATAGGAATTGAAGTGACGAAAAAGACTAAAGACCCATATGAGTCAAAATCAAAAACCCCAATATGGTTTCTTGTTGCCACTGACAAGTTTGGAGTTTTTTTTTTTTTTTTTTTAGAGAGTAACAAACATTTTTGGGAGTGGAATTGAGAAAGAAACATAGTATTAAAAACACGTTTCACAACCCTTTTGGCTACAAAAGAATCTATAAGGAAATGTTAATAGCTCCACACTTCAAAACCATGAATTTTACACTTTTGGGGAAACTTTATAGCAAAACATGGACATTACAAATTGATTTTATAATAACAAATAGGTTTTGTAGCTCAATGATATATCCAACTCTAGTTTGCGTTTGATTTGGGATTTCATTCCTAGCTTAATGTTAATTTATGGGTCTTTGGCCAAGAAAAAGAAAAAAGAGAGAAATGTTAATGGTTCCACAATTTTAAACCATGAATGTTACACTTGAGAATGGCATCTATCAATATGAGGACACTTAGTAAGAACCGTCTATATATTGCCTTGCCTAAAGAAGATTTGTTTAAATACTGTCTTACTCTTTATCCCAGCTTGACAAGTCTTGGTGAGACCACTAAACAATAGGGTTAGTTATATAATATATTTGATAAATTTACGACACTCTAAATGGTTTAATAGAAAAGGGTTTTCCATGGATAAATACACTGTGATTCTTCTTTAGTCTCAAAATTTCACAGAACCTACAATGGTTGCATAATTAGCTTATAGGAAAAGAAAAATAAGGGTTGCAATGCAATAATAGGATGTGCAAGAACTAAAAGAAACCGTGTGAGTTGTGACCAGCTATATCCCAAGAACCTTTTTTTGGGTGAGGTAGTGGATAAAGTAGGGACAAAAAAAGGGAATGATGCAGAAAAAAAAAAGGACAAAATGTGGGCAGATTATCAGGGCTACACAAGACAAAACTCTAGACTCTAGGCTCTAGTACACCAATACACACCATCTTCCTTTGTCTTTGTGATCAGACAAAAAGCCCCCAAACCTTTATGGACCACCAAAGCTCACTTCAGCCATACTCTTTTTTAGTACTGTATTTGTTTTTGATGGATAACATACACTATATTGTTAATAGAGCACCGCATTGATCATATTGTCTATAGCAAAAGGCCCTAAGAAGGAGATTGGGTTATGGTCTTTTTTTTCTTTTTTCTTTTTTTGGATGGAAATTGTGTTATGGTCTTCACTCTTGAGCTCTCTCCCCTATGCATATAATGCAAATACCCAAGGTGGATTCCATGCCTATTTATCTGATTCAATAATAAATGGGTAACCACCATTCTTAGCCAATTGTCTTCTAATAAAGTCAATTGTAATAGCAGGGTTTTTTGTTTTGTTTTTGTTTTTTGTTTTTCAAATACCAGTTGTGCTAGATTTTTTTTTTTTTTTTTTTGGGATAATTTATGAGCATATACTGATATGCCCTCATTTTACTATCTCAAATTTAATTTTGTATAATTAAATTCAAACACATAATTAGTAACAGCACCTCAATTTTTTCAATAATTCAAATATGGTTGCATTGATCAAACTTTTAAAGCAGCACCTAAAGTATTTGTGCATAAATTTTGAGCATCTTATATAATTTCGACAACAAAATATAGTGTAATATTTCTTATTTGACAAAAAAAAAAGGGATGTATGTTGATGTAAAGATATAGTGTGTCATTCTTATACAAAATGATAGGTTCTTTCCTTTATATAAGAATATGTTAATAAGTACTCGATTGAACTCGTTAAGGAGGAAATAAGCGAGTCCTGCTATATTAGAAGTAACAAAAACAAATAAAAAAAAATTTAATTAAATATAATCTAACTCACTATAAAATGTTAATAGATTGTAATAAATAAATAAAAATTAATCCTAGCAAATACACTTCAAATAGGATCTTCTTTTTTTTTTTATTATTATTATTTTTTTTTTATATTTGAACTTTTCTTGCATTCTTTGCTATCATTAGTAAAATAACATGATTTGGATAGATTCGAACCTACAATTTGACTCATGATAAAGGGAATATAAATCATCTATGCCACTTTTTGTGTTTCATTTTTTTTTTAAACAAATCACAACTTGTTATGTATGTTTTGGCAGAAGTTTGGCTTCAAGCCGGTTTTCCATTCCATTATGTAGCGATTTATAAAATTATTTGTGTATTATTTAAACAAATTATATGACTCATTAAGAAAATTATGTGGTACATGACCTCTTTATTTGCCACATCATTGGTTGGAATAAGCTAGCTCCAAACCAATTTGGAGCCAAATTTATTTTTTTATTCTTTTTACTTTTCTTATAAAATAACTAATGTTTAAAGTGAAAATTAAAAAAAAAATTAGGTACATAACAAATTGTAATTGGTATAATATAAAGTAAAAATAAAAAAAATGGTAAACAAAATTTGTATTGTGCTAAGTGGGTCGATGGTCTATTCAAATTGTGAAATTATATTTCCTATACAAAAACAGTAAGGGACAAAACGTGAGTAGCTGATAGAGTAGAGGTAACAGAATGAAAAAGAAAGAAAGCTATAAATTTAGGCCTGAAAAAGGGGTTTTGGTCTGGTATGAGGCTCAATTTCCAATGAAGCAAATCAGGTTGGTCAATAGGCTGCTTTTGACTTCCCCATAATACAGACCAATTAATTCCCATTGCCCATCAAAAGAAGCGCCTTGAAATCTCTCTCTCACCCTGGCTGGAAGTGGACACTAGACAGTGTCTGAGTGTGCTTGGAGGAGAAAAGCTGTGACTTTCTTCGATAACATGAAATCATGCATGAAATTATATCTCTGTTCGTTTCTCATGTACCAAGGATGTGGACAGAATAATTTATGCTTATATGATTGGTTCCTATTTTTGTGATTAAAAAGAAAGGAAAATCAGAAAATGTTGACAAGCGCTTCTTTTTTTTCTTTTTTTTTGTTTCTCAAGGGAAAAAAAAAAGAAGAACGCGTGTTTGTTAGGGTCCGTTTGGATAGCACTTATTGTTGCTGAAAGTTGCTAAAAACTGATTGTTGCTGAAAACACTGTAGCAAAATAATTTTTAAATGTGTGAATAGTATTGTGGGACCCACTTTTAATATTAAATATTGCGTAAACAGTACATGAACAGTGCATGAACAGTACCGCACAGTACATGCACAGTAAATTTTGTCTCTAAAAGTCAAAAAAACCGGCCCAAAAAAAAAAAAAAAAAAAAAAAAAAGGTCCAAAACGTGGACCGGAAACGTGCCGCAACAAAACCCCCTATCCAAACGCACACTTAAGGTCCCTGATCCTACGTAATAAAAAAAATAAAATAAAATAGTCAAGTTCCTAACATGGGTCTTACCTAATAAAAATAAATAATAAAAAAAGACATAAAAATATTTATAAAATTGTAAAAAATAACATAAAGTTACAAAAAAGATAATAAAAAAATTGTCAAAAAAAAAGTAAAAAAATTGTGGTTAACGAGACCGCACATTAACACAACCCAAAAAGAAAAAACCAAAGACTAATGCATTGTTTTTTGGTTAAGAAACAACTAAGGAGTAATGCTGATCCCCCAATTAAAGAAAAAAGTAAATATGTTAAGTTTAGCTTTATATCAATTCTATATGAACTATTTACTTACATTAAATTTATTAATGCTAATTAAATTATCTCTATGGGGGAGTTTTTTGCTCTAAGGAAACTTAGGAGTACTCCTTTAGGCAATTTTTGTTCTTTGTCCCACATTGGAAGGGTTTCTTTCCTCCTAGCACTTTATAAGGCATGAACCAATAGCATTAGAGCAATAATTATGTTTAAAAGAATAAATTATTTTATCCTTTAAATTTTTGCATTATTTTTATAGTAGTATTTTATTTTTCACAATTTTTATTTTATTCCTATATATTTGATCCGTTTTCATATTGGCTATGTCATTCAATACAGCTAATAATATTACTGTTAAGTGTCAGATAAATAACTCCACAAGCATGTCACACATAAAATACAAGTGTCACCAGATTACTAATGGTTTAGATCTTGGAGGGTTATTCTTTTAACTCAACCCAGGGAGATTAGATTGAGAAATTTCCAACCTAATACAACTCATTGTGTAAAATCCAATCCAACCCAACCCAACCCACCTAGTTTGGGTTGGGTTGATTGGTTGTACTTACATATTTCATGCTTTGAGATTTCTACTATTTAAACATTTTTTAAAGTAATTAATGCAATTCACATAATATGCCTAAATTATATTAAAAATTCATCAAAATAATTTATCAAAATACCAAATTAAATCAAACTTAAAAATCAAAATATGGGTAATAAAAGAAGCGTATATATATATTGGATCGGATTGGTCAAATGGGCTGAAAAACTACTAATCTAAACCACGACCCAACCCAAGGCATCAAGACCAATATGAAAACAAAATAAAAATGAAGAGCCAAATTAAAATTTTGAAATGAAAATGATCCAAAAGTAAATAAATTCAATCTTTAATTGTCATAAGTGTACCTTCTTTTTTTTTTTTTGGAGAATGAACATCCTGATTTTATTGAACTTGATTTGCCAAAGTGGTCAAATCATTTTGGGCTACAGAAAATAAAGAAAGAGGAACTTCTTCCATCCATACAACATAGTCAGAAACATTAATCGAGTATCTAGCTAGACTATGTGCTAATTTATTGTTGTCTCTTCTACAATGAGAGTATAGCAATTTTTCATAAGAGTTTGAGAAAATAATTGCATCCTGGACAAGCGGCTGCACTGAAGCTATTGTACCACCCCCTGACTTTAAAGAATTCATGATCAACTCTGAGTCTCCTTCCAGTATAGCTTCAACTAAACCTATTTCCAGTCCAAATTCTAGTGCCCTTGCTGCAGCTACTGCTTCAATTTCCACTGGTGTGTGTGCTAGGGAGAAGCTCTGAGCCAGAGAAGCTCTGAGCCAGAGAAGCAAGAATAGCACCTGTGTGATCACGTACCACAACACCAATCCAACTTCTGTTTTTTGTCTTGAAAAGTGCTCCATCAAAATTTATTTTGATCAACCTTCCGTCTGGAGGCTTCCATGCTGCCTGAGGTTTCAGCTTGCTGCAGGTACGGGTGGGAACACAGCAAGAAACTCATCCAGCCGTTCTTTCGCCTGTGGTGCAAGCTGGTCCGAAGTGCAGCAAGGTTGATGGTTACAAACTTGATTTTGCTAATTCCAAACCCCCCAAGTTATCATCCCAAGTAGCTCTGGGTTGCCTTGATTGTTAAGGATCCATGACAGCAACTCCTTGAAATTTGTAACACCTGAAATAAGCCTTGAATTCCATTGTGAAGGAGACCACACCGAGCTGAGTTCGCTGCATGACCACAATGCATGTAAGGGAGTGTCGTCTTCCTTCCAGCAACGTTCACACAGTGAATCCACTAGTATATGTCTCCTCTTCAGGTTTGATTTTGTGGGAATGGCATCACAACAGATGCGCCACAGAAAATTTTTTACTTTGTTCGGAACTCGCAAACCCTAGATGCTTCTCCACAGATTCGTTTCTCCATTATGTGTTATCTCAGGCCTAACATCTTCTTCTTCCATCTTCAAAAACCGATATCCAGACTTGCAAGAATATTGGCCATTTTGGGTCCACGGCCAGTACAACTTATCCTCTATTGGGTATTTTGAGAGAGGAATTTTCTTTATGAGCTCAACTTCTTTAGGTACAAATAAACCAGCAATAACTTCATCATTCTAGGTCCCGTTCTCTTTATTTATGAGGGCATCAACTGTGGTTTCCTCCCAACCCTCTAGGACAGGTGATAGTACACGAGTAGGAGGTTTAGATGGTAGCCAATTGTGCTGCCAGATCTGAACTTTCTGCCCTGTACCTATTCTCCAACAAGCACCATGTTTGATAACCTCACGGCCATATAATATGCTCCTCCAAGCATATGAACCACGACTAGATTCCTTCGCCTCCATGATGGTGCAGTTAGGAAAAAAACGTGGCTTAAAGACCTTATAAAATAAAGAGGATTGATCTTGCAATAGACGCCACGCTTGCTTGGCCAAGAGAGAGTCATTGTGTAGGGCTAAGTCACGAAAGCCCATGCCACCCTCGCTTTTGGACTTGGTCATCTCACTCCATTTTAGCCAATGAATTTTTCTTTTATCTCCCCTTTGTCCCCACCAAAACTTTCTTATCATCACCCCAATTTCATTACACAACCCTATGGGTAATTTAAAACAACCCATTGTATAGGTTGGAATGGCTTAGATCACCGCTTTGATGAGAACCTCTCTACCAACTTGGGAAAGAAGTTTTCCTTCCCATCCTTGCAATTTCCTCCATACTCTCTCTTTGATGTAATTAAAACTTGCTTTTTTTCCTTTCCCCGTCAAAGATGGCGGCCCCAAATATTTTTCATAGTGTTTAATCACATGAACCCCAAGGACCCCTTTTATGATTTGTCTAT
Source organism: Quercus variabilis (assembly GCA_030445155.1). Classification (NCBI taxonomy): domain Eukaryota; kingdom Viridiplantae; phylum Streptophyta; class Magnoliopsida; order Fagales; family Fagaceae; genus Quercus; species Quercus variabilis. Next base: position 8,379,630 of record CP129447.1, read on the forward strand.
CTGCTTCAGTTACTGATTTGCTAAAGAAAAGAGCTGTTTTGTCTCTGTTTATTTTTTGGCCTGAGACATCTTCGTACATGGCTAGCAAGTCCATCACCTTATTGCACTCTGTGGAGTTTGCCCTACAAAATAGAAGGCTATCATCTGCAAAAAGCAAATGGGTTAGCTTAGGTCCCTGTCTGCATAAACTGAACCTATGGATGTCGCCTTTGCTAGCTGCATTTTTAATAAGGCCATGGAGACCCTTAGTGCACAAGAGGAAAAGGAAAGGAGATAGGGGGTCCCCTTGTCTAAGACCCCTTGAAGGATGTATCAAGCTTTTCGGTTCTCCATTCACTAATATAGAGTAAGTGATTGTTTTCACACACACCATGATTTGGCCTATCCATTGTTCACAAAACCCGATTTTTCTCATCAAAAATTCCAAGTACACCCATTCAACTCTATTGTAAGCTTTACTCATGTCAAGCTTCAAGGCCATGAACCCCTTTGAGCCAGAATTATAATTTTTCATACAGTGTAATGTTTCAAAGGCAATAAGGATATTATCAGTAATGAAGCGCCCTTTAGCAAAAGCTGATTGGTGCTCAGTAATGACAGAATTGAAAAGTTTTTTTAGCCTATTTGCAAGAACTTTAGAGAAAATCTTTTAAAGAACATTACATAGACTTATAGGGCGAAATTCTGAAACAAAAGAAGGGTTTTTCTTTTTTGGAATGAGGGTGATAAAGGTATGATTTACTGGGTGTGGGAGTGTACCTGAATTCAACCAAGATAACATCGAGTGTGTGACATCCCCTTCTATCATAGGGCAGAAGTGTTGGAAGAACAAAGGGGGCATCCCATAAGGGCCTAGAGCTTTCATAGGTGCCATCTGTTTCAAAGCTTGTACAACTTCCCACTCCTCAAATTTGCACACCAACTCCTTGTTCATCTCCTCTGAGATTACCTGTGGAATTTGGTCTATGGCAGCATCATGTGGAGTCGGATTTGAGGAGAAAAGCTCCTTGTAAAAATTGATGAGAACCTCCCCAATATCATTTGGCTCCACCTTCCAAGCACCATGTGGATCATTTATTCCCAAGATTATATTTTTCCTAAACCGATGTGAAGCTCGGGTATGGAAAAATTTTGTGTTACCATCTCCATTTTTCAGCCAAAGAATACGAGAGCGTTGATTCCACATTCTAGTTTCTCTATCCATCAATACATTGATCTCTTCCTTCAATTGTCTTATTCGAAAATTGCTGCCCATTCTCACAGCCACAGCTTCCTCTTCAATGAGCTCTTCCTTCTTCCTTCTCAATTCTCTCCGGACATTTCCAAACACATTATAGTTCCACCATTCTAAGTCTTTGCCACACTTGTCAATTTTTCCAAGAATTCCTCTATTTAGATCTCTTGCTACACAGGACCTCCAAGCTGCTTCAACTACCTCTCCACAACGATTATCTGATAACCACATCTCTTCAAACCGAAAAGGTTTCTTATAGGGAGGAATCTCAATACCTGTCGGATTGATTAACAAGGGGCAATGATCCGAGGAAAGGCAAGGGAGGTGATGAACCCGAGTACCAGGAAATTTCATGAACCACTGATTAGTAGCTAGTCCACGATCAAGTCTCTCCCATATTGAGTGCCCATTCGAAAAATGCTTGCTCCATGTGAAATTTGGCCCAATAAAACCCAGGTCCATAAATCCGCATTCATCAATAACGTCCCGAAAATCTTGCATTTGACTATGAGCACGAATAGCTCCTCCCACCTTTTCTTCTTGTCTGGTAATTTCATTGAAATCCCCCGCACATAGCCACGGGATGTCTGGCTTATCATTGAGTGTTCGAAGCTTTTCCCAAGCTTCATGTCTTCTAGCTGTAACTGGTTCACCATAGAAACCAGTAAATCGCCATTCCTGTGGGGTATTTTTTCCAACAAGCACATCAATGCAATACTTTGATGAGTCTTCCACTGTGACTTTAATCTCTTCCTTCCACAACAAAACCAAACCCCCTCCTCTATTTCCACTAGCCACTGACCACTTGTTTCTAAAATCAAAATTACAATACTTGATCTAGCCTTGCATCATTTGTCCATGTCTCAGCTAAAAACACAACAGTAGGATCTTGTGCCCGGATGTAATCTCCAAGCTCGCTCACTGTACGTGGGTTCCCAAGCCCACGACAGTTTCATACTAAGAGACTCATTGTGATGGGCGGGGCTGTACATCAGCCTCCGCCAGTATTGAAGGATTAATCTCAACAGAAACCACACATTTTTTGCTTGGTAAGCCATTGAGATAAGAAAGCTGTTCATGACTCCTTTTTGTTGGTAACACCAGTTCTTCTTTGCATTCAGTACTCTTGGTGCTCTGTGTTATAGCCGGGTTGGTCAAACGTCTCCATGTTCCTTGTTGCTGCACGTGTTTTTTTTTTTTCTTGCTGCCCTGTAGCTTCTTCACTATGTGGTGCATGATTTTCGGACCCCTGACCTTGACAAACCCTAGCCGGTTCCTTAACTTCCTCATTAATTTCATGACTTGAATGCTCCTTTCTTGTACCCTCATAATTAGGAAGAGACACGACACTTAATTTTGATAAACCCTCATCAATCTCATCAAGCTTAGAAAGGAAAGACTCTTGATGCACCGAATTAATAGGGGTATTATTGCGACAGATATCCTTATAGGGAGGAGTTAAATTCGGACTGAAAAAGGAAGGGGTATCATTCCGTGCCTCATTAAACTCCTTGTTTTTCCCTTATCAGTAATTCCATTCTCCAACGCCACAACATGATCAACTGGCTGCTGAAAATCAAGGGGGCATTTATTCTGTCCCTCTGTAACCGATTCCATTAATTGCACCGTTGATGAGTCCCTTTGAATTTTTTCCACGTCAAACGGTGCCTTGTGGTGTGGCTGATCCGCCGTGCTGTGTACCTGAGCTTCCTTGGTAGGTATCGGACTCTTGGGAATGGAAGAAACACCCTTCGTCCTCTTGTAGAAACTTGGTACAATGACCACGATTTTTTGTGCTCGGCTAACTGGGGCTGCCCTTAACCAAGGCCCAAACTGCTTGTCTTCTTCTTTGAGGGAACCTTCACTCTCTATCCAAGCTTCATAGTCCCGGTCGTCATGGTTGAGACAGCCACACCAATAGCAAATGTTTGGTAGGTGCTCGTATTTAAACGACACCCATAGTTCCTTCCCTTGCCTCAGTGACACCTTTCTTCCCCGGCTTAATGGAACAGTAATGTCCATTCTAACCTGAACTCTCATGAAACTGCCTCCCTCCCCCTCTATTTCAGATTTCTTTATTACCACTCCAACAGTACTACAAATTCCCTCCACCACCTTCTAATTCATGAACCTCACAGGGATATCATGTACTTGCACCCAGAACGTAGCAAGATTGAACTTCAATTCTTCAACTGGCATGTCCTTGTTATAGCGTTGCAACACCATGAGGTGTTTGTCAAAGCTCCAAGGCTCATTCTCGAGAATAGTATCAACTTCAAGTTTACTGTCAAAAATAAAAAGGACAATGTGGTTGCCCATATTCTTAATTTTAAATCCATTTTTTGATCTCCACAAAGGCTTAAAGGTTGAAGCTATAGCTTCCATATTCAACGCTCGTCTTGTGAAGAATTTTGTTGCAATGATGAATTCTGGCGTGGCCATATCATCCTCAAGATCAAAGGTTGGCCCTTCTCTATCCGAGAGTGATAAACCATTGCAATGGTTTGTTAGTTCATCCATGGCTACTGTGTTTCCCTAACCTCCGAAAAAAATACCACAAACCTTAAGGATAAACTTGTTATCCTAAGGGACCAAAGCACCTACTAGAAGGGACTAAAATTCTACAGCCTAGGAGAAGCTCTGAGAGAGACTTTCACTGGCAACAGAGAAACCTTAAGTCATAAAGGCTTTGTAGCTGAATTGGAACCTCTTGTCATAAGTGTACCTGAGTCTATTAAAAACTATGAACATTTGTGTGCAGATTTATTAATAACTTAAAATATGATTTTCTTCAATAATTTATTACGAGTCCATGTTTAGCTTATAAATAATAATAATAATAATTTCAAAGCCTAATAATATCACTCAAACAAGTTATAGGAGTAGCTATAGAGGAAAAGTTCTTAGCTCTAAGTCCAATCTGCTTATGGGGTAACTTGAGGAATGACTCGAACATTGTAGACTTCAATATACATCTATCTCATTCCCTAACAGCATATTCTATCTCCCATGGCACAGTCATTGGTTACGAATGGACTAGATAGCAAAGTAACACACACATAAACATAATTGTCCTGGTTGCTCAGTTACTATTTTTTTAACAAAGAATCCGCATGTAACTAGTAAACTTTTTAAGATGGACGCCATGATTGTTTTGGAGAGAACACAACTATTAAGGACTTTATTTTAATATTTTTTGAGTTTCAACTTCCAACCTAAACTTTCGGATCCATGAATGATGCCCCATCCGGGTTCAACTCCTCTCAGGTTTTGTACCTTACAATTTTTTTTTTTTAATGAAAACTGTTACCTTCATAATATTTTTATAATAAATTATAGGTGATTAGTTGTTATTGGTTCAAATTTGAACCTACCACTGAGATTACCTTTTTGTCTCAGTAATAAAAACTAGTAACAACCTATCACCTATAATTTGTTGTAAAAATGTTATGACCATAACATTTCTCTTTTTTTTTATACTTTGTCCAATTCTCATGCCATATCAGCAAAGTCTATATGAAGTGGGTCCCAGAAAAGTGTAGTTCTTACATCTTATCATATTTATTTGGTTAATAAATCACTAATACATGTGATGCACATGCATATTATGTCACAAAAGTGATTTGATCATGTCATTAATTAATTAGGATAATTTTGATAGACTCTGAAGTTGGTGATTTTAACCTATTCTTAGTTTAGATTTTTAATGGTATCTCTAGTGTCTTTTGTGGCTATAATTTTTCTAAAAATAAATAAGAAATAATTTCAGTTCATGGTGATTATTCTTTTTCATCAAGTTAAAATATCAATTAATTTTTTGTGTATCAAATCAAATTTTTATTAGTTGGGCTATTTGGAATCCCATTCATGGCTGTTATACTTGATATATAGTTATTTTTCAATATGATAGGAATTAAAGACAATTTTAACAAAATTGTTGCTATATGTGATCACGAAGTTGCCTTGCTAAAATAACAAAAACAAAAGTTTCTTGTAATGGAGCTTTATCTCAAATTTTATTTTGTAGTATTAGAACACTCACATCAGTGCTTATATAATAGAAAAAAAAATACCACATTTTACCCAACTTATGCCCAAAATTCACCCACATTAGATTATGCAAAGTTGTGTAAAAATAAATGGTTGCTACAATAGCCATGTAAATTTACACTAACACTATGCATTTTAAAATAAATAAGAAATAATTTCAGTTCATGGTGATTATTCTTTTTCATCAAGTTAAGATGTCAATTAATTTTTTGTGTATCAAATCAAATTTTTATTAGTTGGGCTATTTGGAATCCCATTCATGGCTATTATACTTAATATATAGTTATTTTTCAATATGATAGGAATTAAAGACAAGTTTAACAAAATTGTTGCCATATGTGATCACGAAGTTGCCTTGCTAAAATAACAAAAACAAAAGTTTCTTGTAATGGAGCTTTATCTCAAATTTTATTTTGTTGTATTAGAGCATTCGCATCAGTGCTTGTATAATAGAAAAAAAATACCACATTTTATCCAACTTAAGCCCAAAATTCACCCACATTAGATTATGCAAAGTTGTGTAAAAATACATGGTTGCTACAATAGCCATGTAAATTTACACTAACACTATGCATTTTGTATTTAGTTTTTTTATTTTTTCTTTATGTATCTTGAAGACAATAGAAAAAAAAATGAATGGTGATTGTTATGTGAGAAAAAAGAGAAATGATTAAAAAATGAAGAATTTTTATTATTATTATAATGAAATGTAGTATAAAATAGATAATTTGACTAAGATGTTTGTGAGCGTGCCCTTTTTTTTTAGCACTATGGCCCAAGGATCCTGGGCCATGTGAGATGTTCTTGGTGGACTGGGATCAACTCTCCGTAGCTAATGGGTTGTTTTAAGAATTGATTGGCGCACAGAACAAACTTCCTACAATACAAACAGCTAGAAAAAAAAGGATTCGTATTGAATGGGCTTTTAACAGTAGAGAAAATGCATAATAAATGAAATGCAATATGAAGAACACGTTAGGGATCCTCTACTTAATGAGGTGCGTTTCATTAGTTTTCTTTTAATAGCAACTACAAAGCTCGCTAAGACATGGTGCAAGGTTCAAATGAGTTCAAAAATTACAGACTTTGATAGCCATTCAAGCTTCAAAGACTTGCAAAGTTTGAATCCGTTGAATCCGAGCGTGTACTGTAGCGGCTGTCTCTGGGATACCGGGAACGAGTTCCCTTGTTTTCCTTCAGTTTTACAGAGCCTCTCTTGTAACTTTTATGAGGCTTCCAAAGAAACAAAATTTAAATGTCTTAGCCAAAATCTCATCATCCAGAATTCCATGTCCTATCCCTTTTCCTTCCCCCCTTTATATAGCACAGCCTCTGGCTCCCGGGGGTACTACCGATTTTTCCTTTTTGCCCTTTGAAGTCGGTTCCGTGCCTGGTTGCTTCAGGATCATGTCGTTTCCCTTTTCTTCGTAGTTTCTTTCCTTTTGTTGCGACCAAATGAAAGTCTCTCGGCTAGCTTCCCATTTTCAGACTTTCCCGTTGGTTGACCTGAGGCCTTTTGGCTTTTTGCTCCAGCTTTCCCAGTTGTACTTTTCTTGTCTCTTTCTTCAAGTGGTTGGAACCAAAGCTCCTGCATTTTTGCTCTGTACCTCACTGTGTGCTTGGGTCATAAGGTCCGCGTGCCTTTTGTTTCTTTTCTCTCTTTAAATTTGCTTTAATTTCTCTTCACGCATCCAGGGATCCTCTGCCTCTGGTACTACTTCTGGGCGTCCCAACTCAAATTCTTCTTTCTGGGCTTCCTTCGGCTTGCTGTTTCTTTTATTTGTTTTCTTGGGCCCTTTTCTTTATTGCAAGAACCCTCCCTCTATTTCTTTTTTTTTTTTTTGTGAAATGGGCTCAAAGTCCTTTTTCCATCTCTCTCTTTTTTTTCTTTGGGCCTATGTGGTTATTTGATTATTTTGAACCTCGACATTTAGCCCCCCGAGCTCATGGGTTGCCTGCAGCCCATGCGTGAGTTTTTTTTTGTAGTATCTTCTTTTGTTTTGATCCTTCTACGGGGATCCTGATCTTCCATTTCTTGAGCGTCCTGGCTCCTTCGCTTTTTCCCTTTTCTGCGACTCCTCCCTTTCTCGTGGGACGTGGCAGTTGGGTTGAAATAAAACTCCCACCACCTACTTTTACGTTTCCCATAACATTCATTAATAACTGCCGTTAACTTCTTCTCTTTTAAATTTAATTCTTGGCAACTGGCGCATCTTTCCACACATCATCTTCTCTAACTGCTCTTATTCTAGCATTTTCTCATTTACTCTTCCCCCCCCCCCTTTTCGTTGTTTACCTGAGTCTTCTGTTCTCAACCCTTTTTCTTTTCTTTCGATCAGTCTCATCGCCATCTTCTTTTTCTTCTTTCCAGATACCCATCACTTTAATGGCTTCTTCTTCTTCTTCTCGAAAAAGGAAGGAGCGCACTCCTAGTCCCTTTGAAGGTGAGGGCTCCTCTAGTTCTGCGCAAGATGAGCTTGTCGTTGGGCGTCCTGCTTTTCCTTTGCGAGACCCCTGGTATACTCCCAGTTTGTTCTTTCCTCGGGTGTCTCATGGCGAAACCCCTCCGTCTTCTCACACCTGGGTATTTTCCGGCCAAGCAGGTTTTGCTGGTTCTGCACAAGTTCCAGACCCCAGGGAGATTTTTGATCTTCAAATTAGGCGGGGACTTCGGGAGGCAGTCCCTATCTTCTTCGATTTTGTTGCTGGAAAGATCCAAGGCTGGCCCATTTGGGTGGATAACGAGCTTTCTGACGAGGAGTTCGTGGGTCGCTTGGATCATGCCGGCGTCCTGAAGGTAGTGGCTATTTCCAGGAACCTCGAGGGTTTCAGAGATGCCAAAGGCCTTAGGCATTTGGTGCGCCGTTGGTGTCCTACTCTGCACACTTTCTCCTTTTCTGTTGGTGAACTGACTATTACCTTGGAGGACGTGGTCAATAATTTTCTCCTTCCGGTGCTTGGGGATGAAAACCCCTTTGATATCAAGCTTTCTGACGAGGATCTCGAAGTGGAAAAGAAATTATTTGCTCACTTTGGTGGACGTACTGCTTCTTCTGGTGGGAAACCGGCTAGGATGGGTAGGTGGGTCATGACTCTTTCACGTGAAAAGGATAAGGAAGTCAGGCGTGCCGGGTTCCTTGCATTCTGGCTTATCAAGTTCCTGTTCAGCGAGTTCCCCGGGTATGGAATCAAGTCCACTCTTTTTCCTTTAGCAATTAAGTTGGCTCAGGGCGCCCAATATCCTCTAGCCCCCATGTTTTTGGGCCATGTTTACTCTCAATTGGATCAACTTCATGGAGATAAGGCCGAGGGTGATTCTTGTTATGTCATCACTTCTTCGCTTCATTGCGCCATTCTCCAGGTATTTATGTGGGACCGTTCTTCAGTTACCTTAGCAAAATGTAGGAATTTAAAGTTTGTGAAAGATAAGTTTCAGGGATCTCCTGATGTGGTAAAAGGGCTTTGTGGCAGTTTTACTGACAGCCTCCCTATTATTTTTCGTTGGTTGAGTTTAAAAGGTGGTAATCTTAATTTGGTTGAGTTATTTGATCAAGCAGGCCATTTGAATTGGCGCTCCCCCCGGGAGTTTGGCCCTGGTTTTGTTTGCAATTCTGTGTTATCTCCCTTTCTGACTTCTACAGGGAACACTTTTGATTTGCGTAGTGGTGATGAAGGCAGTTTAGCCTACTTGGCTTGCATTAGTCCTTCCTGGCTTCCTGTACTTTCTTCAACTGGCCCACGGTACACCCATTATTCGGCGCATCGAGTACTTCGGCAGTTTGGCTTTGATCAAGATGTTCCCCCAGTGTTCAATGACACAGTTCCTTCTCTTCCTTCCTTGGATCCCTTCAAGAGACTTCAGGCCTTCTCTTATTGGTCAAAATGGAGTCCTCAATTTGTAGTGCCTAACTCTCAGAGGGGAGTTTTTGCCTCCAGTGGCTATGTTGGTTATTGGAGGAGGGTTCAGAAGTCCTTTGCTGATTATGTTGGTTCTGGGGTAATTGGGAGAGTACCCAACCCTGACATTTCTTCTACCCCAACATCCAACAAGCGTCTATCCTTACCTACTGCTGGTGTTGTCTCCACGGCTGTGAGCAGCAAAACTGGTTTCGCAGAATGGCATGCTTCCAGGGAAGGCTGGGTGACTTATGCGCAGGATTTCCCAGAGAACTGGTTGGGGTGTGATCTTGTTGTTGGTGCTTCTGCTGGGGTACCAATTAAAAAAGGGGCAGTAGAGGCCATAAGTGCCAGTACTCCCACTAGCATGAGTAAAGAGAAATCTGTTAAACAAGAAAAGTTGAAGGAGGCCGCGGCTGAAGAGAGTGCGGAGGATGTCGGCCCTAAGTCAAAGAGGAAAAAGAAGACTGGGAAATCCCAGAAGCAGTTGGTACTTGTTGAAGAGAAGGAAGTGGAGCAACCTTTGGCTACAAGGGGCCGAGTGAAGACTAAGGTAGAGTCTTCTCTTCCCCAGGCTCCTGTGAGTCCTTCAGTTCATGGTCCCTCGGGACCCTCTGGGCGTACCCGTAGTAAACAACAGAGACCTGAAGACCCTGTTGAAAGAGGACAAGGCCTCGTCCCTCTTTTGCTCCTTTAAGTTGCAGTTTTGTCGTTTCTCCCCTTCTCCTTTCTTTTTTGGACTAATGGGTGATTGTGTTTTTTTTTTTTTTTTTTTTTTTTGCAGTCTAAACGTAAGCTAGATCCCAAGAAGGGCAAAAGTCAGTCTTCTGGTGAAGATGTGGTATGGCTTTCCTTATCTGTGTCTTTTGCTGCTTCCTCGCATTTATTTCACAAGTGTTATATGTCTGTGCTGCCCTGTTACTTACGTCCTTTCTTTCTTTTTCTCTCCTTTTTTTTTTGTTCCTCACCCCCTCTTTTTTTCTTAGGTTGAAGTTCTTCCCCCTGTGGTTGGTGAAACTTTGGAGAAGGAGATGGCTGTAACTGCATCCCAGAGTAGGGAGGAGGAGGTTCCTAGTGGTGGCATGGCTGAGGAGACTGGGCAACCAATGCAGGCCGTCCAGGCTACCCAGGATCCTGAGGCTCCCAAGCTTCCCGCGTCCCCAGGTCCTCAGTTTGAGCAGATTCCTAGTCCTGTCAAGACCATGTCACCCCAGACTGGGTTAAGTACAAAGACTTTGGGAGGCGCATCATCATCCGGGCAAACAGGTGAGCCTTTCCTTTCTTTTATATAGCCTTTTTAGCTTTATCTCTTTTGCACCCTTTCCTTTTTTTTTGAGTTCTTCCTTTTCTTTTCTTTCTTTTTACTTCCTCTTTCCAGGCCAAGCTACTGCAAAATCCGTCTCTGGTGCTGCTACTTCTTTGGAATCGGAGGATTCTAAAGGTGGGGTGTTAATTGTTTTTTTTTTTTGCATTCTTTCTCTCTACTTCTTTTTTTCTTTTGTTGTTATGGCGAAGCCCCCTGTGTCCCTGCCTTCTTTTAGCTGTTTTGCTGAGGCTTCTTCACCTTTTCTTCAACTTGCCATGTGTTCTTTCCCAGCGTCCTTCAAGCAGTCAGAGGGGCACAAAGAGGGGACTCCGCCCCAAAAGGCTGATACTGGTTTCTCTTCTACCTCTTTTTTTTTGTTCCTAACTTTTCTCTTTTTCTTTTTTTTTTTTTTAAATAAAGAAAGAGCTAAGCTTGCCCCCCCCCCCTTTTTCTCTTTCCTCTTTTTTTTGCAAGAGTTAATATCGAAGATCCTGAATTTGTGGTTCCTGAGGGGGGTGTAGGATCTGCCCAGGTTGCTGGTCCTCATGTTGTTCAGGGGATTGAAGGTTCCTTTGGGTCTCCAGGTGACGGTGCAACAGTGGGGGAGGCTCCCGAGGTGGTTATTTCAGATCCTGCTTCAAGGCTCTCCACCTTTTTGGCTCGCTTTGATCGTCTGGAGTTCAATAGCCTCCCTGCCAGTCACTTCTGCCATTTCGGGCCCTCCTATGGCAGCTTCCTGCGGTTCTCTGTGCCCGTGGAAGGCCTACCACTGCTGGAAGGGCTGTTTAAAAAGCATGGTGACTTTACCCTTGGTTTCAGAGGAGGAGTATTTTTGGGGAACATTCTGATGGAGCTGCTGTGTGCCGTGCTGATTTCTTTGAGGGATTCTTCGCTAGACTCTCTATCTGAGGAAAAGCTCTTGAAATGGAGGGGAGTTGTCCAGGATCTCTTGGAAGCCAAGTTCAACCTGTCCTTCTTGCTGGAGTATCTGCGCTCGTTAGCCTAAGTACTTTTCCAGAGGCAAGCTTCTAGAGGCATTGATGCTGAAATTGCTGCTGCTGAGGAGGCTTTGGCTCGTGCTCACAAGACCTTGCAAGATCTGAAGGTCAAAAGGCAGAAGGTTCTTTCTTCTTCGGCTGTCCTTGCTCTACCCTCGGAAGGCTCTTTGTTGGCTGGCCTCCTTTCTTAGTCTTTTTTTTTTTTTTTGATATGTATGGACAATTTGGGGTTGTATAAATCTTCTATTTCTTTGGCTGAACAATGCTTTCTGGTTTTTTTTTTTTTTTGAGACTGCTTCCATGGCTGGACAATGCTTTTTGGTTTTTTTTTTTTTTTGAGACTGCTTTCATGTACTTATGCTTTATGGTGGCTTCTAGGTGTTAATCCCCCTCTCTTTTTTTTTCTTTTTTTTTTAATGGCATGTGGGTCTTCTTTTTCCTGTTTCTTTTTCTCTTTTTTTTTTTTTTTTTTTTTTTTTTTTTTTTTTTTTTTTTTTTAAGTCCTGATCTGTGATCCTCACAAGCTTGTTGTTGGTTCCAGTCAGGTACCCTCTTCTTTTTTTTTTGATTGCGCAAGTACTGAACTGGGTACATTGGGTAATATACATATATTTTTTTTTGTCCCAGTTCATGAATCTTGGCAGGTTTCCTCTTTTTTTTTTTTATCAAGTACTGGGCTAGGTATCCTTAGTATATGCTTGGGATCCTAGGCCATGTATTTGAGACTTAGCTGTTTCATAGCTATCTATGGGGTGATCCTGGGTTATGCATCAAAAAGATTTCCCCAGGTATCCTCCCTCTTCTTCTTGGTTAGGCAAGTACTGAACTGGGTACATTGGGCAATATATTTTACCTGTCCCAGCTCATGAATCTTGGCAGGTTTTTTTTTTTTATATCAAGTACTGGGCTAGGTATCCTCAGTGTATGCCTGGGATCCTAGACCATGTATTTGAGAATTAGCTGCTTTGCAGCTATCTGCGGGGCGATCCTGGGTTATGCATCAAAAAGGTTTCCCATATATCCCCCTCTAATTTCGCCTGTATTAGGACTCTGTGATACTTAGGATTTAATAACTGAGAAAAAGAAGAAATTTCATTGAATTTAAAACATGAATGTCATTCAGCAAATCGAAACAAAGATAGTAAGGATCATGTGATGTTCTCTACCCCGAGCCTTGAGCAAAATTACTTAAATAAAAATATGTAGAAAAGACAGAAACACTTAGCAGGTTGAATAGCTTGGCAAAAAGGGTTCCGGTGTACTAAGACCTTTTTTTTTCTCATGCGTAGTATGGTTTTAGCCATTTCCCGTTTATGGGCTCTGTCAGGATTATCCTATCTTCCTTAGTAAGGTAGTAGTATCCACTATCATGGGCCTCCCTAATGATGTAGGGCCCTTCCCACTTTGGGGCAAATTTGGAAGGTCCTGGTAGGTTTCTTCTTACATGTTCTGCTGTCCTTAGTACCAACTGTCCTTCAGTGAAAGTCCTCGAGCGTACTACTTGTGCATATGCTCTTGTCATCCTCTGCTAGTACCTCTGGCTTCTTCTCCTGGCTAGCTCTCTTTCTTCTTCTACTTCTTCCAGGTCTGCTAATCTCCTTTCATTGTTTGTGTCCTCGGTGTCCTCCTGACTTTCCTTGAGTATTACTCTTGGTGTGGGAACAATTAGTTCTACTGGACTGATGGCCTCTGTCCCATAGACCAGGGAGAATGGTGAGAATCCCGTGGCTGTTTTCACAGAGTTCCTACATGCCCAGAGTACATCTGCCAGGTGATTGCTCCATTTTCCCCCATACTCTTGCTTCATTTTTTTGAGGATCTTCAATATTATCCTATTATTGGCCTCTGCCTGGCCATTTCCTTGTGGGTAGTAGGGCGTAGACCTTCCATGCTTGATGTAGTAAGCGTCTGTTAGCCCCTTCATGTCTTTATTTATGAATGGGGTTCCGTTGTCACTGATTAACCTCCTGGGGATCCCAAACCTTGTGATGATATGGCCTCGAATGAAGTTTGCCACAGCTGCTCCAATGGCCTTTTTCAAGGGGATGGCCTCTACCCACTTTGTAAAGTATTCAGTGGCTGCCAAGATCCATATGTAACCACCGGATTGAGGATTTATAGGCCCTATGAGATCGAGCCCCCAAGTGTGGAAAGGCCATGGAGTTGTCATATCTTGTAACATGTTTGGGTGAGTATGGATGGCATCTCCAAGGACTTGGCATGCGTGGCAGGTTTTGACTATCTCTTCGGAGTCCTTTTTCATTGTTGGCCAGTGGTACCCCAGCAGTAGTAACTGTTTATAAAGCCTCCTCTTTCCTGGGTGGCTTCCACAATCACCAGAATGGACCTCCCTGACTACTTCCCTTGCTTCCTTTGGTCCCATGCATCTTAGGGGATCTCCGTTGTATCCCCTTTTGAATAGGATCTCGTTTTGTAAGAAATATCTGGCTGTGAGCTTCTTGAGCTGGTGGGCCAGTGTCCTGTCAGTTGGTAGAATCCCTTGAGCCAAGTATTCCATGAAGGGAGTCCTCCAATCTTCTGTAACAAACACAGCATAGCTTTCTTCCTTGTCCACCAATGATTGGCATTCCTGACATTTTTCTTGTATAGTTGATGCTTCTTTGTTCATATTTGGCCAATAGTACCCCATGCGTTGCATCCTCCTGTATAGACTGATCTTTTCTGAGGTCCCGCAGACTTGGGTATGTAATTCTTCCAACCTTAGCTTCCCCTCTTTCTCATTGATGCATCTGGATAGGATTCCTCCGGGCAGTCTTCTGTATAATTCTCTTTCTATCAGAGCGTAGTCCCTCAGCTCCTTGACACTCCCTCCGGATCCTGTTTCCTTCATTTTTTCTTTTACCTCATTCCTCCAGTCCCACTGCCTGGACTCTCCGGGGGATATCTGTTGGAGGATCTTTAAGATGGAATGTTCCTGCCTTCCTATTCTGACCAAAGTGTCTTTTCCCTGGAATGGTACTTGGGATCCCAGAGTGGCAAGCGCATCTGCAAACCTGTTTTCACTTCTCTGTGTATACTCTATGCTAAAGGTCAGGAACTCCCGCTCCAGCCTCTGTGCCCATGTCCTGTAGGCTACCAAACTTTGTTCTCTTAGTGCAAAGTCACCTTTCACCTGAGAGACTACAAGATTGGAATCTCCCAGTACTCTTATGTGTTTCACCCCAATACTGAGTGCTATAGTTAGCCCGGTTAAGTACGCCTCGTATTCAGCTGCATTATTGGATCAGGAAAAACCGAGCTTAAAAGATAGAGGTATGGTGTCTCCATTTTCACAGCTCAGTACAACCCCCACCCCATTTGAGGTTGCTGTAGCTGACCCATCGAATCTCATTGTCCATTTCTTTCCTGGGATTTCTGCTACTGCTACTTCACCTGGGATCTCTTCATTTAGTGAGCTTTCCTCCTTCCCTGGGAACTGTGCCAGGAGGTCAGCTATGGCTTGACTCTTGACGGCCTTGGGGGTCCTCAAGTCTATGTCATACTGAGAAAGCAGGACCAGCCATTGTGCGATTCTTCCCGTTAGGAGGGGCTGATGCAGGAGTGCTTTTATGGGGTGTGACTTAGTCACTAGAAGGATTTGGTGAGCTGAGAAATATCTCTTCAGCCTCTGTGATGCGTAAATAACACTAGGCAAGCTTTTTCTATCCTAGGATACTTGGTCTCGGCGTCCTTGAGTGTTCTGCTCACGTAGTAAACAGGTTGCTCGTTCCCATCATCATCCTCTTGCGCCAGCAGGGCTTCTATTGCTTGGGCGTTTGATGCCAAGTACAATAACAGGGGTCACCCACGTACTGGTGTCTGAAGAGTGGGCAGATGATTCATGATCTGCTGGATCCTTTGGAAGGCTTCCTGCTGTTCTGCTCCCCATGTGAACTCAGTTCCTTTCTTTAATAGCTTAGATAAGCCTCCTGTGGCTGAGGCCAGTCCTGGCACGAATCTCCTAATGTAGGAGACTCTTCCCAGGAAGCTTTTGAGTTCCTTCACTGTTGTTGGTCTCTTCATTGTGGCAATGGTTGCAGCCTTGGCTGGATCTACACTTATTCCTTTGTGATGTACCAGAAACCCAAGGAACTTTCCTGCAGATACTCCGAAGGCACATTTCATGGGGTCATGCGCAGCTTGTACTCTCTGCATCTTTTAAAAACTCGTTCAAGTACCAGGAGGTGTCCTGTCCTAGTTTTTGACTTGACCACAATATCATCCACATAGTCTTCCATTTCCTCATGCATCATATCATGAAAGATGGCTGTCATAGTTCGCTGGTATGTGGCTCCTACGTTTTTGAGGCCAAAGGGCATCACAGTGTAATAAAAATTTCCGATTGGTGTCCTGAATGCTGTCTTCTCGGCATCCTTGGCAGCCATACGAATCTGGTTGTACCCACTATACCCATCCATGAATGAGAACATAGAACTTCCCGCGGCTGAATCCACAAGGAGATCGATATTAGGGAGTGGGAACTCATCTTTAGGACATGCCTTATTCAGGTTGCGGAAGTCTACACAGCAACGGATCTGGCCGTTCTTCTTCTTCACAGGTACTACATTAGAAAGCCATCTGGGGTGCTGAATGGGCTTAATAAAACCAGCTGCTAGTAGCTTCTTGACCTCTTGAGTTATCTGGGCTTCTATGTCGGTGTGAAAGACCCTGGCTGGTTGGATTACTGGTCTAACTCCTGGGTCTACATTGAGGGCATGAACTACTAACCCGGGATCCAGGCCAGGCATCTCATCATAGCTCCATGCAAACACATCTGAGTATTCTTTGAGCAAAGCCACCAGTGGCCCCTTTTCTTGTGTTGCCAATTGACTACTGACGAAAACAGGCTTCTGGGATCCCAGCTCAGCCCTCAAGTTTACTTCCTGCAATTCTTCCTCAGGCTAGATTTGCGTTTCTTTAACTGGTTCATCTGGGACTTCCTCTTGGGCTATCATACATTCTGGTGGTCCGGGACCTTCCTGCACGATGCACTCAGGCCCCGCGCACCTTCACAAGCGATATATTAATCTTCCCCCGGGTTCCCGAACCACCACACACTCTCGGGATCCTGAGGTGCTGGGCTCTTTCTTTTGCCTTTTTCTCTTCAGGAGGTCTCTCAAGTCACGGGTACCTCCTCCTTCTTCTTTTTCCAAGATAGGTGCTCCTGGGGTCCCTGGCATGGGACTTTCATCATCGGGTTCTAGCTCATCATAGAACATTGCTTCTACAAAGTTGACTTCTCCTTGGCTGAAAGGGTTGTGGTTGGCAGGGATCCTTACAGGCCTCCCATTCAATCTCCCCTTAACGCACTGATGGTATGTAGATGGTATAAGGCGGTGCTTATGGAGCCATGGCCGCCCCAGCAGTACATGGTAGGACACCTCTGAATTGATTACATGAAACCTGGTTAAAGCTACTATTGGCCCCACCCTTAGGGCTAGCTGTATATATCCTTCAGTTGATTCTGCGGATCCTCCAAATCTGGTTATCTCCATGGGAGCCCCCAGGATCCTCCTTCCAGCTAAACCCACGGCTTCCAAGGTACTTAGGGCTATGAGGTTGAGTGATGCTCCTGTGTCTACTAGTGCTCTCCTGATCTGGACACCATTTATGGTGGCCATTAGGTAGAGAGGTCTGCGGTGGTCTGAATGCTCAACTTCCATGTCTTCATCAGTGAAAGTTATGGCATTGATTGTCTCCAGGAAGGCTCGACTGGCATGTGACTCTGCTGTGAAACATTCCATTCCTGAATCTGCTGCTATGGTCATGAGAGATTCCGTAGCCACCCTCCTTGCTTCTGGTCCGAATCCCAGCTGATTGAACAGTGATCTGAACTTGGGATTCTTCTGGAGGGTCCTGACTGTGCTTGGGTGGAAGGATCCTTCTGACTCTTCTGCCTCTGCCGAGTTCCCATGGATTACCACAGCTACCACCCCCTTTCCTTTGTGGTTGGGTAGGGGGTTCCTTTGTACTTCTGGTTCCTTCTGGGTGAGCTCTAGGGTTCCTTCTCTTAGCTTCCTGTGAAAAAGCCTGCGGAGGGTCCAGCAATCTTTGGTGGAATGCTTAACATAGTTATGAATCCTGCAAAACAAAGGATTTTTCCTTTCTTCCTCAGTCGGTGGCCTGGACACAGTGAACGGCCTAACCACTCCATCCCCGATCCATTTGTCCAGGACGTGGTTTAATTCTTCTTCAGTACATGGGATCACCGGTGGTTCCTCGAATGTTTTTCCATCGGGCCTCTTCCTTTTTTCTCCTACTGATGCTGTCATGGCTTGGGATGCTGGCATTCGCTTCGCCCTCATAGTTTGTGCTGTCCTTCTTGTTCTTTGTAACAGGTCAGCGAACTGTGTGATACATAAATTTTCGAGGTTGAGTCTGTAATCGAAAAGCATGTTGGAGACACAAGTCTCCACAAGCTCCTTTTCTTCATGGTCCCCATAACAGTCTAGGGACACGTCTTCAAATCTTTTGATGAACTGGACAGGATCCTCTCCAGGCCTCTGTCTTACCATCTGAAGACTTTGGAAAGTGACCTTGTCCTCACTAGGGTAATATTTTGCACAAAACCTTTCCATCATTTCGTCCCAGGTCTTAATGGACCCAGGCCTCAGTGTGGTGTACCAAGTGTATGCTCTGTCCACTAGGGACTTAGCAAACTCCCTTAGACACAGCTCCGGTCTCCTGCGTAGGGGCCCATGGTGTGGACGAACCTACTCACGTGTTCTACTGCACTTCCATTCATTCCATCAAAAGGGTGGAACTTTGGTGGCTCATATCCCTTGGGGTATGGCTTGCCAAGGAGTTCTGGTGGGAATGGGGGATCCTGAGAAAATTGTTTGGGGATCCCGGAAAGTTTTCCCCTTTCTTGTTCCAGGAGGGCACTGACATCTGCCAGTGTTAGGTATTGGGGGTTAGTTCCTCCTCCCACTGCTGACCCTCCCTCTGGTTGGGCTCCATCCTGGTTGCCCACGTGGGGGGCGTTGTCTCTGACTTCCTGTGTCTTGCCTTCTTTAAGAAGGCGAACTTCTTGTTGCAAATCTTTCAACATCGCGGTCATCTGAGCTATAGGGTCTAGCTCCTTCCTTGCATTCCTCTGTTCTGACACGGCCTCGTGCTCTGCTAGGGGCACCTCGCCTCTTTGTCTGGAGGCCACTTCATTTTCTCCTACAGGCTCAGAGGCAGTGGGTGGCACATTAGTACCTTTACTGTTCCTTTGTTTTGAAGGCATGTTCTGCGAAGGGATTGCTTCCTCCCTTTTCTTTACCCAGTCCCCAGTGAAGTCGCCAAAATGTGAGCGTGCCCTTTTTTTTTAGCACTATGGCCCAAGGATCCTGGGCCGTGTGAGATGTTCTTGGTGGACTGGGATTAACTCTCCACAGCTAATGGGCTGTTTTAAGAATTGATTGGCGCACAGAACAAACTTCCTACAACAACAGCTAGAAAAAAAAAGGATTCGTATTGAATGGGCTTTTAACAGTAGAGAAAATGCATAATAAATGAAATGCAATATGAAGAACACGTTAGGGATCCTCTACTTAATAAGGTGCGTTTCATTAGTTTTCTTTTAATAGCAACTACAAAGCTCGCTAAGACATGGTGCAAGGTTCAAATGAGTTCAAAAATTACAGACTTTGATAGCCATTCAAGCTTCAAAGACTTGCAAAGTTTGAATCCGTTGAATCTGAGCGTGTACTGTAGCGGCTGTCTCTGGGATACTGGGAACGAGTTCCCCTGTTTTCCTTCAGTTTTACAGAGCCTCTCTTGTAACTTTTATGAGGCTTCCGAAGAAACAAAATTTAAATGTCTTAGCCAAAATCTCATCGTCCAGAATTCCATGTCCTATCCCTTTTCCTTCCCCCCTTTATATAGCATAGCCTCGGGCTCCCGGGGGTACTACCGATTTTTCCTTTTTGCCCTTTGAAGTCGGTTCCGTGCCTGGTTGCTTCAGGATCATGTCGTTTCCCTTTTCTTCATAGTTTCTTTCCTTTTGTTGCGACCAGATGAAAGTCTCTCGGCTAGCTTCCCATTTTCAGACTTTCCCATTGGTTGACCTGAGGCCTTTTGGCTTTTTGCTCCAACTTTCCCAGTTGTACTTTTCTTGTCTCTTTCTTCAAGTGGTTGGAACCAAAGCTCCTGCATTTTTGCTCTGTACCTCACTGTGTGCCTGGGTCATAAGGTCCGCGTGCCTTTTGTTTCTTTTCTCTCTTCAAATTTGCTTTAATTTCTCTTCACGCGTCCAGGGATCCTCTACCTCTGGTACTGCTTCTGGGCGTCCCAACTCAAATTCTTCTTTCTGGGCTTCCTTCGGCTTACTGTTTCTTTTATTTGTTTTCTTGGGCCCTTTTCTTTATTGCAAGAACCCTCCCTCTATTTCTTCTTTTTTTTTTTTTTTGTGTGAAATGGGCTCAGAGTCCTTTTTCCATCTCTCTCTTTTTTTTCTTTGGGCCTATGTGGCTATTTGATTATTTTGAACCTCGACAATGTTTTGAAAAGTGAGTATACAAAATAGAAAAAGTATGTTCTTATATTAAAATAAACAAAAAAATTTGCACTTATGTGAATAATCTTACTCCTAGTACTAGATAATACTCTTGCTCTTAGTATTAGATAATCTTGCTCTTAGTGTTAGATAATGGAGTTCATAAGTATAGAGCTTGAAAAACATATTATTTTCTGAACGAATCAATAGAGCATAGCAGACCACATGTAAGATCAAATGAAGATCAAGACAAAGAAAATCTTATTGTCTAGTGGTTTCAATTTAATTCTTTGCATGCTGCGAATATTCTTGACCTTCCCAAATAAAAATTACATTAATTGACTAATTGCATGATATTTCAACTATCACATGTCTGAGTACTATATATAATCTGAACAAATCCCTGTAATTATGTTCACTGGGCACAATGTCGATTGTTTCTTGCTCAAAAGAATTACTATTACAATAAGAATGATTACAATGCAATCCAAATGATGATGGTTACTTGTTTATTAGGCCACCATAATATATTGTCTTGAAATTAACAACACCATTAATTACGTTGATCTCTTTGGCTTTGGCACCAATTTTGGTACTGCACTAGCTAGTTGATAAAGTCAATAGTATGTTGTAACGTGAAGTTTTGCATATGCTCTACAAAGGGAAGCATTAGCATCTTGTGACTTTGATTATGCCTTGCTTGAGATAGTTGGGCACGTAGAAAGTAGAATCATAAGACAAATGCACTACAAGTAATGTTTACCAAACTGCCAAGAAAGGAAGAAAATTATGCTTGGTGTTTTTTTTTTTTTTTTTTGAAGGAAACAATTTTTCTTACTTTCATTCCCTACTTTGTTGTTTCCCCCACAACCACATTCACAATACAAGAACAATATGGGTTACTATCGAAAAATTCTATAGTCACAATTTTTTTTGGGAATAATTATAAATGTTTTCACAACCTTTTCTCAAAACTTGTTAATGTGGTAAGTTATTATTAGAACATTATTTTTTTCTCATTAACTCACTATTAACATCATTTTTATGATATATTAATCACAAAAAACAACATCAATAATTATAAATCTAAAAAAATTATAAAATTTGTTTGGATCTTTTGATTTATCACATGCCAAATCCCTTCAAAAAAAGAAGTTAGAATGGAAGTTAAGTGCATATATAGAAATTGAGCTTGTGGGCGCATTTTTGGCTAGGAGACCAAGTGCTAAACTTGTAATCTCTGGCTTGCCGAGGGGGCCAAGTGTTGCACTTGTAGTCTCTGGCTTGCCGAGGAAACCAAGTGCACTTGTAGTCTCTGGCCTTTTGTTCCACATCGAAAGAATCTTTCCCCACTTTTTGCCTTATAAGCCATGAAGCAAAGGAGTAGTATACCATCAGTTTATAGTTATTCGAAGAACTAAACTGATGGTGCACTACTCCTTCACTTCGTGGCTCATAAGGCAGAAAGTGGGGGAAGATTCTTTCGAAGGGTGATGGTTTAAGGGAATGTCCCTACCATCAAGCTACCACCCTTCGGTGGTATAACCTAGTTAGAGATACATAACAAAATCTCATAAATAAATGAAAAAAATAACATTTTAGCATGGACATGTTTAGAACAAATAAAAATAGAAAAAGGAAATGGTAGTAAGAAGTCATGACATGGATGAGTAAGATTAAAAAATATAAAAGATTAGATAAAAGAAAAAGAAAATTAAATTACTTTAAGTTGTTGGCAAGCAAGAATATATTTCTTGCTTGCTTGTGCTTTTGTTCTTTCTTGTTTCCTTTTCTCTTGAGTTGGAGAATGAATTTTTTTTTTTTTTTGATACCATAGGATACACTATATATAGTATAAGTCATTAACGAGTTCTTCACGACCTTGGTTCTAACTCTATTGAAATTGAGGGTAACTTGGAGGCTTCTCTAGGTGTGTTCTAAAGCCAAGATTGAATTATTCTTGTTGTAAGTATTAATAGTTGCTTTTGCAAATTTGTTCATATATACGTGTGTTTTATTATTATTATTCATATATGGTAAGTTGCTATGCTTGCTTAAAATTTGTCATATAGATATTAAATGTAGTAAATTTCTATTGCACTTGCATTAATACTATATTTTTGTGTCCTCAAACTATAGGCACGTAAATTGAAAGTTATTAGTCTAAAAGGCTTTGCTCTTTCTTTTATGTATCCTCAAACTATAGTCACTACTAAATTTTTTGTTGGAAGTTTTGTTTGAATGACACTGTTGTTTTGAGTTATAGTGACTGACCTGACTTAATTGAAAAGTTGTATAAAAGAGAGCTAACCATATCAAATATGAAAGCAAATTTAGCTGCACTCCCAACTTGATATATAGAACAATAAAAAACTTGGATTTGGGTTAAATACTTTTTGATGAATGGTAAGAATTGACATAAACGGAACAAAGTAAAAAATAAAATAAAAATAAAACTTTTGAAGTCTGAAGAATTGGGGGAATTTAACGAAATGGTTGGAACTTTTGTTGTTAAAGTATTATTATTATTAATTCTTAACTTTTTAGGTGCATTTCCTTTAAATATAAAATCATATTTAACTAAAGAAAAAAAAATACAATTTTAAAAAATGATCTCTAACTCAATACTTTTAACATTGCCTTCCGCTTTAGAGATTGAAAAAAAAAACATTAATAAAATCTTTAATTAAAGGAAGTTATTGTATTGTCTTTATCTTAACAAGAGATGAAGAAATCATCTATCATAACAGTTCTTAGCCGCAACCATAAAAATATTTTGTCCCCACCTAGGCCTCTTAAACAATCAGGCCCAAATCGAATTTTCATTCAAATCCAAACTTCTTTACTTTCTTTTATCAGACACAAAAAATCAAACACCTCATGTGCAAATTAAATGCTGCCCTCACTCACGCCCAAATTCTGTACACACTCCTCCTTCGCAATCGTTTGATCCCACCCAAAACAAGAAGCCTTCAATCTTTTCTTAAATTAAAAAGAATCGGTGTTTCACACGCCTATTTCTCTTTCTTTGTTTCTTTTCATCTATATAGATTTGGATTCAACTTACTAGCCCTGCTGTATTGATTCACGTTTTTATTTTTCTCTAAACAAATTGGATGTTATATTGTTTGTGACTCTGTGCATGTCATACAAGAAGATGGAGCAACAACAGCCACTTCTACATTTTTGCGATTCAAAGCATCCCTTGGTCTACCGTCCAGACTACGGAGGTGGAGATACTTGTTGTGGGTGCCAAGAATCAGTTTATGGTCCTACCTACAGATGTAGAGAATGCGGATGGAAATATTATCATCATAAATCATGTGCGGAAGTACCCCTTGGGTTGCACCATCCCTTGCACCCATTACATCCTCTTATTCTTTTTGACGAAAAAACTGTTTATCCTGAAGAGAAAGAAAAGAGCAGATGCCAAGTCTGTAAAGAATCTCGCAAGGAATACACTTATCGCTGTTATCGTTGCGACTTCAACCTTCACATGAAATGTGCTGTTTTGCAACTTGAAGCTGAATTCCACGATCACCCATTGACTCCCTTGGGCAAGTCAATCACATTCACTTGCGACATTTGCGGCAAAGAAGGCAAGGGTGTGCCTAATCAATGTGCCACATGCTGTTTTTGGATTCATAGAAGCTACGCTTCTTTCCCACGCAGACTCAAGGTTGTACGTCACAGGCATCCCCTCCACGTCACCCATTCTTCTTTTGAACTCCGTGAATCCGACTCCCGATTTTGTCTACTCTGTGTTCAAAAGGTGGACACACGCTACGGGCTTTACTATTGCTCCAAATGCGATTTCGTTGCCCACCTCAATTGTGCTATAAATCGGAGAAACAGGGAGGACATAAATTTGCTGGAACTTAAAGATGAGGAGAACGAAGATGCAGAGCTCGATCAATCTGTTGAGTCAGCAGCAGCTTACAAAGTCAAAAATATCAAAGTGGGGGAGGACGGAACTGAAATAGCCACAGAAATTGAACACTTCAGTCATGAGCATGACTTAAAGCTCACTGATAAGGAGGTTCACAATAACGAAAAATGCGACGGGTGCGTAAGAGCCATTTCCCCTCCTTTTTACAATTGTGCTAAGTGTAACTTCTTTCTTCATAAAACTTGTGCTAATTTACCAGAGAAAAAGCAACACCCACTTCATCAACACCCACTCACCCTCCTCCCAAAATCCCCTCATACCAGTGAGAAGTTTTGGTGTGATGCTTGCGACCAGTATTGTAATGGTTTTGTCTACACTTGTGTGTCGTGCTACTTTGAAATTGATGTTCAATGCAGTTTGATCTCAGACATCTTTACTCACAAAGGTCATAAGCATCGACTTTTCCTCTCCTACACAAGCTTTGAACAGAGTTGCAGTAGTTGTGATCGTGAAAGAAATCTAGTATTCCGTTGTACCACTTGTGAATTTGCACTTGACTTTAAATGTGCGACACTACCACAAACCACAAGGTACAAACAACATGAGCACCCCTTCACTCTTAGTTATGCAGTTGAAGATGACTCTGGTGAATATTATTGTGATATCTGCGAAGAAGAACGAAACCCAAACTATTGGTTCTACTACTGTGCAGATTGCACTTATCCTGCACATCCCGAATGTATTCTTGGAAAATACCCAAATTGGAAGTTTGGAGGCGCTTACAAATTTAATTGTCACCAACACCCCATTACTTTCATTGAGGAAACTAAAGATCACCCTCCATGTGACAAATGTAGCGATCCTTGCAACGAGTTGATATATCAATGTGTGCCATGTAATTTCCACATCCACATGGATTGTGTATAGATAGGACAAATGTAGTTTTAATTCTAATGTCTATATTTTCCTATTGGATTGAGCATTAGTTCATTATTATTGAATTGAATGTGTTATTACGACGATAAGAATTGAATCTCTTTTGCCCTTTATAACATCAAGTTTAGACTATTAGTGTGAACTTGTGTTTTTATTCAAACAAGTCTTCTTTCCATTTCTAGACATTATTTACAATATGAATTTTGTTTAGAAAATAAAATTGAGACCTCAGAATCTTACTGTGAACAAAATTTAAATTTTTAATCAAATATATCATCAAACCTAGAATTATACTGACTCATCATATGATTTTGCAATCATCTTATAGTCTAGTAGGAGTAAAAATTTTGAATTTAACCAACAGTCATTCATTAATGCATTCTAAACTTCTCAGTTAGATTTGTTCCTCTGTAATTTTTTGTTTTATTTTACTAATGATTTTGTGAATAGTATGTCATTATCTGCTCCTGTATTTTATCTTTTAAAAGATCATATATATATATATATATATATATATATATCCTCAAGCTTCTCCTATAATGTATTTTTCTCATGTTTTATTGATGGAGTTCATAGTTTGACTAAGTACTGTTCCAAGTGATTGTTTGATTTGGAGCAGTTTGTTGTTACAACATAGAAGAGATTACTTGGTTTTAGGAGCATTTTTTTTTTTTTAAATTGAACCCTTCCGTTGTATGAGCAACATATCAGAATTAAGAACTATTTATTGGTGGCACTAGTATTTCTCCTCAAGATAGTATCTTGATGTGTTGCCATGTTATACATGACTTTCCTATATTCTAGTATGTTGTGTTTGGTAATCTTCTACATGTATGGGCTGATGTGGTACTGATAGAGGGGTCTTGTTAATAAGATGCTAGGCAATATTATACATTGAAGCTCTTAATTAACTGCCATTTCAGTCTTTAAGTTTCAGATCTGTCCTTTTAGAATGCTTGTGATGTTTGAGGATTGTTTCTTTATCTAAGTCAGAAAAGTTGTATCAGTTAAGTTTGAGTTTTATAAATTTGTCTCAAAAGACCTCCAATTTTATATGCACTGCTATCAATGACTTCAAAAGCATATCTACTTGTTAGGTACCATTTCTCATTTGTGACCACTTTGATGTGTGTAGTCTTGAGATAGTTGCCATGCACATTGCACAAATCCACATGCATATTAACTTCTATAAACATTAACCGTGAAAGCATGAACCCTATTCTACAAAATTCATTGTAGACATATATTGAATTTGAATAGCTTCTTAAACAGATATCTGATTTTAAGTAGTATGACCAATGCTTTCCCTTTAGCCTATTATAGAAATGAAAAATGTGGTTTAATTTTAACTTTTATATACTACTTTTGGGTTGAACCTTAGGTTTTTTTGTTGTTAAATTAAATCTAAAGTGTTATTAGGGCTGACTTCATTAGTGAAATTAATAAACAATCTTCAAATTCAGCAACTGGAGATAAGTTTCTCTCTCTCTCTCTCTCTTCCTCTATTTTCTTTTTCTGATTTCCTTTGTTTTTGTTTTTTTTTTTTTTTTGGTGGAATTGTGATGGTTTGTGTCTGATCTGCTTTGGGTGGGTGTATTCAGTTTTGAACAACATTTGAGCAGGTTGTGTGTGAATGAGTGGTTGGGAGTTGGAACATTCACTTGCTGCTGAAGATGTGACCATTATGGGGCTATTGGTAGTATTTCAATTTGAGGTGTATCATACCTATCTGACAATAGGTCTTATAGACCTCAAGTCTCAAGTTGCATCAATCACACATAACTAAGTAAGGCTAATAACTTTAAAATTTCCTTCTTCTTCTTTTTTTTTTTTTTTTTTTTTTGGTAAATTTACCTAATATTTTGTTGCAATCATAATTATTAGTTATACCTAACTTACAAATTCTCTGAAGGTATATGAAATTTCTTAGAAGTAATTGTTGGTAAAAATGTGAGGCTGGATTTTTCACCTAAAAGACGTCTATTATTTTGCTTAAATAATACCCAATATACCAAAAATAGCAACTTTCATACATCCTAAGTATGGAGAAATCCTCTTAAGTGGAGATGCAGTTGTGGTCATCAAAAAGGCTCCTG
Source organism: Quercus variabilis (assembly GCA_030445155.1). Taxonomy (NCBI): domain Eukaryota; kingdom Viridiplantae; phylum Streptophyta; class Magnoliopsida; order Fagales; family Fagaceae; genus Quercus; species Quercus variabilis. Next base: position 8,406,518 of record CP129447.1, read on the forward strand.
ATTTGAAGAAGGAGAGTTTCAAAGACATGTGAAATGGGGAGTTATGTATGGTGATATGATGTATTGTTTCTTCCATTCATTATCTCTATATAGTATTTTTATAACTAGACATAACAAGTAGAATTCATCTGATATTTTACTTTGTGTTTACTAATGATGAAAAGCCCACCAGTTGAAAAACATTTTGTAATTTAGAATTGATTTTTGCAAATGATGATAACATGCTATTGTGTAATATTTTAGTTTTCCATTATATATATCTGACTAGTAAGCTCCCAAGGTGCCAACACTAAAATTGATGTAGTAGTGCAGCTCATGTTAGCATTGTATAAACCTGTTATGTTGCAAATCTAGACTGAAATTAGAGAGTTCTTCAATCAATAATTCCAGTTTATCAAGTTTGATATTTGTGGATAATAATGATTGGTCATAGTCATACACATTCCATTATTTGGCTACGAATGTTGGCACTTTTAAGAAGGTGGGTTTGTCTTTTATTGAAAAGTCTAAGATAGAGGAGTTAGCTGAACAATGGAAGATGTAGGGTAAATAATAAGATCGTTATCACTTGAAATGGAGTGCTTTGAAGGGAGAAAAGAAAAAGGTTATACTCGATCTGTGTAATGGGGCTGATAAGAATAAGAATAATGGAGAACAAGAGCTATTCTTGTCTTAAGTATTTCTGCTTGGCAGAGTCCTTTAAGTTTGGATGCTATAATAGCTTAGATAATTCCAGGCCAGCTTTGTGGGAGAGAGTGGTGAAGATGGGTCGTGGTTTGATGGAAACGTTAAAGATAGAGGTGTTGGGTAACAATACATAAAAAAACAATGTTAAAACATTCTTACTTGTAATGAGTTATAGCTAAATTTTAGTGGCAGCCTGCCTGGGCTGTGCACATTCTTCCACAGCTTACTTATCGTTTGGTTCCTCATGGACATGATTGCCAACTGTAGATCACAATATTTCCTCGCAATTTCTCCTGTAACAATAGTAAAATATTCTGGCTCAAACCATATCTCCTGCATTCTGCACAAACTAGTTCCAAGCCTCTTCTTCATTCAAAAAATATGTCATGACATCTTGATTGGTCATCATTTGCCTACACACTCCAAAGATTCTGTTGTTAGTAGGATCTTATAGTTGCCTTGCTCATTGTCTTGTGGAATTCCTACAATATCAAAATCATTCTTGTAGGGGCAGAATTTCATAATGGTAGTGAATAAACTGTGCGGCATGGTCCCTGAATGCCAGTAGAAACCAAGGGCATTGTAAATAACAATGACAGCCTAAAAAGGAAGACTTGACATGAGACCGAAAATAATAGAGAGAGCTTAAGAATGGTGGCTCAACTCAACTTTGTAAATACTAACAAAGAAGGCCAGGAAATGAAGAATCATTTTGAAGATAATGCTGGTGAACTTGATTAGAGGTATGTTCCTTTTCTACTTAAGTGGTTTGTGGGGCATCCAAAATGAAGTTACTGAGCTTACTAGTATTGAATGGCTTGGTATTTAGTAAAACTATCAAATTGATTGAAGTGTGTATATATTTACATTGTTAGCAAGAACTTTCAAAAGTGATACTATGGTTGTTTGACACATATGATACTTGAAATTTTATGCTACTCACTAAGTTAAAACAGAGATTACATTTCCTTGAATTTCTAAACTACAATATTTTTTTTCTTGTGTTAATCAAAGTTTGTAATTGAGGTGAGCTGAAGAGCTTCTCATTTTAGCTCATGCTATAATCACATAGAAGATTCTATACTTATTTATATTGGGACCCTTTTTCCTCCCTTTTGTGAATTGTCTGCAGACTATTATGTGGGCTATTCAATTTGCACGGAGTAATATCCTATTTGGTCTCGTGTTTTTATTTTACACATGGTGTTTGAGGAAATGTCCTCCAATGGGCTCTTTGGTGGTGGGTGGTAGTTTTTTTCATTAGCATGTCAAAGTAAAATAAAAGACAATCTGATGGAAGTCTTTTGTTGGTAACCTTTTTCTACACTAATACCTGAATTAGGTTGAGATCATATGGATGTTGCTTTTTCTACTTAATATTACATTAGAAGATGGCACATACTAATTTATGTTGAGATTGACACCATGAGATGTTTATATCTCATTGGCTATGGAAATTGAGATATGACATTTGAGCATGTCAGAGATGATTCTTGGGTTCTCTAAGGGGGTCTCACAAAGTTTGAGAATTCTCATGGGGAATTGTACTCTTTTGTTCATAAAAAGTGTTGGTTGTTTGATTAGCTAGAATTTAGACTACCTCTTGGTGAAAGAAGTTCTTATTTGCTAATGATAACTACGAAGTCACATCTTGGTGTATTGGTTAGAAATTCTACTCTTATGAAGGGTGCAACATGGCATTTTTCTAGGACTGTTCTAAATATGTTAGCAATCCTTTCTCCTATCAAACTTAAGAATTGATGAAATATTAATACAAACACTTGCTTAACAGTGGTCTGTCTTTTACCAGTCAAGTGTTTTTAATGGTTGTTGTGAGTAATAAGATTAAACCAAGGTCAATGCTTCATTGGACCAAAATGTATTCTTAGCTCTCATGGTTTTTTAAAATTGTTATAGTAAATTATATGCAATTTTAAAAAGGCATCTGATGCAGGAGCAAGAGCATCTGTGTCATGATGTTTGAATTACAATCAAAATCAGCAGCAAGCAGTAATGCATAAGTTAGTTACAAAAAAACTAAGCATGTGCTAGTTACAACTTACAACTGTAACTAATTCTGTTACAGTAGTTAATTACAACAGTAATCACTTAGCAATGCTTGGCTGCTTGTGTGGCTAGTAGTATAAAATAGCTGTAATTCCAATTGTAAATCAGTTTTATTGATAAATAAGAATTTACTTTAGCCTTGAGTGCTAATATTTAGAGATGAGCTCTCTACGCAGAGGTGTTGTCCACCTATAAACTTCTCTAAGCATCATCGTCATAACCCTATGATGATTGGTTCTTATTATTTATTCCCAAAAAATGGAACTATAATGACTGGTACAACTTTCTTTGTTTCTTTTCCATTTTTTATTTTTTAATGAGAGATTTTTTTTTTCATTGATCGAATGATTTGCTCTAATGCAATATCAGAGTTACACTAATGGAGAGAGATGATTTAGTGTCTCTATAAGTGGATGAGATTGTAGAACATATATAATATCAAGGTGTTGGCTTCATTATATGCACGCTTTTCACCTATATTTTAAATGCTAGGAGATGGAAAAAGGAAGTAGAGCTTCTTAATGACATAACCACTTCAAACCAAATATTACATGATACACAATCTCAATGAGGAGGCCAGCACAGTTCCTATGTCTATCACATGCCTGATTTTATATATAAAGAATAAATCCTATCAATCTGTTTATATATGTATTTGCAAGTTTGTGTGAGCAACAAGAAATAGAAATATACAACAAGTGAAGGTTCAGACAAAGAATGACATTTTTGTTTGACAACCTTGGACAAGATATGCTTATAGTGGGAAGGAAAAGTTTTGAAGAGTAAATTTCATTTGTGGGTCAATATTTGGTGGGAAGCATAACAAATGTGTCATTTTTCCAACATATGTCAGCTTGGTTGCTGAAGCTCTAGAAAGAAGAAACCAGGACTGGTAAAAAAAACCCTCCCCCACTCCCCAACTCTCTCTTTCAATAAATCATATTCTCAACCCCTTGGCTCCTCATAAGTAACCAGCTAGTCCTCCATTTATAGCCACAGGGTACTTAGAAGTGGTAATCCACTCCCTCACCCAAATTACATATCCTTAGGGAAAACCCACAACCTGAAGGCACTAAAAAAATAAACCACCATTCCACTAAATCATAAGCTTTCCTAATGTCCACCTTAATGGTACACCTGACTTGGCCCTTTTCTCTATCCTAGTTCTTAATAATTTTATGAGCTAATAGCATAGTTTCAGCTATATTCCTGCCAGGTACAAAGGCAATTTGGTTGGGGACTTGGGGCTAATAATATCATTCAAGCATGCTCTAAGTCTAGTAGCCAAGATCTTTGTGATTCACTTATAAGTGATAATGTAACAAGAAATTGGTCTACAAACCCCCCATGCTTAAAGGATTGCTTACTTTAGGGACAAGAATAACAATTGTTGCATTCACCTCATCAAATAGCTTACCTGAATTGAAGAATGATTAGTTGGCATGGACATCTGATTGAATAACAGGCCAAACCTTCTTGTAAAAACAAGTTGTGAACCCATCAAGTCCAGGGCCAATCTCTCCATACAAAGAAAGCATCTCCATGCTTGAGACTGCCCTATCAAATTTTCTGTCTGATCTGCTGCAATTTGGAAGTCTAAAACCTGCTGAAAGTTTCCCCATATTTCTTGAGACAGATACCCCTTAGAGGTGCCTAACAAATTTTGATAATAGTATCCCCACAAATAATTGTTTTATCTGTTGAGTATCTGTTATCCTATTCCCAGAGCATCCTTCAGACAAAGTTTTTAGTATTGTTATCCTCTAACAACTTGATGAAAGAATGTAGTATTGTTATCCTCTAAATTGAGCCAACTATTTCTAGATTGTTGTTTCATAAGAGCCTCCTCTGCTGCTATTCTCAGACAATTATACTCATGCAGGCATTCCATTTATAATGTTTAGTCCTGTTCCTTATATATTTCTTTCCTTTACAGTTTTACTCCTCAGTACATTTTCCCCTCCAAAAAAGCATTCTCCAATCTTGAATTGCAGCATCATCTGGTTGGGCCGCAAAATTCACAGTATTCTCTTTGGGTCCACCTAGTGCAGAAGGCCCAACAATGTTAATCCCATTCTTGCCCAAAATTTAAATCTTCTTTAGCCTTTCCATTCTGACTTATATCCACAATCTCAGCCCAATTGTGAATTTTACCAAGTGTACCATCCTCTAATAATTTGGCTAGTTGAGTTATCTAGGTATAATTGAATGTACTCCTAGGTAATCTTTAAAACCTTGCTGTGTGAAGAGACTGCTTCAAATCTTGTTTGAAGAATGTCTTTGTTACATTACACTTCTGAAATTTCAAGGTTAAAAACATTTCTTGTGACTTACCCGTACTTGTGTTCAGAAAACCATGCTTTTGTTTATTTTTGCTGGGTTAATTTTTAAGCATTCCAGTACTGTCCAATTGTGTTATTAATTTTTTTTTAAATGATGCAGTATGTTATGCCTATACCGATCATCTAACTCTGTCCTCTTTTTTCCCTACCCAATTCTTATGTTCATATTTGTGTCAGTCTCCTGATGACTGAAATTTCCATACAATATTTGCCACCATGAGACAGAGTGCTTGGCCTCTCTTGAGATTCTCTACTTGCTTCTCATCGTTGTTAAATGGCTTATATTCATTTTTCATTATATTTATTAAGTTTTGTGGTAGGTTGATGTCCTTTCCTTCTTTCTTTAGCCATCTATCTAGGTTCTCATTTCTAAGTCCTTTATTACATATAAATGCAATGCAGGATCTTTGGAGGAAGCTTCCAGTTACTCAGACCCTATTACCAAGGCATAATACCTTGCAGTTAAGCTTGACAAGAGACACTACAAAAGAACTTGGCATTGGAAAGTAAATAGTTGCTGAACGGGTATAACTATAAGAGAGGTAGTAATGAGTTCCTACTTGTCTATACTCTTTTTGTATTTTGAGTATGTGAATCCTGTTTAGAGTTGGTCTCTTACCCCATCTTTTTTCTATGTACTTGCAGTTTTGAAATTATGTATATCTAGCAAGTTTAGTATAGCAATCCCAAACACACCAAGCCTAAAAGCTTTTTAAAAAGGATCACGGCTTAGTTAATGCCAATAAGTCATTTTCTTTTTCTTTATTGAATTAAGGAATAACAATAGAAACAAATGAAGAATTTTGAGTCCTTAATGATTATGTAGGAAAGAAAGCCCATGGAGAGAAAGGGGGTGAGGTGGGGGGTGGTGTAAAGTCACTCTTAGGCTCAATTTATAATAGGGAATGCTTCTGGCTTCTAGACTCTAACTGGAGTTAAAGTCATGTTGTAGCTCAATTGGATAAAAATTAGTGTGGCTGTATCCATATAGTGTCATAATTGATTCCCCCCATTTTGTTTTTCTCAATTAAAAAGGCCTTGTAGTTACAATAATTACTTGACACATGCTCTAAAGAATTACTATTACAATAACAATAATTACAATGCAATGAAAATGATGGTGTTTACTTCTTTATTAGGCCACCATAATATATAGTCTTGAATATATCAATACCATTTGGGTATCCAAGCTGCCAAACCAAAAAATCTTGCTCTGGAAGCCAAACTTTGCTGGAGGTACAAATCTAGTCCTAATGCTAAATGGGTAGAGGTCCTAAACCACAAATACTCCTCAAACACAAACCCCAAAAGACAAAACTAATCCAGAACCTGGAAAGCAATCAAAACTTGGTGAAAGCATATTTGATAAAGGCGCTAGGTAGCTTCTAGGAAACAACAGTATGCTCTCCTTTTGGCACGATAAATGGCTAAAAGATGGTACTTTGAGAAGCCTATTTCAAGGTCCTCTCTCCAGAGAGGAAGATAATATTGTTGTTTCTTTAGTATCAATGGTGAATGGAATCTCAGTGGAATTTCCATGGTCCTTCCCACTCACCTACACCAGCTAGTTAAAGCCACTCCCTGCAGGAAATTTTCTTAAGCCAGTGACAAGCTTGGATGGATTTCTTCTACTAATGGTTCCTTTGATCCTCAAAATGCCTACAAGATGGCCACAGCTAATCCCCATATACTTTCCAATTTCTCTGTTTATTGGATACACCCTTCCAAAAATTCAGCTTTTTGTTTGGAAATGCTCGCAAAATAGTTTACCTGTCAAACAAATACAGATGCATAGAGGCAATTTGAAATCTGATACATGTGACATTTGTAACACTAGCAGTGAGAGCATAGCCCATATCCTTAGGCATTTTTCGTTGTAGTTCAACTTCAATTTGCTTCTACTTCTAATAACTTGGTAAAATCTAGCAATGTGCATGTGCCATATCACTCCTTCGTGCCATGTCACCATGCCATGTCAACATCTTCCATGTATTGCATTAGACTCCTACATCAAGCTTTTTGGCTAAACTCTGGGGTTGACCATCTCGATGATCATTTCTTTAACTCTGATATTCTGACTCTGAGTTGGCTAAAATACAATGCTTGTGATAAGATGAATGTTGATCTGAAGCATTACAATTGGGGAAATTATTTCTTGTTTGGCATTTGGTATTTATGGATCCAAAGAAACAAACTCAGCTTCAACAATAAAAACATAACCCTGCTCTTCACAGTGTTGTGAAAAAGCAAGTGCTGGAATTTATCTGCTGTCTAGGACAGCAACCATCAAAATAACTCTTGTATCAGACAAGTCAGGTGGGACTTACTCAATCTCAATTGGGTTAAACTAAACTCAGATGGCTCTTCCTTTGGAAATCCGAGGACTGGCACTGGCAATGGGGGTTTAATAAGAGATGACCAAGGGAATTGGCTCAAGAGTTATTCTAGAGCCACAGGACACACCACTAGCACAATTCCTTTTTTCTTTTTCTTTTTCTTTTTTCCTTTTTTTTTTTTTTTTTTATGTAGTATTTGAATGTTACCAATGATTTTTTAAGGTTTTTTTTAAAGAGTTGGTTGTACCATTTTTTTAACAATTAATTCAAGCACACATTTGAAACTGAGCAATATTAGAGAAAATGTTTTCACAAATTGTTAAAGTGACAAGTTATCATTGGAGTAATATCACATTTATCTAGATGTATCATTAACATTATTTTTACTATGCACTAATCTTAGCAAAATTCATATCGACACTAGTACAAAAATTTGAGTCACCAAATTTATTGTTTGAAATTTGGTTCAAAGTGCCAAATCCCTTCGTTTAGAAATTTGAAGGGAGTCGGTTTCAAAAGAAAAAGAAAATTGAATGGAAGCTATGATTGAAGGGCCTACACAGCTATTGAGTCTTATATGGACTATGGCTATGACTGTTTATGGAAGGGATAAAGTGGACTAGAACTCGGTGAGCTAGCCCAAGTATCAAAGTGGCTGAACCACCCTTTTAATTTGTAATATCTAAACACAAATGTCAATGGCCCCAAACTCCAACCACCCTTCATAGTAATATGCTTGGGCACAAGATTTCTGGCTAGAAATGGACTATATTATAAGTTAAAACTCTATTAGACTCATCTAAAGCAAATGTGTAAAACTTTGCAGTAGGCACATTGACGTACAAGCCATTAGTTATTCAATCTGCTAGACCAATCCAAATACTTTGGAAGAGTTACTCTATATAATCTCATATTCCCTTCACCCTAAGTAGCTAAATCAAACGGGTTAAATAAACCACAGGAGACAAAAGTAATTCCTTTGCTACTATTGTTCCTTTATTTATTTTTGTAGTATTTAAATGTTAATAATGATTTTTTTTTTTTAAGTTTTTCTGATGTTCATCCTGTACACAAGTTATTGGGTCGGTCATAACATTTTTTTTTTCCAAATTAATTCAAGCGCACATATGAAATTGAGTACTAGAGAAAAAAATTTCACAACTTGTTAAGCTGAAAAATTATAATTTGAGTAATATCATTTTCAAATTGATTCATCATTAACACTACTTTTATTATGTGCTAATCTTAGAAAAATTTGCCAAAAGCCTTGTATCTGAATTGACACCTCCCCATGCACAAAGTGCTTGGGGGTCTAGGGGGAAAGGGTTCGAATTGCGGGGTTAGTAGCATATTATAATTATTTTTTCAAAAAAAAAAAATCTTAGAAAAATTCACATCAACAATTGTAAAAAATTTGCATTGCCAAATTTATTGTTTAGAATATGGTTTTAAGTGCCAAACCCCTTTGTTTAGAAATTTGAAGGAAACCGTGGGTTCCAGTTAACTCAACTGGTAAAGTCTTTGATGGATGAATAAAAGATTTGGGGTTTAATACCCGCCTATACCAAAAACCTATTGGTGTTTTGATCTAATGATAAAAAACTATCATCAGGAGTGAACACAACAAGTTTAAACTCTCTCTCTCTCTCTCTCTCTCTCTCTCTCTCTCTATATATATATATATATATATTGTAGGAAGTTTTTTTTTTAATAAAAAAAAAAAAAATTGAAGGAAGCTTGTTTCAAAAGAAAAAGAAAATTGAAAGGAAGTTATGGTTGAAGGGGCTTACATAGCTATTGAGTCTTATATGGGCTGTGGCTACTACTCTTTAGCCTAGAGAGTGAGAAATATGGAAGGGATAAAATGGACTGAAACTTGGTGAGCTAGGCCTAAAAGTTCAATATCCAGAAGTTTCTTAGTCACAGGATTTTTGGCTAGTAATGGGCTACACCTCCTTATAACTTAAAACTTTTTTAGACTCTTCTAAGCAAAATCTGGAAAATTTTGCGGAAGGCCAATTGACTCTTTATCTCATATTCCCTTTACCTTCGTCTACCTTCTATTGGAGGCCCAACAATGGCCATTCTGGCCCGGTCTAACTCCTCTAGCTCAGAATTGATGGTTATCCCTTACAATTTTAGAAGTTCTAAGTCCACAACATTTTCTTAAAAAATCATATATGATAAGTTGTTAATGGTTCTAATTTAAATCTACAACTTAAATTACTTTTTCACCCACCCATAGCAACTCACCACTTAAAATTTGTTGTGAAAATGTTGTGGAGATACTCTTGTCCAATTCTCATGCCATATCAGCAAAGTCTATATGTGGTGGGTCACACAAAAGTGTAGATCTTACTTCTTATCATATTTATTTGATTAATAAATCACTAATCCATGTGATGCATAGGCAAATTATGTCATAAAAGTGATTTGATCATGTCATGAATTAATTAGATCAATTTTGATAGACTCCAAAGTTAGTGATTTTAACATATTCTTAGTTTAGATTTTTATGGTATCTCTAGTGCCTTTTGTGGCTATAATTTTTTTTTAAAAATAAATAAGAAAGAATTTCAGTTCATGTTGATTATTCTTTATCATTAAATTAAGATATCAATTAATTTTTTGTGTACCAAATCTCTTGTTTGATGACAAAATCCTTTTATTAGTTGAGCTATCTAGAATCTCGTTCATGGCTATAATACTTGATATATAGTTATTTTTCAATATGATGGAAATTAAAGACAATTTTAACAAAATTGCTGCGATATGTGATCACAAAGTTGCCTTGCTAAAATAACAAAAACAAAAGTTTCCTGTAATGGAGATTTATCTCAAATTTTATTTTGCAGTATTATAGCACTCGCATTAGTGCTTGTATAATAAAAAAAATATCACATTTTATTCAACATAAACGAAAAATTTGCCTACATCAAGTTATGCAAAGTTATATAAAGATACATGGTTTCTATAGTAACTATGTAAATTTTACACTAACACAACTCATTTTGCATTTAGTTTTTATTCTTTCTTTATGCATCTCGAGGACAATAAGAGAGAGGGGATGGTATTGTTGTGTGTAAAGAAAGAGAAATAATTATAAAAAAATAAGAAAATTTTTATATTATAATGAAATGTAGTGTAAAATAAATAATCTGATATAGGGTATTTTAAAAAGTGAGTATCTAAAAAAAAAAAGTATGTTCTTATATTAAAATAAACAATTTTCTTTGGACAAGATGATGTGATCGAATGCTCTTACTCTTAGTATTAGATAATGGAGTCCATAAATATTGAGCTTGATAATCATGTTATTTTCTGAAGGAAACAATAAAGCATAGCAGATCGCATGTGAGATCACAAGAAGATCGAGATACTTACTAATCAAAAAATCTGATTAGGCTAATGGTTTCAATTTAAATAATTGCATGCTAGGAATATTCTTGACCTTCCCGAATAAAAATTACATTATTTGACTAATTGTAATTTGTAAAACACCAGGCTCTATCAAAGGCCAAAAATTGCTTGATATTTCAACTATCACATGTCTGAGTACCATATATAATGATCAAATCCTTGTAATTATGTTAATTGAGTTCAAGGTCGATTGTTTCTTGCTAAAAAGGAATTACTATTATAATAAGAATGATTTCAAGGCAATGAAAATGATGATGATTACTTGTTTATTAGGCCACCATTCAGAATTACTTCTTTTTTAATTACGTAGATCTCTTTGCATTTGGTAGCAATATTTGGTACTTAGATAAAGTCAATACTATTAGTATAGCTGTAACGTGAAGTATTGCATATACTTTACAAAGGAAAAGAAGCATCACGTGTGATTACTGATTATGCCTTGCTTGAGATATGTAGCATTAGCATTACTTTAATGAAGTAATCTTAGTCTTAGAGCAATTACATCAGCTTGTGCATAAGATTTCATCTATTTTACACTTAAAACCTACTTTTTCTATTTACACCATCACTTTTACAAAACATTCACATCAGTTTATCTATTTTACAAGATATTTCAATAAAATATTCATTCTTCTCAATTTTTTTATTATCTCTCAACTACCTTTTGCATACGCGTGCTCTCTCTCTCTCTCTCTCTCTCTCTCTCTCTCTCTCTACCCATTTTTTCTGATTTGTTGCTTTCTCTCTCTATACCCATTTCTGAACACAGATCACCTCTCTCTCCCTCTCTCTCTCTCTCTCTCTCTCTCTCTCTCTCTCAAAAACTACCAACCCAAATAATCACAAAAAACATGGCATCGAGATTCACAGGTGGTGGAGCCCCAGACTTCTTCACCGGCTGATCCACGAACCAAGCTCCATAACCCTCTTACCGATCCAACCTCCCCGGTCTTTTTCTGGACCCATCGACCCAAATCGCTCGCCATCAACAACAACTACAATAGCAACCATAATAACCACATACAATAATCAGAAAAAGAACTCTCTCTGACTACCAAGCCCACCTATTTCAAAACAACCAAGCTGGGCTCAATGGCTTTTTCTACTGCTCTGTTAAGCCTCGCACTTTTCAACACAACTCTCCAATGTTGTCGCTCTCACCCACAAGCACCAATCGTTCCAGTCAAGCACCGATCTATCTCTTTGTTGGTTTGTCTTTGTGGGTTTGTTTGTGTGTGGGTGTGTTTGTGTATCTCTGTGTTGATTTGTTTGTGTGGATGTGTTTGTGTGTGAGTGTGTTTGTGTGCATCTGAGGAAAAAGAAGACGAGAATAAGAGAAGTCACTGAGTTTGTTGTGCACGGAGAAGAGAGAAAAAAAAAAGGTGCGAACGTGAAATTAATAAAATAATAAATACATATGCTACAGTAATCGTGCATATATGCACGGTTACTATAGCAATTATGTATTTATACACAAGTTTACACCCACTGATGTGGGTGATTTTTTGCTCAAATTGTGTAAGAGCATCCACAGCAGCTGTGGCAAAAATTATGCAATTTTGCCACACCAAAGACCTACTTTATTATTTTACTACATTATTTTACAACATTTCATTTATCAGATGTTTTATCATTCAATTATATACATTAAAATAATATATACTACACATTAAAATAATATATTATCTCCTCCCTCTCATTATCATCAACAACAGCACATCCACCACTGCTGTAACAACAACCACCAACAACCATTGCCGCAACAACACTGACCAGCCACCACTGGCACAACCACCACTTCACCACCACACATGCCCAGCAAGGTAGCAACCACCACCACCCCACCATCACACACACCCCAGCAAGGCAAAAACCACCAAAAAAAAAAAAAACCCAGCAAATACCAATCACCAAGCACAACCACTACCCAAATGCCAAACCACCATCGATTCAACACTGATTCAGCACCGATTCAAACAAACAAATAGCCAGCGATTCAAACAGACAAACATAGCCACCGATTCGTCATTTCATCAAACAAACACCAACAACAACCTTCACCGATCTAGATCATCCATAGCAACCTTCATCAACCTTCACCCATCCCAAATCTCACACCCACAACGCCGACCCAAAACCCACATCAATGCTGACCCAAAACCCACATTGGCGATGACGATGGCTCGTGCGCCGTGAGCGGCAAACTTGTCGCCCATGCTGCTTACGCCTCAGGTGATAATGGCCACCGTTAAACTGATCTTAAATTAAAGGGAAAAGAGAGAACAAAGGGTTGGTGGCTGAGAAGAGAGGGAACTAGTGAGAGAGAACAGAGGTGAGAGAGTAGAGAAAAGAATAAAGTGAAGAGAGTGGAGAGAGAAAAGAGAATAAAAAATGATTAAAATTATACCATTCTGATTTCGTATCGTTGCAAATTTGCAATGGTACTGTTCACATATTACAAAAATTATAAGATTTGGCACATCTGATATTTGGTGTTTTTTGTGTTTGGTGTGGCAAATGTACTAAATATTTGACATTTGACACATTTACCACACCTGCTGTGAATACTCTAAAAGTAGTTACTTTTTTCATTTTGCACAAGCTGATGTAATTGTTTTGTCCCTTTCTCTTTATCAGGCCACAAAGCATAAATTTTATATTTATTCTCCTTTTTTATTATTTAAATTTTCTCAATGATTATTAAAGTTTTATTGATGTTCATCCTGCACATTGAGTTATAGGGTTGGATTTGGTTGGGCTCTTTTTATTCTTTGCTAAAAACCCTGATCGGTATCAATTGTATCATTTTCTCCCAATTAATTTCAGTGCACATTTGAAATTGAAAAATTCTATAGTCACAATTTTTTTAGGGGAATAGTTACCTACTTCCAAAATTTGTTAAGAGCACTCACAATAAAAGATATATAGTTGCTATAATACTATTTTAGCAGCTAATATCAAAATGCAAGCTACGGCAAAGTTGCTATGTCTAAAAAAAAAATTAGAAACAGAGCTACAGTGGGCTGTCAAACATAACAGCTCACTGTAGCTCAAAACTTATAAAATATATATATATATATATTTATTTATTTATATCTTTCTCTCTCCTCTCCTCTTCAATTTTTTTTTTCCTTTTTTTTCTTTCTCTTTCTTCTCTGACCATCCATTTCTCTCAAAAATTTCTCTCTCTTTCTTCTCCATGTCTCTGCCTACCTCCTCTTCCTTTCTTTTTTTTTTTTTTTAAGCTGTGGCCGAAAATATCACACTCTCTTTCTTTGATTTTTTTTCTTTCTTGCAATTTTTTTTCTCTCTTTTGTGGTGGTGATGGGTTCTGTGTTAGTTGTGGGTGGGGTGGTTATGGGTTTTGTGGCCGGTTGTAGGTGTTGTTGTGATGGGTTTTGTGGGTTTCGTGGGTTTTTTTTTTTTTTTTCCAGCTGGTAGTGATGGTGATCGTCGGTGATATCACCATCGATGGTGGTTTGTGGGTCGGTGATATATGGGTTCTCTTTCCTTTTCACCGGTGGATCGTGGTGGTGGTAGATGGTGGATTACGGCTGAGATTTGGTCCAATTTTGGAATCGTGGCTGGATCGCAGCTGATAATTTTTGGTTTTATTTGGGTCTTTAGCTGATCTAGTGGTTTTTGTTGATTTGGTGGGTTTTGGGTTTTGATTTGGGTTGAGTTTGTGGGTGGTGGTGCTGTGGCAGTGGGTGTGGGCGTGAGCGGTGTTGGCTGGTGGCAGTGGGTTTTTGATGGGGGTGGTAGGTGGCGGTGTCTGTTGTGGTGAAGGTGGGTTTTGGTTGTTTTCGTTTGGAAAAAGAGAAATACACAGAAAAAGAGAGGGGAAGAAAGAGAGAGGAAGGGATGAGATTGATAATAAAAAAGAATTAAAAAAATAAAATTTTAATAAAGTGGTAGAAAATATAAAATCTTTGTTGTAAGAGTATTTACAGCAGTGAATCTAAAATTTTAGCTATTTAACTACACAAAAAGTCATTTTATCTATTTTACCTACACACATGTTGCAGCAGTGGATCTATTTTAACTTTCACCACAATAAAATAATATAAATATCACAATAAAATAATATAGTCCTATAATAAAATAATATATCCTCTGCCCAAAAAACATCACAACAACAACCACAACCACCTCTGCCACAGTCACAACTGCCGCCACAACCACCACCACCACTGGCCACAATCACCACTCTACTTTGGCAACCACAACACAACATAGAAAAAAAAAAAAAAAAACAAAAAAACAAAACACAGCCACAATCACAACCCCATAACCACCCGTCACCACAAACCCTCAAACCCAACCTAGCAACTGAAACTTAAAAGGCACCACCAAAATCAACTATCAAACCCAACCTCAACAACCGCCAAAACCAACTTTCAAATCCAACTCCAGTAACCGAAACTCAAAGGCACCATTGAAACCAAGTCTAGCACCACCAATCCAAACCCAATCCCTAGCAATTAATACTACAAGCTACCATTGAACAGCCCGAACCTCAATACCACCAAAACGATTCAACCCATAAGCACCGATTCAAAGCCATAACCACCATCGATTCAACACCAATTCAAAGCCACAAGAACACTGATTTAGGCGTGAATCGGCGTGGATCGGCAGCTTGGGGCTTGGGTCGGTGACGTTGAGGTCAGCGGAGGCGTGGGTCGGAGACGTTGAGAGAGAAAGAGGCGAGAGTGACTGAGAGAGAGAGAAAGAGGCGAGAGTGACTGAGAGAGAGAGAGAGAGGCATGGATTGGGCGATGGGGCTTGAGGGTGGGTCGGTGAGCTGGCTCGGTGGAATAGATCGGCGATGAGGGAGCCGGCTGGCGAGCTAAGGGATGATGGAGGCGAGGGAGCTGGCCGGCTAGCTAGAGAGAAAAAAAAATTGAGGAAGAAAGAAGAAAGAAGAGAAGCCGGAGAGAGAGAGAATAAGAAATGTTTATTTAATGGGAGAAGAGAGAGAAACGTAATAAAAAAAATATTTTTTTTTTAGATGTGAGCTACAGTGCACATCTAAAGATAGATGTGCACTGTAGCAGATCATCTAAAATTTTAACTTTTGCCTCCACTGCTGTAGTGTATTTTTTGTGTTTGTAGAGCTAAATTTTAGCAATATAGCATTATAGCTACACTGCTGTGAATGCTAAAGGGTATTAAAAAGTAGGTTATTAGAATGGATAAAGTAATGTTTAGATGCGTTACTATGAATGCTCTAAGGTGGTAAGTTATTGTAGGAACAATATCATTTTCTTATTAACTGTAACTTCATTTTTATGATACATTTATCACAACAAACAACATCAATAATTTTTTTTTTTTTTAATATTGTAAAATTTGTTTGGATCTTTTGACTTATCATATGCTAAACCCCTTCAAAATAATAAGTTAGAAAAGAAGTTAAGTGCGAACATAAAAATTGAGCCTTACATTGGCCATCATTGTTTAGCCTAGAGAGTGAGAAACTATATGAGAAGAGTGAAGTAAGCTGAAAAACTATACATGAGCTATCACTAATTTGAAGTTTTGAAACACCTTATTACAAATGTCCATGGACCCAAATTTTAACCATCATTTCTATAGTTGGGTGCTTAGTGTGCTTGAAAGTTCAATATGAAGAAGGGCGCATGATTTTTGGCTAGGAATCACCTACAACTCTTATAAGTTAAAAAAACTCTTTTAATCTCCTTAAGCAAGATGAGGAAAATTTAGTAGGAGGTCCACATGAAATTTCCAAAATACAATTTTGAGAAATTTCCACCTCAAAATTCATCATACTCAAGAGATAGAACTTTATGTGTGTACAAAATCTCATACATAAATGAGAAACTAACATTTTAGCATGAACAATTTTAGAAAAAATTAAAATAGAAAAAGGAAATGGTAGTAGGAAGTCATGACATGGATAAGTAAGATTAAAAAATATAAAAGATTAGATAAAAGAGAAAGAAAAGTATATAACTCTAAGTTGTTGGCAAGCTTGAATATATTTCTTGCTTTTTTGTATTTTTGTTCTTTCTTTGTTTCCTTTTCTTTTGAGTTGGAGAGGGAATATATTTTTTGATGCGATAGGATACACCATATATATTAGAAGTTATTAATGAGCTCTTCATGACATTAGTTCTAACAATATCGAAATTAAGGCTAACTTGGAGGCTTTCCTAGGTGTGTTTTGAAGCCAAAATTGAATTCTTCTTGCTGTAAGTATTAGTAGTTATTTTTTCAAACTTATTCATATATACACATGTTTTTCTATTATTATTCATAAACAGTAAGTTGCTATACTTGCTTAAAATTTGTCGTATAGATATTAAATGTAGTAAATTTTTATTGCATTTGAGTTAATACTATATTTTTGTGAGATATTACTGCTAAATAGTTTGGTTTATGTTACTATATTTTTGGATCCATGCTTTTACCATTTAATCAGTATGGTTAGCCATTTAGTATATTTAAAAAACCAAAAAAACAAAACCATAAGAGTTTTTTTTTTTTTTTTTTTTTTTTGAGAAGGAAAACCATAAGAGTTCTTTACAGATTTGTGAGTTTTTAATGCCTAATCACCTTGATATTAAAAAAAATATATAATAGACCACCTTAATATTTGGTAAGTATATGATCGTTGTAGCAAATAAAATTATTCCAACTATGGGTTTAGCAAACTATTAATACTTTTTAATGAATGGTAAGAATTGACATAAGCGGAAAAAAATAAATAAGAAAAAAAGTTTTTAAGTCTGAATAATTGGGGGAAGAATTAAAGACATGGTTGGAACTTTTGTTGTTAAATTATACTTATGATTTATTTTTAACTTTTTAGGTGCGTTTCCTTTAAATGAAAAATCATATTTAAAAAAAGAAAAAAAATACAATTTTAAAAAAATTAGTCTCCCGTTGGGTCACATCCATGCCTCTTAAACAATGAGGGCCAAATCCAATTTTCATTCAAAATCCAATCTTCTTTACTTGCTTCTTAGACACAAAATCGAACACCTATTTCTCTTTCTTTGTTTCTTTTCATCTATATATGATATATAGATTTGGATTCAGCTTACCAGCCCTGTTGGATTGAGTCATGCTTTTCTTTTTCTCTAAACAAATTAGATGTTATTTTGTTTGTGACTCTGTGCATGTGATACAAGAAGATGGAGCAACAACAGCAACTTCTACATTTTTGCAATTCAAAGCATCCCTTGGTCTTCATTCCAGACTACAGAGATGGAGGTACTTGTCGTGGTTGCCAAGAATCAATTTGTACAACCAGGTAAAGCTCATAATTTTAATTTTTTTTTGCAGTACATGTATATTATTTTGTTGCAATCATAATTATTAGTTATACCTAGCTTACAAATTCTTTGAAAGTATATGGAATTTCTTAGAAGTAATTGTTAGTAAAAATGCGAGGCTGGACTTTTCTTCTAATAGACGTCGACTGTTTTTCTTAATTAATTCCCAATATACCAAAAATAGCAACTTTCATACATTCCAAGTAGAGAGAAATCCTCTTAAATGGAGGTGCAGTTGTGGTCATCAAAATAGCTCCTGAAATGAAGAAGATAAG
Organism: Quercus variabilis; assembly: GCA_030445155.1. Lineage (NCBI taxonomy): Eukaryota > Viridiplantae > Streptophyta > Magnoliopsida > Fagales > Fagaceae > Quercus > Quercus variabilis. Next base: position 8,424,949 of record CP129447.1, read on the forward strand.
TTTCAAAGACATGTGAAATGGAAAGTTATGTATAGTGATATGATGCATTGTTTCATCCATTCATTGTGTCTATATAGTATTTTTATAACTAGACATAACAAGTGGAATTTAACTGAGATTTTACGTTGTGTTTACTCATGATGAAACTAAGAAGCCCACCAGTTGAAAAACATTTTGTAATTCAGCAATGTTTTAATTTTTGCAAATGATGATAGCATGCTGTTGTGTAATCTTTTAGTTTTCAATTATATATCTAATTAGTGGGCTCCCAAGGTGCCAAAGCTGATTAAAATTGAAATGCTAGTGTAGCTCATGGATTCATCTTATAAACTCATTATGTTGCAACAATCCAGGCTGGAATTAGAGAGTGCTTAAAACGACAATTCCAGTTTTTCAAGTTTGATGTTTGTGGATAATAATGATGGGTCATAGTCATACACTGATTATTATCTAGTTACGTATGTTGGCACTTTTAAGAAGGTGTGTTTGTCTTTGATTGAAAAGTTTATCACAGAGGAGTTCAGAGGAACAATGGAAGAAGTAGGGGAAACGGTATGAACATTATCACTTGAAGTGGAATACTTTGAAGAGAGAACAGAAAATGCTTATACTGGATCTAAGTAATGCGGTTGATCAACATAAAAATAATAGAACAAGAACTATACTTGTCTTAAGTATTTCTTCTTAGTAGAGTCCTTCAAGTTTGGATGCTATAATAGCTTAGATACTTGAAGGCCAGCTTTGCGGAGAGAGTGGTGAAGATGGGTAGTGATTTGATAAAAACCTTAAAGATAGAGGAGTTGGATAAAAATACAAGAAAAAACAATGTTAAAGAATCGTACTTGCCAATGACTTATAGCTCAATTTTAGTGGTAGATAGATGTCCCTCGTGATGCTCCCATGATGAGGCACAGGACCCTGCAGTTGGCTGAGCGCATTCATCTACCGCTCACGCTCACTTATCATTTTGTTCCTCAAGGACATGCGCATGGACATGATCACCAATAGCAGACCATAACATTTCCTAGCAATTGCTCTTGTAACAATAGTAATATATTCTAGCTCAAACTCATCTCCTGCATTCTATACAAACATGTTCCAAGCCTCTTCTTCATTCAGAAATATTTCCATGACATTCGGATTCATTTGCCTACACACTTCATTTGCTTACAGTTGGCATGGCCATCATCTTGTGGAATCCCCACCATGTCAAAATCAATCTTGTTGGGACAGAATTTCACAATGGTAGTGTATAAACTGAATGGCATGGTCCTCAAATGCCAGTAGAAACCAAGGGCATGAGATCAGAAATCATAACAATGTCAGCCCAAAAAGGAGGACTTGGCATGAGATCATAAATAATAGAGACAACTTAAGAATGGAGGCTCAACTCAAGTTTTAAATACTAACAAAGAAAGGCAAGAAAATGGAGAATCATTTTGAAGATGACGGTGGTGAACTTGATTACAGGTATGTTCCTTTTTTGCTTTAAGTGGTTTGTGGGGCGTCCAAAATGAAGTTACTGAGCTTAGTAGTATTGATTGGCTTGGTATCTAGTAGAAATGTCAAATTGAATAAAGTGAATATATTATTACGTTGTTAGTAAGCACTTTTTTTAGACACTTTTTTCCTCCATTTTGTGAAAATAGTTTGCAGACTATTATGTGGGCCATTTAATTCTCAAGGCGTGATATCCAATATGGCCATTTAATTGAGATGACCCATTGGACACAAGGTGTTTGAGGAAATGCCCTTCGCTGGGCTCTTTGGTGGTGGGTGATAGCTTATTTTGTTAGCTTGTCAAAGTATTCACAAATAAAGGATCAGCTTGATGGAACTATTTTGATGGTAACCTTTTTCTACACTAATACTTGAATTAGGTAGAGATCGTTTGAATTTTTCTTTTTCTACTTAATATTACATTAGAAGAGGGCGCATGCTAATTTGTGTTGAGATTGACACCGTAAGACGTTTATATGTCCATTAGCTATGGAAATTGAGATATGAAATTGGAGCATGTGAGAGATGATTCTTGGGTTCTCTAAGGGGATCTCACAAAGTGAGCATTTACATTGGGACTTGTACTTTTTCGTTGATATAAAATGGCAGTTGTTTGATTAGCTAGAATTTAGATTGCTTCCTGCTGAATGAAGTTCTTATCTGCTAATAATAACTACAGAATCACATCTTGGTGTATTGGTTAGGACTTGTACTCTTTTGAAGGGTGCAATGTGGGTTTTTTTCTAGGACTGTTCTAAATATGTTAGCAATCCTTTCTCCTATCAAACTTAAGAATTGATGAATTATTCATACAAATTCTTGCTTAACGGTTGTCTGTCTTTTCTAGTCAAATGTCTTTAATGTTTGATGTGAGTAACAAGATTAAAGCTAGGTCAATGCTTCGTTGGACCTAAATATATTCTAAGCTCTCTTGGTTTTTCAAACTTGGTATGGTAGATTATATGCTATTTTTAAAGGGCATCTGCATCATGAAGCTTGAATTACAATCAAAATCTGCGGCCAGCAGTAATTTCATGTATGCAGCAGCTGGGCAGAAAATGCATCTACAGTATTGAATATTCTTCAAGGCAGTAGCTAATGAAAGTTGCAGCTGAATTGGGTGATGTTTTTAGTTTCATGTCAGTATTTTTGTTGTAGTTTTGTTGTTTTTAATAATTTGTGCACATGCATGTATTAGGTGATCTATTAATTAGGAAAAAACTAAGAATGTGCTAGTTACAATTGTAACTAATTCTGTTACAGAAGTTAATTACACAGCAGTAACCACTTAGCAATGCTTGTCTGCTTGTGGGGCTAGTAGTATAGATAGTGGTAATTCCAACGTAGAATTTTGCTGGGATTGTTCAAAACATGTTTGCAATCCTCTCTCCTAAACTTAAGAATTGATGATTTATTGATTCAAATACTTGCTTAATGGTTATCTGTTTTTTACCAGTCAAGTGTCTTTAATGTTTCTTGTGAGTGATAAGATTAAACCAAGGTCAACGCTTCTTTGGTCCTAAACATATTCTAAGCTCTTTTGGTTTTTCAAACTTGGTACAATAGATTATATGCAAATTACAAAAGGCATCATGCCCCCATGATGGTGGTTCTTTTCATTTATTCACGGAAGAAGAACAAAAAATGAAACTATTGAATGGTCAATACAACTTTTTTTTTTTTTTAATGAGATATTTTTTCCACGTTGATTGGGTGATTTTCTCAAAAGCAATAATAGGGTAACACTAATGGAGAAGGTGGTTTAGTATCTCTCTATAATTGGATGCTATGTAAAACATATATAATAACAAGCTGCTGGCTTCCTTGTATCCAGGCTTTTCACCTATATTTTATGTGCCAGGAGATGGCAAAGGAAGCAGACCTTCTTAATGACGACCACTTCAAGCCAAATATTATACAACACAGAGGAGGCCAGCACAGTGCCTATGTCTATCGCATGCCTGATTCTATATACAAAGAATAAATCCTATCAATCTATTTATACATGTATGTGCAAGGGAATAGCTATTCAGTCTTATATGAGCTATGGCTATGAATGTTTAGCCCATAGAGAGAAATATGGAACGATAAAATGGACTGAAACTTGGTGAGCTAGCCCAAGTATCAGAGTGGTTGAGCCGCCCCTAATTAGTAATATCTTAACATAAATGTCCACAAGCCCAAAATCCAACGACCTTTCATATGGTAATACAATATGCTCATTATGTGGTTGTGTACCCTGCGTCCCAGCCAAGCTTGAACTAGGCTTGAAAGTCCAATATCCAAAAGCATGGGCGCTAGATTTTTTGCTAGGAATGGTTACACCTTATAAGTTAAAACTCTTTTTAGACTCTTCTAAGGAAACTGTGGAAAACTTTGATGTAGTCCCATTGTCTTTCAAGTCCATTAGTCATTCACTCGGCCACCATTCTAATTACTTTGGAACAGTGACACTTATCTCATATTCCCTTCACTTTTTTTTTTAGGTAGAAAATATTCGCTTCACCTTAGTAGCTGAATCAAACGGTTGAAAATAAATCTCAGGAGACAAAAGTAACTCCTTTAGGAATGAGTATACATTACTAACAAAAAAAGAAAAGAAAAGAATTTTCTGTTATATAGTATCTCCATAGATTGTCTAGACTCTAGAGGTAAATAAATAAAGTTCTCCAAAATAGATTGGTTCCAAATTTATTTGATTCAAGAGGTTTGAGTTCCTAATGCTCTGAAAGAGTGACTCTTATCTCATATTCCTTTTACCTTAGTAGCAAGCAGCTTAAATCAAACTGGTTAAATACCTCAGGAGACAAAAGCTACTCCTTTTTAATCATAGTGGCAAACATGAAAAATCATTAAATCATGTGAGAGATGACTAGAGACTATAAACTACTAAAAAAATAAAAGAATTTTATGCTATATTGCATCTCCATAGATTGTCTAAAGGTAAACCAAAATTGATGGGTTTCAAATTTATTTGATTTAAAAGTTTTGACTTCCCAATATTTTTTATCAAACAAGGCTAATTTCACATTTTGTGATATCACCCGATTTAATAAAATCATCTACAATTTTAGAAGTGGGTCTAAAATCATCTATAATTGCACAGTTAAATTATTGTTTTGTTCCTCTTGGACTTATCCATGTCTATGATCACCACTGGCAAGCCACATCATATCTGTGCATTTGCTCTTTACAAGAATAGTAATTTCTTTGGACTCAAACTATGGGTGAGTTTGGCATTAGTTTTAAACTTTAGCTTTTATCTTTTAGTTTTTATGTAAAACTTTTTAAAACCTCACTTTTTCAAATTTTTTTAGGGTACAAGTATACTTTAATATATTTTCAGCAAAAAACTAGATAAGTTGTTTCAAAACAGACTCATATTTCATACATTCAACATGACTAAGTTCCAAGCCTCTTTATTCAAAACCTATGCAGACATAATTGGCATTATTTTTGAGCCATTATTTATAGTCTTTGAGCAATGGGGAGATGTCGAGGAACAAATTGGCATTCATTTGGGGCACTGGCTGTTGTATATGATTATACTACAAGCTTTTGGGCATGGTCTTTAAGTGATGCATTTGTACAAATTTTGAATTTTATTCTGCCTCCTTATTGTAATTTCCTTTTGGTCATATTCAAATCAATTTGTCCTCCTTTTGAGTTACATTCTCTTCCTTTTCTTAGACATGAAAATGAAGGTAGTTTTTGATTCACTTGTGAAGTTCATTATAGTATTTTAATATAGTATGTGGAAATTTAGAGAAGCAATGTTTTCAACATCTTATGTAGTACCTTCATTCTTACACTCTTCTGTTCTTTAGGAAATCTTTTTTCTTTTATTAATTTGTTTTTACTTTTTGGAGGGTTTTCACTAATTTGAAACACCTTAGGTCCAAACTTTAACCACCCTTTCCATAGTTGGGTGCTTAGTAGGCTTGAAAGTTCAATATCAAGAAGGGCATAGGATTTATGGCTAGGAATGAGCTACAACTCTTATAAGTTAAAAACTCTTTCAATCTCCTAAGCTAAAGAATTAGCATGGACATGTTTAAAAAAATAAAAATAAAAATAGAAAAAGGATATGGTAGTAAGAAGTCATGACATGGATAAGTAAAATTTAAAAAAATAACAATAAAAGATTAGATAAAAGAGGAAGAAAAGTATATAAATCTAAGTTATTGGCAAGCAAGAATAAATACCTTGCTTGCTTTTTTTTTTTTATTCTTTAGTTGTTTCCTTTTCTTTTGAGTTGAACAATGTGTTTCTTTTTTATATGATAGGATAATAATCCTATATATAGTAGAAGTCATTGATGAGTTCCACATGACCTTAGTTCTAAAAACATTGAAATTAAGGCTAGCTTGGAAGCTTCTTAGGTGCGTTTTGAAGCCAAAATTGGATTCTTCTTGTTGTAAGTATTGATAGTTGCTTTGGTAAATTTGTTCATATGTATTTGTGTTTTTCTATTATTATTCATAAATAGTAAGTTGCTGTGTTTGCTAAAAAATTGTCATATATATTTTTTTTAGAGAGTTTCAACTTATAGTGTCCGTTCCTAATGATAGCTCTTTATCATTAGACCAAGACACTAATTGGTTTTTAGTATAAGTGAGAATTGAATCCCAAATCTCTTATTCAACTACAAGAGGCTTAAAATTTGTCATATAGATATTAAATGTAGTAAATTTTTATTGCATTTGGATTAATACTATATTTTTATGAGATATCGCCACTAAATAGTTTGGTTTATGTTACTAAATAGTTTAGTTTATGTTACAATATTCTTGAATCTATTTATAGGTTAATCACATGCAAAAAATACTGTCAGTTTTTTTAAGATCTCCCCTCTTCCTAGGTGTGCGTGTGTTAAAAATACTTGTATTCTAAAAAAAAAAAAAAAAAAAAAAAAAAAAAGCAAAACTTCAAAGTAATAAGTTACAATTTACTATTAAATTTATAAGGTTAGCCGTTTAATATATTTAAAATACTCCAAAAAAATTATAAGAGTAGATTAGTAAGTGTTTAATGCCTAATCAACTTTATTAGATTAATAAGTTTTAAATGCCTAATCAACTTGATATACAAAAAGAATAATAGACCACCTTAATATTTAAAAAAAAAAAAAAAAAGACTGAGTAAAATGACTTTTGTAAAATTTATTCATAGTTTAACTAGGGGGATTTGAACTCTAAATGTTATTAACATACTAGAGGGGCCAAGCAATTGAACAAGTTCAACTTCTTGCTTATCTCAAACACACTCTAAATCTGTTTCTAGGGTACTTGACCTTTGTATCAATAGATGAGGTGTCTAAGGCGCAACTTCCTTCCATAACAATAGAAATGTGATTAACTATCATGTTAAATGATATTTGATCTTAACACATAAGTTAATGAATGCTTCAATTGACTAATTGTAAAGCACAAGCCTTTATCTAAGGCCCAAATTATATGATATTTCAGCTGTAACGCATCTGAGTACTGTAATCATCAAATCCTTGTAAAAAATAAATAGAAAAAATCATTGTAAGTAAGGGGGGCAAACTTATAAAAAAAAAAGAAAAAAAAAATCACCAATGGGAACTGTTGCTTGTTTTTTGTAGGTCCGTTTAAAAATTAGTGTGGTTATATCCATAAATGTCAAACGCTTCTATTTCTCTAGTGAACAATTTATGTCAACACATTTAGCGTGTGTCGTGATTTTCTGTGTTATGTTAGTCTGTTGTAATAGGGCTAATTTAGACATTTCTATTTTATTAATTTTTACAAGATGCTTTCTCATTTTTCCAATTTCTTCTTTATCTAATCTTTGGGCACTACTAGAAGGTAAAAAAGTAGGGTGTTCCCGTGTTTGCCTTATTATAACCTTAGTGTGTGTCATGATTAATTGCCTCCAATTTTTTTTTCTTAATTATAAAGTCCACTAGAGAGGAGGTTAAACTGAGAGAAATAGAAGAGATTGTAGATTGTTCACTAGACTAAGAGAGTTTAAAGGGTTAGACGATTTGTGTTTTTGTGTTTGGTTAACAAAGAAAATATGGGAATTTTTTTTTTTTTTTTGTTATTTGACATCACAATTTTTTTTAATTAATTTTTATGGAACAAAGCAAAGTTTAGCTCTAATCCAGAATAAAACTATTTTCTCCAATCCTTTACGTGGCAATTTAAAAGATTATTCATGTGTATTATTTAAACAAGCCACATGCCTTATTAAAAAAGTATTGTGACAAAAGCTACACATAACTAGTCTCTTTTATGAGTTTATCATCATATAGTGGGTTGCAAGATGATGACTCTAAATCAATTTAAAGTTAGAACTTCTTTCTTGTAATATTCAAGAAAATATTGCGTCCCACTTAAGCTTCTCTTTGCTTGTTTATTATTACTCCTCTGTTTGTTTATTTTATCATTATTGTTATTATTTTAACAAATAAATTTGAACCACTTTCTCTAGTTGATGATTGCCATTATTGAATTATTTGACATCACAATTTATTTATTATGTTTTGGGGGCAATTCAAAAAAATATTTCGTCCCAATAGAGTTCCATTGTTTGTTTGTTTGTTTATTTGTTTTTTTTTTTAATGAACAAAAAATGGGTAGAGGGGGGCAATCTGAGTTGACGTTTTCCACAGTGACTATAGTAACATTCTATCTGCTGGTCTCGAGCTTACAAAAGCAAAAGATCCAGATGAGCTATTATGATTGTTATTTAAAGAAAAATAAAAGTTAGAAACAAGTTGCCATGGCCCTATTAGCTATACCGGTAAATAAAATTTCAAAGCTTTGACGAAGGGCTTGCAATGAAATTAAAGTACTTTTTTCACCTGTAAATAAAATCAATACAAATTCTTTGTGTCAAGTGTCAACACACATTAAAAAAAAAAAGTTTGTGTGCACTGAGAGAAAGAGAGAAAGAGATTGACCTTTGGATTTCATCATCTCACGTGCCAGAGTAAGCGCATCCACAAACAACCAATTTGAAGGAAACTCAGCTTTACAACGAGTGAATTCACTACGCAAAAAAGGCACATCGAAACTGCGAGCATTATGAGCGGCCAACACTACATATCCCCCAGCTTTCTGACGGCTTCTTACAAACTGCAGTAAGATTGGTATCAGGTCCTCCATCCTACATTTAATTCACAAAACCACAGTTTACTTGATTGTAAGCAAGTCTGAATTTTACTGAACAACAATAAGTAAAATATGGGCACTAATATGTTTAATGATTGCTCAACAACCTATCTAAATAAACAAGGAGTTTTCCAACCCTCACTAGCAACACACTACAGCCAGGGAACAGATCCTCTCCTCAGGGTATCTCACATCATGCTTAGGCCCAAAGTCCAAGCACTTCGCTTAACTGAAGCAAAGCTTGTTTACATTTTGGATCAGGTGATTTTTTGGAGAGGCATAAATCATGCCTATATTGCTAAATATAATATATTAGTAGTTAAATTAAGAACTTGATCTTGAAGGAAATGACATGAACCATAATAATAAAAAAACTTATCAAAAGACACGAACAAGGATAATTTACTATTCTTTTGTTTTTTGGTCTAAGCCTATAGGATACATTTTGATTAAACCTTATGCTTAATTCAAAGATATTAAAGTTATGTATAAAAATGTTATATTTAAACTTTATATGACTAGATTATTATCATTTAGTCTATTTTCATAATTGTTATCAAATTTACTTATTAAAATTTTAAAAAATTGAAATAACTTTTGTAAATTTGAACTGATAAACTTTGTATGAATTGCACAATTCATTTAAGGTAATTGGCAAAACATATTCCTGTTTTAATTTTATTAAACATTTTATGTTTTAGCTTACTATCAAGAGCACTTGTGCTTTGTGTCTGAGCTTCAAAGGGCTATGCAATGCTTGACGCTTTTACTATCAGCGCACAAGAGATTACAAACTTGAGAGACCTAAATGACAAGTTACCTACCCAACGAAATAGAAAACAAATGCCAATGAGCTAATGGCATCTCCTTTCTTTTTAAAACAAGGTGAAGGATGAAATCGTGGGTTCAAGACTGAGCGAATGTGTATGTAACTTACCAATGAAAAAATAGAAATAAAATGCAAAAATTCAATCAACCGCTGAAATAAACTTCAGATTAAGTCATCCACAGTTAACCATTTATGACTATAAGCAAGATCGTTTCCTAAAATTGTGGTAGGTTTAGTAAATCACACATGCACTCGTGAGTATTGAACTTATAACCTTGTCATTTGGGCTAGAGCTTATTGGCTAAATAATTGCAGAACCATTTCTATTGTTATGGGTGTTCCTCAGCTGTTTAATGTCAGTTGTGGTCTTCTTTTCTAACAAATAACAAGATCCATAATTCCAGGACTTAACAAGTTGAAACATTTATTGGCTAAACTAGAGACAAAGCTGGATGAACATTTAAAGAAGTAAAATTCCTTGGAATTAGCCAAGAATTGGAGTAGAGCATAATACCCAATATACAAAAACCTTATTATAAATAGCATATATCCTCTTTAAAGCTTTCACTTTATCTAGATAGACAATTTGAGTTAGACCATATTTTCAGAATCAAAACATTTCCTCACTGCATGCATGACTTTTTGACCTTCCTCATCATAATTCAATATTATTAAGGTACTTCAACAATGAATGTGCTCAATTCAGATTCCAGGCATTTCCATCATCCTATAGCTCCTCAGATTCCAGGCATTTCCATCAGTTCTAGCTTTAGGCCATTTGGTTCTAATATCTAGTGAAGTCACAGCTTTACTACTGTCTGAAGCATTATGCAGGAACTTGTGATAAAAAAAAATTTGTTTGATGGTCTTGGTACTAACCATGAGTTCTTATTTCTTACCCTAATCATGTTTGAATACAGAGATTTTCAGATGGGCATGAGATTATTTTAGACTTTGGAGTTTGAAGTACTTTCTATGTTTCCTATTTTACTTACCACCTTAGAATTTGGTATCAATTGATTACTCCAGGCATTATATGCTACTTCTGTATGCTTTCTAGACATGCAAATACAAACACTCACATGATCCAAGGTTCCTTCAAAAACGTGAATGCAAAGTATAAAGTCATAAAATTATTTTTTATAACATATATTGAGAAAATGAAAAGAAAACAAGAAACTTTGGAGTCATTTTATGACTAAAGAATTGAATAATATACTTAAGTCTTTATAAATCTTCATGTGGCACATTATAAATTATATTCCATGATCACATCAATAAATGGTCTCAGGCACAGACAAGTGGAGAAGAGTTATTACAAAACTTGAATTAATTGCCAATACATATGACACAAAATAGAAGCTATAACTTTTTATTTATTTATTTATTATTATTATTATTTTAACTTCTTTAATGGGACTGCATATCAAACAATTAAAATATAGGATACCTTGGAACATCAGGTTTGTTGACCATACGGGTTGTAATGCCATGAACATGTGAATTTGGAACAAAGCGTTGAGGGTTTACTAGTGTCTGGAAAGTGCTGTTTTCACCACCCTCAAGATCTCTAAATGCAATCTCAATGATACGTTCATTCTCTCTGCTAAAACCAGTTGTCTCGATGTCAAAAACAATAACTGTCACAAGGCTAGCCAGTTCCTTATTCTCAGCAATCTTTTGTCGAATATCACAGTATTCAATATTTTGGAATTGACTAATTTCTGTCTTATTTACACTAAATGTATCACTTTTTGAAACCAGTCCATCTAAAATTTCATGCCCAATGTTGCTTGGTTTGCTTTGCTGGGTGCTTTTATTTCTTCCCTCTGCGTTTGTAAATACAGGTCTTCGAGTCCATTTCCTATTGTAACCTCTCTCAAGCCCATAGATATTAGAACCAAGTGGCCTAAAGCTAGAACTGTTTTTGTCAGTCCTACTCAAACTGTGGAAGCTTTCCCTCCAAAATGTAGCTAAGGTGGGGATTCTGCATCTGGGAACTTGCAAGATGGAAAAGCACATGGAACCTGTCCTCATCTTAACTCCAAAACTATAGAAAAGCAAGGTTCCTATACAGTTGTAAATTCCACATAACACACAATCAATCAGCTTTGACCTGAGGAAGAAAAAAAATTGATAAGAGAAAGAACAGCAAATTATCTACCACCTCAAGCATCAGTGCTGCCTAATGAAATATTGCAGTTCACTCAACACGAACAATGTATATTAATGATAAACTATGAAATTCAAATTTAAAGGTCCAGCAGATCACTTGATTTTAGTATTCTCCCCCAAAAAAAATTTCAAATCTTCATTAAAGTAGAAGAGCCCAACAATGTGACTTACATCATCCAATATACGAAGCCAATCAAGCTCTAAGAAGCATAATATAAGCCAATTAACAATGTGTCTGTTACCAGACCAAACCACCTTTCAAACCCAAGAAAAACCAGAATAAAATGCTTCCAATCAGACAAACCAAGGGTACCTACAAAAAATGTACATAACTCTATTGGAGAAGTCACTAAGAAAGTCCTCACAAATTTCATACACAATCATAAATTAATTCCACTTCTACCTTAACAAAAAATGCTCCAAAGATAAATAACAAAATGATACCAAAAAAGTATAAAAATATACCTTAATATAAAAACATAACTTAATGCTTATTCCAGTAGCAAAAGCCTAAAAAAATGGACTCAATACCAGGGAGAGGGGGAATACTATCAATGAAATTTTAAACTTTATCCCCAATAACATACCAACCCCTTATCAGCAACATTTCAAACTAACCTTAGTCACATAATGTGATTCAGAATCATCCAAAAGTGGAGGTAATCCATGCCTTAATCTTCTTAAGTACAATGAAAAACTCAAAATTACAACAAAATAAAATGCCCCATTTGATCAAATAAATCAAACTCATTAACCTGCATACAATTGGCACATAAAGTGATCAACTTTAAAATATAGACAAAAAAAAAAAAAACCCAGTACCTGGACTAAAAAATCCCAAGCATGCAAATTGTAATCACAAAAAAGAAAACAAAATAATATTATTGTTGAAAAAATTTAAAACTTTATCCCAAAAAAATACCAACCCATTATCAGCAACATTTTCAAATCAATCCTAGTCACAAAAAGTGACCCAGAATCATCCAAACTAAAAGCCGCCCATGCTTAATTTTCTTAGGCACAATGAAATCCTCAAAATTACAACAAAATGAAACACCCCATTTGACCAAATAACTCATACTCATTAATCCACATATAATTGGCACATAAAGTGATCAACTTTGATAGAACTAACTAAAATTTTTAAAGAAAACCCAGTACTCTTTTCTGACACAGAACAAAAAAAAAAAATTCTGCTAAAACAGTATTAGAAGCTGAGTTCAGTTTGATTTGGTTTCATTTCATAGAGCATAAAAAGACACAAAAATCAGTTCCAAGTTCATATTTTCTTTTTCTTTTTCTCACTTCATTTTCTAAGAAACCAATTAGAGAGAGAGAGAGAGAGAGACATGCCTGGTAACTGTTAAGATTGAAACCCAAACAACAAGCGGATTTGTATGAGACTTGAAATGTGATATTTTATAGTGAAAAGAGAGAGATTTTATTTCGGATGGCTTATGGAGAAGAGAGTTTTTGTGAAAGAGAGTTTATGTGATGGAGTTTTGTGTAAGAAAGCAATGTTAAGGAAAACCATAAAATAATAATAATAATAATTTTAATTTTAATATTTTTCGAGTTTCAACTTCCAACCTAAACTTTCGGATCCATGAATGATGCCCCGTCCGGGTTCAACTCCACTCAGGTTTTGTACCTTACATTTTTTTTTTCTTAATGAAAAATGTTACCTTTACAATATTTTTATAATAAATTATAGGTGGTTAGTTGTTATTAGTTCAAATTTGAACTTACCATTGAAATTACTTTTTTACCTCAGTAATAAAAACTAGTAACAACCTGTCACCTATAATTTGTTGTAAAAATGTTACAACCATAGCATTTCTCTTTTTTTATACTTTGTCCAATTCTCATGCCATATCAGCAAAGTCTATATGAAGTGGGTCCCAGAAAAGTGTAGTTCTTACATCTTATCATGTTTATTTGGTTAATAAATCACTAATCCATGTGATGCACATGCAAATTATGTCACAAAAGTGATTTGATCGTGTCATTAATTAATTAGGATAATTTTGATAGACTCCGAAGTTGGTTATTTTAACCTATTCTTAGTTTAGATTTTTAATGGTATCTCTAGTGTCTTTTGTGGCTATAATTTAAAAAAAATAAATAAGAAATAATTTCAGTTCATGGTGATTATTCTTTTTCATCAAGTTAGATATCAATTAATTTTTTGTGTATCAAATCAAATTTTTATTAGTTGGCCTATTTGGAATCCCATTCATGGCTGTTATACTTGATATATAGTTATTTTTCAATACGATAGGAATTAAAGAAAATTTTAACAAAATTGCTCCTATATGTGATCACGAAGTTGCCTTGCTAAAATAACAAAAACAAAAGTTTCTTGTAATGAAGCTTTATCTCAAATTTTATTTTGTAGTATTAGAACACTCGCGTCAGTGCTTATATAATAGAAAAAAAATACCACATTTTATCCAACTTAAGCCCAAAATTCACCCACATTAGATTATGCAAAGTTGTGTAAAAATACATGGTTGCTACAATAGCCATGTAAATTTACACTAACACTATGCATTTTAAAATATATAAGAAATAATTTCAATTCATGGTGATTATTCTTTTTCATCAAGTTAAGATATCAATTAATTTTTTGTGTATCAAATCAAATTTTTATTAGTTGGGCTATTTGGAATCCCATTCATGGCTATTATACTTGATATATAGTTATTTTTCAATATGATAGGAATTAAAGACAAGTTTAACAAAATTGTTACTATATGTGATCACGAAGTTGCCTTGCTAAAATAACAAAAACAAAAGTTTCTTGTAATGGAGCTTTATCTCAAATTTTATTTTGTAGTATTAGAGCATTCACATCAGTGCTTGTATAATAGAAAAAAATACCACATTTTATCCAACTTAAGCCCAAAATTCACCCACATTAGATTATGCAAAGTTGTGTAAAAATACATGGTTGCTACAATAACCATGTAAATTTACACTAACACTACGCATTTTGTATTTAGTTTTTTTTTTTTTTTTCTTTATGTATCTTGAAGACAATAGAAAAAAAAAATGAATGGTGATTGTTATGTGAGAAAAAAGAGAAATGATTAAAAAATGAAGAATTTTTATTATTATTATAATGAAATGTAGTATAAAATAGATAATTTGACTAGGATGTTTTGAAAAGTGAGTATATAAAATAGAAAAAAGTATGTTCTTATATTAAAATAAACAAAAAAATTTGCACAAACTAATGTGAATAATCTTACTCTTAGTATTAGATAATACTCTTGCTCTTAGTATTAGATAATCTTGCTCTTAGTGTTAGATAATGGAGTTCATAAGTATAGAGCTTGAAAAACATATTATTTTCTGAAGGAATCAATAAAGCATAGCAGACCACATGTAAGATCAAATGAAGATCAAGACAAAGAAAATCTTATTGTCTAGTGGTTTCAATTTAATTATTTGCATGCTGCGAATATTCTTGACCTTCCCAAATAAAAATTACATTAATTGACTAATTGCATGATATTTCAACTATCACATGTCTGAGTACTATATATAATCTGAACAAATCCTTGTAATTATGTTCATTGGGCACAATGTCGATTGTTTCTTGCTCAAAAGAATTACTATTACAATAAGAATGATTACAATGCAATCCAAATGATGATGGTTACTTGTTTATTAGGCCACCATAATATATTGTCTTGAAATTAACAACACCATTAATTACGTAGATCTCTTTGGCTTTGGCACCAATTTTGGTACTGCACTAGCTAGTTGATGAAGTCAATAGCATGTTGTAACGTGAAGTTTTGCATATGCTCTACAAAGGGAAGCATTAGCATCTTGTGACTTTGATTATGCCTTGCTTGAGATAGTTGGGCACGTAGGATCATAAGACAAATGCACTACAAGTAATGTTTACCAAACTGCCAAGAAAGGAAGAAAATTATGCATGGTGTTTTTTTTTTTTTTTTTTTTTTTTTTTTTTTTTTTTTTTGAAGGAAACAATTTTTCTTTCTTTCATTCCCTACTTTGTTGTTTCCCCCACAATCACATTCACAATACAAGAACAATATGGGTTACTATCGAAAAATTCTATGGTCACAATTTTTTTGGGAATAATTATAAATGTTTTCACAACCTTTTCTCAAAACTTGTTAATGTGGTAAGTTATTATCAGAACATTATTTTTTTCTCATTAACTCACTATTAACATCATTTTTATGATACATTAATCACAAAAAACAACATCAATAATTATAAATCTAAAAAAATTATAAAATTTGTTTGGATCTTTTGATTTATCACATGCCAAACCCCTTCAAAAAAAAAAAAGAAGTTAGAAAGGAAGTTAAGTGCATATATAGAAATTGAGCCTTACATTAGCCATCACTGTTTAATATTGAGAGTGAGAAATTGTATGGGCGGAGTAAAGTGAGCTGAAAAACTATATGTGAGCTATCACTAATTTGAAATACTTTATTACAAATGTCCACAGGCCCAATCTTTGACCACCCTTTCTATAGTTGGGTGCCATGAAAGTTCAATATCAAGAAGGGCACGTGATTTTTGGCTAGGAATGGCTTACAACTCTGGCGTGGTATCATTGCCTTGGCCCACTTAAACCCAAATTCTATCATGTGGGACCACTGAAGCTGCTTGGGGCTATTCATGTGGGCACAACATTTTAAATTGAATCACCATGACTCGAACCACAACTCTCAAACTTGCAAGGGTGATGGTTTAAGGGACTGTCCCTACCATCAAGCTACCACCCTTCGGTGGTATAACCTAGTTAGAGATACATAACAAAATCTCATAAATAAATGAAAAAATAACATTTTAGCATGGACATGTTTAGAAAAAATAAAAATAGAAAAAGAAAATGGTAGTAAGAAGTCATGATATGGATGAGTAAGATTAAAAATATAAAAGATTAGATAAAAGAAAAAGAAAATTATATTACTTTAAGTTGTTGGCAAGCAAGAATATATTTCTTGCTTGCTTGTGTTTTTGTTCTTTCTTGTTTCCTTTTCTCTTAAGTTGGAGAATGAATTTTTTTTTTTTTTTTTTTTTTTTTATATACCATAGGATACACTATATATAGTATAAGTCATTAATGAGTTCTTCACGACCTTGGTTCTAACCATATTGAAATTGAGGGTAACTTGGAGGCTTCTCTAGGTGTGTTCTAAAGCCAAGATTGAATTATTCTTGTTGTAAGTATTAATAGTTGCTTTTGCAAATTTGTTTATATATACGTGTGTTTTTCTATTATTATTCATAAATGGTAAGTTGCTATGCTTGCTTAAAATTTGTCATATAGATATTAAATGTAGTAAATTTCTATTGCACTTGCATTAATACTATATTTTTGTGTCCTCAAACTATAGGCACATAAATTGAAAGTTATTATTCTAAAAGGCTTTGCTCTTTCTTTTATGTATCCTCAAACTATAGTCACTACTAAATTTTTTGTTGGAAGTTTTGTTTGAATGACACTGTTGTTTTGAGTTATAGTGACTGACCTAACTTAATTGAAAAGTTGTATAAAAGAGAACTAACCATATCAAATATGAAAGAAAATTTAGCTGCACTCCCAACTTGATATATAGAACAATAAAAAACTTGGATTTGGGTTAAATACTTTTTGATGAATGGTAAGAATTGACATAAACGGAACAAAGTAATAAAATAAAAATAAAAATAAAACTTTTGAAGTCTGAAGAATTGGGGGAATTTAAAGAAATGGTTGGAACTTTTGTTGTTAAAGTATTATTATTATTAATTCTTAACTTTTTAGGTGCATTTCCTTTAAATAAAAAATCATATTTAACTAAAGAAAAAAAAAGAAAACAAAATTTTAAAAAATTATCTCTAACTCAATACTTTTAACATCGCCTTCCGCTTTAATTTAGAGATTGACAAAAAAAAAAAAAAAAACATTAATAAAACCTTTAATTAAAGGAAGTTATTGTATTGTCTTTATCTTAACAAGAGATGAAGAAATCATCTATTATAACAGTTTTTTGCTGCAACCATAAAAATATTTTATCCCCACCTAGGCCTCTTAAACAATCAGGCCCAAATCCAATTTTCATTCAAATCCAAACTTCTTTACTTTCTTTTATCAGACACAAAAAATCAAACACCTCATGTGCAAATTAAATGCTGCTCTCACTCACGCCCCAAATTCTGTACACACTCCTCCTTCGTAAATGTTTGATCCCACCCAAAACAAGAAGCCTTCAATCTTTTCTTAAATTAAAAAGAATCGGTGTTTCACACGCCTATTTCTCTTTCTTTGTTTCTTTTCATCTATATAGATTTGGATTCAGCTTACTAGCCCTGCTGTATTGATTCACGTTTTTATTTTTCTCTAAACAAATTGGATGTTATTTTGTTTGTAACTCTGTGCATGTCATACAAGAAGATGGAGCAACAACAGCAACTTCTACATTTTTGCGATTCAAAGCATCCCTTGGTCTACTGGCAAGACTACAGCGGTGGACGTACTTGTTGTGGGTGCCAAGAATCAATTCATGGTCCTAGCTTCTGGTGTCAAGAAAGCGGATGCGCGTCGTACATTCATCATAAATTATGTGCGGAAGTACCCCTTGGGTTGCACCATCCCTTGCACCCATTACATCCTCTTATTCTTTTTGACGAAAAAACTGGTTATCTTGAGAAAGAAAAGAGCAGATGCCAAGTCTGTAAAGAATCTCGCAAGGAATACACTTATCGCTGTTACCGTTGCGACTTCAACCTTCACATGAAATGTGCTGTTTTGGAACTTGAAGCTGAATTCCACGATCACCCATTGACTCCCTTGTGGAAGAGCATCACGGTCGCTTGCGACATTTGCGGTGAAGCAGACAAGGGTCCGCTCTATATGTGTGCCCCATGCTTAATTTTTATTCATAGAAGATGCGCTTCTTTCCCACGCAGGCTCAAGGTTGTACGTCACAGGCATCCCCTCCACGTCACCCATTCTTCTCTTGAACTCCGTGAATCTGACTCCCGATTTTGTCAACTCTGTGTTCAAAAGGTGGACACGCGCTACGGGCTTTACTATTGCTCCAAATGCGATTTTGTTGCCCACCTCAATTGTGCTGTAGATTGGGGAAACAGGGAGGACATAAATTTGCTGGAACTTAAAGATGAGGGGAACGAAGATGCAGAGCTCGATCAATCTGTTGAGTCAGCAGCAGCTTACGAAGTCAAAGATACCAAAGTGGGGGAGGACGGAACTGAAATAGCCACAAAAATTAAACACTTCAGTCATAAGCATGACTTAAAGCTCACTGATGAGGAGGTTCACAATAAAGAAAAATGCGACGGATGCGTAAGAGCCATTTCCCCTCCTTTTTACAGTTGTGCTAAGTGTAGTTTCTTTCTTCATAAATCTTGTGCTAATTTACCAACGAAAAAGAAACACCCGCTTCATCAACACCCACTCACCCTCCGAAAGTCGTGGTATTGGTGTAGTGCTTGTGATCAGTCAACAAATGGCTTCATCTACATTTGTGAACCATGCTGGTGGTTTAAACTTGATGTCCAATGTAGTTTTGTCCCAGAAATCCTTACCCACGAAGGTCATAAGCACCAACTCATCCTCTCCTATACAAGCTTTGAACAGAGTTGCAGTAGTTGTGGTAATAGAAGAAATCAAGTATTCCGATGTACCAGTTGTGAATTTGCACTTGACTTTAAATGTGCAACACTACCGCAAACCACAAGGTACAAACAACATAAGCATCCCCTCACTCTCACTTATGCAGCTGAAGATAACTCTGGTGAATATTATTGTGATATTTGTGAAGAAAAACGAAACCCAAACCATTGGTTTTACTACTGTGCAAATTGCACTTATCCTGCACATCCCAAATGTGTTCTCGGGGAAAACCCAAATTGGAAGTAAGGAGGTGCTTAAACATTTAATTGTCATCGACACTCCTTACTTTCATTGAGGAAACTAAAGATCACCCTCCATGTCACAAATGTAGTCTTCCTTGCAAAGAGTTGATCCATTAGTGTGTGACATGTAATTTCCACATCCACATGAATTGTGTATAGAAAGGATAAACGTGGTTTTAATTCTAATGTCTATATTTTCCTATTGGGTTGAGCATTAGTTCTTTATTATTGAATTGAATGCGTTATTACGACGATTAAAAATGAATTTCTTTCACTTTTTATAACATCAAGTTTAGACTATTAGTGTGAACTTGTATTTTTCTTCAAACAAGTCTTCTTTACATTTCTTGACATTACTTACAGTATGAACTTTGTTTAGAAAATAAAATTGAGACCTCAGAATCTTATTGTGAAAAAAATTGAAATTTATAATAATATATCATCAAACCTAGAATTATATTGACTGATCATATGATTTTGCAATCATCTTATAGTCTAGTAGGAGTAATAATTTTGAATTTAACCAACAGTCATTCATTCATGCATTCTAAACTTCTCAATTAGATTTGTTCCTCTGTAATTTTATGATTTATTTTACTCATGATTATGTGAATAGTATTTTGTTATCTGCTCGTATATTTTATCTTTTAAAAGATCATATATATCCTAAAGCTTCTCCTCTCCTATAATGTATTTTTCTCATGTTTTATTGATAGAGTTCATAATTTGGCTAAGTACTGTTCCAAGTGATTGTTTGATTTAGAGCAGTTTGTTGTAACAACATAGAAGAGATTACTTGGTTTTAGGAGTTTTTTATTTTATTATATATATATATATATATATATATATAAATTGAACCCTTCCGTTGTATGAGCAACATATTAGGATCAAGAACTATTTATTGGTGGCACTGGCATTTCCCCTCAAGATAGTATTTTGATGTGTTGCCATGTTGTATAGGAGTTTTCTGGATTCTAGTATGTCGTGTTTGGTAATCCTCTGCACGTATGGCCTGATGTGGTACTGACAGAGGGGTATTGTTAATGAGTTGCTAAGCAATATTATGTACTGAAGCTCTTAATTAACTGTCATTTTAGTCTTTAAGTTTCAGATTTGTCCTTTTAGAAAGCTTGTGATGTTTGAGGATTGTTTCTTTATCTGAGTTGGAAAAGTTGTATCATTTAAGTTTGAGTTTTATAAATTCATCTCAAAGGACCTCCAATTTTATATGCACTACTGTCAATGACTTCAGAAGCATAACTACTTGCTAGGTACCATTTTCTCGTTTGTGACCACTTTGATGTGTGTAGTGACTGTAGTCTTGAGGTAGTTGCCATGCATATTGCACAAATTCACATGCATATTAACTTCTATAAACATTAACCATGAAAGCATGAGCCCTATTCTATAAAATTCATTGTAGACATATATTGCATTTGAATAGCTTCTTAAACAGATAGTATGACCAATGCTTTCCCTTTAGCCTATTACCTATTATAGAAAGGAAAAATGTGGTTTAATTTTAATTTTTATATATTCCTTTTGGGTTGAGCCTTAGTTTTTTTATTTTTAAATTAAATCTAATGTGTTATTAGGGCTATCCACTAGTTTAGTTCGCTAATGGAAACCGTGTCACTGACCTCATTAGTGAAATTTATAAACAATCTTCAAATTCAGCAACTGGAGATAAGTTTCTCTCTCTCCCTCTCTTCCTCTATTTTTTTTTTCTGATTTCCTTTGTTTTTGTTTTTTGTTTTTTCGTTGGAATTGTGATAGTTTGTGTATGATCTGCTTTGGGTGGGTGTGTTCAGTTTTGAACAACATTTGAGTGGGTTGTGAGTGGATGAGTGGTTGGGAGTTGGAACATTCACCTGCTGCTGAAGATGTGACCACTATGGGGCTGTTGGTGGTATTTCAATTTGAGGTGTATCCTACCTGTTTAACAAAAGGTCTTATAGACCTCAAGTCTCAAGTTGCATCAATCACATACAACCAAGTAAGGCTGATAACTTTAAAATTTCCTTCTTCTTCTTCTTTTTTCTTGTTGGTAAATTTACCTATGATTTTGTTGCAATCATAATTATCAATTATACCTAACTTACAAATTCTCTGAAGGTACATGAAATTTCGTAATTGTTAGTAAAAATGTGAGGCTGGATTTTTCATCTAAAAGATGTCTACTATTTTGTTTAAATAATACCCAATATACCAAAAATAGCAACTTTCATACATCCTAAGTATGGAGAAATCCTCATAAATGGAGATGACGTTGTGGTCATCAAAAAAGCTCATGATTTGAAGAAGGAGATTTTCAAAGACATGTGAAATGGAGAGTTATGTATGGTGATATGATGTATTGTTTCTTCCGTTCATTGTGTCTGTATAGTATTTTTATAACTAGACATAACAAGTAGAATTCATCTGAGATTTTACTTTGTGTTTACTCATGATGAAAAACCCACTAGTTGAAAAACATTTTGTAATTTAGAATTGATTTTTGCAAATGATGATAACATGTTATTGTGTAATCTTTTAGTTTTCCATTATATATATCTGACTAGTGAGCTCCCAAGGTGCCAACACTGAAATTGATGTAGTAGTGCAGCTCATGTTAGCATTGTATAAACCTGTTTTGTTGCAAATCCAGACTGAAATTAGAGAGTTCTTCAATCAATAATTCCAGTTTATCAAGTTTGATATTTGTGGAAAACAATAACAGGTCATAGTCATACACATTCCATTATCTGGCTACAAATGTTGGCACTTATAAGAAGGTGGGTTTGTCTTTGATTGAAAATTCTAAGATAGAGGAGTTAGATGAACAGTGGAAGATGTAGGGTAAACAATAAGATCTTTATCGCTTGAAATGGAATGCTTTGAAGAGAGAAAAGAAAAAGGTTATACTCGATCTGTGTAATGGGGCTGATCAGAATAAGAATAATGGAGAACAAGAGCTATTCTTGTCTTAAGTATTTCTTCTTGGCAGAGTCCTTTAAGTTTGGATGCTATAATAGCTTAGATAATTCGAGGCCAGCTTTGTCAGAGAGAGTGGTGAAGATGGGTCTTGGTTTGATGGAAACATTAAAGATAGAGGTGTTGGGTAACAATACAAGAAAAAACAATGTTAAAACATTCTTACTGGCCAATGAGTTATGGCTAAATTTTAGTGGCAGCCTACCTGGGCTGAGCACATTCTTCCACAGCTCACTTATCGTTTGGTTCCTCATGGACATGATTGCCAATCGCAGATCACAACATTTCCTAGCAATTTCTCCTGAAACAATAGTAAAATATTCTGGCTCAAACCATATCTACTGCATTCTGCACAAACTATTTCCAAGCCCCTTCTTCATTCAGAAAATCTGTCATGATATCTTGATTGGTCATCATTGGCCTACGCACTCTAAAGATTCTGTTGTTTGTAGGATCTTACAGTTGGCTTGCTCATTGTCTTGTGAAATTCTGAATTCCTACAATATCAAAATCAATCTTGTAGGGGCAGAATTTCATAATGGTAGTGAATAAACTGAATGGCATGGTCCCTAAATGCCAGTAGAAACCAAGGGCATTGTAAATAACAATGACAACCCAAAAAGGAAGACTTGGCATGAGATCGTAAATAATAGAGAGAGCTTAGGAATGGTGGCTCAACTCAACTTTGTAAATACTAACAAAGAAGGCCAGAAAATGAAGAATCATTTTGAAGATAATGCTGGTGAACTTGATTAGAGGTATGTTCCGTTTCTGCTTAAGTGGTTTGTGGGGCATCCAAAATGAAGTTAATTAGCTAACTAGTATTGAATGGCTTGGTATTTAGTAAAACTGTCAAATTGAATGAAGAGTGTATATATTTTACATTTTTAGTAAGAACTTTCAAAAGTGATATTATGGTTGTTTGACACATATGATACTTGAAATTTTATGCTACTCGCTAATGTTAGGAAAAGAATGGTATTTGCACACTTTGCTGTACACTTGTTTTTTACACCCAACCTTTAGACATCCATTTCAAATTGAAACAGAGATCACATTTCCTTGAATTTCTAAACTAAAATATTTTTTTCTTGTGTTACTCAAAGTTTGTAATTGAGGTGAGTTGAAGAGCTTCTCATTTTAGCTCATGTTATAATCACATATACATTTTATAAGATGCTATACTTATTTATATTGGGACCCTTTTTCCTCCCTTTTGTGAAATAGTCTGCGGACTATTATGTGGGCTATTCAATTCACAAGGAGTGATATCCTATTTGGTCTTGTGTTTTTATTTTACACACGGTGTTTGAGGAAATGTCCTCCTATGGGCTCTTTAGTGGTGGGTGGTATCTTTTTTCGTTAGCATGTCAAAGTAAAAATAAAAGACAGTTTAATGGAAGTCTTTTGTTGGTAATCTTTTTCTACACTAATACCTAAATTAGGTTGAGATCATATGGATGTTGCTTTTTCTACTTAATATTACATTAGAAGATGGTGCATGCTAATTTATGTTGAGATTGACACCTTGAGATGTTTATATCTCATTGGCTATGGAAATTGAGATATGACATTTGAGCATGTCAGAGATGATTCTTGGGTTCTCTAAGGGGGTCTCACAAAGTTTGAGAATTCTCATGGGGAATTGTACTCTTTTATTCAGAAAAAGTGGTGGTTGTTCGATCAGCTAGAATTTAGACTGCCTCTTGCTGAAAGAAGTTCTTATTTGTTAATGATAACTGCAGAGTCGCATCTGAGTGTATTGGTTAGAAATTCTACTCTTATGAAGGGTGCAGCGTGGCACTTTTCTGGGACCGTTCTAAATATGTTAGCAATCCTTTCTCCTATCAAACTTAAGAATTGATGAATTATTCACACAAACACTTGCTTAACAGTGGTCTGTCTTTTACCAGTCAAGTATCTTTAATGGTTGTTGTGAGTAATAAGATTAAACCAAGGTCAATGCTTCATTGGACCTAAATGTATTCTTAGGTCTCATGGTTTTTTAAAATTGGTACAGTAAATTATATGCAATTTTAATAAGGCATCTGATGCAGGAGCAGGAGCATCTGCGTCATGATGTTTGAATTACAATCAAAATTGGCAGCCAGCAGTAATCTGTAAGTTAGGAACAAAAAAACTATGCATGTGCTAGTTACAACTGTAACTAATTCTGTTACAGTAGTCAATTACAGCAGTAATCACTTAGCAAGGCTTGGCTGCTTAGTAGTATAAAATAGCTGTAATTCCAATTGTAAATCAGTTTTGTTGATAAATAAGAATTTACTTTAGCCTTGAGTGCTAATATTTAGAGATGAGTTCTCTGTGCAGAGGTTTTGTCCGCCTATAAACTCCTCTAAGCATCATCGTCATAACCCCATGATGATTGGTTCTTATTATTTATTCACAAAAAATGGAACTATAATGACTGGTACAACTTTATTTTTTTTCTTTTTCATTTTTTTATTTTTTTAATGAGAGATTTATTTATTTTTTCATTGATGGAGTGATTTGCTCTAATGCAATATAAGAGTTACACTAATGGAGAAAGATGATTTAGTGTCTCTCTATAAGTGGATGAGATTGTATAACATATATAATATCAAGGTGTTGGCTTCATTCTATGCACGCTTTTCACCTATATTTTAAATGCCAGGAGATGGAAAAAGGAAGTAGACCTTCCTAATGACATAACCACTTCAAACCAAATATTACACAATATACAATCTTAGTGAGGAGGCTAGCACAGTTCCTATGTCTATCACATGCCTGGTTTTTATATGTAAAGAATAAATCCTATCAATCTGTTTATATATGCATGTGCAGGTTTGTGTGAGCAACAAGAAATAGAAATATACAACAAGTGAAGCTTCAGACAAAGAATGACATATTAGTTTGACAACCTTGGACAAGATATGCTTACAGTGGGAAGGAAAAGTCTTGATAGAGTAAATTTCATTTGTGGGTCAATATCTGGTGGGAAGCGTAACAGAACAGATGTGTCATTTTTCCAGCTTGGTTGCTGAAGAAACCAGGACAGGTAAAAAAACCCCCTCCCCGCCTCTCTCTTTCAAGATAACCTACTCTCTATATATGGAATATCAATGGTGTACTTGCGATTAAAGTTACACACACATGATCTTTTTATGGCAAAGAGTCCCATTTATTCATATTTGCACAAAGTGCGCTCAATTACTCTATTCTTAATAAAGGATGAAGAATCAATCTTTCTTGGTGCGACAAATTTATAATTGACTTTAAGCCCTTGGAATCTTCATTACAAATATTGACTCATGTAGATAGTTTGCTTGCATATGGTGTCTTATATTAAGTCAAAGAAAAATAAAAATGGCAGATGAATGAATTCATTCTCCTTTGTTGTTGCATTGAAAACCATGTTATGTTGTTTGTATCCCAAACTAAAATTTTTAAAACCTTAACTATTACATATTAATTGCTTTTACTTAATATTTGACTCAACTCAACTAAGCCTTAATCCCAATTAAATTTGGGTTGGCTATAAATTCTTATCAACTAATAATTAAGATATTCAATAGAACCTCACTAGCTGCGTCGTTACCCCAAGCTGGTGAAAGAGACACTATCCCCATTATTTAACTAGACAATCTTCCAGGTGGACCCAAAACTTCTGAATTAGTAGTCAATCTTTGTTATGGATGGAAGGTTGATTTAACACCAATGCTGCTCCATTATATTGCAGTGCTCATTCCTCGAAATGAGTGACGATATTGAACTAGTAAATGTAATGTCCAAAGCTGAGGCCTTTCTTAACTTCTTAATTTTTACAAAGTTACAAATGCTCAAAAGCAATTGCCTGGAAGGCCTGCATAAATCCAAAAGAACTTAGTTTTGGTGATGATTATGTACAGGACTTGAATTTTCTAGCAAATAATGTTGTGAACTCAAAGCCTGAAGAAAAACTTAATTTTTACAGAGTTACAAGTCATGGAAGGATGCTCAAAAGCAATTGCCTGGAAGACCTGCATAAATCTAAAAGAACTTAGTTTTGGTGATGATTATGTACAAGAATTGAATTTTTTAGCAAATAGTGCTGTGAACTCAAAGCTTAAAGACAAACTTGATAATTGGTGGTTTGGAGATGTTTCATTTCTTTGAATAGATCAATTTAATGAAGTCATTCAAACTATTAAAAGTAAAGGGCTGAGATCACAGTTTGTAGGATCATGAAGAGCTCGTTGGTGCAAAATGGCTTTCCTAAATCACTTTTGGGCTTCACAATTTGGCTTTCAAACATCTAAACCCACAATTACAAAGAGTTACAACTAAATGCTTATTTAATGTGCTCCATGTGGTGGAAATTTTAGTTTTTTGCAATTTTCTCTACACCTATGCTAGAAAGAATTGATTCTATGTTGGGCATTGTTATAAGGGTGGTTGAATCTTATGTTTATTTTCTTTCAAGAAAACCCGCACCAAAAATATTTGCTATTGGTAGATTGATAAATGATTATCTTATGCTAGTTGCAAGGAATGAGAACCTTAGTGCTATAAGTTTTCAGTCACTTGCGGAAGCAATGCCAAAAGATGATCAGCAATGTGATAAAACCTATATACTCTATAGAACCATTGACATTAATCTCAATGTATGGAATTTTGAAGTTGGTTTTAAAGAAAAAATATATGTGCTTGCATAGCTATTGAGTCTTATATGTGCCATGGTTATGACTGTTTAGCCCAGAGAGTAAGAGGTATGGAAGAAGAAAAGTGGACTGAAAACTTGGTGAGCTAGCCCATGTATCAGAGTAGCCACCCTTAATTTTTAACATCTTAACATAAATGTCCACAGGCCCAAACTCTTACCATCCTTCATATAGTGATATGCTCAGTGTGTGGTTGAGTACCCCTCTCAGCCAAGAATAGGCCTGAAAGTTTAATATCCAGAAGCTTGGGCTCAGGATTTTTTGGCTAAGAATGGGCTACACCTTGTAAGTTAAAACTCTTTTAAACTCCACTAAAGAAAATGTGGAAAACTTTGCAATAGGCCCATTGACTTTCAAGTCCTTAGTCATTCACTCTACCACCAATCTAAATACTTTGGAAGAGTGATATTTATCTCATATTCCCTTCACCTCAATAGCTAAATCAAATGGGTTAAATAAACCTCAAGAGACAAAAGTAACTCCTTTAGGGATGAGAATACATTACTAAAAAAAAAAAGAAAAAGAAAAGGAATTTGCTGTTATACTGCATCTCCATAGATTGTCTAGACTTTAGAGGTAAATAAATAGAGGTCTCTAAAATAGATTGGTTCCAAATTTATTTTATTCAAGAGGTTTGAGTTCCTTTTTTTTTTTTTTTTTTTATCAAACAAAACTAATTTCAAATCTTGTGCTATCACCTGACAAATAAAATCATTTGCAATTTCAGAAGTGGGTCTTGAGAAACAAGGGAAACAGGTAGATTTGATTCCTTTGAAACTGAGAGAGATCCAGGTGTCCGCCTTCATCTTGGTTCATAAGATAGAGGCCTATAAAGATTGAACCATATAATTGCCCCTTGGACCTCATGCCCTGTAACATTGACTTAAAATCGCCTTGCTACAACATTTTCGGCCATCTTGTTATTCTATTTTTGGCCGCTCAATATATATAGGAACTCAACATTTTTCAGAGTGTAATTAATAGTACATAATAAAAATAACGTAAATAATAAACACAAATTAAATTGACAAAAATGATGTGAAAATATTGTAAAATAGTTTATGGCTGCAGTATTACTCTCTTTGGAGAGCAAGTTAAGAATTAAAATTTCTTGAAGCAATTCAAACATCCTTTAATCAGATCTTTGAGCGCATTTTTTTGGACACCTCAATTGCTTAGGATGGATCATACCATGATAATTCTCGCAGACAGCTTCCCAGTATAAAGTCATCCAACAATATCTACAAACATCATAATCATGAACCAGAACAAATGGTACATACATGATTCAACCAAAAAAAAAAGATGTTATATCATTACTTCCAAGTATATGTACAATATTACTAAGATATGTCACCAAAAACAGGAATGTCATTCTATCAATTACCTTTCAATTCCTTGACTATTCCCTTCTTTCTTTTCTATCTTTGAAAAACCCAAATAACATACAGAAGGGTATTTCCATTTCCTTTCATTTAATCAAAGAAAAAGTGAAAAAAGTGCTAAAAGGACAAATATTAAAAGGTATATTTGTTGGTTGGGGTTACTGGTAAGTGGTTAGGGTCTTCTTTATCTATCAACATCTTGTTGTGTGTTTCCACCTTTAGGCAAAAACAGAACCACAGGACAATGCCATCAAACACACAGCAGCTTGTTCCTCCTCCTTCAACTTCCTCCTCCTCTGGCACCTCTGTTTCTTCATCACTGATGGTAACCTTTGCAGCAAGAAATCATTTCCCAAAACCATTAATTTTGTCTTCAAAGACTCTCTCAGATTTCTGCCACCATTGCCAACAGCTTTAGCAGTGGATGTGGTTGTGGTTGTGACATTGGAATTGGATTTGGTGGTAGTGGTAGTGGCACGAGCATTTGATCTATATTTTTTCCTATATGATACATGACTCAAACCCATCATAGAATTCCTCCTCTTTCTGTCCCTGATCCCACAGGCATTACACAGTGACTGAAAAACCAACAAACAAAAAAACCCATTAATCAAATCACCAACACACATCACAAAATGACAAACAAAGAAGACTGATCTCAGATTTTTTTTTTTTAATTAAAAAATAAGACTAATCAAATTGGCAAAGTAGTAAATAAATACCCAAAATTCAAACCAATGCAACAGAACTGAAAAACATTCCCCCAAAGAAAACCCAAATTGAGGAGACTAAAAAATTCAGATAAGAAACCAGTATCTAAAAGGCATTCAGATAATTATAAATCAGTCGCTAGGAACAGAGAAACCCAAATATCAAGGTCACAAACCAACACAAATTGAAGATGAAGTCCCAAATGATGACTGAGGAAAATGGAATGGAAAAAATTAGAAACACTTAGTGCTCGTTTGGCTGGCACATTTCTGTATCACGTTTGGCGTCTGCGTTTTTTCAATTTTTTTTTGTAAATTTTACTGTAGCTGCTACTGTTTAATAAACAGTAGCCACAATAGGTGATTTTCAGCGCAAATTTTACTGTCATGGACTCACAAATTTCACTTTTCAGAAACCTTTTTATTAAAAATGAATTTCACGATACTATTTACACATTTAAAAATTTAAATTATAATTTTTAAATTATTTGTTACAGTATTTTTCAATTTTTAATTTTTAGCTGTACCCCAACAGATTCTTAAAATAAAAAGCATAAACCCAGAATAAGCAGAGTAAATTACATGAGAATAGTGATTTACTTTGAAAATATTAAAATAACATGTATAATTTTTTTTATTTTTTAAGTGAGAAACAGTAGAGGGACCCATTGATCTAAATCAAAAAACCAAGTCAAACATATTTCCAGGAAAAAAAAAAAAAAGTGTACAATAACCAGCGTGATAGGAATTGAAGAGACCAAAAAGACTAAAGACCCATATGAGTCAAAATCAAAAACCCAAAATGGAGAAATGAGTGACACGCAAAAATAGTGAGTGAAAAGATCAAAAACTAGAAAAACCCCACAACTCAAAATCAAAAACTCAATCAGGCCAAAAGGTTATGGAGGTGGGGAAAATCACCTTGGGCCCAGCTGGCCCACCTCTCCACAAGGGTGTCTTTGTGGTCTTGCAAACAGTGCAGCACTTCTTGTCCTCAATCACATCCATAGACAATGATTCCTGAATAATAATAATAACACCAACATTAGCAGCTGTTATCATCAAACAAACCCATGCAGAAAGCAAAAACAAAAAAAAAAAAAAAAAAAAAACAGTTCTCTTCTTTTTCTTTCTTCTTTTTTCAAATGCAGAAAAAGCAAAGAAACAAGCTTTCTAGTCACTCTAAAATCAAAAACTCACCTTTTCTCTAAGATCCATCGTGCACACCAAAAAGAGAGAGAGTAGTGGGTCTTGAAGGTTACAGTGATACAAGCTCTATAACAAGTGTGAGAAAACCCAAATCATTTCTTAAAAAACAGAGAGAAACAGAGGAATTCATAAAACCAAAAAAAGGAAGCCCAAAACCCAAAAAGGAATTATACCCAAAAACCAGATGAGAGAGAGAGATACTAAATAGGACCTACATGCAAATGACTGATATGAGAGAGACAAAATGGGCTTTAGAGAGAGAGAGAGAGAGAGAGGGTTCAGTGGATAGGCTCAAAAACCCTAGGGTTTATTTTTGGTGGGGTTGAGTAAATGACTAAAATGGGCTTGGTTTGGCAAACAATTTTGGTGGCAGCACAGGGCACACCGCCAAATTTTCTGTGACGTGTGTGTGGGCCTGTGGGGACCCCGTGTCAGCATGCACGAGTGTATGGTGGATAATAATATATTGTGTCACTATCAGTATCAGCAATGACTGCACTGCAGAACCGTACACATAATTTTTTTTTTTGATGAAGAGAACCGTACACATAATGTAATATGGGGCTAATGCTTATTGTATTGAATTTATGAAATTTGATTCCAATAAGAATAAAATTTAATGTTTATTGTTTTGATTTTTTAAGCTATGGATGGATATATGGTTGTGTTGGAAAACCCCAAACGGTGAAATGTTTTATATAACAATATGGTTTCTTTTTACCAAAAAAAAAAAACAATATGGTTTCTTGCTGCTACTGATAAGTTTGGAGGTTTTTTTTTTTTTAGAGAGTAACAAACATTTTTGGGAGTGGAACTGAGAAAGAAAAGTAGTATTAAAAACACATTTCACAACCCTTTTGGCCCCAAAAGAATTTATAAGGAAGGAAATGTTAATAGCTCCACACTTCAATATGAGGACACTTAATAAGAACCGTTTGTACATTGCCTCGCCTAAAGAATAAGTTCGACTTACTTAAATACTGTCTTACTCTTTATCCCAGCTAGACAAGTCTTGGTGAGACCACTGAACAATAGGATTAGTAATATAGTATATTTGATAAATTTACAACACTCTAAATGGTTTAATAACTTTAATAGAAAAGGGTTTTCCATGGATAAATACACTGTGATTCTTCTTTTGTCTCAAAATTTCACAGAACCTACAATGGTTTGCATAATTAGCTTATAGGAAAAGAAAAATAAGGGTTGCAATGCAATGATAGGATGTGCAAGAACTAAAAGAAACCGTGTGACCAGCTATATCCCAAGAACCTTTTTTTGGGTGAGGAAGTTGATAAAGTAGGGACAAAAAAAGGGAATGATGCAGAAAAAAAAAAGGACAAAATGTGGGCAGATTATCAGGGTTACACAAGACAAAGCTCTAGACTCTAGTACACCAATACACACCATCTTCCTTTGTCTCTGTGAGCAGACAAAAAGCCCCCAAACCTTTATGGACCACCAAAGCTCACTTCAGCCATACTCTTTTTTAGTACTGTATTGTTTTTGGTGGATAACATACACTATATAGTTAATAGAGCACCGCATTGATCATATTGTCTATAGCAAAAGGCCCTAAGAAGGAGATTGGGTTATGGTCTTTTCTTTTCTTTCTTTTTTGGATGGAAATTGTGTTATGGTCTTGACTCTTGAGCTCTCTCCCCTATGCATATAATGCAAATACCCAAGGTGGATTCCATGCCTATTTATCTGATTCAATAATAAATGGGTAACCACCATTCTTAGCAAATTGTCTTCTAATAATGTCAATTGTAATAGCAGGGTTTTTTGTTTTGTTTTTGTTTTTTGTTTTTCAAATACCAGTTGTGCTAGTTTTTTTTTTTTTTTTTTTTTTTTGGGGGGGGATAATTTATGAGCATATACTGATATACCCTCATTTTACTATCTCAAATTTAAATTTGTATAATTAAATTCAAACACATAATTAGTAACAGCACCTCAATTTTTTCAATAATTCAAATATGGTTGCATTGATCAAACTTTTAAAGCAACACCTAAAGTATTTGTGCATAAATTTTGAGCTTCTTATATAATTTCGACAACAAAATGTAGTGTAATATTTCTTATTTGACAATAAAAAAAAAGGGATGTATGTTGATGTAAAGATATAGTGTGTCATTCTTATACAAAATGATAGGTTCTTTCTTTTATATAAGAATATGTTAATAAGTACTCAATTGAACTCGTTAAGGAGGAAATAAGCGAGTCCTCCTATATTAGAAGTAACAAAAGAAAATAAAATAAAAAGTAATTAAATATAATCGGACTCACTATAAAATGTTAATAGATTGTAATAAATAAATAAAAATTAATCCTAGCAAATGCACTTCAAATAGGATCTTTTTTTTTATATTTGAACTTTTCTTGCATTCTTTGCTATCATTAGTAAAATAACATGATTTGGATAGATTCGAACCTACAATTTGACTCATGCTAAAGGAAATATAAATCATCTGTGCCACTTTTTGTGTTCCATTTTTTTAAGCAAATCACAACTTATTATGTATGTTTTGGTAGAAGTTTGGCTTCAAGCCGGTTTTCCATTCCATTACGTAGCAATTTATAAGATTATTTATATGTATTATTTAAATAAATTATATGACTCGTTAAGAAAATTATGTGGTACATGGCCTCTTTATTTGTCATATCATAGGTTGGAATAAGCTAGCTCCAAACCAATTTGGAGCCAAATTTATTTTTGTATTCTTTTTACATTTCTTATAAAATAACTAATGTTTAAAGTGAAAATTAAAAAAAAAAAAAATTGGCACATAACAAATTGTAATTGGTATAATATAAAGTAAAAAAAAAAATGGTAAACAAAATTTGTATTGTGCTAAGTGGGTCGATGGTCTATTCAAATAATTACACTTATGCCTAAATTGTGAAATTATATTTCCTATACAAAAACAGTAAGGGACAAAACGTGAGTAGCTGATAAAGTCGAGGTAACAGAATGAAAAAGAAAGAAAGCACCAAAAACAGCTTTCTTTTTGCATTGGTTGACAAGAGTTATAGGACCTCAACCGTTCGAAAAGAGGACGACAATAAACCAAAACTCTTTTGGCTTCCCAATATTTTAACTGTAATGCTTGGGAACAATATTTTTCTGTTGAAAAATAGTGGACTATGAGTGATTGATAGTGTTGGGTCGATCTAAAAATAATTGTATCTAACATTCATAGTCGATGATTTAAATAAGTTTTTAAATGTAAAAAAGATTGTGTACGCATATTAATCATATTTTAATTACATCATGCACAAAATAGAACACCACAATGAGTTTCTGTCAAAAAAAAAAAACCGCAATGAGTTGCAAAGCTATAAATTTAGGCCTGAAAAAGAGATTTTGGTCTGGTATGAGGCTCAATCTCCAATGAAGCAAATCAGGTTGGTCAATAGGCTGCTTTTCACTTCCCCATAATACAGACCAATTAATTCCCATTGCCCATCAAAAGAAGCGCCTTGAAATCTCTCTCTCACCCTGGGTGGAAGTGGACACTAGACAGTGTGTGAGTGTGCTTGGAGGAGAAAAGCTGTTACTTTCTTCGATAACATGAAATCATGCATGAAATTATATCTCTGTTCGTTTCTCATGTACCAAGGATGTGGACAGAATAATTTTTGCTTATATGATTGGTTCCTATTTTTGTGATTAAAAAGAAAGGAAAATCAGAAAATGTTAACAAGCGCTTCTTCTTTTTTTTTTTTTTTTTTTTTGGTTTCTCAAGGGGAAAAAAAAAAAACGCGTGTTTGTTAAGGTCCCTTTTTTTTTTTATGAAAGAAAAGACTTTATTAACACAGTCAAGTTCCTAACATAGGTCTTACCTAATAAAAATAAATAAAAGAAAAAGACATAAAAATATTTATAAAATTACAAAAAATAACATAAAGTTACAAAAAAGATAATAAAAAAATTTCCAAAAAAAAAAAAGTAAAAAAATTGTGGTTAACGAGACCGCACATTAACGCAACCCAAAAAGAAAAAACCAAAGACTAATGCATTGTTTTTTTGGTTAAGAAACAACTAAGGAGTAATGCTGATCCCCCAGTTAAAGAAAAAAGTAGGAGGAAATAGGTAAGTATTTTTTTTTCCCTAACTATTTAGTTAGTTGACCCGGTTTGCAAACAATATAAATTTCTAACACCTCGAGTCTTAGAGAGTCGAATTCAGTGCTCACACCTCGACCCTTTGACGGTCGGTTTTCATGGTTTGACGTGGGCGAATGCCACGTGGCATCCGCATAGATCTCGAGTTTTTGAGACTCGAGATCTACGTGGCATCCACATAGATCTCGAGTTTCAGAAACTCGAGATCTATGTGGATCTCGAGTTTCTGAGACTCGAGATCTATGTACCCCCATGCAAAGTCCCATCCGGTCATGTCACTGACCACCTTCTGGCCTGTACACAGTTCTGGCTAGCTCGTGACTTTGTTCTGGCGTGTTGTTCTGGTGTACATGTTCTGCCAGGTACATGTTGTTCTGGCCTGGCGTGAACAATGCCTCTTACTTTATTCTCTGCCAAAATTTAAGCCCGTGATTTTTTTATGTCTCTTGGCTAAAGCTCTATTGCTTCTCTCTCAACTCATCCTTTCTTACTCTGCATTACTCCTCTCTCAACTCTCATACTCATTCTATAGAGCAGAACAATACTTCCCTCTTAACTCTCATACAAACTGACCATTGTAGTCTCTCTCACTCTCATACAATCCAGTAGTGCATTTGCACATCCTCATGTCAGGTAAGGGTCTCCTCACTCTCTTGTTGGTTGTTTAATGTATGTATAACTGCTTTAGAAAGTTTTGCTTGTATTGAATTTGTCATGACATTTCCTAATAAAAATATTTGTTCGTAGTAACCAGTTAAATATATAGATATATATATTTAAAAATATATATATATATATATATATATATATATTTCTATATATATATGTAGCACTTTAAATGTATAATTGATTTTTTTTTTTTTTGGTAATGTCTAACGAACCTCTCTGCTTTATGTTATTTCATTAATACAAAAATATTTTCACTTAACTAAAATTCAATACTTTTTATAAATAGTATAATTATTTGTTTATTTTAGGTCAAACGGTATAATAACAACTAATATAGCAATGAAATTATTAAAAATAATATTTGCTATGTCAAACGTTATAATATGTTTTGTTTATTACTAAGTTACTAAAAAAAAATTTATCCAAATATCCATTTTAATACTTTAAAGACAAAAAAAATATCCCTCTAAGATTCAATTAATTGGTCAATTAATTTTTTTTTTTTTGGATCTTTTTCAAATGTTTTCATAGCTATATGAATACCTTTGTAGTAGATATTTGTAATTAAAAAAAAAATTATGAATAAATTAGAATTGAGATCCTAAACATGATCTATATGAATATGTTTCTAGTAGATATTTGTAATTTACAAGTAAAACCAAGGTTATTAAAATTGAGATCCTAAACAGGACCTATAAGAGGTCCTCATAGAGTAAATCATAGAATCGAATCGATAATCATAAGATTTTACTTTATGTGAAAAATAAAGTAAAAAATATTAGTAATAATGATATATTTTAAATAATTATTAAGTTGATCAAAGGAAAATGGACATAATGCAACTTTCATGTCCTATTTCTAATAAGTAAAAAAAAAAATTACATTTCTTTAACAACTAAATAATCATTAACTTGTTCAATTGGGCAGATTTGATGGAGGGGGTTACAGTTGTATTTTTCTTGGACCCAATTAGAATTAGACTCTAATATACGTAAAAATTGAAATTATATATGGAATAATGATGTTACATAATTGCACTCATTCATTTGCACATCCTCATTACTTTTGTTGTTTGGTTTGATATTTTTATTTATATTTTTGTTAGAGCTTAGTTAAAATTTTGTAATAGGGGTGAGTTTTGTCTTTAGTTTTTTCATTGTTTGAGTACGAAATGATAATAATTGCGCCAGTAGAATTGTATGTGATGTGGGGTGAGTGTATGCAATTGTGGCGTGAGAAGTTG
Source organism: Quercus variabilis (assembly GCA_030445155.1). Taxonomy (NCBI): domain Eukaryota; kingdom Viridiplantae; phylum Streptophyta; class Magnoliopsida; order Fagales; family Fagaceae; genus Quercus; species Quercus variabilis. Next base: position 8,461,511 of record CP129447.1, read on the forward strand.
TAATTTTTGTATTTTGAGTAGATAGAAAAAGTTTTGTAATTGATGTTAAATGAAAGAGATAAAATATGTCACTAACATACTATACTTGACTCTTTAATAGGTTCACAATCTTTGAAGAATATTGATATAAATGTATACTTCCGTGGACCCCTTGATAATCCTGATGAGATTGACGGAATCCCGTTTAGAGGGCCTGGTATCCAATGCTACTACATGATGCTACGTCGTAAGTTGAAGACGTTGAATGATTTGAAGAGCAAAATCATGGGCGAATTGAATTTGAATCGTGCTTGGTATGATATCAATATTATTTATCGTTACCCACAAGAAGTCCTTCATGAACGGATAAATTACGAATATATGGCGATCAAAGAAGACAAACATGTGAAGATGATGTTTAATAGGATACAGAAAATGCCCCAAGTAAATGCTGCTGAGTTGTACGTAAGTTTGGAGGCAAGTGCAGAAGTTGATAATGAGGTGGTGCAAGAAACAACTACGTCTTTACAATTTACAACCCTAGATGATGGATGCACTACAATGGGAGGGTATACAATGGGTGGGTATACAATGGATTCTTCAATGGGAGGGTATACAATGAATTCTTCAATGGGAGGTTATATGCTCCCATTTCAAGATCATGTTGGCAATACTAGTGAAACCCTCCATCCTGAACAGACACATTTAGAGGAGGAAGACGAAGACGAAGATCATGTTGTGGGCGGTTATATGCTCCCATTTGAAGGTAATGTTGCCAATATTGGTGAAACCCTCCATCCTCAAGAAACACATTTAGAAGAGGAAGACGAAGATGAATACGAAAATCTTGCTGTGAATGATGGTGAAAATAGTGATGGTGTAGATGAGTTCGAAGAGATGGTTGAGCGAGGCGAGTTTGAGATCGATGTAGATGACCACGAAGTCGTTCCGAATTTTGAAGAGGAAAATATGGAGTACCATGATGAAGGTGTTGCAGACGATGATATTGGCATCCACCATGATACAAATACGACCACAACTTACAGACCTCCTGCTGAGTCATTCTACGAAAATACTTGGGAAAATATGGTTGATCCTTCACGTCTTCAGATACCATTTGTTTCTACTTGGGAAGATGGGATGAATTTTTGTAAAGGATTGACTTTTGCAAATAAACAGGCGGTGAAGCGTGCATTGACAATATACGCAGCAACTCATAATAGAAATTTTAGAATCCGAAGGTCGACCCCAACTAAATTGTGCGCTGCATGTGTTGACGACAATTGCAAGTGGTACGTTGGGGCATATATGAAGGCTAAACTTAATGGTCTGTGGATGGTCACGTCTTATGTGGGTCCACACACTTGTATACCATTTGGCTTGCGTAGAGACGGTAGAATGATGGATTCTAATTTTGTTGCATCAGAAATTGTGGAAAAATTGTGAAAAAAGCACACTGCCCGTATTGATGAGCTCTGGGAGATCATACATACTAAGTATAAGCATGAGCTTTCTTACTATAAAGTATGGGACGCAAAACAAAAGGCAATTGCTAAGATATTTGGGGATTGGGAGGAGTCTTACCAAAGGTTGTGAAAGTTGTTATTGGCATACTTGGATCAGGATTCGGGTACCCGGTATAACTATCACACCATACCTAGGCCAGTTGACGGTACTGCGTTACTGCGCTATGTATATTGGGCATTCGCTCCATGCATTGCTGCATTCCAATATTGCAGGCCAGTGATTAGTATTGATGGGACTCATTTGTATGGTAAATACAAAGGGGTATTGATGATTGCAATGACAACCGATGCTAACCAAAAGGTTTTACCTCTTGCCTTCGCTGTTGTGGACAAAGAGTCAGGGGCTAGTTGGGGGTGGTTTTTAGAGTGTCTAAGGACTTCGATAGAGCATGTCATACCTAACCAGGGCATTTGCATTATTTCTGATCGACATAAAGGTATCAAATGTGCCATTCGAGAGTGGCCTAGAGGTCAGGATGGAACAGAACGGGTATTTCATCGATATTGCCTTCGACATGTTGCTAGCAATTTCAACACACACTTTGATGACCCGATTCTAAAGGCGTTGGCCCTGAAAGCTGGATATGCGACTCATGCAGCTAAATTTGAGTCCATAATGCAAACCATTAAGGAGGCCGAGATTAATTTACTGAGGGGTGTAGACCCAACTGATCGCCATGTTGCACACTATATGCCATACACATATCTAATGAGTGAGGATGTGGAAAAATGGACGCAGTCACATGATGGTGGAAGATGTTACGGGGCAATGACAACCAATATCTCTGAGTGCTTTAACGGGGTACTTAAAGGTGCCCGTGGTTTGCCCATTGCTGCAATGGCTGAGTTCACTTGGTCCAAACTTGTTGCATATTTCCACGATCGAAATAAACAAATTTCTTCTGATCTCTCTAGAGGTAAGTTATGGAGTGATTATGCAATGGAAATCTATAACAAAAATGAGCAGAAAACCATAGGACACACTCTGAGGCATTTTAATCATGAAATGGGTGTATATCAAGTGGTTACCCCGTACAACGACCATAGAGGTGGAGGGGGAAACCACAGTCATGAAGTGCACGTATTTGCTATGAAATGTGGCTGTGGAAAATGGCAAAACTTGAAGATCCCTTGTTCACATGCAATTACAGTTCTGAAAGCTTTGCACCGCGATGCGACAAGCTATATTGACCCATGTTACAGTTTGAGCAACGCGATCCAAACATATTCACATCATTTCATGGTGCCCAAGTCGGAGTCCTTGTGGAGGGACGTTCGCGGAGCACGGTGGGTGCCTGACCCACAGCTGTTGCGGGCCAAAGGTCGTCCTGTGAAGTCTAGATTAAGGAATGAAATGGATGGGGTACGGCGAGAACGGGGAAGCCGGAGGGAAGATCCGGACTTGAGGGAGATTCAACCGAGGCAGCGATGTGGACTGTGTCATCAAGAGGGGCATAACCGTAGAAGCTGTCCCATTTCCCGTGGGGCTTCAACAAGTGGTAGTGCTATGAATTAGGCAAGTGCCCTCCCTATTTTTATATAATATGCTAACAATTTCATTTGGTTTTTGTTCTTCGCATTTGGAAACTAACGACCGTATTTTAATGTTTGTCAGGCGAGCGGAGACTCGATTTCCGGATGGCATTGTAGACTATGTTGTATTGACATACTTATAGTTATTATTTTGTTTATCGCTGAATGTTGTTGTAATTGAACTATTTGCTATCCATTGTACTCGTTACATTTGTTGCGTTGTGCACCTTTTGCCTATAATGCTAGCAATGATATTGCTTCAACATTAGTAGCTACTACTTTGGCAAGTTCAACAACAGGAGGCTTCTTCGAAGTGATGATAGCTAGTATTATTTTGATTTTGTGTGATAAGAGGGCAACTATAATGCCCATGAATTTGACTAGTATCATATGCTTGTATGTAGTTGTTTATCATTGGCCATCACTAAACAGCTCACTGAGAATAAAGGTACTCAGTTCGTAAAGCAGATTGTTGGACTTCAGCAGCATAAAGAATACACCAATGTAAAATCTTTGAGATATGGTCATTTGATGATAATGACTGATCAGGTGCGCCTTAAAATTCTCTTATTGTTTTGTTCTTCTTTTATGCTTACAATTCTCTCTACAAGGCCCATGGATAGCCTTCAACCAATATAAAATTGTAACTATAATTCTTGTACAGGATCGTGATGATTCCCACATCAAAGGGCAACAGGATCAATTTTATTCTTTCTTATTGGCCATCACTGTTAAAAGTTCCAGGCTTATACTTTAATTGAGTTTACCACTCCTATTGTGAAGGTTGGTCTTTTCAGTTAACTATTTCAAATATTAGCACAACTTCACTATAATAATTAAATGTTTCTTCAGGGAAAATAATCATTTATCATCTTTGTAGGCAACTCACAAAAATGGGACACAATTATCATTTTATACCATGCCTGAGTACCAGTCATGGAAGCACAATTTGACAGGCAATGCAAGTGGGTGGTCTATCAAGTACTATAAGGTTTATTAGACATTTAAATTTGTTACATGTGAACCACTTACAGAACCTTTTATTCTATTATCTGTTTCTTGTCTTTTGCATATTGGGTGTGTGATGAGTTATACATTGTGGGTTTGACTTGGATACAGGTAAAATACATCAAATTTAAAGTGGTACGGTATTATTCAGAGAGGTTTTGGTCAGTGCTTGGAATTTTTTTGATGCTGTGTTCGTTCGGGATGTTGTAATAGGTGGTGACATTCAGTGGCGGCTCCAGGAATTTTGTTTACAGGGTTCATTACAAAATTTTATTAAACAAAGAACTTGAATATATTGAGTTTCCGACAAAAAAAATAATAATAATAATAATAGGTGGTGACATTGCTATCTTAGGCCAAAACATACAAGATGATGATGTTAATAGCAATTCACAACCCCATGATTTGACTTGACTTTGATATTGTATTAATATTTTTCTACATGCATTTTCCATTTCCAAAATCCTAATAAATCATTGCTCTATAGATTGTAAACTTGTCAGGAAATTGCTTTACCCGTGTCTTGCCTTGTTTCATATAATTCTTATGTAGTCGTGTGTTTTGTCAAGTTTTGTTTTCAAAACTAGTTGTAGATCCACGTGATATATGAGAATAAATTATTATTTTGTATTGTAATATAATTTATAATGTTTTTGAAGATAGTTTGTTTTCTCTAAAAATTAAATAATTTTGTATTTGGGCCAATTAGGTCTATTTTGGTCCACTCAGTCAATTTCGGTCCTCTTTTAGTCCATTTTAGAGTAATTGGGCCTTAAATTGATTATTTCTGTTATTTTTCTTTTCATGTTTAGCGCAAAAATACTTTTTTTTCTTTCCCTCTTCATTTTTGAGTTAACAAGTATGAAATTTTATTAAATTTGGGCTAAACTCTTTACTTTTGAGTTAAAAAAAAAAAAGGAAAAAAAAAACAAACAATTAGTAAAAAAAAAACCCTGAAATTGACATTAGAAATTACAAATATGAGCCCTCAAAATGCAATAAAAAAGATAAATATTCAAAACTCTTATTTAGTCCATATTGGTTCTATTTGGTCCATTTTGTCATCTTTAGTCCAATTTGGTCCAATTCGGCTCATTCCGTCTTACTTAATCAACTTCTGTTTAATTTGGTCCATTCAGTTCACATTGGCCCTTATTCTATCTACTTCAGACTAATTCGGTCCACTGTTTAGGAGATGTCTGATGGTGATGATGATGATATTAATGAAATTGATGATGATAATGAGGATTCTGAATTTGATGACGTGACTAATGACAGTGAAGATGAATTGTGTAGTAGTTCTGTTCAGAAAGTGACTGATGGAATTCTTGAAATGGGAACTTTTTCTCATTCCCCTTGTAGTCCATTACTCTTAGTTGTGACTTTGATAGTCAGCCAAGAAGAAACAACCGAGCAAAAGGGCTGCTCCTTCATAGAAGATGAAGCTCTTGGCAACTGTTTCGGAGATATCTGATGGTGATGATGATGATATTAATGAAATTGATAATCATAATGAGGATTCTGAATTTGATGAAGTGACTAATGAAAGTGAAGATGAATAGTGTAGTAGTTCTGTTGAGAAAGTGACTGATGGAATTCTTGAAATGAGAACTTTTTCTCATTCCCCTTGTAGTCCAATAGTCTTAGTTGTGACTTTGATAGTCAGCCAAGAAGAAAGAACTGAGCAAAATGGCTGCTCCTTCATAGAAGATGAAGCCCTTGGCAACTGTTTCGGAGATATCTGATGGTGATGATGATGATATTAATGACATTGATAATCATAATGAGGATTCTGAATTTGATGAAGTGACTGATGAAAGTGAAGATGAATAGTGTAGTAGTTCTGTTGAGAAAGTGACTGATGGAATTCTTGAAATGAGAACTTTTTCTCATTCCCCTTGTAGTCCATTAGTCTTAGTTGTGACTTTGATAGTCAGCCAAGAAGAAAGAACCGCGCAAAATGGCTGCTCCTTCATAGAAGATGAAGCTCTTGGCAACTGTTTCGGAGATATCTGATGGTGATGATGATGATATTAATGAAATTGATAATCATAATGAGGATTCTGAATTTGATGAAGTGACTGATGAATGTGAAGATGAATAGTGTAGTAGTTCTATTGAGAAAGTGACTGATGGAATTCTTGAAATGGGAACTTTTTCTCATTCCCCTTGTAGTCCATTACTCTTAGTTGTGACTTTGATAGTCAGCCAAGAAGAAAGAACCGCGCAAAATGGCTGCTCCTTCATAGAAGATGAAGCTCTTGGCAACTGTTTCGGAGATATCTGATGGTGATGATGATGATATTAATGAAATTGATAATCATAATGAGGATTCTGAATTTGATGAAGTGACTGATGAAAGTGAAGATGAATAGTGTAGTAGTTCTGTTGAGAAAGTGACTGATGGAATTCTTGAAATGGGAACTTTTTCTCATTCCCCTTGTAGTCCATTACTCTTAGTTGTGACTTTGATAGTCAGCCAAGAAGAAAGAACCGTGCAAAATGGCTGCTCCTTCATAGAAGATGAAGCTCTTGGCAACTGTTTCGGAGATATCTGATGGTGATGATGATGATATTAATGAAATTGATAATCATAATGAGGATTCTGAATTTGATGAAGTGACTGATGAAAGTGAAGATGAATAGTGTAGTAGTTCTGTTGAGAAAGTGACGGATGGAATTCTTGAAATGGGAACTTTTTCTCATTCCCCTTGTAGTCCATTACTCTTAGTTGTGACTTTGATAGTCAGCCAAGAAGAAAGAACCGTGCAAAATGGCTGCTCCTTCATAGAAGATGAAGCTCTTGGCAACTGTTTCGGAGATATCTGATGGTGATGATGATGATATTAATGAAATTGATAATCATAATGAGGATTCTGAATTTGATGAAGTGACTGATGAAAGTGAAGATGGATAGTGTAGTAGTTCTGTTGAGAAAGTGACGGATGGAATTCTTGAAATGGGAACTTTTTCTCATTCCCCTTGTACTCCATTACTCTTAGTTGTGACCTTGATAGTTTGCTTAACTGCATTCCTTGGAAATGATCTTTGTCTATTGTGATTTGTTATGGTCAAGGATTTTCATTCTCCTTCACTGCAATTCTACTATTACAACTTACTAATATATTAGAAATTACAGTGTCTGCAATTTAAATAGGTTGAATATTTTCAAAATAAATACATGTACCAATCTCACTTTGAGAGATATATAGCATTTTCAGGTGTGAGTTGGTTTTGTTAGTCAGTTATACGTCATTCCGAAGGGGTTAAATACTTACTAAAAGATGCAGAAAAGCAATATTCTAAAGATCACATTTCATATGTTCAAGGAATTAAACAAATTATGAGAATATGATACAGTTTGCTTAGTGTATGTGGGACATCCCACCTTGAGTTTTGTGCAATAATTGTTGGAAATGGAGTGTAGAATTGTGGACTTCAATACAAGTAGTCACAAATTCATGTAATGCATGAGAATATATAATTATTTTGATAGAGAGAATAATGTATAATTTATTATCTACAATGTATAATTGTAAACATCAAATTATTTATGTGATATTATATATTATATAATACAATCGAATAAAAATATAGTATTATATACTATATTTATAATAAAATAGGATTACATCTAACAATCAAAGAAAATGGACTAAAGTGGATCAAATAAGCCGAAATGGACCAAATTGGACCAGAAAGATCTAAACGGACCGAAATGGATTGGATAAATCAAAATGAACCAAAGTGGAAATAAGTAGGACGAAATGGATCAAATGGACCGAATAGACTGAAACAGACCGAATGGACCAAATTGGACCAGAAATATCTATATGGACCGAAATGGATTGGATAAATCAAAATGAACCAAAGTGGAAATAAGTAGACCGAAATGGATCAAATGGACCGAATATACTGAAACAGAGCGAATGGACCAAATTGGACCAGAAAGATCTAAATGGACGGAAATGGATTGGATAAATCAAAATGAACCAAAGTGGAAATAAGTAGACCGAAATGGATCAAATGGACCGAATAGACTGAAACAGACCAAATGGACCAAATTGGGCCTGAAATATCTACATGGACCGAAATGGATTGGATAAATCAAAATGAACCAAAGTGGAAATAAGTAGACCGAAATGGATCAAATGGACCGAATATACTGAAACAGACCGAATGGACCAAATTGGACCAGAGAGATCTAAATGGACGGAAATGGATTGGATAAATCAAAATGAACCAAAGTGGAAATAAGTAGACCGAAACGGATCATATGGACCGAATAGACTGAAACAGACCGAATGGACCAAATTGGACCAGAAATATCTAAATGGATCGAAATGGATTAGATAAATCAAACTGAACCAAAGTGGAAATAAGTAGACCGAAATTGATGAAATGGACCGAATAGACTAAAACAGACCGAATAGACTGAACCAGCCCCTAACTAAAATCTACCAAAATCTACCAAAAACAACTCCTAGCCCCTAACTCCCAGCCCCTAACCAAAATGTACATGAAATACATACAACAACTCCCAGCCCCTAACTAAAATCTACCAAAAACATTTCCAATGACAATAACTTACATCAACAGCTGACTTCATAAGGGAGAAAAAAAACAACATAAAATTGTAATGTATGTAATGAATGGAATATTTTGTAATGGCAATGTGCAATGCGCATTCAGATAAGTGAACATTATCATATAATTGATACCGTAAACAACCTTACTGTACACAAATACAAAAGTGAGGCGAAAAAAATACATTCAAGGATGAAGTGAATTCCATTTCACCATGAGATGACTGTAAGGACCAAGCACATTGACCTGGTTAAGTCAATAGCAACTAACAAAACAATATGATCCTTGCCTTGGGTGGATCATGTCTGTTCTGCATTGGATGCAGCTTTGAAATTCTCTAGCCGTTTCTTTAAATAGGCCTGTCTCAGTTTCTCCCGGCGAGTTGCTGCTTGCTCTTGCCTGTGCAATTTCAGCTCAGAAGCCTTTTCTCTTGCTTGATTTACTTCTTCATGAACTTCCCTATGGAAAGCCACAATCACAAAAGTTATTTGCCGTAGTGATATGACACACAACTAGCAGTTTCTAATAACAAAATGATGCAATGGGACTCGGGTAGCAGTTTCTAATAACAAAAAGGCCGGTCACAGTCATGTTTTTGTGAGGAAATCCTACCAGATCAATCATAAAATTGTATCTCTTTTATATATATGTTGAATAATGGTAGCATAAAAATGGCCAGTCAGATACTATTTAAACTTTACAAAAAATTTGTCAAACCTGCCCAACATCAGCACACATAAAGTAGGAAGGCCTTTCAGAATCAAAACTACAGCGCCAACGATTTCTTAATCCATAAGCCCTTATTTTTGCCTAGTCCAAAATTCTAGGTTTCTCCAAAAAAAAAAAAAATCCAGAATTCTTTAAATTAAGGTTCTTCTATCTATAGTAAAGCGCCAATAAACTTACCACAACATTGATTTATTTTTGTAAGAAATGATACCAACCTGTTGATATTGATGACAAAAAGTGCAGGCTGCCTTTTTCCTGCATAGGTTTCCCCCCAATCCTCCTCCCAATCCCCTTGTCCTTTCCAGCTACTGCAGTCCTTTTCGGTGGAACCACCTTTCTTGTAGCCAAGATCATTAAATGTGGGCTTGGAGGGAGATGGTTCCTCAGCAACATAAGCAATGAGAGTTTCATCAGAATTCCAGGAAATTCCCTCAAACCTATACCATTAAGAACCTATGTCGATGAGGATGATATAGAATTACTATGACTATATAGGAACTACAACAATTACAACCATCACTGCCAGTACAATTGCTGCTGCTGCTACTGGTACATCTACAAGCAGTATTAATACTTACAATTAAACAACTTCTACTACTAAGGTGATACACAAAAAGTCAATAATAAACCAGGTTAACATCAAATGCCAAATAAATTCATCCCTACAAAACTAGACCCATACTATTAGTTACCATCCATCAGTATATACTGAACCATGAACAGATTGGGGAATGTGGAACTCCTTTTCCAACTGAGATGGACCCCAAATTTGTAACTGAGATGGAGACTTGTTTTCTACATTGCGAACCACAACAAGCTTTGAAGATTGTTGTCTTGGATTATGACCTTTATAGATTTTTAGTTACTTATTTGGAGTTCAATTATAATATGAGGTTTGGTAACTTTATTTGTCAATTGCTAGATTGTTAAATTCATATTATATAGATTTTGGTTGTCACATAAGGTCAGCACTTTCATAAGAAAAAACCCACTCACTTACTGCTGGGTTTCGACCACAATGATCAAAATTTTACCTCTCTCTCTCTATGCGTGTGTGTCTTGATAAGTAACTTGTTATCTTCTACTCAAATAAAAATGACATCCAGGAGGCCTATTTACTAAGCATGCAGAATGTTCAAAACAGACCAATTTACTGTGATGATATTTGTAACTTAGAAAACATCCATACAAAAAGAAAACATACTAAGTGGAGGAAAGCAGGATCTGATGCTTACAGGCATAGTGTGTGCCTTCCCACTACTTGTAACACCATAGGCAAAAACAGCCCCTGCATTGTGCAAGAGCAAAATTCAAACCACATGACTGATAATTGATCAAAATTCAAACCACATGACTGATAATCACACAACCCTAACACAAAACGACTTTGTTTCGCTCATATTGAAAACTCCATGGATCTGATCTGATCCAATACAGTCAGATCTATCAATACCTCAACGGTCTGAACCGAATCGTCACCGAAATACAGCAGCAATTTCTGCACAAAATACAAAAATTGCAATTAATAATTGTTTCCCTAAGAAATGGCTTCTTTTAGTTATTGACTATCAATTCTACTCTTTTGCTATAAGCGTAAGTGAGTTCACCTTTCTTTTCTCATAAAATTGTTTTAGGCCTCCGTCAACTTATTTCACGCCTTCAACTTGATTTAAATTATTCTTTCATTAATGCATTTCCCTATCTGGCTGTCCCCTCAACTTTGGGAATTTTTATCTTCTCGTCACCCCATTTCCTTGCCAACTGTAGAGCTGTTTCTACACCTTCAGCACCTTGAAGCTCCATGTTCTTCGACCTCATAGGTAGGGTCCAAAGAAACTGATGAAAAGGCTGATGAGGTTATAAAGTCCAATATTCTGGATTGTTGGACCCCCGAAAATCATTATCGATGGTCTACATCTAGAAATGGTTACCATTTAGATGCAGTCCATCGATAATGATTTTCAGGCGTCCAACAATCCTAAATATCATACTTTACAACCTCGTCAGCCTTTTCATCAGTTTCGTTGGACCCTACCTATGAGGTCCAAGAACATGGAGCTTGTCTCTATCAAGCAAAAGAAGTCTGGAAAAGCATGTGAACAATGTCTCTCTCAAACTGACTTATTGCTTGTCTCTCTATCAACCAAAAGAAGTATAGGCCTTTAGTACGAAATATTTGACAGTTAGAGAAACTAATGCTGAAAAGCAATAAATACCCCTACACCTACAGATAAATTTATAGCGGCAGCCATTAAATTTGAACATCACAGTAATCAGTGATAAAAACAGCTCTTATGTTAATGAAAATAGAAGCAGCTACATGCCTCAATGAGAATAAAAGTGACTTCCACAGTTGCATAGTTACAAGGCATTGCTTGTTTCTCACATGATGTCAATCAAACACGGGTTAAACTTCTACTCCTCAACAATCAGTGTGAGACTGATTTACCCTTAAACAAGCTCAAATGATGGGTTGAAGGTCAACTAGGATCAGATTATGACAAGTCATTATGTGGCAAATATAGCCAAATATACAATGCAGCATTGGCAGTTCAGAACAAGCAATTCTTAGTGAAGACAAGTACTAGGTGTTTAGAACAAATCAAAGAATAAACAAGGAACATATAAGAACTAAGAACATACATACATACATACATATATGTGTGTGTATATATATATATATATATAGAGAGAGAGAGAGAGAGAGAGAGAGAGAGAGAGAGAGAGAGAGAGAGAGAGAGAGAGAGAGAGAGAGAGAGAGAGAGAGGACAAGCAAGAAAAGCAAGAATCTAAGATGACAAAAATTGACGAAAGACATTTAAAAGTTAAATAAAGAACAGGAAATGGTCTTCAATCACATTAAGTATAACAACTCAAAGAAAGGGCTACTCATATCTGCATTTATACCCCGAAAGGAGTAGTCAAGTTATAATTAGGGCTCCTCATAATCACTTCTAAACTCAAGATCCACCTAGTAAACACCCAATACGGGACGCAACACACGCCTACACAACACACAGTACCAATCCAATCTAATTGGATCCCCACAATTTGGGATGTCACAATCTCCCCCAAGCCACACGGCATTACCAAGTTTGGATTGATACTGTTTATAATTTCCCGAGAAAAGTGTTAGCCATATATGCACTCCAAAAAGAGTAGTCAAGTTAAAATTAGATCTCCTTGTAATCGCTTATAAACCCACGATCTACCTAGTAAACACCCAATGTGAAGGCATGTAGGAGAAATAGGAAGAAGGGGAGAGAGGGGGGTGAAGTTGAACCTATCAAAAGGCAAATGACATAAGGTGATGGAGACCAAAATAATAATTTTAGATTGGTTTCCCCTCTTTTTGGTAAATGAACATAGTTTTAGGACAAAAGGTCTTACCTACTGTTTGCTTTGCTGAAAATTTTTGCGAAAAGTGTGGTAAATTATACTTGTACTTTGAAAAAGTGAGAAAAAGTTAGAAAAATTGAACTTTTAAAAAGCTATACATAAAAGCTAAAAGCAAAAAAATTGGCTTATAATCCAATGCCAAATGGAGCCATAGAACAATACAATCATCCATAACACATCCAAAGATGTAAACAGGGCAATGACAAGCATGGGGTGGGCTCTATATATAAACAACTATACCGTACATGAATGCAGGTTTGTAGGTTCAAGTTAATGAAGTATATCATTGAGAAAGAATACTTGAGAAGAGGCAATAAATTCCACACAAAACAGGCGTATTCAATAAATATAAAAAAGATACCTTGATAGAGAAGTGTCCTAAAATATACACTAATGCATGCAACAAGATATCCATCTTCGCAAAAACAATAAAGTAATAATTAAATAATAAAAAAACATTCCAATATCCCCATACTATCAACTATATTTAAGAGAAATTTTGAAAAGGAAACAAAGTTGAGACTAACCTGAATAAGATCAAGCATCTTACGGGTTTGAGAAAAGACAAGAACACGATGGCCCTCTCGTATCAAGTTATCCTATGAAAATTCATTGCACAAATTATATTGAGCAAACATCTTAAATATCTAGAGCATCAATAAATTAATGTGCAGCACTCCTCACCAACAAAGATAATATGAAATATATTTTGCACGAGATAATGTCATGCTTCTCTTCCAAGTCATCTGTCTCAGCGACATCAGCTATGTGCATTGCTAATTTTTCAGCCATATGAACATCTTCCGGTTTTAGCATTGACTCCATTCCTTCCAATACATCTTCAGCGGCTCTCTTTGTCAAGAGAAGTGGATGATCACATATTTTCTTTAAAATCTGTTTTGAATCAAATTATATTTATAGTTATCTTTTTGGGAAAAAAATAGCAAAATAAAGTTTAATTTACTGATTTCTGGGGCTAAAGAATAGAATAGCTTGGACAGGTGCATGACAATTTTGTCCTTGCAACCTGGCTCAATGGGGAAAAGCATTGAAGAATTATTAAAGAAAAAAATGAGCGGCAAGGTTTGAACACATTGAATAATGGAAAATCCATGGTACTGTCCAGTGACAAATCATTTTCTGTTGATTGGTAGGTCTACACATGCCAGTAATTAACATATGAATCATATAATACATTTTAATGGACCCAAAAATTTATGAATTTTATTCAATAATCTCCTTGTAACTAGATTATTAGTTTCATGTTCAGAACCCAGTTTGGATCGGTCAGCTAAATCGACAACCCAATCCTGTAGCTGGGCTGGGTTCAGGCCAAGTTAATTATTCTGCGGAACCAGACTGCATCTCAGAACATTACTATTGGCCAATATATCAATCTACAGGAGCTTTTGTATCCATCCATAGTGGAAAGCTTTCCAACATCAAGAAGTCAAATTAGCAGGTAATACATCAAAGTCTAGTCATAGCTACCTAAAAAGTCAATTCCCACAAATTCAATCTTTAATGCCTATGCTTACTAGATGATCCCACAATTTTTGTATTTTTCCTCATAAGTAACATAGAGGTGACAGAATTTGGCAACCAATATGCATTATTTTGTAAAAGAACGGCAGACATAACTTTAAGAAAAATCTTCATCCTTGAGGATCAAATATTATTATCAAAGCTAGTGATATAACAATGCCCACCATCCAAACATTGAAAACAAAAAAGGAAAAGAAAGAGAGTCTTTGTATGCATTAAAGGAGCCAAAATCATGTAATTATTCAAAAAGACTAGGTATTTTCTTTCAGCGCAAATATAACAAGCACAAATACCCAAAAAAGTATACAAGGGTATGAGATTTCATGTGTTACTGGAATCTCATTACAAATTTAAAGAGCACATTGGAACTAATTTAAAGTTCAAGTTTTTTCACTTGATCATGAATTGTGACTAAGATCAGCATTTTGTTGTATCTAGCTTTGCAAACAGAGTTTAGACACTAAAAAATGAGACACTAAGAGAACAGGATCATTTGTCATCTCCTAAGGCGTTTTATATGCAATTTTTGGGCCCAAGAGGAGGGGAAAGGGAAATTCAAACTAGTGACCTCCACTTCATGAGGCGTGGTCCCCAGCAAATGTTATGAGTAAATTATCTTATGACTAATTTATCGACACAACAATTTAAAATATAAATAATCCGAATTTTTATAACTGTAGCACAGAAAAATGAATCTTTAAAATTTGTTTCTTGCCAATTATCATTGCCAGCTATTTTTAAAAAAACAAAATTAACAAAGAATTCCATGACGATATCTCCAGATGCATGATCTAGTAGAGGCACAACTAGATCATAAAAGTATATATTAAATAATATTTTAAAAACAATGATTTAACTACCCAAAAAAAAAACAGTAGAAGCATGATTAAGGATCATGAACAGTACCGTTAATGCAGCCAGTGGTGAACCATCAAAAGCGGACAGAACCAACTCACTTTTCAGAAAAGCTTCATAAAGTTGTCTCTACACAATACAAGTGCAAACTAGGAGATCAACATGACATTTTAAATGAAACCACAATGGGAGATGAAATGAAATGTAGACTGAGAAAAAGCAGATCAAACCTGGCAACTGGTTAATCTTAGCCACACAATGATTGCTCTCTTAATCAAATGCGAATGAAATAATCCAGCTAAGAAGCCACAAATCTGAAATAAGAAAAAAAGTTATGTCAACAAATTACAAATATTATATGCACGTGTGTGTATATATATAAAACAAAATTTCCTTATAAAATATATCCATTTCTTTACCTGCATTGTCTTCCCCAAACCCATGTCATCCCCTAAGATTCCACCCTTACCCTGACAATGCAAAGCCGAGAGCCACCTTAACCCATCAGACTGATGCGGGTACAACATTTTGGCAATCATACCAGGCAACTTGTAACTAGATTTTGGGCCATTCAAAGTTATAGAACCATCATCCTCCACAACAAAATCATCTGCATAATCATCCAACACATCAACACCATCCAAATCATCATACTTGTCTTTGGATTTACTCCCTTGCCTCTTCACCTCCTTAGCAATTCCCTTGCCACTCAAAACAACACAATCATCATCATCATCATCCTCTCCCTCTTCAACTTTAGACAGTAGAAATTATTCCACAGGTGCTAACTTCTTATCCACCCTCTGAGGTTGAGGTTCAATCCCTACACTACATTTTGTTGTCCCATGTACCCTACCTACAAAATTGTCACCCTTTGAATCAATATGCAAATAATTTACCTCCTCTTCTTCAACTTCAGACACAAAAGGTTGTCCCTTAGACATTAATTTCTCACCCACTCTTTCGGGTTCATTTCTATTTAGCCTTTGACCATCATTCTTCACTCCATGTACCCTAATTCCTTCATATACCTTCCCCAAATCACTTTTCACTTCATGTTCTTCTACAACATTTTCAACCCTATCTCCATCCCTCTCGATCACGTCCAATGAGGAATCAAACGTGTCACTAATCTCTAATCTCGATGGACATAAAATCTCGATGGACATAACATCTCGATGGACATAAAATCAAACTTAGCACTTAATTCATTGAGAATATCCCTAATCTCATTCACACCCCCATTCTCACCACCACCCTGAACAACATTTTTGGGCATTGGCGAATCAAAATCAGCAAAATTAGGCTCATCAAGCAACGCTCTTTTATCAGCACTATCATTGTCTCGAGTTGAAACTTTACATAGACGCCGCCTACCTTTGATCTTAACCTTCGTTGGCTCCTCTTTCTCTACAGACCCATTCAATAAAAAATAAATAAATAAATCAACCATATAATAAAACGATAAAAACACTTTCACTCATACATTATTCATATAGAAATTTACACATACACATGGCGTACAAGATATAAAAAGGGGAAAATAAATAAATACCGAGCTGAGAATCAGAATCATTGGGAATATTATCATCGTCTTCATTGACTATCAATGGCTTCGCTTCTCCTACTTCTACACAGTACATTAATCAACAATTACTCTCAAACATTAAATGTTTTACCAATGCCCGGAACTCCACCTAAACAATAAAAACAACAAAAAAAATCATCTCCACACCAAAATAAAACTTGCGAAGTACTTATGCTAATAAACAAAGTGCAGAAAACATGTAAATTGATGAGTATAACAACATAGCATGTACTTTTATTTTAATTTATTGAATTTTTTGGGAGGACAGGGAACAATGTTGCGTGCATCTCAATTAGAGAAAAGAAAAACTAACCAATTTCAGTAACTTCTTTGCAATTTATTCCCCCACCAAGGATGTTATCCAGATCCTCACAAGATGTAGTGATGCGTGGAAACATCTCCTCCTCATGGAGCATATCCCAAGCAGTTTGCGCACCTGCAGAAAATGAAAAGCAAAAAAAATTAATAATAATAATAACTGTAGGTAGACAGATTCCTAATTAGAAAGAAAATGGCGACCCAGTGAGACTCAATAGCCTTGGCTCAATTTTCTTTTTTCAGAGGGGGAGAGAGAAGAAGGCTCGAATGGGTTGTTTTACTAACCAAATTGATGATACTGAAACAAAAGTAGAACACTTCACAATGATAAAATCGCTTCAACTAAATTAGAGGACCGCATAATTTCATCAAAGATTTATTTTTCAAGTCTCTCTTTCTTTTTCTTGGTAGAGAGATGAACAACTAGAAAATACAACCATTGTCAAAGTAATTTCCCATACAAAAGTACAAAATGGCCAAGAAATGGCATCTCTGTAAAAGTATAACCTAACTAAATTATTCACACAAGAGGATAGCAGATCCTATAACACTTGAATACACTAACCAGATCTGAAAATTGTATACTGTGTACGTGCACTTAAGTGTGTAGCATTTTTGAAAAAGAAGTTACATTATACATATATATATGCAAATAAATTTTTAAAAAAAAAATATATGGAGGAAAATAATCAAAATATGAGTCCAAGATCTGATGGAGAGGTGATGGGTGGTGGGTGACTAAGTTAGAATCATTACCAGCCACTTCAAAATCAACCAAATCCGGACTCTCCAAGCTTATTGGCATTAGAAAAGTTGAATTGTTGCTACTTTTATTGTGCATTCAGCTTATTTTGTTGCTGCTTCCAGCCTTTTCGTAGCATCATCATCTTCATGAAAGTAACAAGTGAAAATGAGTTAGAGCGACATTACTTTAACATCCTTTGTTATAGATTTCAAAATTTAGTGGTGTGGTTTGTACTTAAACCTATTTTAAAGTATGACCATTCGTAATTCGTAAAAGGTTATTTTGAAACTGCATTTCATCAAGGAACTCAGTTTTTGTCCCATAGAACAAAATGGAATAAATGATATGTTTCAATGACGTGTTTCCCCACAGACCCACAACACATTAATTGAAGATATATTAGTTCACTTGATCAAAGGGAAACATGTTTGATCAGAGAATATAATGAACTAACCAGCAGAACAAAGAATGGTTTTTAGTTGCTCATAAATTTTCAAATAAACTTCGCAAAAGGTATCACTGGAGTTACCTTTTTTGGACCTTAGGTTGTCTCGTATAACGAGGAGGAGGTCTTGCATGCTCTTCGTCAGATGCCTCGGGCCCAGCCTTGTGTCCATGTTTGTGCCCCCCTGTCCCACAAGGAGGTGGCTTTGATATGCGTTTTGGCCGACCTTCTGCCATTGCAGGTAACCCAACAGCCTGCTCAGCCTGAATATGGGGTGGGTTGATGGCTAAAGAAGGGGCAATAGACGTACTGTGGGAGGGTGGCTCCTGCTGCATCTCAGGTGGGGTTGGATGAAGACCCAGGTCAAAAGATGGAATGGGTGACAGCTCAGGAAATGACTGTGGGAGGGGTGGACGAATGTCAGACCCATGACAAGGATGTGGTGTGGGTGGAGGGATGGTGGGGCGAGGAGCTAGATGTGGGATGGTGGGGCTAGGGGATGGATGTGGGGTGGATGAAGGGATGGTCAGGGTAGGGGATGGATGTGAGGTGAGTGCAGGGATGGTAAACCTAGGGGATGGATGTGAGGTGAATGCGGGGATGGTAAGGCTAGGGGATGCATGTGGAGTGTATGGAAACCTAGGGGATGGATGTGAGGTGAATGCAGGGATGGTAAGGCTAGGGGATGCATGTGAGGTGAATGCAGGGATGGTAAGGCTGGGAGATGCATGTAGGGTGTATGGAGAGGAATCGGGAGTAGGGAAAACCTGAGGGGTAGCAACAGGCGGACGAGAGGGACATCCCGTCGGAGTTGTGCTCGTGCTTGTGCCCTCAGTACTACTTGGGCCCGCAGGAGTAGCTGCATCCTCATTCGGGGCCTCAGGGATGGGAGGTTGTACACGGTCAATACGATGCACTGCCGTCAGCACATCAATAATGTCCTCATGCTCCTCCGTGCCCACTGGGTGATGCCTCGACAAACGGTTGACAAGTGAAACCTGCACATGAAAAACCCACATTAGTAATGCGTAAATCATCAACAATGTCAATCGATAATAAAATAAATGTTGGTTTTCAATTGGATCTGGTAGTAATGATTGCAAATTATAAGGAGAGCAAGTGCTACGTAGAAAATGTAATAACATATATCATGTGTTGTAAACAGTGGTTTCGTGCTAACAAGTATAGCGAGATGTAAACAACATGGAGAACTTACCAGCATAGTCAACTTAGCACTAGGCCTATCGATGAACCTCCGAGTTACCCTGTCGAACCAGTCAAAGTAGTCATGCTGTGGAGGCATCTCACCAAGCACTATTTGAAAACGCCGTTGAAGGCGATTACGCCAGTGGACTATATGCACAGCATGTCTCCGCATCCAATCCACACCGACCTTCCCCCTTAAGTCAATTTTATGCAGGACTGTATCAGTGTCAATAAAACGGGGAATTTCTTGGATCATCCCAAATTGACGAATGACACGATCCGGTGTATGTTTCTCTATTAGGTGGAAACACACAAGCGGCACTGTTGCCGTCCATACGGCCCTCCCAGCAACGCACCACGGCGGAAGGTGGTCGAACTCAGCTTCATATGGCTGCCACACCACCTAGAACAGCCAAAAAACAAGTACAGAAGACATCAGACTTTATATTTCAAAATTAACCAAACCTATAAAATTGTGCCTAAACGTGTAAGACAAGGCATTTTCATACCTGGCTTGGCAACATTGAAGCTAGTTGCTCGCGATACCTGTCCCTGAAGATGTGGGCGGGCCTATTTTTCTTGTTTGGGACCCACAACCACCTAGCACAATCAAGAGCAATGGATCAATATCTACAACTTTCCTATGAAGATAATGTTATGATTAAATCTATAATGTAATCACATTTATCAACTAAGATAATGTTCAATTAATAATATCACTAGAAATATTTAAGTCCCTATAAAAAACAAAGCACATACAACGCACATGACATTGACGAAGCTGTAGAAGTTATTAGTTATCACGACACAATATTAAAAATACTATTTTTTCACACCCAAGCACATTTTCTCAACAATAATGGACTCTCTAAAAAATTTCCAATTCATCAAGGGTTGCCCAAAACCGCCTTTATAAAAAACAATTAGTTGCCCAATCCACCCAAAAACGAAAAAAAATAATAATAATTCACCGACAAATAAGAATTACTTAAAAAGAAGGTGTAGTGGGTGTTGGAAGGGAGAATGCACTATGTCCAAAATGAAGGGAGTGGGAATGGGATTCAAGAAAGACTTACTTCAGGGCCAGTGGAGCACGCACTGGAGGACCGTAAGCACCCACTGGCGGGCCACGCTCAACTGCCGGGCACAAATAGGGGAACCTGGCCCATGCCCAGTACTGGACCAATAGTAAGCACCCACCGATCTGACTGGTGCCCCTATCGCTTGCCTTGCATAACTCTCGGTACAACCATGCAAGGCAAGCACTTCCCCAACTGTACATATGTGGGTTGCGAAGATCCTCCAACTGCTGTACCCACATGAGATGCACCCTATCGCCGGATTTGTCCGCAAATATGGTGTCCCCCAGTAGCGCTAGGATGTAGCATCGTGCGTACTTATGCACGTCATCCTCTACAGCATTAGCCAGCAATGGACCAGCAACTTGCTCCAAAAGTCAGCTTATGAGAATCCTCTGCCCATCTAATTGCTTATGCTGGTCTTGATTTATAGGTTGAAACCCAAGGAACTCCCGGCACACCGCTGGCCAGGTTTTCTGTGTGCTCCCTGTTATAGCGTCACCATCAACAGGAAGCCCGAGAAGAACCTCCACATCCTGCAATGTGATACTCATCTCACCATGTGGCATGTGGAAGGTGTGCGTCTCGGGTCGCCATCGCTCCACTAAGGCCGTTATTAAGCCATGGTCAATCTCTCTGCCCGGGATCCAGAGGAGTCCCTCCAAACCAAGAGCCTTTATAATGTTAACGACTCGGTCGTCCACCATTGGCTCTCCATTGGAGAACTCTGAACTACGGCTGCGGCAGGTAAGGGTCCCTGGATCCTGCACAAAACAGAACCATGGATTAATAATTGACAGGTGCAGCGTATACATTGTATGAATTAAATGCATGTACATAATGCATAAAGATTTAGTGTTGCATTTTACCTGCCCATTCCAAATAGCTTCAGACCGATGGTTGGGCTGCTGTGTCAACAACGTCGTGTCAATGGGTCCAGGCTCTGCATGGTTAATCCGTGCAACATTTGCAGCAGCCATACTGCACAAAAAAGGTAAGTAGTTAGCAACATTTACAGCAGCCATACTGCACAAAAAAGGTAAGCAATGCAAATACAAGTACACAATCAATGACTACTAAATCAAACCCAACAAAGCACTACTCCATTCACAAAACAAACCCAATGAGGCATGGTTCCCCACACATCAATAGTGGCATGTTATTGATGCATAGGTTGAAGGGAATTTCCTTAGACTACTTGATGCTTGTATAGGAATTGCAAAAGGATATCAATAATTTTGCATGTATATTTGGATGATGTCTTTGTTGGAAAGGATATGAATCATTAAAAAAAAAAACATTTCCATGAAAAATTTCTCATCAATTTCACTTTTGATTTGCATTAAAGTGACATAGTCAGGTAATTTATTTGTTTCCAATCAATGAAGTTTTTGTTCATTGTTTTTGGATGTTATTGGTGGGAAGGGGAAAAAACACATTTACTCTTTGAAGAAACCTATTTTCTCAATGTTCTATCAATTGATTGCTTCGCTGATTCTTGGGTCTTGAAGAATGTCTTGTAACTTGGTTAACTGTTCCCATTTGATTGTTGAGAAAAGCTAAGAGTGATTTATTCATATATTTTTACTCTTTATTATAAATTTCTTGTCATGGTTTTGTCTTGTTGATCATGCGATTCTCTTGACATCTTCTTTATGTTGCTAGGAAAAATTCATGTAAACAACAAGAACATTAGTGTCCATAAATAGGAAGTGCAAATAAAATAATAACATACTCCTGTGCATTTCTGAAAATTGAAAACCAAAAACAAGTGAAGGTTTCTTTCAAAGACAGCTGAGGGGTAAAAGCCTTTTCAACTGTCATACCATAGAGAGCTAGTTGTCTCATTAGGGAACTCTTATAGCTTACTTGTATTCACTTGAAATATATTGTGTTCTCCGCAAATGTCCCCATTAGTCTCTTTTATGACATGCTTACTATGGACCTATGTACAATGTTTCTCATAGCAGTCTGCACTGTCAAGGAAGTTTTCAAAAGATTTTTTTCTGTTTTGCTTTTATTATATTTACTGTCAACTGAGGGGTAATGTAGCAGAAGGTTGCAAGACCTCGTCTTTAATTACGATTGTCATTGTTATTCTTGAATGGAATCATGGATGAATACGGATTGGGAAAGAGATAACTACCTAGAAGCAACTGAAGTGTAAAAAACTAAAAATACTTATCATGCCTTGACAAATTTATTTCCAAATTTATCTACATAGACACATGGATTTCAAACATTTTCCTTCAAAATAAGCTAACTGAAGCAGTTCTAGAAAGTGGAATTATTATAAAGCATTGAAATAAATGCTGCAAAAACAAGAACCAAAGGGGTAACCATTTCTGGTGCAAATGGTTCTACCTATGGTTCCATTATGCAATTGACTATATTCTAATCCAAATGTTATATAGATATAGGTATATCATTGTGACACCTCATTCTCTCATAACAATGGTGAAGGGTGAGGTCATGGGTTCAAAATTCATTGTGTGTGTCTCTAACTTACCAATAAAAAAATTTGGAGTTTTCATTCAGTTATTGAGCCTCCCAAAATTGTGATTTGTCCTTACAACAATATCAAGTATTGTATTGCTCTAGATAAATCAGGTACGTATGGAAATACTCTTTCCAAGGACACTTCCCATTAAATGTTAGGGATTCATAATCTTTTCATGTTCAAAAACCATTAATTTCAGGCAAGTAGTTTTTTCTTGTTAAATTTCATTTTGTGATCCTTTGATAGATATACTACCATTCTTGCCTAAATCGACATTGGTTGATGTAACTGGACTGACTTGGAAATCTTTCAATCTATGATGTGTAGTTGGGCTTTTAAACTTTTTTTTGTTTTTTTAAGTACCATATAGCAAAGGCAAGTTGTTAACCTGTTTGCATTTGGTCTTACTCACTTTGCATCATCCTGGGGCGCATTTGCAGGAAATAGGTGATTCAAAAGATCAAAATTGTCTGCCTACTACCGCATAACCTTTAGCTGTTGACACTGTGGCAGAGTTAGGGAAAGACTTGGAAAACTTTAAAAAGGTAGATTTTCTTACCTGCTCGCTTGGTTATCTGACCATGGCTTACAGCTTTTAGAGAAGACCCAAGTACCCTTCCCCGACTACAATATTGGAACTAAGATACTATTTCTCCTTTATCATTGTTTTTCTCTTTTCATTAAAGTGAGTGTTCTCTGATTCTGTACCAAATAAGAGAGTAATTACTACTGGTCCAGTGATAGCGGTTTGTCTCTCAGCCACTTCATTGCACGTCTATTGATAGAAACACAATATCAGCTGTGTGTGTGTGTGTGTGTGTTTTTTTTTGGTGAATTTTTTAGCCTTGTCTAGCTAGACGACGATGGTTTAGAGTTATGGTTAATTTGCTGGTGCAGAAACCAGGGGACACCAAGAATCTGAGCTGAACACGTGAGTTTTTTTGTTACTCAAGAAAATATTCCACAACCAAAGAAACTAGATTTGGTTCTGGAGTTGGTGGATGAAGAATCAGGAACTGTATCAAGAACCCCTTTACATCTTTATCAGGTTCATTAGAGGGGTACTTGACTTTTGAGATTCAGAGTTATATGTTGGAACTGGTCTCCAAATGGAGGAAAGAGTGCCAGCAAACTTAAAGAGACAACTTGCTTTAGCTGTGAGAAGCATTCAGTGGAGCTACGCAATCTTCTGGTCCATTTCAGCTAGACAACCAGGGTACTATACATCTTCTTTTTTATCTTTTCTTTTTTCCTTTTTTCCCTTGAGCTTTAATAATTATTTTAGGCTTAAGGCTCATTTTCTGCTTAGAAAGAAGTCTATCTTAGCAGAGAATTCTGTTGATCTCTCTCTTCTTCTTCTTTTGTTAGTTTTTCAGTTCAAATATTTTTCTTGAAATCTGTATAATTTGGCATAATGTGGATACTGTGCTGATGACACGGGTGAAATTTAATATGCTTTGTTAATTTAAACAATTGTAATTAAGATTCATTCTTTGGGTTACAATTTAGCATAAGTTAGATTATGATCTCTTTCTGTAACATTTTGTATGCAATTTCGTTGTCAAGAAGTAAATTTCATGTGATATGTCAACTGTACAAGTTTCAATCTCTTAGATATTCTGCTTTTGTGCTTATTAAGTCCTTGGATAATTACTTTTCGCCTTGTCTGAAAGGGGAAGTGCTTGACCAAAGGCACTAATAGTTTTCTGGAAAATGCACCCTCTCATTGTTACAGTTCTTAACATGCTGTTGTTAATATAATAGGGTCTTGAAGTGGGGTGATGGATACTACAATGGAGATATTAAGACAAGAAAAACAATTCAAACCATGGAACTTAATTTTTGGTAGATATTTTCATGAATGTGGGTTAAATTGCAAAGTTTATGTCTTTAACATCTATTTTATATGCATTTAGGTATTTCAGCAAGATTTGTCTGTAGTAGTTCATTCAAGCACTTTGGAATCATAGCAGTAATAGGAAGCAAAACACCATAGCTTGTCATGCATTAGATATGACAATAACAAACACTAAGAATCGACAAGAAACAAATGTTGTAGGCATGCAAGCAAAGCTCTAAAAGACCATGGTGATAGCAAAAGAACTGCTAAAATTGGGACAATCAACACTAGAGACAAATCTAAAAATGAAGCCACTGATAAGCAGAAGTAGAGACAAGTGTATATCTGTGAATCATTATAAAGTGAGACAATTTAACAGCTTAAGGGTTCCTCTATGTTGGCCGAGCTCATGGATATTCTCAACTTATGTTCCTACCATTCATGAACCTAGACTGTACTCCTTTCTTCGGTGCCAAACCCAAACTTAATTAAAAAGAGCATAAACAAACACAAAGTCTTTCCTCCACAATCATCAATACGGGAGGGAGAAATTGTTAGAACAAAGTAAGTAAACAATGGCCATTTTGAAACTTGAAAAGTAACATTTCCTAAAATAATTTATATGGGTTTATCCTATTTCCACAAGTTTATTATTATTACTTGTTAAAGATAAAGATTTGAAGAAAACAGCATCAATAGAAAAAGAGTCTAAAAAAATTATGAAAAAAAAAACCCATAACATGTAAAGGGAGAGGGAGAGACCTGGAGGTGGTGGAGCTTGATGTGTTCCCAGACCTTCTTGACGGCGTGGGTGCGAGAGGACTCGGTGGCGCCGTCGAGGAATTTGCCGAGTTGAGGAGAGAATTGAACCACCTTCTGACGCCGATGTTGGCCGATGTTGGAACGAGCTTTGGTAGTAGTGAGAGAGACAGATCGGCTGTGTGAGTGAGCGAGAGAGAGAGGGAGGCTGAGGTGAGGTGTGCGACTGAGAGAGGCTGAGGTGAGGCTGACTGAGAGAGGATGAGTGAGAGAAGACGAGAGAGGGTGAGTGAGAGTGGAGAGTGGAGAGTGACTGTGAGAGAGGCGTTTTTTTTGAAATTATCCTATTAAAACTCGACTTTCAGAGAGTCGAGGTCCATGTGGACCGACAGATCAGAGCCAGGTGGCGCCACGTCAACGCCAGATGGCGTCTACGTGGAACTCGAGTTTTAGAAACTCGAGTTTTATGTGGATGCCACGTGGTAGCACACCACGTCAAACACCAAAAATCGAGCCTCAAAAAGTCGAGGTCTGAGCGCAAAATTCGAGTCTCTGAGACTCGAGGTGTTACTAATTTATATTGTTTTCAAATAGGGCCAACTAACTATATAGTTGGCTAATTATGGGTAATTACCCATTTCGTCCAAAAAAGTAAATATGTTAAGTTTAGCTTTATATCAATTCTATATGAACTATTTACTTACATTAAATTTATTAATGCTAATTAAATTATCTCTGTGGGGGAGTTTTTTGTTCTAAGGAAACTTAGGAGTATTCCTTTAGGCAATTTTTGCTTTTTGTCCCACATTGAAAGGGTTTCTTTCCTCCTAGCACTTTATAAGGCATAAACCAATAGCATTAGAGCAATAATTATGTTTAAAAAAATAAATAATTTTATCCTTTAAATTTTTGCATTATTTTTATTGTAGTATTTTATTTTTCACAATTTTTATTTTATTCCTTTATATTTGATCCCGTTTTCATATTGGTTATGTCATTCAATACTGCTAATAATATTACTGTTAAGTGTCAGATAAATAACGTCCACCAGCATGTCACACATAAAATACAAGTGTCACCAGATTACTAATGGTTTAGATCTTGGAGGATTATTCTTTCAACTCAACCCAGGGAGATTAGATTGAGAAATTTCCAACCTAATACAACTCATTGTGTAAAATCCAACCCAACCCAACCCACTTAGTTTGGGGTGGGTCGATTGGTTGTACTTACATATTTCACGCTTTGAGATTTCTACTATTTAAACATTTTTTAAAGTAATTAATACAATTCACATAATATGCCTAAATTATATTAAAAATTCATCAAAATAATTTATCAAAATACCAAATTAAATCAAACTTAAAAATCAAAATATGGGTAATAAAAGAAGCATATATATATTGGATCGGATTGGTCAAATGGGCTGAAAAACTACTAATCTAAACCACGACCCAACCCAAGGCATCAAGACCAATATGAAAACAAAATAAAAATGAAGAGCCAAATTAAAATTTTGAAATGAAAATGATCCAAAAGTAAATAAATTCAATCTTTAATTGTCATAGGTGTACCTGAGTCTATTAAAAACTATGAACATTTTTGTGTGCAGATTTATTAATAACTTAAAATATGATTTTCTTCAATAATTTATTACGAGTCCATGTTTAGCTTATAAATAATAATAATAATTTCAAAGCCTAATGATATCACTCAAACAAGTTATAGGAGTAGCTATAGAGGAAAAGTTCTTAGCTACAAGTCCAATCTGCTTATGGGGTAACTTGAGGAATGACTCGAACATTGTAGACTTCAATATACATCTATTTCATTCCCTAACAGCATATTCTATCTCCCATGGCACAGTCATTGGTTACGACTGGACTAGATAGCAAAGTAACACACACATAAACATAATTGTCCTGGTTGCTCAGTTACTATTTTTTTAACAAAGAATCCGCATGTAACTAGTAAACTTTTTAAGATGGGTGCCATGATTGTTTTGGAGAGAACACAATTATTAAGGACTTTATTTTAATATTTTTCGAGTTTCAACTTCCAACCTAAACTTTCGGATCCATGAATGATGCCCCATCCGGGTTCAACTCCTCTCAGGTTTTGTACCTTAAATTTTTTTTTTTTTTTTAATGAAAACGGTTACCTTCACAATATTTTTATAATATTTTTATAATAAATTATAGGTAATTAGTTGTTATTGGTTCAAATTTGAACCTACCACTGAGATTACCTTTTTGTCTCAGTAATAAAAACTAGTAACAACCCGTCACCTATAATTTGTTGTAAAAATGTTATGACCATAACATTTCTCTTTTTTTATACTTTGTCCAATTCTCATGCCATATCAGCAAAGTCTATATGAGGTGGGTCCCAGAAAAGTGTAGTTCCTACATCTTATCATATTTATTTGGTTAATAAATCCCTAATACATGTGATGCACATGCATATTATGTCACAAAAGTGATTTGATCATGTCATTAATTAATTAGGATAATTTTGATAGACTCCGAAGTTGGTGATTTTAACCTATTCTTAGTTTAGATTTTTAATGGTATCTCTAGTGTCTTTTGTGGCTATAATTTTTTTAAAAATAAATAAGAAATAATTTTAGTTCATGGTGATTATTCTTTTTCATCAAGTTAAGATATCAATTAATTTTTTGTGTATCAAATCAAATTTTTATTAGTTGGGCTAGTTGGAATCCCATTCATGGCTGTTATACTTGATATATAGTTATTTTTCAATATGATAGGAATTAAAGACAATTTTAATAAAATTGCTGCTATATGTGATCACGAAGTTGCCTTGCTAAAATAACAAAAACAAAAGTTTCTTGTAATGGAGCTTTATCTCAAATTTTATTTTGTAGTATTAGAACACTCGCATCAGTGCTTATATAATAGAAAAAAAAAAAAAAAAACACATTTTACCCAACTTAAGCCCAAAATTCACCCACATTAGATTATGAAAAGTTGTGTAAAAATACATGGTTGCTACAATAGCCATGTAAATTTACACTAACACTATGCATTTTAAAATAAATAAGAAATAATTTAAGTTCATGGTGATTATTCTTTTTCATCAAGTTAAGATGTCAATTAATTTTTTGTGTATCAAATCAAATTTTTATTAGTTGGGCTATTTGGAATCCCATTCATGGCTATTATACTTGATATATAGTTATTTTTCAATATGATAGGAATTAAAGACAAGTTTAACAAAATTGTTGCTATATGTGATCACGAAGTTCCCTTGCTAAGATAACAAAAACAAAAGTTTCTTGTAATGGAGCTTTATCTCAAATTTTATTTTGTAGTATTAGAGCATTCGCATTAGTGCTTGTATAATAGAAAAAAATACCACATTTTATCCAACTTAAGCCCAAAATTCACCCACATTAGATTATGCAAAGTTGTGTAAAAATACATAGTTGCTACAATAGCCATGTAAATTTACACTAACATTATGCATTTTGTATTTAGTTTTTTTATTTTTCTTTATGTATCTTGAAGACAATAGAAAAAAAAATGAATGGTGATTGTTATGTGAGAAAAAAGAGAAATGATTAAAAAATGAAGAATTTTTATTATTATTATTATAATGAAATGTAGTATAAAATAGATAATTTGACTAGGATGTTTTGAAAGTGAGTATATAAAATAGAAAAAATATGTTCTTATATTAAAATGAACAAAAAAATTTGCACTGATGTGAATAATCTTACTCCTAGTATTAGATAATACTCTTGCTCTTAGTATTAGATAATCTTGCTCTTAGTGTTAGATAATGGAGTTCATAAGTATAGAGCTTGAAAAACATATTATTTTCTGAAGGAATCAATAGAGCATAGCAGACCACATGTAAGATCAAATGACGATCAAGACAAAGAAAATCTTATTGTCTAGTGGTTTCAATTTAATTCTTTGCATGCTGCGAATATTCTTGACCCCAAATAAAAATTACATTAATTGACTAATTGCATGATATTTCAACTATCAAATGTTTGAGTACTATATATAATCTGAACAAATCCTTGTAATTATGTTCATTGGGCACAATGTTGATTGTTTCTTGCTCAAAAGAATTACTATTACAATAAGAATGATTACAATGCAATCCAAATGATGATGGTTACTTGTTTTTTAGGCCACCATAATATATTGTCTTGAAATTAACAACACCATTAATTACGTAGATCTCTTTGGCTTTGGCACCAATTTTGGTACTGCACTAGCTAGTTGATAAAGTCAATAGTATGTTGTAACGTGAAGTTTTGCATATGCTCTACAAAGGGAAGCATTTGCATCTTGTGACTTTGATTATGCCTTGCTTGAGATAGTTGGGCACGTAGAATCATAAGACAAATGCACTACAAGTAATGTTTACCAAACTGCCAAGAAAGGAAGAAAATTATGCTTGGTGTTTTTTTTTTTTTTTTTTTGGAAGGAAACAATTTTTCTTTCTTTCATTCCCTACTTTGTTGTTTCCCCCACAATCACATTCACAATACAAGAACAATATACTATCGAAAAATTCTATAGTCACAACACTATTAATTACGTAGATCTCTTTGGCTTTGGCACCAATTTTGGTACTGCACTAGCTAGTTGATAAAGTCAATAGTATGTTGTAACGTGAAGTTTTGCATATGCTCTACAAAGGGAATCATTTGCATCTTGTGACTTTGATTATGCCTTGCTTGAGATAGTTGGGCACGTAGAATCATAAGACAAATGCATTACAAGTAATGTTTACCAAACTGCCAAGAAAGGAAGAAAATTATGCTTGGTGTTTTTTTTTTTTTTTTTGAAGGAAACAATTTTTCTTTCTTTCATTCCCCACAATCACATTCACAATACAAGAACAATATACTATCGAAAAATTCTATAGTCACAATTTTTTTTTGGGAATAATTATAAATGTTTTCACAACCTTTTCTCAAAAATTGTTAATGTGGTAAGTTATTATCAGAACATTATTTTTTTTTCTCATTAACTCACTATTAACATCATTTTTATGATACATTAATCACAAAAAACAACATCAATAATTATAAATCTAAAAAAAATTATAAAATTTGTTTGGATCTTTTGATTTATCACATGCCAAACCCCTTCAAAAAAAGAAGTTAGAAAGGAAGTTAAGTGCATATATAGAAATTGAGCTTGTGGGCGCATTTTTGGCTAGGAGACCAAGTGCTAAACTTGTAATCTCTGGCTTGCCGAGGAGACCAAGTGTTGCACTTGTAGTCTCTGGCTTGCCGAGGAGACCAAGTGCACTTGTAGTCTCTAGCCTTTTGTCCCACATCGAAAGAATCTTTCCCCACTTTTTGCCTTATAAGCCACGAAGCAAAGGAGTAGTGAACCATCAGTTTATAGTTATTCGAAGAATATAAACTGATGGTACACTACTCCTTCGCTTCGTGGCTTTTAAGGCAGAAAGTGAGGAAAGATTCTTTCGATGTGGGACAAAAGGCCAGAGACTACAAGTGCAACACTTGGTCTCCTCAACAAGCCAGAGATTACAAGTTCAACACTTGGTCTCCTCGCCAAAAATGCACCCACAGAGCCTTACATTGGCCATCACTGTTTAATCTTGAGAGTGAGAAATTGTATGGGAGGAGTAAAGTGAGCTGAAAAACTATATGTGAGCTATCACTAATTTGAAACACTTTATTACAAATGTCCATGGGCCAAAACTTTAACCACCCTTTCTATAGTTGGGTGCCATGAAAGTTCAATATCAAGAAGGGCACATGATTTTTGGCTAGGAATGGCTTACAACTCTGGTGTGGTATCATTGCCCTAGCCCACTTAAACCCAAATTCTATCATGTGGGACCACTGAAGCTGTTTGGGGCTATCCATGTGGGCACATCATTTTAAACTGAAGCGCCATGACTCGAACCATAACTCTCAGACTTGCAAGGGTGATGGTTTAAGGGACTGTCCCTACCATCAAGCTACCACCCTTTGGTGGTATAACCTAGTTAGAGATACATAACAAAATCTCATAAATAAATGAAAAAATAACATTTTAGCATGGACATGTTTAGAACAAATAAAAATAGAAAAATGAAATGGTAGTAAGAAGTCATGACATGGATGAGTAAGATTAAAAAATATAAAAGATTAGATAAAAGAAAAAGAAAATTAAATTACTTTAAGTTGTTGGCAAGCAAGAATATATTTCTTGCTTGCTTGTGCTTTTGTTCTTTCTTGTTTCCTTTTCTCTTGAGTTGGAGAGTGATTTTTTTTTTTTTTTTTTTTGATACCATAGGATACACTATATATAGTATAAGTCATTAATGAGTTCTTCACGACCTTGGTTCTAACAATATTGAAATTGAGGGTAACTTGGAGGCTTCTCTAGGTGTGTTCTAAAGTCAAGATTGAATTATTCTTGCTGTAAGTATTAATAGTTGCTTTTGCAAATTTGTTCATATATACATGTGTTTTTTTTTATTATTATTCATATATGATAAGTTGCTATGCTTGCTTAAAATTTGTCATATAGATATTAAATGTAGTAAATTTCTATTGCACTTGCATCAATACTATATTTTTGTGTCCTCAGACTATAGGCACGTAAAAGATTGAAAGTTATTATTCTAAAAGGCTTTGCTCTTTCTTTTATGTATCCTCAAACTATAGTCACTACTAAATTTTTTGTTGGAAGTTTTGTTTGAATGACACTGTTGTTTTGAGTTACAGTGACTGACCTGACTTAATTGAAAAGTTGTATAAAAGAGAACTAACCATATCAAATATGAAAGCAAATTTAGCTGCACTCCCAACTTAATATAATATATAGAACAATAAAAAACTTGGATTTGGGTTAAATACTTTTTGATGAATGCTAAGAATTGACATAAACGGAACAAAGTAAAAAAATAAAAATAAAAATAAAACTTTTGAAGTCTGAAGAATTGGGGGAATTTAAAGAAATGGTTGGAACTTTTGTTGTTAAAGTATTATAATTATTAATTCTTAACTTGTGCATTTCCTTTAAATAAAAAAATCATATTTAACTAAAGAAAAAAAAAAGAAAATACAATTTTAAAAAATTATCTCTAACTCAATACTTTTAACATTGCCTTCCGCTTTAATTTAGAGATTGCAAAAAAAAAAAAAAAAAACATTAATAAAATCTTTAATTAAAGGAAGTTATTGTATTGTCTTTATCTTAACAAGAGATGAAGAAATCATCTATCATAACAGTTTTTTGCCGCAACCATAAAAATATTTTGTCCCCACCTAGGCCTCTTAAACAATCAGGCCCAAATCCAATTTTCATTCAAATCCAAACTTCTGTACTTTCTTTTATCAGACACAAAAAATCAAACACCTTATGTGCAAATTAAATGCTGCTCTCACTCACGCCCAAATTCTGCACACACTCCTCCTTCGTAAACGTTTGATCCCACCCAAAACAAGAAGCCTTCAATCTTTTCTTAAACTAAAAAGAATCGGTGTTTCACACGCCTATTTCTCTTTCTTTGTTTCTTTTCATCTATATAGATTTGGATTCAGCTTACTAGCCCTGTTGTATTGAGTCACATTTTTATTTTTCTCTAAACAAATTGGATGTTATTTTGTTTGTGACTCTGTGCATGTGATACAAGAAGATGGAGCAACAACAGCAACTTCTACATTTTTGCCATTCAAAGCATCCCTTGGTCTACCGTACAGACTACATAGGTCAAACTACTTGTTGTGGGTGCCAAGAATTAATTTATAGTCCTACTCCTATTTACTGGTGTCCAATAAATGGATGCCCCTGGTACAGTCATCATATATCATGTGCGGAAGTACCCCTTGGGTTGCACCATCCCTTGCACCCATTACATCCTCTTATTCTTTTTGACGAAAAAACTGGTTATCTTGAGAAAGAAAACAGCAGATGCCAAGTCTGTAATGAATCTCGCAGGGAATACACTTATCGCTGTTACCGTTGCGACTTCAACCTTCACATCAAATGTGCTGCTCTGCAACTTGAACCCGAATTCCACGATCATCCATTAACTCCCTTTTGGAAGTGGATCGCGTTCACTTGCGACATTTGCGGCGAAGAAGGCAAGGGTGTGCCTTATCTATGTGCCTTGTGCGTCTTCTGGATTCATAGCAAATGTGCTTATTTCCCACGTAGAGTCAAAGTTGTGCGCCACAGACACCCCCTCCACCTCACCCATTCTTCTCTTGAACTCCGTGAATCCGACTCCCGATTTTGTCAACTCTGTGTTCAAAAGGTGGACACACGCTACGGGCTTTACTATTGCTCCAAATGCAATTTCGTTGCCCACCTCAATTGTGCTATAGATTGGAGAAACAGGGAGGACATAAATTTGCTGGAACTTAAAGATGAGGAGAATGAAGATGCAGAGCTCGATCAATCTGTTGAGTCAGCAGCAACTTACGAAGCCAAAAATATCAAAGTGGGAGAGGACGGAACTGAAATAGCCACAGAAATTAAACACTTCAGTCATGAGCATGACTTAAAGCTCACTGATGAGGAGGTTCACAATAACGAAAAATGCGACGGGTGCGTAAGAGCCATTTCTCCTCCTTTTTACAGTTGTGCTGAGTGTAGCTTCTTTCTTCATAAATCTTGTGCTAATTTACCAATGAAAATGCGGCACCCACTTCATCGTCACCCACTCATCCTCCTCCCACCTGATAAGAGGAATTCATTTTGGTGTAATGCCTGTGAACAGTTTTTCAATGGCTTTGCCTACAAGTGTGTGAAATGCTGGTGGGGTTCAGAATTTAAACTTGACGTTCAGTGTAGTTTGATCTCTGACATAATTACTCATGAAGGTCATAAGCATCAACTTATCCTCTCCTGCACATGGAAAAGACAGAAATGTAGTTGTTGTGATAAGGAAAGCTACCAAGTATTCCGATGTACCAATTGTGAATTTGCACTTGACTTTAAATGTGCGACACTACCACAAACCACAAGGTACAAGCAACACGAGCATCCCTTCACTCTCAATTATGCAGCTGAAGATGCTTCTGGTGAATATTATTGTGATATTTGTGAAGAAGAACGAAACCCAAACTATTGGTTTTACTACTGTGCAGATTGCACTTATCCTGCACATCCCAAATGTATTCTTGGGAAATATCCAAATAGGAAGAAAGGAAGCTCTTAAACATTTGATTATCACTGACACCCCCTTTCTTTAATTAAGGAAACTAAAGATCACCCTCCGTGTCACAAATGTAGTCTTCCTTGCAAAGAGTTGATCTATTAATGTGCTCCATGTAATTTCTATATCCACAATTATTGTTTATAGAAAGGAAAAATTTGTTTTTAATTCTAATTTTAATGTTTTCCTTTTCAGTTGAGCAGTAGTTCTTTATTGTTGAATTGAATGTATTATTACGGCTGTCAAAAATGGGTCTCCTTCACCTTTTATAACATTATGTTGAGATTGTTTGTGTGAATTTCTGTTTTTATCCAAACAAGTCATCTTTCCATCTTATTCTTGACATTGCTTACATCAATAATTTAGTTTTATATATTTTTGCAATTATCTTGTAGTCAAAATCTGCAGCTTTAGGAGTAAAAACTCTGAATTTAATAAACAGTCATTCATTCATGCATTTTAAACTTCCCAATTAGATTTGATCCTATGTAATTTTATGTTTTATTTTACTAATGATTCTGTGATTATTATTTCCTTATCTACTCCTATATTTTGTCTTTTAAAAGACCATATATATCCTGAAGCTTTTCCTGTGATGTTTCTTTCTCATGTTTTATTGATAGAGTTCATAGTTAGGCTAAGTACTGTTCCAAGTAATTGTTTGATTTGGAGCAGTCTGTTGTTGTAGCATAGAAGAGATATATTACTTCGTTTTAGGAGCTGTACTTGTAAAATTGAACCCTTTTGTTGTATGGGCAATAGATCAAGATCAAGAACTATTTGTTGGTGGCACTGGCATTTCTCCTCAAGATATATGTATTGTGACATGTTGTTATGTTACACGGGAGTTTTCTGAAATCTAGTATGTTTTGTTTGGTAATCCTCAGCATGTATAGGCTAGATTTGGTACTGATATTGGGGTCTTGTTAATGAGATGCTAGGCAATGTTCCACATTGTAGCTCTTAATTAACTAACATTTCAGTCATTACATTTCAAATCAATCCTTTTAGAAAGCATGTGATGTTTGAGGATTGTTTCTCTATTTGAGTTGGGAAAGTTGTATCAGTTGAGTTTGATCCATGTTAGAACTGGTGTGGTTACCTTTAGTTTTATAAATTTATCTCAAAGGACCTCCAATTTTTATGCACTAATGATCCAATGAGTTCAGAAGCATATTTACTTGTTAGGTACCATCCCTCATTTGTGGCCACTTTGACGTATGTTGAGTGGAGGTAGTTGCCATGCACAGTTGCACAAATCCACATGCACATTCACTTCTATAAACATTAACCATGAAAGCATGCACCCTATTTTATAAACTTCATTGTAGACATACATTGCATTTGAATATCTTCTTAAGCATATATATGATTTTAAGCCGTATGACCAATGCTTTCTCATTAGCCTACTATAAAAAGGACAAATGTGGTTTTAATTTTAAATTTTATATATTTTCCTTTTAGTTGAGACTTAGTTTTTTTAATTGTTAATGTAATATGGTATTAGGGCTGTCCACTAGTTTAGTTCACTAATGGACAGCCAAGTTGCTGACCTCATTAGTGAAATTAATAAACAACTTCAAATTTAGCAACCTGAGATGTGTTTCTCTCTCTATATTTTTTTTTTTTTATTTCCTTTGTCTTAGTTTTTTTTGTTTTTTTGTTTTCCCTTTCGGTGGATTTGTGATGGTTTGTAGCTGATCTGCTTTGGGTGGGTGCATTTGGTTGTTTTGAACAACATTTGAGCAGGTTGTGGGTGCATGAGTGGTTGGGAATTGGAACATTTGCTAGCTACTGATGATGTGACCATTATAGGGCTGTGTGTGGTATTTCAGTTTGAGGTGTGTCTTATCAATTTGAAAAAAGGTCTTATAAACATCAAGTCTCATGTTGCATCGATTACACATACCAGGTAAGACTCATAACTTAAATTTTTTTTTTTTTTTTTTTTTTTTTGTGTGTGTGTGTGATAAATATACCTCTTATTATGTTGCAATCATAATTATTAGTTATACGTAACTAACAAATTCTCTAAAGGTATATGAAATTTCTTAGAAGTAATTGTTAATAAAAATGTGAGTTTGGACTTTTCTTCTAAAAGATGTCTACAACTTTGCTTAAATAATACCCAATATACCGAAAATAGCAACTTTCATGCATCCTAAGTATGGAGAAATCCTCTTAAATGGAGGTGCATTTGTGGTCATCAAAATAGCTCCTAAAATGAAGAAGATAAGTGTTAAGACCATGGAGCTGGATTGAGTTCAGTGTAGTGCTGTCTTTGCCAAGGAACTGTTGTAGAGTTGCTGTCACTGCTAAGAAGTTGTGGAAATTGATCCTAGCTGCTAAGTAAGTGAGGTTAAGCTGCAGAAGTTCATCTCAACTGCTACAAGGATGATCGACTGTATTTTGTTATAAGCTTGTAGTAGCATTTAATTGTTATAAGCTTGTAATAGTGCAGCAGGGATAGTTGGTTGGATGTAACAGATTTTTAGTTGTAATACTTGTAACAACTTGAATTAGCCTTATGACTAATTGGAATTGAGCACATGGCTAAGTACAGGTTGGTTAGTAGAGATATAAGTAGTGGCATTCATTGTAATTGCTGTAATAAGATTGTGAAAGTGCAGCAGGGATAATTAGTTGGATGTAACAGATTGAGTGCTTATAAGATGCTACGGTAGGATTGTGTATGATTCATTGTAGAAAATATCAACTAATTCAAGTTCTAAACTCTTTCCCTCTCTCTTTTCTTTAGGAAGTCTCACTATTTATGTGAGCACAAGACCCTGCAGTTGGCTGAGAAAATTCATCCACAGCTCACTTATCATTTTGTTCCTCATGGACTTAACCATGGACTTGATCGCCAATTGCAGACCACAACATTTCTTAGCAATTGCTCTTGTAACAATAGTAATATATTCTAGCTCAAACTATATCTCTTGCATTAGTTTTGCATAAACAAGTTCCAAGCCTTTTCTTCATTTAGAAAATCTTCCATGACATCTTTGATTGATCATCGTTTGCCCACACACTTCCCAAATATTGTGTTGTTAGTAGGATCTTACAGTTGGCTTGGTCATCATCCTGTGGAATTCCCACAATGTTAAAATCAATCCTGTCAAGGCAGAATTTCACAATGGTAGGGAATAATAAATTGAATGGCATGGTCCTCGAATGCTAGTAGAAACCAAGGGCATTGTAAATGACAATGACAACCCAAAAAGGAAGACTTGGCATGAGATCATAAATGATAGAGAGAGCTTAAGAATGGAGGCTCAACTCAAGTTTGTAAATACTAACAAGTAAGACTAGAAAATGGAGAATCATTTTGAAGATGTAGGTGATGAACTTGATTAGAGGTATGTTCCTTCTCTGCTTTAAGTGGTTTGTAGGGCATCCAAAATGGAGTTAATGAGCTTACTAGTACTGATTGGCTTGGTATCTGGTAAAAATGTCAAATTGAACAAAATGAGCATATATTTACATTGTTAGTAGGCACTTTCGAAAGTGATACTATGGTTGTTTGACACATATGATACTTGAAATCTTATGCTATTTGCTAATGTTAGCAAAAGAATGATATTTGCACACTTTGCTATACACCTGTTTTTACAACCGACCTTTAGACCTTCATTTCAAATTAAAATAGATCGCATTTCCTTGAATTTCTAAACTACAATATTTTTTTTTCTGTGTTACGCAAAGTCTGTAATTGAGGTGAGTTGAAGAGCTTCTCATGTTAGTTCACTCTATAATGATTTGGTATTTAGATTGTGTCATAATCATGCACACATGTTATAAGATGCTATACTTATTTATATCAAGACCCTTTTCCTCCCTTTTTTGAAATAGTCTGCAGTCTATTATGTGGGCCATTTAATTCTCAGGAAGTGATATCCAATTTGGTCTAGCATTTTTAATTTTAAACCCTTGTGACCTATTGGACACAAGACGTTTGAGGATATGTCGTCCTTTGGGCTCTATGGTGGTGTGTGGTAGCTTTTTTTTGTCAGCATGTCAAAATATTCACAAATAAAAGATCAGTTTAATGGAAGTGTTTTGTTGGCATCCTTTTTTTACACTAATAATTGAATTAGGTTGAGATCGTATAGTGTTGGCATTTTTTGAGTTGTGGGCTAGCATATTCATTGTTTTATTTATTTAATAAAACATGTTTTATTTTGATTGTATTTTAGTAAGCATTTGTTAGACCCAAGTGGATAGTGATCTCCACAAATAATTAATATTGAGCCCTTTTAGTGCACCTTATGATTAATAATAAGAGATTTTATTATTGCAATTTATTTATTTATAGGCAGCCTGTAATGGGTCAGGCTTGCAATCTTTAATTCTCACAGTAGCTCTACTTCCTTCACACACACAACCATTCTTCACATGGCAGGAACCTATGGCTTCTTCTCTCACTCTCATGGAGGCCTTTTGTCAGGTGTGTTCTGTTAACTATTCCTATATTTATTGTCAAATGTGAAATATATGCTAGTGAGTTTTAGAGATTCTTCTATCCTCTTGGTTTTGTGGATCTTGGATGGAATTTTTCTAGCATATGGATGTTGATTTTTCTACTTTATATTACATTATAAGATGGCGCATGCTAATCTGTGTTGAGATTGACAGCATGAGATGTTTATATGTCATTGGCTATGGAAATTGAGATATGAGATTTGAGCATGTGATAGATGAATCTTGGATTCTCTAAAGGGGTCTCACAAAGTTAGTGAGCATTTTCGTGGGGATTGTACTCTTTCGTTGATATAAATTGGTGATGGTTTGATCAGCTTAGATTTCCTCTTGCTAAGAGTTCTTATTTGCTAATGATAACTACAGAATCCCATCTTGGTGTACTGAGTAGAACCTCCACTCTCTTGAAGGGTGCAACAGTGGATTTTGCTGGGATTGTTCTAAACATGTTAGTGATCCTTTCTCCTATCAAACTTAAGAATTAATGAATTATTCATACGAACACTTGTTTAAAGGTTGTCTGTGTTTTATCAGTCAAGTGTCTTAATGTTTGTTGCGAGCAATATGATTAAACCAAGGTCAATGCTTCTTTGGACCTAAACGTATTCTAAGTTCTCTTGGTTTTTCAAACTTGGCACAGTAGATTATATGCAGTTTATAAAAGGGCATCATACCTCCATTATTGTTGGTCCTTACCATTTATTAACATAAGAAAAACAAAAGTTGAAACTATTGAATAGCCAGTCCAACTTTCTTTCAATGAGAGGTTTTTTTTTTTTTTCATTGATTGAGTGATTTTCTCTAATGCAATATAAGAGTAACACTAATTAATGGAGAAAGGAGGTTTATTGTTTCTCTATAAGTGGATGAGATTGTAGCACATATATAATATCAAGGTGTTGGCTACATTCTATCCACACCTTTCACCTATATTTTAAATGCTAGGAGCTGGAAAAAGGAAGCAGACCTTCTTAATGACATAACCACTTCAAACCAAATATTACACAATACACAATCTCAGCAAGAAGGCCAGCACAGTGCCTATGTCTATCACATGCCTGAATTTGCTGGAACTTAAAGATGAGGAGAACGAAGATTCAGAGCTCGATCAATCTGTTGAGTCAGCAGCAGCTTACAAAGTCAAAAATGTCAAAGTGGGGGAGGACGGAACTGAAATAGCCACAGAAATTAAACACTTCAGTCATGAGCATGACTTAAAGCTCACTGATGAGGAGGTTCACAATAACGAAAAATGCGACGGGTGCATAACAGCCATTTCCCCTCCTTTTTACAATTGTGCGAAGTGTAGCTTCTTTCTTCATAAATCTTGTGCTAATTTACCAATGAAAAAGTGACACCCACTTCATCGACACCCACTCACCCTCCGAAGGATGCCCACCGAGTGTGATGCCTGTTACCAGGGTTGTAATGGTTTCATCTACACTTGTAACTCATGCAACTTTGATCTTGATGTTCAATGTAGTTTGGTCCCTGAAATCCTTACCCACGAAGGTCATACACAAGATTTGAACAGAGTTGTAGTATTTGTGGTGATAGAAGAGATCTAGTATTCCGTTGTACCAGTTGTGAATTTGCACTTGACTTTAAATGTGTGACACTATCACAAACCACAAGGTACAAACAACATGAGCATCCCTTCACTCTCAGCTATGCAGCTGAAGATCACTCCGGTGAATATTATTGTGATATTTGTGAAGAAGAACGAATTCCAAACCATTGGTTCTACTACTGTACAGATTGCACTTATCTTGCACATCCCACATGTATTCTCGAAAAATACCCAAATTTGAAGTTTGGAGGCACTTACAAATTTTATTATCACCAACACCCCCTTACTTTCATTGAGGAAACTAAAGATGACCCTCCATGTCACATATGTAATTATCCTTGCAAAGAGTTCATCTATCAATGTGTGCCATGTAATTTCCACCTCCACCGGCATCATGTATGGAAAGAACAAATGTGGTTTTAATTCTAATTTTTACATTTTCCTTTTGGGTTAAGCACTAGTTCTTTATTATTGAATTGACTGTGTTATTACAACAATAAAAAATGAATCTCTTTCATCTTTTATAACATCAAGTTTAGACTATTAGTGTGAACTTGTGTTTTTATTCAAACAAGTCTTCTTTTCATTGCTTGACATTACTTACAATATGAACATTGTTTAGAAACTAAAATTGAAATCTCAAAATCTTACTGTGAACAAAATTTAAATTTATAACAATATATCATCAAACCTAGAATTATACTGACTAATCATATGATTTTGCAATCATCTTATAGTCTAGTAGGAGTAAAAAATTTGAATTTAACCAACAGTCATACATTCTTGCATTCTAAACTTCTTCGTTAGATTTGTTCCTCTGTAATTTTTTATTTTATTTTACTCATGATTCTGTGAATAGTATGTTGTTATCTACTCCTGTATTTTATCTTTTAAAAGATCATATACATCCTCAAGCTTCTCCTATAATGTATCTCTCTCATGTTTTATTGATAGAGTTCATAGTTTGACTAAGTATTGTTCCAAGTGATTGTTTGATTTGGAGCAGTTTGTTGTTACAACATAGAAGAGATTACTTGGTTTTAGGGGCTTTTTTTTTTTTTAATTGAACCCTTCCGTTGTATGAGCAACATATCAGGATCAAGAACTATTTATTGGTGGCATTGGTATTTCTCCTCAAGATAGTATTTTGATGTGTTGCCATGTTATACGGGAGTTTTATGGATTCTAGTATGTTGTGTTTGGTAATCCTCTGCATGTATGGCCTGATGTGGTACTGATAGAGGGGTCTTGTTAATGAGATGCTAGGCAATATTATACACTAAAGCTCTTAATTAACTGCTATTTCAGTCTTTAAGTTTCAGATCTGTCCTTTTAGAATGCGTGTGATGCTTAAGGATTGTTTCTTTATCTGACTTGGAAAAGTTGTATCAGTTAAGTTTGAGTTTTATAAATTCATCTCAAAGGACCTCTAATTTTATATGCACTGCTGTCAATGACTTCAGAGGCATATCTACTTGTTAGGTAACATTTCTCATTTGTGACCACTTTGATGTGTGTAGTCTTGAGGTAGTTGCCACGCACATTGCACAAATCCACATGCATATTAACTTCTATAAACATTAACCATGAAAGCATGAACCCTATTCTATAAAATTCATTGTAGACATATATTGCATTTGAATAGCTTCTTAAACAGATATCTGATTTTAAGTAGTATGACCAATGCTTTCCCTTTGGCCTATTATAAAAAGGAAAAATGTGGTTTAATTTTAATTTTTATATACTACTTTTGGGTTGAGCCTTTGTTTTTTTTATTGTTAAATTAAATCTAATGTGTTATTAGGGCTGCCCACTAGTTTAGTTCAATAATGGAAGCCGTGTTGCTGGCCTCATTACTAAAATTAATAAACAATCTTCAAATTCAGCAACCGGAGATACGTTTCTCTCTCCCTCTCTCTTCCTCTATTTTTGTTTTCTGATTTCCTTTGTTTTTGCTTTTCGTTTTTTTGGTGGAATTGTGATGGTTTGTGATATGCTTTGGGTGAGTGTATTCAACTTTGAACAACATTTGAGCGGGTTATGAGTGAATGAGTGGTTGTGAGTTGGAACATTCACATGCTGCTGAAGATGTGACCATTATGGGGCTGTTGGTAGTATTTCAATTTGAGGTGTAGCCTACCTGTTTGACAAAAGGTCCTCTAGACCTCAAGTCTCAAGTTGCATCAATCACATACAACCAAGTAAGGCTGATAACTTTAAAATTTCCTTCTTCTTCTTTTTTTTTTTTTTTGTTGGTAAATTTACCTATTATTTTGTTGCAATCATAATTATTAGTTATACCTAACTTACAAATTCTCTGAAGGTATATGAAATTTCTTAGAAGTAATTGTTAATAAAAATGTGAGGCTGGATTTTTCATCTAAAAGACATCTATTATTTTGCTTAAATGATACCCAATATACCAAAAATAGCAACTTTCATACATCCTAAGTATGGAGAAATCCTCTTAAATGGAGGTGCAGTTGTGGTCATCAAAAAAGCTCCTGATTTGAAGAAGGAGAGTTTCAAAGACATGAGAAATGGGGACTTATGTATGGTGATATCATGTATTGTTTCTTCCATTCATTATGTCTATATATTATTTTTATAACTAGACATAACAAGTAGAATTCATCTGAGATTTTACTTTGTGTTTACTAATGATGAAGAGCCCACTAGTTGAAAAATATTTTGTCATTTAGAATTGATTTTTGCAAATGATGATAACATGCTATTGTGTAATCTTTTAGTTTTCCATTATATATATTTGACTAGTGAGCTCCCAAGGTGCCAACACTAAAATTGATGTAGTAGTGCAGCTCATGTTAACATTGTATATACCTGTTATGTTGCAATTCCGGACTGAAATTAGAGAGTTCTTCAATCAATAATTCCAGCTTATCAAGTTTGATATTTGTGGGTAACAATGATGGGTCATAGTCATACACGTTCCATTATCTGGCTACGAATGTTGGCACTATTAAGAAGGTGGGTTTTTCTTTGATTGAAAAGTCTAAGATAGAGGAGTTAGATGAACAATGGAAGATGTAGGGTAAACAATAAGATTGTTATCACTTGAAATGGAATGCTTTGAAGAGAGAAAAGAAAAAGGTTAAACTCAATCTGTGTAATGGGTCTGATAAGAATAAGAATAATGGAGAACAAGAGCTATTCTTGTCTTAAGTATTTCTGCTTGGCAGAGTCCTTTAAGTTTGGATGCTATAATAGCTTAAATAAT
The DNA here is from genome assembly GCA_030445155.1 of Quercus variabilis. Taxonomy (NCBI): domain Eukaryota; kingdom Viridiplantae; phylum Streptophyta; class Magnoliopsida; order Fagales; family Fagaceae; genus Quercus; species Quercus variabilis. The sequence continues at coordinate 8,505,610 of CP129447.1, forward strand.
TCAAGGCCAGCTTTGTGGGAGAGAGTGGTGAAGATGGGTCTTGGTTTGATGGAAACATTAAAGATAAAGGTGTTGGGTAACAATACAAGAAAAAACAATGTTAAACATTCTTACTTGCTAATGAGTCATAGCTAAATTTTAGTAGCAGCTTGCCTGGGCTGTGCACATTCTTCCACAACTCACTTATCATTTGGTTCCTCATGGACATGATTGCCAATTGCAGATCACAATATTTCCTAGCAATTTCTCCTGTACCAATAGTAAAATATTCTAGCTCAAACCATATCTCCTGTATTTTGCACAAACTTTTTCCAAGCCTCTTCTTCATTCAGAAAATCTGTCATGACATCTTGATTGGTCATCATTTGCCTAAACACTCCAAAGATTCTGTTGTTTGTAGGATCTTACAGTTGGCTTGCTCATTGTCTTGTGGAATTCCTACAATATCAAAATCAATCTTGTAGGGGCAGAATTTCATAATGGTAGTGAATAAACTGAACGGCATGGTCCCTGAATGCCAGTAGAAACCAAGGGCATTGTAAATAACAATAACAGCTCAATAAGGAAGACTTGGCATGAGATCGTAAATAATAGAGAGAGCTTAGGAATGGTGGCTCAACTCAACTTTGTAAATACTAACAAAGAAGGCCAGGAAATGAAGAATCATTTTGAAAATAATGCTGGTGAACTTGATTAGAGGTATGTTCCTTTTCTGCTTAAGTGGTTTGTGGGGCATCCAAAATGAAGTTAATGAGCTTACTAGTATTGAATGGCTTGGTATTTAGTAAATCTCAAATTGATTGAAGTGTGTATATATTTACATTGTTAGTAAGAACTTTCAAAGGTGATACTATGGTTGTTTGACACATATGATACTTGAAATTTTATGCTACTCACTAATGTTAGGAAAATAATGGTATCTGCACTCTTTGCTATACACTTGTTTTTTACACCCAACCTTTAGACCTTCATTTCAAATTAAGACAGAGATCACATTTCCTTGAATTTCTAAACTAAAATATTTTTTTCTTGTGTTACTCAAAGTTTGTAATTGAGGTGAGTTGAAGAGCTTCTCATTTTAGCTCATGCTATAATCACATATACATGTTATAAGATGCTATACTTATTTATATTGGGACCCTTTTTCCTCCCTTTTGTGAAGTAGTCTGCGGACTATTATGTGGGCTGTTCAATTCGCAAGGAGTGATATCCTATTTGGTCTTGTGTTTTTATTTTACACATGGTGTTTGAAGAAATGTCCTCCTATGGGCTCTTTGGTGGTGCGTGGTAGCTTTTTTCATTAGCATGTCAAAGTAAAAATAAAAGACAGTTTAATGGAAGTCTTTTGTTGGTAACCTTTTTCTACACTAATACCTGAATTAGGTTGAGATCATATGGATGTTGCTTTTTCTACTTAATATTACATTAGAAGATGGCGCATGCTAACTTATGTTGAGATTGACACTTTGAGATGTTTATATCTCATTGGCTATGGAAATTGAGATATGACATTTGAGCATGTCAAAGATGATTCTTGGGTTCTCTAAGGGGATCTCACAAAGTTTGAGAATTCTCATGAGGAATTGTACCCTTTTGTTCATAAAAAGTGATGGTTGTTCAATCAGCTAGAATTTAGACTGCCTCTTGCTGAAAGAAGTTCTTATTTGTTAATGATAACTACAGAGTCATATCTTGCTGTATTGGTTAGAAATTCTACTCTTATGAAGGGTGCAGCGTGGCATTTTTCTGGGACTGTTCTAAATATGTTAGCAATCCTTTCTCCTATCAAACTTAAGAATTGATGAATTATTCTCACAAAAACTTGCTTAATGGTGGTCTTTCTTTTACCAGTCAAGTGTCTTTAATGGTTGTTGTGAGTAATAAGATTAAACCAAGGTCAATGCTTCATTGGACCTAAATGTATTCTTAGGTCTCATGGTTTTTTAAAATTGGTACAGTAAATTATATGCAATTTTAAAAAGGCATCTGATGCAGGAGCAGGAGCATCTGCATCATGATGTTTGAATTACAATCAAAATCGGCAGCCAGCAGTAAACTATAAGTTAGTTACAAAAAAACTAAGCATGTGCTAGTTACAACTGTAACTAATTCTGTTACAGTAGTCGATTACAGCAGTAATCACTTAGCAAGGCTTGGCTGCTTGTGTGGCTAGTAGTATAAAATAGCTGTAATTCTAATTGTAAATCAGTTTTGTTGATAAAGAAGAATTTACTTTAGCCTTGAGTGCTAATATTTAGAGATGAGTTCTCTATGCAGAGGTGTTGTCCGCCTATAAACTTCTCTAAGCATCATCGTCATAACCCCATGATGATTGGTTCTGATTATTTATTCACAAAAAATGGAACTATAATGACTGGTACATCTTTCTTTGTTTCTTTTTCATTTTTTATTTTTTTAATGAGAGATTTTTTTTTTCATTGATGGAGTGATTTGCTCTAATGCAATATAAGAGTTACACTAATGGAGAAAGATGATTTAGTGTCTCTCTATAAGTGGATGAGATTGTATAACATATATAATATCAAGGTGTTGGCTTCATTCTATGCATGCTTTTCACCTATATTTTAAATGCCAGGAGATGGAAAAAGGAAGTAGACCTTCTTAATGACATAACCACTTCAAACCAAATATTACACAATACAATCTTAGTGAGGAGGCCAGCACAGTTCCTATGTCTATCACATGCCTTATTTTATATGTAAAGAATAAATCCTATCAATCTGTTTATATATGTATGTGCAGGTTTGTGTGAGCAACAAGAAATAGAAATATACAACAAGTGAAGCTTCAGACAAAGAATGACATATTAGTTTGACAACGTTGGACAAGATATGCTTACAGTGGGAAGGAAAAGTCTTGATAGAGTAAATTTCATTTGTGGGTCAATATCTGGTGGGAAGCGTAACAGATGTGTCATTTTTCCAACTTGGTTGCTGAAGAAACCAGGATAGGTAAAAAAAATCCCTCCCCACCTCTCCCTTTCAAGATATCCTACTCTCTATATGCATCAATTTATATGGAATGTCAATGGCGTACTTGTGATTAAAGTTACACACACATGATCTTTTTATGGCAGAGTCCCATTTATTCATATTTGCAGAAAGTGCTCTCAATTACTCTATTCTTAATAAAGGATGAAGAATCAATCTTTCTTTGTGTGACAAATTTATAATTGACTTTAAGCCCTTAGAATCTTTATTACAAATATTGACTCATGTAGATAGTTTGCGTGCATATGGTGTCTTATATTCAGTCAAAGAAAAATAAAAATGGCAGATAAATGAATTCATTCTCCTTTGTTGTTGCATTGAAAACCATGTTATATTGTTGTATCCCAAACTAAAATTTTTAAAACCTTAACGATTACATCTTAATTGCTTTTGCTTAATATTTGACTCAACTCAACTAAGCCTTAATCCCAATTAAATTTGGGTTGGCTATAAATTCTTATCAACTAATAATTAAGATATTCAACAGAACCTCACTAGCTGCGTCGTTACCCAAGCTGGTGAAAGAGAAACTAGTGATTATCCCCATTATTTAACTAGACAATCTTCCAGGTGGACCCAAAACTTGAATTAGTAGTCAATCTTTGTTATGGATGGAAGGTTGGTTTAACACCAATGCTGCTCCATTATATTGTGGTGCTCATTCCTCGAAATGAGTGACGATCTTGAACAAGTAAATGTAATGTCCAAAGCTGAGGCCATTCTTAACTTCTTAATTTTTACAAAGTTACAACTCATGAAAAGATGCTCAAAAGCAATTGCCTGGAAGGCCTGCATAAATCCAAAAGAACTTAGTTTTGGTGATGATTATGTACAGGACTTGAATTCTCTAGCAAATAATGTTGTGAACTCAAAGCTTGAAGACAAACTTAATTTTTACAGAGTTACAACTCATGGAAGGATGCTCAAAAGCAATTGCCTGGAAGACCTGCATAAATCTAAAAGAACTTAGTTTTGGTGATGATTATGTACAAGATTTGAATTTTTTAGCAAATAGTGCTGTGAACTCAAAACTTAAAGACAAACTTGATAATTGGTGGTTTGGAGATGTTTCATTTCTTTGAATAGATCAATTTAATGAAGTCATTCAAACTATTAAAAGTAAAGGGCTGAGATCACAGTTTGTAGGATCATGAAGAGCTCGTTGGTGCAAAATGGCTTTCCTAAATCACTTTTGGGCTTCACAATTTGGCTCCCAAACATCTAAACCCACGATTACAAAGAGTTACAACTAAATGCTTGTTTAATGTGCTCCACGTAGTAGAAATTTTAGTTTTTTGCAATTTTCTCTACACCTATGCTAGAAAGAATTGATTCTATGTTGGAGCAGTCATTTTCCAGATCTCTTGGTTAAGAATTATGGAGACAATGAAAGTGGTTATGTTGTGGGCATTTTTTTAAGGGTGGTTGAATCTTATGTTTATTTTCTTTCAAGCAAACCCGCACCAAAAATATTTGCTATTGGAAGATTGATAAATGGTTATCTTATGCTAGTTGCAAGGAATGAGAACCTTAGTGCTATAAGTTTTCAGTCACTTGCAGAAGCAATGCCAAAAGATGATTAGCAATGTGATCAAACCTATATACTCTATAGAACCATTGACATTAATCTCAATGTATGGAATTTTGATGTTGGTTTAAAATAAAAAATATATGTGCTTGCGTAGCTATTGAGTCTTATATGTGCCGTAGTTATGAGTCTTATGACTGTTTAGCCCAGAGAGTAAGAGATATGGAAGAAGTAAAATGGACTGAAAACTTGGTGAGCTAGCCCATGTATCAGAGTAGCCACCCTTAATTTTTAACATCTTAACACAAATGTCCACAGGCCCAAACTCCAACCATCCTTCATATAGTGACATGCTCAGTGTGTGGTTGAGTACCCCTCTCAGCCAAGAATAGGCCTGAAAGTTCAATATCCAGAAGCTTGGGCTCAAGATTTTTTGGCTAGGAATGGGGTACACCTTGTAAGTTAAAACTCTTTTAAACTCCTCTAAAGAAAATGTGGAAAACTTTGCAATAGGCCCATTGACTTTCAAGTCCTTTAGTCATTCACTCTACCACCAATCCAAATACTTTGGAAGAGTGATATTTATCTCATATTCCCTTCAAGAGACAAAAGTAACTCCTTTAGGGATGAGAATACATTACTAAAAAAAAAAAAAAAAAAAAAAAAGAAGGAATTTGCTGTTACACTGCATCTCCATAGATTGTCTAGACTTTAGAGGTAAATAAATAAAGGTCTCTAAAATAGATTGGTTCCAAATTTATTTTATTCAAGAGGTTAGAGTTCCTCTTTCTTTTTTTCTTTTTTTTTTCTTTTTTTTTATCAAACAAAACTAATTTCAAATCTTGTGCTATCACCTGACAAATAAAATCATTTGCAATTTCAGAAGTGAGTCTTAAGAAACAAGGGAAACAGCTAGATTTGATTCCTTTGAAACTGAGAGAGATCCAGGTATTCGCTTTCATCTTAGTTCATAAGATAGAGGCCTATAAAGATTGACCCATATAATTGCCCCTTGGACTGCCCTGTAACATTGACTTAAAACTGCCTTGCTAAGACATTTTCGGTCATCATGTTATTTTATTTTTGGTTGCTCAATAAATATAAGAACTCAACATATTTCAGAGTATAATTAATAGTACATAATAAAAATAACATAAATAATAAACACAAATTAAAGTGACAAAAATTTTGTAAAAATGTTGTAAAATAATTTACAACTGTAATAGTACTCTCTTTGGAGAGAGTATTATGAATTAAAATTTCTTGAAGCATATCAAACATCCTTTAATCAGATCTTTGAGCGCATTTTTTTGTACACCTCAATTGCTTAGGATGGATCATACTATGACAATTCTCGCAGACAGCTTCCCGTTATAAAGTCATCCAACAATATCTACAAACATCATAATCATGAACCAGTACAAATGGTACATACATGATACAACCAAAAAAAAGTTGATATATTATTACTTCCAAGTATATGTACAATATTACTAAGATATGTCACCAAAAACAGGAATGTGATTCTATCAATTATCTCTCAATTTCCTTGACTATTCCCTTCTTTCTTTTCTATCTTTGAAAAACCCAAATAACAAGGGTATTTCCATTTCCTTTCATTTCATTTCATTTAATCAAAGAAAAAGTAAAAAAAGTAAGCTAAAAGGAAAATATTAAAAGGTATAATTGTTGGTTGGGGTTACTGATAAGTGATTAGGGTCTTCTATATCTTATCAACATCTTCTTGTGTGTTTCCACCTTTAGGCAAAAACAGAACCACAGGACAATGCCATCAAACACACAGCAGCTTGTTCCTCCTCCTTCAACTTCCTCCTCCTCTGGCACCTCTGTTTCTTTATCACTGATGGTAACCTTTGCAGCAAGAAATCATTTCCCAAAGCCATTAATTTTGTCTTCAAAGACGCTCTCAGATTTTTGCCACCATTGCCAACAGCTTTAGCAGTGGATGTGGTTGTGTTTATGACATTGGAATTGGATTTGGTGGTAGTGGTAGTAGCTCGAGCATTTGATCTATATTTTTTCCTATATGATACATGACTCAAACCCATCATAGAATTCCTCCTCTTTCTGTCCCTGATCCCACAGGCATTACACAGTGACTGAAAAACCAACAAACAAAATGACCCATTAATCAAAATCACCAACACGCATCACAAAATGACAAACAAAGAAGACTGGTCTCAGATTTTTTTTTTTTTTTTAATTAAAAAATAAGACTAATCAAATTGGCAAGGTAGTAAATAAATACCCAAAATTCAAACCAATGCAACAGAATTAAAAAACATTCCCCCAAAGAAAACCCAAATTGAGGAGACTAAAAAATTCAGATAAGAAATCAGTATATAAAAGGCATTCAGATAATTATAAATCAGTCGCTAGGAACAGAGAAACCCAAATATCAAGGTCACAAACCAACACAAATTGAAGATGAAGTCCCAAATGATGACTGAGGAAATTGGAAAGGAAAAAATTAGAAACGCTTTAAATTAAAAGCATAAACCCAGAATAATCAGAGTAAAATTACATGAGAATAGTGATTTACTTTGAAAATATTAAAATAACATGTATAATTTTTTTATTTTTTAAGTGAGAAACAGTAGAGGGACCCATTGATCTAAATCAAAAAACCAAGTCAAACATATTTCAAGGAAAAAAAAAAGTGTACAATAACCATCGTGATATAGGAATTGAAGTGACCAAAAAGACTAAAGACCCATATGAGTCAAAATCAAAAACCCCAATATGGTTTCTTGTTGCCACTGACAAGTTTGGAGTTTTTTTTTTTTTTTTTTTAGAGAGTAACAAACATTTTTGGGAGTGGAATTGAGAAAGAAACATAGTATTAAAAACACGTTTCACAACCCTTTTGGCTCCAAAAGAATCTATAAGGAAATGTTAATAGCTCCACACTTCAAAACCATGAATTTTACACTTTTGGGGAAACTTTATAGCAAAACATGGACATTACAAATTGATTTTATAATAACAAATAGGTTTTGTAGCTCAATGATATATCCAACTCTAGTTTGCGTTTGATTTGGGATTTCATTCCTAGCTTAATGTTAATTTATGGGTCTTTGACCAAGAAAAAGAAAAAAAAGAGAAATGTTAATGGTTCCACAATTTTAAACCATGAATGTTACACTTGAGAATGACATCTATCAATATGAGGACACTTAGTAAGAACCGTCTATATATTGCCTTGCCTAAAGAAGATTTGTTTAAATACTGTCTTACTCTTTATCCCAGCTTGACAAGTCTTGGTGAGACCACTGAACAATAGGGTTAGTTATATAATATATTTGATAAATTTACAACACTCTAAATGGTTTAATAGAAAAGGGACCATGGATAAATACACTGTGATTCTTCTTTAGTCTCAAAATTTCACAGAACCTACAATGGTTGCATAATTAGCTTATAGGAAAAGAAAAATAAGGGTTGCAATGCAATGATAGGATGTGCAAGAACTAAAAGAAACCGTGTGACCAGCTATATCCCAAGAACCTTTTTTTGGGTGAGGTAGTGGATAAAGTAGGGACAAAAAAAAGGGAATGATGCAGAAAAAAAAAAAGGACAAAATGTGGGCAGATTATCAGGGTTGCACAAAGCAAAGCTCTAGACTCTAGTACACCAATACACACCATCTTCCTTTGTCTTTGTAATCAGACAAAAAGCCCCCAAACCTTTATGGACCACCAAAGCTCACTTCAGCCATACTCTTTTTTAGTACTGTATTTGTTTTTGGTGGATAACATACACTATATAGTTAATAGAGCACCGCATTGATCATATTGTCTATAGCAAAAGGCCCTAAGAAGGAGATTGGGTTATGGTCTTTTTTTTTTCTTTTTTCTTTTTTTGGATGGAAATTGTGTTATGGTCTTGACTCTTGAGCTCTCTCCCCTATGCATATAATGCAAATACCCAAGGTGGATTCCATGCCTATTTATCTGATTCAATAATAAATGGGTAACCACCATTCTTAGCCAATTGTCTTCTAATAATGTCAATTGTAATAGCAGGGTTTTTTGTTTTGTTTTTGTTTTTTTTTTTTCAAATACCAGTTGTGCTAGTTTTTTTTTTTTTTTTTTTTTGTGGGATAATTTATGGGCATATACTGATATAGCTTCATTTTACTATCTCAAATTTAAATTTGTATAATTAAATTCAAACACATAATTAGTAACAGCACCTCAATTTTTTCAATAATTCAAATATGGTTGCATTGATCAAACTTTTAAAGCAGCACCTAAAGTATTTGTGCATAAATTTTGAGCTTCTTATATAATTTCGACAACAAAATGTAGTGTAATATTTCTTATTTGACAATAAAAAAAAGGGATGTATGTTGATGTAAAGATATAGTGTGTCATTCTTATACAAAATGATAGGTTCTTTCTTTTATATAAGAATATGTTAATAAGTACTCAACTGAACTCGTTAAGGAGGAAATAAGCCAGTCCTACTATATTAGAAGTAACAAAAACAAATAAAAAAAATTAATTAAATATAATCTAACTCACTATAAAATGTTAATAGATAGTAATAAATAAATAAAAATTAATCCTAGCAAATACACTTCAAATAGGATCTTTTTTTTTTTATATTTGAACTTTTCTTGCATTCTTTGCTATCATTAGTAAAATAACATGATTTGGATAGATTCGAACCTACAATTTGACTTATGCTAAAGGGAATATAAATCATCTGTGCCACTTTTTGTATTCCATTTTTTTTAAACAAATCACAACTTGTTATGTATGTTTTGGTAGAAGTTTGGCTTCAAGCTGGTTTTCCATTCTATTACATAGCGATTTATAAAATTATTTGTGTATTATTTAAAGAAATTATATGACTCGTTAAGAAAATTATGTGGTACATGGCCTCTTTATTTGCCACATCATAAGTTGGAATAAGCTAGCTCCAAACCAATTTGGAGCCAAATTTATTTTTGTATTTTTTTTACTTTTCTTGTTAAATAACTAATGTTTAAAGTGAAAATTAAAATAAAAAAAATTAGGCACATAACAAATTGTAATTGGTATAATATAAAGTAAAAATAAAAAAATGGTAAACAAAATTTGTATTGTGCTAAGTGGGTCGATGGTCTATTCAAATAATTACACTTATGCCTAAATTGTGAAATTATATTTCCTATACAAAAACAGTAAGGGACAAAACGTGAGTAGCTGATAGAGTAGAGGTAACAGAATGAAAAAGAAAGAAAGCACCAAAAACAGCTTTCTTTTTGCATTGGTTGACAAGAGTTATAGGACCTCAACCGTTCGAAAAGAGGACAACAATAAACCAAAACTATTTTGGCTTCCCAATATTTTAACTGTAATGCTTGGGAACAATATTTTTCTGTTGAAAAATAGTCGACTATGAGTGATTGATAGTGTTGGGTCGATCTAAAAATAATTGTATCTAACGTTCATAGTCGATGATTTAAATAAGTTTTTAAGTGTAAAAAATATTGTGTATGCATATTAATCATATTTTAATTACATCATGCTCAAAATAGAACACCACAATGAGTTGCAAAGCTATAAATTTAGGCCTGAAAAAGAGATTTTGGTCTGGTATGAGGCTCAATCTCCAATGAAGCAAATCAGGTTGGTCAATAGGCTGCTTTTGACTTCCCCATAATACAGACCAATTAATACCCATTGTCCATCAAAAGAAGCGCCTTGAAATCTCTCTCTCACCCTGGCTGGGAGTGGACACTAGACAGTGTGTGAGTGTGCTTGGAGGAGAAAAGCTGTGACTTTCTTCGATAACATGAAATCATGCATGAAATTATATCTCTGTTCGTTTCTCATGTACCAAGGATGTGGACAGAATAATTTATGCTTATATGATTGGTTCCTATTTTTGTGATTAAAAAGAAAGGAAAATCAGAAAATGTTAACAAGCGCTTCTTTTTTTTCTTTTTTTTGTTTCTCAAGGGAAAAAAAAAAACGCGTGTTTGTTAAGGTCCCTGATCCTACGTAATAAAAAAAATAAAATAAAATAGTCAAGTTCCTAACATGGGTCTTACCTAATAAAAATAAATAAAAGAAAAAGACATAAAAATATTTATAAAATTACAAAAAATAACATAAAGTTACAAAAAAGATAATAAAAAAATGGCATAAATGCACTTTTAGTCCTTATGTTTTGATTTTTTTCCATTTTAGTCCCTACATTTTATTTTTTCCACTTTTAGTCCCTAAAACTAATTTACGCGTTTCATTTTGGTCTTTTCCATCAATCAACCGACGGAAATTACTGAGGTGGCAGCCGGAAGAATTAAAATATTATAAAAAATGTCACATCACCTTGACACGTCAACATCTATTTTTTTTTGGTAAATAATTTGTAAATTTTAACTAAATAAAAAAAATTTAAAAATACAAACTGAAATTTAAAAAACAAGAACACAAGAACAAAGACCCAGAAAATTAGACCCAACAACATGAATTCAATCACACAAATTCAATTAAAATATCACTTCTTTCTCTCTCTTCTTTGAATCACATGGTGACTCCTCTCTCTTATTTCTCATCTGCCTTTCTCTCTCCCCTCTCTCTGATTCAGTGTCTCTCTCAGATGGACTAGAGATCGAAATCGGCAGCATGGACTGGAAGATCGGCGACAACAGCGTGGTGTTTTGGAGATCAGCGGCGACGGCGTGGTGGTTTGGAGCGGCGGCGATGGTGGATTCTCTCTCTTTCTCTCATTCCGATCCTCTCTCTCTCACTTCGATTCTCTCTCTCAGATTGGATGTGGGTTTTGGTTTTTCCTTTGAATTTTTGTTGTGGGTATTGATGCAAGATTCATGGTGGTGTTTTGGAGATCGGCGGCGATGGCGTGGTGTTTTGGAGCGACGGCGATGGTGGATTCTCTCTCTCTCTCTCTCTCTCTCTCTCTCTCTCTCTCTCTCTCATTTCGATCCTCTCTCTCTCTCTCACTTCGATTCTCTCTCTTAGATTGGATGTGGGTTTTGGTTTTTCTTTGAATTTTTGTTGTGGGTATTGATGCAAGATTCATGGTGGTGGCAGTGGAGGATTGCTATGTTATTTGTGAGGATGGGTTCACTGTGGGTTTAGGGAGGTTGCTACTGATGTGGGTGGTGATTTGGTGGCAATGGGTCTTTGGGTGTTTTGATTCTCTCTCTCAAATTGGATGTAAGTTTTGGTTCTACTTTGAATTTTTGTTGTGGGTATCAGTGCATCTGCAGCTTCATGGTGGTGGCAGTGGAGGGTTTCACACTTAATCCCTTGAGTTTTTGGGTTTCTAGGTTTTTGAGTGTTTGAGATTTCTAGGTTTCTTTGATTTTATGATTTTGGCTATGAATCTTTGGGGAAGAACCAGAAAAATTGATGGGTTTTCAACATGGGTCTTTCAACATTGGTCTTTGTTCTCTTCTCAAATTTTATTGCATTATTGATTTGATTTTAAGTGGGAAAGGAAGTTGATTCAATGGGTTTAATTTTGAATTTATGTTGTTGGGTCTAATTTTCTGGGTCTCTGTTCTTGTGTTCTTGTTTTTTAAATTTCAGTTTGTATTTTTAAATTTTCTTTTTTTATTTAGTTAAAATTTACAAATTATTTACCCAAAAAAAAAAATAGATGCTGACGTGTCAGGGTGATGTGGCATTTTTTATAATATTTTAATTCTTCCGGCTGCCACCTCAGCAATTTCCGTCGGTTGATTGTCGGAAAGGACCAAAATGGAACGCGTAAATTGGTTTTAGGGACTAAAAGTGGAAAAAATAAAATGTAGGGACTAAAATGAAAAAAAAAAAAAAAAAAAAAAAGCCAAAACATAGGGACTAAAAGTGCATTTACGCCTAAAAAAATTGTCAAAAAAAAAAAGTAAAAAAATTGTGGTTAACGAGACCGCACATCAACGCAACCCAAAAAGAAAAAACCAAAGACTAATGCAATGTTTTTTTGGTTAAGAAACAGCTAAGGAGTAATGCTGATCCCCCAATTAAAGAAAAAAGTTAATATGTTAAGTTTAGCTTTATATCAATTCTATATGAACTATTTACTTACATTAAATTTATTAATGCTAATTAAATTATCTCATTTCAATAATTATGTTTAAAAAAATAAATTACACTTTTTATGCTTTAAATTTTTGCATTATTTTTATTGTAGTATTTTATTTTTCACAATTTTTATTTTATTCCTTTATATTTGATCCCATTTTCATATTGGTTATGTCATTCAATACTACTAATAATATTATTGTTAAGTGTCAGATAGATAACGTCCACAAGCATGTCACACATAAAATACAAGTGTCACCAGATTACTAATGGTTTAGATCTTCGAGGGTTATTCTTTCAACTCAATCCAAGGAGATTAGATTGAGAAATTTCCAACCTAATACAACTCATTGTGTAAAATCCAACCCAACCCAACCCACCTAGTTTGGGTTGGGTCGATTGGTTGTACTTACATATTTCATGCTTTGAGATTTCTACTATTTAAACATTTTTTAAAGTAATTAATGCAATTTACATAATATGCCTAAATTATATTAAAAATTCATCAAAATAATTTATCAAAATACCAAATTAAATCAAACTTAAAAATCAAAATATGGGTAATAAAAGAAGCATATATATATTGGATCGGATTGGTCAAATGGGCTGAAAAACTACTAATCTAAACCACGACCCAACCCAAGGCATCAAGACCAATATGAAAACAAAATAAAAATGAAGAGCCCAATTAAAATTTTGAAATGAAAATGATCCAAAAGTAAATAAATTCAATCTTTAATTGTCATAAGTGTACCTGAGTCTATTAAAAACTATGAACATTTTTGTGTGCAGATTTATTAATAACTTAAAATATGATTTTCTTCAATAATTTATTACGAGTCCATGTTTAGCTTATAAATAATAATAATAATAATTTCAAAGCCTAATGATATCACTCAAACAAGTTATAGGAGTAGCTATAGAGGAAAAGTTCTTAGCTCCAAGTCCAATCTGCTTATGGGGTAACTTGAGGAATGACTCGAACATTGTAGACTTCAATATACATCTATTTCATTCCCCAACAGCATATTCTATCTCCCATGGCACAGTCATTGGTTACGACTGGACTAGATAGCAAAGTAACACACACATCATTGTCCTGGTTGCTCAGTTGCTATTTTTTTAACAAAGAATCCGCATGTAACTAGTAAACTTTTTAAGATGGACGCCATGATTGTTTTGGAGAGAGCACAATTATTAAGGACTTTATTAGTTTATTTTATTCAAACACTCCCTGCTACTATGTTTAATGTTTAATACTGTTTGCTTTTGATATTTCGGAGGAGTGAGAAATAGTTTTTTTTTTTTTTTTAATGAATAAAAAAAAGAACCTCACGCATGTAATTATTGACCCGGCCTACTTAAACCCGTTATTGATGGCGTGGGACACCCATTGGCACGTTAGGGCTATTTGCGTTGTGGCACAGCATTTTTGTGAAACACACGACTTGAATCCAGTAACTCTTGAACTCACAAGTATAACCAAATCTAGGACTCCTACCAACGCACCACGCCACGAGAAATGGTTATTTGTTTTGTATCCCTTGACCACCCCATATATTCAAGAGGATTGTCACGGATTACAAAAGTGAAATATTGATGTCCTCTCTTTACTACTAGTCTACTATAGAATACATAAACAATTCACCCCCTAAAACAGAGCACATTGTCGAGAAATTTCTCAAGAGCTATTTGTAATAATTGATAATATCTTTAAGAAACAAAAAGTTAATAATTGAACAAAACAGCGTCCAACTAAGCCTAGAGTTATGAGTTATGAGACAGCATTGATTGTATTATACCTATGAAAATATATGAAGAATCCCTTTAATTCCACTTTCCATGCGATTATTAGATCAACCAACCTCCTCCAGCCTTACCAGGTCCTCATAAAAACTTAAACAAGCACAATTACTAGCAATCATAAAAGTTCAGAAAGTAAGAAAGGAACCCGTTTACAAAATAAATAAATTTTAAAAAGTGAAAGAAAAAATAACTGTACTTGTGGAACATAGAGGATCAATAAGCAAATAGTTGCAATTTTGGAATACCATACAACCAGATGACAGTTTATTTTCGTTGGATTCTTGAAGACTATGATGAATACCGTGCTTGGGTAATAGTAAATACCGCAAAACTAAATGTAAACAATAAAATTAATTTTGGATTTTTTTTTTTTAATGTTTTTCAAACTTCCTAAAATAGCAAGGTTCTTCAGCCATCAAATTATCAACCCAAAAAGAAATCAGAATTAATTCAAAATCAAACTGAAATAACCTTTTAATCAAACCTAACACCCTCTAAAGCTTGTTCCTACACTGCAGCAACTTGTGAACTATATGCTCCGGTAAAATTTTGAAGAATACTTCAGTAATTTAGCTACATGCAAAGATGAAGAGATAATACTTCATTTAGCAAATCGTGTCAACAACAGAGGTTAACGTATATTAATCTAATGACTTCAGGGAGAAAAAGAAAAAAATCACAGTTCATACAAAATTTATTAACATAAAGCCTTTATAGCAAAGTCAAGTGCAATACAAACGAAAAAAGGCGGCAGATTAGAACTCTGATATCAATAAATATTAAGAAACTCTTTTCCTTCAATGAGTTTTAGACAACTTTTCATATCAAACCAGTAAACGGTATACCCTAGGCAAATACATTTTCGACTCAAGGGGGGGAAAAATCATCACAACATACAATGAACATAAAAATCCAGTATCCCTCATAACTACAAGTGTCTATAGAGTGAATTTGGTAGTACAAAACTCACCCCACAACTGACAGACTCCGACTCTGTTCTATGGCAAATAGAACAAATGAAACAACTTATGAGACTCGACATTGACTTCATGGGAGAGCCCAATCACCTGGAATAACCATTCCCCAAAAAGAGAACTCTGGCTCCTCAACTTTGTTGCAGCAACAAATTCTAGTTCTGTCATATAACCAATCCAAGTATCCCTCAACATCTTAATCCAGCCATTACCGACACTTGTGCCAGTCCAGCACCCCCATAAATCATGCACCAGACCGGACCGAAGAGGACCCAAACACGACAAGACACCTGACCTGACCCCAACTAATCTCTCACCACCAAATACTGCGATTTTTTAAAAGAAAATATGTCAAGAGCATCAATAACAAAACATAGAGCAGCAATGCAAGCAAAGTTCGGATAGTTAACTCCAGAAATTTAATTGCACAATAACCAGAACAAAAGCTAATTGAATAAAAATAAAACACAAGACATGAGAGAAATAGTATAAAGATACCTTCAGTCGAATTTGAATCCACCTGAAGGAACAGAAGGAACTTCGCTCCCTCCAAAGTTGAACGTAGACTGGGCAGCATCACCTGGCATTGTCTCATCATCTTCCTCCAACCAATATGTCTCAAGAATCTTCACAGCCTTCTCATAAATCTCAGTATTGTCATGACTCTGGAGATTCTCAATTTTCTCTAGCCCCTCCGCATCATCAATCATTTGAGCATAGAGATTTACATCTCCAGTACTGCCCGAGTTCTTATCAGCTTCCCCTACCTTCAAAATGTTTTCAAGCCCTTCCAAACAAACTGTGACAATCCTTGGATCGGGGCAGATGAGAAGATCACACAAGGGCTTGATACACCCTTGATTTACCAGGTACCTGTGACCAACAAAGAGATATAATATCTGCAGACCAAACACTTACCCAAAGGCAAACTAGGACAACAAAACAAGATTTTTCGTACTTGATTTGTTCAGGAGAACCACCAGATGTGGCATTTGAGATTGCCCATGCAGCCTCTTTCCTAATATCAAACTCAGCATTTTGAAGCAAATTAACAAGGGGGGCAATTATATCAGCCGCAATAACAGCCTGCAACAAGCAATGAAGACCCCATTTTACGGTCACAGTTGAAGAGAAATTGTGTATTTAGATCCAAATTTCACGAAACTAGGACGAGCATAATAACAAATAGAGAGAAAAATGGATTAAATCATGTTGGAATAGCTTAAATCTATAGGTTACCTGAATCTGCTCCTTATTGCCAGCAGTGATATTTGAAATAGTCCAACAAGCTTCCTTCTTAATGCTCTTTTTATAATTATTGTTCAACAGGTTTAATAGGCAAGGAAGAGCATTGTGGTTGATAATGACCTGAACAGCAACAACACCTCATTAGTTGAAAGTGATACCAAACGTATAGGGTATGAAATGACAAATTTTTGTCTACTGATCGAAGGATTTGAGCTTTATTAATAAGTGGATTTCAAGTGACCACGTGTAAGATGTCATTTCAAATCCATCAAATTTTTTTATAGGTGTCAATTCAAATCCATAATATCACAAGTGTTTATTTAAGAAAATCCTCAAAGTTCTTATCATCATGTGCTGTTAAATTTATACAAGTAATTGTTCTTCAAATCCCTTTATTTGAAATCCTCAAATCCAACCACAACCTTCAAAAAGAACAATTTGCTTGCGTGTCTATGACTGGAATGAGACTATATATTTTAAAGAACCAAAAAAAAAAGGATAATGTCTAGCCCTACTTCCCAAGTCTATTTCTTTGTACAGGCCTCGTAAGTACACCACAAAAATTTAGAAGAGGACAAAACCATTGTCTGATCTAATGCATTACAAAAGCTGGCCACACCAAAACCAAAACCAAAAAAAAATTCACAGACCAAGAATAATAGTTGCCCACAGACAAATCCTGAGTGCATACATGAATACATCACTCCATTTACAAGCATGTGACATAATAAAAAAATTAGGGAAGATTGTGTACCTAAATCTTAATGACTACATATACTTGGGAAAAAAACAATATAGCCCATATTTTATTATTCCAAGCTGCACAAGTTCCCAATACCTGAGTCTGCATATCATCTCCAGTCACAATATTTCCAACCGTACGAAGAGCAGGAATGAGCACAGAAGGAGATGGGTGGCTGAAAAATGGCAAGAAATTTTATAATTGAGTGCATAATATAGAGGTTTACACATCCCACCACAAAATAAGTACAACTCAATAAGGTTGAAGATCTAAGAACTCACAATAAAAGTTCAACAAGCCGAGGACAAACACCAGCTTCAATGACAGCTTGAATTTTGTCATTTGTACCATCAGAAAGATACGAGAGTGCCCAGCAAGCATCAGTTAAGACTTCTTCATCATTTGAATGAATAAGGCGTGCAAGAGCTGGGAGTGCAGGCTTAACCTGTGCAGTATACAATACAGCATAATATATAACATCACAATGGTTGGTGAAGGCAATTTTTCAAAAACTGCAACCCCACAATATTATTTTAGATTTTAGACTAATTAATAGCCTCAGCAGCATCACCCACAGTTTCATAAATTGTTAAGTTTCAAAGAGCATCCAAGATAGCTAACCTGATCAAAAGGAGGCTGAGGCTTGCCTCGGCAAAAATTTGACAGTGTCCAGGTAGCATTTCTCAGCATAGAAAGCTTGGCATGCTCATTCAACTGTGCCAGTAATGGAAGCAAAGCCCCATTGCCTAGGACAAGGTCACGACATCTAGGGGAATCACCAGCAACATTTCCCAATGCCCACACAGCCTGGACATCCAAAAGATATAGGTGGGGAAGTCATTTTACTTAAAAATGCCAACTTGATTAACTTCATAAAATAGTGCAAAAAGTACTAAAGAGCTAGTTTAAGCACCTAAATCACATTCATACCTGCTCACGAACATCATCACTAGGAGAACCAAGAAGTTTGACAAATATTGGGACAGCCCCATGATCAATTACCACTTTAGTGTTCTCAGATGTCCCAGAAGCAATGTTAGTGAGAGCCCAGGCGGCCTCAAACTATATAAAGTTTCAAGCAATAACAATGTTAAATTCATGGTCACATACATCTAAAAAAAAAAACCATCAGATAATAGACAGCTTGCAATAGACCTGAAGCTGTGGGTAGTCCTCCCTCATCAGAAACTCAACAAAGCGAGGAACAACGCCTGACTGTATCACTTCCTCAATTGGAGGGCTGCGCTCTGGTAAAGAAGAAAAAGGTGAATAATTGAAACAAATATATATGTACAACAGATGCATTAGACTAGAGAGATCAAATTTCTTACCAATTGAAAGCAATTTCCTGAACTGAGTAGTTGCCTCAAGCTGCAGATTACTATCATCACTCCACACTCCCGCAACCATGGATGGTAGATGTTCTAACTGCACTTGAACAAGTCAACCATAATTAGCATGATAATCACCAATAATACCAAGAACTAACACCAGAGCAATTCCAAATCAGTAAAATGTTAAACAATTTGCATAGCAAAATCCATGATTAGAGAACTTCAGTAAAAGCAAGTTGTTTTGATCTGATCTTTTTTTAAGGACAAGCATAATAAGAGCAACCCTATGCATTCAATATAACCAATCCAACTAAATCACCAGTAACCATTCTGATCAAACTCTAAATTCAAGTAAATTCCACTGAAACCTTCAATGTAACTAAAACAATTTTGAAAAATAAAATAAAACCATGAATAGATGATCCAACCAAACCCGAACTCCAAATCAAAATCCATTGAAGCAATAGCAAATGAACTAAAACCAATACAACTGGACCATAATTTAAAGAAAATTCCATAGAAACCTCTACAAAGACTGACAAAAGAATTTCCAGCTAAAAAGCCGATAAACCTAACCAAATCCTTCAAAATCATAGAAACTGAGCTAAAAAACCAATCTAATTAAACTAAATTCCATCAAAACCTCTACGATGCTCCAAACAACATCCTGCTAGAACAACAATAGACAATCCACCCATAACCTATCAAAACGAAAGTAAATGAACTAAAACAATTGAAAAGTATTGATGTTACAAAAACAATATACAGCTATAACACTGTTAGAGGTCCCAAACAAACCATAGTTCCCTGAGCAAAGTCATTCATCAAAAACTACATAAATTAAACAAAATCTCATCAGATTTTACATAACCAGAACATTATCCAGCTTGTTTACCAATATAAGATCCAACCAATCCCTATTCTCCCACCCAAAAATAAGCTCAAGCACTTCAAAACCAATCGAAATTCCAATTGAACCCCAAATTAAATGCAAATCCCATCAAAACCTTTAATCAAACAAAAAATTAACAGTAATAAAACAAATATAAAAATACCAATAGACAACCCAATGATTTATTCCCTAACAAAAACCCATCAAAACCAAATTAAATTATTCTAAAACTCCTCATTCCCCCATCCAAAACCAGTCAAAAACCATAAGATTTGAACTAAACCCATCCAATCGAACTTCAATAAACCCCTTAGCTTCAATCAAACCCTGATTCTCCAACAAAATTCTTTGATACCAAAAACGAAAAATCCCAACCAAAAAAGCATCCAGCTAAAACCCTAATTCCCCTATCGAAAACTCGTTACAACCATAACAACTGAACAATAAGCAATCCAATCAAACTTCAATAAACCTTTCAGCTCCAATCAAACCCTAATTGCCCAACCAAAACTGAAAGCAAATTAAGCTTAAAACACCACCCCAACCCCCAATCAAACCCTAAATTAGAGCAAAAACTCCATCATCAACTAAAAAGGACATCAGCAACACGATCTCAACCAAAACATCATCCAACTTAAAACCCTAATTCCCCTATCGAAAGCTCATCACAATCATAACAAATGAACAATAAACAATCCAATCAAACTTTAATAAACCCTCCAGCTCCAATAAAACCCAAAATTAAAGCAAGAAATTCATTTAACCTCTTTCCTTTTCATTTATATAAAAAACCAAAATGACATCAATAGCAAGATCTCAACAAAATATCATCAAACTAAAAACTCTAACTCCCCAATCAAAAACTCATTACAACCCTAACAGAACAATAAACAATCCAATCAAACTTCAATAAACCCCCCAGCTCCAATCAAACCACAAATTAAAGCAAAAAATTCATTTAACCTCTTTTCCTTTTCAAACTCCCTCCTTGGAGGGGCATGGGGCTTAGTCAAATAGAACCGGATTGTGCTGCTTGATTATATATAAAAAAAACCAAAATGACATCAACGACACAATCTCAACAAAACATAATCCAGCTAAAAACCCTAACTCCCCTATCGAAAACTCATTACAATCACAAGAAATGAACAATAAACAATCCAATCGAACTTCAACAAACCCCTCAGCTCCAATCAAACCCTAAATTAAAGAAAAAATAAATAAAAATCAATAGCAAAACTCATTTTCATTTCAACAGACAATCAAAAATTCTAAAACCACGATCACAACCAAAATTAAAGCCTAAATTAAGGCAAAAATTCCATTTAACCTCATTTCCATTTCATATACATAAAAAAATAAAAAAATAAAAAAAAATAAAAAAAAAAACCAAAATGACATCGATAACACGATCTCAACAAATTATCATCTAGCTGAAAACCCTAATTCCCCTATCGGAAACTCATTACAATTTACAACCATAACAAATGAACTATAAACAATCCAATCGAACTTCAATAAACCCTAAATTAAAGCAAAATAATAATAATGATCGCGAACCTCTCTTTCATTTCAATATGTATATCAAATTCCAAAACGACGATCAAAATTAAAACCGAACAGAATAAAACGACGTAAAGCTAGATATAGAGAGAAAGAGAGAGAGATAGGGACAGTACTTTCTTTTCGAGACCGGTGGCGGAGGATTGAAAAGAAGAGCCGAGCAGCGGTTGTTGCAGCTGGTTTTGCGCCGCGCCGGAGGAGAGCTGTTGGAGACCTTCGCGACGCTTCTTCAAAAGACTCTCTTCTCTTCGCGACTTGCGGATCTCCACCATGTTGTCTTCCCTCCTCCGCCGCCCCTCCTCCGCGTCCACCGCCACCTTGTACCTGTTCCGCCGCACCTCCGTTCGAGCACTCGGCCTCAACGACATCGTTTTTTGTTTTGAAAGATAGAGAGAGAGAGAGAGAGTCAATAAAATTTAAACTAAAATTTTATAAAATTGGGCTTTGATGAGAGAGAGAGAGAGAGAGAGAGAGAGAGGTTTGAGAGTGAGAGAAATGAAAGTTCGGGAGTATTATGTATATATATAGATAGATATTGGGGCTTGGATCGGCGGGTATTTACGGAGGGTGCCACTCAGTGACGGGTTTTGAATTTTGAAGGAAACGAAAAGAATTGAAAGAAAAGTGCCTTTTTTTTTTTTTTTTTTGGTGGATGGACAAGAAAGGATGGACCGGTTGGACTTAGTTGGCTATTAGTATTTAGAGAGGAGGTGTTTACACGACGTCGTTTCATCATTTCTGGATTTTGCTTTCCCTTACTTTTTTTTTTTTGAAAATTATTGCACCAATAATATATTTTCAAAATAATTTCATAACAAATTATTGTTTATTAACCGTTATTAATGAGTAAAAAAAGTAACGTCAATAAGCTGTTATCTATAACTTATTATAAAATTATTGTGGATCTATAATTTATTATAATTTTTCTTAATTTATTATAAAATTTTCAAAATTATTGTTATCTATAATTTCGTTTTTCCCATCTTCTCATCAATGAGCGTGGGATCAAAGAAAATAAATGAGTGAATATCATTTGATTTAATTTTATACTCATTTGTTCAAGTCAGTCCTATACTCACATTACCCTCGTATTGGAAATTTAATCCTGTGATTAAAATGAAAAAAGCTAATGAATGCCTTATTTGGTTTAGAAATTATTTTAAGAAACCTTTTATGAGAAATTTTTTTAAAAAAAATGATTTATTTGACAACCTATTGGATTGTAGTTTCTTTATGTTATTGACATATATAACAAATTGCCTGTTAATTGATGTTATTTACTATTTGATCCAAAAAAAAAAAAATCGGCATAATTTTAAAATTAAAAAACATGAAATTTAATATTTGATAGATGAGACAATTAATGATTTAAGATCGTCTTGAAATTTTGCAAACATAAATAATATAAGAAGAAAATGTGATCCATTAATGGATTTGTAATAATTCTCTAAGAGCACTAGCATTACCCCCTCCCCCCCCCCCCCCCCCGGTTGCTATTTTACAACATAAGCCACCCAAAATTCACTCTATGTGCAACCTTACTATTCATAGGTTGTAAAAAAAAATATATATATATATATATATATTTTTTAATATGTGGTTGTGTGTGAAGAGAAAAGATGAGTGGGAAAAAAGAGAGATAATAATATTTTTATTATTTTATTAGGTGGTTTATTTTATTTTATTGGGTTATATGTAAAAATAAAAACTGAAATGTAAGGTGAGTTGTAAAATGGATTGATAAAATAGATAAAGTAGTGTTTGAGGATGCAAAATAGTTTTTTTTTTTTTTTTTTTTTTTTTTTGCATCCTAGGATGCTAATGCTTTAATGTTGTAAATGGATCAAGTCGTTTACAAAAAAACTCAAACTCAACTCGAGAAAAACTTGTTTATATTCATTCATTTTGCATGTCAGCAAAGCTCAAACCCAAGTTGCAATTAAAAAGATTAATAATATGATAAATAAATCCATTTGTTATATTAATTATTTTAAGTGATGCATTAATAATTTAAGTATAATTAAAATTTGATGTATTTAAAAAAAAATGAATGTAAGAAACAATTGATTTGGAATATGGTATAGTTGTTCAAATTTCTTTTTTTCTTTTTTTCTTTTTTTTTTTTTTTTTTGTAGCAATTGAAACAAAGCATGGTGAAAAATAATAATAACCCACAATCAATGTAAATAAATAATTAAATAATATTTTTATTTTTATTTTATCAAAACGATATTTGCATTATCGAACATATATGAAAGTGTCTATCTATATCAATTAGTATTTCATGCAATTTTAAATTTGTAAACACATATGGTATGATCAAATCACTACACCATTCTTATTGTATTTTTATTTTATCTATAAAATATTACATGAAATATTAAAATTTTTACAGTGATAATTATTGAAATATTGTAGGAAATTAATAACAACTTAATGACAATATACTATTTTATAAGATATTTTAAAATGCACAGTTAAGTCATTCTACCACCAAGAAACCTTTCTCTTTCCTAGTATAAGTGATCACTAATGTGTACTAGATAATCCGTAAATTGATTTATTACTTTAAAGATAAAAAAGTGTCAAATTCAATTCCATGTTGTTCTTTAATTCCGTTGATCCAAGTTAGCATTTAACATACTCTAGAAAGGTGAATCTCCTCCTTCATGGTTCAAGGGGCGTCTTCTCTGTAAGGTTGAGATTTGTGGTCCAAGCCCAAAACAATTAATTTGTAAAGTATGGGTGAAAGAGTTAGGTTAAGTATGAGGTTAACAACAACGAATCACAACTTTCAAGCACAAGCTAACATGAATCTATACGTAAAGAATGAATATCCGAAGAGCTATATTATTGATTATCTGATGAATACAGATTTTAGGGTTACAGTCAAGTTCTCTGTTCTTTCCTTTCTCTCCCCCTCTCTACGTTAGGAGCCTCTTTCCTTTATATAACCTCACTTCTCTTCATCTCCATCGTCCACTTGTACCTCATTCGTGAGTCTACTTGAGTACGTGTCACGTCAAGTATCTTCTTTAACTTTGTGTGAGTGGCGGTAGGTTATGATATACTGTTCAGGAGTTTTCTCCACATAAATGTGGTCAGAAAAGTTGCTGCAGAGTATTAAATACGGTGGTAGCAGCTTTCCCTTTAAATATTTCTCCATCTTTATCGTTTCCTAGCATACTCAGAGCTTATCTTGATCAGGTGGAGTTCTCGGAAGATCATTTTGACCTTTTATACGCTCAATTGGTTTATATTATTCGCATCAGAGGATTATAACCTCTTCGGACAAAAGATGTCCTCTTCGGATTGTAATCATTCTTCCTTCTGAGGATCCTACTTCCAGATGAGACCTGCCCTTACCATCTCCTTCTTCTTAATTGCACAATAGCTCTCATATGGGCTCTCGGCCCACTATGTTGGACTGGGCTCTTTCCCCCCCCCCCCCCCCCCACATTCTCCTTCATAAATCATGCAAATTCATCTTCATATTCCCCTCAAAAAAATATATTCTTTTAAAGTTACAAAGACAGCACAACCACAAAATAGAAAAATTATGTTCTCATGTAATTGTGGCGACTCTTACTCCAAAGAAAACCATTGGGCTCTTTGGGATTTGGGCCCCAAAATTTATTTGTATTATGAATTGGAAATAACCTACAATGAGAGACCCAAGGACGTGGTTTTTTCAATGGCAAATCATACCCTGTCGTAGTTGTAATTAGATTACTTTGAATTAGGCCCAGCCAAGAAGAATCCCCGACCGCCGAGTTGCATGTTTAAGATCCAAACAAGATTTCTAAACCCCAAATTATGTTCTTACTTTCTATCTATCTCCCCCAAACTATGTTTTCACTTTTTCTCGTGTATCTCTCCCCAGTTTGTGTTCCAACCCCTTTTCATTCCCTTTGGTTCCTCTTTACAGGCTTACTTTAGTGGGCTTGCCATGAAAAGGGAATTTTTTGCATGTCCGTGGGTCCCTCTACTCTTAGGGTTTGAATGGTATCATGAGTCTGGGTTACTATTCAAGCATGTTTAATCAAGCATCAAGAATAGGGCTCACTTTTTGCTATCAAGGTGACCCTCTAGTAAATTGCAACCGACGTTGAATCTTATGTTTGAATGGGTGGATTCTCTCAAGACAATACCTTAAGCTCTCGACCCATACAAGTTCTCGTAGGAATCTCATTGAGGTGAGGTTCCTTTCTTGGGATGCTTCTTTACAACTTGGCTAACATGGGCCTGCTTTGGGCTAGAGCCACCCCAAAAGATGTGGCCCAGATTATTTGGGGAATGGGCTTACTCCTCTCAGCCCAGCCACAGTAACCATGTAATCAGCCGACCTTTTTGACCCTTTTATCTTTGACAAATGAATCTATACTCGTTATTACTAGTTTTTCTCTCAACTTTTGAACTATTGGGACGGTTCTAAATAGTTATTAAAGTCTCCGACCCTTTATAATAAAAATATATTGCATCTCTTTAAAAGAAATAGATTTAAAAAAGCTCTAATTACAAAGGTATTTAGAAACTACACACAGCACAGCAATTCATATATGAATCTCCAACATTCGGAGACATGATCAAGTCATGCAGGAAATAATCCACCATCACATTCAATAATTGGAACTCATGGTTATCATTTTATTTTATTTTTTCCTTTATGATATTCTGCTACCTTCTCTCTTTGTTATTCTTACTTTTGTGCACTCTCAAATCTATCCGTATAGAATCTCACATTCGCTTGTTATTTTTTATTTTTTTTTGCGCATTTTGATCTTTTATAGATGATACATTAAGAAATCTATAAAATAAATGTGCGTTTAAAAAAAAAAGGATTAGAGCAATCATTAAAGAAAGTTTGAAGCAAAACATAACAATTAAGGGAAAATGAGAAATTTTTGTTCAAGAGATTTGGACAGAGCACTAAGGGTCCGTTTAGTAGGAAATTTCTAATAACTTTATTTAGGGTACGTTTGGTACACTGAATAAAGATTACGACAGGAATTGTAATCTTTATTACTAGTAATAAAGTGTGTTATAATGTAATAACTAAATATATTCATGAGTTTGATTGTAACTTATAACATTAGAATGAAACTTAACATTTATTTTAGGAAATATCTTACTCATACAATTATATCTCCTTAAAAATTGTTATTTTTAAATTTAAGAGGGACATGTGCTATTTTTTATGATTTTTTTTTTTTTTTTTTATAATTGTTAGATGTATATGGAAAGTTTGTTTATTTGGAAATATATTAAGTATAAAAATTATTGCACTTACTAAGGAATAACTAATACCACATTTTAAAAATGAATAATTATTCCTCATTTTGAAGAGTAGCTATTCATAAGGAATGACTATTTCTTGTAATAAAAACATAACCAAACTAAAGAATAACTAAACTATAGGAATAACTATTACATTACAACGCCTATTGTACAAATACGTGTAAGTAAAAAAATGTTATGAAAATACGTGTTGTAGTGTTTAAATAATGAAAATTGTTATTTAAACAACAATACCAAACAGACCATAAGTTTTTATATTTGTTGAAACTTAAATATAAACATGATAAAAATTGTGAAATTTATTTTGTATATAGATTTATTGTTTTTTCTTTGTAATTTTTATTGTTGTCTTGTCATAGTACTTTCCATCTTCATGAATTTGTTGGAGTGAGAATTAAGAGTAGAGGAAATTTTAATTAGCTAAGTCGACATTAGTGCATAACTAGCCTGGGCCCAAATAGTAAACTGGTGGAAACTAGTGGGGTTGCACAATATGCGAAGACTATAACTTTCTCAAATCACAACTTACCCAACCAGCTAGGCCTTACCCAACTAAGCCCAGCCCATTAAAATACAAGTGATTTGGAGTGTAAACATATACCTTTTACAATTTATCCGAGTCCAAACAGTCGTCTATTTTTTTTTTTTTTGAGAAGGAAAATGATTTTCTCTATCTATTTTGAAACAAAGAGAATCTATTTTATAATTTATAGTTAATAAAATAAAAGTGATTATAGTACCACAGTATTTAAAATTATTTGTTTTTCACGTTCTCAATTAAAAAGAAATTTTTGCCTTCTTGGTTAAAAAGGAACTAACAAAGTAACAAGTAAGATTGCCAAGTTTTTTCATCATGAGACCTCAAAGCAAAGTATTTTAAAATATGAATTTGACTAAAACACTTGAACAAAATTTTATGAACCAAATCATTCTGGGAGGGGTGGGGGGAGGGGGTTCACCAATCATACGATTGCAATTCTAGATTTGAGATCGAGCTAAACTAAAAGTTCACCCAAAAATAAGAAAAACGCTATCTTGCTTAAATTAGATACAACCATGCATGGTTCCACGTGAATACCTCTTTACTATTGAATAAATTAAAACTTTTAAGCGTTAGTCTTGTGGTTATTAAGTTTTATATAATCTACGATATCTTAGGTTCAAATTTTCTAAACAACACCTTTAATCACTCCAAGAGATTGTTCTTTGTAATTATCCGATGTGTGTGAGATGTGAGCACTACACACATCTAAGGAATAGTTAAAATGTTGGAAGAATCCTAAAAACACACATTAGTCACACGAAAAAAATGGAGCAAATTATAAATGATCCAGTTAAGAGAAAGAGGACAACAATAAGCAGTTTATGGTTAAGCCCAGGCCCAAGAAAAGCAACTTAGGTAAACTAAGCTAAGAAACTTTAAAATGTCATCACTTCCAAGCACCCCCACTAAAAAATACAAATGCTGCTTTTGCAACTTGTAAAGTTGAGCAAATTGCAGGCCCACAACACTTAAAATTCCTTTCGATTTGTCACACACATCTTTCAAGCCCACACCACATCACACCTAACACACACATGCACAGACTCACAGAGGACACAACAACCACTCTTTATTAATTAAAAGAAAAGAGGACCTAGACAAAATATCTATCTAAGCATGAACTAGATCTAGAAGCCTCTGATTCTGACACAACTCTGTCACAAACAAAAGCCTTCATCTTCATCCAAGGTAAAAAAATCTTTGGGGCCCTCTATAAGCTTTGCTGTCCAACTAACATCTTGCCGAAAGCATACTTTGATATTCTAACATTTCTCCTGGTCCACAAAACTATGATATTTTTCTAGTGGCCTACAAACCATGATTTGATTGAAAACAATGATAAAATAAAATACCCAGAAAAGCTGTGGGTGCACGTAAAGTGTAACAATTATCCAACAGAACTGATTCTATTTTAATGTAGTTGATGCTTATTACTTAATCAATTCACTTTTTTTTTTTTTAATTTAAAATAGAAATTCTATATTAGTTTATTTTAAGTTTATATATATATATATATATAAAACTTTTAAGATTCAAACTTAAATTTCGATCCTTACTTTTCTTATTTCATAAAAACTTTATATTCGTGGAATGATCATTATACGCTAAGCATATAATAAATGAATTCACTTTTACATAAACATGGTAACATTTGGAAATATGGGTGTCATCTTTGTTTGCTTGTTTTGTTTTTTTTGTTTTGTTCATTTTATAAGTACTGCCAAATCGTGAAAGAATTTATTTATTTATTTTTTAATTTCAGCTTTGGAAATGGTGAGATAAATAAAGAAAAATTTAGAGTATATTTGAATATTGCTTATTACTAAAAATTAAAAATTAAAAATACTATAAAAAAATAATTTTTAAATTTGTAAATAGTGCTGTGAGACCTAGTTTTAAAGAAAAAATTGCTGAATGAAGATACTTGTGGGTCCCGTGAACAGTGCACAGGACCCACATAAAAATCTCTTTCGCTGAGAAATGCGCAAAACACACTTCCCAAACGGAGGCTTAATCAAATCCTTCAGGAATTATGCAATTAACACAATTTTATTGAAGTGATTATTTTACATAAATTATAATATACTTTGAAAATTTTAGCCCGTTTGTCAAGAGATTTCTAACAATATTGTTTGTATTTTTTGAAAATACATGTGAGTGAAAAAGTATGTGAAAATATGTGTAATGTTGTTTAAACACTGAAAATTGTTGTTTAAACAATAGTAACAAACATGTCCTCTATCATAATTTTTTTTTTCCTATAAAACAAACTATTTATTTATTAACTAAGAATCAATGTTACAAGTATTGTCCATTAGTCACACACATTTTACATAAACAAAATTTGGACATTCATTATATCCTCTAACACTACATTGGTGCTCCCGTCCCTCTTTAATAGTTCATATGCTATGCCATTCGCTTCACAAAAGACATGACATTAAAGAACAATTCATTCTTGGTCAAGCAGCATCCTACAATCCAAAATCAAAACAGAAAGTTCTAGGGCCAGAACACCATATGCTAGCAAATTAAGGAGAATTTGAGAATCAGCTTCAAGATTTATATGTTTATACCCTGATTCCTAGGCCATTTTTAAACCATATCTAACAGCCCGTATTTTTGCAATATTATTTGAGGCAATGCCAATGTGAATTGAAAAACCTTTTATCCATCTTCCCTTCCTATCTCTTAATACACCGCCACCTCCTACTTTACTAGGATTATATTTAGAACTATCATCTGCATTTAAAGTAACAATAGGGAGTTGTGAAGGATGCCAATATACTATTTTAGTGATTTTTGTACCTTTTGTTTTTGAATGATATGCAAGATGATAAAATTCTTCAACTAAATGTAAAATTTTATACATATGTTTCAGAAGGAAAATTGAATATCCTATTATTTTTAGGAGGTCAAAGTTGCCAAATTCCATAAGCAAATAAAATATTTCAAGGCATCATTTGAAAAGACTGGCAGATATGTTAGTCAAATTTTCATGTAACCATTCTACCCGCAGTTACTTTGTCCGAGGGCAATCTCAAATGACATGTAAGGTACTTTCAAAATTTAGATATTGAAGACACTTAGGGCCACTTCCATGTTTAAGAATTTGCATATGCATAATTTGCGACTACTATGATCACACAATTAAGTAAATCAAGACTGATTCCCTTACTATTTAACATTGAAAAATAACACTAAACTAAAGCAGACAAAATTATAGCCTAGAGTCCTAGACTTAAAAATACGTGAAATTGCACACCCTTCAACTTTGTCACCAACCACTTATCAATTTATCATACACACATAACATGCCCCACCAAATATTAGATGGCCCATTATTATGTGTGACGTTAGTTTTGCATGGGGCACAACCCACAACTGTCTACATGTACCTACACGTACAAAATCACATGCCACATAATTCACCGAGTGGGCATTATTTATCACTTGTCGCATTTTACATGTCAGTATATGCCATTTTTGACAATTCCATCACAACCCGACATAATAAAAAAATGCTTGCTTTATCGCCAATTTTGAATACATCAACAAGAAAGCGACTAAAATAATACAAGAAAAAAAAAACAAAAAAAAACAAACCCCATCTCAAGATTCATAATAAAATGAAAGGCGAAGTTTCATTTATTTAAAAAAAACACCCACACGTTCCATCCCAAACTTCACCTTCTATGTTTTTTTAAAATTAAAATTCCTAAAACAACCAAAGGAAATTAAATTACACTCCTAAAGTAAACCCCCCCAAAATATTCCCCAAACACAATGAGATCTTAACACTAAATTAGTACATATTTGAAAGGGGGATGAATTTGGAATTTAAAATTTAGAATTAGGATCCCTTATGATCCGGTACATTGCACTAACAGCGAGAGTTGCTGCGCTTTGCCGCGTTACCCTTCGATTGACTGACACGTGCCTTCTTCGTGACCGTTGGATCCTCGTTGATGTCAAACCCCATCATCGTCGTCATCCCATCTC
Organism: Quercus variabilis; assembly: GCA_030445155.1. Lineage (NCBI taxonomy): Eukaryota > Viridiplantae > Streptophyta > Magnoliopsida > Fagales > Fagaceae > Quercus > Quercus variabilis. The sequence continues at coordinate 8,536,615 of CP129447.1, forward strand.
CACCGACCATCTCCGTAAACATCCTCTGCAGGTCCTCGAAACTGTCCCCCTATTATTAAAAACCGCAAAATTACCATTATACCCTCATAATATTTTATTATTAAAAAAAACACACACACACACATTTAATTTTTATAAAATGTAAATAAATAAATGCTACCTCGTCCTTCACGTTATTCATCATGGACAACATCTCTTGCATAAAATCACAAAAATCCTGCATTAAAAAAAAAAAAAATCATCATGGGTAAAAAGGTAAAACAAAATTAAAGTATAATGATATTTCCAAGGCAATCATTTTACCGCGCACAAAACCAGACAACATCGTTTTACCTTGGAAGAATTCAAAAAAAAAAAAAAAAAATCAAAAGATACGTACTTCGTCTTCGTCCTCCAGAGGATTGTAGAGTCCCACGTCGTACATTGACCTCTTTGCCTCGTCGGATAACACTGTTACAATTTAACGTCCGTTAAATCTCCACGTCAGCACATTATAACGGAAATTTCAACGACGCCGTTTCTTTTTTTTTTTTTTTTTTTTTTTTTTGTTGAGGGTATGATAAAGTTACCGGAGTAAGCCTCTTGGATTTGCTGAAACCGCCGCTTGGCCTCCGCCGTCGCCGCGCCGGAGTTCCGTGCCCACCTGTCCGGGTGCCACTTCTAAAAAAAACACAAAACAAATCAAAAAACGAAAACGACGGCGTTTTGGGGAGGGAAAGAAAACGGTGGCGTTTAAGGGGGCCGACTGACCAGAGCGAGTTTACGATAGGCGGAGCGGACATCGGAGAAGGAAGCGTCTTTGCGAATTCCGAGGACGGAGTAGTACGAGAAGGAAGATCCACCGTTGGATCCTCCTCCTTCCCGATCCATTAACCCGGATCCACGAATACCCTAATAGCTTTTACGACTGAAAAAAGTAACCGAATTAACGGATCTCTTAAAAAAAAAAAAAAAAAAAAAGCAAAGGTTGGTGTGGCGTGTGGAGTGATTTAAACCATAGAGAGAAGAAGAACAAGAAAGAAAAGGAAGCAAAGGTGGTGAGTTTTTAAGAGAGAGAGAAAGAGAGAGAGAGAGAGAGAGAGAGAGGTGGCTTTAGAGAGAGAAGAAAATATCTAGGAGGAATATGTGTTGTAAGGGAGAGAAGAGTAAAAGTATGTTACGAAAGAAACTTCGAGAGATTTTAGATTCAGCCCGGGATATTTTCTTTTGTGAAGGAGCGGAATTAGCACTCGACTTCTGTGAATTTACGACGGCACGCCATTGGTTTTTTTTTTTTTTTTTTTTTTGAGATTCATTTATTTTGTTAAAATTAAATTTTTTTTTTTAGTTAACTGATATGATATAGTATAGCACATATAAATAATACTAAAAAAAAAAAATTTATAAATAATAATAAAATAAATTGATAAAAATAATTTTTATCAAACACACGAAATGGTTATAATTGGTAACTTCTCCTACACATTTTACCATATTGCAATTTTTAAATATAATAAAAGATAAAATTCAGTTAATATTTTGAGATTTGGGTTAATGTATGTCAGGTTTGGGATTTTTTTTTTTTTTTTTAGTTGATCAACTTGATCATTAAATTAATAAAACCAAACTTGGTCTTTGATTAGCGTGAGAGAGAAGAAAAATTAGTAACGAAAAGTATATCTAAAGAGAAACTTTGAGAGACTTTTGATTCCTAGGATATTTCCTTTGCTAGGGAATTAGCGTTGGACTTTTGTGAATTTTTCGATGGCTTGTCACTGGCGTAGCCGCGTATGATATTTTTACTTATGTTTATAAACAAAAAATTTAATATGTCAAAAATTTAATATAATACAAATTTTAATTATTTTTTTTTTTTTGGATAAAATACAGTTAACATCTTGAGGTTTGAGTTAATATAAGTCAGGTTTACAATTTTTCAAAATTAACTAACTTGATCCTCAAACTGATAAACTCAAACTTGGTCTCTAATCATCATGAGAGAGAAGAAAAATATGAGTAACAAAAGCTATGTTTAGGCAGAATATTTAAGACATTTTAGACCCTTGGGATATTTTCTTTACAAGGAAGGAGTGGAATTAACACTGAACTTTTGTGGATTACGATGGTGCGCCATTGGTGTATGATTTTTTGCTTTTTCTTTGGGGGAGTTAAGATGATAACTACTACACTTTTTTTTTTCTTTTTTTGGCTGAATAACTACTACACATTTTACTTTTGTTTATTTAAAAAATTAATATGTCAATTTTTAAATATAAACAAATTTTAATTAACTTTTTTTTTTATATATTTATTGCATTAGTTTATAATTTTTGTTAAAATAATATTGGTGGTATTATTAGCACTACTAGGGGAAGCACGTGTCACGTGCTTGCCATTATATTAGACAATAATTTATTGTTATTATATTCATATTTAGCGTACAAAACTCCATTTTTTATAAGATTTTGGAGGAATTATGTTACAAAATTTTGAAAGGATTATGTTAAATCGCCTTACCTTTACCCCAATATCTTGTCATTACATTGAATAACAATATAATTTCAAATATAGAAACTATTTATAATACAGTCAATAATATGTAAATCATTTTATATGTGAAACACCTAAATTTTTTACCATCAATATTTTTAAAATGTGAGGTATGGAATATAAAGTTTTATTTTCTATAAATTTGCAAGTACAGAACACAATGGGTATACTGACTTAAAAAATGAAAATTTCACATTTCAAAACTCATTTACAAGTACAAAAAGCCTTTTGCTCTTAAGAATACATAGTTCATACTACAACCCACCCTCAACATTACCTTCATACACAACTTTCCCCATATGTATATGTCAAAATCTGCCTCTCCAAACAAGGCAGAGACGCTACAGGGAATTGCTTAAGAGCTAATCATCAATGGCAAAGAACTTTTAAACCAATTATATTCACAATGATGGGACAACAAATACTTAAATGTTCTATTGGTAGAGATTCCGACTGTTGACCTTGGTTAATTCACATCCTTGGCAACCAACAAAGAAGAGCTAGAGAAACTTCAATCAACTCTAATGCGCCCATTGTTTTTGCTAATACCAACCACTGTTATAATTTGAGAAGCAAGGAACAGAGGAGGAGGAGCAGAACTGAGAAATCATAACCAAAAAAGAATATTGGAAATGCAGCTATAGAACTAAATTGTAGGGATATAAGAGGAATATTAGTAAATTAATGAGTTTTATTTTTAAAAATATGACAATTTTTTGGGACATCTTAAAATGGAATAGAGAACAAATAAATTGGGATGGAGGAGTACAAATTTTATTTAGTTTTTTGGGTAAAATACAATTAACACCTAGACGTTTGAGCTAATGTAAGTCAAGTCCACAATTTTTCAAAACTAACCAACTTGATCCTTAAACTAATAAACTCAAACTTGGTCTCTAATCATCGTGAGAGAGGAGAAAAATGAGTATCGGAAACTATGTTTAGACAAAATGTTCAATACATTTTAGACTCCTGGTATATTTTCTTTGCTAGGAGTGAAATTAACACTGGACTTTTGTGGATCACAATGGTACACCATTGGTGTATGATTTTTTTTTTTCTTTAGGGTAGTTGAGATGATAAGTACTACACATTTTACTTTTGTTTATATAAAAAAAATTAACATGTCAATTTTTAAATATAAACAAATTTTAATTAGTTATTTATTTATTTATTGCTTTATTTTATACTTTTGTTAAAATAATATTGGCGGTATTTATTAGCATTATTATATAAATTTATTGACTTTGGCTAGGTGTTTATTTTATTTTATTTTTCCTGGCAAGATACTTCTAGTGTCAGGTTTTTTTGTTTTTGGTTTATTATTTTATAATCTTAACGTTGTTAAGTTTGGGATGAGATTATGTGACAGAAGTAGGGTCTTTTGCACTGAGCACAACCTAAATTTGGTTTACCAAAAGAAAAAAACCTAAATTTGGTTTATATAATGTATTATTTTTCATATTTTAGTTTTTAAAATAATAATAATAAAACTGCCCAACTATAAAAGTGAAAAATGGAATCTTATACTATGGTTGATACTAGAGTGCATTTAGAAACAACTTATTTGCATAGTATTTATTAAAAAAAAAGTATAATTTTTAGTAATTTATATATAAAAGATAAAAATTATAATACACATATTGTTACACACATGAAAAGGCAATTGAAAAGTGACTTAAAGTCATGATTTTCAAGTTATAGTTCCAATTGCTTTTTTATGACTTCAAGTCACAGTCTAATTGTTTTTTTATATGTGTGTATGAAAGTGTGTGTAATAAACATTGCTTTACAATTAAATGTATGGTGTAAAACTTAAAAGCTAATTTTAAAATAATAAAAAACTAAATATCAAATTATTTGTAAACAAAATTGAGACAAAAAAAAAAACTGTTCATAAACACTATAATTTAAGATTCATAATTGAATAGATAGATCAAACATGGGGGTGGGGTAATTGAATAGATAGATCATATAAATAAATAACATTGCTAACTTTTGAAAGTTAGGGTTAATCTACTCCGCATTACTTTGGCTAATCCAAATGTAAAGATAAAGTAGGCAACTATTGAACAGAAAGAACTTTCTTAATTAAAATCGTAGTTTTCATTAATGGAAGATTATATTAATGTATAATTTTATAATTTATTTTTTCGTTTTCCTTTTTTAATTTTGATAATACTTTCAAACATCGGGCCACATTAAATTGGTAATAAGCCTAAATCTTTAGGGGCCCAAGTTAAAAGTGTTGGCCCAAAGAATCTCAACACAGGAGTCAAAACATAAAGGGATCCATAACCATAGAGTATACCACAATAAGGACCATGTTTAAAGGGGCCTACCCAATAACCCAAGCTTGCGAAGAGGCCTAGCCCAAGTTTCAAGGAAATATAATTGGGAAGGGATATAAGTTTTTCTCAAGTGAGAATGGCGTTTATACAATATAGAAATGTTATGTATACCAAATTTTCCCAATAAATTTTATGTGATAAGTTGTTCATGGTTTAAAAAAAAAAAAAATTTAATAGTAGATTCAAATGAAAAATAATAACAACTTTCGACTTAAAATTTATTGTGAAAATATTATGGATATAACACTTTTTTTTATACAAACATTTAAAGAGCATTATTACAATAAATCTCAATGTGAATATAGGCCATGCTATAGTAATTTTTTTTCTAAAATAAAATATTTGTAATCATTCTAAATATCTTTTTTCTATTTAATAATTTCCTTACTGTATCAAGTATGGACACATATGCATTTGTTTGACACAAAACACTCAATCATGCGTCTTGATAGATCTTGAATGACAATATTTTTTTTTTGAAGGCAGCCTCCACTTTTTCTTTTTGGAATTTTGCTTTTATCCTTGCCTTTTGCTATAAATTATTTAAAAAGGTTGCCATCTAGGTATTGACCAAAAATTAGTAGACCGATTTGTTAATATGGTTTATCAAAATTGAGTGGGAGGACACAACAAGACTCTCTTTCTTCCAATCAATTCAACTAATCCATCTATTAAAAAAAAGAATTAAGGGTCCTTTCCAACAATGATAGCATTGTTAGCAAATTGGATGGCTTAAATTTTGGTCTCATATGAAATCAATTTGGATTCGATGACATAGGAGGAATCAACACTATGTGAGCGTGCTATAAGTACATCTTTTAACAAATGTAGTGCATTCAACTAATGTTCTATCCACAATTTCATTGGACAAAAACCAACCATGATGACAGAAATTATTCAATTAGCCCTTGATTGCAATGATTAAACTCACGTTGGTTTAATTTTGTACTATTTTATCTTTTAAAACTATGGTCTAATGGCAGTAAAAAACAGTAATCAGTTGGATTAAATTTAACGTAGGTTTCATAAAAAATTATTTGAGAATGCAATCATGCATCAAGATCCATTATTATAAGTACTTTCTCTTCAATTAAAGTCCAGCTCCAATTAATCCACTACAGATTTTATTTTAGGTTTATAATGGATTGTACACGTACGTTGATGCTATGTTTTAAAATCTATAGGCACTCAAACAGTCAAACTGAGTTAACTTTATGTGGAAGCACGAAATTAAACTTTGATTAATCTGGACTTATGATCACAATCAATTTATATCATGGTTTGTAATAATCCACAATGGGAGATTTGCGTAAGAACCAAACAATTTCCTGAATAATATAGGATCAAAGCTTTATTCATCAAGTTTTTCTCACAACATTTCTCACCGTGTATCTCTCTTTTCATTTCTCACAAAATCTGGAAAAAATCTCCCTCTTTCTATAAACTTCTTTCCTTTTATACTTCACCTTCCTCTTCTTCTTCATCTTTATCCTTTTTTTGTTTTTTTGGATAAAAGGATCATCTTTATCCTTTATTGTATTTGCTCATTTTTCTTCTCTAGCATGTGATGTCCTTATTCAACTGGACAGCCCTTTGTCCTATTGGATTATTGGGCTCTTCTTTCCTCAACGTTAGGCTGAATAGAGACTTTAAGGACTTTTTGTCTTATCTTGATCAGTTACTTAGCATTATATGCAAGTGTGTTAGGCAGATTATTGTAAATTTATCTAGAAGTTTTAGAAAACGTCATTGGATAGTCCAGTTTATTCCGAGATTATTCCTCAAAGGCTTGGAACTTAAGCTGACACTCTAAGCTTGATAGAGGTATTTACCGCGGGTTATTTATCATCGGACGGATAATGATGTACCTTTTTAATTCATGGCTCAAGATATATGCCGTTTGTAGAGTCTTTCATTCGGAGAATATGTGTTAGGCCTATTCTTGCCAATGACCCAGTATTATCTGGACCTTACAAATCTGTTATTCGGGTTTTTACAATCTATCTCTCTGCTCTTTCAAATAAAAAAAAAAAAAAAAGGGGTTAACTTTAAATTATCATTATTCTACACTCTACCGTTGTAAATTATGTTTCTAATAATTGAAATTCGTATTATTTGCACTCCATGGCATGAACAGCTATTTGAATGAGATTATTTCCGTTAGTTTACGGGTAAACTAAAGGCAATATCGATGTGTTGATGAATGTCACTTTACTTATTTAGTGTGGGTTTGGATTGCAAGTTTTGTTGCAGTACGTTATGCTCTCCACGTTTTCTCCCTCTTTTTTTTTTTGGCCGGCATTTTTGACTTTGGGGAAAAAATTTACTGTTCACATACTGTTCTTATACTGTTTACGCACTGTTTATGCAATATTTAATATTAAAAGTGGGTCCCACAACACTATTTACACATTTAAAAATTATTTTGCTACAGTGTTTTCAGCAACAATCAGTTTTCAGTAACTTTCAGCAACAATAAGTGCTATCCAAACGGACACTTGTAGAAATAGACGGTATGATCAATTCGAAAACAAAATCAAACATGGATAATCAAAACGAAAATTTTGAATCGTATAAAGTAAAATAAAATTTATCAAAAAAAGTGTACTTGGGTCACTCCCTCTTGTTTGTCAATGGCACCCTAACCAAAAAAAAAAAAAAAACGCCACTAATATAGACATACAGAAAGACAGGTCACATGACTCCCCATGACCAACACCAGTTAACACCAGCACCACAAAATGCAACACCAGCGATGGCATCCCCGAGCGAGTCATGCAACAGGTAAAACCAACAATGATATATAAAGTACTCGTGTTCAATACCCACCACGAAAATTCATCTCCAGTTCAGTTCAACTAAGCTCATTCACAGTTTTGAGAAAGTTTTGGAAAGGAACCTTAGTGCCATCAACCATATGAACCGGAGAGTGTTCATGGTGGTGTGTGTGATACCTTGCTTGCTAGCTAGTGAAGTCTGATAATCCATGGTTGCTGGGTCTTCTCAGGTTGGTTCATGTAGATCTCTCTCTCTCTCTCTCTCTCTCTCTCTGTGGTTTTTGTTTTTTGTTTTTGTTTTTGTAGGTGTATGACTTGTGATTAGATGGTTTGTTTTAAGGTGAGGGGTAACTGCAGTGGCCATTGACTTTGTGTTTGTGTGAAACAGTTACATGAGTGTTTATTCAAGGTAGATCAATATGAAAATGTAATTTTCAGTAGGGGGAGGATTGTTGTTATTTTTTTTTCTATGAACATTGAAAGGGGGGTGTTTTATTTTTATTATTTCAAAGTAATTACTGAAGAATGACACGTTATCTTACTGAGAAAAATTACATTGATAATCCAAGAAACACAACTGCTTTTTTTTTTTTTTTTTGGGTATGGTTTGCATCAAATTGAGCTCTGGGGTGGTGGGGTTCTGCCCTGTTCAGTGAAAGTTTAGCAGGATTTGGTAGTTGAGGATTAACTGAAATAAGCCTGCCACAAGTCACTGCTCATTAGCTTGGATTCTTTTGGTTCCCACCAAAATGCAAAAAGCAAAATAAAATAGAAAAAAATTCTTGGAACTCTTTCTCAATCTTGGCCTGATTAAGGCCTTTTTCATTGCCAATTCAAAAAAAATGAGGCTGCTAAGAGCACTAGGGTAATAAGTAACATTCATACAATAATATATATATTCACTGGTTTGTGTCTGTTGCATTTTGTTGATGCATTGATTTTCATATTTGAATGTAGAACAATTTTGGATTATTGGACTCTCTTTTTATCATTTTATTTTTCATCTGTGATTATACTTAAAGGGGTAGATAATTTGTTAATTTGCTGTTTATTTCACTGGTTGTCATCCATTACAGTATTATCTCTGCAATTTTGTGTGCTATTGCATGTTTTGCTTGGGACTCATCCCTTATCTCAATTAAACTATGATATCTTCTCAATTAGGATTCAACTGACTCCATTACTTGTAAATCTAATGTATCAAAGCTCTCAATGAATGGATATAGGAGGGAGGAAAAAAAAGGTTGTACCCACTGCACAAGGCTCCTACGTCTATGGAATTTGGGAGGAAGTGACATTAAAATGAGCTCTAACGATGGTGGCATAAAGTGTAATGGAAGCCAAAGCAGCATGGCTGAATAAGTAAGTATATAATCTATATCTTAAGCACACTATTTACCCACTTAACACTGATTGCTTCTCCAAAGACAAAATGTAAAGTAATGTCCTAAAATTGCTTCTTGTAACATTACTTTTTGGACAGGAAAACCATTTTTACAAAGATCACTTATTACCATGTACATAATGGCACAGAAAAGGAAAATGCAGCACACTAATACTTGAACCCTACATTACACTTGATATGGAAGGGAACGACGATAGTGCTAGAAAAGAGGGACTTTACAAACTAAGCTTAAGAAATATAGTAATAGCTTGCCTCCTTTTTTTTTTAGAGGAAAGAATTCCTAATGAGAAACCTGCTTAACAATTTGAGCCTAGTAACCACCTAAACTAGTACTAATACAGTAGCCTTGCATTCTTCTAGCTGCCACTCCCCTCCTAACTGACACCCACTTGACAGCAGCCCGAATCTTACACCAAGATGCCTTTGGCTTTCTAGTGCTTAGAATACGTACACCTGAATTGGGATAAAGAGAATTTCCAACATCTTCTTCATTGCCTGGAGCAAGGAAAAAAGTATTTTGCGGCCCCCATGTTATAATAGGAGCTATGCCATTTCCTGCTAGAAGACCATTTGGAAAATCTTGCACCTCCGAAACACTTGTTGACCAACCATATCCTGCATTGCTGAGTCCAGGTAAATATTCCTCCATCACTGAGTTGTTCCTTAGCATTGCGTGACTATTCTGTACTAAAGAATCTTCTAATTGATAGCTAAATTCAGCTGCATGGTTTTCTGAATGGTTAAAACCCAGCAATGTTTCTGGTTGATCTGCAGAAATATAGACTGTTAGCTACTTGGGAAAAACTAGAAACATAATTACCAAAAAAAAAAAAAATTGAACCTGGTAGATTAAAAGGTAGTATATGATACAAGTAGCCAATGAAAAGAAATGAGAAGAATGATACTTATAAACAGTTTGGGATATGGATACATGACACAAGTTTTTAGTACCTTGATGTGTGACTGGGAGGACAAATTGTTGCGAACCTTGCTCTGGAACACTAAATGGCTCATCAGCTTGCAGACCTGCTGAGAGCATTGGAAACCTAGCTATTGGTGCTACATCGAAGGGAATGATCTTATTCTCATTTTCATAAGCATGCTGCTTCAGAGTTTCCACCAATTGCTGCCATTTAAAAAGGAAGTAACAGGGAAGGAGATCAGTTTCTAACTAATGGATAACTGCACTCAAAGAATATTGATGCATACCTTCTGATAACAGTTGAGTGAATCCAGAGGATAATATTCTTGTCCATCGAATGTTGCTGCTACTACCTGGTAGATGGAATTGAATAACAGAACAACACTTTCTCCAGCTATATGGTAAATATACTTCATTCCATCATCTTTATTACAGGTCAGAGCATGTCCTATGATTGCCTCCCATGTCCCATCTGAGATCCTACCAAATATCTACATTTCCATGGCAGAAAGTTAGATTAGCTAAGAAAAAAAAAATATTTGTTTTAACTACTAAAAGTGCTTTGGAACTATAATCCAAACACAGAGAAGTCTCTTACTTTGCGTAATTCGGTTGGATTGATTACATATTTCCGCAGTAAGTCCTCAACAGTTGCAATTTTGTGAGATGCCAATCGCTGATGGAATGCACCGTCTTTTCCTATTGTCTTCAACCGCCATATCTCATCACTCAAAGATGGAGGGAAGTGTTTCTGATTTGCTGAACAAAGATATTGCTTATCAGTCTCTCATACGTCTAGTTATGGTAAAGATGTTAGTGATATCAAGCATAATAGAGCATACTAGAATATCCACTAGAAATTAAATAGCATAAGTACGAACTACTTCAAGAAATGTAATAATTATGCCTCTACTATTAAAGATCAAAAGGAGCTGAAGTTAAGCTCTTATGACTTACTTTCACCACGATGATCTTTCACCATGAAAGGTTCACTTCGACCTTCCCTAATTCCTACTTCAGTATGAGGCTTTTGCACAATTGCTCCTAATCTAAACTTTCTACTTCTCATCCAGCTTGAATTGTCAGTAAAATTAATGTCACCAATGGAACCAACACCTTCTTTTAAGGTCACGGTCACATCCCCACATAACAATGGCCTTTTACCCTCTCTTTCCTGTAAAACTTTGGCATTGAATTCCTGCTCAGACCAGTCATCTTCTTCATCGAAAGGGAAATCACCATTGAGTACAACAATACGAATCTTTATTGAAGAAAGCTGACCAGATTTGACTGTAGTCCTGGAGCTAGTATCAAACAGTTTAATTTGAATGGGTGTACCATCTTCAGCTCTTACAGTATTGTTTGTAAATATTTTTGATGACAATTTATTGACAAAGCGCAACTGCAGACTCCTCACTCCAGATGTTCCAGCCTGATGAAATGAGGGTCTGCAACAAAACACAAAACCCAATGTTGGACTGTTTGTGTGGGAAAAAAAAATAGTGAAAATCTAGTCATCTGGTGGGAAGCAGTTTAAATTTGGGTTATACTGCATGTTGGGGGGCGCAAACTGTGACAACATGAAGCATGCTAATACTTCATGTTAAGGGAACAGCAAACCTTTAAGATGCTGATGGTACTCAACCATAGTCATCTGGTCAGAGTGAGAAAGATCGTTTATATCAATCTTGATTTCATCTGATTCTTGACCTGCTAAGAGGTATCAGAGAGACCGAGTGTGTGTGGTATAAATATTCAAGAAAACAATCAAGTCAAAGAACAGACCTTAGAGATGGTTGAAGTACTGGCAGAAGGGCTTGTTGCACCTCCTCTCGCACCTATTTGACATGCATAGGGTATCAAGAACTCAAGAGATTTGAAAGTAAAAGCACTTTAATTTCTCAATGAATATCAGCAATTCCAAATTTTCAACACCATATTGACAACCAGAAGAATATTTCAAACACGTTTTAGTGAATGAAAGCATATCCAAACTATCTAATCCTGCTGATATTAGCACAGTTTAGCTTATTTTGCATATACAATTACAATCTGGGGATGCATCTATGCAATACAGTAAAAGTACTTACCACAATTGAGAATTGAATGAATTTTAGCTTGTGTTGCGTTTCACACCAGGTGCCTTTGAAGCGATTAAGTTACATAAACAATTTTGGCAAGTTTCAACTGTTACTAATCCTTTTTAAGATATTGTATAGACATGGCTAACCTATCATAAGTCATGACATGTATGGTAAAGAAAGATGACTCCCAAATAGTCAAGATAATTAATCATCGAGACCAATCACCAACTAGCCTACGAAATCAAACTTCCAGTCAAAAAGAGAGTCTTGTATCAGTCAATAAAGCTGTGCAACCAAAGAAGTTATACCGAGAAACCATATACCATCAAAACATTGAGAGGAAAGGAAAACAAAAAATTACACGAGGCATGGTAGCTAAAGCTGATATCTCATATTTGAGTACTAAAGTTGAGGTTAGCTAAGAAAAATATAGACAAACAACGCTTTTGCAAATATACAAGTTTATGACACAGAATCAACTTACCAGATTCCTAAGAAAAGGTTCCAAGAAGTTTCCATTCAGCAGCTCAGTGATGATGTTTTTGAAAGCACTGCACAAAAGAACACACAAAACCCACATTCAGAAACCAATAAAACATTGAGAAAAGCAACAAACACGAACGCCAAAACATCCACTTCATAAAATAAATAAATAAAACTAAACCAACCAAGCCTGAAGTGCTTGTCTGCGCTTGGACCTTTCAGAGTCATCATCACCCTTCCCGTTAAGACGCCTCTTCTCCACCATCAAAGACAAACAATTAACTCAACTTCTAAAAGCAAAAACTCAAAAACCCAAGAGCAACCCAAAAACTGAAAGAACTATGGTGTTTATAACATAACTAAATTGACATATTCTCAAACCAAAAAACTCAAAAACCCAAGAGTAGTACAAAAACTGAAAGTGCTATGGTATTTATTAAGAACACTAGATTGAACATACTCTTAAAGCCTAACAATTAAGAGCCCATGAGTAACCAAAAAACCTTCAACAGCTGTTCTATTTATACAACCATAGGAAGGTACAAGGAAGTTTCATTTAAAAAAAAAAAAATTCAAACTTTGTAAATGACGCGGTATATCCTAAAAGTCAAGGCGATTTTATCCCATGAAAAGATTAAAGCAACAAGAAAGGTTTATATTAAATTATTCGCGGAGAAAGTCTATAAACATAAAACAAAAAATTTGATAATAATTTCACACCCTTAACTCGCAAGTTGTTAAAAGTAAGTAAAACAATAATGTTAGTGATGAGTTGAAATGAAAACCGTTAAAAAACTTGTCAATTCAACTACTGTGAAAATTATTGTGTATAATAGTATTGCTCATTACCAATGTGGTTTCAAATTTTCTTAGGAACGAGTAGAGATAAAAATCGTTAAAAACTTGCCAATTCAACTATGGTGAAAATTGGTGTGGTTTCAAATTTTCTTATTAGAATAATACAAAGTCTACAAAGTAGCATCAGCTTTGAACAGAATGAGAGTTTGATCATTAAAAGGTACAAAGTTGGAGATTCTAACACTTTGGTATTATTCTGTTTATCAAAAAGATACACCGGTATTATTTTAACTAAAAAAAACAAAAAAACCGCGTCATGATTGAAAAGTACATTAACCGTATAAACCATGAAGCTAAAAGATGCTACAGAGATTAATGTGTGACTTTTCAGAAAAAGAGCAAGAAAACACGGTGAACTGACGCGTACTTGTAAATGGTGACAAAAATTATATATGAATTAGAAAACATTGATACGCGTTTCTTGTAGAGTGTGACGGGCCTGACGGCAAGAGAATTAGACACTCTAAAGTCTAAACTAAGTTACACTTGTACAGTATTTATGATTGAACTTGAAAAAACGTAGTTTCAAGTGAAATTCTTTGCAATGTCATTGGAATTTAAGTGCAGAAAGATAGGTGTCTTTTTAATGAGAAAGTAACATGTGTCTCCAGTATACAGGCCCCATAAGTAGGAGTGGAACCCATAGGTTAACTTGTGTTTTATGAGTAATTTTAATACTAAATTAAATGTCATAACTTATTACACATTCATATTCTACGTAAGTCTCTTCTCCAAAAAATAAAAAAATATTCTACGTGAGTCGTGATAGATTCTAGTTGGTTACCTGTCACTTTAATATGGACTAATTGGTTTTTTTTTTTTTTTTTTAATATAATTTTTTTTATTTACTATTCATAGTTTGTCGCATGAACAATTGTAGCAAAAGTTGTATTTTTTTTTTTTATGTGGTTAATGGTCATAAAATTTTTGGACTTTTTTTTATTTAAGTTTGTTTTGCTATGGCATAATAATATGGGGGCGTTGGTAGGGGTATATAGGGAAATTTAATGTACTAAATTCGTTGTAAACTTATTTTTCTCTCATTTTGGAATTCTTAGCCACCCATTCCTACGAATATAGGCATTACGTTAAACCGTATAAATCTTTATGTTAATTTTCTCTTTATTTTCACTAATACAATTAAGAACAGAAATCACAAACACAAGTCTAAATTAAATCTTTTATATAAATATATATACATAAAGTCAAAAATCTTATAGTTCAACTGACATTTACTTATCTAATGAAGACGTTTAGGATTCAATTCCCCCTCTCTATTCTATCTATCAAATTATATATATAGAGCAAATAAATAAATAAAAAGGATTATAGGAGATGCATTGCATGTGCACATAACCATTAATGAACATGTGCACGTTTATAACCATTGAATGGTAGGTTTACTTCAAGATCTTGCAGGTTGCTATAGTTTGTCACTATCTTTGTCTCTCCAACCTATAAAGAAATGGGTTTTCTTTAATGGGAAAGCAAAGAAGAATTGGGCTGTGCTTTAAATTTCGGTGAAAGGTCCTGATCAAAAAGATCATACTGGTTGAGTAGCTATAACTTTCCAGCTTCTTTAAGTTTTGGTGTTTTTAGTCAATACTCATCATCTTATGGCCACTAGGCGTGCTGGGGATTACAAGTTCCTTCCATGAAGTTTCCAGCACTAAAACAGTTTTTCCACAAACCCAGTTTTTCCAGGAAAATGCTTAACTTCTCTTTTCCATTATTTTTTATTTTTTGCTTTTACTTTTCCCCAGCGATTGGAAAACTTTCAAACCTCGCTAAACAGAAGTATACAGTCTAGTCAGAACCCAAAGTATTACTATTATTATTATTTTTTTTTTAATTTTTCTAATTCCATATTATAATAGTTCTTAAATCTAATAAAAAATATATTCCAAACGATTTATCTAGGGCCGCAAAAGAACAAAGATAGTGTCGTGACTGTCGTCACATCAACTGATACGACCAATTCCATGGTTTTAAGTTTTATCAAGCCAATTTACTATAAAAAAAAAAAAAAAAAAGTTTTATTAAGCCATTCTTCTAAAAGAAAAAAAAGTTTTATTTATTCTATTTTTTTTACAACTAAAAAAAAAGTTTTATCTAGCCCCTGTAAAACTTCCCCTAACATTTTCTTTTTAATTTTTAAATAGTTTTCAATGCTTATGTTTGTGTTTAATAACTTCAATTTAATCATGGTCAACTAATTAATGACTCACAAATATGTGTGGGTGTGATTAAAAGAAAAGAAAAGTGTGTGTGTGATGCTTGGTGCGTACGAGACTCACTTAACAAAGCTCCAATAGCTGAAATGGCCAACATTTCTTCTTCTTCTTCTTTTTTTTTTTTTTTTTTTTTTTTTTTTTTTAAACATGTTTAAAATCAAAATTAAATGAGATGAAGGAACATAGAGACATAGAGTTATATAAGATGAGATAAGATTTAGTAGAGTTTGAGCAATGTCATATAGAATGAGTTTGTATTATATTGTAGGAATTATTTTCGACCAATTCCATGGTTTTTAGTATTATCTAGCCCTTGTGATTTCACCTAACATTTAAAAAAAAAAAAAAATTAAATTAGTTTTCAATGCTTTTGTTTATGATTAAGAACTTCAATTCAATCATGGTCAACTAAATAAATGTGTGTGTGTGGTGATTGGTGCGTACAAGACTCACTTAACAAGACTCCAATAGTTAAAAATGGCTAACATTTCTTTTCTTTTAAACACGTTTTTTAAAATAAAAACTACATCATGAGAAGTGGACAGATAGAGTTAGGCACTAGCATCAAGCGATAGGCAGAACTAAGGGTCTGTTTGATTGGAGAAGTGGAAAAATGAGAGGATAGAAAATAGTAGAATAATGAAAAAGTGAAAGGATAAAAAAGATTTTATTTTCTCTCTTATTTGTCTTCTCTCCTATTTGTATGGTTGAGAGTGGAAAAGTGGAGGGATGGAAAAAATGAGTTTAAATAAATTTACTCATATACCTTTGTTAAAGAACGATGTCTAATTAAAACAAAAAAGTTAGAAATAACCACCAAAAAAAAAAAAGCAATCACCCAAATTTATTTAAAAAAGAATCATGTCTCAAAAAAAAAAAAAAAAAATCACATCTAGTTATAAAAAAAGAAAAAAAAGAAAAAAAACAAGGCAAAGTGTAGAAGAAAAAAATAATAATAAAGGCAACTTGAAGAAGCCCATGTGCACATGCATATGAGCATTTTTGTCAATCAAGAAAAAATTAATTCCCACTCTACCATTTATGAGTCAAAGAAGAAAATACTTGAGTTCTACCATTTATTTTCCTTCCTCTCTAACCAACCAAACACACTCCAAAAAAAATTTCCTTCCTATTTTCTCTTCAAAGTTTTCTATCTACCACGTTTCACCTTCAAATAAACACACCCTAAGTGCAACGTAGTGGGGGCAAGGCCCCCCAAAATTACTAAAATATGATTTTTAATAGGTAAAATTTGAGACAAAATTTAGTTTTGTAAGACTTAGGCCCCCAAAACCAAAAATATTGGGCCCCCCACCTATGACTTGTCCTCGGCTCCCTCCCAATTAAACTAAGGCTTGTTTGATAAGAGATTTATAATAACATTATTTAAATATTGGGGAAATACGTATGGATTAAAAAATGTTATAAAAATATGTGTTAGAGTGTTTAAATACTGAAAACAGTTATTTAAACAACATTACCAAACACCCTTTAAATTTTGTAAAACGTTCTCCACCCCCCTCCTAAGTCCCAACAAGTTAGTTGGTGGTTAGTTTTATTTTTTTAGTAATAGATTCCTTTATAAACTTCATCACCTTCACTACCACTTTTTTCAACTTCATTTTCCTTACTAGTCACCCAAAAAATCTCTCATCAATAGCTTAAGCTCTCTTCAATATCTATCTTTGGTTACCGATACCCTTTAAAAGAGGCAAAAATAAAAATGGTTTTTGTAACATAGTGTTTTCTAGCCAAATTAACAGGCTAGTCACCATAGATTTTTTTTGAGAGGTATAAAACTCTTCCTCTCATTTTTCATTTCTATTTATTTATCATATGGTTTATGATTTTATTTTCTTTCCCTTAATTTATTTTACCCAGTTGATAGGTTCTATTCACTATTTTGAATTCCATATTGGCTTCTACTCAAATTGTCTTTGTATTTGACATTTGGAAAAACCAATCTTAAATATTTGTAATACATGTCTATAACAAATTATAAAAGTTGTGTATATTATGTAGAGTTTAGAAAGATGTAAAATTTTCAAATAAGATAATCTTGTAGATATATAAATTTTGTATACAATATATATATATATATATATATTAACCTTGGAATTAAAAATTTATGACTTAAAAATATAAAAACTAAGGTACAAAGATATATACATGCATATATATATGTGTGTACACAAATGTGATACTTTTTAGTTTTTCTTGAATTAGAAACTAATACGACAATTTATTCTTAGCTCCCCAAACAAAAATTCATAGTTCTATCCTCGACATTAAGTATTGAAAAAAAAAAAAAACTATTTTATCACATGAAAAGGTTACTTTTTTTTTTTAACACATCACTTTACAGTGCACTATATATCACATATTTTATTTCTTTACCACTTTATATAAATTTTTTTAATTAATATTTTATTCTTGCTTTATTAGAGGTATTCGGTCAATATTCAAGGGGTGAGCGAATGAGTCTACGGTGAGATGATGAGTGGCTGTGAGAGAGAGAGAGAGAGTATGAGGGTCAGAGAATGAGTGGTTGTGAGAGAGAAAAGTAAAGATATTTTGCAAGAGGAGAGCGAAAGGTGATTAAAAAAATACACAAAAAATAGATAGGACATATGACTGAACCGTCCCATAGATAGGCCTATACTGTAGCAAATGCCAAATATTTTTGGCATTTGACACATTTTATAGGGTTGGTTTTTGGTGTATCAAATACCAAAAATTTAGCAATTAACACTCCTTAAACCAATGCTCTTATATAACATGAGATAAGATTTATATATTCCTATTATGTGTAGAAGTTCTACTAATTGCAAATCATGATTTTTTGTCACTGCTTATCAAACCAAAAAAAAAAATTGTTTGTTACTAACACTTCTCTTGTTTAATGCTTAGTGGTTGTTTTTTCCCCATCTTTTGTAATGTTTGATTTAACGCAAAGATTCAGAAGATTGTACTTTTCTACTGTGTTAAGTTGGTTTTTTTTCTTGGTTTTTTTTTTTTTTGCTTGAAAATTAAATTGAATAAAAATACATTTTTACTTGTACCTAAAACAAACAAATAAAACTTTAAAAAGCTGGTTCTAATAAAATATATATATTTTTAAATAATAATTAACACAAACATTTTACCTGATAGTAATAATTTGGAGGAGTATGTTGTATGCAAAAGAAGCAGGAGATAATTTTCTCATAATGAGAGGAAATTTAATAAAAGTGAATTGGCATAATATTATTTTAATTTAATTTTTTTTTTATAAATATTTTGGAGCACTGTTAAAGTTATTTGTGGTAATAACTTTAACAATTTTGAACATTGAATCCTTGACAATAAAAAAAGACAATAATTTTTTTAAAAAAAAAATTAAAGCAATATTCTGCCCATATTCATATGCACCAATAAACAGGGATGTTGGGCTTTTAGCAGTGGGCGAGAATGAGAGCCCAAAAAAGGTTTTTTTTTTTTTTTTTTTTCCCACATGTTTTCTCAAAACTTTTAACCAGAAATTAATCACTGTTCATGACGAGTACACCCATAGCGATGTAAATCACTGGCCCATGGAGTTTTTTCAAAGTCCTGGTGCCCAGACTTGAACTAGGGAGCTCCTAGTTAAACTTAAGACAGTCACTTTGAGACCAAATGCCCAACCACTTGGCCAACCCCACTAGGTTAGAGCCCAAAAATGTTGAGAGCCTGAGACTTGTCATTTGATGCTTCAAAGTTCAAAGCAATAATTTTACGGCAACAATAAAGATAACAAAATGGAATTTCCCTTGAAATTTACTTCCGAGAATTCTTACGGCAATAAAACAAAATATTGTCGCTTCTATATAACTTTTCATAACGCTCTTTGCATAAATATTTTACAAAGGCCATGCATTTTCGCCTTGACAACTTCTAGCCTCTATAAACTTATCTGCTACATTTGAAAGGTATTTATAGACTTATACTCCCTCCGTTTCACTTTTTTTGTCCTCTATTCCATTTTGAGATGTCTCAAAATATTGTCTTGTTTCTAAAAATAAAAGTCATTAATTTACTAATGTTCCTATTATACCCCTATTAATTTACTAATTCAATTTTTTGATAAATTTTTTTAAGTGTAGTTTTGGAAATTTATACATTTTTAAAAGGTAGACAAAGATAATAAATGATGTTCCCTTAAAAAGTTTAACTTTTCAAATAGGACAAGAAAAATGGGATGGAGGGAGTAATAGTTTCTAACTTTTTATTAATGTGAACTTTTTGTGGGAAAAAAACTGAAGACTTAATTAGAAAGAATTGGTTATATTAGCTTGAAGTACAAAATGAAAAAGTGGTAAAATACTTTCATCCATATAGCATAATCCGAGATATTAATAGAATAACTAACCAGACTTTCTATTATTGTGAACTACATCGCCTTTTAGATGTATTTAAAAATAAATAAAAAATTTACTACGTTTTATTGTAAAATATATATCATATTCCAATATGATAATATAATAAAAGTTGAATTTTAGAAAACATAGCTAATTCCTTTATGTGAAAAGTGGCTACACTCTCATTAATTGTTAAATTAATATTTCTTATAAATTTTTATGATATACTAGCTAGTGTTATGTCTAGTGCGATGCACGACTTAGTTGGAAAATATATGTAAATATATCAAAATATTTTCATATAAACTTATAATGTACTAATGCATTATGCGGGATATCCGCTAATACTTAATATTGTAAGTAACTTTCTTGAATTCTTTTTTCCTCCCTTCATTTTCAATATCTTTCTCTTGCAACTAAAAAACATGTCTGTAATTATTCATATGACTACTTTTATTTTTTTTTTATGCCTATTAAATGTAATATATTCTTAGCTTCTTATGATTATATTTAAATTATTGAAAAAATAAAAACTGCATTGCATTTATTTTAAAGACGTAAAATTTTTCATAATCTTTTAATTCATTGTTAAAAAAAATTATGTTAGTAATAAGGTAACATAAAAATGATCTTGTTTCAATAAGAACTTAATGAAAATCACATCACACCCATGTGTAAAATAGAATTTGAATGCTCTTGGCGTTGACAACCCTTCAAACGAAAGAGAGAAAAAAGCTTGAAAAGGCATACTAATGTGCTAGTTAAAATGCAATTTTACACTATTACTCATATGAAAGAGAATGCTCACACTCACAAAACTCTTGAGGCATTATGAAGCTTGAATGTCTTATCCATCAGTAAATTTTGTTAGCCTGTCCCTATGACTCTCATAGTCTCATTCTCACTACTTTGCCTTTTAAATGAAAACCCTAAAAGCCTTTCTTTTCTTTTTTCTTTTTAATCACTTCTCTAGGGCTTGTTCTTAATTTTTGGATAATAAACCTTGGCAATGGTGTCATTGCCGAAATCAAGACAAAGACAGAACGAATCCTTCATGAATTGAAAATTTGTAATTTGTAATTTGCTATTTCGAGGTTGGGCTCATTAATTTTCTGATGCTTTATCTTTTGCTACTTTTCAAATATTTGATAATAAGATTTTTCTAATTTCTTTTAGGGTGTTTATGCATTATATTTTTTTTATGAGTAATGCTAGGACACTATAAATTTTACTATATACTAATTTACAAAATAATGAATAAAAGTTTAAATATACCAAAAAAAAATGCACTTATCATCTTGTTGATGTGACACTAAAATGTGTCATACCAATTTGTAAGTTTTTTTTATAATAAAATTAATGATAACTTTAGCATTTTAGCATTTCTTGTTTTTATCAATTGGCTGGTTTTATATATTGATACAAATGATTAAAGTTGAATTTTAGTATAAAAAAATCTCAAATGTGGAGTCATGGGAATAAAATTGTGTTAAGGTAATGTAAATATCTATTAAAACTAGTCCCTAATCCATGCTATGTACGAGATAATTTAATGACATTTATATATATTTACTTTGCTCAAATAAATACTTGAATAATACTAGTTACTCCAAGTTTTTGTTTTAAAATATTGTTGCAAATACTATCAATGAAGAAAATCCAAATCCAATAAGTGCATGCATACATGGTTTAATCAAGAAGTTCTAACTGCCATTAGTCAGAATAGCATGCTAAATTTCTATATGTTTCAAATAAAAGTAATAAAAGTATTCAATTTGCTTGAAGGTACAATAACTCATTTCACATCTATAATAAATTTTAATGGCCTGGGATGAAACAGAAATTTGACATGCAATCCGAAAATTAATATAAAAAACTCCTACGAATACTAATGCGGTTTAATTATTGGGTTGATGCAGTGAGGTTTGTGCGCGAGAAAGAAATAAAGCTTTATGTTTGCATTGACTGTTGAAAAGAAATAAAGCTTTATGTTTGCATTGACTGTTGATGCAGTGTGTATCTTCTGGGTCAAAAAAACAAAAACAAAAACTACCTCTCAAATTGCTGCCATAGTTTCTTAGTCCATGAGATAGAGAAATTATCCTCATCAAATACCTTGCATATTGAATTGCTGGGTTGAAAGCTAATGAAGAATTAAACCAAAGCTTTATGTTTGTGTATCTGCTTGCTAGGTCAAAAAAACAAAAACAAAAATTACCTCTCAAATTGCCACCATAGTTTCTCAGCCCATGAAACAAAGAAATTATCCTCATCAAATACCTTGCATATTGAATTGCTGGGTTGAAAGCTAATGAAATGATCTATGCTTGATCTGCAATATTGAATTGCTAGATTGAAAGCTAATGAAACGATCTATACTTGATCTGCAAAAAAAAGGGAGAGAAAAGAGTTAAATTGAAGTCTAAAAGTAGTAGTGGTAAAGTAACTAATACAGTAATGCCTAACAATTCGTGATTTAAAAAATAAAAAATACTAAGTATTGAACCCTTTCTATCTCTAAAAACAATACCAAAACTTCTCTCAACACCGTTTCTCTTCTACTGCTAAAAAAAGCTATGCTAATAAATAATCACCACTGATCACCTCCTGCATTAGTCCTAGAAGAGCATTCTTTAATCGTTATAGATCCATATAATGTATATGAGAGAAGCGGATGAGAGTTTGAGTTTAAGTTGGACTTATTAGAGAGATAGAGTTTCACTATTTGTTAAGTTTGGACTTTAGCTGTTGATGTCAAAGATTAGTCCTCCTCGAGTTGAAATTGATATTGTTAATTAAAAAAAAGTTAAATAATTTTGTTTTAAAATAATAATAATAATGACAATGATGTGGCAAGCTCTACAGAGATCAATGAAAAGTCAAAAGTTTCGGTTATATATATATATATTATGTTTAGTAGTAGAGAAATTCACTTTCCCCCTGTTTTATAGAATTAAATTATTTTTATTATTATTTTTTTCAATAATTCAATAGTTGGGAGAAGAAAATTTTAAATATTGTATGTTTTCATTAGAAACACCAGAAAATAACAGTTAAATGAAGATGGAAAATTTGAACTATGTATGTTTTTACTTAAAAAAACCCGAAAAATGACAGTTGAATGAAGAAGACCACTAAAATTGTGTCGTTACAAAAATCATATTCAAATCCCAAAGAAGCTCCTCTTTGCACATAGAGTCCATGACAACTATCGTATACCCAAAGTCCGACATTTTTAACATTATTACCTATTCTTCGTTAGCATCTGGGATGGAACTAAGATTCATACCGGAGGGGGGCCAAAACTTAAAACCAAAAAAAAAACTTATGAAAATAAAAACTAATATCTATTTTATATTCAACAAAATACTACATACAAAATAAGTATTTCTTAAACATTTCATATTATAAAACACACCAACAAAGTATAATATACAAAATAAGTGTTTCTTATTTTGTCCATGATTTTTGTTTAGTCTATATTATTTTTTTTTTTTTTTGTAGTTAAAGGGGCATGAATTTTTTTTATTTATTTATTTTCTTGTAAGTCAATATCTAAATATTTTAGATGAGAAGAGACAAATATATATATATATATATATAAAAGAGTAAATCTTAATTTTTTTTTTATACTAGTTTTTTTTTTTTTTTAATTTGTTTGTGTTTGGGGGGGGGGGGGGGGGGGCAGCAATGGCCCCCCTCTGCCCCAACGTGGGTCTGTCCCTAGTTAGCATTAACTCCTCCACCATCATTCATATTGTTATTGTAAATGGAGTCTTTCTACATAGAAAATACGATAGAATGATGTTTCTATTAATTTATGTGTGATATCATGAGCGGAGATTCCAATTTTAGAATATAATTGCTAAAAAAACACTAATGTAGCAATAAACATGATTAATGGGCACAATACAAATTTTAGAAGAAAATTGTTAAAAGTATTGGCAATTGATGTGATTGATGGATTTCAATTATTTCATAAATAAATATTTGAATTATTGATTGATAATATATCAATTTTTAAATTTAGAGTAGTAAAACCTTTTTTTTTTTTTGGCTAAATAAGTGCAAAGGGATAGAACTTCCGAGCAAGAAGTTACAAAGGAACCAGGTGCCACTTGGCTACAAGTCTATTGGCTTAAAGTAGTAAAACTTGTGATAATAGAAAAATCTACATTTTATGATTGAGCCATTTTAGAAAGAAAAAAAAATCATTTTTTAATTTATTTTTTTAATTAGTATTTCCCAATATAAACTAATTAATACTTCCTTACTTAAGCCTTAATTATAGAATATATTTTCCATTTTTCACCTGAATAATAGTGGGTCCGTAGTATATTCTATAATTTTCCTATTAATACGAAAAAAAAAAATCCTGGTTGACTCCACAATCGCAGCATTAGCATGTTAAGAATCAACAACCAAAATTTTGCATCGAATTCAGTTTCCACAGCTTGCAAATCTAAGGAAACGCAGAGGTTGATGCCCATTGCCATCTTCTCTCACTGCTCAAACCTCCTCAGCGACACTTTACGTATGTATGTATGTATAGTTTGTATAAACTCGTTTCTTGCATTGTGTCTTGGCTGCTTGCATCACATCACTGACTGATACTAGGATTCATGTTTCCTTAAATAGATAGAAATCGTGCTTCCTCAAAAAATCTAAAACATTAGTAATAGATTCCACCAGTTTCCAACTCTGAAAAAAAGAAAGATAAATGTTTTTTGGGATCAAAATATTTGATTCCTAAGTGATCTTTCTCCAATCATAATTTGCCCCACGATCTTAGTCTTATTTCAGTTGTATAACTTGTAAGAGAAGAGATAAACTTTTTCACAACAAAGTTGCAATCTTTCTGAACTCTTTTGCAAGCAAATCTCTTCCTTAATAAAGTTTATAGAACTTCAACAAGCGTCACTTTGATGAGTTTGATTCATAACAACGACATGACCACTACTCTTCCAAATTCACCACCACCCTCTTCTCTCTTTGGATCCATAGATATGGGCACTAACTCCTTCAAGCTTCTCATAGTTCGTGCCAACCCATCTGGCCAATTCCTCACCCTCAACCACCTCAAAGAACCTGTCCTCCTTGGCCTTAACTCCACCCCAACAAACCCTTTTGCTATCTCCAACCAATCCCACCTCGTAGCCCTCCAAACCCTCCAAAACTTCCAAAACCTTTTGCTTTCCCACCGAGTAATTCCTGATCACACTCGTTGTGTTGCCACAGCTGCAATACGTGAGGCAACAAATGGGAATGAACTTGTTGAGTGTGTCAAGGAAAAGATTGGTCTTGAAGTTGAGGTTTTGTCTGGTGAAGAGGAAGCCAGGCTTGTGTACAAGGGTGTGCTTCAGTTTTTGCCACTTGTTTATGAGAAATTGGTGTTGGTTATAGATATTGGAGGTGGGTCCACTGAGTTTGTTGTTGGGAAGGGAGGGAAAGTTTGTTTTGGGGCTTCATTGAAGTTGGGGCATGTGAATTTAACTGAAAAGTTTGTGAAACATGGTGATCATAATGTTGGGGACATGAGGGAGTTTATTAGGTTGGTTATAGAAGAATCTGGGGTGGTTGAGAGAATCAAGGAGTTTGGGGGGGTTGAGATGGTAGTGGGGTGTTCTGGTACAATTCGTGCAGTTGAGAAGGCAGTGTTTTATGGATATGCTAAAAGTGAAATGTTTGAGAATGACAATGTGGTTTTGTTTGAGGAGTGGAAGAGGGATTGGAGGTTTAGTAGAAGGGAATTGAGCGGTGTGGTTGAGAGGTTATGTGATGGGAGGGAGGGAGAGAAGGCAAGGAGAGATAAGTTCTTTAATAGGCGGTCAGAGTTTATTGTGGCTGGGGCTGTGTTGTTGGAGGAGATATTTGAGGTGATTGGGATTGAGGATATGGAGGTTTCTGGGTATGCATTAGGGGAGGGTGTTATTGCTGAGAGTTTGGGTAAGGTGTATGGTGGTTATGATTTGAATGCCAATGTGAGGTGGAGGTCTGTTGTGCAGCTTGCAATGAGGTTTAATAGCAAGAAGAGCATGAGAGTTGCTGCTCAGTGTGCTGGCATTGCAAAGGTATACTGAATTTTCTTGTTTTTGTTTCTTTATAAGGTACCTGCTGAAATTTATGTCATACCAGGTATAACGCCTGTTTGGTATTGCTGTAGGAAGTAAAACTTTAGTTGTAAGTCTTTTAAGTTGGAGAAGCTTAACTGAAAAGAGCTATAGCATCTTGCGCTTTTGGCAAATTACAGTGAATACTGCTTTAAAGTTATGGATTTATAAAGCATGAACAGGAAATTGTAGAGCTTTTAACTAAAGCTCTAAATCTCGTTTTTTTTTTTTTTTTTTTTTTTTTTTTTGTTGTTGTTGTTGTTGTTGTTGTACTTATTGAACCTAGTGAGATTGTGGTGATTACCATGTGTCTTGTACTTATTTTTACACATTAGGATTTGATTTACAATTCTAGAAGTTGAACCTAATGAGATACATAACATTTTTACGGTTTTTCATAGGCATTATGATATAGGACTGCTTAAAGACATCCAATGATATTAACTAAATGATTGTCCAGGTAATTTTTGAAGGCTTGAGAGAATGTGAAGAGGTTGCTGCCTCCTTGAATGAAAGGGATCTTGAATACCTTGAAGCTGCCTGTTTGCTTCACAGTGTTGGGCTTTTCATGGGAAAAAAGGGTTACCATAAGCGGACTTATCAAATAATCATGGTATGCCTTTTTGTTCTTTAGTTTCGTGTTCCATGATAGTCTTGCATACATGCAAATGAGAGGCTTTATATGGCTATTGAAGAAATCATATATGCTTTGAGATCTTTGAAAGTTGACAATTTGTCATCTCTAAAACATTTCAGTATCTTGTGTTGCATAAATAAAATTATTCTTCTGTTTATTAATCTTTGATCTTTTCCATAGGATGGTGGTCATCTTCATGGTTATAGTACTGAGGAGGTCAAGGTATGTTGTCCATCTATCACTATTAGTTCTGCTCTGTTTTTAATGATGCATATTTTTAGTGTTCTTTGTGCTACCCCTGGGCCTTGCCTACGGTGGTTAACGGTGGATTGGAATTGATATAGGTCCATGTTTGTACTCAAACTCAACTCAGCTGAGCCTTAATCCATAAGGAATAAATAGACTCTGTAATGATAATGATTAGTACATCTGCAGTTAATGGCTCTACTCGCAAGACATCACAGAAAGAAATTCCCAAAATCTGATCATGCTTCTTTAATAGCATTCTCTAACGAGGTATCTCACTCTATATATTCAGTTAATTATTGTCATTTTTCCTAGTCCTATGCAGGAAAGAACTGTTTACATTCCTCCCTACCTTTTTCTTCTATTATTTTCAGGTAAAGCAGAAATTTCGATCTCTTTGTGCAATTGTACGAATTTCTGTAGCATTGCAGCAGCATCAATGCATAAACATTCAAGAAATGATCCTTTCAATTTCACATGAAGGTTTCAAATTGGTATGTGCCAGTCTGAATGTCACCTAGCTAATCATTTAGTTTTGTAGTCTAATGAGAAGTTGCTTGATAATGTATAGCTATTCTATGAAGCTTATGGAATGAGTTTTTTTTTTTTTTTCTGCTCTTAGAAAGCATCAATTTAGAACATAAAAAGTGGAGCAAAATAAATCTGGTTATGAATGGGAAGTGAATCGTCACATAAAGCTTATGTTGCAGTTTGTTTTGCTGTTCTTTTTTCTTTTCTTTTCTTTTTTCTTTTTATGTTAAGTAATGATGCATTATTGAAAGTTAAACAAAAGTGATCCCCAAGTAAACAGGAAGTGTACCAAGGATGCAACAAAGTTTCAACTAAAACTACATAAATCTAAAAAATCATCTAAGGTAGAAAAATAATGGCCAGTTAAGGCAGCTGACCAATCAAACATGGATTGTAAAAGATACAATTTTAGCTACACAGACAAACACTCAATCCAATCAAAAGTACGAATACTCCTCTCCTTCCAAATAATCAACATAACCCAATGAGGCATGGTTCCCCACACATCAATAGAATGATGGTTACCAAAGTCCCCCCTTCCAGCACTCCATCAACTCCAGCACCCTTTTCAGCAAAATTCAATTCACACTCAAAGACAAAACACCATAGACCATAGATCGTGTGCAATGTCACAATGAAGCAACATACAGTCGACGGTCTCCCCACTGTGCTTACACATTTAACACCAATCAACAAAGCATCTATTCTGCTTCTGAAGATTCTTTATGGTAAGAATTTGTCCCCAAACTGCAGGCCACGTGAAAAAAGCTACCTTAGAAGGAATCTTATCCTTCCAAACGGTTTTACACAAAAGATAAGGGGAGTGACCTGTAATAAGAGCTTCATAGTAGGACTTAACCTCAAATAAACCACTCCTAGTAGGGGTCCCAAACATCTGGTCTTCCTTAGCCCTTGTAACTTTAAAGAAATACAGAAGACAAAGAAATGATTGCAAAATCCCAAACTCCCAATTATTAACAGATCTAGTGAACAAAATATCCCATTGAAGAACCCCAGAATTCCAATTTGTATTTTCTGCCATGAACGCCTCCTTATTTCTGGCTATATGGTACAACATCGGAAAAGCATCCTTCAGGATTGTATCTCCACACCATAAGCCGGAAACGAACTTTGAGACCATCACCCAAACCAAACTTGACATACCGTGAAAGCCTCCCCACCCTTTTTTAATATACTTCCAAAGGGACACACCATATGGTCCCTTAAGCACACAGGAAGTCCAAGCACCCAATATACACCCATACTTCGTAGCCACCACACTTCTCTATAAAGAATTAGTTTCAGTGGCATACCACCAAAGCCAGTTCCCCAACAATGCATTATTAAAATGTGCAGGCTTCGCACAAAGTCTGCTTTTTCTTGGACTACTTGGTTGAAATCCATCTTATCAAACAAAGTCTGCTTTTTCTTGGACACTGACATTACACTTCATTAGTTCTATATGTGTTATATGGATATAGGTATATCATTGTGACACCTCATTCTCTCATAAGAATGGTGAAGGGTGAGGTCATGGGTTCAAAATTCATTGTGTGTGTCTCTAACTTACCAATAAAAAAATTTGGAGTTTTTCATCAGTTATTGAGCCTCCCAAAATTGTGATTTGTCCTTACAACAATATCAAGTGTTGTATTGCTCTAGATAAATCAGGTACGTATGGAAATCCACTTTCCAAGGACACTTCCCATTAAATGTTAGGGATTCATAATCTTTTCATGTTCAAAAACCATTAATTTCAGGCAAGTAGTTTTTTCTTGTTAAATTTCATTTTGTGATCCTTTGATAGATATACTACCACTCTTGCCTAAATCGACCTTGGTTGATGTAACTGGACTGACTTGGAAATCTTTCAATCTATGATGTGCAGTTGTGCTTTTAAACTTTTTTTTTTTTTTTTTTAAAGTACCATATAGCAAAGGCAAGTTTTTAACCTGTTTGCATATGGTCTTACTCACTTTGCATCATCCTGGGGCGCATTTGCAGGAAATAGGTGATTCAAAAGATCAAAATTGTCTGCCTACTACTGCACAACCTTTAGCTGTTGACACTGTGGCAGAGTTAGGGAAAGAGTTGGAAAACTTTAAAAAGGTAGATTTTCTTACCTGCTCGCTTGATTATGATTTAATTTTTGGTAGATATTTTCATGAATGTGGGTTAAATTGCAAAGTTTATGTCTTTAACATCTATTTTATATGCATTTAGGTATTTCAGCAAGATTTGTCTGTAGTAGTTCATTCAAGCACTTCGGAATCATAGCAGTAATAGGAAGACTTGCACCAGAGGCAGTATCACTCTATTCTGCTACTAAGAATCATACAAACCATTTACTGGGTTCCATTAGGGGTTCCATGCTGTTGCCTTAAAATCAGCAGTATCTGGTATGTAGGACCTATTGTTCTTCACATGATGTATTCTCGTGTAGGATTTAATGATAATTGATAATTTATCCATTGCTTACAATATTCTAATCTAATAGTACATTGCTCATTTTGATTGATATTGTGATTTGTGCATGTTTGAACTATGGAAGGATTGTTGTGTTGCTCAAGTAGAACAAACAGTCTAAATAGATCCTTGGCAGAAAGATATTGGAAATGAATATCAGTGTCAAATTTACTGCCTTTGGTCCTCATAACACAGTTCAAGTGAAAGAATGCATGAACTTGATAAATGGAAGGTATAATGCATAAATCTTGTGTGAGTAGGTAATTTGCACTTCTCCACATGAGGCAGAAAGTTGAACTGCTCTAGTTGTGTTTAATTACCAGAAAAGTAAGATTTTGAGTCTACTGAAACTTATCTTTCACATTGTCTTGGATTTCAAGGATGGAAACACTCTCCTCAACAGCTGAATTAAGCCAATCATATTGGCATCATTTGAGTGGAGATTTAATAGTGCGTGTAGTAAATATATAAGATTTTCTTTTCCTTTATTTTCTCTGCCTCTCTCTCTGCTTATTGCCTTGTACCATCTTACCTAAATAATAGACATAGCATTAGATGGGGAATCGGGATGTTAACCGCACTTAATTGCCAATTGGACAATAATAAATTAATAATATTTTGATCTTTGCATACAGTTTCATATTATGATAATCTTATATCTACAGTTTTTCACTCTTGCACCCTAGTACCACTCGATATGGTCCAGGTCAGGCAAGGAATTTAGTTGGTTTTGTAGTGGAGACCGCTAATAAACTGAAGCTAGTGTTGACCTGAACTATTTGTAATGCCAAGAGCCTTGTAGCTCCACAAGCACTTCCTGGTATTTCTCATGGAGATGTTTAGCATTCCAATCCTCACTCTCCCAACTATTGAATTGTCAAAATGTGCATAACATCTATTGTATCTAAATTCTGCCTCAATTAAAAGCTGCTTGTTTAAGAAGCCTCACTGTGATGTTTGAAATACCATGACTAGGGAAAATTGTACTTCAGAGTTGCATCCTTGGCACAACCTTTGAAGGAATCATTGCTTTTTATGTTATTGATAGGGAAAAGCATAAAGGTAATTTGCCAATTTAGTGTATTGGTTTTCATTATAATTACTTATAGTGCTTTTGTTTCACTTGTAGATTTCGGAGTTATCCACCTCAAATTATGTTGAAAAATGCACAATATGACAGTTTGGTGCTTCTTAGAAGAAAACTGAAAGGTTCTGATGCAGGAGATTTGTCAACATCTCATGCATGAGCTGAAATTATTAGGCAGCAGTTGCAACGAGATGGAAAAGGATCATTTTTGTTTAAAATGGATTCATTTCATATTTCATATTAAATTTTATGAATTTAAAGTTGTACAAACTCTCAAGTCATTGTAAATTTTAAATAACGTGACAGTCTGTACACTATTCGATTTAGAAAATAAAATATGAAATGTGAAATGGATGGAATTGAAAGGATCTTATTCCCCAAGGGATGAAATTGGTACCCATGGAAGGAGAATTGATGCGTATTCTATTGTATTGAGCATAATAATATATATATAGTGAGAGGTCTATGCATATGGACATAGAATCTTGGGATTGCTAGAACTCAACTAGTATTTACTAACACTAGAGTACAATGGGTTTAAGCCCACATGTGGACTTGGGCCAATATAACTATGAGATGTACAATCAAACAGTAACCAAAAGCCCCATTCTCTCTCTTTTTATTTCTTAGAAATTTCTTTCTTGTCATATGATGATGTGGGCATATTTTAAAGGTCACTAAGCATCATTTACAATTGAATTTAATGAAAAAGTAGCACGTAGTTGTTTTAGATTCTATTCCCATCTTGAGCAATATTTGACTGTTCACGAATGTGGTGCACTTAGATAGATATGTGGAAGGAGTTGGTATCTCATGCGTCAGGTACATAAGACCAGTCTTTTACAAACAAGTAGACCCCATGCGGAAGGAGCTGGTATCTCATGCGCCATAGATTTTTGGAAGGAGCTGGCATCTCATGCATCAAGCGCATGAGACCAATCTCTTACAAGCAGGTGGACCCCACACAGAAAGAGATGGTTTCTCATGCGCCTGGCGCATGAGAGATTTTTCCATGTAGAAGGAGATATCTATGTGCCGGGCACATGAGACCAGCTAATTTTGGTGGACATTTTTCATGTAGAAGGAGATATCTATGTGCTAGGCACATGAGACCAACCAATTTTGGTGGACATAGATGGACATAATTGGTGGTGTTTGACGTTTAGACAAAGTGGATAAGTGTTACCCAATTTTGGCAAGCTATAGGAACATAGCTGAAAAGAAGTGACACTGTGACAGGCCATTGATGACAGATGTTTTGCATTATTTAGACCAAATTTTAAATCATATTTCAAACCTAAGCTTACCCATTATTTTGTACATTATTAACAATCCTATAATTTATAAATGGTTGACAATGTCATTTCCTCCCCATCAACCTCATCTACAGCAGAACGTTGAATATTCTTCTAAAATGACGGTACTGATGCTATTTTGTTTTTAGTATGCAAAACTTTCTTTCTTTCTTTCTTTTGAATATGAAAATTTCTTTTGGGTCTAAAGCCAAACTGTCTTTGTGTGCCATATCAACAAATGTTATCTTTTATGCCCTTAAATTAACCAAAAAAATGAGACCAAGCACAATGTAAATTATCATTGCTTTTTCTAGTACCTGCAATTATTAATTTCAGACGTTTTTGTTTCTTCTAGTCTCTTGTCAAAGGCATGGAAGATCATGCTAATCAAACTCATGCACATGGAGATAAATGTATGTAATGACCATCTTGGGCCTCCAACTGTGTGAATGGCCTCTATACCCATAATCCATAATGACCTGCTACACAAATTGAGTTTGTAATCCCTGAGTTTCTACTTTCTAAAATGAACAAATAACCCTACAATAAATCCATCAAAAAAAATTTCACCCTTTTTTGTGTGTAAAGTCTAAAGTTTTAACGTGTAATTGACATAATAAAAATAGTATTAGTAATGGTTTCTGTAAAATGATATCATTCCAATTACAATTTAAATCATCAACTATTTTTAAAAAATCATTAGGACATGTTTTCTATCTCTAGCATTATTCATTACCCTATGACTCAAAAATAAATAAATAAAGAGGAAAGAAAGAGAAATCTAAGTGAACATATAAATAAAATGTACTTAAATAATAAATAGCAACTATGTCATTGATGTGATAAAGTTGCCTTCTTTATTTATGAACGTGATAAAGCTGCCTATACAAAATGCATTATTACTCATGCATATACTTCACCGTTTAGCTAAGCTCAAGTATAGAGTATAAATTATTGGTGCCTGACGTTGTAGAAAGTAGATAAGTGTTACCCAATTTTGGCAACACATAGTATAAAAGAAGGAAAAATCTCTCATGTGTGGGACTCACCTGCTTGTGAGAGACTGGTCTCATGCACTTGGCGCATGAGATACCAGCTCATAAAAGAATTGTCAGCTTGACAGGCTATCAATAATTGATGCTTTGTGTATAGTGGGTCAAATTTTTAATAACAATTTCAAATCTAATCTTATTCATCCTCATCATTTTGGTCCCTATCCCAAAATTATAAGAACAATGTTTATTTTTTTTGAAACATAAGAATAATTTTTTATACAAATAGTTTTTTTACAAGTTATAATTGGAATAACATTATATTTATTTTTAAAAAATAATATATAAACTTATTATCAATGTAACAATAAAATTTAAATACAATATTTAAGTATTATTTCTTAATTTCCTCTCTTAAGATACAACTATGTGGCATTTTTTCATGAGATGAGAGTGTATTTTTAATCAAGTACAATTACATGACTAAATTTTAAGAGTAGAATCTAAGAAACAACACATAAATATTGTACTTAAGTTATGTTCTACAACATATTATCTTAAGTTCTCAATTTTATGAAGAAAAAAAAAAGTGAAAAAATTGTATCATTGATTTATTATTATTATTTTGATGAAATATTGTTATCCTTATTATTATTATTATTATTATTTTAGATCATAGAGATAGACTTATTGAATTTATAAATGGTTTACAATGTCATTGTCTCCCCCCATCAACTCATGTACATCAAAAATAATTTAATATACAATATGTTTCCATCTTCAGTCCTAATCAAAGCCTTCTTTTTTGAAACCAAAGTACTTTTCGAAATTCTTTCTCAATGTAAGGTACTGGTGCTGTTTTTGTCTCGGTTCTGCAAAACTTTCTTCCTATTCCTTTTTTGAAGTTGTTTTCTTTGTGTTTGAGCCCAAACTGTCTTTATGTGTCACATACATTTTATGGGGTTTATCAAAATCTTACTCACGCGTCTTTTCATTTGACACATTTCGCATCTAAAATGTACAATAGTATATGGATTTGCAGATGCAATTAAGATATGGGCAATATTGCGCATGCACCTGGTTTCCAAGAAGGTTGTACTAAAAGTCTAAAACTAAATGCAATATTGGTAAACTCAACCAAGTTGATTAAAGAAAAACACTGGTCCAAAAAGTGATTATGGCTATTTGGTTGTAGGGTTTCGAGAAGTTACTATTATTTTATAGAGTTTTACTAATGTATGTTTTAGGGCATATATTAGTAAATTATTTAGAAAATATATTATGAAAAAAAAAAATAAAAAAATGATTTACTTTTTTGAAAAAAATTTCAATTTTTTTATAAATTTTTTCAAAAATAGATGATTAACAGCATACATTAAGTAGACATTTTTATATATACATATTGTAAGAAGTAGATAAGGGAGAATTGACCCTTACCCTGCCTAAGAAATCAATTGTTTGAATTATATAATCCCTCTCTTAATCTTATGCTTTGATTTTATTTTATTTTTCCCTTTCTCTCTCTTTTAGTATCGTCTTTCAAAATTCCAACTTCATTAAGAGTTTAATTAAAAAGAAAAAAAATTATACAACATAAACAAATTGTTTTTACCTTTCAAAAGTGAGAGGAAAAAAAATGATAATAGGAGTTCAAATTCATTATGTAATTATTTATACTTCCTCATAAACTTTAGTGTGTAAGCAAAAAAAGAGAAATAATTATAAAATAAATCAATAATATGTTCAAATTAAAATCTAAAATTTTAAGTACATAAATGTTTGTAGTATAATTTTAACATTTTTACAGATTTCAAATGAGTTATATTAACCAAAAATAACATCAATTACATTTGACGTCTATCTAGCTACTAAAAATCATTTTATATGAATAACAAGTAAATTTTAACCATGAAAAAAAATTACAAAATGACTTGCTCGTGTAAAAACAATCTCTAATAACAAATAGATACAATACAATGAAACGGTGTTTTTTTTATAGGATTTTAGCGTTAAAATATCATCTTATATTTATATGAATGGTTGTTTATTGTTTAAATTGGTTTGCACTTTGCATGCACTCGCACTCACTTGTTTGCACTTATGCACGTAGGTGTAGCATGTGCAAGTACGTATACTAAATATATATGTTAATTATAAATTTTGTTTCCTTAAAACCAAAATCTAATTCCGGCGCCGTTAAAGTGAGTTATGCATTTTGTGTGTGTATATAATATATAGGGTACGTTTGGTATACTGAATGAAAATTACAACAGGAATTGTAATCTTTATTACTAGTAATAAAATATGTTGTAATGTAACAACTAAACTTATTCATTAGTTTGGTTATAAGTTATAACATTAGAATGAAACTTAACATTTATTTTAGGAAATATCTTATTCATACAATTAAATTTCCTTAAAAATTGTTATTTTTAAATTTAAGAAAGATATGTGTTATTTTTTATGATTTTTTATTTTAATAATTATTAGATGTATATGGAAGGTTTGTTTATTTAGAAATATATTAAGTTTTGAAATTAATGCACTTACTAAGGAATAACTAATACAACCTTTTAAAGAGGAATAATTATTCCTCATTTTGAAGAATAGCTATTCATAAGGAATGACTATTTCTTGTAATAAAAATATAACCAAACTAAAGAATAATTAAACTATAGGATAACTATTACATTACAACGCCTATTACAGTCTACCAAACATGCTCATAGAGTAAAAAGTAGGGGGTTGGCTGAGTTGGTTGGGCTATCTTGTACTGGGTTTGATTGGGTGTGCTTCCCAGTTCGAGTCTTGCTACTTGCACTTTGAAAAAAAAATTTGGGCCAGCGTTTTACTCTTTCATGGGCCCACCCGACGCAAACAATGATTAATTTATGGTCAAAAGCCTTGAGAATATACTGTGCAAGAGCAAAAAAAAAAAATTATATATATATATGAGATTAAATTCTATAAGGATGAGGTGTAAAACTTATATTTTACACCATCTAATAAGTGATTGCCACGTTAGCATTTTACTTAAAATTCAATATATCCTATCTCACCTAATAATATCTCAATAAATTTCCAATTTGGTTGGATTTATATATGTATATATGAAATGATTGTGTGTAATTGTGTTTATTCTTAAATATGTGATAAGATGGTGTGTCATATTGGGATTAGAGGGGTAAAATATGAGTTTTACACTACGTTCTTATAGAATTTAATATCTCTCTCTCTCTCTCTCTCTCTCTATATATATATATATATATAATAAAGTTAATTAAGAATACATGCAATTTTATTATAAAGTGTTAAGTTATGATTAATATAATATCATTTTCACATAAAATTATACTAAAATAGTAATGACATTATATCTATCAGGCACCAGCACCATTATGTAACAAGTTTGATAAGAGCACCATTATATAATAGGTTGAAGTAGAAAATGAAAAGTTGTAAAAATTATTAATTTTTTACAGCTTTTTTAATTCTCTATAAAAATAATTAATTAATGTTTGTCATAAATATACTTATTAACCGAACTTTTGTAAAATTTGTACAAAATGTTCTTTCCCAAGTGAAAGTGTGAACCACGTGGTCACTGCATCGGGTTGTGATGTTTTACCCAAGTAAAATGATACCAACGCATGAAAATGACAATTCACACAATTTGATTACTGTTCTTTAATTTGTACTTTTCAGAAGGAATCTGTGGATCAATGTGTTCAATCATCATCAACTCTGATCGTTTTTTTTTTTCAATTTTCTTTCTCTTTTTTTTTTTTTTGGGAATGATTGACCAATTACGATAAAAAAATTTGATGTGATCGAGATGAGACCACATATGATGACTATATGTTCATATAAACCCCTATTCCTATCAATCATCAAACTTCAAAATCTACTGATAAAACCATAAAGTATGAATAGGATGTGAAATAACATTATATGAATCTCTCTCTCTTTTTTAGGGGATGAGGACATTGACGGGGCCGGTAGAACCTAATAGGCATAGGTGCCAAAATGCCAATCTGTCGGCCATACAGGAGACATTTTGTTTATTCTAAAGTATTGTTCTAAAATTTTAGCTATTACTCAAAAATTTAACTTTATTTATAACTAAAATATGTATAAATAAACTTCATATAAAATATGTAATGGAGTTTGATTACAAATTTAGCTGTAATTAATGGTTACAACTCTGACTAAAAAATTTAACATAACTATGTACTGTGAAAATCGAACTGTTAAATTATATGTACTTTAAAATTTTAAAATATGTGTCAAATTTCATATCAATTGGATATTATTTACTATTTAATCCATAAACTTATTCTTTTATGTATAATTTTAGAATATAAAATTTTGAAATTTAAATATTTAATTGATAACATAACTATTGATCTTTAATCTTTTAAAAATTTTCAGGCATGTAAGAGTATAAGAAGAAAATATAATCTAATACTGAATTTGTCAAAATCACATTTAATAAAAATATATTTAGAATTGTAGTCATTAGCTATAAACTTGGTTGTAGACAAACTTTATCCTGAAATATGTACTAATAAACTTCCTCTAAATATAAATGTGATTGGAACTATATCAACATAATAATTAAACTTCTTAATTTTCTTACTTGGTTAAAAAAAAAAAAAACTTCTTAATTACTTTTTGCTTTACAATATGATTAGTATTTTGTAGTAGATTTTCTATTGTGCATTTGTATTAGAACTCTATTTCATCTTCCTTATGTGTGTGTGTATGTTTTTAAACTGGGCTTAATTGTATCATTTTTCTTAAGAGTGTGTTGTATGTAGTATAACTTATCACACTTTTTCTTAGAAGTTACCATGACTTTTGAATGAAATTTTTGATGTGCTTTTATGCTAAAATATTGAACCAATGACATCCAATAAGATTTGATTTTTTTTTTCTATGGATATAATACAATTCAAACATATGACATTTTTTTTAATAATAAAATAGTTGGGGAGTGAGAAATTTAAAATTTTGAAACCTAACCGTTTTTGTTGAATATATAATAATGTTCACTTTACAGCAACTGTTGTCTACTATTTTAAGCAAAAAAAAAAATATATTAATGTTGATAGTGAATAAAAAATTGGGCTATCTCCAGTTTGTCCATAGCGTCGTCCAAGTCCAAAAATGTTGTCCCAATACGAGAAGGTCGTTCAAATGTAAAAAGGTTGTCCAACATGAAAGCACTTGGACAACCTCCCAACATTTAGAAATTCTACAGGTAAATTTATGTTCAAAAGTTTATAATTTAGATCACGTTCTACTATTTTGAAGTATATATGAGGAAAATCCTTATTCATCGCTCTAACTTCCCACTAAGTTTCTAACTCCCATAGCAGTTGTGAAAGTTAAGTCTGAACCTTCTAACTTCCGCTCACGTTGAGAAAGTTACTAAACAAGTAATCACTCCAAAACTCACTATAAAAGGACTCATCCATATCAAATGAAGGTAAGTTTTCACCATTGCTAAAGTTGAAATTCTTGAGTTTTAGAGAAAAAACTAACTTAAGAATCAGAAGGTTCTTGGCTAGTTCACTTTGGTCACCTTTGATCTTATGTTTCTTTCTTTTCAGACCTTCTAATCAACCACTAGCGCATTAAAGCCCAGAGCATTCAGCCTGCTGATTTTTTGTGCATCATTAAATGTCATTACCAATTTATTATCGATCATTATTATTTATTATCAATGCCAATTTATTATTAAACCAAAACATTAATGAGCTTCTTTTTAATAATACTAACAAGATTGACACAAATCACTTATTTTCAACGATAAGGGAGTTTCCAAAAAAAAACCTCTTCCCTGTGCATGCATCCTTTCTCTTTTGTTTGTTGGACAATTGTTGGTTTATAGTGTTCTATCAATATAAACTAGTAATTTTTCTTGTTCGTTTATAAAAAGTTTGCTTTTAAAAAATTGTAAACTACATATTTGATCTATATTCTTTACATCATATTTTATTTTAGTCCCTAAATTTTTAATTTGGCTATTAATTTTTTAATATCTTGTCAGTTTGGTCTCTGTTTTTATCATTTAAATGAAAATTTTTGACGTGACTAACGGGAAAAAAAAAAGTTTCCATTAATGTGGCAATATATATATATATATATATATATATTTTACCATTTTCCATGTTAGTAATTTCTATCCAAGAGACAGGGTTGTAAACAGGTTGAGCTTTGTCGAGTAGTGCATGTTCAAGCTTGGCTCATTAGGAAAAATCAAAAGTCTGAGCTTGTGTCAAGCTTGAAAATAGTGTTTAAGTTTGAGCTCATGGAAAAGTCAAAAAGTTTGAGTTTGGCTTGATTAATTAGTTAAGCAAAACTCAAGTTTAATATCAAGCTCAAATTTGAGCTCAGGTCAAGTTTTTGAACTTGAGATCTAAAAAAATTATGTTATTAAATGCTTAAATCTCTAAAATTAAGGGAAAAAAAATAGTATATTCATTTTATTATGCATCTAGTCCTACTTATGATTAGCTATTATTCAAATTAATAATTTACATAATTAAATTCATTAATTTATCATTCCTTATCTATAGCTTTAGCAGTTGTTCAAAATACAATTTTTACATTCATGTTAGATGGTGACGGACTAGAAAAATACTTGTTTGTAACTATTATGAATGAGAAAATACTAATATGTTTCATAACTTTATTTTAGATAATTGATAAGGAAGGATCATATGTTGCCTACTTAATTATTTATTTATTTTTAAATATAACTATAGTCTAAAGTGGTTCTTGATCAGTTTAAAAGAAGGAAAAAATTAGGTAATATAGGTAGTGGTCTCATGTTAGCAATGTCATTATTAAGATATGTGTAATAATTATATTTAGCTAACACATATAAACTTACAAATGAGTCTATGCTTGAATTGTTGTGTATCAAGCCTAATAGCTCACGAGCTTGTTCGTAAACAAATTTTTTTACTTAGGTTTGGCTTGTTTATTAAACGAGCCTAAAACTAAGGTTTAAGTTTAGCTTATTTATAAACAAACAAACACGAACAAGTTTTTTATCAAACCGAACATGAGTTGTTTATGACCAGTTTGGTTCATTTACAGTCCTACCAAGAGATAACAATAAAAAAATAAATTGACGCCACTGAAAGGTTATTGTGGGGGTGGTAAAAGCCCAAAGCCACTTAATAGGCCCAAGGCGCCCCGGTAAGGACTATTAAATTTTCGAGGAACAAGTGATGGTTGATGCGGCCCATTTGAAGACAGGAAACCCAAAAGTAAAGGGGGAATGCCGTTCGAAGAGGTCACTGCTGGTCCGAGGACGTCCTTCTCCTCGGCCATTAATGGCCTTGATCAGGCAAACGTGTGGAAGATTCGAATAGCCTTCCTAACAATATCAATGATAGTGATAAATCCTGAGTGGATTTAGGGATGATCAGAACTAAAGAAAATATCTAGAGGAAAAGCTGCTACCATTGCATTTAATGCGCTGCAACAGCTTTTCTGGCCGCATTTATGTGGAGAAGACCTCTGAACAGTGTTGCCTCAGTTACCGCTACTTACAAAGAACTAAAGTAGACACATGACGTGACGTGCACTCGAGTAGATGCGCAGATGAAGAATAAGTGGACGATGGAGATGATAGGAAAGGATACTATATAAAGAAGAAGGGTCCCTAATAATGAGGGAGAAAAAAAAGATAGAGAGAAGGAGAGAAAAGTTTTACGGTAGCTCTAAATGCTGTAATCGCTGCTCACTTAATAAAACATCTCTTCGGATATTTATTCATGGATTTGTTCAAGTTTTAGTTCATACTATCCTCATTGCACGTAGCCTTGCCTACTATTTTGTACTTCATAACTAGCCCAGCTTTTTCGCCCACTCTCTACAAATTCATTGTTCTGGATTCGTTAGGCCTTCAACTCATATCTTTTGGGTTTGGATTACAAAAATCGACCCTACAGTTATAAACCAAATAATTATAATATAATAGTTAGGAAAAAAAATTAAAATATGGTATAAAAAATATATACCAAATATTTAGCTCAGATTTAATTGAAAATTTTGTACTAATATTTTTTAATTAAAAAATTAAATCTATATGTTATAGACATGTGGTGGTAAAATAAAAATACTTTCTGTAAATAAATTTGTTTACCGGACAAATGTAGTACGCCTAGTTGAGGTGTCAGATAGTCACACAATAGTCCATCAATAATTTTGCGAATTCCAAGACGAGAGTTCACAAAAGGATTTTGCTAATGCACTATCCTTTTTTCAATTTGCAATAACGGTGAAACTGACCCATCAATTCGTCACCAGGGGTTGGCTTCCCGTCACGTCAACTCAAAAGAATATACCTAAAACACATTATAAAGTTAAAGTTCAAGAAAAATTTCACAATTTTCATTGCAATCCATAAGAGCATTCTTATCAAGAATTACAAATTCTATAAGATTTCTTTTTTAGCATTTATAACTCAAAAATTTGCTCCATTAAAGATTATAAATGCTAAAAAATTTATAATACTGTTACAGTGTGCTTTTATTTTTGAGACCGCACTGTAGCACAATGCTATCAATTTTTTTTTATTAATTTCTCTCTCTCTCTTCCATGCGCTCTCATTTTTTTTTTCTTTCTTCCTTTTCACTCTCTCTCATGCTCTTCGTCCCTCTCTCCTTCTAGTGCTCTCCGTCACATGCCACTGTTGATCTTGTGTTCTCTGTTCACTTCTTCTTACTCTTTCTTTCATTTTCTCTCCGCCTCTCTGTTTCCCTTTCTCTTAGCATCTCGAGTTCATGGGTCTTGGGTGTGGCCGAGATGCAATGCTAGGTGTGGTTGGGCTACAGTGGTTTTTCGTGGATCGTGTATCTCTACGGTGGTTCATGGTGGGTCTTTGTGGTGGTTCGGTGAGTGGGTTTTGCGATTTGATATCGATAAGTTTTAATTTCAATGGTTTTGATTATTTTGGTGGGTTCTTGATTTCGGTGGCTGGGTTCGTGGGTTGATCAGGGTGGTTCAGAGATGGGTGTGGATTGATCGGGTTGTTTTGGGTCTTTGTTGTGATTTTGTGGCTTTAAATGTGGAGGGTTTTTTTTTTTTTTTCCCCTACTGTTGTTTGTGGTTGCGGCGATGGTGGGTGGATATGGTGGTTGTGAAATGGGTGGGTGGATATGGTGGCCGGTGGCTCTGGGTTGTGAAAGAGAGACACAGAGGAGAGAGAGTCAGAGAAAGAGTGGAAAAATAGAAAAGAATAAAAAAATGATAAAGAAAGAATATTTAAATGAAGTGTTAAAAAAAAAATAGAAGTTTTGATGGAAAAGATGTTGTAAAATGGTGTGTTATATATTATAAAATTGGGTTTTGAGACGGTAAATGCTAAATTTTTTGCAATCCTTGATAAGAATGCTCTAACAATGCCCCTTTTTTTTTCTTTTCTTCTTCTTCTTCTTCATTTTTTTTTTTTTTGGGTTATTGCGAGGATCATATTTTTTTTGTTTTTTAGTATAGTGTCACAGAATTTTTCACAATTTTACAA
Organism: Quercus variabilis; assembly: GCA_030445155.1. Taxonomy (NCBI): domain Eukaryota; kingdom Viridiplantae; phylum Streptophyta; class Magnoliopsida; order Fagales; family Fagaceae; genus Quercus; species Quercus variabilis. Next base: position 8,579,542 of record CP129447.1, read on the forward strand.
TAACTTTGCTATGTGGGGATTTATGAATGGTGAAATTATAGACTCATATGGACCCATTATTTTATTTCCACAACTTACGAGTTGCCACATAGTAAAGTTGTGAAAAAAAATTTGGCACTAGACTTACTCGATTTTTTTCCCCCTCTTGGAAAGAGAATTTGTAGTTATTTCCACGGTCAAATCTAAACATATTTGGGTGTTCAAATATTATCATTTGGACAAAGGATTACTATTAATATTTATGAATAAGTGGATTTATGTCCATTAATTAGAAGTTGACACTTAAATATGTTGAAAATTTGAGTGTGAAAATAGTTTTGCCTTTAGAGTTTCTAAATGCCTATTTGTTTCCATAGAGTTGAAGGGCAGTAAAGATCCCAAATTTCATACACTACATTATCAATTTATGAAATTTTGAGATATATTTGGATGTCAACTTGTAGTTGGATATTATCACTTGCACGTGGGATCACCATCGATACTTGTGACCTAGTGGATTTCAGTGCATTAATCACGAGTTAAACATTAAAGTATGATGTGAATTTAGGTGTAGAAGTTGTCTTTAGAGTTTCTTAATACTCAATTCAATTCAATAGATTTGTGATTTGAAAAGTAGTAAATTCAAAGATCCAAATTTCATTCACAACATTATCGATTTATAGAATTTTGAGATATTTCATGGTCAATGAGAGGACTAGATATTTCATGCACAAATGAAAGGATGCTGCTCTCATATTTTTCACCAATGGCGGCTCTAGGATATATTTTTAGGAGGTTGGTAAGAAGATGCATTTTGGGTAAAAAATGAATTTTGTGATCTACATGATTTTCTTATTACATATTTGTCCATAGTATGTACTAGCAAGAGAATAAAATATGAAAAGTGCTACTACATCCACAACATATTCACAAAACTTTTCCAATAAATCTATTGTTATTAGTTTTAATCTAAACCTATTACTAAAATTAATTTTTTGCCCATCAATAACAACCAGTAATAATTTATCATTTAAAATTTATTGTGAAAATGTTGTGAATATAATGTTTCTCATATAAGATAAATTATAAGTTCATCGCATATTGTTTCTTAATATAACGAACATAGTAATTATTGTTGCCAAGATTAAATCTTGGAAATCATTTTTAAATAAAATAAACATATGAATTATTTTTGTTAAGTGAACTCCAAGCTAGATATAAATACAATAAAATTTTATGCATTAGTTTATTTCAAATTTTTTAAGATCTAAATGAGTCTTTTTTTTTTTTTTTTTCCTGTGTGGAAGATTTAAGATGAACAAATTTATACTTTTGTTATTAGACTTATTATTATTTTTCCTACTATATTTTAGATCAAATTAGTTTGTTATTGGGTTTATTTATTTATTTTAAACCAAGATATTATTAAGATGATCATATTTAAGTTTGACTTCAAAAAAAAAAAAAAAGATCCAAGGGTTCAAAATATTATTTTAGGAGAGTCTTTGGGCCCAGCTCAAAGAGTTTATTTGAACCCTTACTCTTGGCCTGTACCTATAGCCGCCCATGTTTTTTACATGTAATTTTCTATGAAATTTTGGGGTACGGGCACACGGAAAAAATTTCCCCACTTCTTAACTTTTTGTACCATATGAATTACATTGTTTTTAATTTTGACCAAACTACAATTTTCATCTCTGTACATTCGTGATTCGTTTGCTAATTAAATATGGTTTTTGTATCAAGTTCAATGCCTCAGTGTGCGTGGTAGTTTTTCCAAGAGGCTTGTGTCAAATCAATACACCCAACTTATGCCCAATCTCATTTCATTCAAATAAATATTTCCTTTAACAAATAAATAAAAAAGAAAATCGATGCATGCTCAAAATGAAATATTCAAATTGAGAATGGGTACTGTGGAGATAAAAGCCCAAATTTATATATTGGGCCTTGAGCCCTATTTAAATATTAAGCCTTGGGCCCTATTTAAATATTAAAGTATGTCCGAAGAGGAATAAATAATTGAAAAAAGCCTTAGACTGGAGAATTAGGCAAGGAAATGATCGAAGAATATAGTCCGAAGAGTTGATCCTCCTTGGATATGGAGAATATCGGTCAAGTAAGTGCATGGGAGGTTTGAGTGACCTTCCTGGAAATTCCAACGATAAAGATAAACTTCAGGCACGTATGAAGATGATAAGAGCAGAGAAATATCTAAAGGAAAAACTGCTATCACCTCATTAAGTGCATTGCAGCAACTTTTCTGGCCGCATTAATGTGGAGAAGACCCCTGAATAGTGCAGTCTCAGCTATTATCATTCATGGAAAACCGACGAAGATACCTGATGAAACATATACTCAAGTGAATGTTTAGATGAAGAACAAGTGGATGGTCAAGATAGTCTAAAAGAAAACTATATAAGTGTAAGAGGCATCTCATAGTAGAGAGATCAAAAAAGAGAGAAAGGAAGAGAGATATAAGGTTTACTGCAGCTCTAAGAAATATATAAACAAAAGTTGGTCTCTTCGGACAATAATTTATTCAAATTTCAAGTTTGTTCTGGTACTTATTTATCTGTTAAACCTTGATTAACTGTTGTTTAGTTCACAAACAGGCCAGTTCTTTCACTCACTCTCTACAAATTTATTGTATTGGGCTTGTTGAGCTCACATTCCATACCACTTGGGTTTGGGCCACAAATATAAACCCTACATGTACAAATAAAATTATCTACAAATCATGATTTTATATACACTATAAATAATAATAATAATAATAATGAGAATCTTTGAGCTGAGAATATAAGTGATGAGAAAATAATATTAATAATGACAGCTCTTCACCTTAAATAATAGGGGTGTGTTATTTTGCAATGTGGATCCTAAATTTTAAAATTTGTAATTATGAATGGTATTACGTTGTTTTGTGGGTTTTCTAATCAAACTCAAGGGTTTGAAATTTTATAAATAGGATTGCGGTGAATTTGAGTTCATATTTTTAAACCTATTATAGTTTGGTAAGGGATTGAATTTTATACCATAAAATCGACTCAATTATTAGTTTAAATTACTAAAATACCTCTATTTTAAATTTTCTTTACTCAAAAATATGGTTTCTATAATATAATAAGTGTAACTCTCTTTCATCTCCTAATACAATACTTAATAGTAAAAGCACTTACTAATGCTTAAATTTTGTTAAATGGTATTTTGGATGATCCATTTTAGGTTGACTTGATCCAATCCGTTTTAACTCATCTCACGATACGATAAACATGCAAGTCTGGTATAAGTTTGGATTTTTCAAATATAAATAGGATGAGCTTGTGATAGTATTCTTAAACTTTATTAGAGTAATTTTGGTAAGTAAAATAGATACAGGATTTGGGTTTGGGAAAGGTTTTTTTTACATGTACCATTCATATTTGTAATTATCATCACTATAAGTTGAGAATATTTTTCGAATCTGCATTCTGCCCACCATCTAAATTAAACTCCAAAATAGCGGTGTACATTTCAAATGTTATTATATTTTATGGTGTATATTATAAATACCCTCACGATTTAAGATGAACATTGCAAATTCTCTTATAGTTTAATTATGGTGGATAATTACCCACTAAAATGATAATTTTTGACATTAAGTTAGATGTTGGGCTAGACATTGCAGATTAACATTAGGGTAATGGTTGTAAAAATTTTGAAGTTATGATACAAACCGCAAATTTTCATATAGCTTAGGGTGGATAATGTAATCAACCAAAAAAAAAAAAAAAAAAACCTAAATTGTGGTAGGGAACTTGTAAGTTGACATTAGATATTTTCCCCTAATTCATTCACAACCTTCCATTTTTATGGCATTAATTGGAGTACCCAATTTGCACCTGCAACTTGCACACTATTCCAGTGCTTTGATTCAGAATTCATCCAAAGCCATATCTCGTATCTTCTCTAGAAATTCTTGACGTACAAATTTCTCTATTTCAAATCAATTAACAAGCATGCTTAAAATTTAAGGGTTAAATGGCTCTAACGACATTTGTTAATGGATTATTTTAAGAAAATTTTGATATCATTTTTATCTATACTATTTATAAGCGGATTCCCCTCTTTGGACTGAATATATTTTTATGTAGTTCTGAAATACTCATAGACCTTAGTTTAATAGGAAAAAAACTTGGGGACAATTTGGTAAAAATAAATCTCTAACTGCATTTAAAATGCCTACAAAATAAGACATTCTCTTACTAATTCATGTCTTTAAAACAAACTTATTCAAAAAAAAAAAAAAAATCAGTCCACTTTGTATATTTCCTTCCAAGCCCATGTTCCAACCTTTTATTTTTTATTTTTTTTTTAAGAGTCAAGACTCACCGGTTTCTTTTATTTAATTTTTTTTTTTTGGTTGGATCATAATTTAAAAATTGAGATGAATAAAAAATTATGACATTAGACCAAAAAAAAAAAAAAAAGCCTTATCGCACGCACAAAGCGTATGTAATAAGGCTAGTGGGAAATATAAAAAATATTTCAAAATACACTGTATCTTAATAGTAAATGGCCACATCCATCCCTTATGAACACACAACTTTGTCCCATGTACCAGGTCAAACCTAGGAGCTAGACTCAAAAAATTAGTTACTTTTTTAATTTTTCTATAAAATATTTTTATAAATATTTCCTCAATCAATATTTTTAAGGCATCTATTAACTTTTCCCTAAATATAATAAGGGAAATATTAACCAATGCCTTAAGGGCATTGGTTTAAAAACAATTTTTAGAAATATTTTATTGGAAGAATGGTAAAATAATAAATATTGTTAACAACTTTTTATATTTTTTTATGAAAGCAGTGTTAAAATTTTCTGTACGGGGCGCAAATCCCCCTTAGGCCCATTGTTCATAAAGTCCATCATGTTAGTGCCACGTGTATGAGGCTTTAAGCTTGTTGGGCCTTGGGCCTTAGGGAATTGTGGGTGGTTGTGTGTTCTACTGGGCCTACAAACTTGGCCCAGGCAAACCTTGATGCCCATCCAAAGCCCAAAAACCAAAATGAAGCCGTTATGACATGAGCGGCAAAGATAAGACCCTGTCGACTAACTTTGACTTGGTTGAAGTTGGTAGTTTCCCGAGGAGGTGAGTCCCTAGATGCTCGGTATTATCTTAGGAAGTATTGCTGCCTAACAGATTTTCTAATGTGGGAACCAGTTTCAATGCCATTCTTACCATCCTCTACTTCCAACTAAACACTCACTTAAGGATAATAACATTGGACTTCCTTTCCCACCCACCACAAGAGTAATCATAACCCCTCCATTGATTTTGGGCTATAAATATGAGAAGTTAAGGGAGAAAAATGGTTGTTGAATGGTTCTAGAGGAAACTAAGAATAAAGGGAGTGAGAGAACAACAGGAGAGTGGTATTGGTGAGAGTAGTAGAGTTTATAAGGAGGGGTTGCTTTGTTGGGTCTCAGTGTTATGAACTACTCAAAGTGGAAAATCCAAAACTCACACTACAAATAGATTGTGAGCCCAAGTAAGAGCCAATCCACCAACCTCATTTTTGGCATTCACACTTTCTTATTATGGTTATTAACAATTACTCTAATAGTATTCGTTAACACGATCCATATAATAAATTGAGTGTTAAAATTAAGACTATTGTAAATGCACAGTGGCCCCAAAATTTTTAATATACAGAGCACTCAAATTGAGATGAGTTTATTGCAAATTTTTTATGAAATTCATTGCATGGTATTGATCTAACTTTACAGTAGTATGATATTGAGTATAATCATCAATCTTCAAACGTGAGGCATCTCCATTTCCCGATAAATCTTTATATTGGTATTTGTTGACTAAAAAAATAATTTTGTTACTATTATTTATTTATGGATTGGGTGTTGGACATTAAATAGGGTTGTTTCCCCACCTCCTCTCTCACGTGAGCATACCCATCATTTAAGAAAGGAAAGTGTGAAAGCACATATTTTTTTTGGCTAAAATATAATTTCTCGTGTAGTTTGCCCTTTTATAACGCATAGTATGAGGTTTTGTAAACAACCTTATCCACCATTTTCTTTTTTCTTTTCATTGGGGTATTGAATAGAGTTAGTCCACCCTTTCTCTGTTCACGGGAAGATACCCACCACTTAAGAAAAGCAAGGTATAAAAAGCTACAGTTTTTTGGTGCTGAAATATCAGTTTTCTTCTATTGGTTGCTCGTTTATAACTTGTTGCATCCTTATCCACTTACCTCGATTGCCTGCATCACCCACCATCGGCAATGCGACTCTTCCACTGCTCATTATATAATTTTGGTTAGTAGTAGTTGTGGGTGCATTTTTTGCGCTAAGGCCAAAGGTGTCTGTTGTAACTTTAGGTATTTTTGCGATCCCACATCGAAGGAATCTCCCTTACTTCTTCGGCTCATGCTTGTAAGGCCCAAGGGGGAGGGAGATTCTTTCGATGTGAGATCGCAAAAATGCCTAAGGTTATAACGGACACCCTTGGCCTTAGCGCAAAAAATGCACCCACAAGTACAATTCTATAATACAATATAATATAAATAAATGTTGGGTTTAAGTTACACTTGGTATAATTCTAAGCAATGTTGCATCATCCAATAATTTGTTATTGAATTCATATTTTGAAAATTCAACCGTTAAATTACATATTCTATATGTTTTTAACATGCATGCCGATTTTCATGCTAATTAGATATAATTTATCATTCGATTCATAAATTCATCTTTTATGTATTATTTTAAACTACAAAAACTTGAATTTAAACAATTGTTTGATGACATGACTATTTATCTTTGATCATCTTTAAATTTTGTAAGTATGGAGAATATACAAAGATAATGCAGTCCAACGGTAGATTTATTGAAATTCAAATCTAATTAAAAAAATATATTAAGTGGTGTAACATTATCTAAAATTACGTGAAACTTGGAACCTAACCCATAAATAAATAGTCATTCTATATATATATAGTCCATTATGTGGATTTTGAATTCTTTGATCTTCAAAAGATTACTAATAATAATAGATCAATAGTTGCAATTGACAATAATTATAAGTAAAGACCTTCATACAAATTCGGCACAAATTTTTATTTTTATTTGTGCTTTGTATAATGCACCCAATGTTTTAAATACCTACCATTATGTTAAGTAACATCGAATTTATGTTGGATTCTTGAGTAGTTGATACTATTGTTGTCCAACAAATGATACTGATATCACACGTGTAATAATGGATAATTATAAGGACAAAGTTAGACTACAACCTTACTCATTAAAACAAACATTACTATATATTTAAAAATCTAATTGTTGAATTGCATGTTCTTTATACTCTTAATACACATGTAAAATTTTATATTAATCGGATATTAAATACTATATGATTTATAAGCTTATATTTTATGCATAATTTTAAATTATAAAATGTAGCAATTTAAATAATTTATTGATGACATAGCTATTGATCTTTGATTTTTTAGAAATTTCGCAAGTATGAAAGATATAAAAAGAAGATGTAATCCAATGAAGGAATTCTCAAAATTCACCTCCAATAAAATGATATTAAGTGATGTTGTAGTTTTAGTCTACAACCAATTTTGTAGCTATACTTTGTCCTAATTCTAATGCAATGATTAATAACAATGAATATCAACTTATGTAGAACTTTTTCTGACAGCTAATGATTAGAGTAGTGTTTTTTTTTTAGAGAGTTTCAACTTATGGTGTCTACTTTTAATAATAGTCTTTTATAATCAGACTAAGACACCAATCAGTTTTTGGTATATGCGAGGATTAAACCACAAATCTCTTATTCAACCACCCAATGATTAGAGTAGTTTTTATTTTTGTTTTTTTATAAACAAGGATTAGAGTAGTTGATACTTGATACTAATGTTGTCCAACAAATGATACTGATATCACGCGTGTAACAATGTATAATTATTATTGTTCACAATGCAATGGTTGATAACGATAAATATCAACTTAAATTGAACTTTTTTCTAACAACTAATGATTATTCTAGTATGTCTATAGACTATAGATTTGGTAGAATTTCATTATCTTAATGCCGATGATTTATGTTTGATTTTTCATCATTATGTCAAATAACACCAACTTTGTGTTGGATTTTTTGGGTAGTTGATTTAACAAATAATACCGATACTACATGTTTACAATGGATGATGATCAATGTTCACTATGTAATGATTAGTAACGACATATATAATTGTATCAACCATATTTTTGACAACTAATGATTATTCTCATATATTTATAGATATAACAAGATATTATAATCAGGAACGCTCATAATTATATATGATTATCGATACCTTAAAAAAAAAACTACTGTAAAGTTTATTATCGCATATATGTATGGCTTGTTACCATGTACATGTGAGTAATATATATTATCAATGACTTCTAGGTCGATTGGCAAACTCGCTTTTTCATTGGGTGAGCTAAAACCTATCATGACAACATTTCATTCTATATATATATATATATATATAAAATCGTTGTCTTTTATTTTGATTTGATGATAAAGATCTATCATTAAAAGCGGATATCCCTAAAAATAAATTTAATAAAAATAAATTAAACTCCATTAAAAAAAAAAAGACGAAAGAGTTGAGCATATTTACGACAGCCAAAATTCAAATTTGTTATCATATGGCTGTATAGTTTAATATTGAGTATGTGCATACGTTGCAAGTGGTGTATGTTCATAACTTATAATCATTATGTCCATAATAATTAGGAGCATCTTTCATACTACTAAAAAAAAATCAATTCAAGTTACTCCATATCTCATGAGTTAGATTCATTTGAAATGTACATGGAGAATTGGAGATGACAAAATAGATGTCAATCCGATCAATACAAATAAGTTTACATACACAATTTTTTTATTATTATATAATTTATTAAAGTGGAATTATGACGAGTATGATGTTACTCTTATATGCTATCGCTATTAACATTATTCTCAATAGACAATAATTACAAACAGTCATTTCAATAATTCTGAAATTTATGGAGCATATAAAAGTCTTATTGCAAGATAAAGAAAACAAAAATTATATGTCAATTCAAACAGTTGACTAACTGATTTCCAATTGGGCAATCAATCACTATAAAAAGTAAAAAAACCCATCAAATTGTTAACCACAACCTCGGAGCAAAATTGACTTTAATAGTGCCCAAAACTCAAAATGTTCATATCCCCCCAATTAACGAAAGCTAGTGGGCTTCTACCAACCCAAAAAAAAATAAAAAACAGCAAGTGGACCGAGTTGTAAATTAACATGTCATTTAATTTTCATAAAACTAATTGTGCGTATGGATAGAGCTGAAAAGCACTATCTTGTATCTGCGTTGTTTTTTTTTTTTTTTTTTTTTTTTTTTCCTGGGAGAAACGCGTTTTAGTAAAGTCAATATAATTCAAGTGTGTCTTATGTACTGTTTACGAAATTCACAAACCTCTTTTTTTATTACAACTTTCATTAAAAATGGTCCAATGGCTCTATTTACACATTTAAAAATTATTTTACTACAGTGTTTTCAGTTTTTAGCTCACGACTCTACTTATACATTTAAAAATTATTTTACTACAGTATTTTCAATTTTCAGCAAAATAAGCAGTATCTAAACACACCCTAAAATATTCATAAGACATCATGTTATTAATTAGGAAGTTTAACTTTTGTCAATTTAGTCCATTGATTTTTTTCCCCAAAATAACCTATAGCTATAAGAGTTTTTTATTTATTTTTTTATTTTAATTTAAAAATTTTATCAGTCAATTTAAAACATTCACAATACGTGCTATTTAATAAATATTTTTGTTTGATGAGTATTTTTTGAATAATAATAATAAATGTTTGATTGGTTTCATTTGCTAATAAATCTGGATAAAAGGATTATATTGACTCATTTTGATAAAATAAGTAACTTAATTGACAAAAATTACACCATAAGAAACTAATTTGAGAATTAGAATAAAACTAATAAAACTAAATAAAATTTTAGCCTAGTTTAATTAAAACAGACGTTGCACCTTGGATGGGATGGTAATTGCCTTTCTTAAATGATGTACCGTGGGTTTAACCGTTTAAGTCCTCTTCAAAGGTAATACCACATACTTATCAACTATTAAAAAAGATCTTATGTCTTGCTTTTAGTGTTCCATTTTATACTCCCCCAATTGTAATATGTTACCTATCTTTAGAAAATATTGGTTATTTTATTAGGAAAGTAAAAAGAATATGTGCTAGGCTATGATTGATGAAGTATAAAGTAAAATGTATATTTATTAAATGCCTTAGGTGTCAATTTTTTTATTTTTTTATTCATCTTTTTCCCTTTCTTATCAAAGTGAAAAGAAAAAAAAGTAATTTAAAGAATGACCACTAAAAAGTTTCACTAAATAATAATAATAATAATTATTATTATTATTTCATTGTAATTTGGAACTTTTTCAACCCACCAATGATAGGTTAATTAAGAATTTTAATCTTAACTTGCCCAAATCAATTTGTGACGAATCCTAATACCAAATGTATAAAATTTTCATAATATTGATACTATTTTTATTATATACTTATTACAACATGTTACCTTAACAATTATGAAAAAGATGAAAAATTCTATGTCACTAAATTTATTGATATATGGGTTTTATTAACATATCCTAGCAAATTATTTTAAAATTTTTTTTATGGAAAAATGAAAATGTAATAACTGATTTGACAACTTTTTCAATTTTATATAAAAAGTTTCCTAAAATGGATAGCTAATATATGCCCTAAAAGCATATATTAACCGGACCCTTGATATATTAACTAGATGACCCAAAAGGTAGGATTACATACTATAGAAACAAGATCATCTCCATTTCAAAATGAAGGAAATATATTTCATAGTTATGATTTTATTTCTTAAATCTAACAATATATATAATGCTATATCTCACTCATTTGGGTAGTTTTAGTCATAATTCCCTCGATTTTTCTAAGATGTAAATCCCTCATTTCTTCAAATAGTTCTATTTCTCTAAGGTTTCCAAGACATAAATCTCTCACTCATTTGGGTAGTCTCGGTCGTAATTGCATTAGGTTTTCTAAGGCGCAAATCTCTAACACGTAAAATTCTAGATATCTGCATTAAAAAAAAAAAAAAGAAATTGCAAAAGTTAAAGATGTATTTACTATTTTTTTTTGGGCAAACTATGTTTTTGGTCCCTATCCTATATACTATATTTCAATTTGATCCATAATTTTTCAATTGTATCAATTTGATTCCTAATCTTTCAGTACCCTGTCAATTTAGTCCATACCTTTATATTTTGGATGAAAATTGATGATACGTCTAATAGTCAAAATAAAAAATTAGCTTTCATTGATGTGGCAATAAACTAAAATTTTATTGACTGTTTATCATGTCAATAATTTTCATTCAAAATATAATGGTAGAGACTAAATTGACACGACACTGAAAGGTTAGGGACTAAATTGACACAATTGAAAGATTATGGACCGAATTGAAATATAGTATAAAGGATAAGATCAAATATGTAATTTACTTTTTTTTTTTTTTTTTTTTTTTTTGAGAAAGGTTGTATTTACTATTTACTATTTAGTATTTACCTTTACTTGAAAAGTAAAAGACAGATACAACCTTTTTTGACAGATATAGCCAAAACAAGTGGTCAAAAAGTCCAAAATACCCCCTCTGACCCTCAACGTGTTGCCCTCATCCCTTCTCTGCAAAGACTGAAATATCTGTCTCCCCCGGCGCACGTTAGCCACCACCAACACTAATTTCACACAGCTCTGTGTCTCTCTCTCTGCGAAGAGAAGAGAGCAAAGAAAACCAAAATTGCCTTATTAGGAAAAGATCTGGTGGGCCCGACCACACCTTAGCATTGCCTCTTACCCCATTTATTATTATTTATTTATTTTTGAAGGCTCAGTCCGTTACCGAATGTGTACATATACGAAGTCCTATAAATACAACTTCGCAGCACAATTTCACACTCACAAAAATAGAGAGAGAAACCGAAGCTTTAAAAATTCATTCAGACTCTCGCTTCGGTAAGTTTCTTCGTTTACTTTTTCTCTCTCATTTTCTTATTCGCTGTTTGACTGCTGAGAAAGTTTTTTTAAAATTTTCTTGTGGAAATTGTTTTTTTGCTTTTAAGCTTAGTATTCGTGTGTGTGTCTCTCTCTCTGTATTTTTTTTTTTTAATTTTTAATTTTCTTTTGCTTCAGTGTTTGGTACAGAGGAACTGTGGAACTGAGCTAAATGATTGCATTGCGTTGAGCTGAGTTGAGTTGATTTTTGTTTCGGTGAAAGGCTTGTTTTGACTTTGTAGTTTTCTTTGCGTTTTTTCTCGGGAAACAAACAGGCTAAAATGTGTCAGATCTTTTGCTTAAATGCTTGATGAGTGCTCATTATCATGTGTTTGTGTGATTTTTTGTGTTAGTGTTTGCTAATGTAGGTGTTAGTGAATGATTTACTGAGTTATTAGTGTTTTAGTTAGTTGTGACTCTTGTGAGCCATGGTTGATTGTGCTTAGGTTCAACTATTTTTTGGTCCAATATAGTAGCTTTACTTTTCTAGGGGAAAAAAAAACAAGTTTTACCTTCTGTTTGGTTCCCGAGAAAATGGAGGAAAAAAGTGTGAATGTTTGTATATTTTAGCAATAATGAGAAAGGAGAATGGTTACCATACACGCACTAAATGAGCAGTATGCCTGTTTGCATGGATTAATTAATAAAATGATTGTAAAATTAACCCAAAAAAAAAAAAATTATATTAATGAAATTTCCTAAATATGAATGATTTACTGAGTTACTACTGTTTTAGTTAGGTTAGTTGTGACTTGTGAACTTTGGTTGATTGTGGTTAGGTTCAACAATTTTGGTCCAATATAGTTGCTATACTTTTCTAGGGAAAAAAAAAGGAAAACAAGTTTCACCTTCTGTTTGGTTCCCGAGAAACTTAAGTATTAAAGTGTGAATGTTTTGTATATTTTAGCAATAGTGAGAAAGGAGAATGGTTACTACACACACACACACGCTAAATGAGCAGTATGCCTATTTCAATGCATGGATTAATTAATAAAATGATTGTTAAATTAACAATTTATATTAACAAAATTTCCTAAATATGAATTTGTATTGATCTAGAAATCACTATAAATAAAAAGAGAAATATCAATCTGTATTAAATAGAAATTTTTGTAGCAAAAGTTTCTAATGGAATAAAGTAGGATGTGTGTGTGTATGTGTCGTATACAAGGAAAATGCTAGAAACAAAAAGAAATTTAATTTTAAAGTGCTATGGTTTTTGTTGTTGGTCAATGTTATAGTGTGTATTTGTTTGGGTTTAGTGTTTGATTCTTGTTTTCTTTGTGTCCTAAATTGTATGGCTATGATGTGGGGTATGTGTGAAATAGTTGGAGCTAGTTGAAAGTGAAATTGGGTGAGCACAGTTCCATTAGATATTTGCTAAGAGTACTGTTGTCTGTTAAGGCAGAATTAAAATGCAATTATGAGGTTATTAAGAGACTTTGGTCTTTGTTTTAAATCAAGGGTGCGTTAGTTCACTGATAAAACTTATTCTAACAGATGGTTGTGAGTTAATGGTCAAATCCAATCATTCCCTAACACAAGTGTGATTATTGTGGGGGAATTAAGATTTGTTCATCAATAGTTTTGTACTTTAGTTTTGGTGATTGTGGGAGTTGAATAATATGGAAGAGCATGAGAACTGAGATGGAACAGGATATGGCGGGCCACTGACTGTAGTGCACGAAACCACCTAGCAATAGCATTGCTCACCTATTTAACTTATGTAGATTCTGTAGTAAGTTGTAAAATAGATGATTTATACAGGGCTAAAAAGTCCCATAAACTAAATGTCTTTGATGTTACCTTAGGAATGAGAACTCAAATGCCAACTTAAATCATTAATCCCATTACACCAGGCTCTGGAGCTATCTGCATATGGATCTCTGTTTTACTTCATACATATCTGAGTGTCTTCTGCTTTATTGTAAAAGCAGCTTGTCTTTTTTCTGTTGGCACATTCATTTTACTCCTTAAGTTATGGTATTTTGAACAGTATTTCTTCTTACGGGTGGAGGATTGGCCTTTTAGATTATGCTGAATTCGTTGCCAAGAGCCTTATAGCTCAACTGACACCTCCTAATGTTTATAACAAAGACATCCAAAGTACAAATACCCCCACCCTTAGCTATGGAATTATAAAATAAAATAAAATAAAAAATACTGGATTCGTTTACTTTCTGTGACATGATCTAGAGGACAGATAGTTGTTGGGTTACAGTTGCTGTATTGGATTTATGGCCAAGTAATAATTAACATGAGTTCTTCCATTTATGTTTTATCTTCAAATTAATTTTTCATTCTGTTTCTAGGATCATAGCTGATATTTCTGGCATGGGCTTGGAGGAAAGACCTACGGATCTACACAAGAAGAATGACAAAACTGACCAAACAGGGACTATATGTGCGCATGCCTTTTCTGATCTAACCTATATTTCTCCAGTGGTATTCTTATACCTCCTGAAAGAATGTTATACTCATGGTATGATTTTTCTTCCAATCATCACTAGTTTCATTCAATCATGCAACTGCTTTGGATGCCTATTAGAAATTACACTGTCTCCTTTTCTTTATATTTTTTGTGTTGAAAGTATTTGCTCTGAGCTTCTAACCTTAACAGGTTGTTTGGATGGGGATTATGTTATAAATGGAAACGGGAATCAATTGGGAGATTCTCTTTAAGGAAAAGAAAGGAGGAAAGAGTTTTGTTCTTCTCTCCCAAAGGAAAAGCATTCTACCCATTTTTGGGCGGAATGCTTGATTTGCTTCATTGAATATGGTGAAATTTTATAGGGAAAAATACACAAAATCCCCATGGTTTTTCCTTAAAACACGGAATCCCCTTGAGGTTTTGAGTGTAACACTTAGCCCCTTGTGGTATTGTTGTGTAACACTTAACCTCCAAGGCATTTCTGTTCCCTAAGGTTTTTGAATATAACACCCAGCTCCTTGTGATATTGTTTTATATGAAAATTTACATTTTTACATAAAACAAAATCATAGGGGGCTTTTGTTTTTCACTCAAAAACTTCAAAAGGGTAAGTGCAATACAATTAACTGTTTACACATAAAACATTACCACATGGCGGTTAAGTGTTGCACTTAAAACTTAGGTGGGTTCGTGTTTTCTAGAGAAACCATAGTGGGCTTTGTGTATTTTTCCCAAATTTATATTTATCCCTCTTTCTTTAAAAGCCATAATAAAAAGAGAAGTAGCTAATTGTCAAATTATTTTTTAAAAAAGTTTAACTTTCAATTCCTTTCTTTATAAGTTCCCAAACACACCAGAAGGAGAATACCACAATCCCTTCTATTATCTAAATTCATTTTTCCTTATCATCTCTTCAAACTAGTGTGGTGGTATACTGCAAGACTCATTGTTGGAACACGGCTAAATGTCACCTTGCTTGGATGCTCTTGGTGTCATAAAGTTGGTCTTAGAAGAGTGATTTGAAATATTTTTCCCTACAGAAATGAGGTATAGTCTAATACTTAGGTCTTGTTATTGAACCCAATTTTTAGGTTATATGGTTAGATCAGCTTCATGTAGGTTAAGTTTTTACAACTCACTGCAGTGTCCTCTGGATCTTGCTGGTTTCCTAATATTTCTAGGACAGATGACCTCCACATCGCAATTCATTTTTGGGACCTTGTTTGGATGGCCTTTTAATGCACGTATTTTGTAGGACTGTTTTTTCAGTATTTCATTCCATGCTTCCTTTCGCATAATTGTTTCTTGTTGATTCCATTTCATAGGCACATTGAAGGCAACTACTAAGTTCCGAGCTCTTCAACATCAAGTTTATCAAGTGCTGCATAATGATCCGCAACCTGGACCATCTACTTTTGTTATTCAATGTCTCTATGTCTTGCCCATATTTGGCATATATTGTGAAGGCTTCAGTCATCTTATAGTATCTGCTTTACGTCGTTACCTTAAATTAGCAACCGACCAAGAGGATTCCTTGGAGGCAAAAGACCTTGCTGGTCAATTATTTCTTGATATTGTAGGGGGCTCTCTCAACCATGATGAGAGGATTGTTGTAAAGATTCTTGAAGTCTTTGATGTCAAATTAATCAACATTGGGAAATTCATGTGCCATGCAAAGGAAACGAATGATTCTAGCGGTGATGCAGCAAAGAAATTTGTTGAGCAATACATTTTTGGATTGGTAGAATCCCAGTCATACATGACAGCGGTCTCACTATTAGAGCAATTTTCCATCCGCCAGTCTGGAAAATCTTTTCTCTTTACTATGATACAGAGCAAAGAGTTCAAAGCCGCAGACAAGTGGGCAACATTTATGGGAAATCAAATGTTATGTGTACTTGTTCAGGAGTACATTGATAGGAACTTGCTAAAGCATGCATACGATATTATAAAGAAAAACAATCTCCGCCAGGAGTTTCCCGATGTATATCACAAGTGTAAAGAAAGGTATCTTAAACAGTTTATATATTCTTCTGACCCATTCAACTCTTTCTCTTGGTAAAATTCCGTTTGATATATTTTCAATGCCCTTAGTCCCACCCTTACCTGAAAAAAATTAAAAATAAGAATGAATATTCAACATTGCAGCTCACTGAAGAAGCTAGCAGAAAAAGGATGTTGGGAAGTTGCAGAGGCAAAGACAAACGGTGATAGACAACTTCTTGAATATTTGGTTAGTAGCTTTTGACATGAGTAACTGTTACATTTTTATATCTTGCTTTTACTTCCTTTTAGCTGAGGTTTGTCAAAAAAATGGTGGTAAGGTCTATAAAAATTGTAGTATTATTGTTTGGAGCTATAGTTACATTTTATTCATTTGATATGCTCCCTTCTTTTATGGGTTATTTTCTCAACATTATATACATTGATTCTATTATATTTTTAAGGTTTATTTGGCAATGGAAGCTGGGTACACAGAGAAGGTCGATGAACTGTGTGATCGATACTCCCTTACCGGTTTTCTGGATGTCAACGGTATATTCTATTTTCCATAGTCATTAACATCTTTATACTTGGGCATTCTTTAAGTTCATTTGTGCCATCAACAATGGCTGGACATTAGCCTCTTTTAGATAATTCAAAAATATTTCTTCACATTTAGCCTCAACCAATGCTGCAGCTTTCAGCCTCCTTCTTATTGTTTTTTATTCCTAAAATTTTATATCTTCATTCCTTCTGGTAGTGAATTTGCTGGTTTGCATTGCTTCTAAATGCACCACCTTAAAATTCCTTCCCATTTCCTTAGTTATGCAACCTTTAACTTGTCATGCACATAACAAACTCAAGCTAGGATACCTTCTTTGAATCTTCTTTTCTGTTAAGAAAATCTGTATTTTTGCATCTCATACTTTTGATTAAAGCTCCTTTAATTATAATTGCTATCATCTACCCCTACAATCAACAAAAGATAAATGCAAACTGGGCTTAAAGCATCTTCATCTTATGAAGAAAAAGAACAAAAAGAATCAAATCATTTTTGATAGTTACAATGGGGAGAGGGGATTTAAACCCTGGATCTCTTGGAAAGACTAGGAGGTGCCAACCAATTGAGCTAACAAAGCTCTTTGCCAAAAGGAATCAAATCATTACAGGCATGAAATGTTGTCTTTAACCTTTTATTGTTAAGTCTTACTTATCATTCTTTTTGGAGAGGCCTATTATTCTCTGCTCTAGTGAAATTTCTAATCCATCTTAGATATATATCTTTGCTTCTCGGCTTAATATAATAAATGTGTCATTGCTGATACCCAACTTTTTTGATGCAGAGCTGGAAGGGTAGAAAGTAGAAATATAAAGATGAAAATAGGGAATGGGTCACAAGACTCTAGGCTTCACCTCCTAAGGTTACTTAGAATCACCACCAAGCTGTAGGGAAATCTCAAATCAGAAAATTCTTATTCAAAATGCACTACTCAAACTGTGGCTGGAGCCTCTTTTAAATAGGCTTCAAGGCATCATCAGTGAAGAGAGTCACAATCAAGCCACAATTACATTACATAAAATTCTCAACCACAATAAAGCCCAAATTCAAATTGAAAAAAAATCTGGTATCTCAAACCTAATAAAATAAACATTAATTCTGGTTGCATTTCCTGCATCATTTTGCTCCTTGGAATATAGCTAGTATTTTGCTTCTTTGCAGCAATAGTAAGGCATTGCATAGAATAGCATTCTGTGGCCCTTTATATCTAAAGGAACTTGTTTTACTTTATGTTCGGTCACTTCAATTCTGAAGTATGACTTGTAAATGTGAGCATTGTATCTTGGTTTTCTTTGTTGAATACACGCAAACAGACACTTATGTGTTTCCATTTGATGTTTTACAGTGCCTGAGGCAAGTCTTCTGCAAAATCGTTTTCTGCATCTTAATGAGTTAGCTGTAGAAGAAATCATTTGGGTTGATGAAGTTGATGGTTTGCGTAATGCAATGTGCCGTATTGAGGGGTGTAAAGTCTTGGGTCTTGATTGTGAATGGAAGCCCAATTATGAAAAAGGGATCAAACCAAACAAGGTAATCAGCTTGATCTTCTCTTTCTCTGTCTCTCTGGGTTTCTGTACTCAATCCTTAATATCTATATATATGTTGTCATGTTACTATTTTATTAGAAAAAAAAGAAAAAAGTGCATATTTTTGAAAAATCATGGAGTTATTACATTGGAAGTATTTTCACTTACCCATGCATTTTGCACTTTAAAATTACTGAAGTAGTTTTGTGTACTTACAGGTTTTCATATTAATTTTGGGCCTTGAATTTAATCATTCCTTTCTCTTTGTTAAATTTAGCATATATATTATTTTAGTTCTTCTTCATCTTACAATATCTAGTAGTTTAACCTAGGTTAGATTGACATTTGGTGGAAGGCCAATTTTTCTTTAGTTCAGATCTTGCATTAAATTTATGTCTTATTTCACCAATGTATTCTGATATTGAGTAGAAACCTAGATGAAGATGTATCTCTCTACAAGTGCAGTAGCAGTGGTGTTGGAAGTCTGTTAGTATTGATGTTGTAGCACCTGGGGCTAAATGGGTTTGATTTGATTGCTAAAAGTGTGGGTTGTCAGTTGTCTAGATTATTGTTTTAGGTTAATGGTAAGAAAAATATGCAAAAATGATGAATAAAAAAGTGAATTTGAAGTGAAGGACAAAAAGAGTTGACCTTTTACCTCAATTCTTTGTGGGGGAAATCACAAAAATGACCTTGCATGGTTGGGAGATGTTTATTAGTGTGGTATATCTGTTGTCATCCATAATCAGATGGATGGTTATGATGTTTTGTCCCTTGCATGAATTTGCCCTTGCCCATCATGATACTTGGAGAATGCTGTATCGTTTGATTCTGCATTTTTTGTTCCCTTTGTTAGTGTTGGAATTGTGTGGTTAAATGATTAAATTTACCAGCAGTTAGTAAAAATGACTTTGTTCCATGTTTCAGGTGTCTATCATGCAGATTGCTTCTGATAAGGTGGTTTTCATCTTTGATCTGATAAAGTTATTCGAAGATGTGCCTGATGTCTTAGACAACTGTCTGGCCCGCATTTTGCAGTCCCCTAGCATTCTCAAACTTGGTATGAGAAATCTTGATGCATAAGTATGGTAGAATGACTTGTGAAACCATAGCAATGAGTTCTAGCTCAAATGGCACCTACTCCCCTTACAAGAAAGGGTGGAGAGTAAGGTTGTCAGTTCAAAACCCACTTATGGAAAAAAAAAAAAAAAAAAAAAAAGAAGGACTCTGCAAAGCCTCCTAGAAATGTATATCTTCAAAAGAAATTATCTAATCTATGATTTCTGAAAACTTATATGGATATTTTCAAAAGAAATTCTCTCTGCAGGGACACAAAAAAAATCCTTGTAATCCCTGGAATATAGCTACTTTTAATTGACTCTGTAAACGACTTTTAGGAAAGGTTAATCAAATTATAGGATAGGAAATAGTTGGGGGCATATGTGTTTCTGTGAGATGTGAGTTTAGACCATTTCGTGTTTGTAATATTTTGGTGTGGTTGGGAATTTCATCTATACTACAATATCTTGTTCTTGTTTTGTCAGCATTTATATGGACATGGCTGATTTTTTATTTATGTACCTTGTAGGCTATAACTTTCAATGTGATGTAAAGCAGCTGGCTCATTCATATGGAGAGTTGGAGTGTTTCAAGCACTTTGAAATGCTACTGGACGTTCAGAATGTGTTTAAAGAACCTCGAGGTGGCCTATCTGGGCTTGCAAAGGTAAATTAAGCAGTGAATTCACTTCAGCTCCTCGTGTAATCTCCTGTAATCATTGGACATAATCTCTTGGTGATTATTGCATACTAGAAAATATTGGGAGCTGGTTTGAACAAGACAAGACGTAATAGCAACTGGGAGCAACGACCTTTGACTAAGAATCAGGTAACTTTATTTTCTTATGTTCTGTAACACTTTAACTTCCTGTAACTGCATGAGGAAGACCATTAGGAAAGAGATGTACATGAACCTACTCCTGTAGGGAAAAGTAAAAGATCTCCTTTCCCATCCACTTTCAATCAGTATCTATTCATGCTTGCAGTCCAATAATATCTGGTCTTATCCCAGAAAAGATGCATCAAATAAAATATGTATTGAGATGTGAAACTATCTAGTATAACCCCCATTAAACGTAAATAAAGAGCTCTATTACTTAGTGGATTTGGAGCAAACAGAGATGGCTGCTTGCCATTTGGGAACTTATTAACTTCTTCTTTTTCCAAACTGGACATATTTCATAACATGGGAAAGGAAAAGGCTTTTCACATATTCCATGCAAAGTAAAAGTTTAGTTAGAATTGTTTGAATCTAAGTTCTTATTACTTATAAGAAATGGGACCTAGTAAATTGCTGTTCGTAGGCATGCATGTTTGGTACTTTCAACTCAAGAGAGCTGATTTTTCTAAGGAGTTATCTGGTTTTCCTTATAGATTCTATTGTGATTAAAGTTTAAGATCTGAATATCGTTAATGCTTGAACTATAGATTTATCCGTAATAACTCTACGAAACTAAAACAATATTTTGGGTGCAGCTAGAATATGCTGCTCTGGATGCTGTCGTACTGATTCACATATTCCGCCACGTAGGCAGTCATTCTCAACCTGCTACTGGCACTGAGGGGCATGAAAAAATTGAGTGGAAATCCTACATTGTAAGTATAGATGACAGAACTACTGTCTGCTGGCAAACTATTTAACTTATATCTCTCTCCTCTCCCTGCTTGTTGTATCAAGCTTAATGTTTGAAGAGAATGTGTCACGTGTGTTTTGTATGTGCACATGCATCATTCTGTTATGTGTATGTATGTGTGCGATCTCTGCATTCGTGTTTAGATAATTTAGTACCAGGTCGGAGCACAGGTAATCAGTAGGTTTGCATGAAAGCGTGAATATATGCTATGTCACCAACTTTAGGCAGTGTAGAAAAGTTGCATGCATGTGTTTTATTTTGTTAAAGCCTTCTCTATATTCTGGACTAATGACAGGTTTCCCAAATGGATAACATCAAGAAACCTAAAAAGGGAATGAAAAGTAAAAAGCAGCCAAAAGAAGCTCAGATCGATGAGCATTGTCAATCAAGTTAGTGCAATGCTGCCGTATTCCAGCCCCGGTTGCATTAGTGCATAGTAATCTGTAAATATTTCAATGTAGTTGAAGAAGGCACTGCCATTTAGAACTGTTGCTGTATATATGTGCATGTTTATAATGGGTATTTCTTTATGAAAGAAGGAGAGTTCTTCCCTATAAAGTATAATCTGCTATATAACTTTTTCCATGCTTCTCCTTAAGAAAACAAAATACGTTGGTACAAAATATGAAAGGGATGACACTAGTCCTCTACTGGTTGTGTTTGGGAACTGTTTCCCATGGAAGGAAAGACACAGAACTACGAAGCATTTATCTACTGCCTCCTTATCCCCACTTTTTGAGGGGCACCTATATATACTGACCTTGTATTTTGTTGAAAGAAAAACTCAAAGCTCGTTGGTTCCTATTCTCAGGAACATGTTGGGAAGTCAATCTGCTAATTTGCGTCACGTTTGCCTCAATTTTATGTTTGTTCTCGCTTAGATTGAACAAATTCCTTGAGTTGGCTTGGGACTGTTATATACTTGTAAAAATGTTTGCTACATTAAAGGGAAAAATGTGAGATTTCGTAGCATTCTATTATATATGAGATGATTTCCGATAGCTGGTGCACAGTCAAGCTCAGGCCTTGTTCCTCAAATTCGCCACTGCTCACTACTAGATCATAGTAGTAGTAGCATAAACTAAAGAGTGAGCTTTTGTTATGTGCTCACAATTTATTTTCAAATATTAAGAGCAAAAACTTAGCTGTTGTTTTTTAGCTTTTGTACCATGTCAAAACTTCTTTAAAACTTCATTAAGACCATCTAGTAATAACTTTATAGATTGTAACATCTAACTCTGGGTTGATTTTAAGTTTTACTCCTAATTTTACATTTTAAAAAAATTGATCATTTAACTTTTATTTGTTTTCAATTCTGTCTTTTAGTCCACTTCTTTTAGTGGGTTGTCGTCAAGTGTCGTCCCATACATCGTTCTTTGATACATTTAAAATTTTAAATTAAGAAAATAATAAAATGATAAAATGATATAAAGAGAAAAATTGGATAATTGTATCAATTATATACATAGACCATCTCCAATAGAATAATTAGACCTTTTTTCCGTCCAAATTTTGAACAACCACAACTTGAAATAGGCTCCAAAAGATTTGCAATCAAATAGTCAATTTTTTTTCTGAATTGATACAGTGCATCTCCACACCAAGAGAGCCACTGCCATACCCTTTTTTTTTTTTTTTTTTTCCAAAAATAAAATATTCATCTCTCCCTTCTTTCTTTTCCCATTTTTCTAAAAAAAGAATAAATAATTGGTTAAGAAAGAATAATTATAAAATACAAAGAATGGAAACTTGAAAAGTTTATTGGAGACTGATTTGAAAATGTTATTAACTAAATTAGAGGGGTAAAAAGAATGAGTTATTGGTTAAAAATTGGGTGAATCTGTTCACCTGTTGTTGCACCAGGTTAAGAGATTCACCCAATTATTTGATTTCCCTTAGCCATTTTATCTTGAAAATTTTGTTTTTGTTTTTCCTCCCTCAGTGTTAACTTTTTCTTCGACACTCTTTTGTCCTCGTTCAATAGGTCACTTCTTTGAGGAATGAATCTTATGATTGGCCATTAAAGTCATTACCAAATTATTGAATAAAAATATATTTAGTTTATGTTTGGATACGGATGAAAAGCAGTGCGTTTTGCGTCTGCGTGTTTTTTTTTTTTTTTTTGAACTGTGATTTTTGACTTTTCTGTCAATATATTGTTCACACCAGTAAAATAAGTGGTGGACAATGCACACCAGTGGATCCCATGCATTGTTCTTGGAACTCACAAACCTTACTTTTTAACAAACTTTTCATTAAAAATGGGTCCCACGACACTATTCACATATTTAAAAATTATTTTGCTATAGTGTTTTTTGTTTTCAGTTTTCAGCAAAATAAGTTGTATCCAAATAAACTTTTAATTTTTCTCATGTTGACATCTATACTATTTATAAGAGAATTTTCTTTTTTGAATTGGATTTTTATGTGGTTCAAACTTCAAAAATATCTTTAAATCTTATATTTAATAGGGAAAAAATTTGAGAACAATTTGGTAAAAATATATTTCTAACTCCACTTAAAATGCTTACAAAATAAGACACTCTCATACTAATTTATTTATTCAAAACAAACATAATCAAATTTTTTTTTAAAGTAAAATTATAACACTAGACCTCAAAAAAAAAAAAAAAACCTCATCGCACCCATGCGCAAAACGCGTGTGACGAGACGAGTGGTAAAAATATTGTAAAACAACGACCTAAGAAATTGGAGAAGAATTTTGACCAGTAAATGTCATCCCCTGAATTCACGATCTATCTTAAAACCTACACTGTCTCCTCCAACACACAAAAAAAAAAAAACACGTCTTTTCTCCCCCACCTCTCTTTCCCTTTATTAAAGGAATTTTTATTACCAAACCTTCATACTCTTCCTCTGTGTGTGTCTCTCTTTCTCTCTACTTCCCTTTAACAAACATCCTTGGGGGCATGAAATAAAAGGAAAAGAGGAAATTAGAGGACAGAGATGGAGCATAGCCGGTACCGATCCAATAGAGCTGGAGGCCGGAACCAAGCGATCCTGACAGTGAGGAACTTAGCTGAAAACAAAATTTATGTCGGCTGCCGGCCTCCATTTGATCCTCGCATGATAAATCAACATGGGACTAATAAGTCGTCAAGGACATCCTCTACCTTAGCAGTGAAGAAATGGTGGAATGATCCTGAGTCAAAGAGGAGAAGGAGAGTTGCCAAATATATGCTTTATAGCACTGAATTAGGAAAGATCAAGAGTTCTTGAAAGAAAGGGTATTGTTGCACATCTATTATGTAGTGGATTTTGGAGCAAACAGAAATGGCTGCTCGTCCATATCAAGTTTTTGGTATTCAATGAGTCGTGCCAGGCTCTGTGGTGGGGTTGTTATTTTGTCAGAATCACTGGCTTGGAAATCATAATTCAGATTTTTGGAATTTGATTACCAAACTGTTAGTCGTTCCTTTGAGGATACTGAGATAGCGTAGTCTTTTTTATTGGTTTCGGTGCCGGTTTTCTAGTATTGTTCCTCTATTAGAATAGCCTCTTGATTTTTTTTTTTTTTTTTTTCTCTGTTATTGCTTTCCTGTGTTCATCATTATGAACACCTTGTATTTTCCTTTCCTTTTTTCATCAATAATATTACTCTTATTACCAATCAAAAAAAGAAAAAAGAAATGGCTGCTCGTCATTTGAGATCTTATTAACTTCTTATTTTCCAGACTGTACATATTTCATTAAGATGGGAAAGGAAAAGATTTTTCACATATTCCACGCAAAGTAAAAGTTTGGTTAGAATTTTTTGAATCTAAGGTCTTATTACTATTAAGAAATGGGACCTAGGAAATTGCTGTCTGTGGGCATGTGTGTTTTTTCAACTCAAGAGAGCTGATTTTTCTAAGGACTTGAGAATCTGGTTTTCCTTATAGAATCTATCATGATTGAAGTTTAAATTCTGAAAATCATTAATGCTTGATCTATAGATTTATCCGAAATAACTGTACTTTTTGGAAACTAAAACAATATCTTGGGTGCAGAGCTAGAATAAGCTGCTCTGGATGCTGTCGTACTGATTCACATATTACCAGGTCAGAGCACTGGTAATCAGTAGGGGTTTGGTTTGCATGAAACTGATGAAAGCGTGAATATACGCCATGTTACCAACTTTAGGCAGTGTAGAAAAGTTGCATGCATGCATGTGTTTTATTTTGTTAAAGCCATCTCTATATTTTGGACTAATGACAGGTTTTCCAAATGGATAACATCAAGAAGCCTAAAAAGGGAATGTAAAGTAAAAAGCAACCAAAAGAAGCTCAGATCGATGAGCATTGTCAATCAAGTTAGTGCAATGTTGCAGAATTTTCAGCCCCAATTGCATTAGTCCATAGTAAACTGTAAATATTTTCATGTAGTTGAACTGTTGAAGAAGGCACTGCCATTTAGAACTGTTGCTGTACGTAACTGCATGATTATAATGGTTATTTCTCTATGAAAGAATGAGAGTTCTTCTACAGTAGCTATACTATTAACTATATATAATCTGCTATATGACTTTCTCTTTGCTTCTCCTTAAGAAGACAAAAAATGTCGGTACAAAATCTGAAGGGGATGACACTTGTCCTATACAGAACTAGGAAGCATTTTCTACTGCCTCCTTGTCCCCACCTTTTGAGGGCACCTATATATTATATCCTGCCCTTGTAGGCTAGTATTTTGCTGACAGAAACTCAAAGCTTGTTGGTTCCTATTCTGAGGAACATGTTAGGAATTCAATCCGCTAATTGCGTCACTGCTTGATTTTATGTTTGTTCTCACTTAAATTGAACAAATTCCTTGAGTTGGCTTGGGACTGTTATATTCTTGTAAAAATGTTTGCCACATTAGAGGGAAAATGTAAGAATTCGTCGCATTCTATTATATATATATATATATATATATACTAGTATGTAGCTCCGTGTTTATGCATGGGTAAATTAAAAACAATTATAATTATATTATTCAAATTATAATTTTTTTTTTTAGAAGTGATTCAAATTATACATGGCATTAGCTTACACTTTTTTTAAATCATATATTTCTAAAATATATAATGGTGTGTATATATATATATATATGATTTAGAATTGAATTGGTTTTAGACTCTTTAGTTTTTGCACCCAATAATTTACTTACCACAAAATTAAAAATTTAGATAGACACGTGGCAGAAAATCAGACTCCGATTGAAATTCAATTTAGAATCTAATAGGATTTAGATTCTTTGATTTTTACAATCAATATTCACTAGGTCTAAAATTAAAAATTAAATGGGACACATGTCGCAAATTGATTTTATCAATGGTGATGAAGCCAATTTTTTTTTTCAAGGGGGCCAAACTATATATATATATATATATATATATTTATATTTATACATACACATAAAAAATGTTTGTAACATGATTTAACATATGTTATTTTCTTACATTTTTAAATTATTTACATCTTTTTTTTAGATGTAAATATGATTGATGTTGACGGTTTGGCTATTGGAGACACCATTCCAACAACTAGCATTGGAGGTTCGATAATTGGAGTCATCATTCCGATGGCTTGAGACACTGTTTCGGTCACCAATGTTGGTAGTCCAATCATCGAAGACACCACTCAAGCGACGCTCAAAATCAGTTTGCATATGCATTGGCTACTTTGCCCTCCATAGTTGAGATACTTGAGAGGGAGTATGGTCACGCCCTTTGAAGATTGAACAAAAGTATCAAGAAAACAAAAACTAATACATGAAGAAAATAGGAGACATGGCTTTGCATGGAATGCAACTGCTAATGATTGGATGTATTGTTATTCTGTCCAGAACAAAAGTATCGCATTTAAGCTGCATGAATCACTATTAAACCCAATAAATTCTTGTCTGTTTGGAACAAACAAGGGTTGTTCCTTGATGAATGTTTCTCCTTGCATGCAATTACACATTTGGGAGTTACAAACTATGGGTTGTGTAATTATGTTCTTAGCATTTCCTTGGATGGAGAAATAACAATTTCAATACCTATTATAATCACTAGTTACGACCAATCTGGCGTTAGTGATACCATTGTTACATTGCCTATGTAATAGCAGAAAAATCATTCAATTTTTCAACATTATATCTTCGAAGTTTGCGTAGTCTAAGACTGTTCTATACACACACACAAGCACACACTTAAAATATGTTTGCAACATGATTTAGCATATGTTATTTTCTTACATTTCATAAAGTATTTACATCAAGTGTATATAACATTAACAAAACTTAAAGACTCTTAACTCGTAACCACGAAATCCACATTTATGATTTCTTTTAAAAGGAAAAAAAATTGTCTGTATCTCTAATTTTCTAAAAACATTAAAAAATAAATAAAGAAGGTTTTTACTAAACATATTTTTTAAACTTTTCTATTTAATATTATATTATAGATGTTTATATCGGTGATATAACATTTCCATAAACTCTTTAATTATAAGAAAATAAATAAATAAACATTTGCATAAACATAAATGTGGTGCAATAAAATTGATTCATGATTCAATTAATATTTGACAGTTATTATAACTAGGCTTACGAGTTCCGATCAACCTAAATTGATTTGGTTGACTCTATCGTAGATACTTTTTGGTAAAATGTCATTTAGAGTCAATTTTTTAAAACTTAGTTAAGATCATTTAGTAATAACATTATATATTGTACCATCTTATTTTGGGCTGATTTTAAGTTTTTCTCCTAATTTTACTTTTTAAAAATATGGGTAAATTACTAAATTACAAATTACTCACATGTGGTTTAGTCGAAATTTAAGTTTTTTACTTGGGTTTGAAATTTGACACTTTATACACCTGAGGTTAGCTTAGTTAGATTTTCGTAACTCACATATGTTAAAAATAGGACTAGATATGTAATTTTGCTCATCTTTTATGTGTCTTTCATCCAAAAACATAAAAATACAGGATCAAATAAGATAAAAAAGAATTTAGTGGAACACTTGTATCATAGGATTTCAAACCATAGATAAGTAACTTAAATTTTGGTTAAACCACAAGTGGATAAAGTGTCAAATTTTAAATCACAGGTAGGCAACTTAAATTTTAAGTAAACCACAAGTGGGTAAATTGTAATTTGCCCTAAAAATATTGATCATTTAACCTTCATCCATTTTCAATGCTATCTTTCAGCTCACTTCTTTTAGTGGGTTGTTGTCAAGTGTCTTCTTATACATCATACTTTGATATATTTAAAATTTTAAATTAAGAAAATAATAAAATGATAATAAAAATTTGAAAAAAAGGAGTTAATTTGGTTTTCACTAATTCAAAGAAAAATGATAAAATGATATAAAGAGAGAGGTTGGATAATTGTATCAATTATATACTTAGAGCATGCTCCAATAGAAAAATTAAACCTCTTTTCTCTCAAAATTTCGAAGAACTACAACTTGAAAATTGAAATAGGCTCCAAAAGATTAGCAATCAAATGGTTTTTTTTTTTTTTTTCTTTCTGAATTCATACATCTAGACTGATTTGAAAATGTGATTAGCTAAATTAGAGGTAAAAGAAAAGAAAAGAATGAGTTGTTGGTTAAAATTAAGGTGAAACAGCTGATCTGTTGGAGCACCAGAACATATTAGAGAAATAGTTAGATAAATCTTAGAAACACACACAAATACATTAAGTGAAACTAAAAAGAAAAGAAAAGAAAAAATCTATAATCCATAACAAATGTTTGATGAATCTTTCAAACAAATTCAATAACTTCATATTTAAACCAACAGTAGTATTATTTAACTGGAAAAATTATTTGATTTCCCATTACCATTTTATCTTGAAATTTTTGTTTTTTCTCCCTTTATGTTAACTTTTTCTTCGAAACTCTTGGTCCTCGTTCAATAGGTCACTTCTTTGAGGAATGAATCTTATGATTGGTCATTAAAGACATTACCAAATTATTAAATAAAAATATATTTAATTTCTCGGATCATGTTGACATGGTAAAAGAATTGCAAAACAAGGACCTAAGAAATTGGAGAAGAATTTTGACCAATAAATCTCATCCCCTGAATTCGTGATCTATCTTAAAACCTCCACTGTCTCCTCCAACACCCCAAAAAAAAAAAAAAACCTCTTTTATATCCACCTCTCAATTCTCTTGACTAAAGGAATTTATATTACCAAACCCTAACGCTCTTCCTCTCTCTCTCTCTCTCTCTCTCACACACTTTCTCTCTATGTCCCTTTAACAAATATCCTTAACAAACATCCTTGGGAGCAGGAAATAAAAGGAAAAGAGGAGAAATAGAGGATAGGGATGGAGCATAGCCGGTACCACTCCAATGGAGCCAGAGGCTGGAGCACAGAGATCGTGACAGCCAGGAACTTAGCCGAAAACAAAATTTATGTAGGTGGCCGGTCTCGCCCTCCATTTGATCCTCATATGATAAATTACCATGGGACTAATAAGTCGTCAAGGAAATCCTCTACCCTAGCATTGAAAAAATGGTGGAATGATCCTGAATCAAAGAGGAAAAGGAGAGTTGCCAAATATAAGCTCTACGGCGCCGAAGGGAAGATCAAGAGTTCTTTCAAGAAAGGGTACTGTTGGATTAGGAGAACATGCATTATGATGGTACGTAGGCTTTGATGATGATGATGATGATGAGAAGGAGGAGGAGGAGAGAGAGCAAAATAATTGAGAGGTGGGGGAGGGTGAGAGAAAGAGAGTTTCTAATTAACTTTCTATGCTTTGTCATGCATAATATGTTAGTTGTTATACATATATATATATATATATATATATTATCAAAAGCTTTCTCTCACATCTACTCTGCCCCCTTTGGCTTTATTTCATTCTTTGATGCGATTTTTTTGGTTTTGTTTTGGATGAGAGAAATCGAAAATAAAAGAGAGGGAGTTCTATGTTTTTTCATGCATGGCATGTTGGTTGTTATTATCAGAAGCTTTTTCTCTTATATATAGTGCTATCCTTTTGCTTTGTGCTATTCTCCATTGCGATTTTTGGTTTGTTTCTGGGCGAGAGATCATCCCAAGCAAAACATGCCTTACCGTTTTCTTAATTTGTTTTGTATGATTTAGATATGAGAGGAAAGAGGAGGGGGGGATGGCTTCGAATAGAAAAAAAAAGGTTACTTGTACTTGAAAAAAGAAAGGTAGTGAAATAGTTTTAATTAGTGGTTTTTTATATCATATATGAAAGGTTCTGTTTTTCTCTAATATATATCTGATTCCTGGACAAGAAGAACATGGGGCTTTTCATATATGTGGCATATAATGGGAAAGCTTCTACAATTTTTTTGAATGGTTTTTCTTTTGTTGTTGATAATTTCATAGTTTTTTATTTTTTTATTTATTTTTAATTTTTTATAAATTTAGAAAAGTTACAACAATGGGAAGGGGTGATTCGAGTTTTGATTCTCCTTATTAAGAAGAATATGCAATGCAATTGAATTATAAGGCTCTTAGCACTTTTTTTAAATGGTTAATAATCCATTTGGATGTGGAAAATGTTATGTCTCTCTCACCTGGCAAATATGGCTGAAAAATATTTTACTATGATATGTGAAGTTCATAGTAGAACCTATGACATTCGCTCCATATCCAAGATAATTACTCTTTATTATAAGATCAAGAACCCAATTAGTTTTGATGTAGACAAAGATTGAATCTTAGCTTCTTATTCAACATCAATAGAGTTTACTAGTTGAGCTAAATAAAAATCACCTCCCTAGTACATTTTAAGGAGCACAAAGATGGTAAATGGACTTGCATTCTAATACTTCTTAATCTATATATACATTAACAAATCAAATTCAGTCTAAACCACTTGTGAATAAAGTGTGATTATCCATTTGTTTTATTGTCTAAGCTTGATAGTTTCACTCTAGCTAAAGACTATTTTTATAACTAACATATTTCCCAGTTCTCCAAAACACGTACAGATACTATCAGCATCCTCTTGTTTAGTGCTTTGCGGGTTGGTAAAGCATCCCATTCTATTTTCTAGATCAATAACTTTAACCTTAATTTCATGCATCTTTATCTTCCTTAAATTTTCCGCTCGCTGGGAAAGTAGGGGACTAGTTTGCAGAAATTTGGTTCTTTGCTCTAAAAGGTAAGTTGATCTTACAGTGAAACCTTTTGCTTTTGTTAGGACATATATGGTTCACTTGTTAAGAACATATGTCACTCTTTTATGTAATTGGCTAATCTTTTGACAAAACACACTTTACTTATATTTGAGTAGATCTAGGATGTGTTAAAATATTTCAAGAAACCATGTTTCAAGATCAAGTGTTGAAGCCTTCAAGTCTGTCCAAGAAAACAAGCTGAAAGTGCAAAGTTACTAAAACTCGACAGCTAGCATGTGTCTAGATTTAAAGAAGCTGTTTTGCCCATGGCTCGACAGTTGTCACGACAGATGCTCGACAGCTTCTATCTGTCGAGGTTTATAAAATCAGAATTTCTGATCTAATTTCTTGGGATCTGTGGATGTGTCTTTGGGTCTTATTTTCTCCTAACCCTATACATATAAAAGGATTGTTTTAGGGCCATCAAAGTGGTCACAAGTTACACAAGCATTGAGTAAATTTTGTTCAAGCAAATTGTGACTAGAGACAAAGTTTTGCTCTAGTTCATCTCTTCTGAAGAAGTTGTTGTGTATGTGTACCTTTGGGTTTTGTGACCAACATCTTTTTGATTATCATCGTGGATGAATTGAAGCTGTCAAAGTGGTCACAAGTTGCATAAGCATTGAGCAAACTCTGTTCAAGCAAATTGTGACCGGAGACAAAGTTTTGCCCTAGTTCATCTCTTCTGAAGAAGTTGCTGTGTATGTGTAACTTTGGGTTTTGTGACCAAGCATCTTTTTGATTATCATCGTGGATGAATTGAAGCCGTCAAAGTGGTCACAAGTTGCATAAGCATTGAGCAAACTCTGTTCAAGCAAATTGTGATCGGAGACAAAGTTTTGCCCTAGTTCATCTCTTCTGAAGAAGTTGCTGTGTATGTGTAACTTTGGGTTTTGTGACCAAGCATCTTTTTGATCATCATCGTGGATGAACTGAAGAACTTTGTAGCCAACAAACTTTCTCTAGTTTGTGATTGAAGTTGCGTACTGGGATCCGTGCAATTGGTTAGTCGCGTATTTGGGAGCCATGCATAAAAAGGTGAAACTGTCACTACAGAACATGTCCAATTGGGTATTGGGGTAAGGGTTCAACTGTAGGTTGGTAAGGTACTTGAGATTCCTTTACTTGTAATTACTTGTTGTGATAATAGTGGAGTTTCGGGAGTGGTGACCTGAAAATCACCTGGTGCGGTTTTTGCCGTCAGCTTTTCCCTATTCGTAAACAAATCATTATATTATTTATTTTTAGTTGTATAATTAGTTTATTGGTAATTTGTTTGTGCTATCACGCCTTTGCATGTTAAATTGATCAATTAATAACTTGGCTAATTAATTAATTTAATCACAAGAGGTCAATACGTTTTTGGCCTATCAAGTGATATCAGAGTAGGCACACTCTAATTAGATTTAATCCTTACTGTGTTGATTCATTGACCCCTGTTTGTCATGGATAGAGGACAGTCATTAATCATATCTTCTTTATTTGATAGCACTAACTATACATATTGGAAAATACACATGAGAGCTTTTTTGCAGTCTTTAGATGAAAAGGTGTGGCAAGCTATAGAGATTGGCTGGACCAAGCCAAAGGAAGCACCAGCCGATTGTGATGAAGCCAAGATTAAGGTGGAAAACTTTAACAGCAGAGTATTGAATGCCTTATTTAGTGTAGTCACCAATGAGGAGTTTAGGAAGATATCCTCCACAGAAACTGTAAAAGAAGCATGGACCATCCTCTAGACAACCTATGAGGGTACAAAGGCTATCAAGGATTCAAAACTTCAAAGGCTTACTATAAGTTTTGAAGAAATAAAGATGGAAGAGGATGAGTCGTTCGATGAGTTCTATGCCAAGCTCAAGGACATAGTGAACTCAGCCTTCAATCTTGGAGAAACCATTTCTGAACCCAAGATTATGAGGAAGGTGCTCAGATCTTTACCCGAGAGATTCCATGCCAAGATTACAACTATAGAAGAATCAAAGGATATTGACAAGATTCCTTTGACAGAGTTGGTCGGTAATCTGCAGACCTACGAGCTAGGACTATCACAGATTGACAAGTCGGGTAAAGGCAAGAGCATGGCCTTGAAGGCAAAGAGCAGTGATACAGATGAGTCTTCCGATGATAAAGATTCCAAGATGAAGTCCTACATTACAAGGCAGTTCAAGAAGTTTATGAAGAATGCCAATGGGAGGAACTTCGACAAGGATTGTAGACAATCCAGTTCTTCTCAGTCTAAGGGCCAAGACAAAGGGAAAAATGATGCTGAAGATGGTGGTCAGTACACTATTCTTGCAGGACCAAAGTGTTTTGGGTGTCATGGATTCGGTCACATGAAGCATGAATGCCCCACATATTTCAAGAGCATTGAGAAGAGTAAGGCATTTGCTGCAACCTTGAGTGACACTGAGCTTGAGGATGATTTCTACGATGAGGATGACTGAATCTTGAATGCCTTCATTGCCATAGTTAATCCTACTGAAGGGATTGTTGAAGACATGGAAGAAGAAGAAGAATTGCTGGATTCTAAGTATGAGAAGATGGATGATCAAGATAATATCCATACAGCCTATGAGAAACTTTACAAGCTCTCTAAGAAGTATGAAAAACTGTATAGGCTGGCCACCAAGAAGTTTAGTGATGTGAAACTTGATCGCGAAGAGCTTTCCACAAAGTTTGATGAAGCTAATCAAACAATTGGTGCACTAAGGTTTGAGAACAATTTCTTGGCTGAGAAGACCAAGAACCTTGAAGCAGAGTTGTTTCAAGTTAGATCTCAATTGGAGAGGACTTCAAGTGCAAAGCTTGATGAGATGCTCAGCATTCAGAAATCTGCTTTGGATCGAACATGTTTAGGGTATGGTGTTTCTTCCTCTAATATTGCTTCTACTAGTACTATTGTGTTTGTTCCTCTTGCTAATATTACTGAAATTGAGAACACTGATGTTAAAATTGAATTAGCTAGTGAGAACCTAGATAAGGGTAAATCTATCTTAGGAGCACCCCTTAAGCAGGATAAGAAAGATGTTAAGAACTCTAGGGCTAAGAAGGCTAACTCTCAAAAGCCCAAACAGAAGAAGCAGCATCTCTGTCATCATTGTGGAGCTGCAGGTCATACTTGACCAAATTGCTAAAAGTGGTTAGCTACTCAATAGAGCAACGGTATGATCGCATTTGGAAGCTAAAATCAGCTTAAATCCTTTCTTGCTCCTCTTGGTGATCTTCTTAAAGCCCTCATGTTCATTTCGAACTTGAATGGTTTCAATTCTTCCCCCTTACCACTGGTTCAAGGGTTTAATCAAAGGAAATGTTCTTCCAAGGTGTGGAAGAAAAAGGACTCTTAAGTGATTTTATCATTTTCTTCTATCTTCTTGTTTTTGTTTGTTGCATTACTTGTGTGTTTTGCATTTATTTTGAGTCAGTCTAGTTTTATGCTTTGCTTTGTTTAGCATGTTTTTGTTTGTTTGTTTTCAGTTTTTTTTTTTGTTTTATATAAAAATAAAAAAAATTGAAAAATCAGAAAAATACAAAAAATAGTGTGTTTTGTGTACTTTGGTACTTGTGTACCTTGGATGGCTATTGAAATAAAGTTTTCTAAATTTTGTATCTTTTGTAACTTAGATGAGCATCTTTCTACTAGTACTATTGTGTTTGTTCCTCTTGCTAATAATACTGAAATTGAGAACACTGATGTTAAAATTGAATTAGCTAGTGAGAACCTAGATAAGGGTAAATCTATCTTAGGAGCACCCCCTAAGCAGGATAAGAAAGATGTTAAGAACTCTAGGGCTAAGAAGACTAACTCTCAAAAGCCCAAACAGAAGAAGCAGCATCTTTGTCATCATTGTGGAGCTGCAGGTCATACTTGACCAAATTGCTAAAAGTGGTTAGCTACTCAATAGAGCAACGGTATAATCGCATTTGGAAGCTAAAATCAGCTTAAATCCTTTCTTGCTCCTCTTGGTGATCTTCTTAAAGCCCTCATGTTCATTTCGAACTTGAATGGTTTCAATTCTTCCCCCTTACCACTGGTTCAAGGGTTTAATCAAAGGAAATGTTCTTCCAAGGTGTGGAAGAAAAAGGACTCTAAGTGATTTTATCATTTTCTTCTATCTTCTTGTTTTTGTTTGTTGCATTACTTGTGTGTTTTGCATTTATTTTGAGTCAGTCTAGTTTTATGCTTTGCTTTGTTTAGCATGTTTTTGTTTGTTTGTTTTCAGTTTTTTTTTTTTTTTTGTTTTATATAAAAATAAAAAAAATTGAAAAATCAGAAAAATACAAAAAATAGTGTGTTTTGTGTACTTTGGTACTTGTGTACCTTGGATGGCTATTGAAATAAAGTTTTCTAAATTTTGTATCTTTTGTAACTTAGATGAGCATCTTTATGCACAACTAAGTAAGTGAGCTTTGTGGTTTTTGTTTGTGATGAGAGAGATTAAGTTATCTCTTGAACTTAACACTCGTATCACTCTTTTTGACGGGAAGGACTAGAAAATCTTAAGAGAAAAGTATAAATAATCATCTCACCACTGTTGTCCGCCAATCATGAAAGACACCTGTATGCTTTGGATAGTAAAAGTGCAGTGTCAAAGATATCCGTATGCTTCGGCATCACAAAAGTGCAATGCCAAATGCTTAACATTTTTGATATTTCTTTTTTCTCTCTTATATGCCCATGCATGATATACTAAATAAAAGAAAATATGCAAAGAAAATAAAAAGCAAAAAGATAAAAAATGCTTTAAATATGATTGCAAGCGTGTATTCTAGGAGATGTGGGAGTTATAGGATGTACATCAAAAGTGATAGTCCCCATCAAACAGTTATGATTATGTATGAGTTAAAGTGATTTTCTCATATTTCAAATCATCATAACATGTACACACATATGCAATCTTGCAATGTTTTTCACACACAACACGCAATATTCTTTACTACTCTTAATACATGTGTAGGTATAATGTGATTTGGCTATCACAAGGTTTTACATGTGCTAATGTATGCTCATTAAACTGTCTTAACTTGTTTTTTAAATATAAAATTTGTTAAACTTGTTTAGTGTATGTGTGTGTTTTTGGGGATCCATGTGCTTAAAATTACTGCTGAGAGATGATTTTGAGAGCTTAATATGTTGATTGGATTATTGGTTGAGTTGCATGTCTAATTGCATTCATATCTGTGCTTTTCTCTTCTTGAAAACTGTTTTTAAAAGCTGGCTCGACACCTCCTCGATACCTTGCTATCTGTCGAGTTTTTCAAGCTTTTTCTTATCGCAATCCCGACACCTCCTCGACACTTGGTAGATCAATCGAGAAATCTCCTGCCTCCTTGATAGATTCTTGACACCTAGCTGATCGATCGAGCTTATGTCCTCAATTTGGTGTTTAATCCCTCGACACCTTCAGCTATCGACGTTCTTTTTCTCGACACCTCCCTCAATTGCTGTCTTGACACCTCTTAATACCTCATCTGTCGAGATTTACTGAGGATTCTATTTAAGCTCCTCGTGCGATTTGAACCTTACTTTTCTCGTCCTCTCTCTCGATAGCTCTCTGTTTTCTCTCCCAAACACTCTCATCTCACTCCAATATTGCTCCTCAAGGTTTCTTCAAGCTTCCTCAAGTTTTTCTTCACTTGGTAAGCTTCCTATCTCTTCATTCTTCATGCATTTCATGATTTGAAACCTAGGTTTTGGGGTTTTTGAAAAATTTTGGGGGTTTTCAAAATTGATGAGTTTTTCTTGTAATTTTGGGTTGGGTTTTCATTTAAATATGTTTAAAACCTCATAAATTGCATCACATTTGCATTATAATGGTATCTTCATGCATTTAGAAGTGTGTAATAGGCTTGTGTGCAGGTAGGATTGGATTGAGCTGAGCCCATGATACTTTTTACTTAGCATGTCACATGCTCATGCATTTTTATGCATACGTACTCTCTTTTCAATATATTTTGATATATTTGAAATGTTTTGGAACTTTTTTTATTGTCTCCTTCTCTCCCTCTCCCTCTCTCTCTCTCTCTCTCTCTCTCTCTCTCTCTCTCTCTCTTTGTTTACGTTAGTCATGTTTATGGCACCTAAACGTAAGTTTGCTTTGTCTTGGAACCCTCTTCGTTTCAGGGCATCATCTTCTTCTTTTGATCCTACCCCTTCTAACATTCTTTTGTGATGAGGATGCTCGAAAGGCATACTCGGAGAATTTTTCTCGATGAGGTGTTCATTTGGAACGCCGAGTCATTTTGGCAGACTTCGCTGACACTGGCCTTCCCGATGTCATTCACAGTCGGGGATGGGAGTCACTGTGTGACGTCCTGATTATTTGTCCTCTCCTGCTTATTCAGGAGTCTTATTCCAACATGCACAGGATTGACTCTTCAGTACCTCTCTTTCACACTCGCGTTTGAGGTATGTGCTTTGCTATCACACCACAACTTGTTGTAGATGTGCCTCGAGTTTCGAGGGTAGAGCATCCTGACTACCTCTGTTGTGAGTGTCTGAGGACTGTGTCCAAAGACGAGATGATGTCTGCTTTCTGTGAGCACCCATCTGTTTAGGGTGAGCGTCAATTTACACCATGTCGGCCTTTTGCTAAAGGTCCTAGATTCATGAACATGGTGATGAATTTTGTTTTGCACCCACTCTCTCACTATAACTCTATCACAGAGCCTCGTGTTCGATTTTTGTTTTCTTTGTTAAAGCACCTCACTATAGTTTTTCCTTCACATTTCATTTTTTCCATCATAGATATGTTTAGGGATACGACTACCCGTGATAAGCTCATCTTCCCTTCAGCTATCATGTGGATTCTACGCCACTTTTCTATTCCTTTTCCCTCTTTTGATCACTTTTTTGTCATGTGTGCCATAGACGCCTCTACTGTAAAACGTAATGAGGCTCAGTTTAGGTCATGACAGGAGTTAGCAGCTCTTCCCTTCGGTTTGACTCCATCTCATTCGGTACCCTCTCAGTCTGCTCCATCTACATTTGCTCCCTCTTCTTCCATGGGGGATGTATCTCTTGGAGACATCATAGCGTAGTTGCAGCGCATGGATGCTGGCCTTGATACACTCTCTACAGAATTGTATCAGGTGAACGTTCATGTCGGTCGTATTGCACGATGGTAGGCGGCTATGGGTGGCTATGCTTCTTGTATCAGGTGAACGTTCTTGTCGATCGTATTGCACGATGGCAGGCAGCTATCGGTGGCTATGCTTTTGAGGCTACTCTTTCACCAATTCCTCTAGTGGCTTCTGATTCTGATGCTAAGGATAATGATGATGACAATGGTGATGACGATGATACTTCGGATGATGATGATTGAGATGCTAGCTCTACTGATGAGATGTCTACTGACACTCTACCCTTTATCACTCGTGACAAAAAGAGGGAGTAATTTTGGGATATGAGAATAGTCATCTTAGGGGAAGAGTTAGTATAGGACTTTTTGTTAGGAGGAGTGTTGATACTTGAGGGATTTAGTGAGGATATGATGTATCTTTTCTTTTCTTTCTATTATAGATACATTGTTCTTGTACATTGGGTCTTGTGATCATTTTTACATAGATTGTATTTATCTTTCTTATATGTTGATGTATGTTTCTTTCACCTACCTTACATGTGTTGTTTCTTTTTTTTCTTTATACACATGCTTCTTATACCTGCATTCAATTTATTATTTCTGTTTCACACAAAGATGCTTTGATGAGTTTTGTTTAAAGTGTTTCAGAAATACAGGTTGTCAAAGTCTACTTGTCATAAACTCTCTTCTTGCAAAATTTTTCAAGAGTTTGTATCAGGATAGATTTTATTGTATTCAACAAGTGAATATGAGTTGAGTGATTTACAACTTCTCTCATATCTCATTTATTTGTTGTGGTTTTGTCACGGATTACCAAAGGGGGAGATTGTTAGGACATATGTGGTTCACTTGTTAAGAACATATGTCACTCTTTTATGTAATTGGCTAATCCTTTGACAAAAAGCACTTTACTTGTATTTTGGTAGATCTAGGATGTGTTGAAATACTTCAAGAAACCATGTTTCAAGATCAAGTGTTGAAATCTTCAAGTTTGTCCAAGAAAACAAGCTGAAAGTGCAAAGTTACTAAAGCTCGACAGCTAGCATGTGTCAAGATTTAGAGAAGTTGTTCTACCCGTGGCTCGATAGTTGTCTCGACAGATGCTCGATAGCTTCTATCTGTTCTATCTGTCGAGGTTTATAAAATCAGAATTTCTGATATGATTTCTTGGGATTCGTGGATGTGTCTTTGGGCCTTCTTTTCTCCTAACCCTAGACGTATAAAAGGATTGTTTTAAGGGCTGTCAAAGTGTTTACAAGTTGCACAAGTATTGAGCAAACTCTGTTCAAGCAAATTGTGATTGGAGACAAAGTTTTTTCCTTGTTCATTTCTTCTGAAGAAGTTGCTGTGTATGTGCACCTTTGGGTTTTGTGACCAATCATCTTTTTGATCGTCATCGTGGATGAACTGAAGAACTTTGCAGTCAACAAACTTTCTCTAGTTTGTGATTGAAGTCGCATACTTGGATTCGCGCAATTGGTTAGTCACGTACTTCGGAGCCGTGCATAAAAAGGAGAAACAGTCACTACAGAACAAGTCCAATTGAGTATTGAAGTAAGGGTTCAACTATAGGTTGGTAAGGTATTTGGGATTCCTTTACTTGTAACCTTTTGTGATAATAGTGGAGTTTCGAGAGTGGTGACCTGAAAATCACTCGGTAGGATTTTTGCCGTTAGGTTTTTCCCATTTGTAAACAAATCATTGTGTTATTTATTTTCCACTGCATAGTTAGTTTATTGGTGACTTGTTTGTACTACCACGCGTTTGTATGTTAAATTGATTAATTAATAACTTGGCTAATTAATTAATTTAATCATAAGAGGTCAATATATTTTTGACTTATTAGCTTTGGTTCCGTACCCAGTTTCATTTACCAATCTGGTGTACGAGTGGAATTCTGATTTTACAAATACAATTAGCTGTTGCTTGGTCAAAAACTTGGCATAGCTTATTTCTATCCCAGGTTCTACCATCTTCAGGTGCTAAAGTCTCTGACCAAATTCAATTCTGGAGGCCTATCTCCTCGAGGCTCTGGAAAGAACCGTATAACAGAGTCATCCATAGGTCATCCCAAATACAAGTAGATGAGTTCAATCCCACTAATAAGCAACTTCCCTTCTTTAAAGTTTCTTTGCTGCAAAATATTTTTCCATGGCCAATAGCCAGTTTTGGGTGAGGGAGCTTACATGAAGCTTTTTCCTCTAAGGTAGAATCAGTTTTCACCCATATTATCTGACTTTTGAACCAAATTCCACCTCAATTTTGTGATAAGGGCTCTGTTGAAATCTTGCATTCTTCTTATACACAAAACACCTTCTTTGGGCTTGCATAGTGATGACTAGCTTTTAAGTGGCAAGCACTTCCCATTTGAATTCTCACCCTAAAGAATGATTTACAAGCTGCATTAATTTTAATTAGTACTCACCATTTTTGGAATTTCATGGGATGACGTTGTGTATAGAGGAGTGGTTGTTGCCATTAACTTAATCAAAGTGAGACGACCAGCCTGTGAAAGTACTTTGGCCTTCCAGATTTTAGCATAAATTGATAATTAGAGAAACGAAAGTGTTTCATTGTTGTAGCCATGAATGAAATATTTTTCTTTTTAGTAAACTGGAAGGCTGACTGTGGCAGAATGCACAAATGAGTTGTCTTTGGTAGCGATAAAAATGGAGTTTGAGGGCAATAAATAATGGTAAAGGCTTTGCTGCATACAAGTTATGTGACAGTAAAAAGAAAACAACATGTGTCTAAGTGGATCCTTAGATGCTTGTCTCTTTCTTTTTACTACCATATAATCTTGTATGTAGCAATTATATGCAGTAAACCAATAACATAAATGATAATGGAGCCAACTTAATGGTAATTTGTTCAACGGTTGGAAAATAGGCTTGGCATGTAATTTGTGGTAAACTTGCCAAATCTGGGTTGTGTTCATTCTAAAATTTTTAAAAAATATATCAAGGTTGTGTACATTTATATTATTGAATCATTATATGTGATGTGTAGAAAAATTTTGGTTGAACTTATGTAGTTGATTTTTATTTTTTTAAGAATAATATGTATAAAAATTTCATATAAAGATAGCAAATTTTGGAATACTCTATTCTTCTTATTTGATTTTTTTTCCCTTCATTTTTTTTTAAATTATTTTTTTCTCTTTATGACTGGGAAGAACATGAACATTCTGGGTACTTCATTTTCTTTCCAAAAAAAAAAAAATGAAAAGAAATTTTTTTTTTTAAATTTAATTATTTTATTTTATTAAAAAAATCGGATGTTTAAAATTTTGTTTTTATTGTTTTATTTGATTTGGCTTTTTTATTATTAAAATATTGACTTGACATTTTTTAAATACCAAATAATATTTTTAATATTATAAGTAATGGTCAGGTTAGCTTTATATATGTCGCGGTACACTTTGTCTACCATGTAGGTTATTTCCATTAGAGAGATAATGGTAGAGACTAAAACGAGAACGCTTTTTCAACTAAAGTAGAAAAATAAAAAAAATAGAAACCAAAATGAAAATCTGATGAAAATGTAAGAATGAAAAATACATTTATACGCCATCCTTTTGTGTATACGTTTTTCCCTGCAAACACAACACCCAAAAGGTGTGGAAGATTACAAATTTATCTTTTTGGATTTCTCTTCCCCTTGCTACCAAACCTGACCTTCCTGTGATGGTAATGGGTTGGGTCCATTTGTAGGTTTGGGTTGCTAATAGCCTCCTGATCTAAGTTTTTGTTATGATTTGAGACCACTGGTTTC
Organism: Quercus variabilis; assembly: GCA_030445155.1. NCBI lineage: Eukaryota > Viridiplantae > Streptophyta > Magnoliopsida > Fagales > Fagaceae > Quercus > Quercus variabilis. The sequence goes on from CP129447.1 coordinate 8,621,877, forward strand.
TCTGTTGGTTGGACCCCTTTTGATGTGGTCCCTTTCTGTTCTACCATGATATTGTTAGGCTCTTTTATTTGCAACATGACTTAAGATAATTGCTCCAAATTTTAGTGGCTCGTGGTTTTGGGTTTTATTGATTTGGGCCTTTGAGGCATAAGAAAATTGTTTATTTGACTACAACATGACTTGGGCTGATATTTCCAAATTTTGTTGACCCATAACTTGGTTTTTAAGGTTTGGACCTTTTGAGGCCCAAGAAAAATGTTCACTTGACAAAAGCATAACCTAGGCTAATTTCTCCAAGTTATTGGCCCATTACTTGGGTTTTTATATTTGGGAATTTTGAGACCCAAGTTAAAATAATAATAAATAAATAAATAAATAAATAAGGCATCGATAGGAATCCTTAGGGATTTCCTTTGTTTACATTATGAGATAAAATCAATTACACATCAGTCATCAATCAAACTTTACAAACCCAATGGTTGGTGGTTAGACTAATTCTCCAAGTTTAATTGGTATATTGCTTAAGTTTTTATGTTTGGGCCTTTTGAGACATGAGTTAAAATAATAATAATAATAAGGCCTAAACATGAGCTGTTAGAGATTTCCTTAGTTTAAACTAGTTGTTAACCCGTGCAAAACTATTGGGTATATAACATGTACCACAATATATAATATTATATGATACATAAGGAAGAAATAGAGTTCATTGAACAAACATCCAAGAAAAAAAAATCTATAATTAAATAGACAATCAAATTATTTCAATAATACAAAACTATTCACTCACTGTAAACCAATTTGAAAACCTTTTTCAAAACCCAAGCTGCCTTCTTTTATTAAGAATTTCAATAACCAACAACTTGACCAATATCACCCTCATTCAAAGAGTTGTTTTCCTCTTAATTAGCAATCTCATAAATTGGGAGGCATGACTTTGGACAACTTAAATATCAATAATCATACAAGAGAGAGTGACATTGTTAGGAATAGAAGTTGCTTATCAACATTTGGCTTGAAATCTAAGAGAGAGAGGAATAGAAGTTAAGTGTTATTTTGTTATGAGAGTTTACTAAAATAAAGCAATATAGTATAGTATATTAAAGGCTTCATCATCCTCTGCATTTAAAACATGCAAATCATGAGTGAACCTTATTGTGAATGTCGGCATTAACAACCTGAAAGTATGTTTAAAAAAAAAAAAATAGACCTTTTGAGTGGTAATTTGAACTCTAGTAGAATAACCTACTAATAATTTAATGAAATTGATTCCTAGAAGACATCATGGTTTTGCTACAAAAGAGACCAAAATATTGATTATAAAGCACTAATATTTGATCTATGTTTGCCAAGGTCTTGAAGGAGACAGCAAGTTAAAATATTGATCCAATTTTGGCTCCCATAGTCACTAAAATAAAAAAGAGAGACATATGAAAGAGTTATGATGTTTTCAAAAGATTTTGTCAGTTTACTCTAAAAATTTAAATCTTAAGAGCTAAAAAATCATTAAATTATTGTAGGAATATTACTTGGTAAACTACTGTTTACAAACTTGATAGTATTGAAAGTGCTAAGATCATACCCATCTTTATAGAAGCTCTACGTCAAAGGAATGAAAGAATTACCTTCTCTAAAGGCATTTTAAGTACTCAGAAAATTCATTATCTTGTGAAAATTCAAAAGACCTTTGAAAATTAAATCAGAGCATTTGATGTCATGTCCTCAACTTCAAAGTTATCAACACAGTAGACACTATTTCGAGTACCTGTATGAAGCAACAAAATTAATATCAATGTCCAATGTTGAGGCATAAATGTGAATAAAATAATAATAAAAAGGGATTGTATGTCTTATGAATAAGGACTATCCTAACCATAAATATATAATCCCACATGATTGCTTCAAGTCCTGAACAACAAACATATAGTTGCAAAAGATGAATTTCTCATAAAAATTACAATAATTACAAACAACTTATTTCTCCACTATCCTCTTATTGTTCATCGAGCTTTTGCTTTAGCACTCTTAAGATTATAGAGATAATTGAATTTGTTAGAGCAAATTGCTTTATCTGATACCATGTACATTTAAATTGGTGATCAGTTCATCCAACAATCTAGCCTTGAATCTTGGTCAACAATTTCAAAGTCTATATATGTCCATGTGTATCATCTTTTCAAGAGAAAAAGGAAGATTTAAAGCATTCTCATGCATTCAATTGAGATTGGTTAAAGTTTTTATGGCCTTCCAACTAAAAATCAATCACAATATGGTGAGATTGGTCAAAGTTTTTCTTGAGACAACTATATTTTCAAATTTTGAAAACCAATCCAAACATAGAAGATCTGAAGCACTCCCACAAAATAATAATATTAATACAAAAACAAATCATGATTTTTTGTTTTAAAAAATTACTTGAAGAGTTTGTATGCTTCTAAAAGAAACAAAATATTTTAGTAATCAATCAAGGTCCATAATTCTAAATTCAAAAAATAAATAAATGGTAGTACCTGAGTTGTAAGAAAGGTCTCAACCTCCATCAATAGTTCATCGGGGAGCATTACTTTACTCCTACCAAGACCACCCTCCTTATTTCCCTCGAACTGACAAATCTCCATATATAAGAATGCTAGAATCAAACAAAATATCATTTAGGGTGGAGAACGAAGAGAATAAAGAAGTGAAGAATCACCAGTCATATTCTTCTTCTTCGATGCACCGAAGTATGTTCAGCTGTAAGAACCTGATCTGAAGCACCCTTAAGTAATAAAAATTTTATCAAATAGATTGTGTATAACAAATTATTTTTTTGAGAAGAGTGCATATAAAATTAAGTTTTTCTATTGCCTTCTATTGATGAAAATCATATAGCAGAATTAATAAAAAGATGTTACAAATAAGATAAAGTAAGGGTTATTTTTTTTAGTAAAAATAAAGTAACTTTTTAAAGTTTGAAAATGGAAACCGATGGCTATGCCTTCTGCTGCTTTGCGTCTGCTTCTTTATTTCATCAATAGACTTGATCTCTATTTCAAGCAATACAGCCTCAACATTGCAAGTAAAGGCTATGGATAGCTGGTTCAGTAGCACACTCTATTGTCTCTACATATTCGTAAATGTAATTATAGACATATAAATGTTCAAATTTTAGTATATTTATTAATGTTCTATGTATTAAACTTTCCCAACTAAACAACATAATAAAATCTAGTGATGTTTCAATATTTAATGGTTTGAAAGTATATTTACATTTTTGGTGTGCAAACACTACGCACTTGCACTCAATTAAATTCAACTTCAAATGCCTGACCTTCTGCAAAGAAAAATAGGATCCAGTAGCAAAGCCTCTACAATGGCACATTGTCCTTATTTAATGGCACTAATCTTGGCTTTGCATGCTAACCTACCATTCAACTAACCCATAAAAACAACTACAATACAGAACTCACAACCTAAATTCAATACCAAGGCTTAAAAAGATAAAACAGTTTTTTAATTTTTTTATTTTAAAGATCCAAATGTAATTCATAGGAATTGGCAAAAAAATTGATTTTTAAGGACCATGAGAAGTGCTTTAGCAGTGTTGAGAGATGTATCTAAATTAGAGAAAAGAAAGACAAAAGCAATCAAGTTTACAAATTCGTGCATATGGCACTCTTAAAATTCAATTTGACTTCAAAAATCAGTATTACTCAAACTAAAAGCCAATTGACAACAATTATTAAATTAAAACCAAAATTGAATAAAAGTTAAAATGAAAAAGACATGAACTTGTACAGAAGAGGCAGAAGGTTTGGGAAAAAAAAAACAAGGGGTTGAGTGGAGACAAAGAAGGCTGGCATTTTAGGTAGCCAAATAATTATTCAACCAAACAGATGATTAAGCTAAGCTAAATCGGATATGCTAAAAAAAACCTAAATTGCAAAATAAATCAGAACTTGAAAATAAAGCAAAACCTGTAGGATTGTTGTCAGACTTTGAGGGTTAGGAGACTCTTCAATACTATCTCCACTACGAAACCCATTCATATCCACAATTTTTTCTTACAAAACCTGTAGAATTTGATTTTATATTTATTCATAACCAATTTAAATGCGAGCAGAACGGTTAGTATTACCTAGATATAGTCTTCTCATTCTTCTTCTATTCATCCTTCAGAACCTTATCTTAGATCTGGTGTGGCGCCAACATATTTGAGTCACTGATCTCTTTCAAATTAGAACAAATTTCATTCCCCTTGTCTAATGCAGTGAAATTGGAATGAATTTTTTGCTTCCTAGATCTTCTAGTAACCTTTGTTAGACATGCTTTTGATTCTCTCATTTACTCTTTGCTATCTAGGCATATTGAAAAATTAATAGTAGATAACAGGAAAAAATACTCAATATCAAAGCATCATAAATTCAATGTTCAGCAAGCATTTGAAATAATATATAAATCCATTAAAAATACATTCTATTTGTAAATAATCTACATATCAATAATCATGATTTGTAAATGTGCAACACCCATACCTGCGCCCACTTGGACCATTAATTCTTATGCATGGATGCGGCCCATGCTCCTTCTCTCTCTCTCTCTCTCTCTCTCTCTCTCTCTCTCTCTCTCTCTCTCTCTCTCTCTCTCTCTCTGTGTGCAGGCCCAGCCCAAGCCTACGAAAGTTGTTGGCTTGAGTCCATGTTTACGATCGGCAAATACCTGTCGACCAATACCGTGAATGGCGTCCGAACGTATCGTTCGGTTAATGCCCGACAGTGCTTTTGGGGGCACCGCTGCCGAGCGTGTTTGCGGAAGTGGGAACCAAGTTCCAAGGCCATCCTCACCGCTTCCCGTAACCACCTAACCATCCACTTATGTTGAATGACACTGGACCGCTCGTTGCACTAACGGAATAGTAATCATGAATTCTCCACTAATTGGGGACTATAAATATGAGGAGTTTGGGAAGAAAAGGGGGGTTAGAAAAACCGAGGGAAAAAGAAGGTGGTGTAGGAAGAAAGCGAGGGGAGTAGAAGATGAACCAGGTAGTTAAGGAGAGAAAAGTGATCTCATTGAGTCTCCGTGCCGAGGACGACCCAATGTAGGAAATCCAAACCCATCCTACAAATTAGTTGTGAGTCCGAGTGAGCTCTAGCCCATTAGTCTCATTTCTGGTGCGCACAGTAAATAATCTACATATCAATAAGCATGAATATATATAAAACTGATTTAGGACCAAGCATCGTTCTAAGAAAATAACTCACTCAAAATAGATAAATGTGGATAGGAATTTCAAAGACATTTCCTAAAGACATCATCTCTCAATAAAGCTTAAATATGAAAATATAAAACCAATAGACAAACATGTGCCAAAAAATCAAATGTCATTCAAGATAATTAGTGTTAGACTTCTATAAGATTAACACAATGCAACATCTGTATCATAGAATTGAATAATACCAAAGATTGACACACATATAGCACATCAAAAAACACATATACACAGAGAAAAAACCAATAGATCATTTACTCAAAAAACTCAAAGGTCACATATGTAAAAGCACCAAAAGAAACACACCAAATTTATGTATAAAGCCGTGCCTATATAACTTTTAAATCATCCAAATGCAGCAATATTTAAAGCTTTTTTTTCCTGCTCTTAGTGGCTCCCATGCATCTTCCTTTTTTTTTTTGAATCTATTAATCATTAATCAGTTTGTAACCTAAAAATCACAATCAATACAAGTACATCTCATCAAGCACGAATAACGTATTTGTTAATGGGTAATACTTAGGTACAATACTTAGGTGCTGTTTTTTAGATTTTCTTCTTAAGATTCTGTCATGTGAATATTTTCTTATAGGATGGAAGTGTATGTTTTAATTAAGTAGGCACTTGGCTAAATCTTACAAGGGAAACTTAAGGAACAACACCTAAGATACTATACCTAAGTTTTTTCCTTTGTTAATGTTCTACTAATTAATTGAAAACAATCCAAAGTTTACTACCAACAACATAGGAGTTATAGTCATAACTAGAGATTGTAATAACTTCAATAAATATATGTATCTTTGCCTAAAAAAAGTTTGTAATTCCCACACATAAAGAAAAAAAAAATCCTGGTTATCCTAGACTTAGACTACAAAAAATTGAATTCCATACAAACCAAGAAAAGAAGACAAACTGTACTTCATCCAACAACGTTTTCTATTCAGCATTGCAATTAGCGGAGCTTTGATAGGGGGTAGGTTCTATGAGTTAGAGAACATTTTACTTTCAAATACACAAAACTCGACAATTAAAGTGAAATGATTAAACTTAAAGGATTACTAACAATTAAAACTCATGTAGGATTTCATTTGGTGGGTGTTTCTCCTGATTTCAACAGATGAGAGAGGAAAAGGGTTATGAGTTGAAATTCCTAAATTGACAACAAACCATAAATGAAGATAATATTAGGAAAAGAAATTAATATCTTTGCCTCTGCTTTAATGAAATTAGAGGCTATAGATTGTACAGAGAAAGAAATTGAAAGATTTAAATCCAAAAGAAGAATTCAAAACAAACCTATTACTAAAAATATTGAATAAAAATAGTCACATATTAGAGTTCTGAACCGGTTAGTTTTCTTATATTGAGAAACTTGTAATCATTGTTTTAATGAAAACCCCAAAAAAAAAAAAAAAATCAATTGTAGCAATATATAAAACATAACAAAAGCAAATATAATTTAATAGGCTTATTGTAAATTAAATTGAGAAAGAAAATTTTTGAGAGAAATCAAAAAATAAAATCAAAACCTAATGTAATCCAAATACCTAAATAAAAATCAATCCAACCAAATTTCTCATACCTAGATCTAAGAAAGAAGAAAAAAAAAAAATTTATCGATGGTAGTTCTAACAATGAAAAAAGGGTTAGGAATTGAAATTCCTAAATTGATAGAAAACCTAATCGAAGACAATAGGAAAAGTAATTAGTCATAGACTAATTGAGAAATATCTAGAGAGAATGATTTGATATGGGGGCTGGGTTGGAGATTGAAAATGTTGGCACCCATGGTTGAGCTTGGGTCTAGGTTTGAGAGAGGGGCACCCATGGTCGAGCTTGGGTTTGCGTTTAAGAGAGGTTTGTTTCAGAGTTTTATAATCCGGTTTAATTTTTTTTATTATAAAATATCGGGTTTACTTTTGGGGAAGAAAGAGAGGTTTTTTTTTTTTTTTTTTTTTTTTTTTTTTTTTTTAATTAGTTTATTAATTTTAATAAAAAGAAATAAATTAGATTTAAAAATTAAAAAAAAAAAAAAACTGATATGTAAAATTGTGGAAAGGTTAACCAAAAGTCAGAGATTTCGGTTATATATATATATATATATATATTTTAAAATCCAAGCGATATTTTTGTTGGTGTTTGCCCTCGATTGGGTTGGGGGATTGAATTGATTATAGAAACATGAGTTTAATTAGTCGATTTATTAGTGAACAAGGAATGATATTATCTAGATGGGTGAATAGATTAAACTTAAAATAACAACGATTAATTACTATTGCTCTCAAGGGAGGGCCCTAATTCGTAGAAAAAAAAAAACCCGCAACCCCTTGGGGTTATCCTGCACTTGGAAGAAGAAGTAGAAAAAGGAATAAATATAGTGATAATTTGATTCTTTGTAACGAGGATTCAACTTCCCCTGGGGGTAGGGTACTACACAAGGAAGTTGATCATGGATTATCAATATGCCTGGAATTGATTCTTCCTGGGTTGATGCTCAAGTAGTTAATGGGGACGGATTGTAAATTCGTTGGCAATATTTAGTTTAGGAGATAAAATCAATTACGCATAGATGAACCTTTAAAAACCCAATGATTAGTAGCAATTTCCTAAAATGAATAAAAACGCATATACACCACCCTAGAATCAAACACAATTCCAAAAAAAAAAAAATTCATGTTCACATCACTAAGGCTTCAAAAGTCAGATGGGGGTTGGCCAAAATTGAGGTTCGGAACTTAAGTATTGATTAATTGTTGATTGCTTCAAACCCATGTTTGTCTCACACTTCATTCTCTCTCCTTTTTTATTTTTATTTTTATTTTTTTATTTCTCTACTTTATATATAATTGTGTATAATCTAATTGGTAATTGTTATTGTTATTGTTATTATTATTGTTAGTGGTTTTTTTTGTTATTGTTGTTTTATTATTATTATTTATGTAGTATATCCTAATTTGTGTGGATCGTTGTTGTACAATTATTTTTACCTTTCTAGAAGGTTGTTTTCACAACCAAAAAAAAAGAAAAAAGAAAAAGAAAAAGAAAAGAAGAAGATGGGAGTGTCACACATGGCACATGTAGACATGAAGAATTTTTCAAATTTTTTTTTAAAAATTTCCAAACGACATTAAAAAAAAAAACCATATAATTTTACTTGCTGTTAAACTATTTCAACAAATATTTATGGAATATCAATTTCTTCTTATTCAAAGATTGTTTTTTTTTTTTATTGGGATTATTCTCAATCTCAATTTTCCTTCTAAAAAAATTTATGGAACTAAAAATTTACCAATACATGCATAAACAAAGGCTCTTGTGATGCTCTATGAGTTAGAGAACATTTTACTTTCAAATACAATATTTAACATTGAACATTATACTTTCAAATTTCAAAATCCAACAATTTCAATCCCCCTTACAAATAACATAGCATGTAAGAGGGAAAACAAAACTCGACAATTAAGTGAAATGATTAAGTTTAAAGGATTACTAATAATTAAAACTCATGTAGGATTTCATTTGGTGGGTGTTTCCCTTGATTTCAACAGATAAGAGAGGAAAAGGGTTATGAGTCAAAATTCCTAAATTGACAACAAACCATAAATAAAGAGAATATTAGGAAAATAAATTAATACCTCTGCCTCTGCTTTAATGAAATTAGAGGCTATAGATTGTAGAAAGATTCCACATCATCTTTCCAGAGAGAGAAATTGAAAGATTTAAATCTAAAAGATGAATTCAAAACAAACCCATTACTGAAAATACTGAATAAAAATAGTCACATATCTAAATTCTAAACAGGTTATTTTTATTTATTTATTTTATATTGAGAAACTTGTAATCAGTGTTTTAATGAAAACCCAAAAAAAAAAAAAAAAATTCAATTGTAGCAATATATAAAAAAAATTACAAAAGCAAATATAATTTAATAGGCTTATTGTAAATTAAATTGAGAAAGAACATTTTTGAGAGAAACCAAAAAATCAAATCAGAACCTAATGTAATCCAAGTACCTGAATAAAAATCAATCCAACCAAATTTCTCATACCCAAATCTAAGAAAGAAGGAAAGAAAAAAAAAAAACTTTATCAATGGTAGTTTTGACGATGAAAAAAGGGTTAGGAATTGAAATCCCTAAATTGACAGAAAACCTAATGGAAGACAATAGGAAAAGAGATTAGTCATAGAGGGGCGCCCATGGTCGAGCTTGGGTCTACATTTGAGAGAGGGGCACCCATGGTCATGCTTGGGTCTATGTTTGAGAGAGGTTTATTTCAGAGTTTTATGATCGGGTTTGCCTTTTTTTTTTTGGGATAAAATATTATCAAGTTTGCTTTTGGGGAAGAAAGAGAGGTTTTTTAATTAGTTTATTAATTTTAATAGAATGAAATAAATCAGATTTAAAAATAAAAAAATATGCTGATGAGTAAAATTGTGGAAAGGTTAACCAAAAGTCAGAGGCTTTGGTTACACACACACACACACACACACACGGGGATAAAATCAATTACGCATAGATGACACTTTAGAAACCCAATGATTGGTTGCAACTTCCTAAAATGAATAAAAATGCATATACACCACCCTAGAATCACACACAATTCCACCCAAAAAAAGAAAAAAAAAATCATGTTCACAACACTAAGGCTTCAAAAGTCGGATGGGGGTTGGCCAAAATCTAGGTTCGGAACTTAATTATTGTTTTATTGTTGAATGCCTCAAACCCATGTTTGTCTCACACCTTATTCTCTTTTTCTTTTTTTTCCTCTACTTTACATATAATTATTGATAAGGGTAAAATTGTGAATGTGAATACTCATGAATATAGTATCATGAAGCGACATTCAAAATAGACCCGTTGGCCTCACTTGTCATGAATGGCAGTCAAACAACTTTAGGATGTTTACAGCTTTAGGAAGACGGGGTTAGCTTGTCATAAATGGAAAGCTGATACTACTAAGCTGAAGGTAGTAAGCTGAAGAGTAAGCTGAAGATAGTAAGTTGAAGACAGTAAGCTGAAGACAGTAAGCATAAGAGGAAGCTGACGAGCACAAGCTGAAGAGGGTAAGCAAACCCTCGTTGGGATCCATTAGTAAGTGACAATGTTAGGGAGTCCACGAAGCTCACCGCATAGCCGATGAGTTGACCTTAGGCAATGAAGATGGGTAGTCGACGCTAATAAAGTTGAAGGGAGTAAGCGAAATTGATGACCCTAACGTGGTTTGTCTTAATCACCACGCATAAGTATATAAGGAAATGTCTTGTATTCCACGCTTAGTGTTAGTCTCCTACAAGGAAAGGATTCCACAATATATGCTTATAAGGATTCCTATAAGGAAAAGAGCCCAAGAAAGAGAACCTTCTACTACTATAAAAACCTTAATACCCTCACAAGCCAAGGTACGCATAATTGTCCCTGCTCTAGCACTTTAGAGTTATGAGAAGTTCTAACTTGACCTTCGAAGGGTATTTGGCCGGTACCACACCGGTACTCCTCTTAAGGTTTTTAGTTTTTGTGTTGTGCAGGTGCTGTTTTGAGTGTGTGAGAACCGTGTGGCTCACTGGTGATTTTTTCGGCATCATCAATTATATATAATCTAATTGGTAATTGTTATGGTTATTGTGATTATTATTGTTAGTGTTATTTTTGTTATTGTTGTTTTATTATTATACATGTAGTATATCCTAATTTGTGTGGATCGTTGTTGTACAATTATCTTTGTTGTACAATTACTTGTTGTACAATTTTGGAAAGAATATGGGGTAAAGTTTACAATTCTTGTTTCTGCCACCAATGGTTATTAATTATTATTTATATATTGCTAAACTTTCAAAGCCTAAAATTAAGAGAAAATAGCTCAACTTAATTAAATATTTTCTCCATGCCTTCTATGTTAGATATTGCAGAACTTTCCCAACTTAACCTTAGTTGAAGATTTTCTTCATTTTTCTCACTTAATTTTGTATGTATTAATTATTTCATTTATAAAGGTGAGTAAGTTTTTATAAATGTTTTAAGTTTATATGTATGTTATGTTAGTCTCGTATGATTGTTTTATAGGTTTCAAACAAATTGGGAATTGATACTTGGAGCCTCATATCTATCATGTCATCCAGTTAATATTAACGCTATGTTTTTTCAAAAACTCCTTATTGGCTATAGAAGAACATAAGGTCATTTTTATTTTTAAATTCATAATTCCATATTTAATGTGGTTTTTTGTGCTAAATAGAGGTTAATTACATTATACCTAGAAAGGAGAATTCGATAAATAAGAGAAATTTACTAGACGAATACTATGCATCAAAAAAGAGCAAAATATACATATTTTTCATTACATTGGTTGTTAATTTAATTGGTGTCTACTCTTAATATAAAGTTTCTATTTCTCAAATTTCCATGATATATTTTATCACAATATATATTTAATCATGCATTGATATATTTTTTTTTATTAAAATAAAAATTTATTATTTATTGTTATTGTTACTGTCATTGTTATTGTTGTAATTACAGATAAGCTCATAATAATAATAATAATAATAATAATAATAATAATAACCTTTTTGTGATGTTTAAACAAACTATGCATTCAAATCTTACCTTTATAGTTTTAAACTAATATTAATATCTTTCTTTGACACAAAAAAAAAACAAAAAAAAAAAAAATATATATATATATATATATATATATATATATATATATATATATGTGGGAGGGAGGAAAACCCAACCGAAGGCATTGGGCCCAAGGCCCTATCTACGGTCCACCATTTCCCGAAGAGATGAAAAAGCCTAGTTAGAGGCTCCGAGAGGAAGACGTCTGGTGAAGGGTACGGCCATGATCCGAGGACGTGTTCACCAATCCGAAGAGTCCCATACCCTCGTATCCGAAGACCCTTCGTCTGATGTTCAACCTTTTGCAGCCCGAGTGACCCTCTCGGCAGACGTGGCGACAGAATGAGCCTCAGACGCGAACGAGTAACTGGATCGGAGAAATATCTAAGAGAGATCTCAACCACCGCATTAAATGCACTGCACCTACTTCTCTGGCCGCATTAATGTGGAAGAGACCCCTGAACAGTATCAGCCCAGCTACCACCATTCACACAAGACTAGGGAACACCTTTGATGGGACAGGTACTCAAGTGGATGTCTGGATGATGAACAAGTGGACGATCAAGATAAAGTGAGGGGGTACTATATAAGTAGGCAAGCCTCCTGATAGTGGGAAGGGGGGGAAAATCAGAAAGAGGAAAGAGTGTATTATTTTACTGTAACTCTAAGAATTGTAACCGAAGTTCATCAATGAAAAATACCTCTTCGGACGAGACACTTACATCCGTCCGAGCACACATTAATTCAAAATTCCCTCACTAGCGTGGCTGTTGAACACTGTTATTTTCATTATTCGCCTAGCTCTTTCACCCACTCTCTACAAATTTATTGTTTTGGGTTCAGTGGGCTCCAAATCCACCCCCTCCTGGGCTTGGGCCGCAAAATCTGACCTTACAATTGGCACCGTCTGTAGGAAGAGCTCGTGCAAGAGTGAAAACAACAGTTGATAATGGCAGGACTAGGCGAGCAACAGGCAGAATCCATAGCATCCCAACACGTGGACCATTTTGTTAACTTGGAAAGGAAGCAAAATCGTGAGGGCAGTGTGCACACTGTGCATCTTAGCCAGAGCCAATCACAGGGCGGGAGCCACATGGCCCATGCAAGGGAGAACCGTGACTTGCAACTGGAGGTGGAAAAACTAAAGAGGGAGTTACGCTACGCGAAGAGGAAACGGGCTTCCTCGTACTCGGAGGATGATCTTGATGATGAACAGGACATCTCTTACCAACGCAAATCCAAGACACCAGCCAGCGAGTCCTACACCTGCGAGGAGGAGTCTTATCGCAAGCGGCCACGTAGGAGCCCGTCACGTGGAGACGTGGAGAACGATGCCATGAACAGGGCTCTGAATCAAATATCTAAATCACCCTTCACACGCAGGATTGAGGGGGCCAGACTGCCTCGGCGTTTTAACCAACCCACTTTCACCATCTACAACGGTAAAACTGACCCCGTGGAGCATGTGAGCCATTTTAACCAGAGGATGGCTGTCTACTCCAGAGACGAGACTCTTATGTGCAAGGTCTTCCCCTCCAGTCTGGGGCCTGTTGCCATGAGGTGGTTTGATGGTTTGAAGGCAGGATCCATCAACTCCTTCAAAGAGCTTACTCAAGCATTCGGCTCCCGTTTTGTCACGTGCCGAAGGGTGGCCAGGCCCTTTTCTTCGTTGTTATCACTGTCCATGCAGAAGGGTGAGTCATTGAAGGCATATTCAGACAGATACTGGGAGATGTTCAACGAGGTGGAAGGCAACAATGATGCAATGGCTCTCAACACATTCAAGCTCGGCCTCCACGCTGACCATGGTTTGAGGGCATCTCTATCTGGCAAACCAGTCACGAACGTACGCCAGTTGATGGACCGTATAGAGAAGTATAAGAGGGTTGAAGAAGATCGGCAGCAGGGCAAGGGAAAGGACAAGATAGTCTCTCAGGATAGGAGGGATTCGCGGTCGGACCGTTATAATTACAGCAAACCAAGGAGGGACTTTGCCGGGCAATCAGGATCGACGAATCCTCAAGCGGTCAATACCGTGTTCAAGGAGCCAGTGCATCAGGTCTTGGAAAAAATCAAGAATGAATCGTTCTTTAGGTGGCCGAACAGGATGGTAGGAAACCCCGAGAGACGCAACCACAATCTATACTGCCAGTACCATCAGGACCATGGGCACACCATGGAAGACTGCAGGAGCCTGTGGGATCACTTGGACCAGCTGGTTCGCGACGGTAAACTGAAACACCTCTTGCACCCCTCCAGCGGCCGAGGGCAGGCGGGTTCAGGGCCGCACGGAGTTGATCCCTCAAAGCCACCGCTAGGCACCATAAACGTCGTCCTCGCCGCGCCAGGGAGAACAGGGTCCTGGCCATTGAAAGTCATGTCGGTGGGCCGACCATCAGCTGGGGAGCCATGCTGAGGGCCGAAGAAAGCGGAGTCTGTTGCCCCATTTATTATGGGATTTTCGGATGAAGACAAGATCGGCACCATCCAACCCCACGATGATGCACTAGTCATCACCCTCAGGATAGGGGGGTACGATGTAAAGAGGGTAATGGTGGACCAGGGCAGTGCTGTGGAAATAATGTACCCGGACCTCTACAAGGGGCTAGGCCTGAAGCCCTAAGACCTGACGCCATACGATTCTCCCCTCTTGAGCTTTGAAGGATGCCCTGTCATCCCAAAAGGCCAGATACGCTTATCGGTGCAGACTGGTTCCGAGGTGGTAGAGTTGGACTTTATAGTTGTGGACGCATATTCGCCCTACACGGCACTCGTGGGCAGACCTTGGATTCATGCGCTTGGGGCCGTTCCTTCCACTTTGCACCAGAAGGTAAAATATCCATCAGAAGGACAGATACATGAGATCCGAGGGGACCAGACCGTCGCCCGACGATGCTTGGTGGCTGCCATCCAGCACGAGGGCCCGGCCGAGTCCGCGGACGTGACGGGGGGAAATTTATAGCAATTACAGTCTCGAGGAGTTCCCTCCGAAGAACCAGATAAAGACACTCGATGTGAGGAGCTGACCAGAGTGGTCATTGGAGACGATCCTGATAGGTTCTTCCAAGTCGGATCTCAGCTGCCTCTTCAAGAGAAGGAGGAGCTGATAGAGTTCCTCAAGAAAAATCTCGATGTGTTTGCCTGGAGTGCGTATGAAGCCCCCGGGGTGGACCCGAAGTTTATATGCCATCACTTGAAGGTGAATCCACTAATCACTCCCAAGAAGTAGCCTATTCGGCGCCCATCCAAGGAACATGCTGATGCAGTGAGAGACGAGGTAGCGAAACTCAAACAAGCTGGGGCTATTAAAGAAGTTTTTTATCCCGAGTGGCTCGCAAACACCGTGGTGGTGAAGAAGAAGAGCGGGAAGTGGCGAGTATGCGTAGATTTCACGGATTTGAATAGGGCATGCCCTAAAGATCCGTTTCCTATGCCGAAGATTGATCAGTTGGTGGATGCCACTGTCGACCACCCTCGGATGAGCTTCCTGGACGCCTTCCAAGGCTACCACCAGATACCATTAGCCCTGGAGGACCAGAAGAAAACTGCTTTTGTCACCCCTATTGGCAACTACCACTATAAAGTGATGTCGTTCGGCCTGAAGAACGCGGGAGCCACCTACCAGAGGATGATGACCAGGATGTTCGAGCCATGGCTGGGAAAAAATATCAAGGTTTACATAGACGACATGGTGGTGAAAAGCAAGGTTATAGCTGAGCATATAAGAGACCTTAAAATTACTTTTGAGATCCTACGAAGGCACAAGCTACGTTTAAATGCTTCTAAGTGCTCGTTTGGGGTAGGGTCTGGCAAGTTTTTAGGATACATGGTCACCCACAGGGGAATCGAAGTCAACCCCGACCAAATAAAGGCAATCAACGATCTACGTGCTCCTCGGAATCCCAAGGAGGTCCAGAAACTGACCGGAATGACCGCGGCCCTCAATCGGTTCATCTCCAGGTCGGCAGACAGGTGCCGCCCTTTTTTCTCTCTGCTCAACAAATGGAAGGGATTCGAGTGGACTGAGGAGTGTGCCCTGGCATTCCAACAACTCAAGGATTATCTGGCTCGGCCACCCATCTTGTCCAGCCCTGAGCCTGATGAGGTGTTGTTCGCCTACATCGCTGTAGCCCCCTATGCAATGAGCCTAGTGCTAATACGATCGGACTCTGGTGTGCAGAGGCCTGTTTATTACGTAAGCAAGTCGCTGCATGAAGCTGAGGTCCGTTACTTGCCTCTGGAGAAAGCTATCCTAGCAGTGGTGCTCGGCACGCAGAAGCTACCTCACTACTTCCAAGCCCACACGGTCATCGTTCTAACACAACTCCCACTCAAGGTGGTACTTCGAAGCGCTGATTACACTGATCAGATTGCTAAGTGGGGCACAATCTTAGGGGCTTTTGACATAAGGTATATGCCCCGTACTTCGGTTAAGGGACAGGTCCTTGCGGATTTGGTGACTGAGTTCACGGAGCCCTAAGCGGAAGAAGTAGAACCCCCATCAGGCATGGATGAAAAATCGGTTGGCATGATCTCCCAACAGAATCCCTCCCGTTAGGAAGTGTACGTCGACGGAGCGGCAAATCAGAGAGGTTCCGGAGTTGGGTTAGTACTGATATCCCCTGAGAAAATCATTATCGAGAAATCGCTAAGGCTAGACTTCTCGGCAACGAATAATGAGGCGGAATATGAGGCCCTACTGATGGGAATGACTATGGTTCGTAAAATGGGTGGAAAGTCTATGGAGTTGTTCTCGGACTCAAGACTGGTAGTAGGTCAGGTACAAGGCGAGTTTGAGGCAAAGGACGAAAGGATGCAGGGGTATTTGAGCCGTGTTAAACGCCTCCAATCAGAGTTTGATTTTTTCAAATTGCTGCATATCCCAAGAAGTGGCAACTCACACGCTGACTCTTTGGCCACGCTTGCCACCTCTTCGGCACAGGACATGCCGAGGATCATCCTCGTCGAGGACTTGCTCAGGCCTACAGAATCAAAATCAGAGGCAGTCCAGGTCTACCAGGTCAGGGAAGGGCCGTGCTGGATGGACCCCTTAATCAAATTCCTCAAAGAAGATATATTGCCTGAAGGGAAGGATGAAGCTGATAAAGTTCGGAGGAAGGCGACAAAGTTCTGGTTATCCGAGGACCGGAGACTGTACAAACGCTCCTATTCGGGACCATATTTGTTATGCGTACACCCCGAGGCGACTGAGATATTGTTGGAAGAGCTGCACGAGGGAATCTGTGGGAGCCACACTGGGGGTAGGTCTCTGGCTCACAGAGCTCTCACCCAAGGCTATTGGTGGCCCAACATGCAAAAGGAGGCACATGAATACGTCCAAAAGTGCGATCAGTGTCAGCGCTTCGCCCCAAACATTCACCAGCCGGGGGGAAACCTTAATCCGTTATCGAGCCCATGGCCCTTCGCCCAGTGGGGCTTGGATATTGTGGGACCCTTCCCCAAAGCTGCAGGAAACAAGAAGTACATCCTGGTCGGAACAGACTATTTTACCAAATGGGTCGAAGCCGAACCACTGGCCAATATCAGAGACGTTGATGTGCAAAAGTTCGTGTGGAAGAATATTGTCACTCGGTTTGGAATTCCTCACACTCTCATCTCAGACAATGGCTTGCAGTTTGATAGCAGGGCATTCAAGAACTACTGCAGTGGGCTAGGAATTACGAACAGGTACTCCACTCCAGCCTATCCCCAGGGCAACGGACAAGCGGAAGCCGTCAACAAAGTCATACTGAATGGCTTAAAGAAGAGGTTAGATGATGCAAAGGGCAGATGGGTAGACGAGCTGCCGCACGTACTTTGGGCTTACAGGACTACGCCTCGTAGGTCTACCGGGGAGACCCCCTTTTCAATGACCTATGGAGCCGAAGCTGTCATCCCTCTGGAAACCGGGTTCTCAACGATAAAAACTAGCACATTCAATCCAGCCGACAACGATGAACAATTGCGGAAGAGCTTAGACTTGATTGGGGAAAAGAGGGAGAATGCAATGGTTCGGCTGGCACACTATCAGCAGAAACTCAAGCAAGACTATGACGCTAACGTAAAGCCAAGACCCCTGGAACCCGGTGATCTAGTGCTGAGGAAAGTTGTGGGCACAGCAAAGAACCCAGCTTGGGGAAAACTGGGACCCAATTGGGAAGGATCGTACCGCATCACCTCTGGAGCAGGCATCGGGGCATATTTCCTGGAAGACCTAGATGGTCACGTAATACCACGTCCGTGGAATGTAAATAACCTGAAGAAGTACTTTTATTAATCAAGCCCTTTTCGTCGGCCAACGTGTCAACTCACTGCGTCAACCAAGTGTTTAAACTTAAACCCAGTCATGCCTGTAGTCCTCGGACCAGATGACTTGGGTTAGTTAGCACTCAATTATGGTTCTACAGTGTTTAAACTTAAACCCAGTCATGCCTGTAGTCCTCGGACCAGATGATTTGGGTTAGTTAGCACTCAATTATTGTTCTACAGTGTTTAAACTTAAACCCAGTCATGCCTGTAGTCCTCGGATCAGATGATTTGGGTTAGTTAGCACTCAATTATGGTTCTACGGTGTTTAAACTTAAACCCAGTCATGCCTGTAGTCCTCGGACCAGATAATTTGGGTTAGTTAGCACTTAATTACGGTTCTATAGTAGTCATACTTAAATCCGGTCATGCCTGCAGCCCTCGAACCAGATGACTGGGATTAGTTAACACGAATACATCATTATGCAGGATATCCCCGATCACGCCTAGATTAATTCTTATTTATAAATGCCTTAGTGTTTAATTTAAAACCGAGGGACAATAACCCATGTTTAAACAACTGGACACGCGAAGCCCGTATAAGTACTCATCGATACCTCTTATTCGGCTTATCCTATTCAATACTAGTTGCGATCACTATGGCACCAGTCAAATTACTTGCGTTATGTCATAATCCTAGATGTGCGCGTGACAATAATAAGTTACAGAGCGTGTATAAAAAAAATAAGCGCCGAGGAGAAATAGAGAACCATTCCATTTAAAAAAAAAAAGAGAAAGGAGTCTACATGTAAAAAAAAAATATATATATATATACATATAATAATAAATAAAATAGCCTACGCATCTACTCTTTTGCCAGAGGAAGCCCAGGATCAGCAACGTGGCCTTGGGCCTCAGCAGGAATCTTTTCTTTGCCTGAACCTTCTTGTTTATCTTTGGCCGGCTCAGCTGATTTGCCCATGTCGTCCGGTTCTTGGGGGGTCTCTAGAGTCTGAGGAGCAGGAGGATCTGCTTCCGGGAGCTCTCGAATCTCAGGATGATAGTATACGCTCCCAGGCAACCTCAGCTCTGAGTCGTCCGGAATTCCAGCAGCATCCAGGGCTTTGCCCCAACTTATGAGGCAGTAGTCTCGGCTGACCGAGGCGAATTGCTCCACAAGTTGGGATGTAGTTGTCTCTACCCCCATCTGGTACGCCGCCTTCCTTTCTGCCTCAATTGCCTCCTTGGCCAGCCTGGCATTTTGGTCGGCCACCTGGGCAGTCGCCTTGGCCTTCTGCAACTCAGCTTTGAGACCCTTCACCAGCTCCCTCTCGGTTGCTAAGTTGATCTCGGACATGCGTAATTGGCTGCGTTGTTCCTCGGCCTGCTTCTCTGCATTCTTAAGGCCGGCATCGAGGCTTCGCTTTTCAGAGAGCGCCCCTTTTAGCTCCTCAGACATCCGAGCATACTCCTCCTTCAGCTGGCCGAGAGATGCCTCCGCCTCGTGCTGGGATTGGGATGCCGCTCGGGCTTTAAGCGACGACTCCTCGTTCA
The DNA here is from genome assembly GCA_030445155.1 of Quercus variabilis. Classification (NCBI taxonomy): domain Eukaryota; kingdom Viridiplantae; phylum Streptophyta; class Magnoliopsida; order Fagales; family Fagaceae; genus Quercus; species Quercus variabilis. The sequence goes on from CP129447.1 coordinate 8,641,544, forward strand.
ACCCCTCGGCCACATAAACCTGCTGGGTGAGCTGCATGACAACATCTCTAGCATCAGGCTAAGAAGGAATAAAGGCGATTAAACGTAAAACCCCGACCTGGAAGGGGTGCACTTACCATGGCCAAATCCCTTTTAAGGGACATGAATAGCTCCTTCTGGGTGAAGCGCCTGAAGGAAGCCATGTCGTGTGGGAGAAGAAGTGGCTGCTGCAGGGCCTCGGCGACATAGCCTACCCTTCCTCCATCGTAATTCCTGAGGGAGGTATCCCACAGGATCGGGCCGCCGTCTAACTCCAATTTTGGAGACCAGACTCGAGGTCCCACTCCTCGGCGCACATCTGCACCTACGGGCTCCTCTCGGCTTTCGATAGAGGGGGCCCTGTGTGACCGGCTATCCTTTGCCACCTTTTGCTGCTTAACCCCCTTGGCCGGCGGCACCTGTTTGCCCCCAACCTCATTGTGGGGTCTCTTCTTCTAAAGGTTCGGCATTGTTTTTAAATTTGGGTCAGGGACCTGGGTAGGCGCAGGAGGAAGTGTCACCACTGCTGTGGAGGTCCCAGCACCTTTCGGCTCGGGTTGTTGGCCTCTGCCCTTCATCAGAAGCCTCAGATCCATATCCTCTTCGTCCGAGGAATCCTCTAAATGAGCGGCTAACAAATTGAGACGGGCGCCTGGCCGCTCGTAAATTTCTTCCTCGGCGTCAGAGACCTCTACCACCTGCTGCACTCCTGAAGCTTCTCCCTCGAACCGAAATCCGTCTATTTGCTCTTCTAGGGAGGAAGTTGAAGAGCCGACCCCCTCACCTTCAATCTCTTGTCCGGGGAGAGCTTGTTGGAAGGGTTGAACAATGGGAGGCACGTTCCGAGGATCTAGGCGGGGTACAGGTTTAAGATCGTATGGCGCCAAGAACCCCGTCCGACTAACGTCAATTCGGGCTAGGCGATGATCTCCCTGAACGATTGCGTTGCCAACCGGTTGGAAACCTTTCGGCTTCCCCGTATACCCGAGAATGAGGGGAGCAGATCGTAATTGCCCGTCCTCGCTCACGAAGATTTCTGACCTCAAAAGGTAGTTGAGGGCGGCAACGTTCGTTAAGCTGAGCCGAGGAGAAACGTGCCTCTTATCTGTTGCAAGGCAGTAAAAAAAAGGGGCGTTAGAAGCTCAAAAGCAGAGACAGGCGGAATCAAAAACCGTTGAAAAACGAGGACCCCAAGTCTACAGTTAGTGCCTAAATCTAACATGTCCCACCTGGCTCCCCACGCCTGGTCGGGCAACCATTACCGTCATGCTAGGCGCCTGAAATAATGACGTAGTCGTCTTTCATCCCTTTGTTGGATTTGGGAAGGCAGGAAATGAGCCTGACAACATCCGACCGGGATTTTAAATAGTACCCAGCGTCTTGCTGACTGTGGCATTCGTACATATGCACCACATCTAGCCAGGTGAGGCCCAACCCCATGTGGCGCTTAAGGTCCTCAATTGCTCCTAGGATCCTAAACATATTGGGCGCGCATTGCCAGGGAGTGAGCCTATGGTTCCGGAGGTAGTTAGTGGTGATGGGACCCATGGGAATGGTCATTCCTCCTTCTTTGAAGGCGATGAGGGGGATCACCACCTCTCCCGTCTCCCGGTCTGTTAGTATCTTTTCCGGGGAGCAGTACCTCACACCCACGCTGGGGGGTATGCGATATGTGGCCCTAAACGCCTCTATTTGTTCAGGGCTATCCACCATGTACTCGAGCTTTCCCATAATGCTTAAAAGAAATAGTTGGCCGAAGAGAGAACTAAATGAGTGGGTATACGATGACTCACCGGGGACAAATCTGAGAAAGGATTTCAGGCTCGTAGGAGGGTTCGTGATGATTCTGGGGAGGCTTGAAAGCAACGACTGAAGGATTTGTGCGGAGCGGTGCGTCTGTTCTTGCTGGAGCGTCTGATGGTTTGCAAAAGTGAGGAGGAGATAACCTCCTCTGAGGCTTTATACGGGGTCAAGCGAAGGGTCAGGGGCACTCCCGCCCAAATTCCAAGGAAAAGACCACAACCGTCGGATCAATCGCTTGCCGTTGGATGCGAAAGACAAGGCGCCACCTGGTGCAATTAATGCAGCGGCTTGGGAATGTGGAAACCGCAACGGCATTAATGAAGCGTCTATCCCAAGGCCCCCCACACACGTGCCAGCTTGAATTGGCCTGCGCTCAAGCTCTTTGTTCTGTGGCAGGTTAAAATCATACTTTTTCCCTTCGGATGTGAGGGAAAAACTACAATTTTGAGGGGCTATTGTGGGGGAGGAAAACCCAACCGAAGGCATTGGGCCCAAGGCCCTATCTACAGCCCACCATTTCCCGAAGAGATGAAAAAGCCTAGTTAGAGGCTTCGAGAGGAAGACGTCTGGTGAAGGGTACGGCCATGGTCCGAGGACGTGTTCACCAATCCGAAGAGTTCCATACCCTCGTATCCGAAGACCCTTGGTCTGACGTTCAACCTTTTGCAGCCCGAGTGACCCTCTCGGCAGACGTGGCGACAGAATGAGCCTCAGACGCGAACGAGTAACTGGATCGGAGAAATATCTAAGAGAGATCTCAACCACCGCATTAAATGCACTGCACCTACTTCTCTGGCCGCATTAATGTGAAAAAGACCCCTGAACAGTATCAGCCCAGCTACCACCATTCACACAAGACTAGGGAACACCTTTGATGGGACAGGCACTCAAGTGGATGTCTGGATGATGAACAAGTGGACGATCAAGATAAAGTGAGGGGGTACTATATAAGTAGGCAAGCCTCCTGATAGTGGGAAGGGGGGGAAAATCAGAAAGAGGAAAGAGTGTATTATTTTACTGTAGCTCTAAGAATTGTAACCGAAGTTCATCAATGAAAAATACCTCTTCGGACGAGACACTTACATCCGTCCGAGCACACATTAATTCAAAATTCCCTCACTAGCGTGGCTGTTGAACACTGTTATTTTCATTATTCGCCTAGCTCTTTCACCCACTCTCTACAAATTTATTGTTTTGGGTTCAGTGGGCTCCAAATCCACCCCCTCCTGGGCTTGGGCCGCAAAATCTGACCTTACAATATATATATAAATTTTAGGCTAAGCAAATAGTTACTTAGTCTCAATATGCTCTTTAATGTAATACTTTTTTTATTTTCTTTTCAATTTTAATGTCATCCTTGTTACATGCTTGTGCTTGGTAATATCATTTTAATGTTACCTTTTTTAGAATTTTGTTCAAGTGATTCATTTGGATTGAACAAAATGGAAGAGGTTCAAAACTAAACGATAAGATAGGGAGCTTTTGTGCCTTTCTCACAATAAATAAAAAGAGTTGCATTACTTATGTTTGATAGATTGTAATAGGTACTGCAATGTAATAATTATTTCTATAATTTAATTATTCAGTAGTTTTGTTATATTTTTATTACATGAAATAGTCATTCCTTATGAATAGCTATTTTTTAAAATGAGGAATAACTATTCATTTCTAAAAGAGTTGTAATAACTATTTCTTAGTAGTTGTATTACTTTTTAAAATTAATAAATTTCCAAATAAACAAACTTTTCATATGCACATAGCAATTATGAAAATAAAAAATCATAAAAAAATAACTAATCTCTCTTTCAATTTTTTTTTTAAATTATTATTATTTTTTTAGGAAATACAATTATATGAGTAAAATATCTCTCTCTCTCTTTCTCTCTCTCTCTCTTAAGGTCCATCTAAAAGGCGACTGCACCTAGGGGTGGCAATTCGTGTTCGAGTGTCTGGTTTATGTCGTGTCAACTCATGAATATCTGACTATATAGGTCAATACTAACCCGACATGTTTATTAAACGGGTCAAATTTCCCCAACCCTAACATGACTTATTTATTAAACAGGCCAGTCATGTTGACCTACTTATAGATTTTATCAAAATGAAAAAAAATTATGGAAAAACAAACATATTGTTGGGCTTCTTGTCACTTTTGGTTCAAGATGTCATTAATTTTTTTAGGTTCTAACATTAACATCTTCAATGACATCTTAGTTATATATTATTGGGCTTCTTGTAACTTTGGACAAAATATTCTCCTTCTTGATTAACTTGCCTATCGCAATGGTGCTAGTAGTCTATTCACTTTCTCAAAATTTCCTCTCAAAAATCTTTTGAGATAGCATCTAATTTTATTTTGAGTAAGATAGGACATTGAAAGATAAGCCATACTTTAAATTTGTCCCTTGTCACCATTATATTTGTATAGGACACATAACAACAATAGTAGAGCCTTAATCCCAAAATTTGGGGTCGGTTATGGATACTTGATAGAGTGGCAAAATTTGGTAAATAGTATGATTTTAGGAAATATTTTGGTGAATAGCATGCGTGTGAAAGTATTTAGTTAGTTAGACTAATTTTGGAACTCGAGTTTAGCAAACTCAAGTTCCACCTCAAAAATCAATTTTGCTACTCGAGGTCCGACCAACATAAATCTGACGTGGAATTAAAAAAAAAAAAAAAACAACATGGAACTCAAGTTTGCCAACCTCGAGTTCCAGTTGGGTAATTTTTTTACCCACTTGGAAATCGAGTCTAGCAAACTCGAGTTCTAGGCAAGTGAAATTTTTTAAAAATTGGAACTCGAGTTTGCTAAACTTGAGCTCCAGTTAAATTTTTCTAACCAATCCAACTATCTCAGCTTTCCATAACTCAAATATATCACAAATCCCAGCTCTCTCCAACGCTATTTTTTTTTTTTACTTCAAATGCAACTTTCATTCTCTGCCACGCCCAAGCTCTCTTTTTTTTTTTTTTTTTTTTTTTTTTTTTTTTTTTTTCACTTCAAAGCAAACTTTTATTGATCTCTACAAAATTAAAAGCTTCATTCTTCTTCAACCACTAGGTAAATATCTAAACCTTTTTCAAAGTTTTTTTGGTTAGACCTAGTGAATTAAATTTTCATTTGTAGATATATATTTTTCACATACCACTTTTGTAGTGTTTATGAGTAATTAGTTCTTTGTAATGTGGTGTTTATTTATTTATTTATTTTTTATTTTTTTATGTATTTGTAATTGGTTGTTATTTGTTCTTTGTAATGGGTTGTTCTTTGCAATGTGTAATGAGTTTTTTTTTTTTTTTGGGTGAAAAGGGTTGTTATTTGTAATGTGTTTAACATGTTATTATTTGCAATGAGTTGTTATTTGTAATGGGTTTGTTATTTGTAATAGATTTTAATTTTTAAAGGTTAGTGACCATATAAAAAATTGCTTGAGAATAAAAATTCAAATATTTCTATTTGCTTGGAGAGAGTATTTTATATGTGCTTGGTTAATCATACAAAATTTGCTTGGAAATTTCAAAAATATTATATCCAATGTTATACTTGGTGGACCATACAATGTTATTTTTACTTGGCAGACCATACAATGCTATATTTTCTATTTTCTATTTGCTTGGAGATAATAAAATTTCAATTGTTTATAATTGTTTAAAATTTCAATGTTATCTTTATATTTGCTTGGAGATAATATTTTATAGTTCATACCGGATAAAAGTGTTATACTTGTCACTAACTTTTAGTAAACTCATTTGACTTTGAATAGGTTTGTAATGGGTTCAATTGATTTATATCTATATTATGGTGGGGAGCCCCATAGTGATGTAATTCATGAAGTGATGTATTAAGGGCCTGGTAAAATGTTAGAGATTATTCAGCTAAAAAAACGACAGGAGATCAATTTGAAGAAGTTGAAAAAGAAAATTATGAAAGAGCTGGATTTGGATTGTCAGTCCCATGACATAAAAATTATATATCGTTCTCCTCTTGCAGTTTTCAGTGACCGCATTGTCTTCACACCTATTGAAATAAAAGGAGACAAGCATGTTATGGTTCAATTGATGAGCCCCACAGCATGTTATGGTTCAAAGGAGACAAACTCATTTGACTTTGAATAGGTTTGTAATGGGTTCAATTGATTTATATCTATATTATGGTGGGGAGCCCCACAGTGATGTAATTCATGAAGTGATGTATTAAGGGCCTGGTAAAAGGTTAGAGATTATTCAGCTAAAAAAACGACGGGAGATCAATTTGAAGAAGTTGAAAAAGAAAATTATGAAAGAGCTGGATTTGGATTGTCAGTCCCATGACATAAAAATTATATATCGTTCTCCTCTTGCAGTTTTCAGTGACCGCATTGTCTTCACACCTATTGAAATAAAAGGAGACAAGCATGTTAAGCTTATGTTTGATAGGATAAACTCAATGCCTCAGTTAAAAGCTACTGAGTTATATATAAGTGTGGAACCTCGTATAGAACTTGGCAGTGAAGATGTGCAACAAACAATTTTGGAGGGTGGTGGAGGGGAAAAATTATAATCATTACAAGCAGATGGTCATTCGACTCTTACCCAATGCACCACAGTTGGGGGTTATACACTACCATGTCATGATACACCAACTCCAATGGATGTTTTTGAATCTAGTTATCAACAAGAATATATACAATCTCAAGGGGGGGAAGACGAATGCAATGTTGATCATGGTAGAGATGCGCATAAAGAGATGATTGGAAGAGACGACTTCCACAAGTATGTTGATCACTATGAAAATGTTGACAATGTTCATAATGATGTTGTGGATGATCATGATGATGATGCTATGGTAGGTTTCATGATGATATAGGCGATCATATGGGTGTGCAAAATGTTACGAATAGAGTCCCTACCTATGAATACACTTTTACATTAGTGTTTATAGAACAAAATCTTGGAATTACAAATCTTAAGGGAAAAATTGGCCTTTGCCCTTTTTAAAAAAACAATACAGCATTTTGCCCTCTTTCTCAAACTAATTAGAAAAATGCTCCTTTTTTGAAAATCGATTTTCTCAAAATCAAGTTAAGCCTTATAGTGGCGTTTTTAAGGAGTCTATAGTGACATTTTAAGGACCTATAGTAGTGTTTTGTAACTCGATCTCTATGAAGTCAAGTTATAGGTAAAAAAAAGAAAAAAAATTGCATGTAACTCGATTTCATGGAGATTGAGTTACAAAATGCCATTATAGGTCCTTAAAACGTCACTGTAGGCTCCTTAAAAATGCTGCTATAAAACCCCAAATTTTTTTTTTATAACTCGATTTTAAGAAAATCGAATTTAAAAAAATGGGCATTTCTCTAATTAGTTTAGAAAATTGGGCAAAATGATAGATTTTTTTTTTTTTTTTTTTGAAAGGGGCATTTGCCCATTTTGGAGATATATGGCTAGATTTTTCTTTTGAAAGGGGCATTTGCCCATTTTGCCCACTGTTTTCATTGGGCTGTATATATATTAAATCCTTTGGGGTCAATGATATTAAATCCATGGCGTGTGGTGTTGAGTTCCATTTCCCCCCGTCCCCTCTGTTGTTGTGAGTATTAAAAAAAAAAGATTATATTAAATCCATCGTTTTCATTGGGCTGTATATATATTAAATCCTTTGGGGTCAATGATATTAAATCCATGGCGTGTGGTGTTGAGTTCCATTTCCCCCCGTCCCCTCTCTTGTTGTGAGTATTAAAAAAAAAAAATTATATTAAATCCATCGTTTTCATTGGGCTGTATATATATTAAATCCATGGCGTGTGGTGTTGAGTTCCATTTCCCCCTCCCCTCTGTTGTTGCGAGTAAAAAAAAAAAAAAAACCATGAACAGTCTTATTAGATTGCCCACTGTGTGTCCATGGTTTTAAATCCAAAGCTTGCCAAACTGTGTATTCTAGAACAAAGGATATATATACATATATTTATAAAGTCAATGATTTGCCCTCCGTTTTCATTGGGCTGCATATATATATATATATATTATATCCTTTGGGGTCAATGACATTAAATCCATGAACAGAGTCTTATTAGATTGCCCACTGTGTGTCCATGGTATTAAATCCAAAGCTTGCCACACCGTGTATTCTAGAACAAAGGTTATATATATAAGTGTTATTCATGTAAAGATTCGATTGTAATACTCTTAAGTTATGGTACTTTTGTATTTAATTTTGGTTACCCGTTGAAATTGAGGACCTTGGGTCTAAAAAAAAGGATTATATATATTAAATTATTTCCTAAAAGTGAGTTCATTGGGTTGCCTACAGGTTTCATTCGAATAGACTTCATGATTATAACATTTAATCCTAAAGGTGGCCCTGTATCCTTACGTTTTCAATGGGAATATTAATCTAAGGTCCAGAGTATTTTGGCTACTGCTTCTCTAATGGTAATACGAGATTTGACCCAATGCAGGGAAACATTACTGTTTAGAATATCATTGGTTAAAGAAACTTTATTTTAGTGTTAAAAGTTAATTCAGCTAAGTATAACCCTAGTGAGTCCATTTGTATAGTTCGATAAGCTTTATATTTTGCGAATGATATTAAGTAATTACCATGGTTGATTATAGGTCCTATTTAAGCATTTTGTTTATCCTGTACCAGGCATATATGCCAGGTACAGGATATACCACCTCCTATTTAAGAGTGTTTTGAGACTTTTTGGAGGTTGTTTCGGCTGGACTTTCAGAGTGATTCAAGTGTAGTAAGTAATTATGCATAATATGCTCAATTTTTTTCATTAGGTTCCTAGAAGTTAAAGGTTTTCAAAAGTTATGTTTTAAGCCTACATTTTTTAAAGTTTACCAAAAGTATTTTTACATCGTTGAAAGAGAAACTTCAACTTTTAAATTAATGTTTTAAAGAAAAACTTCAAATTATAAATAACATTTTGAATGTCCGAATCTCATTTAAAGGATGATTTCTAAACTAAACTATTTTTAGAAAATAATCGAGTTTCAAAGTAAGTTTTCTAAAAAAGTTCTTATTTATTAAATTTGTTTAAAACCAAGTGATTTCAAAGTCATATTCCTATTTTTTCCAAATGGTATTTGAAATGTTTCTTTTTAGCAAATTGAGCTTTCAAATATGTGACTCAAAACAAGTATTTTTAGAATTGATCAGATATATGTGTAAGCCCGTTCACAGGGTTGTATATGAGAATTAGTATTGATCCCCCACCAGTAAGGATTAGATGTTGGTATCCACTCATAGAATTGTATATGAGAATATGTGATATGTGTATATGTGACACTGTGCTATGATAAATTAATTGTATGTGTTTTTGAATGATTTTAAGATTTGATTACATATGTAATAAGTGGTTCATTATATGTTTGGAAAACTATATTTGATATAATTGAGTGAATTTGTGAAATCAAAATACTCGTGTATTGCTTGACTCTATTCTGTTGTGTATTGTGTATAATTGCTTACTAGATGTGTGATTCACCCGATAAATTACAATTTTCAAAGTAAAGTTTAATTGGGAAACATAAACTTTGGATTTCTTCATAAGGTGCAAGGTAGAGCGTGGGAGTGTTTAGGCGACGTCAATAATGCTTGAAGCTTTTAAGGATTTTTAGTTATTTTTATTTCACTTAAGATTTTACAGTATTTGGAGATTTTACAGTATTGTTTCTTTGGAGTTTTAATTTATTTTGGATTAATTATGTTTATTAAGTTATGTAAGATTAGTAAGTTAGTCATGCATCTAAATTCATGTTCCATGGATTTGGGTCGTGACAAAATAAGTTTAACTGATTTTATTTTAAAAAACAAGTTAAGACAGTTTAGTAAGTTTATACTACCACATATGTTCCTTGTGATGGCTAAATCACATAATACTTGTACAATAGTATCAAAAGTAACAAAAAGTATGCATGTTGTGTGTAAAACTTTTGCAAGAAGTAAAAGTGTCTCATTATATGAAGAGTGAGGATATAAGAGAATCAAATACACCCACACACAATCATAACTGTTTGATAGGGACCATCACCTTTGAGGTACATCATATAACTCTCACATCTCCTATAAACATGCTTGCAACCATAAGTAAAAGTATTGTGATTCTTTTTGCTTTTCATGTTCTTTACATATATTCATTTAAACCATAAATTGACATAACATGCACGGGTATATAAGAGAGAAAAGAAATACCCAAATATGTAAGCCAAACATCTTGTTCTTACTGTACAAGTGCTACACCTTATTGAGCACAAATTTTATGAATTACACACAGATGTGCTATGATTACAAGTTTTAATAGTGAGATGGTTATTTATGTCTTTCTCTTAAGATTTGTTAGTCCTTCCTATCAAAAAGAGTGATAAAGATATGAATGATAAAAGATTAATCAAATCATACAAATCACATAAATAAGCCACAAAACTCACATTGCTTAGTTGTGCATGAAGATGGTCATCTAAGTTACAAGAGATACAAAGTTAAGAATTTTTTTTCAAAGGCCATCCAAGGTACACAAGTACCAGTATACACAAACACATATTGTTTTTGTATTTTTCAATTTTTTTTAAACATTAAACAAAACAGTAAACAAACATAATAAAACATTAAAAACTAGACTGACTCAAAACACAACAAACAACCATGCATGAGAACAAGAAAGTGATAGAATCACTTGTAATCTTTTTCCTTCCAGACAGAAGGTTTGGATGGAGAAGCTTTTTTTTTGCATAAACCTCTGTTTAGATGAATAGGGAGGAGGGTTGAAGCCATTGAAGTTTGAGAGTAACATGACAGCCTTAAGAAGTTCTCTAGGAGGTGCCAAAGAGAGTTGGAGTTGATTTTGTCTCCTAAAAGATGACACACCATTGCTTTGTTGAGTAGCTAGCCACTTATAGCAATTTGGACAAGCGGGCCTTAATGCACCACAGTAATGGCAAAAATGTGACTTCTTTAGTTGAGACTTCTTGCTGGTAGAGCGAGGATTATTTTGCTTACTCTCTTTCTTTACAACCTAAGGGGGTGCTCCTAGAATGGATTTTCCCTTATCAAGTTTACTTTCACTCACATTTTCAGTTTTGGATTCAGTTTCCTCAAAGTTATCATTATTAGCATGAGGGACAAAAATGACTCTATTTGAAGCATTAGAGGAGGTACTATAAGAAGAGAGAGAATGATTATACTTGAGACCAATTTTGTTAGATATAGCCTTTTAGAAGTTGAGCACGTTGTCCAGCTTGGCACTTGAGGTCCTTTCCAATTGTGCTTTTACTTGAAACAGTTTTGCATCTAGTCTTTTGGTCTTTTCAGCTAGGAAGTTGTTTTCAAACCATAGTGCTCTGATGGTTTGATTGGCTTCATCAACTTTGGTGGAGAGTTCCTCTCGTTCCAACTCCACTTCACTCAGCTTCCTTTAGCTAACTTGTAAAACTATTCATGTTTCTTAAAAACTTTGTATAGCTTTGAGTAGGCTGTATGGATGTCATCTTGATCATCCATCTTCTCAAACTTAGACTCTATTAACTTTTCTTACTCATCCACTAAATCTTTTGCTTCCTTGGGAGAATCAGTGGTTGCTATGAAGGTGCTTACTATTCCCTCTTGATCACTATCATCAGAATCTGCCTCTAGTTATGTGTCACTCAAAGTGGCAATTAGGGCATTGCTCTTACTAATGGATTTGAGATACGAATGTCATTCTTGCTTCTTGTATCCATACCCTTGACATCTATAGCATTTTGGCCTAGCAGGAACACTATTGCTTTGTCTAGCATCTTTGAATTCTCTCTTGACCTTGTCTTGGGACTTGAACTGAGAGAACCTAGATTGTTTACAATCCTTGTCATTTGCCTTAACATTCACATTTTTGATGAACTTCTTGAATTGTCTAGTAATGTATGATTTGAACTTAGTGTCCTCATCTTCTGACAATTCATCTTTTTCATCATTCTTGATCTTCAAAGCCATGTTCTTGCTTTTGCTCCCTTTGCCAACCTTTACTAAACCTAGTTCATAGGGTTACAGATTCCTAATTAGTTCTGTCATAGTAATAGAGTCAATACACTTTGATTCTTTTATGGTAGTGATCTTGGCATGAAATCTCTTTGGAAGAGATCTAATGATCTTTCTTACAATCTTAGGCTCTCAAATTTGTTCTCCTTGATTGAATGCTAAATTCACTATGTCCTTGAGCTTGGCATAGAATCCATCAAATGACTCATCATCATCCATCATGATTTCCTCAAAACTAGTAGTGAGCCTTTGAAGTATGGAGTTTTTAACTGCTTTTGTGCATTCATAGGTATTCTGAGGAATAGTCCATGCTTCCTTTGCAATTTTAGTTAAGGAGATCTTCTTGAATTCCTCATTTGTCACAGTGTTAAAATTTGCAACTTTGATCTTAGCACCATCCCATGATTCAGGTGGTTTTATAGGTTTGGTCCAACCAACTTCAACTACTAGCTAGACCTTCTCATCTAAAGACTACAAAAAGACTCTCATACGTACTTTCTAGTATGCATAGTTAGTACCATTAAATAGAAGAGGAATATATAGGGATTGCCCAAGATCCATAACAACAAGGGTCAATGGATTACATAATAAAGATTAAAAACTAATTAAAGTGTACCCACTTTGATACCACTTGTTAGGTTAAGATAGCTTGACCCCGGTTAATCAATTCAATTACCCAAGTTGATAAATTACGTCAAAGTACATGCAAATCGTGGAGGCACCAACAAATTATCAAATAAACTAAAAGCAGCGAAAATTAAATTGACATGGTGATTTGTTGACAAATTGGAAAAACTTCTCGCAAGGCAAAAACTCCACCGGGTGATTTTAAAGTCACTACTCCCAAAAATCCACTAATTAACAACCAAACGGTTACAAGTATAAGTATAAGAAATCTTACCACTACACTAACCTATCCAAAAATACCAACTTACAGTTGAACCTTTGCTCCAATACCCAATTAGACTTGATCTTGTAACAACCTTATTTCCCTTGATACACAAATCTCCAATTTGTGACTAACCCTTTGCACAGATTCCACTATGTGACTAACTCCAACAACTTGAATGGATTTTATTGGCTGTAAAGTTCTTCACTTCATCAACAATGAAAATCAGGAAGTACTTGGTTACAATAACCCATGGCGTACAAACACAGTAGCTTCTCATAGAGAAAATTAAGCCCTTGGTCTTTGTATCTGTGTATAACGACTTTTAAAATAAGCGTTATATATGTTTAGAGTTGTGAGAAAAGAAATCCTAAACAAATACATTATCATGGGCCGAAATTTAGATCTGAAAATTTTGAATTCGTAAAGCTCAATAGATCGAGTTGGTATCAAGCTTGCCCAATAAATCTTGATCGACACTATTTGTCAAGCTATCTGTTGAGCTTTAGTAAAATGACTTTTCTTCACTTGTTTCTTAGATCAATCTTCATGTCTTTAATGCAACCACTTAATATGTATCAAACCCAACTTACATTTACCCAATTTACAAGTAAAGTGTGTTTTGATAAAAGATTTGCCAATTACATATAAAATATGACCCAATAGATACAAAACAAGTTAAGCCTAGACTTGTTTATGGACTTGATAATAAGCTTGATATGAGCTTGACAATTAAACACATATCTTGTTTGTCCAAATTATGTAGGTTTAATAACAATTTTGATGTGGGCTTGATAACGTACTTTTGCTAGAACATCATTGACGAGCCTGATAATGTACTTCTGCTAGAACATTATTGACAAGTCACAGTATCAAAAGCTTGATACTAAGCTCAAATTTTAGACTTATTAACGAGCTTAAGCTTGAACATCATTTATAGACTTTGTTTGAGGTCGAGCCAAGTTTAAACTTTTGAGATTCGTTGTTGAGTCAAGCTTGAACACTCATTATTCAACAAATCTCAACTCTTTTAGGGTCCTACTTTTGAAATACACCTCACATCCTGGCTTTACATGCTTAACCTTTTGAGACCGCGGTAGAAGAGAAGGCGGTGTGGAAGGACAAAGAGGACAAGAGAGACGACTTTCTGTGGTGACTTGTGACTTGTGGATGTTTGGGATAGGAGAATAAAGCACAATAAAGTGTTATAGTGGCTCGTTTGTTTACATTTTTTTATTTTTTTGAGAAACACTTCTTTGTTTTGTTTACGATTGATCACAATTTGACTAAAAATATTATACAACATATCAACATACTAACAGCTTGCATTACTATTAAAAACGAAAAATAAAAAAGGAAATTGGGGTATGAAAGTATTAATTAATTGGATAACTAGCGAAATAAAATACCATTTTTAAAGACGAGTAATTCACAAACATTTCAACATGCTTGTGCATGTTGTTATAATTTTTTTTTTTTATGTGAATATTTTTACAAATCTTAAATGTACTTGTTCTTCTATTTTGTTCTTAAGTTCATATCCATTAGTTCATATGTACCATTACATTAACTGCAACAGCCTTGTGGGTATTATTACTGAACGGTTTTAGACCCCTTAAATCAACCAGATTAACCTAGTTAATTAGCTAAGTGATTAACTTAGTCAATTTATGCAATTCTAGGTTATCACAAATACACAATCATATCAAGAATATAAAGCAGCGGGAAAAAAAATAATACAAGATATGATGACCCATGAAACTACACGGTAAAAACCTGAGGAGGATTTGACCTAACTATCCTCAAGGTAAACCTGAATCCACTATATGAAAGAATCGAAGTTCATACAAAAGGACTTACAAGCTCCCCACTTGACTTTCTAATGCTACCCGCTAGTAGAACTTACTGACAAGACCACGTGCAAGTTCCGAATCCACGGACTCCTTCTTTCTTGGATTCTCCACAAGATACAAGCACCCACGCTTGTTGTTCTTTAAACTCCAATGGCGCCAACTGAGTTAATCATCAAGATATTGAAGTAATCTCTATCTTGAAAACCCTAAGTTTATGTGAAAGAAAGCTCCTCAATGATCTCACAAGAGATTCACACAAACCGCAAAGTATAAGTAACACTACAACCAGAGCAACTCTCAAAAACGTGGCTAGGGTTTTGTTTTTTTACCTAGGGCAAAAACAGAAAACCCAAAATTTTTAATGAGATAGGGTTGAGTTGGAAAATTCTGCTAAAAAATTCTGTAGAAAAACATTCTGACTGACTTTCAATCGATCGAGTCTAACTTTCAATCGATCGAGCCAAGCCGAAATGCACCAATGCATCTGCAGCCTCTCGATTCCAACTTTACATAAAATAAACAACTTTGAGCAAGCCTAAACAAGACTAAACATATTGTTTTGATCATGATTTGCTAACATTACACCTTAGAGTTCTAAATACATTAAATCCTAAGTCTTTAGAACCTAACAATTACTTCCCTAAAAAAACTGCAAGAACTTTGATCATCGAAACCTCCCACATGCTTGGTTAATACTTTCCTATTGTGCATGTTAATACTCTTTCATTCTTATGTGCAGTATTATTGTTTCTAATATATATATATATATATTTATTTTATATTAATGTTTCATCTTCTTGATTAGAATATTCTCACATTTCCGTAATGATTTGGTACACTTTACTGCCTTCTATCAATATTCCTAGACAAGCCAGATTTGTTGTACTTGAGAGTTGGAATTCTAAGCTTACCATGAATAGTTTCAAATTATGGTTAATTATGAGTCACTTTATAAATTCTATTTGAAGATTCTGTAATCTAAAATTATTGATGCTCATTCTTGTAATTTGAAAAAAAAAAAAAATAAGATTGTTTTGTTTTAAGTAAACTATGTTTACTTAAAGAAACCCAAACCAGAGCTTATCATAAAGTGAAACCCCACTTCATCGTATGCCTTTCAGTATAATTAAATATTGTTAAACTGGCAATGGTTATGAGAACAATTGCAGCCATAAGAGATTCATGATTTAGGACCACTAATAAATTATAGAGGAACACATAGAAAAATGTGATTATGTAAGCAAAACAACTAAACAAGTGAATTAGGACCACAGATTACTAATTATATGGTAAACCCTGATGATGTGTTGGATATCAAATAAAGAAACCCAGTTGCCATTTCCATAAGAAACAAGTTATTAGATTCTTATTGTGGGGTGCGCACAACGGTTAATATATCACAATCTAGTTTAAACTTTAAAAAATTAGTATTCTTTGTGTCTAGAACCATTAAATACTTTTGAAGTTGCAAGTTGGCATTATTTGTGTGTGTTCAATAACCTACATTAAGTGTGAGTTTGGATAGCGTCTCGCGGCAGGCGTTTGCGTTTTTTTTTTTTTTTAGTCTTGTGCATAGTTCACAGGACCCACAAGTACGAAAAAAAATAAAAATAAAAATAAAACAATAAATTTGCGTCCTATGGGCACTATTCATAGTTTAAAAATTATTTTGCTACAATGATTTCAGCAATAAGTTTTCAGTTTTCAACAATAAGTGGTATCCTAACAAACCCTATGCCTTAGAATATGTCAAGGATCATAGCTAAATTATCAAAATGAAGGCAGTCCTATGTTTTCAGATGGACATTAATTCTAGACTTTGTTAATCCGTATTCATTCAGAGACGATGCTGGTCTTTCTAACAATTTGTTAACCTGCTCATAGAGACAAATCAAAATATAATTAGTTGATAATGAAATTATAAGTATATATATAACAAAATGTTGAGGGATCTACATTGATTGGATTTTTTTTTAATACTTTGTTATCAGGAAATTTAGGGTCACTCTTTGTTGGTTTAGACATAATAGTTCTAGCCAATTGCCATTAGGATGATACTGAAACTAATCCTTCACAAAAGAAAAAAACACGGAATCTATTGGCCGCATTTTCTGTCTAGAAGTTATAACAATCTAGGTAATCGATCTTAAAATAATGGTAAGTAAGATATTCTTTTCAAGCAATGTTATTTGAGGTTCGCTAGGATTTGTTTAGAATGCAAAGACTTTAAATGATGTAGACTGAAACACTAAATTACGTTGGTTTCAAATATCGTCATAAACTTCATTGTCACTGTGATTGTGACATTAAAATATTACCTGTGTAATTTTTGTGATCCACATTAACATTAACCAAGTAGTTAGAAGACTTTCCATTCAAGACGAAAAGGTAGGTGAATGCCAATTAATTAATGTTTTCTCTCAAATCAAGTTATTTACAGACCTTGAAGCTTTTGGATTTTTGAATGTGGCTAAGCTTAACCTTTTTTTATTTTTGGCCCCTTTTTTTATATTGTTTCATTTTTCTTCCACATTGCTAAAAGAAAGAGGAATAAAATCCCATGTAGAGGAGGGAGATTTTAATCTTGAATGTCAGAAAGAAGTTGTGAAAAAGTTGCACTTGAATTTAGTATAGATTATGAAACTCTGCTTGGAATTTTTAATAACTCTAGGAGAACAGTGAGCTTGTATTATTGATCTAATCAACGAATTAGATGCTTGAACCAAGACCCAAGTTTAATTTCCTTGCTGATTCAAGGTGACAATAATGTTTAGTAATCCATTCCTCATTTCCTCGTAATGAGGCAGAAAGTATTGTTTTGGTTCATGGTCTACTAGACATTAATTAATTAATTTATGAATTAAAAAAAAAGCTCATTAAGAATAAAGTTGTGCTAGTGTCACACAAAGTGGCATAACTTGTGCCACAACTCGCCTACGTGGTGAGTTGTGAGTGATAGAGAGGTAACCTCACATGGACCCACTATCACTTCTCTATCACTCACAACTCGCCATATAGGTGAGTTGTGGCACAAATTGTGCCATTTTATGTGGCACAAACATTATTATTAAGAATAACATAACGTTGTGATTTACTAAAACTTATCCACGTGTAACGTGAAGAAGGCCTCACGACCAAAATTTACCATGCCATAGGATTAAAAAAAAAATCTTGAAGATTAAAAGTATTTTTCTTGGTAAGATGCAAGATAACAATATCGCAAGATTATATATATTTATATATTTTTTAATAATCGTGCACGCAGTGGTGGAGGCAAAATTTTTCCTTATTTCGATGATATAATTTATCTAGGTTTGATTATAAAAATTTCTTGGTTTAGAAATTAGAACTTAGACTATAGATTCCTTTCTTTTATAATAGGAAATGAAAATGAAAATGAGAATATAAGCAAACCTCCTTTTCACCTTATATTATAATTAAGGCCTCTCTATCCCTTTGGTCTATAAATAGAACCCCAAAGTATCTATTACAGTATTCCTTCACTTTTAGTCTCTCTCTCACCCAAGAAGAAACAAGCTTTCCATGGCTTCCTTAAATTGCTCAGCCTCAGACCTCGCATTCCTTTTCAGTTCTAAAACTGCCAACGGCACTGCCGTGGCCAATTACCTCTGTACTCGCTTTGACACCATAGCCAACAAGCTCAGTGACACAACCTATGCCATAGACAACACATACCTCCTCTTCTCTGCTTACCTTGTGTTCGCCATGCAACTTGGCTTTGCCATGCTATGTGCTGGATCTGTCCGTGCCAAGAATACCATGAACATCATGCTCACCAATGTTCTTGACGCTGCAGCGGGTGGCCTTTTTTACTATCTCTTCGGCTTTGCCTTTGCTTTTGGTTCTCCCTCTAATGGATTTATTGGCCGCCACTTCTTTGGTCTAAGAGACTATCCTAAGCCCACTGGAGACTATAGCTTTTTTCTTTACCAATGGGCCTTTGCAATAGCGGCTGCTGGAGTTACTAGTGGGTCCATTGCCGAGAGAACTCAATTTGTGGCTTATCTGATCTACTCTTCCTTTTTAACCGGTTTTGTTTACCCTATAGTTTCACACTGGTTTTGGTCTAGCGACGGCTGGGCCAGCCCAACTCGAACTGGTGATCTTTTATTTGGTTCGGGTGTCATTGACTTTGCTGGTTCGGGAGTGGTTCACATGGTGGGTGGCATAGCGGGCTTATGGGGTGCATTTATTGAAGGCCCACGAGTTGGCCGATTTGATCAAGTGGGCCGGTCCGTGGTTTTACGTGGTCATAGCGCGTCTCTAGTTGTGCTTGGTTCATTCTTGTTATGGTTTGGTTGGTATGGGTTCAACCCTGGTTCATTTCTCACAACAGCGAAATCATATGATGATGGTGGGTCTTATTATGGCCAATGGAGTGCCATTGGGAGGACAGCTGTCACCACAACATTAGCAGGTTGCACAGCTGCACTTACAACCTTGTTTAGCAAACGCTTATTGGTAGGTCATTGGAATGTGCTAGACGTTTGTAATGGTCTACTAGCAGGATTTGCTGCAATCACCTCAGGGTGTTCAGTGGTAGAGCCTTGGGCAGCAATCATATGTGGCTTTGTGGCATCATGGGTTTTGATTGGGTGCAACAAGCTTGCAAAGAAATTAAAATATGATGACCCACTAGAGGCAGCACAATTACATGGTGGGTGTGGTGCATGGGGGGTTTTATTCACAGGATTGTTTGCAACGACGTCGTATGTGAATGAGGTGTATCCGGGTCAACCCGGTAGACCATACGGGTTGTTTATGGGAGGTGGAGGGAAGCTATTGGCAGCACAAATTGTACAAATATTGGTGGTCTCAGGGTGGGTCACGGCCACAATGGGATCACTATTTTATTTGCTTAAAAAGATGGAGCTGTTAAGAGTGTCAAGGGATGATGAGCTGGCAGGCATGGATATGACAAGGCATGGTGGTTTTGCTTATGCTTACCATGATGAAGATGGTCAACCTATTAAGCATGCATATATGATGGGGACTATTGAGCCTAACATTAAGACCCCACCAACTAATCTTAGCTTACCATCAGCAGACGTGTGAGCAGGCTTTCTTTGTTTGTAGCAAAATAGTTAAGAGTAAAAATTAAAAAAATAAATAAAAAGTAAACTAGTATATATATACATATACATACATACATATATATATATATATATATATATATATGTGTGTGTGTATGTATGTTTGGGTACCATATGTATGGAATTTAAGAAGTGGGACAACACATGTAATTGTAAGAACAAGTAATCATAGTAGGTTCTTTTGATGTTTTTTCTGGTCCTGAACCCTTTGAATATTTGATAATATAATTTGCAACGTGGCTAAGCATTGAGCATTAGTGTAATGCTTTAATAAAAGTTTTCCATTCTATGAAAAAAAAAAAAAAGCATAGAGTTTTAAATTTAAATTAATAAGTTGAGTTCGACACTTCTAGTTTTCTTTTAATTTTTAAATCTTTTAATGCAAAAATTCCAATTTAGCTAATGTGATTTATCACATTTTAGTTTTCATTCATATTATTTCAAATAATAAAAGTTTGGTAATATCACCTCATTTGATAATATATATATATATATATATATATATATATATTTTGTACTCTTTAATTTTTTTTTATGAATTTTTTTGCATACTTTCAATAATACCAAAATAATTCTTATATATTAGCAAATGGGGTGATACTAAAAAACTTTTATTATTTGGAGTAATATGAATGAGTTTTGACAGAGAAACAAAAGGAGTGTAAGTAAATGAGAGTTATCACCCCAAAATATAGTGCATGAGCATTTTTGCTAAATAATACATTGAATGAGGCATTTGCCAAAATAATAATGTTTGAAAGTTATTTGAAAAAATAAACTTTTTGATATCTTATCTTGTAGAGACAAAGTTCCACAAATTGTACTAGACCCAAGTGAAAATTGCTTACTAAAAAGACTGAGTTCCATTTTTCAAAGGCTATTTTGCCAAATAACTATCTAACATTGCTATTTTGACAAATATTTTTTTAAAGGTATTATTTAGTAAAAATGGCCTATGGTGCATCCTCATGCGCACAATTTATTCTACTCACAAAAGTATGGTTTGTTACATAATTCTTGAGAAACACAACCCTTCCTAGGGTTGTGACCCTTTATTAAAGGGTCCAAACACTTGTATAAATTGGAAGAATCTAATAAAGGCTATTCTAATCCCCTTTAAACTTCCCTCTATATGTAGGGTAATTCTACCATACTCCCATTTGGGTAATTCTACCGTACCTTTTTTTTTTTTTTTTTTTTCTTTTTTTGGGTATGGTACCCACTAATAGACAACTTACTATACCAAGTTACCAAATCTTCACATTTGACAATTACATCCTCACATTGTGCAGTTCTAACATCATATGTGATAGTTCTTTTGTCACATTTAGAGGTTCCCTAATTTTTTTTTTTCTCATATTTGATGATTTCATCTTTATATTGTGCAGTTCCAACATCAAATTTGACATTACTTTTATCACATTTGGTGGTTCCTTTATTTGTTTCCCACATTTGACGGTTTCATCATCACATTGTGTAGTTCCAACATCACGTGTGACAGTTCTTTCGTCACCATCACATTTGGTAGTTTCCTTATTTTTTTCTCATATTTGACGATTCCATCATCACATTGTGCAATTCCAACTTCACATTTGACAATACTTTTGTCACATTTGGTAGTTTACTTTTTTTTTCTCCCCTCAAATTTGACTGTTCCATCCTTACATTGTGCAATACCAACATCACATGTAACTGTACTTTTATCACATTCAATGATTCCTTTTTTTTTTTCTTTATCACATTTCATGGTTCTATCCTCACATTGTACAGTTCCAATATCACATGTGATTGTTCTTTTGTCACATTTGATGGTTCCCTTATTTTTTTTTTCTCATATTTAATGGTTCCATTGTCATATTCGACTGTACCAACCTAAAAAATGACCTAAATTACCCAAAATCGAAAAATTGAAAAAAATACACTTGAAACCTAAAAAAAAGAAAAAAACCAAAATACCCCCAAAACCTAAAAATTACCAAAATACTTTTGAAACCTTAAAAATGTCCAAAATACCCTAAAACCTTAAAATGACTGAAATACTCCAAAATCTTAAAATGACCAAAATACCATTGAAACCTAAAAATAATCAAAATATCCCAAAACATAAAATATGACCGAAATACATGCTTAACTCATATCAAATATTTTGCCTTTGTTTTGGTTTTTGAACTTTGAAGCTTGCATACTACTTGATATTTTTGGAGCTCATTGAATTGATTGTAAACTCCTTTTTCTTTGTGAGTAAAGTCTACTAATTTAATTAAATAATTTTTTTAGGAATGAAATTGTAATGATCGATGGTTCCTTCTTTTTTTTTTTTTTTTTTTTTTTTTTTCTCACATTTGATAGTTCTATTATCACAATAGGCAATACCAACTTTGCATATTACTCTACTTTTGCCACATTCAATGGTTTCTTTATTTTTTTTTCTCACATTTGATGGTTCCATTGTCACATTAGACAGTATTAGTATCACATATGATTGTACTGTTTCCATATTCGATTATACCCTAATTTGTTTATCACATTTGACAGTTCCATTATCACATTGGGCAATATCAATATCACATGCAACCGAAATACTCTTAGAACCTAAAAAAAGACCTAAATGACCCTGAAACCAAAAAAATAACTGAGCTAACCTTGTAACCTAAAATGTGACTAAAATACCCTTAGAACCAAAAAAAGCACTTAAAACCTAAAAAATTATTGAAATACCCGTAGAACCTTTAAAATGACTAAAATGACCCTAAAACCTTGAAAATTTTTGAAATACCCTGGAAGCCTATAAAATGATCAAAATACTTCATAAACTTGAAAATGACCAAAATACCTCCTGAAACTCTCACCAATTACCAGAATACTCTTAGAACCTAAAAAATTATTGAAATACTCTTAGAACCTCAACAATGACCGAATGACCCTAAAAACCTAAAAAATGACCCTACAACCTATATATGACCAAAATGACCATGAAGTCTAAAAAATTACCCAAAAAAAAAAATCATAATGCCCTCAATACCTAGAGAATGTCTAAAATACACTTAGAAACTTAAAAATGATCAAAGTTCAATGTTACATTGATGGTTTCCCTTTCTACTTCTTGTTTGTTTGTTTGTTTGTTCTTTTTAAGTTTAAATGAAATTACTAAGATAGTTAGCTTTAAATGAAATTTCAATATTAAACATTTTAGTTAATTAAAAATGATCTTCTGGTTAACACTCTTATAATATTTATTTTAAAAGAAAAAAACTAATAAAAGTTTGATTGTCTACTTCTACTAATTTTTATTTCTATTATTTGCACTCTTACTTCTACTAACTCTATCAACAACTTTTGACAACCCCAATATTTAATGTAATGAACAAATTTTTTTTGAAGCCAACATTAAATTTCACGTTCACAACCACTAAATTTACCAATTTGGACTCCAATAAGACCTGCACAAAATGAAATTCCAATGTTCAAATAGATACAATTTGTTAAGCACTAAGATTATACCATTTAAAACAAAATTGTTGGGAACAACAATTCTTCATGAATGATGGTTTCAATGGCACTTCTTTTGCATCCATATCATCTTATAAAACTAAATCAAAAAACTCCATGTTATTATGTAGGAATTTTTTGCCATTTAACATGATTTTCAAAACATTTTTTTTTATCCTTATTAAACTCTAGTTTTATAGGCTCAAGTTCTACTAATTTATATATATATATATATAATATATATATATATATTTTTTTTTATCCTGGTGGAATTGGAGTTTTAGACACTCAGGTTCTAATGGTTAAAAAAAAAAAAAAAACTGCCTACATCTTAGTTAATCCCCTAATTGCAGCATTTTAAGATATAACATAGAACAAAAATTAATAGTTTTAATGGAAAGGTCATATTTTAACTTTTAACACACAGATTAAGTCTACGCATGAATACTTCCTCAAAAAAAAAAAAAAGTCTACGCATGAATAAATTAAATTTCGCCATTGAATCAAGTTTTGCCAAAAACTTTTTTTTGGCTAAAAACTCTATAAATATCACATTAGAATCTATACCATTGTAGCTCAATTTTTCCAACAACTAATACTTTATAACAACTAATACATTTTTTGGTGACCTTTCGTTGGACCATTTCCATTGTCCACAATAATAATTGCTTCTTGTTGAGTTACAATCCTTTTTTGGTGCCCTTTCAAATTTTTAAGGGAACAACAGTTGTTGCAACTGGCTACTATTTTTTTTTTTTAAATCCCATGTGAATCATGGAGCTGATTATGTTGATATGAATAATTTATCAATTATTAACCAAAAAAAAAGTTATGCGAGGTAAGTGTTTTATGATTATATGAAAATAAATCACTAGTCTTTGGACAAAATCGTGATATCCTATATATAACATAATATATAAGTACTTAATTTGATGTAACTGGTGTCGTCGTGATTTAGGACCACCGATAAATTATAAAGAAACGCAGAGAAAAATGTGATTATGAAAGCAAAACAACTAAACAAGTAAATTAGGACCACGGATTACTAATTATATGGTAAACCCTGATGATGTGTTGGATATAAAATAAAGAAACCCAGTTGCCATTTCTATAAGAAACAACTATTAGATTCTTATTGTGAGGTGCGCACAACTGTTAATATATCACAATCTAGTTTAAACTTTAAATTAGTATTTACATAGAGATTCTTTGTGTCTAGAAACTTTAAATACTTTTGCAGTTGCAAGTTGGCATTATTTATGTGTGTTCAATAACCTTTATTAAGCCTTAGAAAATGTCAAGGATCATAGCTAATTATCAAAATGAAAGGCAGTACTATGTTTTCAGATGGACATATTCTATATATAACACAATGTTGACGGATCTATATTGATTGGATTTTTTTTTTTAATACTTTGTTATCAGGAAATTTAGGGTCTCTTTCTGTTGGTTAAGACTTTAGATAGTAATTGCAGTCGATTGCCATTAGGATGATACTGAAACTAATCCTTCACAAAATACAAAATTCGGAATCTATACGCCACATTTTCTGTCTAGAAGTTATTAATAAACTAGGTAATCAATCTTAAAATAATGGTAAGTAAGATCATCTTTTCAAGCAATGTTACTTGAAGGTTCGCTAGGATTTGTTTAGAATGCAAAGACTTTAAGTGATGTAGACTAAACACTAAATTACTTTGGTTTTAAATATCATCATAGACTTTATTGTTACTGTTATGGGAAGGATTGAGCCTCACATTGAGACCCCACCGGCTAATCTTAGTTTACAATCAGTGGACGTGTGATCAGGCTTTCTTTGATTGTAGCAAAATAATTAAAGGAAAAAAAAAGTAAACTAGAATATATATATATATATGTGGGTACCATATGTATGAAATTTGAGAAGTAGGAGAGCATGTTATTGTAAGAACAAGTGAACGTAGTAGGTTTTTTGATGTTTTTTCTTTTCCTGAACCATTTGAATCTTTGATAATATAATTTGTAACAAGGCTAAACATTCAGCATTGGTGTAATGCTTTAATAAAAGTTTTCCATTCACAAAAAAAAAAAAAAAAAAAAAAAAAATGAAGAAGAAGAAGAAGAAGAAGAAGAAGTGTAGAGTTTTAAATTTAAGTTAATAAGTTGAGTTTGACTCTTCTAGTTTTCTTTTAATTTTTTATTTGTTTAAAGCAAAAATTACAATTTAGCTCATGTGATTTATCACATTTTAGTTCATAAACTTCCAACTATTATGTTTTTATCTTTTAAAATTTGAATTAATATAAAATCGTTAATGTTCTATTCAAATTAACGGATATTGCATTTTGTGGACAATTTTCAGTTATGGCTTATGCTCTTGTGGTTTGCACAATTTAGTTTTACAAACTTTTCAATTGTTATATTTTTGAGCTTCAAAAGTTTGGATTGAAAAGAAATTTTTAATGCGCATTGATATAAAAATCTTGATGATTTCATTATATTCTAAATCTTATGAGGGTTAAATGTAGTAACTAAAAAGTTTGTAATATAAATTGTTACAAACGTGTGAAAGTCACTTAAAAGAAATTATGTTAGGGAGATAAATACTTTGGAGAGACTCCTTAGAGCACTAGCATCCAAGGATGCAAAAAACAAACAAACAAAAAAAAAAAAACTTTTTTTGCATCCTTAAACACTACTTTATTTATTTTACCAACTTATTTTACAACTCACCCTACATCCCATTTTTTATTTTTACATACAACTCAATAAAATAATATAAACTACCTAATAAAATAATAAAAAGTATTTTTATCTATCTTTTTCCTCCCACTATCTTTTTCTCTTCACACAACCATAAGATTAAATATTATTTTTTTTCTTTACATCCTATGAATAGTAAGGTCGCGTATATGCAACTTTATTATTCATAGGTTGCAAATTTTTTTAGATATCCAAATTTAGATGGAGTGGGTTTTTGCTCTCTTAGGTTGTAAAATAGCAACTGGGAGGTGTTTACATTCCCCAATGTTAGTGCTCTATTGGTTAATATAATATATAGAGACATACTTAACCCTAAAGGTCTAAGTTCAATTGGTACAAGCTCAACTATGTGATATTAATTACTTATTCTTCTCATCATTATTCAATGTGAGACTTCACTCATTTGTGTATATCTAACAAATTATTAATGGGTCTTTGTACAAACCCTCTCTCTCTCTCTCTCTTTCTCTCATATATTATAGGTTAGTTGAGAAGGTTTATGCGGCACAATAGTTATTTTTGCAAATATATATAATCAATAATATAACCTATTACTTTTCTTTAAAAAAAAAAAAAAACATTTGAAATGGAATGAGAAGAGAGAAAAGGAGGGGAATTCATCTACCTATTTTTCAAATATAAGATTAGTGATGAAAATTTAGGTCTATCAAGTGAAAATTCATCTCACTTCATTTTGCATTGGTTAGAGATTCCTTGATACGAGAACGAAAATAGAACCTAATTTTAAAAATAGGGATTGATAAAGGAGAGTGACAAGTCTCTCCCACTCTATTTCATAGCATCTTTTCAAGGTTTGTCCAAAAATGAGTGACTTGTTTTCCCTTGTGTTTTCTTCCCAATTTAGGGTGATAGAGTTTTGGTTGGCTCAGAGGTAAAATAGCCGAGCCCACCAATTGTCTCTCCCCCTCTCCCTCCTCCTCCCAACCAAACACTACTCTCATCCATTCTCTCTCTTGTTTTTCACCTTTTTTTCATCTTCCCCAAAATCATTCCAACCAAACACACCCTAAATGACAAGCACGCTAACCATTAGGTAGTTGTTATTGTTATGCCTTCTCTTGATTGTATATTATATATTTATTTTTCTTTTAGATATTAATAGTTTTTATTTTTGTTATTTTTTCTCTCTCAATTTTTTTTTTTTTTTTGGGATTAAAAGATCGAAAATTTCTCTTCTCTCACAATCTATTATTATTTGTTAAAATTTATTAGTCAATCAAAAATTATGTTTTTATATGTGAACGTGAAATTTATCAATTTATGTTGAAAATGGTTTTATTTTAAATCAAAAGGCTTTTCATTTGAAAGATTAGTAAAGAAATATGTACTTTTTTATCCATTATTTTATTCTATTAATTTTATAAAAAAATGAAAAAAAAAATTCTTTTGAAAGTAGTTTAAATTGCTTTAGATATTTTTTACTAACTTATTTGAAAAGCCTTTCCCCCCCCCCCCCCCCCCCCCCTCCTTTTTTGATTCTTTGAACTGTTTTGTTTATAATACATTGCTTGTAGGTTCATTTCCTTGTACTCATGTTATCAGTTATTCAAGTATTCAAGTAGATTGATGTAATATTTAGTTGTTTATTGAAGTTTGATATAATTTACTATTTACTTCAAATCAATTTATTGTTAGAATAATCATTTAGGTTTGAATCCTTTACATTTCCTACAATTTACTTTACTTTGAGATGATTTTCTTTGGATTAATTTACTGTGCATTAGTTTACTTTGAGATAAATTTGGCAAATTAGGTTCATAATAACTTTTTCATTTAGGAACTTTGTCAAATTTTCTCATTCTCATGTGAACTTACGCATTTCTAAAAAAGTCCTATTAAGTTAAACATTTCCAATCCCTATGTCTTAGTTTTAAGTTAAATATTCAGTCAAACACGCATACATTGTAAGCAATTTCTTCCATAATTTGTTCTACCCTCACAATTGAAATTAATTATTACTAAATTTTTTTGATCAAAACTCAGCTCAGCTCAGCTCAACATTCCACAAATCTAAATTATATAAACACAAATCAATTTTCAATTTACAGTATCTTGGATTTATTAAAGAATTAGAAAAAAAACACTCAATAAGGACAAGGTCCCTAGTTGGCTTTCAATTTCATGATACAATCCTAGAAGGGAGGCCAAGTTAGACGAGATCCCTAATTTGTAATCATATCCACCACCGAGCCAAATATAGATGATCAATCTAGTGCATGACCATAACTCAAGGTCGATCCCTGATGTCATAAGATAGATCTCAATGCGACTAATGTGGCTCTTTATAGGAAACTAGTTTGTAATCCCATGCATATAAATGGATACACCTAAAAATATACGATAAAATGCATAATATAATTCCTACATATATATAATTTAAATACTATTGATAATTGTGGGGACAGTGGTACTCTATCACCATTGGTCATCTCTTATATGGCATGAAGAGGAAAGCTTTCCTTCCAATGTGGGACAACAAAATTTGCCTAGGTTCCAACCATGGTCTAACCCTTGGCCTTGAAGCAAAAATTGTCCCCACAATAGTCATTTTTATATTTTGATAACTCTTTAAAAAATTTTGTAAGAATATTATTAGTTATAAAATGTAAATTGTCCATTTTTAAAAAAAAACTATTGTGAAGCACTTTTTTTATTTTTTTATTTTTACGATTCATTTATTCTAGATTCTTTGATTTTTGTACTTAATAACTCACTTGGATGAATATTTATGATGTGATCCCATATTTGATTCTAAAATTAAGAAATAAAACTCTTTAAGAATAAATAATTTAAGACATATGGCGCAAAATCGAAACTCTAATTTGGAATTCTAATTTGAATTTCTCTCAGTTTCACCTATTATTATATATATAAACTAATGTTTAGTCTCGTGCATATGCACAGGTACAATTAAAAATAATCATAATTATAAAGTTCAAATTATACATTTTTTTAAGAAGAAATTTAAATTATACATGGTATTAGCTTACACTTTTTTTTAAACCATACATTTCAAAAATATTAATGATTTCTCCTTATATGTGTGTGTGTGTGTGTGTGTGTGTGTGTGTGATTTAGAATTTAATTAGCTTTAGGCTCTTTGATTTTTGCATTAAATAATTCATTTGCCACAAAAATTAAAAACTTAGACAGAAACATGGAGAAAAATTGGACTCCAATTTAAAATCCAATTTAAAATCTAATTAGATTTTAACTCTTCGATTTTGCCTCATAATTCACTGGGCACAAAATTAAAAATTAAATAGGACATGTAGCACAAAATTGAGAATCGAATTAAAATCTAATTGGATTTTCTCCGAGTTATGGCTCTTAATAGATATATATATATATATATATATAGATGAATTTGATTAAAAAAAATTGTGGAATTTGAAAATTTTAAGAAATCATATTTGGATTAAATTTGTAACTTTTTTATTCAACTTTTTGCAAACATGGCTATTTTGTAGATGCCACTTGTCCATTGAGTTGTTACACCCGCAAGGGTGTTGATATGGTAGAACAATTGCGAGAGATACTTTCTTGTATTGGACAATTTTTTTTTTTCCTATTAAATTGGTTTTGAAGAATTAGTGGCAAAAAATTACCATCTGCAATCTCTGCATGGGTTTCAACTGCGAGAATACTTTGAGGAGATTCAAATTGAGTAATTCATATAACATATAGGGACCAATAGAGTAAATTTCACGTCATTTTGGTCTAGCTAAAGAAATGAAATATTTTGATACCAATGTACCATTTTGAGGTTAGATATATGAGTAGTGATAAGTTTTATTACATTGAGCTAACAAACTAGTGTGTCACCAATCACAAAGTGCTAATTCAAATATTTATTTATGAGGTGGTTGAAGCCCACCAATCACATTCATTGTCATATTAGTTTGAAAGCATTATGTAGTAAAACACTAAAACTTGTAATACCTTTATCAATTTCCTATACAAAGATTTATTTATTTTTAAAAATATAATCTAAATTGCGCTTATTTTATAAGCCTAAGTATTATCCTATGTACATTAACGCAATATAATCATTTTATTATATTGGTTGAAACATCAATATTGCCTAAAATACCCAAAAAAAACTCCAATGTGGCCGGTACAACATGGTTCAATTCTATATTTTGTCCAGTACATTTAAAAAAAATACCAGTATTGGTTTAATGACTGATATGGTATATATCTCTAGTACGGCTGGTATTGACTTTCTTGATAGGAACACCATTGAATCCAAAAGTTTAAGTTTATGAATTTGGGCCTAATTATGTTTGATTAACCACTAATTATCTTTCTTTCTTTTTCTTTTTTCTTTTTCTAGAAAAGAAACAACTCATTTTCTAATGTGAAACTCAACTATTTAACCACCACTTACATGTGAATATTATAACATAACTTTAGCAGTAACCATCGCATTAACATTAAATAAGGTCTATCATAAGTGAATAATAAACAAATTCATAAATAAGGTCTATCATGACCGATGACCAACCACGCCACTTACATATGAATATGATTCCAACTATAACAATGTAACAATTACTAAAAATTAGTCCATCATAAGTTAATAGTTTACAAATTCATGATTACAAATACGCAAGAGTAGTCTAGAATTACAACAAAATCATATAGTGGAACAATCACATAGGTTTCAAAAATAAATAATATATTGTAACAATCACATAGGTTTCAAAAATAAATAAATCACATAAGATAACACTTTGAAAAAAACTAATCAATAAAAGGGAAGATCCATCTTCTTTTGAGTTGCTCCCTAGCCATCATTCTCCATCACGTTGTGTCTCCCCAACTTCACTAATAGCATCTCTCTTGAAGTTATCATTAGCCTCATTTTCACTCCCCCTAATTTCACTAGCATCAATCTACAATAAAAGTATCTTGGTGTGGGGGCCTTTTTTGTTATGTTGGGCCGGGCTGCCCCTTTGTGAATATAGGCCCAAGTGTTTTGGGTTGCAGGAGTCGAGACCGGGCCAACTGGAACTCAACTTGGCCGGTTTGTGCGCGAATTATGCCTCATCTGCCAGGAGAGTGCTTACCGCAGACTGAGCTGTTCCAGGGAAAAGTTTACGACAAGTAGAGCTGTTTTAGAGAAAAAAAAGCTTGCGGCAAGCAGATACAATTGATAAAACAAAATCACGTATTCTGAAATGACCAAATAGTTCTTTTAATAAGAAATGACCGAACTACAATAACATTAACAATCTTTGACAAATAAATAGTAAGGGCAAATGGTAATAAAGATTTAATCGACAGCTTATGTAAATAAATTAAGTTTGGTCCGCAAGAGTAAGGCCAAAGAGGAAGAACGCCTCTTCTCAACGCAATTAACCTCCAAGGAAAGAAAACGGGATTCCTGCCGCGGAAGTTAATGGGTTTGAGGGAGGCGGACCCGAATGGACACTTCCCAAAATAATTATAGAAGAGAATAGGGATTTGAGAGGGAGAGAAAGGAAGGGGCCTATTGGTGCATGCCACTATCACTTGCTCTTTTTTTCTCTCTTTCTTTCTTTCTTTTCTAGTCTTTTCTTAGTAATTTCCACAATGGTCATTTTTTTAGTGTTATGCTCCTCTGTTCTTCTAAGTAAGTTACAAAGTATTTTCTTTAAGTTGTGTTGTATTGCTCTTGTGCATGTTGTTTTTGCACACGGAAGAGGCGTCCTTTTATAGTGTCTGTCGTGACCGATTTTTTACTATTCTACCCCCTAACCGTTTTTTTTCTGGTCTGGGCGCACTTGCAGGCCCTTACTGCTCTGTCTGCGAGTCCCTCTGTCACAGACACAGACAACGTTTTGTCTGTTAGTCCGCCGCGGCACCTTGTCCTACCGCGGTGATGTTTCTCTCTCTCTCTATCCCTCATGGCATGCACCTATTGGTTCCCACTCAGCCTTGCCTCTTTTGGGTGGTATACCATCCCAGCATGACGTATTCCCCAAAAGAGTTTGAGTAGGAACCTCAAAGCAGGCCTTCCCCTCTCCCCACCTCCAAACCATGCCCTCTTACCTCTGACCCATGACCCCACCATGTCTTGTATTGGCTGGGTACAGGCTGGTGGTGCCAGGCCTTGCGCGTGGTTTATGTCTGATGTCTGCCTGCTGTTCATGCATCTACCGCGTACTGGACAATTTGCTTGCATTGCCAATCGCCCGTTCTTGGCTTTTCCCAAGCTGTTACTCTAATTTCCCACCTCATAGGGTCTAGACTTTACCGAGTACTGCGCTTTGTGTTCTCTTCAGCCCAATTCTTTAATTGCCTTAGCTTCCCACCGTGTTACTCGGCCTTTCCTGCCGCAACGATTTTTGTTCCTGCTAGACCTCTTTTTAGGCCTGCCGTTCCTTTCTCTCCCCCAGTGGCTTAATATGGCCACTGGTGTTCTTGCTCGCGGGCTCCAATGTCCCTCTCTTTTTCACTTGGGCTTATCCGGCCCATTTACTTCCTTTGGACTTCCTCGGTCCATTTACTAACTTTGCATCCCATGGGCATTTACTAACTCAATTGGGCTTCCTCAGCCCAATTTCCTCATTCTCATACTTGGGGTTCATGGGCTTGCCATTATCCCCTATTTTCTTTTGTTTTCATTATTTCGGGTCTGCCACGACCCATTCTTACTTTTCCATACCACATATTGCCCATGGGTGGTGTTTTCTCTCTTTCCGGGCCTTTTAGGCCCACTTACTCCTTTAAGGCCCGTTTATTTATATTTAAGGGCCTGTGATCCATTATTTCTATTGCTTGAACCTAATGGTCTTTTTCTTAGCTTGCTGCTCGTCCGCTGCCCATTTTTATGGGTTGGGCTGCCTTCTGCTTATTTCAAGAAATGACCCTCAACACTTGGAATAAAAATAATAATAATAATAATAATAATAAAAAAGATACAAATTAATCCAAAAACAACATGATATGAAAGAGCACTATGTTAACATATTATGAACAATATTCTGATCTCATCCACCAATCACAAAAACCAATGTCAACTATATTCAAATTAAATTTCTCATATTCCACATCGTAGTAAGATACTACATTTCAAATAGCAACAATAATTACAACACCAATATGGAGTTTATCCTTTTTTTTTTTTTTAATTACATAATTTAGAAGCAGTTGTGACTCCATAATTATTTTCGAGGGGTTAATAAGAAACATAAATGGTACAAAATCTAAAACGAAAGAGAACTTGAACATATCACATTGCAAAAAAAAAAAAAAAAGTTTTAAAATTGCCTTTTATGAGGTTTCATATTTTAAAATCATAGTATAATATTTGTATTATTAATCCTACGAGCTATATCTCTTTTAATGTACATAGCCAAACAATCATCCATCCATTAATCTCCCATTTGATTGATTTATTTCAAAATTGATAAGATCTAAATGGGATTTTTCTAAGGTTTTTGATTAACAAATTTCTACTTTCGTTGTTGAGCTTATAAATTTTTATTTCCAAATTTTAGCTTAAATTGGTTTGTTATTGATTTTTTTTTTTTTTTTTAAAGGCCAAGATATTGATAACAGGATCATATTCAAACTTATTTTAGTTGGACTCAACAAATATTAAAGGTTATGGTGTTCAAAATTTTATTTTAGAGGGTCAATAAAATTAAAAAAGAAAATTATATATATATATATATATAGTCAATTCAGGGGCTTCAAATCATTTCAACCCTTGGGCTTCAAGTACTTTTATAGTGGAGCCTCCGCTGTTTGAAAGAGACAAATAGATGAAACTTTTATAGGGCCATATATAGGGGTAAGCCTGATACCGATCTAAAATAAATACTCTTTTCTTTCTTTTCTTTTTTTGATACCGATCTAAAATAAATACTCTTTTTTTTTTTTTTTTGAGAGAGTTTTTAACCTATGGCGTCCGCTCCTGATGATAGCTCTTTATCATCAGACCAAGACACCAATCAGTTTTTGGTGTAGGCGGGGATTGAACCCCAGATCTCTTATACAACCATCAGAGACTTTACCAGTTGAGCTAACTGGAACTTAAAATAAATACTCGGACTACTATTGTTACTAAGATAGTTATAATAGGGTTTGATACCCATATAATAGGGTTTTTTTTTTTTTTTTTTTTTTTGTGTTAAGTAATTTGAAGAAGGCAATATGCATAAATTAAGGTCCACATTTGTGTTTTAATGTGGGTGCAATTGAATGACATATGCTTGTATATATAGAAAATCTTAATGCTTTTCAATTAGTGCGCTTTGTTGCTCATAAACTTTATTTGAAAAATGATCAAATGACCCCTTCATCTCTAAAGAAACATGAGTACGTACATATAATGATATAAATGGAAATTTACAAATTTACATGTGCTAGCTTTTTTTTTTCATTTTTTGACTTTATATATAAATTAATGCAGATACTAAATACTAATTGTTAATGAATACCCTATATTTTGGATTCAGCTAGCTGAGATATGAGTATGAACATCATGACATATGGCAGTGGAAGTAAATTAATTTGCAGCTACTTACGATTTTTTTTTTTTTAAATATTTTTAATAATGAACTATTTTCTGTAGTGGAAGTATAAACTATTTAGCCTGGCATGAAAACTTTTTTTTAAAAAAAAAATTTAATAACGAACTATGGCATGAAAGCGTGGTGACGTACCTTTCCAGTGAATTTTTGCTCATAGGTCTTCAACAATTTTGCTCGCAGGTTTTCATCGTATCTAAGAGGGTGTTTGATAAGAGTATTTAAACAATAGTTTTCGTTGTTTAAACAACACAACGCATATTTACATAACACATATTTACACAACACTTTTTCATCCACACGTATTTTTTAAAAACTTAAACAACGTTACTAGAATAAGGTTACCAAACAGGCATTTAGGGGTTGTTTGGTCTTTTTTTTTTTTTTTTTTCATCACTCATCACTCCTCACTCAATTTTCGTCACTCATCACTCATCACTCATCACTTTAAATACCCCAATTTCCTATACCCACCCGTTTGGCACACTTCACTCAGCTTCTCATCACTCAATTTTTCTACTTTTTTGTGGGACCCATACCTATAAATTGGTCCGACCCTTCTGTTAAGCCTACCTGCAGAACCCATTCCCCACCATTTTCTTTTTTCTCATTTCCCCTTCACCTCTTCACCCCTGTTACTCTCCTAAAACACAAACCCAAACCCAGCTAATCAAACCTTTCCTGGGCCTCCTTAAACACCCAAACCCCAATCCCACCTCGTCTTCCTCAAACCCAAATAACAAAAACCTACAATACCTGGTAAGGGCAACAAAACCATTAAAACTCAGATTCCCCAAAATTAAAAAGACCCAGAATTCCTTTTCCTTTTCCAAACCTTTGAAGTTTGAAGATTCAGCTTCAACCACAACAACAACAACAATAACAGCAGCAACAACAGCCATCTCTCCCAAAACACAAACCCAAACCCATAAAAATTTCAGAAGCTCCCTCGCCTCGCCAGGATCGTCACCAGTGAACAACACCTATCTTTTTGACGTGTATGGCGACGCGATCTCCTCCATCATGACCCAGTGGTGCTGACAACCTTTGAAGAAATGTGACCCATTTCCTTCATTCCTCCATTTGTGACCCATTCATGTTTGTTCAAGGAATGGGTATTTTGAAACCCATTCATGTTTGTAGTTTGAAACCCCAAATCCAAATTCAAACCCATCCTTACCCGGTCATGGAGTGCAGCGAAGACCAAAAATATTCTGTGATGAAGAACAAAAAAGAAAAGAAAAGAAAGAAAGATCTGCAAAGCTGAGATCATGAAAGAATAACATATTTTTGCATAGCTATATAAAGCCATGGAAAGCAAGTAAGTGGACACACATATCATATTACAATACACAAATCATATTAGAACGAAACTGAGCACAATACCCAGTACCCACACAAAAATTGTAGAGCACTCTTTACTCCACAAAGACAAAAATAAATAAATAAATAAATTCGTGATGATCTCAGAAAAGAAAGAGGAAAAGAGATGGTCTGAAGGACGGGATGTGTTAATGGCAGATGTGTATGGAGAGAAGATAGTGGCTTGGGAAAAGAAGAGGAAGAGGAAAAAAAAAAAAAAAAAAGAGAGATGGTTTGAAGGATGAGAGAGTCATTGGTAGTAAATGAGCTGGCAAGGAAAAGACAGGACATAGAAAACGAGGGCCACCATGTGAGAATATTTACAAAAATGTCATCGTAACTTTGTTTCCATAACTTGAAAACACTTAAAATGTGTTTTCAGTTTTTATAACTCATCACTCAAAAATCAGAGAATTGAGTGATGGAAACAATGCCAAACACACTTCTCAATTGTGGCACTCACATATTTTAAGTTATGGGTGATAGAAACTGAAAATTCAAACAGCCCCTTAGCCTCCCAATACTCTTGAGGGAGTTGCACGAGAGTTCTGGCTGTTGGGGGAGTTAATAAACTAATCAATACATCACTTCCCCATAGATACAAAGTATGTAAGCAGTGGAAAGATGTGGATAAGAATGGCACAATATTCTTTAATCTGCAAAAATCTGATACTCCTGCTCTTGCAGTTGGATCCCCTACATTTGGAAACATAGCCTCCACGTTTCCGTACAACATCAGATCTTTTAGGCTGCAACACAATTCTGCTGATGGTTCTCATTCATGGCATCGCCCTCATCCAATGACAAATATTCCAACTTCGGGAATTTATCCTGGGAAAACGCCAAAGTAATGAATAAATTAAAGAAAGAATGATATGAGATTAATATCCTCTAAACAAGTTTGGGATTATTTAATACTCCAGAGCTTCCTTTAACATGAATGAATCGAGTTCAACTAGGAGGTAGCAACTCATTATTTAAATGTGATACAAAACCAATGTCCAATTAGAAAAATTCAATATTTTTTTGAGAAAGCAATAAAATATTAAATTACATGCTAAACTAACTGAACCAATTTCTCAAAAAAAAAAAAAAAAAAAAAACTAATAGAACCAATTTGTGTTCAATTTAAATTAAGGTAAGATATTAGACACACACAACTAATATGGGATAAGCGTCCCTATTTTTTTTTTTTTTTTTTTTTCTAAACAGTAATACTTATTAGAATACATACAAAAATAATAATACTAGTGTCCGTTGTTTACAATCTCAGTCTACAACTACAAAAGTTAAGCCTTTTTGTAGTTGTACTCTAGTTAGTAATGTATTATAAACCCGGTTTGAAACACTAGCATTACTATTTTCGTGTGTGTTATAATAAGTATTACTGTTCACTCAAAAAAAATTAAAGCAAGACAAATATGATAGCATATCAAAAATAATAACCAAGAAAAAAATATATATATTTGAACAGATAATCAGTGCACATTGGTTCAACCATCATGCCATTTAGAACTAACTATGAAGAATTGGGGAAAACAACGCACTTACATCCTATTCGACTTAACCAATTAAATCAATAGTATTTTGGAGTAAAGACCTAAACATGAATTTGCCAATACAATTACAACCTTTTTAAAACGTCTTATTTCAACAAATTTAAATCCATGAGAAAGCTCATGATTAAAAACTAAGGGAAAAATACTAGCATAATAAAAATTTTACAAAATGACTAATTTTTTTATTATAAACGAACTAATGTGTTAGTTTTTAAACACAATTAAAATATAATCAATAAATTTATTTATTATATATAATATTTTTTTAATATTAATCACATTCATTACTACATTAGTCTATAAACCTTTTGTAGTTTAATTGATTACTACTTTAACATTTTTCATAACTAAACATCCATTCTTTCCATTTGGCTAATGACATACTTTATTTAGTGAATATCAATCTTTTATCTTTCTTCTACTAGTTAGGGGTGTCCCCCCCCCCCCCCCCCCCCCCCCCCACCCCTCTAGTGTATGAGAGATTCAATTTTTTTTTCTTTAATGTATATATTAGGGACTAATTTGAATTGGGCTCAAGAAATAAAACTTGACCTTATTCCCTCCAAAATCTTGCCCCCTTCCCCCTTTCAGATTAGTGCAAACAACTCCACAAATTAGCCCAAGCAACATTACAAATCAGTCCAAACAACCACGTATTATCCCTAACAACTATAGTACACAAATCATCAACCCAAAAAAATTTGTTAGGGTCTAAGACTTTAGGAACTAAATGTATTAGAACTTTACTTTGTATATGTTGGCAAACCATGATCAAAACAATGAGTCTAGGTTTAGGCTTGCTCAAAGTTTATTTGTTATAGTTTGAATTGAGCTGAATGCAAAAACTTACTGTGCAAAATTGCAAAGCTCGACCGATCGAGAATTGTATCTACAGAATTTGAATTAAGCCCAAATAGCAGTTCAAGCCCATTAAGGATTAGGGTTTCAAATCTAATTCTTCTAGTATATAAAGGAAACCCTAAACACGTTTTAACAAGGGATTTTTAGAGAGAGATTAGAGTGCATCTTGTGCCTCTTTTGTAGATCTAGGGTTTTGTACCGAAAAGCTCTCTAAAGTCTTTGATGTGCTGTGTGTTGAATCTCTTATAAGATCTAGAAGTGTTTACCTTCATACACATTTAAGGTTATCAAGATCAAGATTCATGTCAAGAACTTGGTGATCGCTTCAGTTGCTGCACAAAGAATTTAAAGAAGATCTTAAACCTTTGAGTGGAATCTCAAAGTCACAAGTGGGAGTACTTGTGGTTGCAGTATATCAGGAAAAGAAGTAGTTCGTGGACTCAGAGCTGTCATGTGGTCGTGGTAGTAAATTTTCTACTCAAGGTAGCAATAAGATGTTAGTGATCTAAGTTTTATTGTAAAAATTTCAATTCTTTCATAGTGGATTTGTTTTACCTTAAGGATAGTTAGGTTAGATCTTCCCCAGGTTTTTTACCGGTTTGGTTTTCCTAGGTTATCATATTGTGTGTTCTTTATATTTCCGCATTATTTACATGATATGATTGCTATTATTTTAACTTAGATTTGAATAATAATCCTAAGTATTCACTTGGTTAATTATTTAGGTTAAATAATCTAGTTTACAGGGATCTAAAAACGTACAAAATTTACAAAAACTCATTACAAAAATAAAATAGAAAATTGATAACCAATGACCACTTGAACCATCCTTTTTTCTAAAACCTTAACCATTACCTTTCTTTTATTTTATAAAGAATAGAAATTATGCTTAAATAAACAAATTCTGTCATGTCATTGTTGCATGAGGCTTAAGGGACACTACATAATTTTGCCATTATGGAGGTGGAATGCGAATTTGGCTTCAATGGTGTCTAGAACAGAAAATTAGAGGTAACTCAGGATAAAATTCTTTTGATTTAAGAGAGGCAAATTTAAATAACTTAGTGAGATGTTAAACGGCATATATTTACTGATATATATATATATATATAAAAAAAAAAAGAAGAAGAAGAAGAAGAAGAAGATATTTGAAAGGAATCTGATGACCAATTATTCTTAATTGGCTTGTAGCCTGAATGGCACCTTCCCCCACTTCCTTTATATTTCAATTCCCATATCGCAGGTTGAAACCCGCCTCACCCTTTGCCTTCCCAACAAAAGCAAAAATTAGAAAGAATGTTCATAAAGAACTAGAAGTACTATTAAATGGAAGAAGAAGGAGACAAAGATTTTTCAAAAAGAGAAGATTCTTATTAAAGCTAATATCTAACTTTCTTTTAACAATCTTTTTAACAAACTCATAACTGCATAATCAATTAACTATTTTGTGTAATCAGTATTTAACCGTTCAACTAAAAACCAATCCTAATTATTTATACTTTCAAATTTTTTTTTTTTGGCCAAGTAATTACACTTTCAGTTAACATTAGTTAATTGCATGGAAAAAAATAAACTTTGAGCTTTAAACTTTAACAAAGGAGTATTAATTGATATCTACTAACCATCATTCTTAATAACAAAAAAATAGTGAGGTGATTAGAATTCTTATTGTCATTGTTAGAGACAACAAGTGACAATTGAACTGCACCAAATTTGCAAGGTTCTTTTCCACATATCATTCTAATCTTATTCATATTGAAATTTAGATGTGAAGAAGAACACAGGAAAGTTAGAGGCTATTTGGATGCTTTTTTTTGGTCACTCAATTTCCGCCACTCAATTTCCATCACTCATCACTCATAACTCATCACTCATCACCCATCACTCTAAAATACCATGTTTGTTTGTCACCATCACTCACTTCCCATCACTTAATATTTTTCACACTATTTGTGGGCCTCATATCTGTCACCGCTGCAATTTTTTTTTTCTTAGTACCCAACCTCACCGAACCCAGTGAAAAAAAAAAAAAAAAAACAGAACATGAAGACCGAACCAGTGCAAGAAGAAGAAGAAGAAGAAGAAACCCAGAACAGACTGAACTAGTAAAAAAAAAAAAAAAAAGAACAGATCGAACCAGTGAAAGAAGGAAAAAAAAAAAAAAAAAAAGAACCGAATAGCCAACCCACCCAGGAAAAAAAAAAAAAAAAGGTCAAAAGGTGGTCAAAAGGTGCGGTTGGTACTGTTTGTGGGTCCTTCATGTGTGTTTAATTACAAAAATACCATTGAGTTATGAGAATTGGAAACTGAAAACAACCAAAATGTATTTTCAGTTTCCATAACTCATAACTCAAAAATCAAAGAATTGGGTGTTGGAAACAGAGTTATGAAAACAAAGAAATTGTGCAGGCAAACAAGCATTTTGTTATGGGTCCCACCATTTTTGAGATTTGAGTTATGGAAACAGAGAATTGAGTCATGAAAACTAGTGAATCAAACAGCCTCTTAACCATTCTAATTTTTAACTTAATAGAAATAGTAGACAAATAACTTTTGATGTCAACATATAAAGAAAAAAAGTGTATGTGTGGGAATGAGAAGAAGAACAGTCTAAATGTCTTAGTTTGTTTAGCAAGTGACAAGAGGTCAAATTCCTAAAAATTTTGAACCTATTTTGATGGCTCACACATGTAAATAAAAATAAATAAACTTTCCCCATCATTTTTTATAGAAATTTTTTAAGTAAATAAGAAATCATCAAAATGCATCTAAATTCACTCATAACCAAATTACAAGGCTTGCATTAGTAAATAGGAAAATTTCAAGGTGTAAATTGTAAA
Organism: Quercus variabilis; assembly: GCA_030445155.1. NCBI lineage: Eukaryota > Viridiplantae > Streptophyta > Magnoliopsida > Fagales > Fagaceae > Quercus > Quercus variabilis. The sequence goes on from CP129447.1 coordinate 8,682,623, forward strand.
ATAAGTTAAGTGGAGACAAACTGTTATTCAAGTGTCTTGTAAAATCAATATGTAAAATAAATTTGGAAATTACATGGTAAGTTTAGTGATGATTGTTTTTTATCATTATGTCAAGACATGCACGAATATCTTCTTGGTCTAAGCAAAATTGAAACCTAGTTTGTAAGTAAAACTTAATTATTTTTTTTTTTTTTGAAAAAAATAGAACTTAATAGATGTTAATGCCTGCACAAGTCCAACGATTAAAAACCATATATTTCAAGAAAAGTGAAAATTGACATTATAGTAGATATGGTCCTAAATCCCCATAAAAAATTTAAGCATATGAGTAAACAAACTTCAGGGAAAAAATTACTCTAACCAAAATTGTCTAATCTGTTATGCATAAAAAAATTATAAATAAATGAAAATTTTCACAAAATATATTGTCAAAATAAAACTCTCTCGTGAGTAAGCATTAGCTAACCAACTCCTATTAATTTGGTAATTATTTTCTAACAGGTAAAATTTAATAGCTTCTCAATGTCAAACATTAAAAAAAAAAAATCCAAATTAGTTTTTTTTTTTTTAATTCATAAATAGAGAATCCTTATTTTATTAATTGAAGGGCATTTCAATTTTCAAGATTGCCAAAAGTTTCTGTTTTGATCGCAATTCACATATAATGAATCCATTTGAGCGAGAATTCTTAAACAAGTTAGTACATATAATCCAATGAGTGTATATAATTATATATATCCTATAAAAAAAAAAGAGTGTGTGTATATATTAACAAAATGTAAAGACATGTAAGGGAAGTTGTTACATTTTCGATGAAAAAGAGGGGTTGTTGAATAAGACTAGCATGATGGCCCAGCGCATTTGTTTCTTCAATGCTTGATTTTTTGGAATCAAATATTTTCAGTTTGTCGCATTTACGAATGTTCAAAATTTTCAACGGCCACTCTAAAGTGTAATTTCCTGGATAAAATCTCTTTGAGTTCATGCAAATTTACAAGTGTTAGAGAGATTAACCGTGGGAATATTACAAACAAAGCGGTTGTCTCTATTCCTTCTTCTTTTGCCACAATTTCCTCCACCGTTGCATAGTCCTTTATCTTTAGCTTCTCAAGTTGCACAAGAGCCTTTGCCACAAATGTTAGAAAAACACTTTTAGAATGGAACAACCATCAATTTCTATGGCAAGTAATTTCACAAACATCATCTTCAGGCAATCCATGCCTTTAATTTCCAATTCCTCCAAATTCGGAAAGACAACCTGCAATTCTTAGATACACATTGAGTCAATAAATGACTTCTAATTGAGAATAAGGACTAACTGATAGATGGGAAAACTTAATTAAACTAAAGTTATATTCATTAGAACATGATTGAAGAAAACTAATTAATAGAAGAAAATAATACATTCCTTATATATATATATATATATATATAGTGGGAGAGGAGGGTTCAAAACACAAACATAAAGCACCACAAACAATGCCAATATCACAGGCTATCTATTGAATCAAGTAAGAAATTCTTTTTTCCATTGAAGAGGTGGGGGTTCATTTCTTCATGTTTTTTTCTCATCAGTCGTACTTAAAAAATTGGTTGTGAAATTTAGATAAGGATAATTTATCCCAAAAAAAGAAAAAAGAAAAAATGAATTTGAGATAAGGATTAAGGGTAACACTTTTAAGGATTAAAATTAAATTAAATTTCTTAAGTAGAATATATCAATCTTTCCTATTAATATATATATATATATATATACACACTTATATATCTATCTTTTATACTATTAATATTAAGATTCCCGGTTTGGTTTTCAACATTTTGCGTACTAAAATAACCTCACACAAATTCTTAAACTCTCTAAAATACCCCTATCTTTTAGTTCAATAATTTTAAATTTAAAAACAAAATCTGGTTAAAATAGTAATTTACTATTTTTAAAAGAGTTCCTAAGCTTTAGGCTTACAAACTTTTATCAAAATCCTAAAAATTAGGAAACTATCTTTTTCTTACTTTTAAACATTATTTCATTAAATCTAAAATAAAAAATAAAAAAAAATAGAGCCTTATTGCATGTGCAAAGCGTGTGTGATGAGTCTAGTACTTCTATATTTATATCTATATCTATACTACTATTTAATGAGCCTTCAGGCATTTGACTATCAAGCCATTTAAGTAATGAACTCTAGGTTTTGGATATCTCAAAATATTCTCTCTTTGTTCATTTACAGGTTTTCAATAAATTTGTAAAATAAAAACTCTAGGTTTCGATAGTTTACAATCTCCTTATCTCTTATAATTTAAAAAAATTATAATGGACATACTCTATTTTCCTCCACATCTCTTATCATTTTTTAAATTTAAAAATAGACATTTTTTTTTTCTTACTAAACTATGTGATGCGGAATGCTTAAACGTTAAAAAGCAGAACATGTCTACTTCTAGGAAATAAGAAACAAAATATGTTTGCTTTTGAAAATAACATCGAATCCACGAAGGTCCTTGAATCTATAAGGAGAAAGGGTTTGGAATCCACTAGATAATAGAAAGACAAAAGTCTGAATTTTATTAATTGAATAATTGTTTAAAAAATGTTTACAAACTTAGGGGCCTATTTAAGGGTTACATAAAACTTGACAGACAATAAAATATATATTAAAATAACTCCTAATTAATGTAGATACTGCATTTTGTACCCCTTACGACTCGAGTCCCCATTCCCTAATGATGCTGAAATTCTAAGACCCAAGGTTGGTTTATGGCCCAATCAGATATTAAACTGACTTTAGAAATGTTAAAATGAAAAATATAACTTTTAATAAGCAAATAAATCTATTTTTTGGAAAATAAGGCAAGGAAACCCTCAGCATGCGCATGCAAGAATCAATCTGCGCACGCAGCCACAATCCTACGCACGCATGTACGGTTCCAAAAACATTAAAAAAAAATGCAATTTTTCTGTATTAATGCTAAGGTTTGGAACGAATCCCACATCGTCTGAGAGCCGTTCCAAAGCCCTATTTTCTCAATATAAATAGCTATACATTATACCTTTTCAAACAAACACAAAAATCCTAAGAGAAAACACTAAAATTCACTAGAAATAGTGAATCAAAGAGGTAGTTTTTCACAAAACATCCTCAAGTCAATTTTCTTTTAATTGGGGCCTTTTCTGGCCTTGATCTTTGAGTTTAAGATTGCTAATCACTTTTCTATTGATTGTAAATAGATTTGACTGAGAGGAACGGTAAAAAATCAAGCTTGGAAAGTTTTGTGTTTGAGGTATTAGTCTGAATGACATTGTTTCTTCGGCCCAAACCAAGGAATCCCTTAGATATGATGCAAACTAAACTTTCTTTTTCTTTGCTTTTCCTCTTAATGCTTTAATCTTTCTGTTTGTTTTTTTTTTTTTTTTTGGTTATTATATGTTTTAGCATGTCTACGTAGTTTAGGTTCTTATGGTCTTTATGTTTTAAAGCATGTTAGGATATTAGATTTATCATTTTGAAGCCTTGCTCTATTTTCTGTGTTGCTAAGGTTTCTAGGGTGGATTCCACATGTGCATAATCTTGCCTATGCACACAGGCTAGATTATGCGCACGTAGGCTTGTTCATGCATGCATATGATCTTGGCCAGAAACCCTAACCCTAGTTTATCTGATTCTGGTTCTTATTTCACTTGTAATGCTTCTGTTTTAGATCCTTTTTTCATATATGTATATATATATATATATATATTATTTTTTTGAGCTTCTGTTCCCTTGTTTGTTTGTTTATTTGCTTTTCACATGTTAAATTAAGGTTTGTCTTGTATTCCCTTGTTTTGATGCCATGAACATGCATTCATATGCTCATGCATTTATGCCATGGGTGCTGAGATGCAACAAGGTAAGTGAGGTAAATCATGCATTCACATAAACATGCATCTTTGAGTACGATCTTGCTTTGATGGTAGAGATGAACGTGTTTGTTTGGTTGAGTTTTTCTTGATGTTTAGAAGCAACCATATGTTATTTAGATCTTTCCATGCTTGTGTTTCTACCTTGATTTATTGTTCATGCCTTGGATATGATACGGTGATAGCATGATAGATGTATGTTAGGCTTGAGTTGTGATATGCTATAATAGATGTGTGTTAGGATATGCCATGCTAGATGAATGTTAGGGTACGCCATGATAGATGAATGATTAGGTCTTTTTGGTATGATTGATGCCATGTTGATTACTAGATGAATGCTAATGTGTGTGTGAGTTTAGACTAACAACATTGGGTGTGCATTTACTAGGGTTAAGACATAAGACACAATAAGAAGAAGCCAACCCTAAGGTTGGGCGGTTTTGGGTGCCTAACACCTTCCCAAAACCATACCTAAACTCCGAATCCATATCTTTGATAGTAAGATCAAAAAAGTCCTTCTTTGAGAGGATGCTATATATTTGGTTCCTAGATCATTGCAAAAACTAGGTAGTGACTCCTCGTTGTGTCCACAATTAATATTTAACCATAATAAGAACCAAATTTGAAAACTAAAAAACATTAAAAGCACCTAAAAACAAAGAAATAAATCACCTAAACCTAAAATAACATTTTTTTTACATAAAAATACCAAAGTTAAATAATTACAAAAATTAAATTTTAGATTCTATTCTACATCAGACCCCTCCACTTGAAACAAACTCATCCTCAAGTTCATCTTTGAAATATGAAATCTTCCATGCCAAGAGAATAAATACTTTGAATACTTCATCTTCCTTGTCTTCTTGCCAAACTTTAAAGTCATCAATTGAGCAACTTGAACTTTTTGTCCCTTGATCTTCATGCAATTGACAATATTCACCAAATAAGAGTCAATAATCAAACTAAATCTTTCCACCCCATCCCAATAAAATCAATAAACTTTGTTTTGGTGTCTCCCACTAAAATAATAGGGGTCTAAATGTCAAAATCATCTAACTTGACTTTATTGAGAACGATGACAACTTCCTCTATAATTTCTTCGTTAATGGTCTCTACTATTTCGACCTCAAGATCTTTCTCTTTAATAGGGTCTTCATTAATCTCCTCCACAATCTTGATTTCAAACTCTTTTTCTATAGCAAGGCCTTCATTAATTTCCTCAAAAATCTCTATATTTTCTTCTAACAATATTTTCTTCAACATGTAATTCTTCCTTTAATAGTGGAATATTTGGCTCTTCAAAATAATTCAAGTATTAACTTCTTAGCCAATAATAATCTTGTACTGTATATGACAAGATTTCTTCACAATCCAAAGGATAAAATTTGATAGCAAGCCTTTTTTTAATCCTTGGCCATGAACGAATTTTTTCTTTACCCTGCCAAATTCTATCAAATTGAACTCAATCCCACGAACGTAAGGCATACTCACTAAGTTTATACAAAGCAAGTCCAACTTTTCTCTCATAATAAATATTCTCAAAGTCAAATAAATTTTCTAAATCAAGTAACCAACCAAGAAAATCTTCTTTATAAAAATAACCATTAAAACTTGCAATTCTTCTATGAAATTTGCGTACCAATAGGTTACCCGTGAGTTATGCCTCTACGACCCCTATTGTTTCCATGCCTCAACAATGGCATCCTAGCAAAGATATTTGTGAGTGCTATCTATACATCACATAATACTTGCTAAGTTTTCTGTCACCAAAATTTTTACCCTCTCATATGTTAGTTTTAAACCAGTTTTAATATCTTTCTTTGACACAAGCACAAAAAAAAGTATAAATTTTAGGTTAAGAAATTAGTTACTTTACTTAGTCTCAGTATGCTATTTAATGCAGTACTTTTTATTTTCTTTTAATGATTAATGTCATCCTGGTTACATGCTTGTGCTTGGTAATATCATTATAATGTTACCTTTTTCAAGAAGTTAGTTCAAGTGATTTATTTGGATTGAACAAAATGGAAGGGGTTCACAACTAAAGGATAAGATAGGGAGTATTCGTGCCTTTCTCACAATAAAAATAGCTACATACTTATTGTGGTACTTTTATATATATATATATATATATATATATATATATATATATATATATCTTAGGGTCCATCTAGATGGCAACTGCACCAGCTCCATCATTAATTAATGCCTTAGGTTCAACATTAGCATCTTCAATGACATCTTAGTTATGGAAAATTAGTAGGTACTCCCGGAGTACTATAAATGCGTACTCCCCCCTCTCACATGAATGGTGGGTCCCACCATAAATTTAATTAATGGGGCCCACCATCCATGTGAGATGAAGAAGTATGCATTTATGGTAATCTATGAGTACACAATAATTTTTCGTTAGTTATATATTAGCAAAAGTATAAAACCCTTTGATATGTAATCCTTGTTTTCAAGAGAAAAAAAGTCACGTGAACACTTTGATATAATTCATCTTTTTAATTCATCCTCAATTTTAGAACTTGCTCCAATCACATTTGTACATAAAGAACAACATTTAGACTGAATAAAAATTTAATATGCACTAGGATTAGAGAACTCATTCACAATATGTTATTTGCTAAAAAAATTTTTATACATTTTATATATTCATCAAGACAAGATTAACTACTAAATAAAGATGCAACAACTTGCTCTGTGATTTGATTATACAATAGCAACAATAAAAGGCAAAAAAAAAATGTCATAGTCATGACTTGTGACAAGTCTGTTCCATAGTCCATACTTCAACATTTTTTTTTCCTAGGGTCAAAACTGATTCTTGCTTTCCCTAAGGCCAAAACTACAATTGACCAATTGGAATTGAAAAAGAGTTATTAATTAGACATGGTGTAGGCGGGTTTGGAGGGCACAATCCAAGAGCTCCTTGACTTACTATTTTCAATTGGGGGGAATTCGAAGAAAATGGTTTTATTTTCAATTGGAATATGCTGAATAGGAAATTTCAATTCATATTTTACAAATTTCCCAATGTTAGTGCTCCAAAATTCCTAGATGAAAGAAAATCTCTCAAATAAGCCCAACATAAATAATAGAGGAAAAAAATGGTTAAACCCACCATTCAAAAGCACAAACCTATTGGGTAAAATTCAGGAAAAAGGATGAAAAATGGTTATCTAAGAGTTCGGGGCAAATGTGGTGAAGATTAGTGGATAAAATTTAGGAAAGAGGATGAAAAATGTTTACTTGGGAGTTGGGGCAAACATGGTGAAGATCGGAGAAGAGGAGCAGAGTTTTTTTTTTTTTTTTTTTTTGGATAAAAAATAGAGCAAAGTTGAGAGTGAAAGAATTTTTTTTTTTTTACCCTAACTTATTCTACCAGTAAATGGTAACCCATTTAAATTATTTAAATGGTCAAGATTAAAAGTATTAGAATGTATGGTTCAAATTTAGGTGGATACCATACCCCCAAAATAAATGGGGAGTATTGTAGAATAACCCATAAAGAATAACTATATTAATCCTTAAAAAACATTGAAGCAATTAAACATAAACAAAATGTTTAATGAGGGAGATTTTTGGGTGTATGAAGGATTTAGTTTCTCTTCCAGTAAGATTTTTGGGCGGTGATATTAAGGAAGATGAGAAAATGAAGGAGAGTGTCTCTCTCTGCCCAGCTCGTATGGATGAGAGGAAGAATTGGAACGTGTTTAATTTCAAGTGGGTTAGACTTTACAGACTTGGGTTCAGGTCTTAGTGGGCTGGTTTTCAAGAGTCTAATGTGTTGGTTGGTGAAGGACCCCAGATGGGTTGGGTTTAAATGCTTTGTGTTGTTTGATGTGGACTTGGGTTGATCTTTGCTTAATGTGAACTAAGCTTTAGATTTAAATGCCATTTTCGGCTCAATATATTTGGATGAGTTGTGTTTGTATATTGATAATTTTTGGATGGCTAAGAATTAGGAACTTAAAACTTAGGCTAAGAATCTCAACAGTGTTATATAATTGAGCCTGATCCTCTCTTCAGTCTGTGGTACATGCTTTACAGGATCATAAATTGGAGCCAGGTTGCAAAGTCAGTAAGCATGATTTTGTATGTGATATCCTGTCTATCTTGAAGATCTTAGAGAGATAAAGCTATTTTGTTTAGAGTAAGTCCAGTTCCACAATCACTTCTATAACTTTGTCACAACTTGTTTACATGGCAACTTGTAAGTGATGAAATTGTGGACTTACATTGTCCTACTAAAGTTGTGAAAATTGTTATAGTAGTAGACTTACTCATTTGTTTAAGTTCTTAATAGATATTATAATACAACAACCCTTCATTGCTGTATATGGGCTCTTGTTTAATGTTTCTAATTTTCAAAATTTCTTGCAGTTTTATTACTCCCTAACAACTTTTCTTGGGAGTTTTCTTGTTCTTAATAGACTTTCTCAAAAAAAAAATTTTTTTTTTGGTTATATAATTGAGCTTGATGCTCAGGCTCTCTTCAAGCCTTGGTACATGCTATACAGGATCATAAATTAGAGCCAGGTTGGAAAGTCCGTAAGCATGATTTTGTGTGTGATATTTAGTCTATCTTGAAGACTTTAAAGAGATAAATCTACTTTCTTTAGAGTAAGTCCAGTACCATAATTATTTCCACAATTTTGTCACAACTTGTTCACGTAGCGATTTGTGAGTAGTGAAATTGTGAACCCACATCGTCCTATCAAAGTTGTGAAAATTATTATGGTAGTAGACTAACTCGTTTGTTCAAGTTCTTAATAGATGTTATAATACGACAACCCACCATTGCTGTAAATGGGCTCTTGTTTAATGTTTCTAATTTTCAAGGTCTCTTGCAGTTTTATTACTCCCTAACAACTTTTCTTGGGAGTTTTCTTATTCTTAATGTATGATATTTATTTTGCTGATTAATGAAAATTTCAGTTAAATAAATAAAAGACTAGGAACTTTTTTTTTTTTTGGCTAAATAAAAGACTTAGTAACTTAAACTTAAATGGGTAACACTATCTGGAGATTTGTAATTTCTGTAGGGTGTAGGTAGTATTTGAGGTGAAAGGAAATTAAAAATTTACAGTGAGCCCAGAAATTTCCAGAGGACAAAAAGGCTCTCAATACAGTCAGGGTCCATATGTGAAATAAGAGGAAGGCCCAAAAACTAACCTAAACGTTCTACTATTCTTTATTTTTGTTAATGTATATTATGTTATGGGCTTTAGGCCCAGCTAGTTTACTTGTATAGCACACTTGTACTTGTACTACACTTTACTTGTACCGCACACATATGCTTACTTGTACCGCACACATATGCCTCCTATATAAAGGCATCGCATGTATATTTCTTAATTATGAAATACAATACTACGATTTAGTATTTCTAACATGGTATCAGAGTCATTGCTCTAATCCTTTGGTGTGCCGCTCTTAAGCAATCTTGTCTTCTTGGGTGTCATCTGCAGCCGTTGTTGTAAGCAGCACCACTGCCTCCACCGCAACTCCAGTACATCAAAGACCACTGCCTTGCCGCCACCATCGCTTCTGCCTCTCCAATCAAACCACAGATTGTACCATCGGAAAGAAATATCTCCGATCTACTTTTCTGTGAAATTTCATCGTCATCGGACCACACACGCGCCTCCACGCGCCACTACAATTCTCGGCGTCACTACCACGCGCTGCCAAGATCCTTCACGCGCCCCCACGCGCCTCCACGCGTCGGACACGCTCCTCCATGCGCCTCCACTCGCCGAACACGCGCCAGACACGGTCTGCTGACGTCATCATCTTGCCACGTCAGCCTTAGTGACGTCATCAGTGCTTACGTTAGCAACACGTCAGCTTGCTTACATCAGCACTCAGCAGTGATTACGTCATCATTCCAGACCGTTGACTGTTGACTTTTTGCCAGAGTTGACTTTTGCAGTTCAGGTTTTCCTTACCCAGTTTTTCGCATAGATTTCATTTTTGCAGTCTGTTTTTGCATATTGTGTTTCTAAATGGATAAAAATGATGTTTTTCTTCCTCACCCCATCAATACTGTATTGGAGGGGAACAAGAATTACTTATCTTAGTCTCAAGCTATGCGCAGTTTTCTTAAGGGTCGTATGCTCTGGCATTACTGTACTGGTTCAATTACCATTCCTGTCAAGGGAGCAAGTGAAGAAGATGCTATCTTCCTTAGTCGCATGATTGAATGGGATAGTCACAACCACATGATCCTCACATGGATTCGGAACACTTCCATTCCCTCCATCTCCAATCTGTTGGGCAGCTTTGATGATGCAAAATCAGCATGGGATATGTTGGCCAAAAGGTACTCCACTACTCACGGATCCATGAAATATCAGTTGGTAGTTGAATTGCATCAACTTCGACAAGAACCAGGGCAATCCATCAATAACTACTATGATCAGCTTCGCTTCATTTGGGACCAAATTGACCTTTCTGATCTGATTTGGGCATGCTCACAAGATGCTCAGCAATATGCTATAGTTAGAGATGAATTTCTTCTCTATGAGTTCCTGATGTCACTTCACAAGGACTTTGAGCCCATCTGAGGTCAGCTTCTTAATCGTAGTCCTCCTCCCTCTCTTAACACTGTTGTAAACGAGTTGGTTAGCGAAGAAGCTCGGCTTGCAACCCTTTAAGCCCAGAATAAGTTCAATGTTTTGGCTATTACTCCTTCTGCTCCTTTCATTGAGCAACCTCAGCAATCAGGTGATTCTTCTAGCTCTAGCAATCGTCGCAAGCAGACCAACAAGAAGTTCTGCAATTATTGCAAGCGTCCTAGCCACACCATTGAGACTTGTTACCGTCGCAACAAATTTACTGCTGCTGTTGCTAATACTGAGCCTACTCCGCCGATGCCTTCCATTTCAGCTGAGTCCCAGTCTTCTGGATCCACTATCAACCTCTCCCCCACTGAACTATAGGAGATCATAGCTCAGGCTGTTCGTATGGCTGGTAATGCATCTCTTTCCACTGCTCTCTCAGTTCTACCCGGTAAGTCTCAAACTTGTCTTTTTGATTCTGCCTGTTGCAATCATATGACACCTCACTCATCCTTATTCTCCAAACTTGACCCTGCACCACATCCTCTTAATATTCATATAGCTGATGGTTCCACCATGCATGGGAATAGTCTAGGTTTTGTTTCAACCCCTAACCTCTCTGTTCCTGGGGTCTTCCATGTACCTGACCTATCCTATAATTTGTGCTCTGTGGGACAATTAGCTGAACTAGAATATCGCCTTATTTTTTACTATTCTGGGTGTATTGTGCAGGATTCGAGGACGGGGCAAGAGCTTGGGACCGGTCCTAGGGTTGGGCGTATGTTTCCCGTGGACAATCTTCATCTTCCACCTGTTGCTCCTGTCTCTATTGCTGCTACAGTTGCTGCAGTTTCTTCCTTACCTTCTCTCGCACTTTGGCATTCTCGTCTTGGTCATGCCTCATCTACTCGGGTACAACAGTTAGCTTCTAAGGGTCTGTTGGGTTTTATGTCCAAAGACAATTTTGATTGTACTTCATGCCAGTTAAGAAAACAACCAGCTTTACCTTTCAATAATAGTGAATCTATCTCTAATAATATTTTTGAGTTAATTTATTCTGATGTTTGGGGACCTTCTTCTGTTACTAGTATTGGTGGATCTCGTTATTTTGTTGTTTTTATTGATGATTATTCTCGTCATAGTTGGATCTTTCCTATGAAATCTCGTTCTGAAATCTTACCAATATACAGTAACTTTGCAAAAATGGTTGAAACACAATTCTCCAAACATATCAAAACTTTTCGTTCTGATAATGCTCTTGAATATACTCAATATGCTTTTCAAGTTCTGTTACATTCCTATGGCACTGTACCTCATCTAACCTGTCCAGGCACCTCTCAACAAAATGGTCGAGCCGAAAGAAAACTTCGCCATATTCTTGACACTGTCCGTGCTCTTCTTCTTTCTGCCAAAGTTCCTACCCCATTTTGGGGTGAAGCTGCTCTTCATGCTGTTCATGCCATTAATCGCATTCCAAGCATTGTCATCCATAATCAGACTCCGTATGAGCGCCTTTTTGGGTCACCCCCTGACTATCATTACCTTCGCTCTTTTGGATCTGCTTGTTTCGTTCTTCTTTAGCCTCATGAGCACAACAAACTTGAGCCTCGATCTAGACTTTGTTGTTTCCTTGGTTATGGTGAAACTCAAAAAGGGTATCGGTGCTATGATCCTGTCTCTCATCGTCTTAGTGTTTCCCGTAATGTTGTCTTTTGGGAACACCGCTTGTTTGTTGAACTCTCTCATTTTCGTTCTTCCCTTACTAACTCTTCTGTTTTAGAAATCTTTCTAGATGAGTCTCCTGTTCCTTCTACAGATACTCTTGATCCTCCTTTGGACTTCTCTATTCCATCTCCAGATATTTTTGATGACCCTCCTAGACAAGTTGTAGATGAACAGGTTGATGACGAGCTACCCCACCTTGAGCCTAGGTCCCCTGCTCCTGCTCCGCCTGAAGATCCTCCACAAGACATTCCACCTCGCCACTCAACCCAGGTAAGATCCATTCCTGCACATTTACTTGACTATCATTGTTACACTGCCCTTGCTACACTCTATGAGCCTCAAACCTATCGTGAGGCCTCTACTGACCCTTTATGGCAGATTGCAATGAAAGAGGAAATTGATGCATTAACCAAAAACCATACTTGGGATCTGGTTACTCTCCCTCCTAGTCAGTCTGTGGTTGATTGTAAGTGGATCTATAAGATCAAGACTCGCTCTGATGGGTCCATCGAGCGCTACAAGGCTCGTCTTGTTGCAAAAAGTTTTACATAGGAGTATGGGATTGATTATGAAGAGACTTTTGCTCCAGTTGCCCGTATCTCCTCTGTTCGTGCCCTCTTAGCTGTTGCCGCTGCTAGTAAATGGGACCTTTTTCAGATGGATGTTAAAAATGCCTTCCTTAATGGGGATCTGCATGAAGAAGTCTATATGCAACCTCCTCTTGGTCTTTTTGTTGAAACAAACAAGGTTTGTCGCCTTCGACGTGCACTTTATGGCCTTAATCAAGCTCCACGAGCTTGGTTTGCCAAGTTCAGCTCCACCATCTTTCGCTTGGGTTACACTGCCTGTCCTTATGATTCTGCCTTATTTCTTCATCGCAATGATAAAGGCACCATTTTACTTCTCCTATATGTGGATGATATGATCATAACTGGTGATGACCTCAGTGGCATTCAAGAACTCAAGGATTTTCTTAGTCAGCAATTTGAGATGAAAGACGTTCGACATCTCAGCTATTTCTTGGGTCTTGAGATCACTCGTTCCACAGATGGTCTTTATATTACTCAAGCCAAGTATGCATCTGAGCTTTTATCTCGAGCTAGACTCACTGACAGTAAGACTGTTGACACTCCAGTTGAACTTAATGCGCATCTGACACCCTCGGGGGGGAAACCATTGTCTAATCCCTCTCTTTACAGACGATTGGTTGGCAGCCTAGTTTATCTCACAGTTACTCGTCCAGACATTTCTTATGCTGTTCATCAAGTGAGCCAATATCTGTCTGCTCCACGATCGACTCACTATGCTGCTGTTCTGCGCATTCTACGATACCTGAAAGGCACTCTCTTCCATGGCCTTTTCTACTCAGCTCAGTCTCCTCTTGTACTCCGTGCATTCTCTGATGCTGATTGGGCAGGAGATCCCACTAATCGTAGGTCCACTACAGGTTATTGCTTTCTCCTTGGTTCTTCTTTGATTTCTTGGCAAAGTAAGAAACAAACTTTCGTGGCCCGCTCCAGTACTGAAGCAGAATATCGTGCTCTTGCTGACACCACATCTGAGCTCCTTTGGTTACGATAGCTTCTTAAGGATTTGGGTGTGTCCACATCCTCTGCTACTCCCCTTTATTGTGACAACCAGAGTGCCATTCATATTGCTCACAATGACGTCTTCCATGAACGGACTAAACACATTGAGATTGATTGTCATTTTATCCGTTCTCATCTTGTCCATGGTGCTCTCAAGCTTTTCTCCATCTCCTCCAAAGATCAACTTGCAGATATCTTCACCAAGGCACTTCCTAAGGGACGCACTCGTGATTTGGTTGACAACCTCAAGCTGGTCTCACATCCACCTTGAGTTTGAGGGGGGCTGTTAATGTATATTATGTTATGGGCTTTAGGCCCAGCTAGTTTACTTGTATAGGACACTTGTACTTGTACTACACTTTACTTGTACCGCACACATATGCCTCCTATATAAAGGCATCGCATGTATATTTCTTAATTATGAAATACAATACTATGATTCAGTATTTCTAACAATTTTAAAAATAGATCCAATACCACTTCAACAAGCCCAATCTAAAGTCGAAAATGGGTTTACTTGAAAATCAGTTGGCCTATCATAGAAAAGCCCAACTTCAACTTCACGTGAATGAGTGTATAAAGACAAATTCAACATAGTTGGCCTATCATATGGATAATGTAAATTACTAATTCAATATTGAGTATTTATTGGCAGATCAAACGTAGCCTAAACCACTTTTTTTTTTTTTTTGAGAATGTAGCCTAAACCACTTGTAAATGAATTCAGCAAAAGAAAAAAAGGAAAAAACCACTTGTAAATGAAGTGTGTGTGTGTGTCTATATATATATATATATATATATTGTTGATGGAAATGAAGAATAATATTTTGGGTTTGGTTACTAACGAATTCTGATGACCTGTGATTATCTATTTGTCTTTACGTCTAAGCTTGATATTTTGACTCTAACTAAGGACTCTTTTTATAACTAAAACAGATTTCCCAATTCTCCCAAACACTAACAGATACTATCAGCATCCTCTTGTTTAGTGCTTTGCGGGTTGGTAAAGTATCCCATGCTATTTTCTAGATCAATAACTTTAACCTTTCATGCATCTTTATCTTCCTTAAATCTTCCTCTCACTGGGAAGTAGGGGACTAGTTTGAAGAAATCTGGTTCTTTGCTCTAAAAGGTGTATATCTTACAGTGAAACCTTTTGCATTGGTTGTGTACCCAGCTTCATTTACCAATCTAGTGGAAGAGTAAAATTCTAACTTTACAAATACAATTAGCTGTTGCTTGGTCAAAAACTTGGTATAGCTTATTTCTATCCCAGGTTCTGCCATCTTCAAGTCTTAAAGTCTTTGACCAAATTCAATTCTGGAGGCATATCTCCTCGAGGCTTTGGAATGAACCCATATAACAGAGTTATCCATGACCATAGGTCATCCCAAAGACAGGTAGATGAGTTCGATCCCACTAATAAGCAACTTCCCTTCTTTAAAGTTTCTTGGCTGCAAAATATTTTTTCACAGCCAATACAGCCAATTTTGGGTGATGGAGCTTGCATGAAGCTCTTTCCTCTAAGGTAGAATCAGTTTTCTATCTTATCTGAGCTTTGAACCAAATTCTAACTCAATTTTGTGATAAGGACTCTATTGAAATCTTGCATTCTTCTTATGCACAAAACACCTTCTTTAGGCTTGCACAATGATGACTAGCTTTTAAGTGGCAAGCACTTCCCATTTGAATTCTCACCCCAAAAGAAAGATCTACAAGCTGCATCAATTTTAATTAGTACACACCATTTTTGGAATCTCAAGGGACGACATTGTGTATATAGGAGCGGTTGTTGCCACAGACTTAATCAAAGTGAGATGACCAGCTTGTGAAAGTACTTTGGCCTTCCATATTTTTAGCATAAATTGATAATTAGAGAAAGGAAAGTGTTTCATTGTTGTAGCCGTGAATGAAGTATTCTTCTCAGTAGACTAGAATGCTTACTATAGCAGAATGCACAAATGAGTCGACTTTTTGCTAGAGATAAAAATGGAGTTTGAGGGCAATAAATGATGGTAAAGGTTTTGTTGCATACAAGATTATGTGGCAGCAAAAAGAAAGCAATATGTGTCCAAGATTCACGTGCAATGCACATAACGAGGGACACTTGTTCTTTTCTTTTATGCTGCCCCATAATTCCTGTATGCAACAATTGGTATATATAAGTATGCAGCAAAATCTTTCTCATAAATAATATTAGGGCCAACTCAATAGTAGTTTGTTCAAAGGTGAGAAAATAGACTTGACATGTAATTTGTGGTAAACTTGCCAAATCTGGGTTGTGTTCATTCTAAATTTTTTTTCAAAATATATCTAGGTTGTGTACATTTATAATTGGTTGAATCATTATATGTGATGTGTAGACAAATTTTTTATTGAACTTATGTTGTTGATTTTTATTTATTTTTAGAATAATATGTATAAAAATTTCTTATAGAGATAGCAAATTTTGGAATACTCTATTCTTCCTATTTGATTTTTTTTCTCTCTTCATGATTGGGAAGAACACGAACATTCTGGGTTCTTCAATTTCTTCCACAAAAATAATAATAATAATAATAATAATAATAATAATGAAGAAAAAATTAATTTAATTATTTTATTTTATTAAAAAAATAAAAAGTTTAAAATTTTGTTTTTATTATTTTGTCTGATGTGGCTTTTTTATTATTAAAATATTGACATGACATTTTTTAGATGCCAAATAATTTTTTTAATATTATAATAATGGTCACGTCAACTTCATGCATATCGTGGTGCATTCCATTTACCATGTAGGCTATTTCTATCAGAGAGATAACGATAGGGACCAAGACTTATTGGAGACTAAAGCGTAAAAATGACAAAGTAAGGACCAAAATGAAAATTTAGTGCAATGTAGTGACAAAAAATGCATTTATGCTTCATCCTTTTGGTGTATGTGTGTTTCCCTGCAATCACAACACCCAAAAGGTGTGGAAGATTACAAATTTATCTCTTTTGATTTCTCCTCCCTCGGTGATGAGTTAGGTCCCTTCGTAGGTTTGGGTTGCTAATAGCCTCCTGATCTAAGTTTTTATTATTATTTGAGACCACTAGGTTCTTCGTTGGTTGGACTCCTTTTGATGTGATCCCTTTCTGTTCTACCATGTTATTGTTAGGATCTTTTGTTTGCAATATGACTTAAGCTAATTCTCCCAAATTTTAGTGTTTCATGGTTTTGGGTTTTATTGATTTGGGCCTCTGAGGCATAAAAAATGTTTTTTGACTACAACATGATCTGGGCTGATATTTCCAAGCTCTTTTGACCCTTAACTCGGTTTTTAAGGTTTGGACCTTTTGAGGCCCCAAGAAAAATGTTCACTTGACAACATCATGACCTAGACTTTATATTTGGGAATTTTTGAGACCCAATTTAAAATAATAATAATAATAATAATAAGAGATAATTACAGATTACTTACATGTGGTTTAGCCCTAATTTAACTTACCTACTCGTGGTTTCATTTTTGACACTTTACCCACCTAAGATTACTTCCGTTTACTTTTTGTTACCCACCTCTTTAAAAAAGATGGGTAAATAAGTCTTTTTACTCTCATTTTATGTCTCTCTCATCCCAAAACAAGAAAAAAAAAAAACAAAAAAGCAAAAGAAAACAAAATCAAAATGGCTATTTTAAACCTAGGAATATGCATCTCTTAAAATATGGCTCCCCCTTCCTTCCAATATCCTTTTATTTTTGGAAACTAGTAATTATCCAAGTTCTAGTGTGAGGAACAATTGCTAGGGGCAGTAATTGAAGCGAAGAGTCAAAAGCCTACAAACCCAAACTTTTTGTCTTTAGTCGGTTGATTGTATTTGTGTTTTGTTTGCTGGTGATTGTTATTTTCCAAAACCTAGTATAAATAAACCCAGATTTCCTCAAACTAAGAAACCCATCATACATACAAAACCATTAAATCGGCTTGCCCCTTGAGCCAAAAAGCCAATTCAATCTAACTCGCCCCCTGAAATAGAAATATTCGAAGTAAACCCAGCCATTCATACCAACAAATAACAAAAACCCAATAAAAACCATTCAAAAAACATGAGCACCTAAGAAAAGTCTCAGCAACCCATCCTTTCCTTCATATTCATGACTCATTGGAACACAACAACAAGCCTTCCCGACAAACTCCAAACAGCAAATCTACCCAACAAAATCCCAGCATACCCATTCATTGCCATGACTCATCAAAACACTAAACCCAAATCCAAAGACAACCCACCCTCTCTTTCAAGTCGAAGCAAGTGGCAGAGAAGAATGGATCTGCTTATTTTTCTCTCTCTGAGATCTGAAATGGGTTTTTGGTTTCTTCAACTGGGTTTGTCTCAAAATCCACAATTTCAGAGTGACAAATTCCCATACCCATGGTGGAACTTATTTTTTGTGTTGTGATTTGTGTCTCTCTCTCTCTTTGAGATCTTGTGTTGTGTTATGTGTTTATTGTAATATGTGGACTCTCTCACTCCTCATATCATATCAAGTTTGGATATACTTCTTTCAATTAAGATGTTCTTGACTTTATCATAATTATTGATATGCTAAGATGTTCATATTGTATGTACTCATGATTTTCAAGCAAATTAGTAGATCTACCTCATGTGGATGGGAGTGTGTTTTGGAAAGGAGGAGTGTTTGATCTATTTTGGGTTTTGTTTTTGATAAAAAAAAAAAATGTATTAGAGTAACGTCTGAAAGGAGGGTGGGTTACAGAGTAGTAACGGAGTAAAGCATAAGTGGGTAAAGTGTCAAAAATGAAACCACGAGTGGATAAGTTAAATTCGGGTTAAACCACAGATGGGTAATCTGTAATTATCCCTAATAATAATAAGTAAAGGCATGAACAAGAATCCATTCCTTAGGGGTTTGCTTAGTTTAAATTATAAGATAAAGTAAATTACACATCAGTCATCAATCACACTTTACAAACCCAATGGTTAGTGGTTAGGCTAATTTCTCCAATTTTAATTGGAACATTGCTTGGGTTTTTATGTTTTGGCTTTTTGAGGCACAAGTTAAAATAAAATTATTATAATAACAAATAAGGCCTAAACATGAGTTGTTAGGGATTTCCTTAGTTTAAATTAGGGGATAAAATCAAGAACACATAGATGACACCTTAGAAGCCCAATGATTGGTAACAACTTCCTAAAATGAATAAAAATCCATATACACCACCCTAGAATCACACACAATTCCAAAAAAAAAAAAAAATTCATGCTCACATCACTAAGGCTTCAGAAGTCAGATGTGGCCAAAATCTAAGTTCAAAAATTAGGTATTATTTTATTGTTGATTGCTTCAAACCCATGTCCGTCTCATACCTCATTCTCTCTATTTTTTTTTCTCTACTTTTTTTTTTTGAGTAAATAAAAATACTTATTAGAACACATACGAAAATAATAATAGTGTTTTAAAATGGATTTATAATACATTACATAACCAGAGTACAACTACAAAAGGGTCTAACCTTTGTAGTTGTAGACTGTAGTTTTTTTTTTTTCTTTACTTTATGTATAATTATGTATAATCTAATTGGTAATTGTTATTGTTATTGTTATTATTATTGTTATCGGTATTGTTATTGTTGTTTTATTATTATTTTTGTAGTATATCTTAATTTGTGTGGATCTTTGTAGTATGATTTTTCATACCTTTCTAGAAGGTTGTTTTCACTCACAAAAAAAGGATGGGATTGCACACATGACACATGTAAACAAGATGAATTTTTCAAAAATTTAAAAAAAATATATATATATCCAAATGACATGAAAAAAAGAAACCATATAATTTTACTTGCTTTTGAACTATTTCAACAAATCTCTATATGGGATATCAATTTCTTCTTATTCAAAATTTCTGTGACTAAATATTTATCAATACACGCATAAACAACGAATCATGTGATGCCCTATGTAAAAGATTGCAAGCCTAACAACAGTGTTAAGTATTGGCAGAAATATATCAATTCAGCTGGATTTTCAAGGGAGGTAGAATATTCCATAAGTATTTTAATAGCATTGATTGGAGCTATTTTTAGCGTGTTTGGGACTCTGAAGATATGAAGGAAGAAACTCTTGATTTTATCCTTTTCTACTCTTACAATTGTATTATTTGGCTTATCTTGGGTCTCAAAGGCAAAGTATGAATCAAAAATAGCCTATACTACAAAAGCTATCTTTGCTGAAATATACTTATTAATATTCCCGTCTTCAAGAACTTGTACTTTACACAAGTCAAGTCCATGGAAATTTTTTCTCTGCAACTAAGAAAGTTGGCTCTCCCTTCTCTCTTAGGCAGTAGAACCGTCGTCCCTTCTAGTAAGGCTTGCTCTCCCCTCCTGTAACAACGTTACAGGTAGGGCTAGTGGTTTCTTCTCTTTCTTTCGGGGGTGGGGAAACACTTTTTTTCTTTTTCCTGTTTTGTTTTCTTATAGCTTTATTCTGCGCACTAGCGGTGGGTTAGTATGGAGGATTTATCCAGACAATGGAGTTGTCTTTCCCTTTTGGAAAGGGAGGGGGACGATATTTGCTTTAAACAAGATCGACGCCGACAAGAGTTTATCATTGCAGCATTTTTCCTAACAAGGCGCGCCCTCAATATCGATGCAGTTGGCGGAACTTTTAAACCTTTATGGAGATCTCAGAATGACTTTAAGATCAGTAATGAAGGGGGTCACAAGGTTCTTTTTGTGTTCGATAAGGAGGCGGAAGTGGATAGAATTATGTCCACTAGTCCGTGGAGTTTTGACAAATCTCTGGTAGTGTTACAGAGGTATGAAAGGCACTCTGCACTTGAAGACTTGAGTTTCAATAAGGTTGATTTTTGGGTGCAAGTGCACCATATTCCCATTAGTTACAGAACCAGAACAGTGGCAGAAGATATATGTGAAGCCATTGGGAGAGTGGATCGTTCAACAGATACTTCAGAATGTGAGTGTGGGAATTATATTAGAGTAAGGGTTACCATTGATGTTTTTCAGCCTCTCTGTCGAGGCCGAGTAATCAGACTAGAGGAGAACGAAAAGGTCTGGGTCACATTCAGGTATGAGCGGCTTCCAAATATTTGCTATTGGTGCGGATTTCTAGATCATGGTGACAAGGAGTGCGATTTGTGGATCCAAAGTAAAGGTACTCTCCAAAAATCCTCTCAACAGTATGGTTCGTGGCTTCGGGCAACATCGTCAGGACCATCAAAGGGAAATGTAATCCGTGTGTCAGGTTATTATGAAGATAGGAAGGAAAACTTATCCTCACGTTGGAGGAGGACTGAACAGCAGCGCCCAAGTCCGATGACCACCCCAGAAACGACGAGTTCATTAGAAAAGGAAACCGAGGATATGACAGCGGATATTGGGGAGTTTCCAAAATCAAATAATGCAGAGTCCACGTTCCCAAAGGAAAGTATATGGCCGAATGTTCAGGATCACGGAAATAAAGGAATATCCTTTACTCAACAATTGAAGGACATAAATAATGATCTTAGGATTTATGAGGATCTCGTAATTATTGGCCAACCCGAGGAGTTTCAAATTGATCAGGAAACATCTCCACTATTTGATTTGGATACGTTGAGAAAAGATCTGGATGAAAATATTAGCATGTCACATGCTCCTGTGTTAGTGCCCCCCTTGGAAAAAAATTCAGCAACCCCCCTCGCAGATATTACCAATTCTCAGACCCTACGAGTCAATGCTGTTACTCCCCATCAGGCTACGTGGAAACGTGTCCCCCGTCCAGCCTTTACAATTTAGCATCCCTCATCTGATTACACAGGTTTGAAGCGACCAATTGGCAGGGTTAATGATCATTGTGAGTTACCAAGTAAGAAGTTAGTGGTTTCGAGCAATGACAGAGAAAGTTCACTTGCATTGGCGGAGACTGTTGTACAGCCCCGCCAATCACAATGAGCTGCATAGTGTGGAACTGCAGGGGGCTTGGGAACCAACTTGCAGTTCAGGAGCTTGTGGATTTGGTGCAAGCAAAAGGCCCCTCTGTCGTGTTTTTAGCCGAGACATTGGCAGATGAAGCTAGGCTAGACTACGTGAAAGACAGAATTAGTTTTGATAAAAAAAATTTCGTTCAAAGAGAAACTAAAGGAGGAGGGTTGGTGTTGTACTAGAAGAATGACATTGAGGTTGAAGTTGAATCCTCTTCACTAAGTCACATCGACGTTGTTATTAATAAAAGTTCGGGTAAAGCTTGGAGATTTACTGGTTTCTATGGCAATCCCGAAACTCACAGAAGGGGTGAATCTTGGGATTTACTCCGTCACTTGCATGGCAGAAACTCCCTTCCATGGTTGTGTACGGGAGATTTTAATGAGATTGTAAAACAATCGGAGAAGTCCGGGGTGCGTTTAAGACCTCAGACTCAGATGCAGATGTTTAGAGACATATTGGATGAATGTGAATTGATGGATTTGGGCTTCAAAGGTTTTCCTTTCACATGGAGTAAGCATTGTAGAAATGGTTATTCGGTATGGGAAAGGCTAGATAGGGCAGTAGCCTCACATGATTGGTTCATAGCTTTTCCGGGTACTCGAGTCACTCATGTAAATAGTTCCACTTCGGATCATAAGCTATTGTGGATTGACTTGGCTGACTTGGACTTCCAGCAAAAGAAAAAAAATTTCAGATTTGAAGAGGTTTGGCTGTCGGACAAAGGATGTGGGGAAACGGTTGAGGATGTTTGGTTAGCAACTTTTGAAAGGTCTGAAGATACAAGGCTGATCAGGAAAATAGAAGCATGTGGGACGGAGCTAACAAGATGGAGCCGCAACAATTTTGGGAATATAAGAAGAGAGTTAGAAAAAAAGAGGAAAGAGCTGGCACAGGCAGAACGGGTGGCTGTACAGGGGGGCAGTTCAGAGAGGTTGTGGATTCTCAAAAAAGAAGTCAATGCTCTTATGGACAAGGAGGAACAGCTTTGGAGGCAGAGATCTCGAACACTATATCTGAAGGATGGGGACCGGAATACAAAGTTTTTCCACTGTCGTGCAACTCAAAGGAAGCGAAAAAATCTTATTTCTGGTATTAGAAACCATTCCGATGAGTGGTGCACTGACAGAGACCAGATTTGTGATGCTTTCTTGAAGTATTATTCTGAACTTTTCACTTCTTCAGAACCCGAACCTCTAATGGCATATTTGGCATCCATTCCTCCGGTGGTGACTGAGGAAATGAATGAAATCTTGACAGGAGACTTTAAAGCTTGGGAAGTTGAGGTTGCATTGAAACAAATGGCTCCATTGAAAGCTCCTGGACCCAATGGAATGCCTCCGCTTTTCTACCAAAATTTTTGGGATTTGGTAAGCTCTGATATCACCAATACAGTACTGCATTTTTTTGAATAAGGGTTCTTTGCCTAATTCTTTAAATCATACTTTTATTACTCTAATCCCAAAAATAAAAAACCCGGAGCATATGATTGAATTTAGGCCCATTAGTCTTTGTAACGTGCTTTACAAGATTTTTTCAAAAGTACTAGCAAATAGATTGAAAAGAGTTTTGCCACTCATTATTTCTGATCATCAAAGTGCTTTTTTGAAAGGTAGATTGATTACAGACAATATACTAGTGGCTTTTGAGACTCTTCATTACATGAAAAATCATAACTCCGGAAAATCGGGCTTTATGGCGCTCAAGCTTGATATGAGCAAAACCTATGATCGGGTTGAGTGGTCTTTTCTGAAAGACATTATGAAGCAAATGGGTTTTAATGATAGATGGGTGGCTCTCGTCATGGAATGTGTTACGACTGTCTCATATTCACTTTTGATAAATGGTGAACCCCATGGCGATATCAAACCAAGTAGAGGTATTCGCCAAGGGGATCCACTTTCACCATATCTTTTCCTGTTATGTTCCAAGGGGCTACATAGACTTATTCAAAGAGCAGCAAATTTGGGTGAGATTAAAGGTGTTTCCATATGTCGGAATGGTCCTAAACTTACTCACTTGCTATTTGCAGACGATAGCCTTTTGTTTTGTAGAGCTACCAAAGAAGAGTGTCAGAAAGTTCTGGAGATTCTCTCTACTTATGAGAGGGTTTCGGGACAAAAATTAAATAGATCAAAGACTTCTCTCTTCTTCAGCAAATCAACGGCTTTTGATATGCAAAATCACATCATGAATGAATTTGGAGTAGCTGAGGTGAGGAACTATGAGGATTACCTTGGCTTGCCGGCCTTGGTGGGTAGAAATAAAAGGGCAAGTTTTGACAAATTGAAACAACGAGGTTGGAAGAGACTCCAAGGTTGGGAAGGGAAGTTGTTGTCACAATCCGGTAGAGAAGTCCTGATAAAGTCGGTCATCCAATCAATCCCAACTTATGCCATGAGTTGTTTCAAGCTCCCGGTTACTTTGTGTCATGAGATTGAAACTTTTATTAGAAAATTTTGGTAGGGCCAAAGGGGTGAAAGGAGAAAAATTCATTGGGTGAAGTGGGGAGAATTGTGTAACCACAAAGATGTAGGCGGGATGGGCTTCAAGGATTTGACTATGTTTAATGAAGCAATGCTTGCCAAGTTAGCTTGGAGACTCCTTAAAGATGATAACTCACTGTTTTATAGAGTGTTCAAAGCTCGGTTTTTTTCAAATGGGACCATACTTGATGCAAAAGAATCTCCCTCACCCTCCTATGCGTGGAAAAGTATCTTAAAGGGGAGAGATGTGATTTCTAGAGGGGCGGTTTGGAGAGTTGGGGATGGTAAACAAATCAGGATTTGGGGTGACAATTGGCTGCCACTTAAAAACAGAGCCAAAATCACTTCATCAGTTCTGTTTGGGCAAGAGAATTCATGTGTAGAAGTATTGATATATCAGCCAACTAGGCAATGGAGAGTGGATGTGATTGATCATGTATTCAGTAATGCAGAAGCAGAGGCAATTAAGAGCATCCCTCTTAGTTCCTCTCCACAACGAGACACACTCATCTGGCCCTTTACCCCATCGGGGCACTATTCTGTCAAGTCAGGATACAGATTTCTATATGAAAATGAAGTACCAGATCAGGGATCAATTATAAAATCTGGTTTATGGAGAGATATATGGAGTTTGGAAGTCCCTTGCAAGGTGAAAAATTTTGTGTGGCGGGCCTGCAAGGATGCTCTTCCAACAAAGGCCAACTTATGCAGGAGGAAAGTCATTACCGAGGCAATTTGTGAGAATTGCAAGGTGATGGATGAAGACTGCTCACATGCTCTATTTTTTTGTTCTAATTTACAGGTAGCTTGGACGCAGGACCCTCAATGGAGCTGGCTAGCAACTATGATTGGGAAAACTCCAATGGACATCTTCGAACGTGCTTTCAAGGAGAACAAGGATCCTTCCTTACTAGCGTACATGGCTTGGTCCATCTGGAATAGACGCAATCAGGTCCGTTTCAATGAGGAGACATGTCCATTGCAACGCATTGATCTGCTATCAAAGGAGCGCCGATGTGAATTCCAGAATCTTCACACAATCAATCCAAAACAAAGACATGAGATGCACACGAAGTGGGAACCACCAGAGTTGGGAGTTTTCAAAGTTAACTATGATGGTGCAATATTCACAGAAACAGGGAGAGCTGGCCTCAGAGTGGTCATCCGCAATTCAGAAGGAGCGGTTATGGCCTCTTTGTCGCAACAAATACCTCAACCAACTACTGTGGCACAGGTGGAAGCTCTTGCAGCAAGGCAAGTAGTCGAATTTGCCTTGGAGATTGGCATTACCTCAGCTGTTTTTAAAGGGGACTCAGACATAATCTTAAAAGACCTCAATAACTCTGAGAAATCACTAGCACTCCACGGACACTTGATTGAAGATGTTAAAGTTTTAATGTCTTTTTTTAATTGCTGCAGTTTTGTTCATGTTCGCCGACAAGGCGATAAGGTTGCTCATGCTTTAGCTAGATGGGCTATTAATTCGCCCTCTCTAACTGTCTGGATGGAAGATGTACCACCAGACATTTCAAATGTAGTTCAGGCTGATTTTAGCCGTTAGCTTTTCTTAATAAATGGCTTCAGTTGGTTTCTCAAAAAAAAAAAAAAAAATTCCCGTGTTCAATTGGTATCCTTCCCTGGATAATTGCAAATGAAATGGGATATGAAGTGTGGAGTGTGTGTTGTGCGGTGTGTGCTAGTTGGCTATAGAAGAACATAAAGTCATTTCTTTTAATTCATAATTCCATATTTATTGTGGCTAATATTCAGTATTAGACAATCATAGGCCAATTACAATTTTTTTTGTGCTAAATATAGGTGAATTAAACTATACCTATAAGGGAGAACTTGATGTATAAAAGAAATTTACTAGGCGAATCTTATGTGTCAAAGGGCAGAATATACGTATTTGCCATTACATTGGTGTTTAATTGGTGCCTGCTCCTAATATAAAGTCTCTATTTCTCAAATTTCATGATATATTTTATTGTTATTTTTATTAAAATAAAGTTTATTATTTATTGTTATTGTTATTGTTGTAATTACAAATAAGCTCATAATAATAAAAAACCTTTTTGTGATGTTTGAATAAACTATGCTTTCAAATCTTACCTTATTAGTTTTAAACCAGTTTTAATATCTTTCTTTGACACACGCACAAAAAAAAAAAGTATAAATTTTAGGTTAAGAAAATAGTTACTTTACTTAGTCTCAATATGCTATTTAATGCAATACTTTTTTATTTTCTTTTAATGATTAATGTCATCTTGGTTACATGCTTGTGCTTGGT
The DNA here is from genome assembly GCA_030445155.1 of Quercus variabilis. Taxonomy (NCBI): domain Eukaryota; kingdom Viridiplantae; phylum Streptophyta; class Magnoliopsida; order Fagales; family Fagaceae; genus Quercus; species Quercus variabilis. The sequence continues at coordinate 8,709,139 of CP129447.1, forward strand.
AATATCATTTTAATGTTATCTTTTTCAAGAAGTTAGTTCAAGTGATTGATTTGGATTGAACAAAATGGAAGGGGTTCACAACTAAAGGATAAGATAGGGAGCATTCGTGCCTTTCTCACAATAAAAATAGCTACATACTTATTGTGGTACTTATATACATCTTAGGGTCCATCTAGATGGCAACTGCACCAGCTCCATCATTAATTAATGCCTTAGGTTCAACATTAGCATCTTCAATGACATTTTAGTTATATATTAGCAAAAGTATAAAACCCTTTGATATGTAATCCTTGTTTTCAAGAGAAAAAAAGTCATGTGAACACTTTGATATAATTCGTCTTTTTAATTCATCCTCAATTTTAGAACTTGCTCCAATCATATTCATACATAAAGAAACTTTAGACTGAATAAAAATTTAATATATAATAGGACTCATAAGGCTGATTACAGAACTCATTCACAATATGTTATTTGCTAAAAAAAAAATTATACATTTTATATATTCATCAAGACAAGATTAACTGCTACATAAAGATGCAACAACTTGCTCTGTGATTTGATTATACAATAGCAACAATAAAAGGCAAAAACAATGTCATAGTCATGACTTGTGACAAGTTTGTTCCATAGTCCATACTTCAACATTTTTTTTCCTAGGGCCAAAATTGATTCTTGCATTCCCTAAGGCCAAAACTACAATTGACCAATTGGAATCGAAAAAGAGTTATTAATTAGACATGGTGTAGGCGGGTTTGGCAGGGCACAGTCCAAGAGCTCCCTAACTTATTATTTTCAATTGGGGGGAAATCAAAGAAAATGGTTTCATTTTCAATTGGAATCTGCCAAATAGGAAATTTCATATCAGATTTCACAAATTTCCCAATGTTAGGGCTCCAAAATTCCTAGATGAAAGAAAATCTCTCAAATAAGCCCAACATAAATAATAGAGAAAAAAATGGTTAAACCCACCGTTCAAAAGCACAAACCTATAGGGTAAAATTCAGGAAAAAGGATGAAAAATGATTATCTAAGAGTTCGGGGCAAATGTGGTGAAGATCGGTGGATAAAATGCAGGAAAGAGGATGAAAAATGGTTACCTGGGAGTTGGGGTAGATGTGGTGAAGATCGGAGAAGAGGAGTGGAGTTTTTTTTTTTTTTTTTTTTTTTTTTTTTGATAAAAAATAGAGGAACAAAGTTGAGAGTGAAAGAATTTTTTTTTTTTTTTACACTTATACCCTAACCTATTCTACTAGTAAATGGTAACCCATTTAAATTATTTAAATTATCAAGATTAAAAGCATTAGAATGTATGATTCAAATTTAAGTGGATACTGTACCCCCAAAATAAATGGGGGTATCATAGAATGACCCATAAAGAATAGCTATAGTAATCCTTAAAAAACATTGGAGCAATTAAACATAAACAAAATGTTTAATGAGGAGATTTTTGGGTGTATGAAGTATTTAGTTTCTTTTCCTGAAAGCTTTTTGGGCGGTGATAGTAAGCAAGATGAAAAAATGAAGGAGAGTGTCTCTCTCTGCCCAGGTCGTATGGATGAGAGGAAGAATTGGAATGTGTTTAATTTCAAGTGGGTTAGACTTGCAGACTTGGGTTCAGGTCTTAGTGGGCTGGTTTTCAAGAGTCTAATGTGTTGGTTGGTGAAGGACCCCAGATGGATTGGGTTTAAATTTGTGTTGTTTGATGTGGACTTGGGTTGAACTTTGCTTAATTTGAACTGAGCTTTAGATTTAAGTGCCATTTTGGCTCAATATTTTTGGGTGAGTTGTGTTTGTATATTGATAATTTTTGGATGGCTAAGAATTAGGAACTTAAAACTTAGGCCGAGAATCTCAACAGCGTTATTTAATTAAGCCTGATGCTCTCTTCAGGCCGTGATACGTGCTTTAGAGGATCATAAATTGGAGCCAGGTTGGGATAACAATAAGCATGATTTTGTGTGTAATATCTAGTCTATCTTGAAGACCTAAAAGAGATAAAGCTATTTTGTTTAGGGTTAGTCCAATACCACAATCACTTATACAACTATGTCACATCCTGTTCACGTGACGACTTGTAAGTGATGAAATTGTGGACCCACATTGTCCTACTAAAGTTGTGAAAATTGTTGTGGTAGTAGGCTTATTCATTTGTTTAAGTTTTTAATAAATGTTATAATACAACAGCCCTTCATTGCCGTAAATGGGCTCTTGTTTGATGTTTCTAATTTTCAAGGTCTTTTACAGTTTTTTTACTCCCTACCAACTTTCCTTGGGATGTTTCTCATTATTTAATGTATGATATTAATTTTGCTGATTAATGAAAGTTCCATTTAAATAAAGTAAAAAAGGACTAGGAACTTCTTCTTCTTTTTTTTGCTAAATAAAAGACTATGAACTTAAACTTAGGTTGGCAACACTACAGGATTTCCATTTGTAATCTTGTAACTTAATCTGGATATTTGTAATTTCCATAGAGTGTGGGTAGTGTTTGAGGTGAAAAGCAAATTAAAAATTTGCCGTGAGCCCAGAAATTTCAAGAGGACAAAAAGGCTCTCAATACAGGCAGGATCCATATGTGAAACAAGAGGAAGGCCCAAAAATTTATCAGAATGGTCTGTTATTCTTTATTTTAAAAATACGTCCAATACCAATTTAACAAGCCCAATATTACGTTGAAAATGGGTTTACTTGAAAATCAGTTGGCCGAACATAGAAAAAGCCCAACTTCAACTTGACTATGTCACTTGAAAGTGAACTATGGTTAAATCTCATATGGATAGTATAATATTGACAGATAAACTGTAACTTTTTTTTATTTAAATTTTATTTAAGAAGAAGGTCAAATCATCAAATGTAACCTAAACCACTTGTATATGAAGTGTAATATTTTGAGTTTGGTTACTGACAAATTCTAATGACTTATGATCAGGACTAAAAGGTCAGTTGAATTATTTTTTATGTATAGTTTTATTTTTACTCAATTTATTTTTGAAGCAAAATTCGTCAAGATAAAGACAAACTAACCCAAACACATTAGAAATGAGTTTGGGACTTTCTCTCTTTCTCAAATTATCCTAAATAAATAATAAATAACATAAAAAACTTAATAGTTTCTTCCACCTTATTTCATCATCAACAATGGTAAAAACTCACTATTAATGTGATAATGACTAATTAAAAATCACATAAAAGTTTAAATTAAATTTAATTATATTCACTACTTTTTTATATTGAGAACTTCTTTTTAAGATTGTGGGGATCAAAAACACAAATCAACAAGAACAAGGTTTGCTTTCTTGATGTGCACAACTAATTTGTTATCAGAAAGAGATATAATTCCATAATAGGAAGATCAGACAGATAATTGAAGGAAAATAAGGAATATATAAAAAATTTGATTGATGGAAAGTCGGTTATCCAAGGTACAAACAAAGATTCTAAGGAAGAAAACAAGTTTTTTTCTCTCACTATTCTTTTTCTCTTGTTCTTCCTCCTCAATTTTTTATGGATCCTCTTCCCTATGGGCATTCTCCTCCTTTTATCATCCCTCACCCCTACCTTTTCCACCTTTGTTGTTCTTTGTTGGATTTAGAGGATACTTGTCCCATCAGATACATTTCCTGTCATTTCTTAATCATGAAAGTAGACTTTTGGGGGTGTATTAACTGTTTAGGCTAGTCATTCAACATTTAATAAGACTAACATTAGGTATGAATAACTCATTAATGTGGAGGTGACTATTACATTGGGTTCTATGTCGTCTTCCTTGCGTTCCTTAGGGATGGGAAATGGGATGGAGTCCTTAGTGAATGGTTTGCACTCCTCAGCTAGGTTAATACACCTCGAGATAAGCTTGTTTCTCGGATTGCCTTGGTAGCTAATCCATATGGCCCCGTTTTCTCTAAGACATGGGTCATTCTATATTTGCATCTGGATCGAGTCTTTACCTCGAGAATATCTCTTCAATTCAAGGTCCATGTGGCAACTTCAGTTCAAGCCCCTCACCCCCTACAAAGATAATTACAATATGTTGCAAATCCCGCAACTTGAACTCTTTTTCCTCCATAAACCTCCAAAGAACTTTATGCAGAGGAAAATGTCATTTACTACTGTTATGAGCTCTTGTCTTGTTGAGAATTAAATAATTGTAGTAATTTTATAAAATTATTCATTTAATTTTGTGAAACAATTTTAAAATGTTGTCTAAAACTAAATGACTTATTAAACAATCATTTATGACATTATCCAAGTCTTTACAAAAAAAAAAAAAAAAAATTAACAGTATTTTCAAGTTTAAAATTATATTAAATTACAAATTACTTCCTTTAAATCTCTTTAATATAAATATTTTTTCATTTTAGTTCATTAATTTGCTTATGTCTTAAATACAATCCTCTTACTTCATACTTTTTTAGACACAAATGCACATATAGAATTGCTTGTTTAGTAGTTATTAACTTTTATGTATAATTTTTTAAAACCTCACTTTTTCTTACCTTTTCAAAGTACAAGTATATTTTAGCACACATTACAGAGAAGCCTTTTGCATTGACTACAACGTTTATTGTTCATAATGCATATTTCAATATCATATTCATGCATTCTTCATTTTGTGGCTACAACTTTCACAGAAAATTATCTATTCTATTTTAGAAACCTATATGTTTGGAATGCAAGCATCATGTGGTTTGAAAGTAAACTTATTGTTTTCTTTTCTGAACTTCATTTCAAATGGGTGATGATTAAATTGTTAAGTTGACTAGGATATGTAGAAAGGGGTGTTTGCAGTGCGGTTTTGGGCTATTTTTAGCACCACACTTTGCAGTGCGATTTAACTAAAATTATAATTGCAACGCACTTTGTTTTTGCGGTCACATATGCGGTGTGGTGTAGTTTAGAGTTTAGCCAAAATCATAATCGCACCCATTTTTGCAGTCACATGTGCGATACTATGTATAAGATACGGTTTGAAGTCGGTATATTTTTCAAAATTTGGACTTTTCCTACTCAACCCAAAACTAATTTTTCCCTTTTTTTGGGCAAAGTTTTAAATTATTGAGCTAATTTTTCTTTATTTTGGGTTGGCTTTTCTAATCAATACTTGCTAATGTTATTAAACTTTTTTTTTTTTTGAAAACTAGGGTTATTATACTATTAATAATATATTTAATATTAAAAATAAATTAATATATTAATATATAGAGAGGGTGTGGTGCAATGCAGTTTGTGCGGTTTTCTTATTATAAAACTGCAAACCGCATTGCACTATGCGGTGTGGTGTGGTGCAATGCACTATTTCTTGCAATGCGGTGCGGTTATGTCATTTTACAGGCAGTTTTGGTGCGATTTTTACGGTTTGAACAGTTTATGTGGTTTGGTGAACACCCCTAGTAAAATTGCTTTATTAGCCGTTATTTTTTATGACTTTGTAGGTCATCTCTTCACGGGAGAGGCTTAAATAGATTCTGGTCTAATATTGGAGGATACAAAGGTCCATTGCTAATGTTGGTGTCTGCAAATAAAGAAGATGCTATGGGGGTAGCACCAATGTTAAAAAATGGATCATTGGTGCACTCACAGAGAATGGTTTTGAAAATAAGGATTTGTTCCATGGAAGCTCAGGAAGACAGGAAGTCTATATGCTATAAGTCTTGTCTTCCATGTGTTTCCGTCTGCTGGTATATAACATAGGTCCATTTCCTTTCTAGTATTTTGCCAGAAAAATTGAGCTAGTCCAATGACATATGTAATGATTGACAGGGAAAGAAAAGAACTTTGTGTATAGCCACTTGCATCCTACTGGTAAAGTATATGAACGACAGCATAAGCCTGTCAGAATTGCATTTGGAGGAACTATGGGAAATGAGAGAGTCTTTGTCAATGAAGATTTTGCTAGCTAGAGTTACCATTCGCCATCATGCCACTGACAAAACTTACCAACCTGGTTCCCTCTTCCCAGATCAGGTACAATTGTAAGGTTTGAAAGTTTTGAGACCAATATTTCAATGGATTCAAATGCTGGTTTTTAAGTTATTACAGAAAAAGCTCTGGATCTAAAATTGTTAAGTTTTGTCTGTTATTTCTCACATTATAGTATAACAAAATAAAATAAAATAATATATCTATATATATATATATGAAGAATTGTTTTAGTTTTGCATATGTCATTTACGCTATTTACCTTAGACGTGGCAAAACGGGCGAGTTGGGTCGGGTCGGGTTAGGTCGGGTCAATCAAGTTTTAATGGTTGTCTTGATAACCTTGTGTAACGTGTTGTATTGTCTCATGTCAAGCACTAAAGCTTAGCTCTTATTGGTTGTGATGAAACTCAAATAGTCATTCTCTCATGTCATGTCTTGACAACAGTTTTAATTGTTTATAACTTTATATTTATAATATATTGATTATTAGTTTTGGTACTTTGTGCTTTATGCACCTAGTATCAGGACGTAATTTAAATATTTTTTAGCGAATTTTTTTAAACGGGTCAAGTCAATTTGGGTTGACCTGCAAAAAATCGGGTCAGATCACGAGTCAACCCGTTTTTGCTTTGGGTCAAAAAAAGGGGTTTGGGTCAGGTATTTTTTTCAGGTCGGGTCAGAAAATTCTAACCTGTACTGCCATGTCTAAATGTTTGACTTAAATACTGTTTCCCCTCCATTTCAACTTGTATTGATGTTTCAAGAAAATAGACTACTTAATGTAATTAGTTTTGATCTCTGATCTGATATTTTCTTTCTTGACTTATAAGATAAAACTAAAAGTATCCATCATGCATATTATAAAGGTTACATTGGGATTCACTAAGAAATGTGGTCTCCAATACTATGCAATCTATGCATTGGTAATCTTATACCCCAATCAAAGCTTCACAATGTATTTACAAATGGGAATTAATGTATTTAAGGGGTTCCTACCTGTTGAAGCTTTGATTTCGAAAATTGAAGTTTGGGGGATTAGGTGGGAAAGCGGCTAAGGAAATGCAGAGTTCATACAAGAAGAGAGAGGAGCTTTTCACAGAGCAAAGACGAAAGGTAACCTGCCTAGATCAAATTAAGGAATCTTGTATGGTTTTGAATTTTGCATTTGAATGTTACTCATAGATGACATAAATCTTATGTTCATTCGCTCCTCTTGTAGGTTAACTTGAAAACATTTAGAAGCTGGGATGAATCGCCAGAAAATATGATGATGGACATGATCGCGAGAAGATCGTTAAGACTGTATAGATTTAAGATAGTACAAATGCCATATTATACTTTAGCTGCTCAAGTGTATTAGTATTTAGAAAGTGTAAATTATGCAAATGACTCTTTGAGATTCTTGTTAGGCTGGGACGTTGCTGTAAAGAAAACTAGAGAAGCGTAAAAGTGACCAAACATTTGAAGCTTTTCTTTCTACATATAGCAATCTTCTCGATACATATCTACCGCTGCAACTGTGCTGCATTGTGCTTATATCAATTGGCCTTGTACAGCTAAATAGAATTTTAGGAAACAAATAGCTAATTAGCTATTATTTATCATGTTGGAAGACCAAGGTAGCTCCGTGGTACAGAGTAGAAACGGCTAACAATAACAACCAAGAAACCACGTAGTACTCTTTGTAAACGAGGGTAGATAATATTGGCTAGTTCACACGGTTTTTGAACTCATGAATTCACCTTCCGCCTTTTATTACGAGAGGAAAAAAAAATGCCATTAAAATGGGCTCATCTGCATAGGGTGGTTCATGTCGCATAATCTAAATAGGACTCGAATTGGCCATGTTAAATGTAGGTCTCAGTCTAGGCTTAAAGATCTGCGTAAGGCAAAGTGATATTTGGACTCTTATTCAGTATAGCCATCAACTTGTATCAATTCTAACGCAAAGTTTCTTGTATTTGAGGGACAAAAAGAAACATATTTTTGGCATGAGAGACACCGAGAAATTATTCACCCTTCTAGGACAATCACCACGTTTGCAATACTTAGTAGTTCTCTCACTTAATATTATTGTGTCATGAGTGACAATTTATTCACTCTATGTGGAGAAACACATCAACAATACCTAGTGGTCTTTCCACTCAATAAAATTGTGACCATGTGTGACAATTTATTGAGTCAAATCCTAATCACCATTCCAATTATTAGGATTTTTTTATTTTTTTTGAAAATGTATGATTGGGTTAATGATTAGGATCTGACTTAACAAATTGTCACACATAGTATAATATTATTGAATGGGAGGATTACTAAACATTATTGATATGGTCGAATAATTTCTCAAAACACACCTGCTACAAAACTTATTCAAAATTTATTCATAAGAATTAATTTAAAACTTGAAAACCAACAACAATATAACACGTTCAAAGACACTACAATAAAAACTTTTCTACACAATAACAACTGTACATTTCTATATAGTGCTAGTGTACTAGAATTTTATCCCTTTTTGTAAAGAAATATTTTACTTTTATTATGCGAAAGTAGAAGGGATTAGGGAGTTAAAATAAAAACTTCCTCTCAACTCAACAGGAAAGAGATGCAAATTCCTTACTTGGTTGATACTGGGTGGATGGCTATGCCAAAGTAGCAAATATGGAAGAAATTATATATTTTCGCAAAGATGTTAGAGCTTGCATTTTTCTTTCTTTCTTTCTTTCTTTTTGCTAAAACCAACAATTTTTTTTTTAAAATGAAAAATTGAGTGACTCACATTACAATAACAAGGCTTTAAATAGTTTTTTTTTTTTTTTTAATTACAACAACTAAAAAAGTTACAACAACTAAAAAAGCTATTTTATTACAAAAACCATTGATTGGGCCTGGACAATCTCACTCACCCTCCACGCTCATCACCTTGGGAGAACCAGCTTAATATTACAAGCCATCCCAAAGGCAAAGTATTGGTCCTTCTCTACCTTGTGTCAATATATAAATTCAAATTGATGCATGCGAAATGCAAACTAGCTTTTCTTTGTTATCTAGTATAGGCATTTTTCAAGTAAGAACTTTTAATGTGCCCATACCAAGCCCTTATTATGCACATAACTCTTTCTTTTATGACTATAATAAAAGGATGAATCAAAGGAGCAAAAGACTTCCAAATATCCACAACTCATGCAGCGAGGATTCAATTAAATCACAGTGATTCACCCGATGCATCCATGGTGAAGCAGAACAAACATGCTAGCAGCACAAACCAAAAGAATGATTCAACATCATGTCTGACATGGCATTTTCTTTCCAAAAATGAAATGTTCTGAGAAGCAAAATCTGACTACCCACCATGCATAATGATCCCAAGCTATATGTATATCAAATAAGATATATTTACTGCTTCTTCTCTTCTGCTTTCCTCGGCTGCAAAAAGGGCACATTTGTAGCATTAGAAGATATAATTAATTATTTAAGTTCTTGCGAGCCGTGAGCAGAAACAGCATCCAGTCTCATGAATTACCAAATGTGAATTCTAACTTACCCACAAACATCGCATGCACACAATAACAAGAGAAAACAAAGGTCTACCCTATGCTATATACATATGCTGCAGATGCAATTCTCGCCAAAGTACCACCAATCAGAATTCACATAGCTACACAACAAAGCAGAATATAGACCAAGTTATCTCCAACATAGAAGCATGCACTTTCTGCTTATTCAAAGGATTATGGTTTTGCCATTCAAGAAGCATCCAGCACAGCCCTTAGCCTTCAGTTAACAGTGATTCTAATTTCTAACATCCACAAAATATAGCAACTTGAAGAGGATTACATAATTTCTATAATCATCAAAAGATATTGTAGAGGATTACTTACTTTCTACAATCATTAGAAGATATGATAAATGAGAAGATTGCAATCATTTGATGTGAGATATTTTTCTTCATCCAGAGGCAGAACATAATTATAATTGACATTAAATTCAAACACAAGTCCTTCCCCTTTTTCCAACTCCTTCCTTCCTCTTTAACCTAGATAGAAGTTTACCCAAGATACAGACAAGAAAAGACATGCAATGCACAGACTAAACCTCTCACATAATACGATATTTAAAAAACACAGCACCGACTATTTGTAGGATACTTAGAGTTGAATGGCATAACAAACATGTGCGGACATGATGACCATCAACAACAGTTTTGGATATTTACCAGAAGAATACATAAGCAGAGCAATGACGGTATAATGCATTTTTGACTCCACAACCCATACATGGTTGTTATTCACCTAATCCATTTTACTACCTACTGTCCTCTTGCATTCAAACAAACACTACATATAAAAACATACATATTTGACAACATAAATTTAAAATGATACGCATACCTAACCAAGCCCTCAAGCCTTGATTTTGGGAGTTGGCCATGTCCAACACCCTATGATCATCTCTATACCAACAATTTTTGAGAAATTATATAAAAAGGAGGATTCAACTTGGCTCTAAAAGGAACAAATTCTAACAGTTGAATGCAAAACCCGTCAGGGTTAAGGTGTGGTTCATGAGAGCCACAATTCATCCATTAAAATGCTAGAGTTCTACTTAGTGGATTGATGCGGTACACACCCCACCACGTGTAAATACTTCAGGTGGTTTCTGTTGCCATGATTTAAGGAGGGATGACATTTAGCTGAGACTTTTAGGGCATCAAGAGTCAAACCCATCATTTGACAAAATGCCTAAGCCAAACTGAATGTAGGGGGGTGGGGGCCTTGGGCTTGGACCCAAGTATTTGAGGTAGGCGTATATCATCCACCATTAGATGAAAGAAACTTATATTTTCTTGTTATCTAAATAACGATAATAGACTTTGAAAGACTATTCTTATTTGAATAAATCTTAGTATTAGTTACATCTGCCTAGAAAGATTATCAGCAGGTTAATTAAAAGATTATTCTGATATGAATAAATCTTAGTATTAGTTACATCTGCCTAGAAAGATTATCAGCAGGTTAATTAAAAGATTATTCTGATATGAATAAATCTTAGTATTAGTTACATCTGCCTAGAAAGATTATCAGTAGGTTAATTGAAAGTCTTCAATTCTATAGTTTGATTGATCCAATAGTACTGTTCTTAATCATTACTGAATGATGTAAAGGAAACAAATGTGACCCATAGGCATTTAGAGGTTTAGTTAAACAAACTAATATGCACACTTTCCCGAGAAAAAGTAGTTGCTTTTTCCCATGTAAAAGCAAGGATCAGTCCCTGGCCATTGTACAACTGCCTAGAAATTTTATTTTGAAGATTAATTGGAACTTTTGAACGTCAATGTTTAATCACTCCCTTATAATCTTTATTGCTATTGGACAGTATAAGGAAATAATGGGCAATCAAGATTCAAGAGATAAGGGGAAATATTAGGTGTGAATTCCCAACAAATTTTTTATATCAGTCAAAAAATAAATAAAAAGATAGAATTCCCATTTAAAGATGCCAGGAAGTCCTTGGCCATTTAAATCATTTTCTTCATAGAAGACCATAAAGTAATAAGCTAAAAATTAAGCAAGCATCTCAACATAGCTATAGAATTAAATGGAAAAACAAACATAATACACTTACTAGCTCTCCTTACTGATAAAACCTTATCTTGATGTAACTAATAATAACTCTTCTTATTGTACTTTATAGCAACTTAGTGGTATTTTACTGTATGGCACAATTCTACCAATCAAGCAATAGGTACCAGATACTCTAAAAGTGACATATGCAGCCAATGATATTTTCCCTAAGTGTTGTAATGTGCTAAGCGTTACATTTTACTTATATGCTTAGGTTTCTTGGTTTTTGGTTTCTTATGGTTGTTTGATCACAATCCACACACGTTAGTTGCAATTTTCAATTCTAATCCTCTTAGTTGCACACTTTCGCAATGCTCTATATTGCTTACTTTTGACCATCTAGAAAAGGAAAGAAAAAAATTTTGTGTTCAAGGAGAATACACCAAAAAGAACAAAAGAAAGGACCTCTATTACATAAAAATCTGTGCGCTTCTCATTCAAACTCGCACAATTTATTTGAGGGACATAGAGTATATTTCCATTATTATAGTTGTTTAGAAAACTAGTTCCCATATAGATTTGATTCATTTTATCTTTTGACTATTGTTTTGTAGAGACCTACAGTAGCTCAACTAGTGGGGAGTTCAGAAAGTGAGTTTGAAAATTCCTAAAAATCTTATAGTTACTTGGACCACTATGATTTTGGAATCTCCACATTTATCACTACTCAACTGATATGTCAATACATCTTAATACTCAAGCAATGACTTCTTCATCAAATTGTAACACAAACTCAGGTCAGACAGGACCAGTTCATGCAATGGTTAATGATATGTTAATCCTAAGTAAACAAGATTAACCTGCATTTGGGATATGTTAATACTAATGTTGTACTCTCCAAAACATTTGAGATCTCGCATTTTTATTGCCTTCTTATTAAAATGATGAAATTGCTACAATTTCGTAATCACTTAGAGCTTTTTTATTAATGTATCTTAGTCTACCACACGAGTTTGTGATTATCTAACAAATAAAATTAATGCACACTAACTATTCGACGAAATGCCTCAACACAAGCCATTAATCGGAAAACACAAGGTCGGAAAACACGAGATGGTGTACGTGGTAACTTTAGCTTAAAATATGTATTTATATTTTTAAAAAAAAAAGGACTAAAGCAAAACGACAGCGTTCACAGGGTTCTAATCCTCGCCCTATATAAACCGAACTTCTTCAGCTACTTGCTTTCTATAGGTTACATTTTCAAAGCAATTTGGCGCGGGAGAAAATCTCAATTCACATTCGCAGTCAAATTCTTCGGAACAAAATGGACGACCACGATTTGGAATTGGAGAAAACTCGGTTGATAAGCTTGGCTCTTGATTTTGGGTTCGATGAAGAATCGGCAAAGAAGTGCTTGGATCGTATGGTTCAACTCTATGGTAATACCCATTTCTACACCCCCAAAAAAAAAACCACAAACTTTAAAACCCCATTCCATTCTCCACAAATGTATGTACTTTATGTGATTTTATGTCTGGATGTGTTAGTGGCCTCAAATTACGAAATGGGTTTTGGGTTTTTATTTATTTTTTGTTTGTTTTTGGTTATGTTCTTTTTTGCAAACATAAATGGGTGTACTGTAAGTGATTTTATGGGTGTATGTGTTAGTGTTAGTGACTTGAAATTATGAACTGTGTTTTGGGTTTTTCATTTTTTAATTTTTAATTTTTAATTTTTTTTTTTTGGTTTTGTTTTTGTTATGTTAATTCTTTTTTGGGATTTGTAGCAGGGTGTTTGTGTTAGAATAGTGGTTTAGTAATTAAAATTTTAAGTTTTTGGGCAAACAGTAATTTATTATGCTATAAAAGTAGGTGTCTTTGAGCTCAAAACCTGCCTCAACTCTATGTCACATTTAAAAAATTTTAAAATTTATGTGCTGGACTTGCTTATTATGGCGAAGTTTGAGCCCATAAGCGAGGGGAGGTGTTACAGTAATGATTAAATGATGTAATTTCACTATTTCTTGATAGGTTAAACTTTTGAGACAAGTGGTAGTTTACTGGTGTTTGTTAGAAAATGATATTATTTTGGGAATAGGATGTAATGGGTGGCAATTGAAATGGGTTTGTGTGTTTGCTATTGCAGTGTGTTGCAAAGTAATTATGGTACTTAGAATGAAGAAATTTGTATTTGGATTTTTTATGCTGTTGTATGCTGGTGTTTTGAGCTGTTTTACTGAAATGTGATTGTATTTGAGGTTGTAATTGGATTGAATTTATGTATGCAAGGAGTTCTGTGTGTGAGTGATGTGGGTAGTATTGAGTTTTGTAGACGATATCCATGTTTGACAGTATGTGTATTGTACAAACTAAATTCTTATTTTATTTGGTTGTGATCGGTGCAGTTGGTTGTTTGGTCCTCTATTTAGCTGTAGGTATTGATGTTGCCATTATCATTTACCTTTTCATTTAATGCTAAATGTTGTTTAGGTGAAGATGGCCGTGATTTTATCACTGTGGAGCACTGTGGTGATGATTTCCTTGCGGCCTTAGCTGAATTGATGCAAGACACTGAGGAATGGGACGATTTACAAGCCATTGAGTCAGAAGCTTGTGGAGCTTTGAATAACTTGTTTGACAAAGATGTTCTCAATAGTCATGAAGTGGATAATGACGGCAATGGAAGAAACTACATCAATGTTATAGATGATTCACCTGAAAAACATCCAAATTTTATGGAGTTGGATTCCTCTAGTGACAGTGAAGACTTAGACTTTGGAATTCGAAAGGAAAAAAATGTCAAATCTACCCCTTCTTTTACTGATTGGAGCAGTCCTGTTCTCAACAAAGGTTCAAGTAAAACTTCTTCAAAACCTGTGGTATGTATTTTAGCCCCAAAGGTTTTATTCTCATCTTATTTCCACTGCAGCTGTGAAGCCTGCTAATTGTTGTGCATATGATGCACTTGCCTCGTAATCTCCTGGTAGTTATCTTCAGCATTTATAGTTTTAGCAATTGTCTATTTCTGCAAATTATTGAAGGAAACAGGCTGATGTATGCCAGTTATGAACTTACCTAAGCATACGACTGTAAATGATTACATGTTGCATTTAGCATAAAATACCTTTCTTTTCAGACACTGAAGTAGTTTGTCTGTTGAAGGATTGTAGGAGCAGCATCACTCAAGGTTCAATCCCATCAGTTTCTCATAAAAAACATTGCTCCCGAACATCAAAAGTGGAACATGAGACTCTCAGTTATGAAGTATTACAGGCTTTGGATGATTTTGAATTGGCAAATGTTGTAATATTTGGTAACAGGACATTCCGCCCATTGCAGCATCAGGCTTGTAAAGCAGCTGTAGCAAAGAGAGATTGTTTTATTCTTATGCCTACAGGAGGTGGTAAAAGTCTATGTTACCAGGTCATGTCCTTTTCCTCAAATTTTGGAATGTCTGTCCTGTATGTTCTCATGGATTAACAGTAAATCAACAACGTGGCTAAAATTTATCGAGATATAGCTTCTACAGCTAATCTTGATGACATTTTCCATTTTACTTTTCTAACATTGCAATTGTTAATCAGATATATAATAGCCTAGTCTTTTACTAATGCCATAAAATTAAAGGTCTTCTGCCAAAACTTCCTCCTGTCCTTAAATTTTGGGGGCTGTTGGGGAACCTAAAATTTGGTGTATTATTTCTTGTTGGCCTACAATGGATACTAATTATACTGCTATGGACCTTGGCCTTTTTTCTTTCGCTAGAGTTTATTTAAGTCTAATCTAAAGCTCTGACAGTTGGTTAAGCTGTTTCTGTTCAAATTTATTTTCCAGATTTTAGTGGCCCTTTAAACTATGAATCTAGTTTGGAGATGAAATCATTCTAGGAGATTTAGAATTAGATAATTTTCTTTTTGCTTAATTTTTTTCCGTTCATTTTATTTGTGATGTTGGCCCAAATAAAATTGGCAGACAATGAAATGATTTCCAAGATAGTCTGTAGTTGTTACTTATGTTAATGAAACCCAGTTCACTATCAAATTTCTTCCACCAAAGGGTTCATTAAGATGTGAAATGTACAGAAATCCCTTCATTCTGTTGGGGATTTTAGCTGTAAATGCCCCTGGCTGACCAGACAATTGGTTTTGGCGGGTGGTCAATTGCCTATAGGTTTTACTCACTAGAGGTGAGTCCAAAGGACTCTTCTTTAGAAAGATTCCCTATGTTATCAAAAATATATATATACACTTTTAAAACCTGATGTCCATGATGCATCACATTCATAGGGAATAGCAACCAGGGCTCCTGCTGTCAAGGATATATAAATATAATCTTCTAAAATTTTGCTAAGTTGAGTTGTTTCTGATCTGGACTTATAGTGGCCCTAAAAACCCTAACAAGTAGTCTATTTAACATTTGATCAGATATCTATTCTCTTGAACATTGAGCAGTAATATGAATATCTGACCTTTGTTTGAGTAGTTGAATGTGTAAAGCTATCAACTTAATTTTTACATTATCGTGACTGCATGTTTTGTACAGCTTCCAGCAACTCTGCAACCAGGTGTTACGGTTGTTGTTTCTCCCTTACTTTCCCTCATTCAGGATCAAATAATTACTCTGAACCTCAAGTATGGAATACCAGCAACTTTTTTAAATTCTCAACAAACTGCTTCCCAAGCAGCAGCTGTCCTCCAAGAACTAAGGCAAGGTTCATTTCTTCTTTGTACTCATGTCTATTATAAGAAGTATAATCATGCCAATGAGCTCTAGCTCAACTGGCACCTCCTCCCCTTGTAAGCGCTAGGTGGAGGGTGAATCCCGGATTCAATAACCACTCAAAAAATTGTTCAAGAATATTTTTCTATGTGCCATAAGCAGCAATAGATTATCTTTTGATTATTTCAGCTGTCCTTCACTCTCTACATTAGACTTCCAGTTGATTTCTCAACCATGTTTTTTTTCCTTGTTTTTAGGAAAGATAAACCATCATGCAAGCTCTTATATGTAACTCCTGAGAGGATTGCTGGGAACTTATCATTTCTTGAGATTCTCAAATGCCTGCGTCGGAAGGTGAAAATTTACAGGTTTCTGACTAATGTTACAAACCAATGTTTACTATTGTAGGATTTTGAAAATTTCTGTTGCACATTGTTGATGCTCCAACATTAATCACAGGGACAACTAGCAGGTTTTGTTGTTGATGAAGCACACTGTGTAAGGTATGCACTTTTCTTGATTGTGTTATGTATTGGTTCTTATTGTATTGGTTCATATTGATAGCTATAAGTGATACTGAAATATATGACTTAAAGCATGGACATGCAGCACACCTTCTAAGGAACCCTGTTCCACACCTTTCCCATGGCTGCACAACTGTTTACTGACAGATATATGAACTACATAATTTTAAGTTTTTAACCATAGGCCATTGTGCTTGGTTAAGAATTATGTTTATTGATGCCTTGTACAAAAGTTGGGCACTTGGTGGCTTGGTTTTGATTGTTGTAACGCATGTAGAATATGGGAAGAGCTTTGTGTGTGTCTGACCTTGAGTCAAACCTCAGGTGATATAAAGGGTGTTGAGATAGGGGAAGTTTTTAAGTTCAATTCAACCAAGCAAAGGATAAAAAGCATTTTTTTTTTTTTTTATATATATATATATACATATTTTTATGCTAATTAATGCAGGACTTATTAGATGTTGACAATAATTACTATAGATGAATTATGCGTGATCAAATTCAATTCCACACTTCCGTATATTCAAATCATCACGCTAATCATAAAATGGTCATGTAATGCCTTTTTTTAATTACTCTTTAATCCTGTCATGTTTCTTGTCTGGGTTGGGGCATGAAGAAAAGCCTAACAGTTGGAAGACCTTCCTCAGAGCCATGACCAATGCAATATTTAACAAACAACTGGCAGTACTTCAAAATTTTTGTTGGTTTTGAATGATATTTTGCTCTACTAAAAGATGGACTAGTAATTAGTGACATCTGATCTTGATAAGTAATGGGAAGTTTGCTGAATTTTGGATTAACTGGATGAAAATGCTACAACAAAGTTGAGTGGGCGAAAGCAACTCTTCCCTTTATTCTAAAATTCAAATTGTTCTGAAACTGTATCCTAGCATCAAAGATGTTTTTAATCACTGGTCTCTTAATAAAATCCTGTGACATGCTAAGAACTGGGTCACAGTGTTCTTGAACAAGTGTCAAGCAATGCAACTCTTATCATGTTAGTGAAAACAAGAGAATCATGTAATTTGTTTTGTTCTAATTTCTGTACTAATTCTTTCCAGTCAATGGGGACATGATTTTCGTCCAGATTACCGGGGGTTAGGATGTCTTAAGCAGAATTTCCCAGATGTCCCTGTGATGGCATTGACTGCCACAGCAACCCATTCAGTTCGTGAGGTAATAAGAATGACAGTGAACTTCTCTATTTTTTCTCTTTGGAGAAACATAATGTCTCCCATGTCTACAACCTTCTGCAGGACATAATGAAAGCTTTAAGAATCCCTCGTGCTCTGGTTCTCGAAAGGAGCTTTGATAGACCCAACTTGAAGTACGAAGTTATTGGAAAGACCAAGGAGCCATTGAAGCAGCTTGGACAACTACTAATGGATCGCTTCAAGAATCAGTCTGGAATTGTGTATTGCCTTTCAAAAAGTGAATGTGCTGATGTTTCAAAGTTCTTAAATGAGAAATGTAAGATTAAGACAGAATATTACCATGCTGGTTTGGCACCTCGCCAGAGAGTTGCTGTTCAAAAGAAGTGGCACATGGGAGAGGTCCATATTGTATGTGCTACTATTGCTTTTGGAATGGGAATAGATAAACCAGATGTTGTAAGTCCAGATAAATTCTGCACTTTCTCTATAATGCTTTTTTAAAGAATTTTTGAATAATGCTGTGTTCATGCGCAATTGTACAATCAACTACGGTTAGGAATTCTCTATTGCATGAGGTAAATATTCTCTCTGGTGATTAGTTTATTAGCTGCAAATGACTGCACCTGTCAAATTGTTAAATTACGTTATTTTTTGCCAAAATTATTAAATTACTTAAAGATTATGATATATGCCTGTTATACAATGGCCATTACAGTTTGTTGATGCATTCATTAATTGATTATGGTTATGTTTTAATTATCAAGTTAACAACATTTTAAGGTGTGATAAAAGAGTATTATTAAATTGTTAAGAGGAGGGATCAACTTCCTTTGAGACACCACTCTGTCACTGTATGTTTAGATTTAATCCTTTCTCAAACCAATTGTTGGATTTAATTGTGCATCATATGTGTCAAGTTTTAAGTTGATTGTCTCTATCTATTCTGGCCCAGGGACTTACAGTTTAAGGCTGATTTCAAGAGCTGCAAAGATTGGGATAGCTATAGATGAGTAATTGACTTAAAAGTGGCATGCATGATTTATGTTAGTGTAGCATTAGATCCAACAGTTGGGTTGGTCAATTATGGATCACACCAAAACTCTGGATGGTGTAGCAGTTGCTACTTGACTGGGTTGATATATATGACTAAAATAATGTTACAACAATTTTTCTGCTACTTTGGTCTGACTTGTATGATTATGCTCTTATCCTTTTAACTCTGGTATTTCAGCATTTGATATCTGTAATATGCTTGCAGCATGGTTGCTTTTGGGTCTGGTTTATTTAAGATATGTAACCTAAATCTCTCTCTCTTAAATGTTCAGCGATTTGTCATCCACAATACAATGTCCAAATCGATTGAAAGCTATTATCAAGAATCAGGTAGGGCGGGAAGAGATGATCACCCTGCAGTATGCATTGCTCTATATCAGAAGAAGGATTTTAGTCGGGTTGTGTGTATGTTGCGGAATGGGCTTAAATACAAAAAAGAAAGCTTTAAGACAGCAATGACTCAAGCTCAGAAAATGCAACAGTATTGTGAACTGAAGGTTAGCAACTGCACATTATTCCATTGACTTCTCCATTCTCTCTCTCTCTTCTTAAAAAAAAGGTTCAGCTTTTTTGGTTACAGACAGTCAAGTTTATTGGTACAACCTTGTTTTATCCTTAAAATGCTTTTGAGTTTTGCAGGCTGACTGTCGGAGACAAGCCTTACTCAATCACTTTGGAGAGTCTTTTGACCGGAAAGCCTGCAAATATGGTTCTAATCCTTGTGATAACTGTCTCAAGGCTTCCTCGTGAGGACCTGCATGTTAATCTTTGTATGCTACTGAGGTATGACACAATTCAGTACCAATTTAATTTTCCTTGTTGTTGGGGCCACATCTCAGTATATTGTCCTCATCACATCCCACATGGTTCAATCAAGGACTGTTTCATTCTTGACTTTCTGACTAGACATAAAAATAGACTTAGCTACTGAATTATGCCCTTATTTAAGGTATAAAGCAACTGTGCTGTGTTTTATCTCAATCCTTTTTGTCCTTCCAAATTTTTCTTAACAGTGGAACTGTCGTGCAGTAGCCTTGCTATACCAATGGAGGTACCAAAGCCGACCTACTCTTTGTCAAATGACTAGTAAATACCACCCATGCCCGCTGTTTGTTTCATACATCACCCGCCCCATTATCAGATTTTGTGTCGGGTGCATGCATGAGATTGCGTGTGTCATGGGTGTTTGAATGTGAGGGCTCTGTGTAAAGAATGTACTCTTGAAAGAGTTGGTTAGGTGTGTATCAGTTGGCCACGTGCTTTCCAGGTTGAAGTGGTTGATGTACTTGTATGACAATTAATTATATGGTCTGCTAATTTCATGTGATTACATGAATGTCAAGTTTTGTAGCAACTACTTGATTCCTTTTGTGGGATTTAGAAGTCAAGACAGGCCTTTGGGCTACATAAGAGAACTCTTTCATTTCTTTTAAAGTTCATTCCCCTAGTGTAAAGGATTCCATCTTTCTTGTGTGACTAGATTTTACTAGTTGATCTAGGTATCACCTACTACTCTTGTCTCTTGCTTTTCTAAAAACAATACATCGGTCATTAAGAAATATGGTTCAATATGGTTTGATGAAAGTTTGAAAAACAATATTTGTTTTGACCTTGATTAAAAAATGGCTAATTATTTAAGTCTTAATAGCCAAAAGGGATCTTGATCCAATTCCAAGTTAGGTCTCTCTTGTGCTGATCTCAGAGTGATTCATTCGTTATATTAAAATTTTGTACAATGCATCCTCAAAGATGAAGAATATTGTGTCAAATGGAGATTTTGGCTTTCAACCTTGACTCCTTTAAAGAAACAATCGAATTTAAGTTGAGAAGTTCTTCAATTGAGTACTCCACCTAATCCAATCTTCAGCAACTGGCACCATTTGTAGTCTAGTTCCAATAAAATTCTGAAACAATGCATCCTTGAAAATTAAATTATTGTGTCAGTGTGTTGGTGAGTTTGGCTTCAGCCTTGACTGGTTCCTATAAAAGAAACAAATAAATTTAATTTGAGAAGCTCTTCAATTGGGTGCTCCCAACTGATCCAATCTGCTCCAATCTGGCACCATTTGTAGTTTAGTACCAGAATTTCAAGCAAGTGTAATGCATGTAGGTTTATTTATTTTTTATATTTAACTAGTTTATTCTAACTCCTTATGACACATTGCATAATGCATTATGATTGCATTGACCTTAGGCATTCTGTGCCAACCATTTATGTTCTATTTAGTTATCATATTGCCGGCTTGTAGTCAACAAGGATCCATGGAAGATGTATTATTATGGATCTAAGATCTACAAATTACAGAGACTAAAGAGTAACATTTTGACAAAGAGCACATGCAGCACCATGCAATTGTTGTTATGAACATATTTTGTTTTCTACTTGGGGGAAGATTAAGATTTGTAGAATATGACATGTTAACTAACCCCAATAATTGTATTAACGTCATCCACAAATATGAACTAGCGGCTATTATTATTATACACTGCCCAAATCCAAACATTTCTTGATCACTCGATTTTAGTTGTCTTCAGGCAAATATCTTTTTTAAAATTAAATATTAATTTATCTTGCCTTGAGCATTACCTTTGAAACCTGATTTTCTAAATAAAGAATTTTTTTTTTTTTTTTTTTTTTTTTTGAGAATCTAAAAAAATGTCTTTAAGAATGTCAATAGATCAGGTTTAAGGCAAGAAACGATTTCTCAAAACTAAAATACCCTCTAAATATAGTACATAGCAAACCCTTTTAAATTTAGAAATTTAATTACAAACTCAACTTATTTATATTTAAAGATTTAAATTCGTCTAAACTCACTTGTTTATCTTACCAGGAATCAATCAAAAGAGTCGTTCATGTCCACTTAACTTAAAATTGAATATGGAATATATTATTTAACAAATCTTAAGCAGTAGTAAGCACTTTAAGCTACATTAAATAAAATTTTAAGTGAAAAAGAGACCAAACATTTTTTTTTTTTTGTTGTTGTTGATATTACACTTTTTTTTTTAAAAAAAAAATTATAGAAACATGTAAAGAAAATTAATAATGGAGGTATAATCATAGTTAAATATAAATCCAAACCCATCCCAAATCCTCTTTAAAAAAAATCTGTCTGGGTAAGGAAACCCACTAAACTCGATCCATTACCACTGTTTACAGAAAATGTTCCTCCAAGTGGATATTTTCAAGTTCTTTTCATGACTTTTTTTTTTAGAAAGTAAATTAACAATTCTTATTGTTCATACATTTATTTATGAAAGCAGTTTGGCTACTTCCACATATCAACTATAGTGCATTCGAATGATTTCTTCAATAATAGAGCTAGACAAACTTTTAGCATGTATACCAAGTTGTACTGCAGGGTTGTGCCCACTGAGCCAAGCCCTTATAGTGTTGCCGAACAAGAGAACCTTATCTGTGCATGGGCAATGTCATGCTTAAAAAACTAGAATTATAGTGAATTTTATAAAAGAAAAGAAGACAAGAATAGTGTTATGAAGGGTGGTGAGATTTGTTTGCATGAAATGAAATATTGTAAACTTCTACTATTCTTTAAAGAAGTTCACAATATTGGTTGGTTCCATGAAGATATTCTAAATCTAAACCTCTTGTTTCTTTTTCCTAAATTGTGGTGTGTGTGTGTGAGAGTGTTTGTTTGGTATTGGATGTTGTATATGGAAGGAAAGTTCCTAGATGTTGAAGAGGACCACTAGGGTTGCACCTGAATGGTAGTAGGCAATTTTTAATTAATTATTTTATTATTATTTTTTGAGAATGCGAGTAAGCAGATTTGGATGGATGAAAATATGTTTTAACTTTTAACTTTTTTAATTTGATTTGATTCTCAAAAAAAAAAAAACTATTTTAATTTAATTTTTTTTCCTTCATGGCTTTAAATTCTAATAGTATGCAGAGAGAGGTCACTTTCTTTCTCTCTCTGCACGTGTCCCCCATAAATATATAGGAGCTTTTTTTTTTCTTTTTTTTTTTTTTAAATTATTATAATATATATAGGAGCTTTAAGGTTTAAGCTAACTTCTAACTAAATGAATCTTCTAAAGATGATGTAATTGATACCTCATGTTAATGTACTGAAAAATAGTTATTTACAAAAGAGAGCTCTTAGATATTCAGGTAAATCTTCCTCAGTAAATCAAAAGAAAAAAAAAATGTGGATCAATTTATTTTTATATAATTAAAAAAATTATATATTTATATGCATATATTTTATAGAACATAAATATGATAAGCATGTCAAAAGTCAAAACATTATCCTAAACTGAATGCTTAATCTAGTAAATTTTAGGAAGTTTTTTTTTTTTTGTGTAAAGTATTAAAAAGTAAATAAGGTACATTACAAAGCCATATTGTACACGTAATATTATCAATTATTGTCAGGTGACGTAAAATTGATGAGCCCACACTAAAGACCTTATTTTTTTTATTTAGCAAAAACAAAAAAACAAAAGATAAATAAGATACAACTGAAAGATTCTCTTTTTAAATTTTCATAAGGTAATGAACCAATTAATAAGTAAAATAGATATCCATTTTATAAAAATTACTCTTTATCATTGCATCAATAAACTAATAATTACTTTTTTATTCTTTATTCAACATATTTTTTAAGTCAATAATTGGGGATGCAAATTTTAAAACTTGATTACCTTAATAAATTAGAGCAAACTACAAAATTGGAGGCAAAAAAAAAAAAAACATTCTCTTATTACCGATGATAGCATAAATAAATACAAGAATTCAAAGGAAGATTTTGAATCCTTGTTTACCACTCGATTTACCAAGTGGAGTAGTGGACCCACCAGAATTTAAGGGTCAAAAGGGCCCCAATCCAACAATGAATCCCCACGTGGCAACGTAAGAAAAGAAGACATCTTTTTGAGTTCACACTTCACACAGCTTGAACTTGAATGTCTTCTGATTCCTTAAATGTGAAGGGCCAGTACAGTGCAGTGTCTTTTCTATTCCTCAAAGAGTGAATATTTATTACTATTCCACGCCACTCTATCTGCTCAGTCTCACAGAACCATACGTTTTTTAAAAAAAAAATATTTTTTTTAAACTCTTTCGAAAAACTTTCTCATTGTCTAATCTTTTTACTAAATAACCCTCTTTGACTCAAAAGACTTTCTTTTTACCAGAAACTGAAAATCTCTCTCTCTCTCTCTCTCTGTGAGCAAATTTCATATCTTTTTTTCATTCTGATTGGTGCTGTTTATCTGTTTCTTTGTACTTCATTGGGCCTTTTTTTCTTTGGGTTTTTCTGCTGAAGACAAAGTTTGTTGCTTCTTAAGACATTCAGATCTTTTCCTGTACTGCTCAATGTTCTTGTTTTAGTGGGGTTTTATTTATTTATTTAATTTTTAAGGAACTTTATTGGGGTTTGGTATTGTGGATTTTTCGGATAGAGAGGATTAAGTCTTTGGTGGGTTTGATGGAAATGGCTCAAAGTTTTTTTGTTTTGTTGCTTATTTTGATGGGTACCATTTAAATGAAGTTGGTTGTATACACATCTACATTGTGCTTGCTGCGTATGAAAGTAATGGGATTTGACTGATTTGCTGTTTCTGCGTACAAAAAAAGTTGGAGAGTTGCTGTATGGGAAATGGGGTTTTGCAGATGAAGGCATTGTGTTTGTAGGTGAGGTTCTGAATCTTCTGATTGGAATGACTGATAAATTTTGTGCCTTTCTGTTTATTCTGAAGGAGTGCCCATTTGAATATGAAAGTGAAACTCACGCACACCTTGTGCTTGCTGCTTATGCATATGTAAGATTGGTGTAGTCTGATTCATATGTTCAATAGTTTCTTTAAGAGATTGAGAAATGCACTCTCTCTCTCTCTCTCTCTCTCTCTCTCTCTCTCTCACACACACACACACACACACACACATACACTCACTTGAGGAAATTAGAGGTTTTGTGGAAGTCACCTATCTAAATGAGCAATGTAGTGATATTAAACCTCAACTTTTGTGCTAACCATTTTGTTTACATATAGCTATTTAAACTTCTTTGCACATTTATGAATTGAGGCATGATAAGATTTACTATTATATTTCAAACAGGTTTTGTGAAATATATCTGGGGTTGTTGCAGTAGTTTGCATTTATAGAGGAGAAAATGGAGGTTGAGAAAAGACGCTCAAAGGGAGGCTTCCTTAACTTGTTTGATTGGAATGGTAAATCTCGGAAGAAGCTGTTCTCTAACAATTCTGACTTACCTGGTATGTGTGTGTTGTTCTATTGGCCTTTTTTTAATGACATTGTATGCTTTTAAGTTCATGATTGTGCTTGTTATATTGATGTGTATATATATGCCTTATCTTTAAAGTGATTCTATCATTTTATGCCAATCTTTGTTATTTCTAGTTGAGCATAATGTTTAGTTGACGATTCTTAATGTTCCTGCCACTTTGAATGTAGAAGGACTGAAGCAGGGGAAAGAAAGTGTGGAGAATGTGTCAAAATCATGGCCTAATAGGGTAGGCACCACCCCACTCCCTTTTTCCCAATTCTTTTTCTTTTCTTTACCTTTTTTAAAGCGGGATAAGACTAATATAAATGTACTTGCTTTGTCTGCTATGGCTATAATTCCAGGTAGAGGTAAATGAGAATGGAGCAAGTTCAAGTAATAAAGGAAGTAGTGACTATAACTGTGCTTCATCGGTGACTAGTGATGAAGGCAGTGGGACTAGAGCTCCTGGAGTAGTTGCTAGACTCATGGGTTTGGATTCATTGCCAGCTTCAAATGTTCCCGAGCCTTGTTCTACCCCATGTCTTGAGTCTCACTCTTTTAGACCGTCTCTTTATGATAGGAGCAACCCTAATTTGTGGAGTGATTATCAACACATGGACTACATAAACATGCCCAATAAGCTGGAGAAGTCTTCCTGGAATCCCATAGAGTCAAGGGCACAAAAAGTGCAGAACCACCCAATTGAGAGATTTCAAACAGAGATGTTGCCTCCAAAATCAGCTAAATCTATTCCAATTACCCACCATAAGTTGTTGTCTCCTATCAAGAGTCCTGCATTTATCCAAACAAAGAATGTAGCTTACATAATGGAGGCAGCTGCAAAGATAATTGATTCAAGTCCACGGGCTTCTAACAACAATAAAGTGTCATCTTTTGGAACCCCCTCAGTTCCATTGCGGATTCGGGATTTGCAAGAGAAGATGGAAGCTGCACATAGAGCATCCAGGCCTGGAAAACTCAAGGAACCCAGTGTTGTTAAGTATAAGAAAGGTAAGTCTAATGACAAGAGCCACAGTGGATCAGAATATGCATCAGTATCCAAATCTTCTACAAATTCAGAAAAGAGTGGTTCTGTGAATTCGAGGAATAAGGGAAAATCTGTTTCACTTGCAGTACAAGCACAGGCCAATGTCCAGAGAAAAAATGGATCCACTTCAACTAGTAATGGGAATTTTAGGAGTCAGAAGGAAAAGAATGATGTCAAATCCAACCACTTTTTGAAGAATCAGCCAAGTATGCAAAGAACTGCACAGAAGAGAACTTCTGATAATAGGACTAGCAATGTGCTCAGGCAGAATAATCAGAAGCAGAATTCTGTGTCCAATAAAGATGTTTCAAGTTCAAAAACATCAGTTTCCAATCAGCTAGCAAGAAGAAGTAAGTCCATTGATGGTTCTATCAGGCCAAATAGGACTGTAAAGAAGGTTGTTGTGAACTCTGAAACTGGGGCTAAAAAGCCAAGGTCAGGGGCAACTCATACTGACAAGGAGTTTTCATCAGCCAAAACTAAGAATGTGTCTCGAAAGAAAATGTCCGTCAGTGGGGATGTTCAACCTGAAGAAAACATCATTGATGATGCATTAATCAATAATGATGAAAGTTCTAGAAAATGTAATGATGCGACTGATCAGTGCATGAATTGGGGTACAGATAACATGAAACAAGGAATGGATGTCGTTTCATTTACATTCATGTCTCCGCTGAGAAGATGCATGCCTGAAGCACAGTCCTCCAGTGAGGTCATGGGAATAAATAACCACTTCAGTAATGATTCTTTTGGTAATGGTGATCGCCATCTTCGAAAAAATCTTGATCTATCAAGTCCAGGGTTGAATGCAACTGGGAGTGATGTTTTGAGCATTCTTTTGGAGCAAAAGCTGCAGGAGTTGATATTTAGAGTTGACTCATCCCACTGTAACCTGGTCGGAGAAGAGACTTCTGCTAGTTTGGGATCCAGTTTGCAAGATTCAATTCCCAGCATGGTGAGCTCCACATCAAGGGAACAGAATGAGAGGTTTCAATTTGGTATGCATAGAAGTAAATCAGAGAGCAAACATGACTATGATTGCTCTTCAGTTGATGGTCTGTTGCAAAATGTGGACCAGCGGAGGCAGGTCTGTCTTCTTTGTTTATAACTTTCAGATGAATCTATCATTTTGTTCTGTGTGTTGAATTTTCACCCTTGGGTGTTTTTCTATGACCAAATTGATTATGGAGTCACTACCAGGCATAAATTGCTAGTTCAAGGATTTCAGATGATAATTTTCCTCTACTAGAAATAAACAATAACATCAACTTTTTTAGTACTAAAAGAACAAAATTTTATTGGTAAAGTTCTCCCTGGAGCCACAAGCAGTTCATTTCAAAGTGAGCCACTATAATTAACAATCTAGGAACTTTAAATGTTGATACAGATCCCATTGTTTGCCAAATTTCTGAATTTAATTTTATGGGTTTGTAATTTGCATCAATTAAGAGGAATTTGAAACACAATAAGCAATAAAATTTCAAGTAAAAAAAATTTACACTTGAAAGAGTGAAAACTTATTTGCATTTAGTGTGATTCGAACAATACAATCTTCGGTGAGTGTCCTTGCTCAATCTGACAATGAAAAGCTTTCAAACTAACTGCTACCACTCCTAAGGATAAAATAGAAATGTTCAATGATTTGATCTTTGTGTCTTCTCTGACTTCTTATTTGTCTTCCTTTTATAGTCTTCACTTTTACCGCCACCATTCAAATTCTACAAAAACTATCTTGCTTTACTTGTTTTACAATGAGCAGAATGCTACATGTAACTTCCTTATTTGCTTTAAACTTCTCCATATGTTGCACACAGAAGTCATACTGACCTGGCCTTTTAATTTTGAGTATGAACACTCATATCTGTCAAGATGTGAGTAAGTTCCGGTTGTAGCCAACTAATGGAACTTAGCTGGTTGTTGTGGGTTTAAGAAGAAATCAAGGGGTTTTGTCATGTCAATATTTTGAAAAGTATTGGGTTTATGTTGATGTAAGGGCCCAAGAGGCCTGATAAAAAATAAAAATAAAAAGGGACCAAGAGGCTAGCTATGTTGTGAGCCCATTTTGGCCTAACCCCAGCTTCTAGTCTCTATATATACCCTGATAAGGGTTCACTGTAATTGATGACTTGAGTATATAGTAAAGGTGTAGCTACAAGGGTTATCCCTACATGAACTTACAATATATTGGGCCTCTAGGGCCATTTTACATTAATATAAATAACATAAACCCAATATCTTCAACAAATATGATGCAATTATTGGAGCAGCAGGAATTGATAATTCTAGTAGTATCCATTAAAGTTCAAAACCTTTCTGATTTATGTATAAAATAGCACCTAGTTCTCCTGGTTCTGAAAACTAGCTTCTTTTCTTGTATAATTTAGTGGTCAGTATGTTCTTCAGCAATGTAAATTAATGTTGTTGATGGCAATTGATCAAATATCTTTATGCCAGAACTCATGTTCCTATTATATCCATTAATTTATGAAGTTTTGGCCATATGTAAATGGTTGACCCTGATGTTAGGTTTATTAATTGGGTTCTGACTTCATGTCCATCTTATGTGCAACTACAGCCACTAGCACTTATTCAGTATCAGTCCATTCTCCAGAACGAAAGGTTTTCAATTGAAGTTTATGTCAACTAAAGACACCCGTAAATTGCCTCCATATGTATGAAGGAGTTATTCATGATCATAACTAACATAAGTTGGATATTTCAGATAGTATATTTTTCTTGGATTCCATTTGTTTTTCTTTTTTTGTTTTCTGGGCATGCCTTTCATCTCTGAGTTATATAGATTATGTATTTCACATGTTTGACATATTACTTTCACACCACTCAAGTTCTCTTCAATAGTTTCAGGGATCTGAAGGGATGGAAACATATAGCAGATGCAGCAACAACAGGGTAACTGGAGGAGAACTTGATTGTCTATATCCCGGGCCTGCTTCAAGTTTTGAACACTCTTTTGGGAGTAAAAGTTTCTCAGATAGCAGCCAGAGTGCCAATGGTAAATTTAGCCTTGTTCTTCTTTCACTACACATGATGAGAATAAATAATGTCAAAAAATAGCTTGGAACCTAGCTGTCATCAGAAATGATATGTCCATTGAAAAAAAAAACTATTCTTTCTGTGATGCAAGGCAATGCTCTATAAATAAAGAATTCGAGCATTGTTGCTCCAGAGGTATATATAAAAGTTAGTGATTTTTGCATGATTCAGGAATGTTTGCACATCAGCGGTTTTCTGCTCATGATGTATGGGTAATTGGTAGTGTACAAATGCATGTGAGAGCTTTGATTTGGTGCCTATTACCATATGCATGTTCTTATCAGATTAATAACCAATACATATACCCTTCTTTTCAGGGGGTGCAAAGTATTCATTGGAGCAAGCAGAAGATTCGTCTAACTGGCACTCTACAAATGAATCTCTACTAGTGGGAGGTGAGACAGAATTATCGGACACAGCCTCTTCCATCTCTACATGGGATGTGGGCATAAGGCATATAAGTAGAACATTCAGTTCGAAAAGTTTCAAGGGATCAAGCAACTGGGAACTAGAATATGTGAGGGATATTCTTGACAATGCAGAGTTGTCATCAGAAGATTTTGAATTGGGTCAGGCTGGTAAGGTTATAGCCTCAAATCTGTTTGATCAATTGGAGTATCAGGGAAATGGATCAGAAATAAATGAAGAAGAGAATGTCAAGCTTGGGCGAAAGGTTCTGTTTGATTGTGTAACCGAATGCCTTAATTTGAGGTACAGTCACATTCTAGTTGGAAGCTGCAAAGCATGGGCTAAATGGATGACATTGTGTGGTAGGAAGGTGTTGCTAGCAGAGGAGTTTTATAAGGAGATTTTAGGTTGGAAAAACATGGAGGATTTCATGGTGGATGAGCTCGTCGACAAGGACATGAGCACTCAGTATGGGAGATGGATTGACTTTGACAAAGAGGCATTTGAAGAAGGTGTGGAGATTGAGAAGGGAATATTGACTTCATTGGTTGATGAATTGGTGTCTGATATGTTGCATTTCTAGCGCATTGATGGCCTTCTTTTAATTTAGTTTCAATATGTCCAGTTGGAATGGTCCCCTAGTGGATCTTGTACTTTCTTTTTCCTTGTCCCTTCTGGTATATATATTATTCAAAAAATATGCAAAGCATAAAAGATCATTCATTCAAGCCAATGTTTCTCATATTTCAATGTGCAGCGGCTCCTAGTACTTTGGTTCATTGTTTTTCAATGGCCTCTTGTTTTTACCTCCTAAATCGAGTTAAACTTTTATTCCTGTGGTTCTTACATACAGTGAAAGATGGAGTGGTTATGGCTTGTCAAATTGAGCAACCTTTGTGGTTCTGCAATTGGTACTTGTGGCCAGTGTGGTAAAATAGTTGATATTCTTGGCAACTCGGTGTACTGGTTGTGGCATTTATAGAAAAAAAATGGTCAACAGTAGTTCTGACTATGTTATGGTATAGGCTTGGCTCACAGCTGTGAGTTGGGTGATAAATGATAATGGTGAGCTAAAGCAATCAATATCTTATGTGTTCTATATACGCATCCTTCCTCCCATCGCATGTGGGTCTAGCACGGCTTAAAAATGTATATATCAGATACCTGAGATATTCTCTTGAGTTAAAAAGTTGGTGCCGAGTTAAAAAGTCGGTGACAGCTTCAGTTTGAGCTTGGGGAAATGAAGTTGGTGCCGAGTTAAAAAGTCGGTGATAGCTTCAGTTTGAGCTTGGGGAAATGGTGCTGGCAGCTTGGCGAAAATGGCAAAATTACAAAAAGCTTCTTTATTTGCCATTACATGTTAAGGGGGTAATGGTTCTGGGAGCTTGGTGAAAAATGGCAAATTAACAAGAAGCCATTAAAGGTAAAGGGAGTGATGGTTCTGGAAGCTTGGTGAAAATGGCAAATTTACAACAAGCTTCTTCATTTGCCATTACATGTAAAAATGGGATGTGGATTTGCTCTCAACTTCTTGAGCTTTAGCTAAAGTATACATGTCTATAGGGCCACTGGCTGTCCTTTGCTAATAGTGACTTATTAGAATTGATTATGAGCTTCACCAGTGCCTACCAATGTTATAGAGAACAGGACTTTATGCTTATCTTATCTACCCTGGTGTTTGTGTGGTTGCCAAAGCACTGTCTTCCAATGTTTCATGCAATAATTGTTTAGAAAGTATACAACTTTTTCCAGGTCCTTGTTATAGAGAGAACAGTATTTGTCATAGCTTTCTTTTCCTACTTCAGGAAAAAAAAAAGGTCCACTTATTTCTTTGGACGCTTAATGGACCAATCTGGCAATCTCGCTTCTTCGGCCGGCTTAAGATTAGGTGGGGCTCGATAAGAAAAGAATTTCCAATTTTCAAACCAAAATCATGGTCATGTTTATTTTAATCAATAAGTCTAAAAAGTAAAAATTCAAAAACAATTAAGAATGTCGCTCACAATTATTGTTGAGTTGGGATATTTGGCCAGTGTTAACAAAAGTTATTTTAATAAACTTTCACCAAGGAAAATAAAATAAAATAACAAACTTTCACCAAGGAAAAACGTCCTCGGTAAAGTCTAAGGAGACTAATTCCTGTATATTGATTTCGAAGTTTGATTACAAGTCTAGTTCTAGATTGCTACAGTGTTTCTTTCCTGATTTTCTAATTCCTCCCTCATGAAGGGTCTTTTATATTATATAGAACCTCTTGGACCATCTTGATCATACACTTGTTGATCATTTGAGTCCTTATTTGAGTGTCTGTCCCATTAAACACTCTTTTTGGCTTTCTGTGAGTTGTGGTAGCCAAAGCAGTACTGTTCAAGAGTCTTCTCCACATAAATGCGACCAAAAAAGTAGCTATAATGCATTCAATGCGGTAGTAGCAACTTTCTCTTAGATATTTCTAAGCTCCCATCCTTCTAGTACACTCGAGATATATGTCCTTATTACTAGAGTTTCTTGGAAGGTTACCTTGAACCTTAGGATAGATGTTAGAACTGTGATTAGTCTATCCAAGGAGACATTCCTCCTCAGACCACTCTTTCATTCGTATCTTGCTCATTAGATTCTAAACTTGACCCATTTAACACCATTCATTTGTTCTCGGAGTACTATGCTCTTGGCTAAGGCCTAAGGCCCAACATATCATTTGGGCCCTTATCCCTACAAAGGTTACTTTAGTTATAATGATGTTACTTTAATTATAATTTGTCGTATTTGGCCAGAAGCTTATGGTATGGTGTGTCTTTGTATTAGAATATCATTCTATATTCTTTGTAGCCCAATTAGCACTTTTTAGTTTTTCTGATAAAGATTCAAGAATTTAAATTCTACTATCCCCAACTATCAATGCATTAAAAAAAAAACTTACCACATTAATAATTGTAGAAAAAGATTATGAACATTTTTGTGTTCTTACCATTATTATATTTTAGAAGGAGACCACTAGCATAACCTACTAGGAATAAGAATGTAAACCTAATCACTAATTACCAAGGAATAGAAATTACATAACCTAAGAAGGTCTATCATTTTTTTTAATGGAGTATATAAGATTAACATTCTATTGGGAACTCATTGGAAGCATTTAGTTTATTCTTATTGGTCATGATCATGAGCTTATAAGCCTATTAACCAATAGCTTCAAAAGTACATTAACAAACACCTAGCCTAAAGATTTCTTCTAGTACCAAATCATTGACTAGGCAATATAAAAAAAAAGCACATGGTTTTTTGTTGCATTTATAGGACAAGTTTAAGTGTTTAACATTCGTTTGGTATGCCTGTTGATGGGAAAGCAAACCGTGTGTTCAATGTGTTAACGATGAACAATGTCAACCCACCTCACATGGCCTAGCATGAAAGACAAATCTAGGAACATATCACGTGGTTTCCTCCTTAAGTTTTTCACTTTCTTTTCTCCCCACCAAATTTTATATCAGTTTATTTCTCACTAGTGGTTCCACTGATTGCATCACATCTAACTTTTTATTTTATTTTTTAAGATTCTTGAATCTTGATTAATAGGGACAATTGGAAAATAAGAAAAAAAGAAAAGAAAAAAATGACACTATATTTTTAAATTTTTTTTTAATGAATCCATTTATACTAAATCATCTACAAAATGAAAATTTATCCCAAAGAGGAAAAAACCTACAAAATGAAAAGACAATTAATTGTGGATAAAGATCCACACAGATATATAATTGATAGTTGAGTTTCGTTACTGAGAAAATATTGCATTATAAACTTGCTTGTTATACTAGCCGAGCAAAAAAAAAAAGAATTATTTGTCTTGAGAAAAAGCGTCTTTATTAAAAAAATTCATAGTCCTAAAATAATGATTAATGAACATGCATCCTTTCCATTTTCAAATGATTTAGTGTGAAAGATAAAAAGTATGTTTTACGATTAAGATTTATTTTTTGTATTAACGATATACATAATTTGAACTTTTTTTCACTTAAACTCTTAAACATTTTGTGGGTTCTAGTTAGTTTAACTAGTAAAATTAATAAGAGATTTAGAATTCAATTACTGTCTACATAAAAAATTGATTGGTATCTTAGTCTGATGATAAAGAACTATTATTAGGTGCAGCCGTCATAGGTTGATCCTCTTTAAAATAAAAATAAAAATAAAAAATAAAACTCTTAAATACTTTGTATATAAGAAGGTGCCAATTAAACTATAAAACTCTTACTAGTTACAAAGTTTCTTGGAATTTCTTGGTGAGATCTCAATTTTTAAGACTAAAATTTTCTTTTCTTTTTAAGTATTTATAATTTGAAAAAGTTAACAGAATCACATATACCTGAATTGGTTTAAAGAATATGTTTAGAAATTTTTTATTAGAAAAAGAAAAAGTAACTAACTTTTCTTTTACCATTTTTTTTTAATTTTACATAAAGATAATACTATTAAAACTTTATTAAAATATTACATTAATAAATGCTATAAAGACATACATTAACTTAGCATAACCAAAAGGGATCAACCTAACCTCATTTCTCTTTATGATTCAAGGGGGTCTTAGTGTATTGACCCAAGGATACATGTTACTCTAGCTTACCCTTTTTTTTTTTTTTTTTTTGGATAACAGTTACTCTAGCTTACCTGATTTCTTTGTTTGAGAGCCTCACACTCTATAAACTGCAACATGCTGGTCCCAAATTCAATACTATTTTCACTTTTATACTATTAGGGTGGGGACAAAAAATGCACATGTTGAAAGGCCTATGTATCAGTAAGTTTAGCCAAATGTCAGAATTCAATAGGCTGACTCAGTCTCTTCCCTACCAAGCAAAGTATGGCTAACACCAATATTCTTCTTTCTTGGGTATAGGGAAAACTGAAAAGAGACTCTGCATTCTATAATGTCTACAGAATAGTATGCTATCTTTATTCTGATTAATCAATTGTTTAATTAATTAGATTATTGTTACAATGATTAATTAATTAATTATTTTATTACCAAAAAATTAATTAATTAGAGAGGAGGGTATAGATGCAGAACCTCGCAGCCTCGTAGCAGCTGCCCCAAAGTTAGGATCCTATGAAAGAGAGCTACAACCACTTGCTTCCAAGGTGTACCTATTACCTAGGCCTTGGTTGAATTTACATAGAAATTGTTTTTCCCCTACTTAAATTTCGGACTTTAACACCTTTTTTGAAACAGCACACCTTTTATGAAACAGAAAATTTACGATGGAGACAATTTTTGTAAAATATTTTTTAATTGTTAAAGTGAAAAATTATTGGTTCCTATTTTCATACCAACTTTATTTTATACTACTTTTATTATATACTAATCATAACAAATTACTTGTATTGTTATTATAAAAATATTATGTTTTTGATAAAGTTATAATTTTTGACAAATGGATGTCATTCCCCGAATGAAACCGTTTCATTTTGCAAGCAAATCTAGGAGTTGCATGAGAGAATTTTGTGCATTTGATATTAACGTTAATTATTCTTTGAATCATAACAATTTACATAAACAGTTAGAAAATTTATGCATTTGTTATTGCCCATTTGCCCTTATTCATTGAATCCACTAATTATTACTTAAAAAAAAAAAAAAAAGGTTTGAGAGAAATTTAAAAAAGAAATTGTTTCAAGCAAGATTCAAGTAGTCCTATGATAATAAATTCTTCTGGACACTTTGCATGCTCCTTTCAAAACCTAGCAAATCAAACTGCTCCATAGATTTTGAATTATATTGACCATAGCCCCAAAACATTAAATGTTTCATTTGAAATTATTCAAACTAGATCACTCAGAAATTTAATTCGAGCAGAAATAAAACTCTCCAAAATTAAAAGATTGTAGCAGAGAAATCAATAATGGTAGATCTTTATAGAGGTATTTATTTTTCGGGTTGGCATAATACACACAATCTATTATTAGTGCAATTAAATGCTGATAGTATTACTAGTTCCACACTTCTTCTTTTTTGCTGAAACTAGTTCCACCCTTCAAATTTCAAAACGCACATTGTATGTATATGGCAAGCCTCACATGTGTAATGGTCTATCTACACAAATCTCGAGGCAAATCAACCGGCCATGGCATTAATGAAGTTTGTACATTTCATGTGGGAGACATGAGAGCATGAAAATGAAAGTGAAATTTGAGAAATGAGAAAGGTGTGCAGAGAAAGAATGGCGGGGTGACATCACAGAGGATCACAACAAAAATAAAATTTAGGGAAATGAACATGCCACCCTCTGCTGTGATTTTTTTATACCCAAATATCCAATTGGGTCCTTTTGCGTTTTCCCACTTCGATCCCTACTCTTCTCTCAATGACACCACTTTTAATTCTTTTTAGGTCACATTCTAATGCTAATACAAAGCCTACAACTTGAAAGTTGAAACAATCCAATTTCCCATATACACCCCACCCCACCTTTAGTTATTACCCATAGGAAAGAATTTTTATCTGTGCAGTTTGTGGTTGACTACAGAGCCATTCATTCACTCACAGATCACAGTACATTACTATATGTCAGTGTAAGGATGTGTCATGTGAGTGATTCTTGTAAAAAGAAAATGACAAAGTTGTTTCTTTCCTTAATTGTATAAAGGTTTGAAGTTCTTGACTTTGATGAAATGAAAATTGTTTTATCAATAGTTACAAGTTGTTCACTATAATGAGATATACTACAAGTTGCTCAATCTTAATTATGAAAACATAATCATCATTATCATAAAAAAGAAAAAGAAAACATAATTATCCTAATAACCCCATAAACAAGAATTAGTTTTCCTTCCGAGATATATACACTAGAAGTTGACTCCATGTATAGGTATGACAAAATTGACTTGTCCCGCTAGACTTGCTGCGTGTGGGATTTTTCATCTCAAAGAAGATATGAGATATGGACAAGTTTTGCTCTTTTTTACCTCCCTCTTTTTACTTTGTCATATTCTAAGTGTATATATGCTTTTTACCTAATTTATATTCTATTATGAAAAAAGTTTCTCTCTAAACTAATTTGGAGAGAAACTCTTCAAACTTTTCATATATTTCTTTTTTGGGTATGAATTTTGAAAATCTAACCGTTGAATTTCATGTTCCTTATGTTCTTAACACACGTATCAAATTTCATTCAAATTGGATATTATTTACTATTTGATCAATTAACTTATTTTTTATATACAATTTTAAATCACAAAAACTTAAAATTATAACATTTATTTGATGACATCGCAATTGATTTTTGATCTTTTTGAAATTTTGTAAGCATTAAGAATGTAATAAGAACATGCAATTTAATGGT
Organism: Quercus variabilis; assembly: GCA_030445155.1. Taxonomy (NCBI): domain Eukaryota; kingdom Viridiplantae; phylum Streptophyta; class Magnoliopsida; order Fagales; family Fagaceae; genus Quercus; species Quercus variabilis. The sequence goes on from CP129447.1 coordinate 8,746,187, forward strand.
TAGATTTTCAAAATTTACACTCAATATATAGATAAATGATGAGTTTGTAGAGTTTCTCTCCAAACTAGTTTGGAGAGAAACTTTGTTCATTATTATTATCCCCAAAACACTCACCTCTCCCTCTCTCATTATTGTCACAATTGTTCTCCTCATTACTCTTTCATTATTAATGTAGGAATCACCTCATTAAAAATGATAAATACTTCTAACCAATTCCATCTCACCTTAGTTCTACTTTACTCCAATCTTTGTCAGATTTTTCCCTACCCAAAGAAGGAATAACTTATTTTTTATATACAATTTTAAATCACAAAAACTTAAAATTATAACATTTATTTGATGACATCGCAATTGATTTTTGATCTTTTTGAAATTTTGTAAGCATTAAGAATGTAATAAGAACATGCAATTTAATGGTTAGATTTTCAAAATTTACACTCAATATATAGATAAATGATGAGTTTGTAGAGTTTCTCTCCAAACTAGTTTGGAGAGAAACTTTGTTCATTATTATTATCCCCAAAACACTCACCTCTCCCTCTCTCATTATTGTCACAATTGTTCTCCTCATTACTCTTTCATTATTAATGTAGGAATCACCTCATTAAAAATGATAAATACTTCTAACCAATTCCATCTCACCTTAGTTCTACTTTACTCCAATCTTTGTCAGATTTTTCCCTACCCAAAGAAGGAATAAAACAATATACCCATGATCTTGTTCTGCCCCATTAACATCCTTACCTATAAACAAGAATTAGTTTTCCCTAATTATTTTTTTTTGAGCAATTTCCCTTAATTAATTTTCTAATAAATCATCCATTGGAGTAATATGTACAACAAATTTTACTACTATTAAGGCGACAAATTTACATAAAATTAGCTTTAACATTATTTTTATTGTAAACAAACCATAAACAACTACTCTGATATAAGTGTACAGCCACAAATCTTTCACTTCTTTTAATCCCCTTTCACATGTAGCAAGGCCAAAAGTATATTTTCATATATCTTTGTAGGTCAGGTAATCTTAGTCATCTCAAATGGTAATAGCTTAGCTTCCCTGTGTACTTTAGGGGATCGAAACTTGATTATCAAAAAGAAAGGGTGGATTAAAACTTGCTAGGCCATTATAGTGAAATTCCATTCTTGCCATAAAACTGTTTTGGTGGTAATTAGGTGTAAAACTCAACTTTTTTACTTTTTTTTTTTTTTTTTCCCTCAAATGGTAAAAGGCTTTAGCTCCTGTGCGTACTTTAGGTGGATTGGAACTTTTTTAATTGGTCACTATCGTGAAATCCCTCTCCTCCTTCTTTTTATTTATTTATTTATTTTTTTTCATTATGGCAATAAAACCAAATTACATTTTGTTTTATAGCGTTGATAGTAAAACGCTAATCTTGAAAACGAAAAACATAGAAAAGGATACTTCAGTATTTTCACTTGAAAAATTGGGTACGGACATGACAAGACAAATTGCACCGATTGAAAAAGAAATGAAAACCCAAAACTTAACAACAAACAATAGCATATGCATTTGCACTCACACTCTTCTATTTCTCTCTCTCTCTCTCTCTCTCACACACAGCTTTTCTTCTTCTCCTACTTCTCCACAGAACACAACAATGGATCTCCATAGTCTCAACCACAACAATAATGGCCAAGACTCAAACTTTGACCCAAACTCAGACCCTCCAAACCCCACCAATGCAACAAACGATGAAACCCAAGAACCCAAACTAAGTTTTGAAGACTTTGATAGCACTTGTTCCACTCCATATGTAAGTGCACCCTCTAGTCCAGGGCGTGATGGCCCTGTGATAAGTGGGTTCTTTTATAGTGCCCCAGCAAGCCCAATGCACTACTTTGCACTCAGCTCAGCTTTGTCAGCATCAAAGACACCAACTTCAGCTCAGTCTTCTTCATCAATGGATGATTTTGAGTTCTCAGCAAGGTTTGGTTCAAGTGGGTATGGTGGAACTGGGTCTATGAGCTCAGCTGATGAGTTATTCTTGAATGGTCAGATCAGACCCATGAAGCTTTCCACACACTTAGAGCAGCCTCAGGTTTTAGCTCCATTGTTGGATCTTGACGCTGAAGAAGATGATGATGGTGTGAGAGGCAGAGATCTAAGGCTACGTGATAAGTCTTTGCGTAGAAGAACTAGATCTATGTCCCCACTCAGAAACACAGGGTTTGAGTGGTCAGAAAATGAAGACAGAGATGCAACTATAAAGAACAAAGATAGTGATGGTTTGGAAGTGGAAGAGAGTGATGAGAGAGAGAAGATTGATTGTTCAGAGGCTACTACTCCTTCAGTTTCAGCTTCATCTTCAAGATCTTCTTCAGCTGGAAGAAGCTCAAAGAGATGGGTTTTCTTGAAAGATTTTCTTAGGAGTAAGAGTGAAGGAAGAAGCAACAACAAGTTCTGGTCTACTATCTCTTTTGTTCCCACAAAGGAAAAGAAATCAGCAAACCAACCAGTACTTCCAAAAGATAAGGATAGCAAACTGAATAGTACTTCGGCTAATACAAAAGGAAGTGCACAAGCTTCAGCTAAGAAATCAGCAGGAAGGTTTGCCAATGGAATTGGTAAAAGGCGTGTGCCACCTTCACCACATGAATTGCATTACACAGCTAATAGAGCTCAAGCTGAGGAGATGAGGAAAAAGACTTTCTTGCCTTATAGGCAAGGGTTACTTGGTTGCTTGGGGTTCAGTTCAAAAGGCTATGGAGCTATGAACGGGTTTGCTAGAGCTCTAAACCCAGTTTCCTCAAGGTAAATCTATCTGTGTGGTTGGGGTTTCAAGAATTAAAAAAAAAAAAAAAAAAATTGTATAGATTTTTTTGTTTAGGATTTTTATGATTATCTATATGTATTTATTGTTGGAGAAGCTGTTCCTAATTAAACGAGGTTGATGAAATTATGGGGTTCCTTTTGTTCCCAATTTGCCTTGTGTAAAGGGTCAAGTAGTGGGGAATATCCACCTATAGTGCACTTTGTATTAGTCTTCGATATGGTACTTTCTCTCATAGGGTTTGTTGTAAAGCTATGAGGAAGATTAAATGATCAAAATCTTGTTCCTTATGGTTACTAAAGTAACAGCCTATAAAAAGTTAAATCAAAGTTAAATGTAATTATTGTGCTAATAATTAGAGGCTTTTTTTTATGTTTTTGAGTATAGTTATTACCCAATTTGCATCATTGTGATTGAGAAAACCTTATCAGATTATTGATCCAATAATGTGATCCACATGGTGGACATGGCCAGACCTGTTAGGTAGTAAAAGGACCCATGCTAACCCACAATTGTATGCCCATAGTACCATACCAACCCACAAGCACAAAAGCGTGTTCAAGATTTTTGGTTGTTTCTTCATGGATCAAGCTCTTGATGCATTTGCGCAGATTTACATGGCATAGTAGTTGGGATTTTTTTTTGGAATAGATGCAATGAGAGCCAATTTGCTTTTGTTATACAAATTTTGGGCTACAAAAAAAAATAATAATAAAAAAAAAGAAAAAAAAAAAAAGAGCTTCTTGTTTATGTAATGATATTGCCTCGATTACATTCAAGCCAATCAATTTGGTAAGATCCAAATGGGAAGTGATAAGGGCGGATCATAATCCAAACTTAAATGGGGCAATGTTGTCTCCTAGACATTGACATAAAAGAGTGTGAGATTGTGAAACATTGACTTGTTTTTCTTGAGTTTGTTGTCAATCGAATCCGAAACTACGGAAACGTCTCTTTTTGGCTTCTTCTCTCTGGGGTCTTTCTTTTCTTTTCTTTTCTTTCCATGAGAACATCACACTGCACTATCTAAATAAAAAAACGGTAAAAGAGAAAAGCGCACTAAAAATTTCTTAAGCATCATCACTAAACAAAAATGGTTAAAACAATTGTTTTGTTGCTTCCCTTTTCACCTCTAAAAGTGAAAGTGTATGGACTTTTGGTCGCATTTGTTAATAAATTGAGCAGAGCCATTAATTATCATATACAGATAAGAAGCCTCAACTTCATTTATGGTTGGGAGACACTAAAATTTTAAACCCCAGTAGAAAGTGATGCCCAAAATCAAATCATGGTCCCCAGAGCTATTATTGCTCTTTGGTTTATATCCCCAGAATCAATAATAATGATAACATCTAGTTAGGTAGTACTAGAAAGATACGTGTGAAAATTCCACTGTTCAATCACAATCTATCTGGACTCGAAAGTGTTTGGTTGATATAGGACCGGGCATCTCTATAGCAGTTCACTCACCACTCACTTCTTGAAAACAATACACAAACTACTGCCTTGAATTTCACCAAAATAGTTCCAAGATGAGGGCCAAATTTGATAAAATTGCACAATTTTAGCAAAATTTTAAGATTAAAAAGTTATGTAGCACATTTTTTAATCTCGAGTTTCAACTCAAACTTGAGTTCCAAGTAGCTCACTACGCTAATCACTTGAGCACATACTGCTTAGAACTTGAGTTTAAGTTAGAATTTAAATTTTTGCTTAAATTTTGCTGACAAATTTGGCCCAAGATTAGCACTTCTTAATTACCACTAGTAATTCCAATATTAACTTGAACTCATTATGGGCAAAGATTTGTAAAAATGAACTCTCCTACTGACCGAAAAGGCAAAAAAAGAGGAAGTGTTGCAGTGCGAGTTTACCAAGGTTTAGTTAAAAAAAAAAAAAAAAATTTCTTAGGAATCCTACAACCACATACACAACACAACAATCATGACAATATGGCAGGGTTCCAGTATTTTCTACTGTAAAGAGAATCCAATCCAAAACGAAGGAAAGCAAAAAAAATTATCCAGCCAGGAAAACAGCCCCCAAGGGAAGTCTAATGTTGCAATCACATCCCAATCCCCCATAAACATGAGAAGCTCTGGATGTGATGGTGTGAGAGAAATAAACCTTTTGTCTGTTTGCTCATCTGATTAAAGGCTCACATGAATCACGATAGAGTTTTTTACAGTCCGCACTGCACCGTGGGCCTAGAGCTCGCACTACGTTTCTGATGGTATTGCTTTAGGTACTACAAGATCCATGTGAACTTTTCAGAGTCCCATACTACTAAGTACTAGCCTTTTAGGGAGGCAATGCAAAATTTTTTACGTCCCAATTTCATCCAATTTTATGGTCAAAGTCGTTACCATATCTGCACTATTTTTCTTTTTGATGAGAAGAGTTTGCAATTTCAGAACTTCATGTACCTTAATTTCTTTTGGATTTTTGGCCAATTGGCACTTTCACTAGAGACTCTTATGTAATCTATACTAGAAACCTGGGATATGAATTGGCATCACAAAATCTAATATAGTACTAAGATGACAATCTGCCAAAACTGAGCACGAATAAATTTTGGGCAGTGAATTTTTAAAAGAATATCGCGAATCTAACCTCATATTTTTACCGTCAGTCCTAGCACAAATATACACATCCGATTGTCGGTTTTTAAGCTAGTACTTTTTCTATAGCATCTCTCTCATCGCCAGTAATATCACATCAACCTGTCCTACATAAACTACGTGCACAGGCATCTACATAGTATTATTGATAAATTACACTCACACCCAATTGGTGACTCAAACGCACAACTTTACCCTTATCTCACTCGTTTTACAAGGCAAGAAAGGGCCATTGGAGTTGGAACTCATTGGCTATAATTAACTCCATCCAATAAAAAAAGGGAATCATTAAGGACAGGTTATAGTAATTGGAACTTAATCCTCTAGGAGAATTAGTGTAACTAACGAAGACATGTATCTAATGGTCCCAACCTGATTGTACAAGACACCCTTACAGAGCTGCCTACCTTCTGGACCATAGAAAATGCAAGCTCAAAAAAGTAAACATTGTACAACAGTCAATCTATGCCTCGTTATATGCCAAAGGGGCTTATGATAATCCAATTCTGAATACAAAAACAAAAACTACATATTAGTGTGAATCATATGCTAGCTAACCTTTCCTTCTCTTCTTCCATAATAACTTCAAAAAGTGCAAAATTTGAAGATAAGGATATGCGTTTAGAGTACACTTAAAAAAAGTAAATTTCCCAAGCTCAAAAATTTTGAAAATAGAAACCCCAGGAACTGGGTTGCTGATACCTCCAAGCAAAACTGAAAGATGTGACTCCTCTCTTGGGACTCCTGAGGATCAAGCAAAGGTGGACAGGATATTCTTCTTGAGTGTGAACTCATCTGCCTTTGCTGGGCTGACAGACTGCACCAACAATACACAAAATATGAGCCAACGAGAGAGCATGTTGAGATTATATGCAGCTTGAGTGGGTGCCAAGAATAAGCAGCTTCCATAATAGTCCTCATCAGAACTAATAACAGCCCAATAACATTTCACATTTGTCTATCCACGTATTAATATCTTTTCAACATTGTAATAGTAATTGCCTCGACTGGCGACGACCAGATTTTTCAGACTCAGGTTCTAAAAAGCAGTTAATTTACATACATGCAAGGATAATTTTATTGTTCCCCAAGAAGTTGAATTTAAAGTATTTTAGAATTGTTGTGTTGAGATTAGTTTGTTACATCTTGTGTCCTATATGGAAGGTAGACAGCAGCTTAGCATGGATGTGATGACCGTTATTTTTCAGCATCTTTAGGTACTAAAAATCCTTTTTATTTTGTAAGTTTTACAAGGTACTAAGGCTGTCCAGAGGAATGCTCTACAATTAGGTGTTGTCAGTCCAGCCCCAGCAGGATGGCAATGTTCTTCATTACAGGAATAAAGTACTGCATGATTGAGGAAAGAAGAAAAGAAAAGATATGCCAATGAGGTAAGGTAGGGAGGGGTTGTGGATTAGACCCATGAGGTGCAAGTGTAACTTACCAATCAAAAAATAAAGAAATGGAGATGTGAAAATGTGATATCTAAAGACAATGACAACACAAAAAAAAAAAAAAGGGTTCATCATGGGATTGTTAAAAGGTATTTGTCGGTTTGCACAAAGCGACCAGACAATCAAGGGACAGATTACAGGTAGGAATGAGCTAAGGTCTCCATCTCCCATCATCTTCTCTTCTTGTTCTGAAATGCAAAGGGTTATTGAGAAGCACAATTTTTTTCCTGAGCTAATTTGTATATAGTCTCCTAAAGATCTGTCTTAAAACTTGTGATATGTGGCAGCTAATAGAACCTGGTCTCATATGGACATAAACCCAGTTAATTTGGCCCTCAAAGAGGCAGTGAAGCAAAGAACAAGTCTTGCAATAACAGTCAAGGTCAATATTCACAATCTCAATATTTCTATAACTCTCAAAGAAATGAAATAATTTTCAAGTGACAAAAAAACTTTAAAGTGTCTTTTCTCAAGATGGATTCATACTCAAAGTGATGTGAAAAAAAGGTCATATATAGTACCTTCTCAAGTATGCGCTCAAGTCGCTGAATTTCATTCTTGGCATAATCTGCTCCTTTCTCCATAAAGTTCTTGGAAGTTTTCAAATAGATCTTGCCATATCTTTGGAGAGAGAAAGGGGGGAAAAAGTAAGTAATCGTGAGAAAAAAATAGTCAACTTTAAAAACTCGGGTCTCACAAACTTCAGTTTTTACTAAAAAAATTTGGTGGTTCCATTAAGAAAGTGGTGAATGGTGACTGCCACCAATCATTCACATTATAACAGAGGGTTTGACTAAATTTGATGAACAATATTTCAGAAATATGAAGTCACCGTTACACAACCTGGCAGTTGAACCCTCGAGCTTCTCAACCTCTTCTTCTATGCGGGCAAATACTGCCTTCTTCTCTTCATTTCCAGCACTCACAAATTCCTTCACCAGTTCATCCAAACTTGCAACTATACCAGCCTACATCAAGGGAAGAAAAGATTTATAAAGAAAAAAAAAATGAAAACATGTCATGTTATGGTCCATTATGAATATACAAATCTCACTTTGGATGTATATTGTCCTTTCCCATCACGACTAGTGCCACATTTCTCGTTGATAAAATTTACAAAGTCATCTAAATCTCGGCCACCATCATAATCTTCACCAGCTTTGTTGCTCTTGGGGAAAAACTTCAATGTGGGATATCCACTCACACCATACCTGCAAAAGCAGCATCCGTGCATCAGGCATATTCACTTTCATAATAGAATTCTTTTATTCATTTTTAATGAATATTAACCAATTAATTATCCAAAAAGAAATTAACAAGTACATTTAAGTCTGCAATTATTAACCATGGAAATCTAAGAGTTGATAGCACCCTACAGATAACAATAAAAAATTCATATTGTACTACTGAACTCACTTTCCACCCAAATCCTTGTAGTTATCAGCATCAAGATTAGCAATCACTACATCTTCCTCCAATTTAAATGCTGTTGCAACCTTTTCATAAATCTACAAGACAGACAGCAGAAATAGATCAGTATCAACCATCTTTTAGGCACAAGATAAAGAAGCAAAGGATATGCTTACCGGAGCAAGGGCTTTGCAATGGCCACACCTGCCACACACCCAGAAAAGAAAAGCATAATTAGTGATGCAAAACTTCAACTAAAAAAGTCTTTTCAGCTATATTCAGGCAGACATAGCTTCAAAGATATCATAACATTAATATAGCAGCACAATGAAGTGGACAGAAAAATTGAACACCTAAACTTACCAGGGTGCATAGAACTCAACCAGAACATCTTTAGTTTCATCTAGGACAACCTTGTCAAAATTGTCTGCTGTTAGTACCACTACATTGGATGGGATTGCGGCTATCTTCACATTGGTCCCTGGACACAGGCAACACTTCAATGTCAAACTATAAGTTGACTAGTGATATGAGTTGTTTATTAAAGCAACTAAAGTTAACAAGAATGCAGCATGATAGACCATGTAGAAATATTTAATATATAATAATAATAATAATAATAATAATAAATGAAAAATAAAAATACTAGAGAGAGCCATTAGCTGGAGTCCATAGCTGGGCATCAACAAAAAAAGTAGGCAAGAATCAATGGAATAACTCGAGGCATAATATCTTACAATTAAAGAACAGAATCTAAATTTATTGACTAGAGTTGCCAGAAGTATTTGAGAACAAAGTCCAATTATCAATTTTCAATATAATGAAAAGTATCGTGATAAGTATTAGAAAACAAGCGTCCAATTATCAGTCAATCAGCTTTGAAGTTGTGACATACTTTAATTAAGTTGTCTCAATTACTAAAGATAACATGTATGCCATTAAATACTTCACATAAACTCAAGCTTTTTTATTATAATTTATCATCTCGAAGGGATTGATCTTCAAATCTAACAAGAACCATCAATCCCATGTCTACTCAGCAATTAAAGGAGAGAAATTGGATTCTGAACTTCAAGAAGTTGGCTAAAGACAAAGTCATTGCCCAAGAAATATTACGGCCCATCCACTCAAGCAAATATAAGATGAACAATATATATTCAATTGAACATTATAAGATAATATGTCTTCATGGTCCACTGAAAGTATTAGATTATGCACTTATACAAAAGCTAGAAAAATAAATGTAATAACAAAAACATGATGGGGCAACTTAGGGGGAAAAGAACAGATGGAGCAACAAAAACATCATGCAAGAAATAACAACCTCCTGCTTTGGTGCACACAATTCAACCAAAATTAAAAACATATTATTACCTCTTTCCTTATTCACAAACTCAGCTAGGGCTTCTGCAGTACGAGCACCTTCATACCTAAAACATAGAGAATGTGATCAAAAGGTGTCTAGTTAAACATTTGATGCAGATTTGTTAAGGGAGAAGAAAATATTTTAATATTTTATGTTGTTTTCTCTTTCCTAGTGGTATTAGGATTTATTTGTTTTTTCAAGTTCAATTAAAATCCTTTTCCTAGTTGAATAAGGATTTTAGTTGTATATTTTAATATTTTCTTCTCCCTTAACCAATTAGCATCAACATTCCTAAACTAAAAGAAGGTGAAAATGTTCTGCAATATTTAGAATTTAGGGGTTCACATGGATTTGGGAAATGTTTTTGAGAGGAAAAGAATAGAGGAGAAGTGGGGGATGGGTGCACTCACTTCTTTGGCTCTAGAGATCCTTTTGGAAACCATTGAATTGTGGGATATCCAGAAACCCCATATTTAGAGCATACGCTCTTGTGTGAATCACAGTCAACCTACACTAGAAACCATCAATGAAGTGAAATAACATATCAATCAATCACCATTGGCGATAACAGTTGCAACCTAGTGGAAAAAGCTCATTATTTGATTTAAGATCAGAAAATATTGTTTTTGAGATCAATTATGAGGCCCAAAAGAGCAACAATTTGTAATAAAAACAGACCCATAAATTTGGCAACAAGAATAATGAATCCAGAATCGTACATCCAGGAATAAAGCAATAATACAAAATAATAATAATGATTCAAGGAGCTGACCTTTCCAATCAGTACATTCTTTGCTTTCTTGAAACTTGAACCAAGCTTCTCATACTCTGGAGCAAGCTTTTTACAATGTCCACACCTGCCAAGGGAAACAAAACCATTATTCCAGCTCCCAAAGCAGTACAAATATGAGAATAACAGAAGGAAATCATAAAAAACTAATATGTATCTTCTTCTTCTAACTCAATTCATTTCATTATCTCCAAAAATGGTTCTTAAATCTTAATTTTTTACAACTAATAAAAAATATATATTTTACAACTGACATCCCTGAAATTTTTCAAGAATTTTTTTAAAAATTTCTTTTGATTGGCAAGTTACACATGCAACCAATGGGTCTTGAACCCACAAATTTTAAGAAAACCATATTAAAATGATAGAGTCTAGTCAGGCTTTCTGAATGGAGTGGAGCTCTTAGATCACAAATAATTAAATCTAGAAAACCAGAAACAAAGTGGGTAGAGCTTCTAAGTGCATTACTGAATTGCAGGAAACGACCTTGCCAATATTCCAAACAGTCTATTTGATTTGGGACACCCACTTTAGATCTAACTAGACCAAAAGCAATTCAAACAAAGCAATATCAAGCTCAAAACCCACAGATCATCAATAACACATTCAATATCATCATTTTTCCCACAAATCAATGGTACCCATAACAAGCTCTTCAAATGCTTGCGTCTTGCACTGATCCACAACACACCAATTACTCTATACATATATAAGGCATTCTCAATTGTGTATTTTCTTGCTTGAATGAAATTCATTTGCATTTCAAATCTTGATTACATTTTCCTTTCCTACAGTTCCTCATATCTAAGTAGACCAGTAGCAATTCAGATTACAGCAAATGTCAAAGCTCAAACTCGCAGATGCCCAATCAAATTCACTCTCAATATCATTATTTTTCCAACAAATCAACTGTCACCACAACGAACTCATCAAACACTTGGGATAATCAATAAAACAAACACGTATCTAGTACAAACCTAATAACACAAACTATATATAACAAAAGCGTATCTAATATGTGTTTCGTTTACGAGAAAAACTGATAAAGCTAGATTTTCTTAGCAGCCAAACACAGAATCACACAGAGATAGACTCATATATAGCAATATCGAGCTGCAAAACCACATATCTCCAATCACACACCGTCAATATCCACGAGATAATCCGATCGCACGCTTTATGATCTCATCACTAAACGAACCTAAAAATCTCAATAACACAGAACTATATAGAACTAAAACCAACATATATTTTCCGTTTGGTTCCTGAGGAAACTAATTTTTCTAGCAACAAAACAAAGAATTAAAGAGAGAGAGAGAGAGAGAGAATTTGATTCAAATATAGCATTATCGAGCTCAAAATCCACAGATCTCCCATCGCACACAGTCAATCTCATCATTTCTCCAACAAATCAAAGACAAGCTCATCAATAACACATATTACTAAAACGATCATTAAAAAAAAAAAAAAAATCAACAACACAATGAAGAGCTCATCAAACACTATACAGCTAACGCTAATCTAGTTTTCTATCCGGTTCTCGAGAAAACAGAATTTTCTATGCATTTTTTTTCTCGGCAACCAAACAGAGAATTGAGAGAAAGAGAGAGTTTTTGGTACCATGGAGCGTAGAACTCGACGAGAGCGTCGCGATCTTGGCCGACCTCCTTGTCGAAGTTGTCCTCGGTGAGCACAACGACGTCGTCTGCGATCACCGACGAGGCAAAGAGGAATATTAAGGACAACGCGATCAAAACAGAGCAAGTCCTTGCGTTCTTCATTTCTGTGGTTCTGTTCAATAACTTTGAAATTTTCTTTTTTGAAAAATTATCAGAGGTAAAAAAACATATGAGATATGAATATATACTAGTTTTTTTTTTTTTTTTTTAATGAGATTTTTTATTTTACTTTATTTTATTATAGTTGACAATTTAGTCTATATTATTTTTAACTTTTAGTTAATTTTTGTTAGTGAATTGATGATAACATTGACTAAATTTACTAAATTACTAAGTTGAAAATAATTTAGACCAGATCAACTCTACTAGAATATATAGATCAAATTGATAGCAACACCAAAATGTGTGGACAAAAATTATATTTTTCCATATATTTTATTTATTTATTTAGAAACCATTTTATAACTTCATTTTGTAATTACCTAGATTCATTCATGGCGTATACGAGGAGATAACTCCTAATAAGAGATTTCTTCTTTTTAGTATGTGGAACTCACATTCACATATGCAAATTTCGCACATATTATAAGAGAGATATCACTTAAGATAATTTTTTGATGATAGCAATGACAATAGGGCAAGATAGGCTCATGGGTTCCACATCCCCCATTTGTGATGAAAAGAATTCATGAGAAATAGGACAACAAGACAAGTTGATTTTGTGGTAAGTTGATTATCTTTTGCTAATCCTAATAAGATAACTTCGATATCGATAAGAAATAAAGATAAATCATAAAAATAAATAAATAAATAAAGAAGACATGTTGAGTTTGGGATAAGTTGATTGTCTTTTACTAATTCCAAGAAGATAACTTAGATATTGATAAGAGATAAAAATAAAACATAAAGAAAAATAGTGAAATTGAGGGTAAAAGGAAAGAGTGGTAAATAAAATATTTTTGAAGATAATAATAATATAACATGTATTATAAAAAACAAATTATAATTATTTTTTGAGAAGAAAAAAATTATAATTAAGCTATGCATAAAAAAATATTTTTATTTTTACGTACAAAAAAGATTAAATTATACGAATAACTAATTTTAATATATATCATATAAATTATGTATACATCGGGGTGGGGTGGGTGCAGGCAAAAATTGTCTTCACCCTAACACCTCTTTATGGTGGGAAGAATTTGAGTGTGGTGGAGCAAGGTTGGGGAGGGCATTTTTGCCATCCAATGCATTTTGCAACAGTGTGTAATAAATTATAATACTTACTATGTGTTATAATATATAGGAATCAACTTATTATATGTTAATGTTATATACTTGCCTTTAGAAAGAGACAATGATTAAAAAAAAAAAGAGCAAAATGTTAGAGTGAATTGAAAAGTATTTAATTATTTTCACTCATTTAAGTGTATAATTATTATTCACATTATTGATTGCGTGTGTTAATAACTGGAAAATAATATTTTTTGAAATTTCTCAATTTATAAGAAAACATAGTAGACAAAGAAAATAAAAGTTTTTGCTATTTATCCAAAATAAAAGAAAAAAGTACATAAAGTAAGAAAATGGCAAACCAAAATACTATTAGTCAAATATATAAAACAGAAGGGGTGTTGTAAGAATTGAACTCACAACCTCACACATCCGAAGCTAGAATCACATAGTTTTAAAAATAGAATTGATCATTGAATAAAAAAAGAAAACGATTCTTGATTGTTTGATTTGATTAGAATCAGACTGATAGTAGAACTAGTGATATCATAAATAATTAATTAATAATTTTAAAATTATAAAATATATAATAAGTTTATAAACAATTAATAATATTTTAAAATATAAAAGTAAGTTTTCACGTCTTATATTTAAAAACAAAGGGATAATTATAGATTACCCACTTATGGTTTATCCCGAATTTAACTTACCCACCCGTGATTTTATTTTTAACACTTTACTCTCCTGAGCTTATTTTCGTTACTGCTTTGTAACTCGCCTTCCTTTCAAATGTTACTTTAACACATTTTTTCTCAAAAACAAAACCCAAAACAAATCAAACATTTCCCTGTCTCCCAAAACACACTCCCATTCATGCATACAAATTTTTAGCATTTTAAGCTTGTTACAAATTACTATGCTTAGATACTTTAAAGTTTTAGTAAAAAAAAAACAAAAAACTAAGGGATAATTATAGATAATTCAAAGAAGGGGTCTATTATAGTCAAAAGGGTCATCCTAAAAGTTCAAATCAGACTTGGGATCAAAGAGATGAACGGAGTTGGGAGACAAGGGCAGAGATCTAGTGTGGCAGGGGGTACACCATCAGCATCAGTATTTAGATAACTTTCTCACCGCTCTCTCTGTTTCACAAAACTCCCTCTCTTTGTTTGATTGCTCTTTCTGTTTCTCATTTACCAAGGAGATTGCGTCGCCATTTCCCTGTCTCCCAAAACACACTCCCATTCACGCATACAAATTTAAGCTTGTTACAAATTACTGTGCTTAGATACTTTAAAGTTTTAGTAAAAAAAACGAAAAACAAATGGATAATTACAGATAATTCAAAAAAAGGGTCTATTATAGTCAAAAGGGTCATCCCAAAAGTTCAAATCAGACTTGGGATCGGAGAGATGAATGGAGTTGGGAGACAAGGGTAGAGATCTAGTGCGGCAGGGGATACACCATCAGCATCAGTACTCAGATAACTTTCTCACCGCTCTCTTTTTTTCACAAAACTCCCTCTCTCTATTTCACTGCTCTTTCTATTTCTCATTTACCAAGGAGAATGCGTCGCCATTTCCCTGTCTCCCAAAACACACTCCCATTCACGCATACAAATTTTTAGCATTCTAAGCTTGTTACAAATTACTATGCTTAGATACTTTAAAGTTTCAGTAAAAATAAAAAATAAAAAACGAAAAACAAAGGGATAATTACAGATAATTCAAAGAAAGTGTCTATTATAGTCAAAAGGGTCATCCTAAAAGTTTAAATCAGACTTGGGATCGGAGAGATGAACGAAGTTGGGAGACAAGGGCAATGATCTGGTGCGGCAGGGGGTACACCATCAGCATCAGTACTCAGATAACTTTCTCACCGCTCTCTCTATTTCACAAAACTCCCTCTCTCTATTTCACTGCTCTTTTTGTTTCTCATTTACCAAGGAGAATGCCTCCCCATTTGATCTGACCTCCATCCCCTTCAAATCCAAGCCATCGCCAGCTATGGTGGCCAAATTAAAGATTCCATTGCTGCCGAGGCCACCTCCTTAAATTCTCACAAAAGGAAGCTCAACTTTGAAGGTCATGGGCTCGATGTAGGAAATCGTTGACTGATCTGGTGGCGGATCTGGTGATTTCATGGGTTCTGAGTTGTTGTTTAGCTTTGAAATTTTCACTTTACTTCTATTATACCAAACAAATCAAGTAATTTTTATTCTACTGTTCACGATGATTTGATTTTTTCTGGTGGGTTTGTTGGTTGGCTTTGAAACCTTCCTCTCTCATATCTTTATTCCCTTGGTCAAGCTTTGCCGATCCTCCCCTTGGGTGCTGCCAATGTATATACAATGGCTTTGTGTGAGTGAGATCTTGGATGTTGAAAATCAAAACTTTAGAAATTAAGTGTTGAAAATTGTTGATCCTCCTTGTTGTCATGTTGTAAATTGTGTTATGCTTTGATTTTAATAAATTTCTTAGTTTAGGCACAAAAAATAAGTATAAGGAAGAAGACGAAGAACTCTCTCTCTCTCTCTCTCTCTCTCATGGTTTTGCTTCATTTGATTTGTATTAGTTTTCTGGGTGTATGTTCTTCATGTTTGTGAATGATGAGAAACCAGAGCCATATTTTAATCGTGTTTTTCTTGTTTTGGGAGGAAAGAGACATAAAATGAGTGTAAAAAAACTTATTTACCCCTCTTTTTTAACAATGGTGGATAACAGAAACTAAACGAAAGTATCCTTAAGTGGGTAAAGTGTCAAAAATGAAACCACAGATGGGTAAATTAAATTCGAGCTAAACCACAGGTGAATAATTTGTAATTATCCCAAAAACAAAAGATACAAAAATATAACTAAATATATTAACATTACAATATCAGCCTCAAAACAAAACAATTAGTAGCATGGCCTTCCTTTTTAAGTGCAATATATATGGACGTTACTTTAAAAAAGAAGTTGGACTCAACTAGCCATCTTGAAAGCTTGTTAAAATAAGTCTTTATTTTCTTTTATTACATTAACTATAATTGTTGATCCTAAAAAAAAAATATTATAGTGCTTGGTCTCACAAATATATTATTATGGAATTATTAATATAAGTAAATAGTAGTTTCTTTTTTTATGTATTCATTTTAAAGAAAAATAAAGTAGATTTTAACTTCTTTTTTTATTATTTAATTAACTAAAAATAATCATCTTAGAAAAAAGAAAAGAAAAGAAAAAACAAGTTCACCATCGTTTACTTAAAAAAACGATGTCAGCATTTCCGATTTTTAATTAGAATCGGACCGGATTGATGTACGGTTCCCGGTTGAACCGGACCAGAATTTTTTATTTTTTATTTTTCTCAATCTTAAAACCCTTTTTATTAACTAATTTTCAAATTCTTCGATCACAGCTTCAAGTGTCTTTTCCTTCAACTTTCTCAGTCTCCAAACAGACTCAGAATTAGGGTTCTTTTTTTTTTTATTTTTTATTTTTATTTTTTATAAATTTATGCCAAATTCTTCAATTTTTAAATAAACTCTCAATCACAGTATTGAGGCTAATCTGTAATCAGCTCAAACAAAATTTCCCTTTTTTGTTTTAATTTAAATTAAAAAAAAAAAATCAATGGCTCACACCAACAAAGAGGTAAGCTCAAATCTCTTTCCTACTTTCTGTAACCCTATTTAGTTTTATAAATTCTATTTTTTTTTGAAATAAAATAACTTAACTGGCTTAATTAATTTTTGTTTGGGATTGTTGGTGTAGGTTGTTGGGGTTGATAACACATTTAGAAGGAAATTTGATCGGGAAGAGTATTTGGAACGAGCTCGAGAGCGTGAAAGACAGGTAATTTAATTTAATTTTTTTTAAAGTTTTTGTTTTTCAATTTTTATTATTTTTTAAATTTACATTTGATGAATTGCTCTTAGTTGATTGTGGTTCATTTTTTGTTGAACTGTAGGAGGAAGAGTCAAGGTCTAAGTCCAAATGTAAGTGATTCTAAGCTGATAATCTTTTTTTTTTATTATTATTTTAGTTTGAATTTGTATTTGTTTCTGGTTTGATAGGTTTTAGTATCTGTGTGTGTTTTAATTGAACCCTTTGAATTGTACTGGAATGGGTTTGCAGAAGTACTATTGTGTGTGTAAATTGAACCCTCTGAATTGTAGAGTAATGGGTTTGCAAAAATAGTACTGAGTGTTGACTCTGCGCATGCGTGCATGTGTTAATTGAACCCTTCTGAATCATAGGATTTGCAAAATTAATATTGGGTGCACTTGCCTGCACGTGTGCGTGTGTGTTAATTGAACCCTATGAATTGTAGATCAATGGGTTTGCAGAATTCATATTGGGTGTTTGTACTCTGTATGCATGTGAGTTAATTAAACTCTCTGAATTGTAGAGTAATGTGCATGTGCTAATTGAACCCTTTGAATTGTAGAGTAATCAGTTTGCGCAATCAATATCGGGAGGTTGTACTCTGTGTACATGTGTGTGTATGCATGTTAATTGAACTCTCTGAATTCTAGAGTGATTAGTTTGTAGAATTAATATTGGGTGTTGTATATGTTGAAATTATTGGCTCTGCTGAAGTGTAGATTGATGGGTGTGAAAATTTTTCGTGATTTGTTGGTTTTGTTGCAGCGAAAGGTCCTCCAGTGCAGAGGAAGCCTTTGAAACATAGGGATTATGAAGTGGACCTTGAATCTCGGTTGGGAAAAACTCAGGTGTGTTGCTTTGTCTCTGTTTCTTTTCTAGAATTGTTTTTCTTCTTGAATGTGTGCTTAGGCCATTTTGCTTGTAAGTTGTACTCCTTGGTTGATTAGTTCTTTTATGAGCGGTTCAATTTGTGGAATGTTTATGACATTGTTTCCACTTATGTGGATGACATTGAAATGCATTGAGGAGTACAATCAATTTTCATAAGCAATACTTAGAAGAGAGTTATAAAAGTTTTCCTAGTGTGCGTGTTGTCAAATGACATGGTTAATCTGTATAATGCAAGTAGGTGTGTCACTTTGAGAGCATTGAATGAGTCTATCTAATCTTGTGTCTTGATGCACTTTTACATGAAAATTTTCTGTAGCTTGCTGGGATCATGATTTGTTGATAAATGTTGAAAGGGTTGGCTACTTGGCTAGCTCTATGCGTCAACCTAGTTACACTGTCCATGATATTTCAAACCAGATTCCTCAAGAATGACTAAGTTTGGAATTGATTCTGCTGGTTCTAGGAGATTCAGACACTACTGTAATTAGTAGGTCTTCTATCCAAAAAGAAGTAGGTCTCTCTTACTCATGTTGCTTTTTGTTGCTTTAAAGAAGATGATACTAAAACTTTTACCTCTTTGGTTGGGGATTTAGTGGATGATGGAGTAACATATACACCATCAATATAGACGGATCACACTTTTGAAGTAAACCTGCTTATAACAGTTGACAATCCTGAAATTGGGCTTTCCAATTTCATTGTGGAAGTAGTAATATGTATTTCCTTTGAACCTTGTTTAAAAGTATAATTAGTTTTCATTAATGTATAATTGTAAATCTATTTGACAATTGAGACAAAGACTAATCATACATCTTTTCACTTTACCTTGGGAAAATATTGTAGCAAGATTATTGAGATTTTCAGGTCAAATAAACCATGCAGAAAATGAGGAAATGCTGTATGTACCTTTTAGAGTAAATGAAACTAAGGAATTAATGTCCTGTTAGAGTTACCATTTTGGTAATCGAGCCATAAATTTTGGGCCCAAATCATATTGACATGCAGCATTTTATGGATTGGATATGGTCTATGTAATGGACTTAACCATAATTTTTTTATGGATTTGGCTTTGGTATAAAGTCTTCTGAGTTTTGAATGTTGTGTTTGGCATGATCTAGAATGTGAATATATGGACTACAATTGTCATGGTTTTCTATTTTATTGCTCTAATTGTGTGGGGTATGTTTTTAATTATCAAAAAAAAATTGTGTGGGGTATGTTTTGCTTTGTGTTTTCATATGCTTTGATTTGTCCTGTCTTATGAGTTTCTTGGCACATATAGCATAACTTCTTATTTCCCTCTTAGTTTTAAAAGTTTGAAACATCTATAATTGTATGTTGAATATCTTAAATACCCAATCTTTGCTCGACTTAATACATGACTTTATTTTGTCTTAATTTTGCAGGTTGTTACTCCAGTGGCACCTTTAAGTCAGCAGGTACACGGCCGTGTTCTCATGTGTCCCATGTCATCATATGGTTATTGCTGATATCTATCTTCTTTAATAGTACTCTTATATTAAACATTTTTATTTACCATGTCATTTCTTGATTAAATCTGTTCATTTTACAGGCTGGATATTATTGTTCAGTTTGTGAGTGTGTAGTGAAGGATTCTGCAAATTACTTGGATCATATCAATGGAAAGAAACGTATGTGGTTATCTGGAGACAATATTGTTTCATCAATTCTTTTAATGAAAAAGTTTCTTAGTTTGATCACTCTTCTAATGGCTCTTTTTATCTTGTCCCATAGATCAAAGAGCGTTGGGTATGTCTATGAGGGTAGAACGGGCATCTGTTGACCAGGTACATTTTGGCAAGTACTTTTAATTTATGATGAATGGATGTTTAATCAACAGGCATAATTGAATGTGTGAAATAGGATGCAACCTTTACTTAGTGAAACTCTCAAGCTTGGGCTCTATGTATGCAAAGATATATAAAGTAAACCATGTAATATATGTTACATGGATGCTAAAAATCCCACCTTTTGGAGATGAGGAAGAGGAGATCACCACTATTCATTTAAAGCTAAAACTATTTTCTGGCCTGAACCATTTCATCACAAGTACATATTTCTCTTGTTACAGTGTATTTGAGCTGCAACTTTATGGTCTACAGGTCAAACAGCGATTTGAAATCCTTAAGAAGCGGAGAGTTCCTGGAAGCTTCACAGAGCAAGGTAAAAAAATTGAAGGAGACGGAATTTTTTTTTTTTTGGGTGTTTGTTTGTGTGTGTGTGTCATTCATTAGAGGTTTATGCAATTGGTTGGTAATCTATGGTTGTTGGAAAATTGATCCCTCTCTCTCTTTTTCTCTCTCCCTAGATCTTGATGAGTGGATCTTAAAGCAGCAACAAGAAGAGGAGGAACGGAAGCGCCAACGTCGCGAAAAAAAAAAAGAGAAGAAGGTGAGCACTGTACTACCATGGTTTGCTTAATACTGTATGCCTGAGCCATAAGATTGTTCAGGAAAATTTTTTGCCTGTTTGTAGATTTTAACTGTAATGTTTCCTGATAATTTGGTTATATTTTTGGGTTCAGAGAGAGAAGGTGGCAGAAGAGGAAACTGAAATGGATCCTGATGTTGCGGAAATGATGGGATTTGGGGGTTTCCGTTCATCCAAGAAGTGACCATGTTTCATCACTCCATCCTATATTTGGATTGAGTTTTGGCCATGTAACCTTTGTAGCATTGCACTTGTGACAGTTCTGTAAGGAACAGTCTAATTTAGGTAACTTGACCTTTTAGAAATTGTATGTTCATTTTATATTTCATTTGGGATGTTCTATGTTAACAGCGCAAAAGCAAATTTCATGGAATTTCTCGACATTTATGGTAGATTTTACTGGTGAGTGGTGATGCCATTCACTTTCATTCTTGTACATTCTCCTTGCAGGAGATACTGATCAGTGTATGATTTAAGGCTACCCTGTACCTTTCTCATGACTCGCTTGTGGTGAAAGTCTGCATTAGATGGAGGGTTTGGAGAATGCAATTTCTGCTCGACATCCATAACCCGTTGTTTTTGATTGACAATTGCTGTAGACCCCAACAAAAATATCATTATTCTTCTATCATCACAAATTCAGAATATGAGCAAGAAGGGACAATCCTCATTAGGGACAACTGAATGTTTCTTTGAATCTTATGGGAAAACTTTTGTTTGACGACATGCGTACAAGCGAAATGAAAATGTTTTGGTGAGAATGGCCTTAGTATAGGGCGAAACAAAAACACTCACATAGTCACATCACACTACACAAGTACGTCTCTTGCATCAGCGACATGCTGTCTAAAACTAAAAACTCGTTGTCTAGTACAAGATAAGATAAAATTTTGTGGAAAAAACGGTTCTTGTTGGTTTAGTAGGCTAACTAAAAAGCATGCGTTGTTGCATTTCAAGTTTTCATCTTAAGGCCCATGAAGAAAAGGCAAAGACTATAAACTAATAATATGAGTAATTTAAATGTATATTCAATCAGTTGGGTTGAGGTATGCAATGTTTAATAATTATTATATGCGTATAATATATATATATATATATATATATATTACACAAACCTTATTAGATTCAAATTACTGAAAATTTGAACCCCAACTCACCTTTTTATTGTCTATTTGTCAAGGAAGAATTTTGAATTTTATAGTATAATCGATTGACTTTTTATAAGGAGTCGAATAACTTTTAGCTTAAAATCCATATTTTTATTAGCTTTTATTTATCTATGTATTAAAGTAGATTTTTATAATACAATTTATTGACTTTTTATAAAGAGTCGAGTCACTTTTAGTTTAAATTCCATAATCTTATTAGCTTTTGTTTATTTATCTGTTAAGATAGAATTTTATAATACAATTGATTGGTTTTTTATAAAGAGTCAAGTCACTTTTAGTTTAAATTCCATATTTGTGTTAGCTTTTGTTTGTCTATCTATTAAGATAGAATTTTGTAATACAATTGATTGACTTTTTATAAGGAATCGAGTCACTTTCAATTTAAAGTCTATATTTTTATCACATTTTATTTGTCTATTTGTTAAGGTAGAATTTTATAATATAATTGATTGACTTTTTATAAAGAGTCGAGTCACTTTCAGTTTAAAGTCCATATTTTTATCAGCTTTTGTTGGTCTATCCGATAAGATAGAATTTTATAATACAATTACTTGATTTTTTATAAGGAGTCGAGTCACTTTTAGTTTAAAATCCATATATCTATTAGCTTTTGTTATTTCCCAACATAGATGGAACCCTTTTCAAACCTCCTTAACAGGTGCACAAACCCATCAACAAAAGCCTTAAAATTGTATAATCTATCTTATTGAGGTTGAGTCAAATTGAAAAACCCATTGAACAATTCAAACCTAACACGCCATCCCTCGCTATTTCGGAGCTATTTTTTTGCTCTAAATTGGAGTGTCATTAATGCAGATTGATGAACTTCAGGTTCAAGTGTTCAACAAATAAGATGCAATTGACCCTTGCTTGAATAATAATTGTTCTAATAAAGGCTTGTACATCTATGTTCTTGATCACAAAGAGATGGGAACCTAAACTTGGTAGATGAACTATGACACTGTGTCATAGTCTAATTATTGCTAGGCGTTAACGTTTTCAAGTCTTCAAGCTACCCGATTCGACCCAGTTGGGATGGTCGCATGGTTGTTTGACATTAGTAAAAAAAATTTTGTTAATTAACTGAAGTTTCATTACTTAATAAGAAAACAAACTTTAAGAAACCATATTAAAATATTGGTAAGAATTTCTATTCAATGATATGAAAGGAGGTGAGAGGTCTATACTTTATAGTATAAGGATGAGTTTTCTTTCTTCACAAACTTTCTCCCTCTTTTTCTTTTTGAATGTGTGGTCGTGTTTATCCATTCTCTCACTACTCTCTAGCAATTTTTTTTTCTTATCTCTATCCCTCAACATGTCCTGTGTTTTGCTGCCTATATAAAAAGTCAACAAAGAGATAAAGAGAAGCAACTCTAATTAAAGTCTAAAAGACTAAAAAAAATACTACCAAACGTTAACATTTCACTATTTTTCAAGGATAAAAAAGTAATTATATTTCATATAAATAGAAATTTGCGGTTTAAAATGCTTAAGTCGTTCTGTCAAACAAAAGTAACTCAACTCTCATTTGTTTGTATCGAGTATAAAAGATGAAGAGACAAATTCATATTTTAACAGTAAATAAGACATATTTGAAATTCATTTTTAAAAATTTAATAGAATTTGAGAAGAGTTTAGGATATAAAAAATTAAAAAAATTGGAATTGGGAAAGCAAAAGTTCTTGTCGTTTCCCCAAAGGTACAAAAAAAAAAAAAAACAAAAAACAAAAAACGACTTGTCGTTTTATTTACGCCCCTTCCCGCTAACCCACCAAACATTTCAAATTTCAGTTATTTCTCTCTATACTGATTTCTCTGTAACCCTCACATTTCCGTAGCCCAAAAAAAAAAAAAAAAACCACCATGAGCAAAGCTCTCCTCAAGGTTGAGCGGCGAGTCCTCCGCCTCCTCCACGGCCACAAAACCCGAACCCGACTCCCCGAAATCCATGCCCACTTCCTCCGCCACGGCCTCGACCAATTAAACCAAGTCCTTGCACACTTTGTCTCCGTTTGCGGGTCCCTTCACAAAATGGCCTACGCAAATTGCATCTTTTGCCGAACCCATAACCCAAATATTCTCCTTTTCAATTCCATGATTAAAGGGTACTCGCTTTGTGGACCCTATGAGCAATCCCTCCATTTGTTTTCCCTTTTGAGAAGCCGTGGCATTCGGCCTGATGAATACACGTTTGCGCCTTTGCTCAAGTCGTGTTCGGGTCTTTGTGATTATAAACTAGGGCAATGTGCTCATGCGGAGATTATCAGGATTGGGTTTGAGCGTTTTGGTTCTATCCGGATTGGGATTGTTGAGTTGTATGTGACTTGTGAGAGAATGGAGGATGCTAGGAAGGTGTTCGATGAAATGTCTTATAGAGATGTGGTTGTTTGGAATTTGATGATTCGGGGGTTTTGTAAGATGGGTGATGTTGATATGGGGATTTGTTTGTTTAGGAAGATGAGTGAGCGGAGTGTTGTTTCTTGGAACTCGATGATTTCTTGCTTGGCGAAGAGTGGGTGGGATAGGGAGGCTTTGGAACTATTTTGTGAAATGAGGGATCAGGATTTTGAGCTAGATGAAGCGACTGTGGTGATTGTGTTGCCTGTTTGTGCTCGTTTGGGGGCTGTTGAGGTTGGGCAGTGGATACACTCATACTCAGGTTCTAGAGGGCTTCTGAGAGATGCTATTTCTGTGGGTAATTCGCTTGTTGATTTTTATTGTAAATGTGGAAATTTGGAAGTTGCGCGCAGCCTTTTTAATGAAATGCCTCGCAAAAATGTTGTTTCCTGGAATGCAATGATCTCAGGTCTGGCATTCAATGGGGAGGGTGAGGTTGGGGTCAACTTGTTTGAGGAGATGATAAACAAAGGTATGAGCCCTAATGATGCAACTTTTGTAGGCGTTTTAGCATGTTGTGCCCATGCAGGCTTGGTGGAAAAGGGGCGAGAGTTGTTTGCTTCTATGTCTGAAAAACACCAAATTCAACCAAAGCTTGAGCATTATGGTTGTATGGTTGATCTTCTTGGGCGTAGTGGACTTGTGAGGGAGGCTCATGGCTTGATTAGAAACATGCCCATGAAGCCAAATGCTGCTTTATGGGGTGCATTGCTTGGTGCTTGCCGCACTCATGGTGATGTAGAAGTTGCAGAACTTTCTGTTAAAGAGCTGATCAATATTGAACCATGGAATTCTGGCAATTATGTGCTCTTGTCAAATATATATGCTGAAGAAGGGAGGTGGGATGAGGTTGCGATGCTCAGAGTTTTAATGAAGGAAAAGTGTGTCAAGAAATCACAAGGGCAGAGTCTGATTGAATAATATGAAATGTTGGTTTAGGGAAAAATGTCTTTTCTCTTGGCTGGTATTCTAGGTGCTTGGTTCCTTTATTGCAAGACTTAACATCTCCACCATGAAG
Source organism: Quercus variabilis (assembly GCA_030445155.1). Classification (NCBI taxonomy): domain Eukaryota; kingdom Viridiplantae; phylum Streptophyta; class Magnoliopsida; order Fagales; family Fagaceae; genus Quercus; species Quercus variabilis. Next base: position 8,771,333 of record CP129447.1, read on the forward strand.
GAAGATATACATGGTGGCTGTTTAGGAAATGACTTAAAGCAAAAGAAAGCTGGATGCTTTGTGCATCCATCTAGATCCTGGTCAAATCTACAAAGATGATGATGGGATCACATGGAAATGGAAGCAGGAGGCTGAAAGAATAGCAAATTTACTCACAGAGTAAGAGACCTTACAACGTGAATTTTTCTGAGAGAATACAGAGACATTTTTAGAATATTCTTCTATGTTTATTTCTTCCGGCCAAGTTCAATATGAATATCGGGTACAAGAAATTGAGAATTGTAAGCAAAGAAAGTCAGCAAGAACCAATAGAATTCTTTTAATGAAATACCTTCCCCTGTCTTTGTTTTAGTACTTATTCATAATAAGCTATTGACTCCCAAAAATCAAAGAACTAGAGCTTTTCTATATATTCGTCTGTGACATCTGTTTCACACTTAAGCGGGATGTTTCTCTTCCCTTTTCATTTTTCACTCTCATGAGTATTCCATTTCTTTCCTTCAAGTATCTGTTAAGACAGCTGACTACTAATGTCGTGTGATGCTCCCTCAAAGTACTAACCGGATGATTTTTATGTTGCTGAGTAGAGCAAGCTTGAAACAATGCTTCTGTTGTGAGTGGGATGTTGTATTATGAGTGATGATATAGCAAGATTTCCCTTAAAATGTAATTGTACAACTTCTTCCTCTCTCTCTCTCTTTTTTGACACTATGGAAATGTAACTGTACAAGTATAACAATGATAAAAGGGTAATTAACATAATTGGAGCTTTATTCTGTACCTTTGATGAATTCATGCTGATATGTCCATTATAAGGATTAAGAAGTGAAAGCCATCCTGAAAAACTAATACAGCATAAGTAAACCTTCTAATTGAAGACAGATTTTAATTTTTTTAAAGACCCTAAATATTTAATATAAGCTGATAGGAAAAGTTGAGTACCTCTTTTAGAACAAAGGACTAGTTTGTTTTGTGGATCCTTTCCTTTCATTATCCATTGATGATAGAACTAAAATATTTAAATTCATCCACAGATCCACTTATGTATGGGTTCTTAAATAACTTGTACCAGGTACTTTCAGTTTCAATGGCACCCAACGAAAATGGTGACATGTGATTTGCAGTAAGATATTACAAGCCACACCTTGCGTGCTTGTCAATTAGTTGGATCAAGAAATGAGGACCACTAATCATTATAAATATTATATATTTCAACTTCTCACAATTTGAATTGATATTTTACCACATAATTTTATCATAAAATGTTATTTTTCAGTTGTCTTATCATAATGAAAACATGCCATGTGAAAAGTCAGTATGTTTTTTATTATCATCATTGTTAAATTTGATGGAAACTGAAACCAAACTAATCAAAATGGAGTCTAGGAACCCCAACTTAATGTCCACCTCCATTTTATTCTAATAATTGATTAGATGGAGAAGATTAGATGAAGCTCATTAAGCTCGAATCCAAGTCTACCCCATAATGATAGTCTTTGTTTTCCAAGAAAATCCGATCCTTAAAGGTCCCTGTATTAACAAGATACATTGCACTCATTTAAATGAAACACAAACTTTGAGGAACGCTTTGACTCCTTGAGTTCATGAAAACAAGACCAATATGGTGAAATAAATGAAGAATACCATAGCCTCTTTTGCTTCTATAAATATTCCTGCTCTTTTTCACAATATGCACAACACTCTCATCTCTCATTGGATATTCCTAATATTACTTTAAGTAAGAGTTTCAAAGAAAAAAACATTAGGAAGAATATGGAGAGAAAGTCCTGCTGTGGAGGAAGGAGCTATGTTTCATCTCCATGCACTACACAGCCTAAGAAGGAACCAGTTGTGAGCCCAAAGAAAGAGGAAGATGTTAAGAAAGAAACTGCTGAGGATGTTAAAGGAAGTTCAACTTGTGGAGCTGGAGCAGCGGTGAAGTCTCCAAAGGCTGAGGAAAAGGAGATTGCTAGTGTTAAGAAAGAAGAAAAAGTTAATGTTGGATGTGGTGGTTGTGGTTAAGGATGTGATTTCTTAGTGGGTTTTGAGGGGGTTGGGTGTTTTGTTATGTTTATAATAGTTGGTCTGGTTTTTAGCTTTCTTTTATTTGTGTGGTTGTCAGTTTGCTTTGTGGTTTCTATAGATGTGATGTAATCCATAGTTTGTTTGAAACTTTGAATAAGGCCCTCTCAAGTCTCAAGTAATAGAATAATACAGTTGTGTAATGATGTAATCTCTCTCTCTCTCTCTCATCCTATAAATACAATTCTCAAAGAAAGTTTTATAAATTGATGCGGTAATGAGTATGATTGGTGCTACTGAAATAAAAAAATTTTAAAAATGTATAAATTGCCTTTTTGAAATTGATGAGACATCAGTTTATGAGACTTGTGTAAATTTTATTTATAGTACTATTGGTGATTAGGAAGATTTGGCAAGGGTGTATTTGTTAAATTATTTAAGTCCGTCACATCTGCCAGTTGAAAACCTATGAAGCACGGGTGCGTTTCGGGACTCGGGTGCGGGTGCAGGACTCAGCAATTTTTGAAAAAGTAGGGTGCGGGTGCGGCGGGACTCGGCGATTAAAAAATTATTAAAAATATTTTTATTTATATTTTCTATATATTTTTACTATTAAAATATTCATAAAAAACACATTGTTATGCCTTGATTCACAAAACAAAGAGAGAAGAAGGCAAGAAACACATTACTATGCCTCTGAGGTCAGAATTTCGGCCTTTCCGGCGAGTTTCAAGGCCGATATCGGCCTATTTCGGCCGTTTCCGGCATATTTCGGCCGTATCGGCCGTATCGGTCGCCGGCCGATACGATCCGATACGGCCGATATGGACCGATTCTGGCCGAATCGAGCCTCGTCGGCGCGAATCGAGCCTCATTGGCGCAAATCCGAGAAAAAAAAAAAAAAAAAAAAAGACTCGGGGTCAACCGCGTCGGACGCCGCCGCGTCCCGCGTCAGGCCGCGTCGGACTCGGCGGACTCGGGTGCGGCACCCTCCCAGCCGCGTCCGTGCTTTCTTGTTGAAAACAAGTGGTATGGTATCTGAAAGTAAAATGTTGTTATGGTACAAGCATCAAAACAAATTTCTATGAACTTCAAATTATGAATTTGAATTTTTTTGTTCATTTTCCAAATTAAGTCCACGAAGTCCTGAAATTTTTCTTAAATTGGTTCGTATATATACATTAAACATAAGCTTTTTAAGCCAGCCATAAGATTTCACTACGTTAAAAATTCCTTAAATGGAAGATGCTGGAGGCTTTCATATAAAATGGAAAAACAATAGCCAAATAATCAGCATGAATGTGCGGTGGCTGATCCAATCTGTTGATCTGTGTGCATTGCTTGTAAATCCATCAATGTATTGTCCCACATTGAAATTCCCTACGTAGAACAGAAACTTTTGTTATTTAGTTGAACACTAGCTCCTCTTTAAGAATGCAACTATATTAACGTACTCCCATGATCAATGACAACATTTGTAATCATAACAAATATGAATCCACAAGCTAATGTAAATCTTCAAGAAGCAGTGACAACATGCTACCTCTTTGGTTGGTGTTGCTGCAGCCAGCATTGAGTGCATATCTAACATCTGGTATGGTGGCCTTGTTGTAGAATAAAAAGTTAGATAATAAGTTATCGATGCAATTGAGAACTTGTTGCGTCTCAAATAGGCATGGTCCATTGCAGAATAGGTCAGCAGCCTCAGGAGGTACATTAATATTTCCACTTGGATTCAATCTATATGCCTCATCACAGCCACTGTAGATCTGTGACACATCCAAAATGAAAAAAAAAAAAAGAAAAAAAAAAGAAAAAAAAAGGGAAGTTACACAACAAGAAGCATGGATGGACTTAGATTATGAAATCGTTAGGACAACGTAAAAAAAAGAAAAAGGCTTTACTAATACAAACAGGCTAGAAAGGAAACACAGGTGTTTTTAGCTTCTATATAATTAATAGAAGGTTATAGATGAAGTTAATTATTCAGAATAAATTTTCACCAAAAATTATTCAGAATAAATTTTGTCATTCTCTCTGATAAACTATTAGTTGTCCCAAACATGTGGGGTTTGAACTTTTTTAAATGGGAAGTAGAGTGGATACAGGTTCGAACTCATGACCGTCTGCTCTTAACACTATCTAAGTTCATCACGACATATATTTGTCATAGCATATGAATATAAGGTTCTCACTGACAAGCTTATTGTTGAAACAAAACAAGGCTTGTGCTGTCATTTGCCCAGGGTTGTCATCTGCATAACCTGTTCACAATCCATAAAGAAAAAAAGAAGAAAAGAAAAATGAATAAGGAAATTTGTATTGAAAGAAGAAAAAAAAAAAGGTGAATGTCACAGGCATATAACCTGAGAAGCAGCAAAATATGGCAATGAAAAATAGTGTGAGGATGAAGAATTTCTGCTTTGGCAAGAATGAAAATGCCATTGCAAGAGCTGTGAGGAAGAAGAATTGGGTATAAAGAGGAAGGACTATTTAAACTGGTATCAGTAGTACAGCATGGTATAATTTATTGTAAGAAATGGCTTACGTGTTTTAATATTAGAAGTAATGCAGTAATATAAGAGCCAAAATATTAGGCCACCCCACCTAGGCAATATTAAAGAAATATGAGTAGAGCTTAGTTGGTAACTTTTGGAGACTAATGGACTAAAAGGAAGAGTGAAAGTTGGTGTGTTAGCCACCAACTTGTAGTTGCTTTCAAAGCCTTTGAGTGTTAGAACTTACTTCTATTTTTGGAATGATTGAGGGTAGAATCTAGAATTGAACTTCTATCATCTCTTTAGTGGATTTGCTGCATATATCTACCAAAGTTTAGAACAAGGCCACTGCCCAAACGTTGACTAAAGAACTCTAGTCATCTTTTGATTGCCTTTTGATAGTGATGAAAAGTTGGAGAATGGAAGAGGGTGGAAAAGTGTAAGAGCCTAAGAGGGGTTGCTATTTTGCCTTGTTTGGCAGAAAAGAAAAGTTAGAGAGAGAGATTTTTTCCCTAAGCTCACCATTTTCATTCCTTCTCATATGAAAGGAAAAGAGGAGGAAAAAATATCTTGCATATACCATATAAACAATTTTATCACAACAACAATCAAATCTTAATCCCATAATTTAGGGGTCCGCTATGAATTTTTAACAAATTAAAAGAGTAAATTATATTTATTTTTTTGAGAGTAATGCTACAATCACAAACTATTTTATAACATTTTTACAATATATTAATGTAGCCAATTCTTATTGATTTTCATTTGAGCTACTAATTGATATCATTTTTTTACTTATTAATAACTACTTATCACATTAGTAGTTTGTAAAATTTTTTATAAAATAGTTTGTATCTCTAGCATTTTTTTTTTAACTTCCAACTTTTCTATATTTCTTAAGAAACTCTTATGGTAGAAAATACTATTTGTTCATCCTTTCTTCTTACTTTTATTATCCTTCAAATTCTTTTTGCCTTCTCAATTTTCCACATCTTGACTAAACAAAGTTCGTGTAAGCATTATTTTCCCTTGAGAAAGAAGGTAGGTGAGCAAATGGGGGAAAATAACTTTTATAAGAAAATAAAATTATTATAAGCAAGGTACCATGCATGATGCATCCCACTCGAAAATGTGCAGCTAAGTATAATTTTGAGTTTATTTAATAAAGAGAATGGGCTTGTGAAAAAAGGTAGGTGAGTTACCCAATGTATGAAAAAAAAGAAAAAGAAAAAGAAAAAGAATTTATGTGCATGGTAATTGGAATGAGGTCACTTGAGGAGAGGGTATGCAACTTGGACCATATCTTAGTTACATTGAAACTTATTAAAGGCCGGAGCCCATATAAAAGATCTTTAATTGGACCATGATTGGGCTTGTGAATTTCTTCCATTTGGGCCCAAAAGGGAAAAGGAGAAAAATCAGAAAAGTGGAGATGCGGGGTATCGATCCCCGTACCTCTCGCATGCTAAGCGAGCGCTCTACCATCTGAGCTACATCCCCTTTTATGACATTAACGTTACCAGTATAATTATAACACCTCAAAAAAACTTCTTCAAACAAGTCCAAAATGTATGTTTATTTATTATTTTTTTTCACCTTTTCCTTTTAATTAAATAAATAGAAATTTAATTCCATTATGAGTTGAACTTTAAGAACTAAAAACTTTTAATAATGTTAAAACATCAAAATTTTCATAAATTTTTAAAATGATAAGTTGTAATTAGAGTAATATCAATTTTATATAAAAGTCGCAAAAATTTCCTTTATTTGGTTGCTTGTCTTTAAAAGGATTAAAATATTATCTTTTTTGTTCTTAAATAATTGTCTAAATATTTGTTGAGGTCTCAAATATTTGTCATTTCCAAAGTCTTACTCTGAATGGCATGAGTCAATTTTTAATGACAACTTTTTTACGTAATTCTATAGCGCCTTTGTGTGATTTTATAGCACTATGAGATTGTTTCTAAATTATTCTTTATTTTTTGTTCTTGCTTATTATTCAAGATATTATATGTTGTATCAAAATTTGTTTATTCGCTAAAACATGTCAAAAAAAAATTTAGATTGGATAGGATTGTACAATTTGGCCTTACTATCATTTTTATGATAATCTCAATTTTTTGTACATCACCACAAAGCAAAGTGTTAGGTTTTAGGTTTCTCAAAAAAATAAAAAAAGTGTTAGGTTTATCTCTCTTTTTTTCTCTGTAAAATCTCCATGACATTTCATTCAACTTGTGTTTTTCAATGTTAATTAAAAAAAAAAAAAAAATTGAGGAATAATGTTAATTTTTTAAATCACGGCAAACTAATGTTAGGACAGTAATATTTATTATTTTCCTTTTTCCTTTTATTAAGTCATTTTGGAAAATTTCATTGAGGAAGGATCGAAAAGATCTGTTTGATTGGAACTTCAAAAAATTTAACGACATTCTTCACAAAAGCAAATTGGCTATCATCATAACCTTGAAGTTGTTCAAGTGGTCGACTTCAATGGCTAGTTCAAATTGGCTAAGGTACGATTTATAAATCATGCCAACACTGGCCTCCAAGCGACTGCTGCCATTTGTTGCCAAATTGGAATCAAAATCAGCAAAATATTGGTTTTTTTTTTTTTTTTGGTACAAAAAATCGGTTTCATGGCAGAGAGAGTGACTTTTTGTTTTTGTTTTGGTAATTGGGTTAATGTTAAAAAAATTGAACCTTAAGAGGTATCTTAGACTCTTAGTGGGGCATTTTTTTTTTTTTTTTTTTTTTTTTTTCATTTTTAAATTTGGATATTCTTCTAAATCTTCATCCGGATTCTAGACTTCTTAAAATGATTTTTTTTTTTTTTGGGTCATTTTTTTAAGAGAATTTGATTGTGCACCGTCAGTTTATTTTGTCTTTTTTACCCCTTGACCAAAAAAAAAAAAGAAAAAAAGGAAAAAAGAAAAGAAAAGAAAATAAAATGTGTGGTTTCACAAAAAATGGACAGCACTTACCTCTTTGCTAATGTGATTTAAACAATGATAGCACAAACATAGGTATGGAAAGTTTTCAAAATTTAATCTCCCTAAACTGGGCATGATTAATTGTCAAAAAGTTGATTGTACATTGTATAGGTAGCCAAGTACTACTATAAGTATTACAAATTTTATTACATCAAACTAATAAATTGACGCTTCACCAATCATAAAAAGACTTCAAATATTGAAGCTGAGTTAAGGAAATCATACAACAACAACAACAACAACAACAAAAACAATGAAGTCTTGTAGTCTTACAATTTGGGGTTGGCTATGAATCTGTGATAGATTAGATTGGGAAAAGAATTCATGTGTCGGATCATCCAGTGTAATCACCTTTACTGCTACTTAATGTACTGAGAAAGCCACTTGACACCATCTAAAAACTCTTTTGCTTCAGCCACAAAAACCTCAAGGGGACGGCCATTTTCATCAGATGGCTCTACCTTACGTGTCCCTGTGGTGACATCAAGCAGGCCGAGGAAGGAATACAATCTCTCTTTTGGGAGAGAAAAAGCTCCATTAGCTGTTACAACAAAAATAACGAATGGAACATTTGCAAAGGCCTCATCAGACAGTAGAGCCTTCAGCTCTTCTCTTGGCCCCAAAAATTGCTCCGTGTCCATGATATCAGCATTCACAGTGTACGCAATGGCATCCATCTACAGAACAGAGATTACAATGTATTTAGCAATAATGCATTACTTAACAAGCAAAACTCAAAACAATTTCCACTTTGCTAGCCAAACAGGCAGCAATTTGCCGAATTTGCAATCCGGATCATGAGATACACAAGAATCAGCTTTTTTTTTTTTGGTAATACAAGTAAAACAACTACAAGAAACAAGGGCTAAACAAGAAAGAATAATCAACATGTAAGAAGTAAATGATGTACTAGTAGAGTGACAAAGAGAATGAATTATGCATGTTGTGACATTATTAGCAGACCTTCTAAAACAAAATGTGCTATAATCGAACTCCCATGATCAATGTTTGCCTTCCATGAATCAAATATAAACACAGAAAGGTTTGCCTGGATTATGAAGGCAATAGTATATTAAGATTTAGGGTCAGGCAATGACATTAACAAAAACAATTTCACAGGCTGCTGGGGTTCAATTGGGATAGCAAAGTTGAAGCATATGAAACATAGATACAAGAAATTTAGTAAATGGAGATATATAAGATCACCAAAATTCTCATTTGCTTAGTATTTGGTTAGAGGTTAGCCAAATCAGTTAAAAATATAACAAAGGCTAACTTTTCATTGCAAAACCAAAATATTCAATATTGCCAAATTTATGGCATATACTATACAGTCACAACTTAAAGTTTATCATGGTTCAAATTGGGGGTGAATCTGGATTTGGATTACTGGCAAAAACTAGTCACAATCATGTAAGTCATGTTCCCTATTAACATCGAATCAAAAAAGCAACTGTGTTTTAAAAAACAAAGGGACTAAGACAAAGGATTCCATTAAACCAAAATGGAGAGTACATCAGATTAAACAGCTTGGTTAACACTGCAACAGAGATAGAACCAGGCAACCCCAAAACATGCAAGCTTTCTCAAGAGTAAATAAGAAAATTAAATTACAATCCAATATCATCATATTGCACAAATCATTAACTATATATTCTCATCAAAGATAATTGATAGATTGAGAAATCTACCTTGGCACCATAATCTCTCCAAACTCTATGAGCAATCCAATGTTCTCCTAAATCAAAAAAGTTAAACTTGATTTTCCCAAATGTAGATACCCATGATGTCAAGTACTCAGATGGCACCACAGATGGTGTAATATTTGATTTCCCAAGTGTGCTCTGGATCTGCAATATTCACTCACCAATACCCACAACAAAGAATACCAAATTAAACAAATTACCAAGCCACCATTTGTTTGCTGAGAATCAAATCTAAATAAACTATTAAAAGAAGCTTTATCAGTAATAAGTTTCAGCTTGATAATTCTCATATACACTAATATTGCTTGGATACAGACACAGTATAGGTACGGGTATGGGTACAATATAGTGACGAGCAATTTTTGAAAAATCATAACATGATATGGTAGATTGGACATTATTACGACACGGGTACAACACAAATACTATATGGGTATGGCACCCCAAATGAAGTGTCCATGCATCAAGTTTTTATCTTTTACAACCCTATTTGCTTCCTAAAACTTCAACACTATTTTTGGTTTGAGTGAAGTGGGAGGGAATGGAAAGGGAACCTATTGTATGGTTGAGATCAATTGGGGTGGAGGAAAGGAATAGGGTGGGATTCATTCTCCTCCCTGACCCACCAATTCCTTTCCTTCCAATTTGGGAGGAAGTAGAGAGAGAGAAAAAAAAAGAGCTTTATATGGATGGGACCAATCTTAAGCTCTTTCCTTTCTCTCTCATTGCCTCTTCTCTCCCCTCCTTCCTTTCTTTTCTTTAAACACACTGTAAATTCTGAACCCCTCTAGATTTCCAACTGGTCTAGTTGCTTTTTTTTTTTTTGAGAAACGGTCTAGTTGCATTTAATATAACTATATTGTATGAAAAGAAAAACATAATATGCTAAAACTGTATCCTCTGCAAATAGAAATAAATAAATGCATGAAGTACTTAATCTGGCTCCTTCCTTTTATATATATAATTTTCCTTACCACTATTCAATTCTTCATAATAGAACCAAAATTTCATTTTCAGTTAAAAAACAGAACAAAAAATTTCCTAACTTTTTCTCAGCCAAAAAACAAAAAGAAAAATATTACCGAATTTCTTTTTCTTTTAAAAAGAGAGGCACTTTATCTCCTGAGCCACAATAAAGGGTGAGTTACCTCGTCATCTGAGAGGCTCGAAATCACTGCCTTTTTGCAGTTCTCATCCTTGCCTAAGAACAACACGTTGGCCACCTTTGGTTTGTAGGGATAAAAGAGCCCCAGCTTTCCTCAGGGAAAAAAAAAAAAAAGGAAAGGAACACATAAAAATTAACACAGAGCTTTAAAAATGAGCACAAAGTGCTTAAGAAATTAAAGAGAGAGAGATAGAGAAAGAGAGGAACCTGATGAATAAGGAAAACAAAGAACTGATCCAGCGAGGTTTGAACCCAGTTGAGGAAATCCATCCTTCTTTGATATTTCTTTTTCTTTTCTGTTGTGTTTGTTTATGTGATAGAGAGAGAGACTATGGTTATACCTTCTTTGTGTGTGTCTCCTCAGAGAGAGAGGCTTATTACTTATACCTTGTTTGTGTGTGTCTCTGTCTGTGTCTTTGTCAAAGTGACGAGAGTGAGTAGGGTGAGCTATTGTGCCATGTGGTGAGAGTCCACAAGCTCACAGCCGCACAGGTGGGAGGAGATGTGGGGACCAAAAGGTCCAAAACCCTTCAATGGGGTAAAAACTCATGTATCTTCTTCTCTTTTATTTATTTTTTATTTTTCTGCGGACATTAATTTTCAAAAATTTAATCGTGAATGGCATGTTATTGTTTTATCCTTGCGCTTGCAAACTTTTAAGAAAATGAAAGATTAAAAGTTATGTTATAAATTAAATGTTTAAATTTTAAATTTTTATTGTCTAAAATTATGTATAAAAAATAAATTTATGATCAAATAATAAATTATCTAATTTGAACGAAATTAGATATATATGTTAAGAATATACAAAATATGCAATTCAATAATTAAATTTTCAAAATTTAAGTTCAATAAAAAGAATAATAAGTTTGAAACATTGTCCTCCTTTTATTAGTTTCATGCATTTATATTTTTTATATATAAAAGTGCTATTATGTTCATAACATTTTCATAACAAATCATAGTTGGTAAGTTGTTATTGGTTATAATTTAAACATAATATTGAAATTACTTTTTTGTCCATCAATAACTATCCATAACAACTAGTTACGTATGATTTATTGTAAAAATATTGTGAAATTATTGTAAACATAGCATTTCTCATTAAAAAAAATGGTTGCATGCATTAGATGTCAGTTTACACTACCAAGCAAAGGAAAAATTAAGAAATGAATATTTGTTATTAGTACATGTTTTACTAAAAAAAACTTACAAATAAATGTAACAAAATTTGATTTGTGATACATTATTTGTAATACTTATGTGGTAAAATTTATAGTATTTTTAACATAATGATTATTACGTATTGAGGACTGTATTTTCAGTAATTTCAGGGATAATTTTATTAAGTCTATTTGCTTCAATACTTCTAATAATGGAGATCTCATAGTTTTCCAAACTATCTAAAAAAAAAGGTTCCCTTCTTGGTTTTGATTCCATTCTTCTTCGAAATGGTGTAACGAATGACCTGCTTAATTAGTGGAATTAAATGGATAAGATCCTTCTCTGTGTCATCCCAGTGAGAACAAATGGTGGGCCCATTTTACAATCCAGCAACTTGTTTCCGCCTTGGGACTAGGAATGGCAACGGGTCGGGTTTGGGCCGGGTTTTTCCATACCCAGACCTGACCCGTAGGTCTCCTCCAAAAACCCGAACCCGGCCTGTTTAATAAATGGGTTTTTTTATGCGGGGCCTAGACTCGCCCTGCTGGGCCCCATGGGCTCCACGGGCCCCGCCCAACCTATGCCACTTCAGGGCCCAATCCGTGACCCAATCAAAAAAAAAAAAAAAAAAAAATTGCCTGAAGCCCTAAAAACCCAAAAACATGTTCATCAACCTAAATTAGAAACCCAAAAACAAAAACCCTAAGATCATGTTCTTCAATCGGACCAGAGTAGCCACCAAAACCCCAAAAACAAACATAAAAATTTCAAATTTGTTTATTTTCCCTTTCAAAATCACAAACACAAACACAAAAATTTTAGATTTATACATTCCCCTTTCAAAATCACAAACATAATCACAGAAATCACAAAAAAAGAGTGAAGAACCCAAACCCAAACAGGAACCCAAACCAGATTCTCAAAAAAAAAAAAAAAAAAAAAAAAAAAAAAAAGGGAGCCTAAACCCTAACGATCCCAAAGGTCCCAAATTCTAACGAGCCCAAACAGAAATGGCGAAAAAAAAAGAAAGAGAGAAGAACATATTAGGCGTAGGGAGGAGGGAGAATGGGAGCGATTAAGGGGGGTGGCGGTGAGACAGTGAGGCCAGCGGTGAGGCTGTGGTTGCGGCAAGGGTTGGACCGGCAGTGAGATTGTGATGTCAGATTTATGAGTGAGTGAGTGAGAGAATAGAGATGAGAGATGTGTGAGCTGAAGAGAATAAAGATGGGAGAGGCGGCTGTGTGAGTTGAAATGAAATGAGAGAATAGAAATTTTAGGGTTTATAACAATATATAGTAAGGGTATTCTAGTAATTATTTATATATATAACCGGGTCGGGTTCGGGTTTGAGTCGAGTTTTTACAAAAACCCGGACCCGACCCAGACCCAGTTCGGGGTTTTTTTTTTTTTAAAACCCAAACCCGACCCTATTTCTTATTGGGTCGGGTAAAACCCGGCCCATTAGGGTCGGGCCGGGCCGAGTACCCGCAGGTCGAGCAGAAATTGCCATCCCTACTTGGGACTTGCAAGGTTAGGTGCTTACTTTTTTTTATTTTTTGGCTGAATAGTTAGGTGCTTGGTTACATACTTGCGAGGTTAGGTGCTTGCTTATGTATATGAAGGTAGACGAAATTTGGGTGCTCAGTTATATTTTTGGGTAATTAAAGTAAACTCATTTGTAGTTTGACCTGATCAAATTTATATTGTCTATATGTAGTTTGAAATGTGTCACTTTACCTACTTGAGGTTTATTCCGTTTGTCTCTTGTAATCAACCTTCATTAAAAATGAGGGTAAACGTATTTGCTTCAATTTTATGTATCTCTCCTCTCAAAACAAAAAAATATATTGGGGTGAATTTCAAGTGGACAAGTGATATTCTTTAAACCATGGGTAAACAATGTGAATTTAATTAGGCCAATTTACAGGTAGATTTATTGCAATTATTCCAAATTTTTTTTTTGAGAAACAGGTGCTTATAGTTATGTTATATCTTTGGGTAAAAGTAAATGTAAAACTGATTTAATTGCATTGGTGAACTCAAAAACACATAAGGAGTTATACCTAGCTAAGTTTTACTTGACAAAAAAATACTAATATTATTTCAGTATGTGTGGAATTTCACCTTTTATGCAAAAGTAAATGAAAAAAAAAGTTATTTGGAGGGTGTAAAATGTGGTATTTATGCCAGATCCGGTTTGAATGTTTCTTCAAATAGAAGAAGAGACCACACAATGAAATATGTCACATATTGGGCATTATGCCTAGCTAGACAGTTTATGGGCTACATATTAATTGCTTCCCTACTTCTAACAATGGAGACATCATGGTGTTTAAAACTCTCTACAAAAGCTTCCCTCCTTGGTTTTGATTAATTTCATTCTTTTAAAATCTTATTTCACACTTCTTGTTGTATATTCTATATACACTCTCTCCTAAAATTGTGTTTTTAAAAGCACGATTTCAGCCTATGCGGCACAGTAGCAATATAATTTCATTAAAATGGTGTAGTTCAGTCCTGCGTATTTGTAGCATCTCATAATACCATAGAATGTGTTTTGTAGTTTCACGAGCCACACAGTAGGTACTATTTTCTGTGTCATCCCTTGAGAAGAAATGGTGGAGCAATTCTACACCTAGACCTCCCAGTACATTGGGAAGTCTAGGTGTAGTAGTTTCTAGTTTGGAAGGTAGTGGGTGTAGTTATATCTCTAGATAACACTTTTTAGGTGCTTAAGTATGTTATATCTCTAGATAACATTGTTTAATTGCATTGGTTAATATAATTACGTAATTCAATTTAATTGAAAATTTTAAGTGCTTAGTTATGTTATATCATCTAATAACACTAATTTAATCATTAGTCAATATGATCATGTGATTCAATCCAATTAAAAAACTTAATGAATAGCAGATAAAGATTTATTATTATGTTTTAGTTGACAAAATACTAATATTATTTCAGTATATGTTTGGAAATTTACCTTTTATGCAAAAGTAAATAGAAAAAGAAAAAGTCGAAAATATTAGAAATGGGCTATGTTTATAATGACGTTCTACAGTAATAATTTTTAAAAAATGGCTGTACTAATGCTGATTTTACTTTGAAAAGAAAAAAATCAAGAAACCAATGCCATTTTGAAATTGGCTATGTTGATGCCTCACATGACTTATCTCTCCAAAATTAAAAAGTCTCTCAACCATTTTATCAAGGGATCTCATAGAACAGGAGTAAAATTGTTTGACCAAAACGTTGGCAGTTGGCAGTTGAAAGTTGGAACGCCACTTTTTTTATTATATATAAAATAGTTAAAAAGAGATAAAGAAAAATGCAACTGCAGAATCAAGATACATACCAACTTCTTTAAGAGAAATCAGAACCCAAATATGAAACACCCGTACTCATATCACACACCCACATGTGTTAAGGAGTCAGGCAAATCTAAGGGCATGTTTGGTAACGTAACTTAAATAACAGTTTTTAACCATAATTTTGACTTGAATATAAGGTGGCAAATTATGAGAGGTAAAAAAAAAAAAATTGTGAATTTATGGGAAAGTAATAGGTAATCATTTAAACTTTGTTACATAAGAATTCTTACAAAATTATGGCAAAATTTTTTTGTAGTCCTAGAACTACTCCTAAAACTCATAAACTTAAGTTTTTCCTTTGCTTGGGGAATCAATCCATTACCTACATTAAATAATAAATTCATAAAGAACAAACATTCCATGGATTGGCTCTATTTCCTAACCTTGCCATAAACAAAATGAGACATTTGCTTGCTTCACCACCAACAAGCAAACCCACTAGGTCATAAAAAAAAGCCTCAAATAAACTTACGTTTATAAAAATAGATCCCAAATAATTTTTATATATATATATATATATATATATTTGGATCATTTGGAAGCCTTAAATGGGAAAACAAACCCAAAATTGAGAATATACGGAAAAAAAATTAACAGGGAAAGTAACTGGTTTGAGCAAAAATTGTCATATTGAACAAAGTTAATGGTTGGTTAACGTTGATCATCAATGATCAAGAAAATCAACTATTATTGAATTAGCAATAATGTAAAATTTTTGGATTTAGAGATCCAACTACATTTATTCATTTGATCTCTTTGGAGAGAAAGAGAAGTGAAGATAAAGAAGTTATTATTGAGATTTTTTTTGTTTGTTATGTGGAACTTTTTTTGTGGTACTTTTGTTATGGGATGTTTTAAAAAATCTTTTCTGCTTTTTAAAAGTGTAAGATGTCTTCCGACATACCAGACCTTAAAATATGAAAAATGTTGTTTTCTATTGTATTTGTACCAAACATTTTTAAAAAAATTAGTAGTTTTTTGGTCAAAATGTAAAGAAGGGAAAGACAATTCAATTCATTGTCCTGGCCAAAGTTATAATTTGAATCGGAATCATTTAAACTAAGAACTTCTTTTCCCAAACAAATCCCAAACAAGTATTATTTTTCAAGAAATAATTCCTTACATTTGAATTAGTATAAAAGTCATTTCTCCTAAGGTGCCTTGTCCCCCTTGTTATGCTAAATCAAGTTCGAATTTTAAGAGTATTCACACTAAAGTTGTTCAAATAACTTTAAAGTTATTTAAACAACTCAACTACTATCAAAAAAGCCTCTACATCAATGTTGCCAAATTAAAAAATTTTAGCAACATACTATAGTAAGAACATTCACAACAAAGATTGTAATGAAATACTATTTTTATAGCGCCAAACACTAAAAACATGCTCCATCAATGGAGCTATATCTAAAAAAAAAATTGGCAACTAGCTACAGTAAGAGCAATATAAAAAATAACTAATAAAAAAGAAGTTTACCTTGCACAGGACAATCTCAAAATTTTTGGAACTTGCTTGGAGCCAATAATGTATATTGACCACTTGATGTCAATGGATTTTGTATTATAATAGTAGTATTTTTTTTTTTACATTTGATTTAAAGGGTAAGTTTGAATTTGGATTCCTTCTAAAAGTACTTTGAAAACTTCCTGGAACTAGTAAAATTTTTTATTTTTTATTTTTATTACTGCACTCTGTATTTCAATTTTTTGATAACTTTTTTTTAAAAATAGAAAATTTTTTATAACTTTTTTTTAAGAGTAATTTTAAAAACTCTTATATTTTTATTTAAAAGACATGACAATAAATGATGTTTGCTTATAAAGCTGGATTATCTAAAAAGTTGAGTTATGTCCTCTTGCGTTAGTTTTTTACTAGTATATTATTTATAAGGAAAAAGTTAATGAATGTGCTAAAGGCATTGCTTTAGAAAAAGTTTTAAGAAACTTTTTTCTGAATAAATAAAAAAGTAACTTTTTTTTTTTATACAGTTTTTTATATTTTTTTATAAAAGTAGTATCAAAATTTTTCTAAAATGATTCATTAACAAATGTCATAAGGGCACCCGTTAACCAGACCCTATTTATAATTACTCAACTCAGCTTCTTCACTCACTCGAAACCTTAAGCTTATTTTTTTTTTCGCCTTTTCCTTTTGATTAAATAAATAAATAAAAATTTAATTCCATTATGAGTTCAACTTTTAGAACTAAAAACTTTTGAAAATGTTAAAAAAAAAAAATCAAAATTTTCATAACTTGTTAGAATGATAAATTGTAATGGAAGTAACATCATTTTCATATGGATCCATTACTGATACTACTTTTATTATACATCAATCACAAAAAACTAACTCAACAAATATATATTGAAAAGAAAAAGTTGCAAAATTTTCGTTTCATTAGTTTTCTTACCTTTAAAAGAAATAAATATCATATGCTGTCCTTTAGAAATAGTTCAAATGTTTTTTTTTTCTTTTTTTTTTTGAGAATGAAATAGTCCAAATGTTTGTTGCTGTTGTCAAAAATTGTATATTATAAGAGGTATGATTAGTTTCATTTTTCAAAGTATAGGAGCATTCTCTTGTACTTTTCCTTGAACTTGAGCTTTTCTTGTACTAGTGGAGAGAATACATGGTTTACGGCCCATTTAATAGTTAAATGCCGATCTATATTAGTGAATAAAGATGCATACAATAACGGTCGTATTGATTTATGATCAACAAGAGTAATATGAAATATATATGCGTCACATTTTTTTTTTAAATTTTCTTGGGTTTGTTTGGTTGGAGAGATAAAAAAGTGAGAAGATGAAAAAATAGAATGATAGAAAATATAGTTTATTACTCTTATACCCTTATTACATAATATGTAAGAAATAATTTCTTTATACAGAAGAAAATACTACTTATTATTAATTAAAATGAATAAAATAACATCTTATAAAAATTAACACATCATACATATAAACTTTTATTATTTTTCTTTGTTATTATATATAATATATACTATATTATATTGTTGGGTGGAAACAACACACACAGAGAGAGAGAGAGAGAGAGAGAGAGAGAGAGAGAGAGAGAGAGAGTACAAGAAGGATAAAAAAGAAGAAGAAGAGTGAGACGTTGGGTAGTAGCTGTGCAAAAGAAGTGAGGAAAAAAAAAAAAGATAAAAAAATTGTATGGTTCTTGGTTGAAGGTGATAAAGAATTGGTTGGATGGATAAGTCATAAGTGAGAGTAATTAATAATGTGGGGCTACTTTCATAAGATCATTTGGCTAAGCCTAATATCAAGTTTTTAACTGTGTTTTCTCTCCATTTTATAGAGATCAATTTGTGTTAGGTCAAAGGAAAAAATTGTCTAGGCCCTACCAGAATTGTTATTCTCTTCCCTTCTTATCAAATTACTTCAAAAACTATTTTATCTTCTCAATTTTCTATCTTTCTTTATTTTTCCCTTTAACCAAACCCATAATAAATCTCATTTGCTGAGTGTCAAATTTATCCTTCTTTCCCATAAATAATGCAGAATTGAATTACATTTGAAAGAGTATAAAATTCACAATTGAATTGACAAAACCCCCTCCAATTAATTTTCTATACATTACTTATTCTTAAAGACAATCCCCTTGCTTTGGTCTCAATTTTTTAAGATATCCCAAAATATTCGCAAAGAGATCCTACTATTCAATCAACTTCCTCTTCATGCATTTTCTCTTTCTCATCACAAAAATAACACATATATGTCTGACCCTCACGTTCCTCCTTTTCTAATCTTTTCCCAATAACACATGTCCCACTCCCACCTCCTTTTCTCTTCTCTTTCTTCAAATTTTGGAAAAGAAACAAGAAAATAAAAGAACAAAAGAACAAAGCTTACACCTCTTTTTTATAGCTCTCATAATCTCCTTTTCGTTAACACTCTTCAACCTACTCTCTCTCTCTCTCTCTCGAAAATCTCCATGTCACATTTTATTCCTTTTGTGCTTTTCAGTGCCAATAATTTTTTTTTTTAGGAACAATATTAATTTTTTAAATCACAGCAAATTAATATACTAAGAGGGTGTTTAATTCGCTATGATGTTACATTACACTGTTATATTATATGTTATTATAATCTTACATTAATGTAATCTCAATACAAGAATACAACATTACATTGTTTAGAAAGGTAATGAAATTAAGATAATATGATATATTTTGTAATTTAAATTATGGTAATGTTAGAAAAAATAAAATAAACCAAAAATTTTAATGTGACATCTATATATTTATATATATAATAATAGGTAAAGTAAAGAGAAAATCCAATTAAATTTCAAATTGGAATTCAATTAGAGTCTAATTTTGCGCCATGTGTCTCATCTAATCTAAAATTTAGAATTTTGTGTCAGGTGAGTTAATTTAGTGTAAAAATTGAATTTCAATTAGAGTTTAATATTGTGCTATGTGTCCCATCTAATCTAAATTTTTAAATTTTTGTGCTAAATTAGTTAATTTAATGTAGAAAACGATGAGTCCAATATAATAAACCATAAAAAACATAATCATATTACTAAAAAAATTCAAATTTATAAGTCATCTACATCTACATCTACATATATATATATATATATATATATATATTAATAGGTAAATCTTAGAGAAAATTGAATTAGAATTTGAAATTATAATCCAATTTTGCGTCATGTGTCCAAATTTATGTGGGAACTACACCTTAATTATCCACTTAAACTTGTGCCATGTGTTTACTTAAATTTTTTAATTTTTGTGTCAAGTGAGTTAATGAAACCAAATACTAAGAATCTAATATTAATGAACTATAAAATAACTAAAAAAAAGTCACGTATACTCAATAAAAATCACCACATGTTTCTCAATAAATAAATAAAATAAAAATCACCACATGTTCTATCTTATTAATAATTAGAAAAAAAAATTATTATAAGTAGTATTAAATTTAGGTAAAAATTTTAATATGTAACTAATCATATTTACTTTAAAAATATAATTTGACTAATTATCTATATTTTATGATAAAATATTGTGTTTAATTTTAAATATATTTATATGTATGCATGAAAGCATGTGTTACATGCTTTTAAAAAAAATTAATTTGACTAATTATTCATATTTTTATAATAAAAATATTGTTTAATTTTAAATGCCTCTATGTGTTTGCATGGAGTTACATGTTAGTTATTATAATGTGCATCACATTAAATTAAATGCCTCCTAATATGTACTCTTTTTTTTTGAGTTCTTTTTCTTTGAGAGAGAGTTTCAATTTATGATGTTCGTTCCTGATGATAGTTCTTTATCATCAGACCAAGACACCAATCAGTTTTTAGTATAAGCAGAGATTAAATCCTAGATCTCTTATTCAACCATCAGGGACTTTACGTACCAGTTGAGATAGCTGGAACCCACACATCCTAATATGTACTTATTTGTTTTTTCTTTTTTCCCTTTTTCCTTATAGTAAAGTATTTTGGAAAATTTCATTGCTGAAGGATACAAAAAGATACATTGAATGGAAGACTCTTCACAAGATTGGGCTAAATTACTAATTCAAAAAAATTTGACAATCTTCACAAAAGCAAATTAGTTATCATCATAACCTTGAGAAGTAATTTAATTTGGGTGGTCCAGGTTGACTTCAATGGTCGGTTCATACTAGTGGCTACATAAGAGCTTGCACGAAAGGGAAATGGAGACCAAGTCTTCGTAAACGACAAGAGCACCGCCATTTTTGTTGTCAAATTGGAGTCAAAATCAGCAAAATATTGGCTTCATCTTTCATGGAGAGTGAATTTTTTTAATAAAAATTTTATATTTCATATTAGGATATTCTTCTAAATCTTTTTCCGGATTGTAGACATTCTAGACTTCTTAAGGTGATTTATTTTTCATCTTTTTTACAAGGATTTTTTTTTTCTTTCAGAAACAAGCACACACACACACACAAGAATTTTGATTGTGCACTGTCAGTTTATTTTGGTTTTGTTACGATTTTCTTATCTCATCATTCAATATTTGATAAAATACTATTAGTTATTTGATAATCTATGATTAGTTAGTATGGTATATACTATATACTACATACAATTGACCTGTTTAACAATTGGACAAGACTTAGGTACAGTACTTAGGTGTTGTTCCTTATATTCCCCTCTTAATTAAGATTCTGCCATGTGATTTTTTTTTTTGTTATATATTTTATAGGATGGAAGTGTATTTTTTTTTTTTTTTTTTTTTTTTTTGAAGAGGAAAACATCCTCATATTTCATTAAATAGAAATTGAGTCCAAGTACACAGCCTCCACAACTGGGGGAGGTGAATCTTCTATCTATACAACATCCTCTATGAGATCCTTAGCAAATCTAGCTAGAGCGTGGGCAGCAGAATTTGCACTCCTTTTAGCAAAAGTAACTTGCGACCATCTGAGATTGTTGAGCATACAAATAACATCCTGGATAATATGGCCCAGCCGAGACTCCAAACCTCTCCTCGAGCTCAAGGCTGCCATGATAGCTTGATTATCTCCTTCAAGAACCAGCTCTGAAAACCCACACTCCATTGCAAAGTCCACTGCACGACGACAAGCTAAAATCTCTGCATCCTCACTGCACGTCACAGGGGGTCCCTTTGCTGATAACGACGCCATGACTTCGCCTCTATCGTTGCGGATAATGGCTCCGATACCAGACGTCCCATCTTCCTGGAAGATCGAAGCATCAAAGTTGAGTTTAAACCGAGCTAAAGGAGGTGGTGTCCACCTCGTCGGAGCTGGTGTTGTGAATGGTACTGAAAACTGAAGGTTAGCTCGCCGAAACTCCGTCGTAAAATCCTGTGCACGTTTTATCAATACCGCAGGTGCTTGTAATTGCTTCCCATGAATCAGGCCATTACGTTGGTTCCAAATAATCCATGCCTGGACCAAAAGTTGCTCCAATTCCTCAGTGGATAGGCGTTTGATCATCTCCTCCATAAGCTGAAGCATATCAGCTTGGTCTCCACTACATTTCTGTACTCTTGCCGAGGAACCTGCCCAAACATCGCGAGCTACTCCACATTTCCACAAAGCGTGGATTCCCGTTTCAGCTTCAATCTTGCACGCCTCACACCTGTTATCTTGGATTACCCTCCTTTGAACGAGGTTCACTCGAGTAGGCAGAATGTTGCGACAAGCCCGCCAGCCAAACACTTTGATTTTGTTGGGAAGTTTCAGCTTCCATAGAGTTCTCTAGACCAAACCTCCCACAACTCCATTAGAGCTTTCAGCACAAACCGCCTCCTTTTGCAATTTTCGAGCCACCTGATATCCAGACCTTATAGTATAATCCCCTGATTTGTTGAGTGTCCAAAACAGAGAATCTGATATATATCTTCTACTTAGAGGCACACGAAGTACAGCTTCCGCATCCTCATGATTAAAATTCTGCATAATAAAGTCTCTGTTCCACCATCTTGTAACCGGGTCTATGAGCTCCTCAACTGTCATATCATCGTCCACACTTAGAGTTGGATGTAATACTTTTTTGGTGGGATGATTAGGAAGCCACTTATCACCTAACACTCTGATTGAGGCTCCATTACCTACCCTCCAACAAGACCCTTGCTGAATTATTGGCTTGGCAGCCAAAATACTCTTCCATGTGAAGGAGCTAGTGGGAGAATCTGTGGCTTCCAAAAAATTGCATCGAGGAAAGTACCGTGCTTTGAGACACCGAAACAGCAATGACTCTTGGTCTTGCAATAATCTCCATCCTTGTTTGGCCAACATTGCCAAGTTGAATTGTCGCAAGTCCTTAAATCCCATTCCACCTTCCAGTTTTGGTCTAGATAATTTTTCCCAACTCAGCCAATGGATCTTCCTCTCGTTTCCAACTTGACCCCACCAAAACCGAGTACACATAGCTTGGAGTTCTTCACATAGCTTGACCGGCAATTGAAAAACGCCCATAGTATAGGTTGGGATAGATTGAGCCACTGCTTTAATTAATATTTCCTTGCCTGCCCTCGAAAGAGTTCTCCCTTTCCACCCTTGGAGCTTTTTCCACACTCTATCTTTAATAAAAGAGAAAGTATGATATTTTTTCCTTCCCACCAAAGTCGGTAACCCCAAGTAAGATTCGAATCTATCCACTTCACTTACTCCCAATAACGCCTTGATCGCTTCTCTATGCTGAGGAGCAGTATTATTACTGAAGTAGACTGAGGACTTATCCATGTTTATACATTGGCCAGAGGCTTCTGCATACAGTTGCAAAATCTCCAACACCACATTTGTCTCCTTTTCTATGGCTTGGCAAAATAAAAGGGAATCGTTAGCAAATAACAGGTGTGAAATATTGGGGGCTCGCCTGCAAATAGAAACACCATGTAATTTCCTTTCTAATTCTGCTTTCTGTAAGAGAGATGTAAATCCTTCTGCACATAACAGAAAAAGATAGGGTGAAAGAGGGTCTCCTTGCCGGATTCCTCTAGTGGGATGAATCATACCATATGGCTTTCCATTAATTAAGACAGAAAATGAAGGTGATATGACACAACTCATAACCCTATCCACCCAGGCACCAGGAAAACCCAGCTTCAGCATGATCCTTTTTAAAAAATCCCATTCTACCCTGTCATAAGCTTTACTAATATCCAGTTTCATGGCAAGTGTCCCAGTTTTTCCTTTTCTCCTTCCATGCATCGTGTGGAGAGCTTCATAGGCAACTAGTACATTATCTGTAATTAATCTTCCAGGTACAAAAGTGCTCTGAGTTGGAGAAATAATTTGGGGCAGAATTTGCTTCATCCTGTTGGCTAGCACCTTTGCAATAATTTTGTAAATTACATTACAAAGGCTTATAGGCCTATAATCAGAGACCCTAACAGGATTTTTGACTTTTGGGATGAGAACAATATAAGTATGATTAAGAGCAGGTAACATATAACCAGTATTAAGAAATTCAAGAACCGCAGACACAACATTATCACCAACAATATGCCAAAACTTTTGATAGAAAAGGGCATTCATACCATCTGGTCCAGGAGCCTTTGTAGGTCCCATTTGGAACAAAGCTGCTTTAATCTCATCTGCACTAAATTCACTGGACAGTGTTTGTTGCATTTCACTGGACACCTTTGGTTGTACTGCATCCAAGCACTCCTCAATCCGGCTGCATGAACCTGTGGAAAACATATTATTAAAATAATCCACAGTGACGCCTGCCACTTCTTCTATTTCCTCACACCATTTACCCTGTGGGTCCAAGATTCCTTTAATAAAATTCCTCTGCCTTCTTTGAGATGCCTTTGAGTGAAAGAAGCTTGTGTTTTTATCCCCATGTTTGAGCCAATTCACTCGAGACCTTTGGGCCCAATAAACTTCTTGCTTTCTCAACCATTCATCTAATTCCTTGCTTGCTTGAAGAAAATCACTATGGTGTTGTACAGTAGGTGAACCACAAGTCAACCATTCAATCCGCTTTTGTAAAGCTTTTATCTCTTTCGTTCCAGGATGAGTTTTAGAAGCCCCCTAGGCCCTTAAATCCGAGCTACATCCATTTATCTTCAACCTCATTGTTTCCAACGCTGAGTCACCACACTCACTATTTTCCCATGCATCTTGGACCACCTTGGTGCAATCATCCCACAACAGCCACGCCTCTTCAAACTTAAAACCACGTTTCCCTCTTTCACACCGTTTTGGAGATACATGATTCTGGAGGATCAAAGGAAGATGGTCCGACGCATGCGAAATAATATGTGTGACCGTAGATTCAGAAAATTTTAACTTCCATTCTTTATTAGCCACTGCCCTGTCCAAGCGTTCCCTAGTGTTGGCTGCCCCAGGTCTCCTATTATTCCACGTGTAAGGGTAGCCAATGAACCCCAGATCAACAAGATTACATAGTTCCAGAGCTTCTCGGAATGCGTCGATTTGTCGGGGTGGAGTTGGTCTACAACTAAGCTTCTCCGTTGAACTCAACAACTCATTAAAATCCCCAATACACATCCAAGCACCATTAACGAATGAATGGATATGAGAGAGCAGAGTCCAAGATTTGAAGCGATCTTTTGTCTCTGGCCAGCCGCAGAACCCGGTAAGTAACCATCGAAACCCATCACTCTCAGTTATCCATGCAGAAATTTGGTTTTCCGAAGATTTAAAGACTTCCAACCTTATATCTTCCTTCCATAACATAGCAAGTCCTCCTCCTGTGCCCGGTCTTTTGACAGCAAAACGATTCTTGTAAGGCAGCTCACTACACCATTGTTTAATACCTTCAATATCCAGCCGAGTTTCCATGAGGAAACAAACTTCAGGAGCTTGGTCTTTCACAATTTTGTGAAGACTACGAACTGTCCAAGGGTTCCCAAGCCCTTGGCAGTTCCAACTCAAGAGTTTCATTGCTCCCGGCAAGGGTGGTCCACCACCCCCGCTGATATAGATTCTGCGTTGCCATCGTCTCCATCTACCTTTGAACGTTTAAAAGACGTATGTTCAGTGTCTCTGTTGTATTCTTCGTCCAAAGTATCTCCCATATTACGTTTACCCAAAGTGGGCTTAATAACACTACTAACTGAATTAGGTGGCCCAACTTCCATTCTGTTTAATCGAGTCCACGTAGCTTTTGGCTTATTGGGCTTTGACTCCACATGGCCCAAGGCCGAACTGCTTGTGTTTACTACAGTTGACTCAATATTCAAATTTAATGCAGCATTTCCACCTTGCGTAGAACTCGGCATAAATTCCTCCACGTTTGAAAATGGGGCTGCGTTATCCTCCGAGATTTTCTCCTGAAATTCAGTAACGTTCCCCCCACACCCGTGCCTTCCATTTTGGGCTCTCTGACTGTTACTGGATTCTTTTACCCTAGCCACCGCCGCCGCCGTTTCTTGTACCTCATTGCTCTCAGTTGTACGGCCATCAGTTCTACCCAATGATCCAGCCCCCCTTGTACTGTCCTTACTCCGTTGTGGTGAAGATCTATTCCGTCCATTATCAGCTTTCAACCAATCCCCGTATTGGTACTCAACTGGTGTAGTCTTCTTTGACGCAGCAAAATGCTCCGGGCAGTGGCGGAGATTATGGCCAAGGATCCCGCAGTAATGGCAGAACAGAGGCATCCTCTCATATTTATATGTTACCCAGTGACGTGATCCATCCGATCCCATTAAAAAGCCACCTCTCCGAATCGGTTTGGCGATGGGAAGGGCAACCTTAACTCGCAGGAATAATTTTTGATCATCTGTACGTTGTCTGCGCTCCACTTCCTCAACCACCCCCATCTTATTCCCCACCTCTGTCGCCACGGTTGGGGACATCATATCAAATGGCACTCCCCAGATTTGGACCCACAGCGAAGCGTGTTCCAAAACCACATTTCTTGCACTCATGCCCATCCTCCACCGAGTAAGCATCAATAGTTGATTGTCGAATGACCACGGGCCTCCTCGTAAGATCCGTTCAAGTTCATACTCCGACTGAAACTTGAACTGGAATAAATTATTGCCCACTTCACAAATCTGCAATTCCTTGTCAAGACCCCACGCATGCCTCAGCGTGTTTTTTGCTGCCTTTTTATTGAAAGGTTTGCACGTTAAAAACTTCCCTATCAAACTCAATGCACAGCCCTCAATCTCGTTCATCCTTCCCTCGTCAGACACCTGTAAATCTTCTTCCTCTTCTGACGTCAACTTTAGACTGACCATACTTTCAATCACATCCTCCGCCATAGTTTCCCTTTAAGTACTTAAGACCACCGCAGTACGTAGAGGTTAATAGAAATGGTGTAGAGAAAGGTAAGAGGTTAAAGAAAATAGAGTAGAAAAATGCCCTTGGAATCACCAAGGGAGGCCAGGCTCGTTTTCACGAGAGAGAGAGCTCCTACGAGAGGAGAGTATAACTCGACAGCCACTTGTGGAAGTGTATTTTTTAATTAAGTAGCTACATGATTGAATATTAAGAGAGGAACCTAAGGAATAACACCTAAGATATTGTATTTAAGTTTTGTCCTTAACAATTAATCTCGTGCAACTTAAGAATGTTGAAATTTGAAAACTTTCCATATCTCTATTTGTGGGGAAATTATATGTTATCATTGTTTATCTGTGGGGAAATTATATTTTTATACAATATTTTACACTTCACTCTTGAATTAATGAAATACATAATTGACCCCCCAAAATTATAACTCTATAATATTTAATCCTTAACTGTTTGTTTTGGGGGTTAAGTTTAACAAAATTTAACATTAAAAGACAGATTTATCCCTCCCTCCAAAACATATGGTAGAAGGTAAATTGGCTTTTTAATACCATATTCCATTAAACTTAATTGATAAAGTGACTGATAAAGTATTATACAGGTTTTAGTTTAGGGGACTGATCATTCATTCTTGTAGTTCAGGAGGGTAAGTGTAAAATAATTAAGGTATAATTTATGGTGAAAAATGTAATTTTTCCTTATTTGTTTGAACTTTGAACCACAATGGCAAAAGAGGTTAGTGTTGTTCATTTCTGTAAACCAACAAAAAATGGTTAGATGGAAGGATATATGACCAGTAATGGAGAAAAGGATGGGGAACTGATATAGCATATTAGCATATAGGGATGAATAAATATTTGTCCAAAAAAAAAAAAAAAAAAAAAGAGATCCTCTGAGAGGCTAGTACTACCACTTAATAAAAATACTATAACCCATGGACTCCAATTAGTACTTTGTGAAAATCTCTATTTGAATTCTATAATCAGGTTTTGGAAACAGCTTCTGGTCAAGAAAGATCCAATTTGGGACTTGGTCTGGTTCAATCTTTGGTGCGTAATTCAAGTAATATGCAATTATTGCACTTAATGACTTTGCCAACTTTTGGAAGTGAATGCTACTTTGGTTTGTTGTTGTCCAATCTTTTATAGATAGTTGGTCTTTCCGTTTTATTTGCTATTGAAAGCAAAAGCGATGCTCAAAAGGTTACTTCCAACTACCAAGAGGATGAAAAGTACTTCCGGAATTAGCAAAAGGAAAACTCTCTATTTGGGAATTGACGAAGTATATCATTGCTTTTATTAAGCTGATGAATATGCATATACCTATATGTTAGTGTTTGTGCTCTAGTTGCGTCTAAGTGGGGATATAAGAATTGTTGACAAAGAGCCTGGTGAAAGAAGCACTCGCTTCAACATCAACTTTAAGCTTCCTAAATGAAAACATTGAAGGGGAATTCTCTAGAATGGACAGACATTGCCTCCAAATGGATTTCAATCTAAACCAAATATATATCGTGTTATAGCAGGCAAACGAACCACATCTATATCATATTTAATACCTATAAGATAATTAAGATACCACCTCACTGTAGGAGACCACCTCTACTAATACTACTACTAAATGTAGTGAGCAAGCCACTGGAAGCCTTCTAGATACTCTTCTGCGTGTGATGATTGAGCCACAAAAACCTCAAGGGAACAGGCATTTGCGTCTGCCAGTTCTGAGGTAACATTAGGCAAGCCAAGGAAGTAACAGAATCTCTCTTTTGGTAGAAAAAGAGCTCCAGTAGATGTTATGCAAAAAATAAGGACTAGGACTTACTTCCATAAAGGCCCCATCAGAGAGTAGAGCATTTATCATAGTTCAAATTGGGGTGAATCTGAATCCGGATGACTTGCAAAAACTGATCACAATCGTGTAAGTCATGTTCCATATTAGCCAACGTTGAATAAAAAAATCGACTCTATTTTAAAAGAAAGAGAAAGGACTAAGACAAGCATTCCACTAAACTAAAATGGAGAGTACATCAAATAAAATAGCCTGGCCTAACACAGCAAGAGAGTTAGATCTAGGCAACCGCTAAACATGCAAGCTTTCTTGAGAGTAAAAAAGAATTTAAATTACAATCACATATCATCATATTGTACAAATCATTAACCAGGCGACTGAAGGAGGAAAATCAACAATCAAACCGATAGTGTGTCCAACAGCTCCACTCGAATTAAAAATGTCAAGTGGAGCTGATGCCTAAAAGATACATAGATACCACCTCACTGTAAGAAAATTGCTATATGAATCTGATGCCTAAGATACTGCCTTTACTATTACTAAATGTACTGAGAAAGCCACTTGAAACCATCTAGATACTGCTTTGAGTAGTATGATTCAGCCACAAACACCTCAAGGGGACGGACATTTGCTGCCAGCTCTACATTACCCTTCCCGGTGGTGACATTGGTCAGGTGGAGCAAGGAACAACAATCATTTTCTGAGCAAGTAGATACATCTCTTGTTGTGCCTAAAATAAGAAATGGAACATTTGCAAAATTCTCATCAGAGAGTAGAGCATTCAGTTCCCTTCTTAACCCCGGCAATTCATTCCAGATCATGATATCAACATCCACAATGTACACAACTGCATCCATCTACAAAACAAAAATTAAAATGTATTTAGCAAAAATGCAATACTTAACAAGGAGGATAGTTAACTTGAAACATGATCCACTTTGTTAGGAAATCAGACAGCAATTTGCCAAATTCCCAATCCAGAATCTTAAGATATATTTAAGGAGCATTTTTTTCCCCACAATTCCCTTAATGGTATTTAAAACAACTAACAAGAAATAAGGTCTAAACAAGAAAGAACAATCAACATGTAAGAAGTCAATGATGTACTAGTAAAATTATGAAATTCCATATTTTAATGAAAGAGATCTGCAATGATGCAATATTTGACAATGTGGTAGAATGACAGAGAATGATCTATGTATGTTGAAACATGTTAAAAATAATATAATAGTTTATGATGTATATCATGTTGAATAAATTGAAAACTAATGTAGAGAAGCGGAAGCAAGATAAGAGAAGAAGAGAACAAGAACACATTAGGGTTTATGTGGTTTGGCTTGACAACCTATGTCCATGGTGTAAAGCCCTAGCAGCTACATTGTTATTATAATATGACGAAGTAGGATTTACAATGACCCTAATAGGGTTTGTATAGGATTAGCAGAGTATAGTATTAGCTCTAGATGGGCTTTAACATTGAATCAAAAATGGACTCTACATTAACACACACTCAAACAAAAACAAAACAAACAAAAAAGATTATATCAGATAAAACAGCCTGGTCTAACACATTACACAGCAAAGAGAGTTAGAATTAGGCTACCCAAAACATGCAATCATTCTCAAGAGTAAATATGAAATTTAAATCACACTCACAATATCATTAATCTATTATTCTCATCAAAGATGATTGGAAGATCGATTGAGAAATATACCTTGGCAAAGTGGTCTCTCGAAGCTTTACGAGCTGCCTCATGACCTCCTAAATCAAAAAAATTAAACTTGATACTCCCAATACAAGACACCCATGATGCCTCATAGCCAATTATGCTCTGCAATATTCATTAACCAATGCCCACAAAAAATGACATCAAGTCAATGGTAATCAGATTGAAACTTTCCAAACTTTTTCTCAGCAAAAAAAAAAAAAAAATTCAGGATTTCTTTTCCAGAGAGGTACTTCATATCTTGAGCCACAATAGGAAAAAAAGAAAAAGAAAAAGCAAAAAAGAAGGAGAGGTACCACATCGAAGTTGCGTTTCACTGCCGTTTTGTACTCCACATCCTTGCCCAAAAACAAGATATTGGCCTCCTTTGAATTTGGTTCAGAGGGACTAAAGACACCCTGCTTTTCTCACAGGACAAAAAGAACACATTCAAGTTAACACAAAGCTTTATAAAAATGAGCAAAGTTCTTAAGGAATCAAAGAGAGAGAGAGAGAGAGAGAGGGTCAGAGAGAGGCACCTGATTAATGAGGAAATGACAGTTTCGAATCAGAGACTCTTGAACCCAGCTGAGAAAACCCATATTCTTCTTCCTTTTTCTTTTCTACTGTGAGAGAGATAGAGAGAGATTGATTGTTGTTTGCGTAGGGTTCTTTTATAGGTCATATGGTACTGGCAGATTTGCATAAACATTAAAAGCACACATTTTGGGGAAGCAATGAGCATGAACGTTGTTGTCTTTGCCAGTGAGTTAAGACTTCAGGGACAGAAGAAAGTGTGGGGTAGACAGTTGATTCTCTTCTACAAGCTTGACACGTGTTTTATGTGGGGGGACCAATTCACTAACTACCTATAGAGTGTAGACTACATATAATAGTTAAGATGGAATCGACATTATTTTCCTCAAACTGGTGCAGCAATTCTACATTCCTAGCAGCTTCTTGTTTCAATATCAATTGGGGCTCACTCTGGTCCCCAAAAAAAAAAAAAAACAAAAGGGTGCTCCTTGCATTGGGGCATCCAATATTATTTCAGTTGGGAGATGACAATTTCAACCTGCACCTGCGGGTACTCGTCTCACCTGCTCTTAATAGACGAGTTTTACCTGCATCCATCTCGTTCATACTTCAATAATTAAAAATATTTTTATAGGTTTTTTTTTTTTTATAAGACATATGTATGTGTTTTTAAGCCTTCTAGCTTTAAAATTATGATTTTTTTTTTTGTATTGCATTATTGTATTTGTTCTTTTATGTTTTAATATTTACGTTGTTTATATTTTTTAGTTGTCGTATTGCTATGTTTGAATTGTTTTTGTATTTCTTATTACTTGAATTGTTGTATTTTTTTTGTTATACTTTGAGATGGTTTTGTAATGTTAGAACTTGTTTTTTTTTTTTTAATGTTTTATGAGTTTTAATTTAACGTGTACAAAATAAACCTTTAATAAATTATATATATATATATATATATATATATATATATATATATATATGTATATATATATATATATAGAAAATTTGGGTGTGGTGGAGATGGATACCTGCGGGTACCTATTTAGAATGGGGTGGAGAAAAAACCTGTCCCAAAGTGGAAGTGGAGCAGAGGCAGGGAATAGGAAACCCGCCCCATATCCGCTCTATTGTCAATAGTACATAAAAAAAATGTTTCTGCTTTTTATAAGTGTAAGATATCTTCCGCCATTAAATATGGAAAATGTTGTTTTGTATTGTACAAAAAGATCTTCTTCTTTTTAATAGAAAAAAAGGGGCTTTTGTCAAAATGTAAAGAAAGGAGAGAAAATTCAATTCATTGTCCTGGCCAAAGTCATTATTTAAATCGGAATCATTTAAATTCAGAACTTCTTTTCCTAAACAAGTCCCAACAAGTATTATTTTATAGAAAATAATTCCTTACAGTTGAATCAGTATAAAAGTCATTTCTCCTAAGATGCCTTGTCCTCTAAGTTATGCTATATCAACTTCCAATTCTAGACTATTTACTGAAAAATAATACTCATTCTGTCTCAAATTGTTGGTACTATATATATTTTATTTTAGAATGTTTCAAAATATTTTCATGTTTCTAAAATAAAAAATCACACTAATTTACTAAATTTTTTATTATGCCATTACTTTATTTCTGGGAAAATTTACCCAAAAAAAAAAAACCAAAACAAACCAAACCCTTGAAATAATAAATAAAAACGGGGCGCCTTTTTAGCTGCAATAAAAAAAATAACTAATCAAAAAGAAGTTTACCTTGCACAGGACAATCTCAAAAATTTTGGAGCTTGCTTGGAGCCAGTAATGTTCATTGACTACTTAATATCAATGGATTTTGCATTATCATAGCAGTATATTTTTACATTTGATTTAAAGGATAAGTTTGAATTTGGATTCCTTCTAAAAAGTACTTTGAAAACTTCCTGGAACCAAGAGAAAGAGTTTTTATTTTTTATTTTTTATTTTATTTTTAAATTATTGCATTCCGTGTTACAAATTTTTGATAACTTAAAAAAAAAATAGAAAATTTTGAATCTTTGATAACTTTGTTTAAGGTAATTTTGGAAACTCCTATAATTTTATTGAAAAGACAAGACAATAAATTATGTTTTCTTAAAAAGTTGGATTATCTAAAAAATTGAGCTATATACCCTTGTGTTAATTTTTTACTAGTATATTATTTATAAGGGAAAAGTTAATGGATGTTCTAAAAAAATTGGTTTAGAAAATGTTTTAATAAATTTTTGATGGAAAAAGAAATAAGTAAATGATTTATTTTTATTTTTCATAAAAGTTGTATCAAAATTTTCTTAAAATGATTAATTAACAAATTCCCTAAGAGCATGGTGAGCACCTATTAATTGGACCTTATTTATAATTACTCAACACAACTTCTTTACACAACTCAAAACCTTATGCTTTCTTTTTTGCACCTTTTCCTTTTGATTAAAAAGTTAAATATAACTTTAATTCCATTATGAGTTCTACTTTAAGAACTAAAAAATTTTGAAAATGTTAAAAAAAAAAAACACCAATATATTCATAATTTGTTAAAATGATAAGTTGTAATGGAAGTAACGTCGCTTTCATATGGATTCACTACTGATACTACTTTTATTATACACCAATCATAAAAAACTAACTCATCAAATATTAAAAAGAAAAAGTTGCAAAATTTTTGTTTCATTAGTTTTCTTACCTTTAAAAGAAATAAATATTATGCTCTGTCCTTAAGAAATAGTCCAAATGTGTGTTGTTTCAAATATTTGTCCATTACAAGAGAATTAAAATTTCATATCTTTTTCCCATCAATTTTTAATAGATTTTATTTCTCATTATTTTTGTTGTCAATTGTATATTATAAGAGGTATGATTATTTTCATTTTTCAAAGTATAGGAGCATTCTCTTGTACGTTTCCTTAAACCTGTGCTTTCACTTGTACTGTTGGAGAGAATACAAGGTTTTAGACTCGTTTAATGGTTAAATGCCGAACTATATTGGTGAATAAGGATGCATACAATAACGGCCTTAATGATTTATGATCAGCAAAAGTAATATGGAAAAATATATGGATCACATTTTTTTAAGTTTCCTTGGGTTTGTTTGGTTGAAGAAATGGAAAAGTGAAAAAATAGAAAATGATAAAAGGATGAAAAAGTAGGAGGTTAGAAAAATTTTAATTTTCTCTCATGTATGCTTGGTTAGAGGGGCAGAAAAGTAGATGAATGAAAACTTTTTTATTTAGTTGAAAAATATAGTTTATTACTCTTATGCCCTTATTACATAATATGTAAGAAATAAAATTTTTGTATAGCATGCGTTTGCGTGCAAATGATTGTGCGTTTGCATTTTTGGCTGGGTCCCACATCACTGTTTATCATTAAAAATTACTTTACTACAGTATTTTTAATAATAAATTTTCAGTTTTTAGCAAAATAAGCATTATCCAAACAGACCCATAGAAGAAAATATTACTTATTATTAATTAAAATTAATAAAATAACATCTTATAAAAATTAACACATCATACATATAAAATTTTATTAATTTTCTTTATTATTATATATAATATTGTTGGGTGGAAAAAAAAATGGAAAAGAGAGAGGGAGAGAGTGATGACAAGAAGGATAAAAAAAGAAAGAAGAGTGAGACCTATTGGGTAGTGTGGGAGCCCGAGGACCGAGGATGAAGTTGAAGGGTTGTAGCATTGGTGTGGGAATGCTGCAAGCCACAGGCCTGAGGAAGAAAACCGCTCGAGGAAGGAAAGAAATGAATCAAGGTACTCTGTAGTATTCTAAGTAGGAGCTAGAGTCTGAAGAAAGTGGAAGTCAGTGGACAGTAGGGAAGCTTTTGATCTGGTGTAGCCTATTGCATCCCCATTAAATGGTAGACAACAACTTTATTAGCCGCATTGATGAAGAAGTGATCTGAACAGTGTAAGTCGTAACTAAGCAGATTCCTTCCACCATCTTCTTCAGATGTTTAAATTAACAAGTGTCATAAAAGGAGAAGGTTAGGTGAAAATGGATGGTAGAGATATGATGGAGATAAAAGTATATAAGGAAAGGGGAGAGCACAAAAGGATCGAGAAAAAAGAGAAGAAAGAAAAAGGAAGAACATTGAATGAAGAGATTGAACAGTATTACTTTTTATGCAAACTTAGTCTCCTCAAGAGAACTTGTGAGAGCTTGATGCTCATTTATTTCTTAATAAAAACCTCATTTTTCCCTGCATTTGTCCTCGGGTAAAGCCCTCTGTTGTTATTTGTTCCCTTCTCTTACAAATTTTATTGATTCGGGATAGGGTTGAATTGCATAACCTACTACTCTAAGTGGGCTTGGGCCACTAAATTTTCTGGTCCTTACATATGGTAATATGCAAACACTGCAAAGAAGTGAGAACAAAGAGAAAAAAAGAGATAAAGAATAGTGTGGTTCTTGATGGAAGATGGTAAAGAAATGGCTGGATGGCTAGGTGAGAGTTATTAATAATGTGGGTTGTTTTCTTAAAATCATTTGGCTGGACCCCAACATCAAGTTTTCAGCTGTTATTCTCTTTATTTGCGAAAGCTCAATTTATAGTGGGCCCAAAAAAAAAAAAAAAAATTTGTGACTCCACCAACACCCTTCCTCTCTTTCCTCACCAAACAGCTCCAAAAACTAAATTCTCTTCTTCATTTTCTATCTTCTCTCTTCAACCAAAATCATCGTAAATCTCATTTGCTTTTTTTTTTTTTTTTTTTTGAGGGGAGTAAATCTCATTTGCTGAGTGTCAAATTTTTATTTCTTTCCTATCATACAAAATTTTCAAAAAATTACATTTGAGAGAGAGAAAGAGAGAGAGGCTATAAAATTCACAGTTGAAATGACAACACACTCCAAATTTGCAAAACGTCCTTTTCTTTTCTATGTCTCACTCATACCTCATTTCCCTATCTTTTCCCAATAACACATGCCCCACCTCCTTTTCTCTTCTCTTTCTTCAAATTTTGGAAAAGAAACAAGAAAAGTAAAGAACAAAGAACAAAGATTCAATATTTAGATCCTCTTTATATCTCTCGTCATCTCCTTGTCATTAACACTCATCAACTTACACTTCTCTCTCTTTTACTGGAAAATCTATATGACATTTTATTCTTTTTAATGTTAATTTTTTTTAGAAACAATATTTATTTTTATAATCACAGCAAACTAATGTTTAAACACTAATATGTATTTATTTATATGTTTATTTTTTCCCTATTTCCTTATAGTAAGGTATTTTATAAAATTTCATCGCCGAAGGATACAAAAGATCGTGAATTACTTCTAGATTTGCATAAACATTAAAAAAACACACCTTTTGGGGAAGGCATGACTGCGTGAGCAAGAAGTAATAAAACGCTGTTGTCTTTGCCAATTAGTTTAAAGACTTAAAGTACAAAACAAAGTGTGGGATAGACGCAGTTGATTAGCGTCTACAAGCTTGACAGGTGTTGTTGTGGGGACCAATTCACAAAGTATCCAACCAGAGTGGATATGGTGGGTCCTATAGTTAAGAGAGAATCTAGTATCTACATAGTTTTCCTCAACAGGGACAGTTTAAGTCTTTTTCGTGTCATCCCCTGGTGGAACAAATGTCAAATGGTGGAGCGATTCTTCATTTCTAGCAACTTCTTAATTGTTTCAACATTAAATTCATCAATTAAGGTGCTCACACTGGTAAAAAAAAAAAAAAAAAAAATTAGAGTGCTCATTGGGGCTTCCAATATTATTTTAGTAGCACATAAAAGAGGGAAAGTAACCCAAAAAACTTACGAGGGAAAGGAACTAGTTTGAGCAAAAAATGCCGTATAAAAATATCACCGACAATCAAGATTCAAGAATCAATCTGTGGAGAGAGAGAAGGGTAAAGAATGAAAAGACTGAGAAGTTATTATTTGTTAGGTGGATTTTTTTTTTTTTTTTTTGGTGTGGTGACTTTGTTAAGTTGTAATGTTTAGAAAACATTTTTACTTTTTTGAAAGTGTAAGATGTCTTCCGCCATAACAAACCTTAAAATATGAAAAACCTTTTCTTCTATTGTTCCAAACATTTAAAGAAATATAAAAAGAGAGTGGGTTTTTGCCCCCCCCACCCCCCCCCCCCCCCCCCCCCCCCCCCCCCAAAAAAAAAAAAAAACGAAGCCTCAAAGTAGATGAAAAGTTTATGAGTCAATCAAAGTTTACCTTGAAAATTCCCATTAAAAAAAAAAAAAGTTTACCTTGAAATACTACCCAAGTACATTTCATAAAAAAATTGAGAAAAAGGTAAAAGTAAAACAAAAAAAAAAAATTGTAGACACCAAGTTGGGATATCATCTTTATTATTATTATTTTTTGAAAACCTTGTAAATATTCCATTTTTTTATTGACAAAGTTCTAATTCTGGAATCTAGACTATTATTCTTTTGGAATGGTCCCCTCATCCTTAACTTATGGTTAAGCATCGGTAAGCCGTATTCTTATCCTTAAGCTTGTTAATTGTTATGCTTGCTCGTTACACATTAGTCCATAACCTATTTAAAATCATTTGAGAACTTTTTGAGCACAAGTCAATTTTAATGAACCAACCACGCGCACTCTCCACTCTCACGTTAGCACACGCGCTATCTCTCTCTATCTTAAAAAAGCACTTCTATGACCCAAAGTTGTCACTTGTCAGCGAATGAAAAGGCATCGGATCAAGCTCATAATTACTCATTAGAGATAATCCCAACTTCCAAAGAATATTTCAATTGGTAATTATAAATTACACTGGCAGCGAGGACACAAAGCACAAACAAATCCTCAAATTAATTAGACACAAAAAAAAAAAAAGGAAAAAAAAAGCCTCATTAGCTATTATACTACAGCAGAAGCAATAAACTAACAATAAAAACAATAAAGAGATCACCCAAACAACATAAAACCTTGTTCTAAATGGTATTCTTAACCTTAGTTTTAGTTGCTAATCTGTCTCTTTATTTACTTCACTTCTCACTTTATCATTTCGAACCACTTTCATTTTTTATCCCTCCAAACAAGATAAATGGTTAGCCTCTCAAGTCAACATACTTGTTGATACTTGCAAATAAAAACTTTTCACCATTGTTTACTTGTTGAAAGCCTTTACAATACTGGTCTTTTATCATAGAATACATGCATAACTTATAAGCCTTTACAATGCAGGAGGTTTTGTTTTGTTGGTGATAGGTTTTTTGGACATGTTACCTGAATTTACAATCCACACAACCCACAGTTGTTGGCTTAAAAGTTAAGATCATTCCTATATCCATTTGGAAACTAGTCAAAATCTTGCCTATGAGTTCGTTGTTACTCAAATCCAATATGGTTAGTTCTTGCAACCTTGCTAGTGAGTGTGGAATGATTCTAATAGATTATTGTGTGACAAAGTTTAAACTCTCTATATTTTTTAGATCACCAAGACTTGATGGTACCCTCCCATAAAGGTTGTTATGTAAGACGATGAGAAGTTTCAAAAGCCTTCAAACTTCTTAATGAAACTGACATTTCACCAAAAATTTGATTCATTGACAAATCTAACAAAAATTATAGTACTTACTAAAAATATGTTTTTGATCAATACTGTAACTCATGGCCTCCAAAATTAGTCATTGTGAAAATCTCTATTTTGAATTCTATAATTAGGTTACAGAAACAGCTTTTGGTCAAGAAAGATCAGGGTTGGGACTTGGTAATTGGTATGGTGAAATATTTGCTAAGTAATTCAAGTAATATGCAATTAATGACTTTGCCAACTTTTGGAAACGAATGCTGCTTAGGTTTGTTTTAGACTAGTTGTCCAAACTTTATAAGAAGTTAGGTCTTTTTGTTTTGTACTTTATTTACTTTGGAAAGCAACGGTGAAGCAAGTTTACTTCAAACTTCCAATGATATAAAAAGTAGTTCCGGATTAGCAAAAGGTAACCTAAATTTAGGAAATGACGAAGTATATGGTTGCATTTAAGCTGATAGATATAGGAACTGTTGATAAAGAGCCTGGTGACAGAGGCACTCAGCTTCAACATCAACCTCAAGCTTAGCAAATGCAAACACTGAAGGGGGAATTCCCTAGAATGGACAGAGATTGCCTCCAAACGGATTTCAATCTTTTACATTACTTCGAGTCCCTTCACCTAAACCAAAGGGATATCGTTTTATAGCAGGCGATCAACTCACCAAAATCAGATGGATATCAAGGGGTACTTCTCATAGGGGCTCCTAAACCAGATGGATCTCATGTGGTTTTTCTTATAGCAGGCAATCAACAGAGGAAAATCAACAATCAAACTGACAGTGTGCCCATAAAATCCACTCAGAAAAAAAAAAAAAAAAAACCAAATCTTCATTTAAATGTCTAAAATAAATAAGACACCACTTCATTGTGAGAGGGATGTTTAATGCATATGCAAGATGAACCATCTCTCAAAAAGAAAAGAAAAATGAAAAAAGAAAAAACATCGCCAATACCTCTACCGCTACTTAATGTACTGAGAAAGCCACTGGAAACCATCTAGATACTCTTCTTTGTGTAATGCTTGAGCCACAAAAACCTCAAGGGGATGGGCATTTGTGTCTGCCAGCTCTATGGTGACATTGGGCAATCTGAGGAAGTAACACAATCTCTCTTTTAATAGAAAAGGAGTTCCAGTAGATGTTAACTCTATGGTGACATAGGGCAAACCGAGGAGGTAACACAATCTCTCTTTTAATTGAGAACGAGCTCCAGTAGATGTTACGCCAAAAATAAGGAAAGGAACTTTCTTAAAGACTTCATCAGAGAGTAGAGCATTCAGCTCTTCTCTTGGCCCCAGAAAATGCTCCCAGAGTTGAGCATTCAGCTCTTCTCCTGGCCCCAAAAGTTCCTCCGTAGTTATGGCATCAGCATTCATAACGTAAACAATTGCATCCATCTACAGAGCAAAGATTGAAATGTAATTAGCACAAATGCATTACTTAACAAGGAAAGATAGCATGGTGGACTGGAGCAACACGCATTGACAAGCATAGCTCAACATTTTCCACTTTGTTAGCTAATCAGGCAGCAATTTGCCAAATTCCCAATCCAAAATCTCAAGAGATATAAATGGTATATAAACTACAAGACAAAGGCTAAACAAGGAAAAAGTCCACCATGTTTCCAAAACATGTTTCCTCTCCCTCACAAGGGGTGGACCCCACACCTCTCTCCTAAACAAGAAAGTATAATCTGTCATATAAGAAGTAAATGATGTACTAGTAAAATGACAAAGAGAATGAATTATGTATGTTGAGACACTATTAGCAGACCTTCTAAAACAAAATGTGCTATAACCGAACTCCCATGATCAATGTTTTCCTCCCGTAAATCAAATATAAACACGGAAATGTTTGCATGGGAATACAAATACAATCATGTATGTCATGTTCTCTATTAGTCAACATTGAATCAAAAAAAGACTGTTAAAAAATAAAAAAGGACTAAGACATAAAGGATAGCACAAAACTAAAACAGAGTATATCAGATAAAACAGCCTAGTCTAACACCGCAACCGAGTTAGATCTAGAAAACCCCAAAACATGCAAGCTTTCTCAAGAGTGAAAAAGAAATTTGAATTTCAATCACATATCATAGTATTGTACAACTCATTAACTACATACTCTCATCAAAGATAATTGATAGATTGAAAAATCCACCTTGGCACTGTAGTCACTCCAAGCTCTGTGAGCAATCCTATGTTCTCCCAAATCAAAAAAGTTAAACTTGATTTCGCCATTACTAAACTCCCATGATGTCGAGTACTCAGATGACACCTGCAATATTCACTCACCAATACCCACAACAAAGAAAATCAAGTCTCTTCTCAAAAAAGAAAAAAAAAAAAAAAAAAAAAAAAAAAAAAGGAAAAAAAAAGTACCTCATCTGAGAGGTTGGAAATCACAGCCTTTTTGCAGTCCATATTCTGGCCCAAGAACAAGATATTGGCCTCCTTCAAATTTGGTTGAGAGAGATTAAAGACACCCAGTTGGAACTCGGATTATATAGTAAAAGAAACATTGAAATTAACAACAAAGCTTTAAGATTGAGCAAAGTGCTTAAGAAATCGAGGAGAGACCTGAATAATGGGGAAATGAAAGATTCGATTCAACAACTCTTGAACCCCTCTGAGTCTGAGCAAATCCATATTCTTCTTCTTCCTTTTCTTTTTTTCTACTATGTCTATGTGCGTGTTCTGTTAGAGACTGTTGTGCGTGTGTTCGTTTAGTAAGGAAATCAAGGAGAGAGAGTTTTAGAAATCAAGGAGAGAGACAGAACTGTCATGTGTGTATTCTTTTAGAAATCAAGGAGATAGACAGAATTGTCGTGTTTGTGTGTTTTCTTTTAAAAATCAAGGATAGAGAGATATAGACCTTCTCTTAGATATTTTCTCTCCTATTTTTCACACATCTTTTTCTATCATTTCGACTTTACTCTAAAAGCAACCAAACATAACCTTACTCTTGGGACGGTGAGTGCGTCTAAACGCTTCACAAAGTGTTGATAGGGGGCCCGCTTTTTCTTTCTTTTTGTGCTGAAATGCGCGACCGAAACCCTACTAGATGCAGAGAAAGAGAATCTACATTTTTGTCCGACAAAGACCTTTTAAGGAAATCCCAGAAAAGTTTATTGCAGAAAAACCCTGAGTCATATACAACAAGAAATGGACCCCACTTTCCACGTATTATGCCTAGTTAAAGTTCAAAACTGTATGAAAAAAATTGTTTTGATTCCATGCTTCAAACTTAAAGTCTTATTACACACGTTACACAATTAGTACACACTTCTGAAAATAATGTTCTTAGAATTCGATTTCTACCAATCGTGGCAATATGTAGACAAGCGTGGCAGTTTGTACAAGGAATATGTAATAATGATGAATAATGCTATCATAAAAAAAAAAACCTATAACTGATTATCAAAATAAAAAATAAAAAAATCTATAACTTTGGTCACAACTTGTCCACATAACTAATTATGAATGATAAAATATGTGGGCTTTGTCGTGATACTAACATTATTTAACAAGAAGAGTATGAGTATTACAACTTTTCTTCAAAATGGTGTAGTTTAGTCCACCAAGTGTACCATTTTGCAATCCCGTAAAATGTGCTTTGTAGTTTCAGTAGCCATACGGTAAATACTATTTACCTTGAACTTGACAAGAGTAATGTTACGGTCACAAAAGTTTTTGTAATATTCATACAAACTATTGAAGTGATAAATTCTTATTGATTTTTATCTGAATCTACACTTATATCACTTTTTAACTTATTAATAACTAGTAACTACTCATCACATTAGTGGATTGTAAAAAAAATTGTAACTAACATTTTTTAATCTGAAATCATTTTATTATTTGGTAATTAATGACCTGCTTAATTAGTGGAATTAATGGATAAGATCTATTTATGTGGTGTGATCCCTTGAGAACAAATGGTTGGAGCAATTCTACATTCCAGCCACTTATTTCCACATCAATTAGGGGGCCCCAATACAATGGGAGGTCCGACGGTGTTTTAATTTGGAATTTAGGTGTTTAGTTAAGATGACAATAATTTACTGCACTGCTTTTTATTCTAAAAATAATAATAATAATTGCA
Organism: Quercus variabilis; assembly: GCA_030445155.1. Taxonomy (NCBI): domain Eukaryota; kingdom Viridiplantae; phylum Streptophyta; class Magnoliopsida; order Fagales; family Fagaceae; genus Quercus; species Quercus variabilis. The sequence goes on from CP129447.1 coordinate 8,813,667, forward strand.
CTGCTTTTCTCTTAATCCTTGACAGGTAGAGAGAGACCTGATTAATGGGGAGATGATAGATTCGATTCAGCGACTTTTGAACCCCGCTGAGAAAGCCCACCTCCTTCTTCATCTTCATCTTCCTTTTCTTTTCTTCTACTCTGTGTGTGTTCACACAGAGATACCTGATTTAGGTGCTTAGTTATTTAATTTATGTTATATCCTTAGACCTGGTTACAGTTAACTTAATTGGTAAATATTTTTGTTATCGAATAAGATATTTGAAGTTTAATTCCTGCTCATATCAAAATCAATTGATGATTTAGTTTAATAGTAAAGAGTGATCATTTAGAGCAAATGCCACAGGTTGAAAATATCTCTTAAAAAAATGTTATAACTTTAGATAACACTAATTTAATTGCATTACTTTTCTCTTAATTTGTTGAGTCGTTGACAGGTTAATACCAGTTTAGAATTGAAGGATTCTAGACTGGAGTCGGAGAGATGAGTGAGCCTTTCTCACTTGGTTCACCACAAATCACAGAACAAATGATAAAAGAGTGCGAAAGCTTCGGGACTTTTATTTCCTTAGCAAGCTCAGCAGTCAACTTTATACGGCTATTCCACATAATCCCCGACTTCAAAATAATTAATAGGAATTTTTTTATAATAGCTTCACATCTCCAATACAATATTATCATTTTTTTATCAAGTAAAGCAAAGAGTTTAGGATAAGGAATAGAAGAATACCAAATGACCAAAATAGAATGTTCTGGAACTTTAAATATGAAGAAAAGATAACAATTATTTAGTGTACATATATATAATTAATATATGAACCGTAGTGAATTGACACAAATTTCCTAATATTTTATTATAAAAATACAAAAATAAATCATACGCAAATGATGTGGACTACACTAGTTATTAGGGGGCCATGGCCATATAAAATTTTTAAAAAATTGCTCAAAGTGGGTAAGAATGGAGATCCTATCAACTTTGTAAAGAGCTGAGCACCTCTCCAAGAAAAAAAATTTGCCCTCCACCTGTCCATAGTGTTCCTTTCAAGTTTACATTTTTACACTATATTACTAGTCTTTGCTTTTGAAACCCCCTCACATTGAGGCGGTATTTGAAACCCGCTCACATTAAAGTGGTATATTCTGTGTACCTAGCATAGGTACCTCACAAAGAGGCGGAACCCACACACTAAGGGGCCCACCTCTTTGTGAGTTACCCGGCATGCCGGGTATAGATAATCGATATACAAAATCCCTCGTGTCACTTCAGGCCATTGGCTTGTTACAAAATTTAATTTTTCAATTTTCAACCTTCCATTTATTGCACAAAATTCTCATCTTTTCAAGTTACTTGGCTTCCACTCCCATCTTTTTAAACTTCCATTGATACTCTTGGCTCACATTCTCACTTAGCCTTTAATTCCTTTTTTCTTAAATGGATCTTGAGTTATTTGGAGCTTAGCAATAATGACTTTAAAATCTTGAAAGGTACTAAATTCTTCTTCTTCTTTTTATTCCATTTTTATGTATTTATTTATCCTATTAATAATATTTTTCTTTTCCTTTAATTTTAACTCAATTGATACTTGATAGGCTTTGTTCAAAATTACATTTTGGATTCTATTCAAGCCACCAGATATGAAAGTGATCTATATATATATGTGTGTGTGTAGTTTCATGAATTGCAAATACTATAGTTTAACCTTAGTCCTACAAACGACAATTCCTAATTCCTCTCTTGTGAATGATAGAATATTTTTAAAGACCATCATAACGCATTTTAAATAAAGTTGTAAATGTTTTAGGAGGGGGATAGGGGGCTCAATAAAGTTGCTAACTTGCTATGAATGAGATCTATATCCACGTGAGGCCAAGGTGAGGGGTAAGCGCCAAAAGCCAACTTGTTTTTGGAAGATTTGAAATTGTTTGCTGAAACGGATAAAACCCATACTAATAAATAAATCGCATAATAAAAATATAAAAACTGTGTAAAAAAATAAATTTAATGTATGCGCTCAATGCCATTAAGAGAAATTTGCTTTTTGATGAATCAAGGAAAATCCACCAATAAGTCGCGCGATACTCCTTTCGCCCGGGATGTAACCTGCATGAAACAAAAGAGAAAACCTATCGAAGGACACCGGTGTGATGCCGGCCAAATACTCTCCGAATGTTAAGTCAGAAAATATGCTCTTAACTCTAGAGTGCTAGAGAGGGTAAATTATGCGTACCTTGGCTTGTGAGGGTATTGGGGATTTTATAGTAGCATGAGGTTGACATTCCTTTCTTGGCGCGGAAGTCTTTTCCTTATAGGACTCTCCTTGTAGAATCCTAAACGTGATGAATAAATCTCCCCTTCTTGCGGAAGATCTTTACTAAATACGTAAGATTTCCGGAGTCCTATTAGCGCAAGGACTCTGTTTGGGCCCTTATGAGAATGGGTAAAAATATCCCCCACGAGGAGCCCAATAGGCCCATGGACAATTAGCCCACCTTCCTTCACTCCGTCCATATCCGGCCCGTTCACATCAGGATCGTCCACTGGAGGCCCGTGCAAATGTCGGATCCGCTTGTTAGAATGTTCGCGGACCATGGTCTGTCCATTCACATGAATCATTTTAAAGTATTTTGTCCCCTTCAGCTGCCCCCTCACTCGATGGGTCCGTCAAGAATAATGAACGGACCCATGGGGTGACGGATCTAAAACTCGGTCAGGCATTTAGGACACCTGTCCACAAATTTTCATCCGTACATTGCTGGGCCAGGAGTTGATGCATTAATGTGTTATGCCAGGTGTCATCCCGTCAATGGCTGTTGTCTTGGAACGAGGCGTCGCTTCGTCTTCCGTGCACTTCCCTTATAAATATCAGACCTCCGCCCCTCATTTCCTCACTTGCTGCTTAGAAGAGATTGTCAGAGCGAGTCCGTCACGTCTGTCAGAGAGCAATCCGTTCACTCACGCATCTGTCACCTGTCACGTCTTGCTTGCTTCTGGTGAGTTATTTTACACCCGTTCTTTCTTTTTATTTTGCTTTCGTTTGTACTTCATGTGTCCGTCGTTGTTTGCAACCCCGTCAGAGTCTTAGGTTCTATCGTTACATGTAGGCCATGTCTAGTGCGTCAAGTAACCAGTTGGTCGTTCGCGATGGGGCGGATTACGAAGGGGTATACCCATCAGGTCCCAAAGACCACGACGTCTCGAGTGAGAGTAGTCTGTCTTCATCTTCCTCGTCCTCAACACATGAGGGCCTGGAGATGATCGCAGTCCAAGAGGTCTCGGACGACGAAGAGCAAGTAGTGAGGTTCGTCGTGGGGGTCGATGGACTGAGGGAGTTCATCTTGCCCCCAGAGTGGACGGTCCACGCTTTCACGTCAACCATCAAGGAGGGTCACTTCAATACCCTTAGGGACCGTTACCAAATCCAGACCACATCCCACTCCGTTTACCTTATAAGTCAGAGAAATGCTACTACGAAGGAGTTGACGGAGTGGGTGTGTACGAGCAAGTGCTTAAGGCTGGTTTGAGGTTCCCGTTGAGTTCGTTACATCGTGAACTCTTAAGCTACTTAGGCATCTCCGTCAGCTAGGTGTCTCCCAACGCCTGGAGAGTCTTTATTGCTATGGAGGTCCTATACGGAGCCATGTCGGACGGAGCGAGGAGGCTTTCAATAAAAGAGTTCCTTCATTGCTACCGTCCAGACGAGATTGATAAGTCGAGGGGTATGTATAGCTTTGTTCCTAGGAGTCCCGTCCTGAAGGTCATCTATGAGACCCCGGACTCAAACAGGGACTGGAAGAGCCGTTATTTCTTTATGGAAGGAGAGGATTGGATGTGTCATCCAGGGGAGACGGACTTCATGCCCGTCGACACAGTTTGGGGCATTTTAAACTCATCTGGTATGGTCCGTCAGAAATCATTCCGTACATCTATGTAATTTTTATTGTTTCTAACCTCCGTCTTCTATGTTGCAATTCGACGGCGTCCCCAAATCACACTTGAGGAATTCAGTTTCCTTGAGAGAATTTTTTCTAAGACAACACCGGAGGAGAGGACGTGAGCCAAGCTCGTCACCCTCAATACTATTTGCTGGTATTACGACGGTCCCGTGCCCACCCAGGCGGCTTTAAAATACGAGAAACAGACCCGTCTGCGTAAGTCCGTCTATTCTCATGACCCCTCTTTTTATTATTATTATTATTATTATTATTATTGTTCCTTAGTCCGTCATCCTTTTTCAGAGATGGAGGATGTGAAGAGGCGAGCAGCCATAAGACTTCAAGCTGCAAAGAACAAACAAACAAGGACGGACCCTATGGGGACGGGCTCCAGCAAGCCATCTCTAAAGCGAAAACTGCCTGTGAAAACCGACCGTCCACCTAAGCAGCCCAAGGTCTCCTTGGACCCGGTCCTTGGCTTGATGGCTGAGGGGAATAAGTCCATCACTCCGGCCAAGCACGACCTGGGCAAGGGGCTGATGACGGGTCAGCCAGGTGACCAGAAAAAACCACCCGTCTTACTTCGCGAGGATTCTAAGTACGCCTTGGAGAAGCTGTCGTCGATCATTACCACCGACGACTACGAGGATCTTGGGAATCACTCGACGGAGGCGATGGGGGAGACGGGCCTCTTCAGCGTTGCCCAGGTAATTATTCCGTCGACCTTAATTTATCCGTTCATCATCAAACTTACATTGTGCTCATTTATTTCCGTTGTCCCTTAGGCTATGATCATGATGAAAGGCCTTATGGGACGATGTCTCAACCACGAGACGACCATTGGCCGGATTCGTGAGAAAGCTATGGCGATGGAGGGGGAGCTGATTGACTTGAAGGCCTGGAAGTTCACTCAGGAAAAGAAGCTTAGGATGGCCGAGGCGGCCCGGGATGAGGCCGCGCAGCTGGTGGAGAGCTTAAAAAAAGACTTGGTGGACAAAGACAATGAAGTCCGTCATGCCAGGGGCGAGGCCGTATGCGAGTATCGCGACTCCTCTGAGGTTATCGCGGAACTGAGTCTGGTGTACAACGACGGGTTCGACGACGCCCTCCGTCAAGTGAGGAGGTTGTACCCAAAGCTGGACTTGTCCACCGTCACTGTTGCTGCCCCCGAACCGTCTACTGCCCAGCCCGTTCAGTCGGAGGACATTGATGCCCTTTTCGATGAGGACGGCCTTATCCGTGAAGCTCCCATGGATCACACTGCTGCGGATAGCAAGGGTAAAGATGCTGGGGACCGTCCTGATGAAGAGGGAGACGGTGCTTGAATACTTCACTTTGTAATAACTTAGTTTTTTTTTTTTTTTTTTTTTGGTTTGTAAGTGTGGAACAATTTTTAACACCCGTCATGTTTACGGGGATTACATAAACATTGACCGTTCAACAAGTTTATTCTTAGGCTGGGTCCGTTGGCCTTCTGTTTTATTCTGTGGAATGCATGTCTTTATCTTTCAAGTATATTTTCATTCTTAATTGAGCTCCGTCATGCTTATTATGGTGCCTTCTTCCATTTCTTGTCGTCATCCCTTTGGATGATTTGTGTGACTTGGAAGGACTTTGCACATGAATGGCCCGTTTATTATTGAACATATCCGTTATGCACAACTTGAAACCATCCGTTGGGTCGAATAATTTTTGCACTAGCCCGTCAGGCAAGTTCCCCTTGTAGGGTCCGTCCAACTAGTGGGCGTTTATTGGGTTTTATTCATTACGCGGGCTTAGTAGTATCCGTCTATTTTTGGTTGACCCGTCCGCTTATGAGCGACGCTATTGGTTCGTCCACTATTTGGCCTAAAGGTTTTCATCCCTCTAGGATGGTCCGTCCATTTCGGGGATGGTTATTTCGCCCTTTATCTGGACTAAGCTCTCATGCTTCTATTGTGATTCGTCCACTTGGTGAAAAGACTCATCGGTCCGTCCATTATCTGGACTAGTTCTCATCCTCTTAGGATGATTGGTCCGTCTTGTGGACAGCGATAGTGGTTCGTCCATTATACGGACTGGTTTTTCATCCTCTTATGGATGATCCGTCCATTTTGTGGACAACCTCATTAGTTAGTCCCTTGTATGGACTTCAGTTTTCATCCTCGTGGGATGATCCGTCCATTTTGTGGACGGTCTTACTGGTCCGTCCACTGTATGGACTTTAGTTTTCATCCTCTTGGGATGATCCATCTATTTTGTGGATGGTCTCACTGGTCTGTCCACTGTATGGGCTTTAGTTTTCATCCTCTTTGGGATGATCCGTCCATTTTGTGGACAATTTTATTGATCCGTCCATTGTATGGATTTTAGTTTTCACCCTCTTAGGATGATTCGTCCATTTTGTGGACAGTTTTATTGGTCCGTCCATTGTATGGACTTTAGTTTTCATCCTCTTAGGATGATTCGTCCATTTTGTGGACAGTTTTATTGGTTCGTTCATTGTATGGACTTTAGTTTTCATCCTCTTGAGATGATCCGTCCATTTTGTGGACAGTTTTATTGGTCCGTCCATTGAATGGACTTTAGTTTTCATCCTCTTGGGATGATCCGTCCATTTTGTGGACAGTTTTATTGGTCCGTCCATTGTATGGACTTTAGTTTTCATCCTCTTGGGATGATCCGTCCATTTTGTGGACAGTTTTATTGGTCTGTCCATTGAATGGACTTTAGTTTTCATCCTCTTGGAATGATCCATCCATGTTGTGGACAGTCTGTGATTGAATTAAATAGACTTAAGCAGGAAAAATTTTGTTGCCTAAAAGAAGTCTTTATAGGAAAATGGTGCCTGCCCCCTTGGGCTTAAAAAGGCACTAGTAGAGAGGTTTGTTCAAAGTAAAATAGAAAGGTAAAAATAATTGTTCGAAATAAAAACTACTGAAAACTTTAGAAATGAGCTGGAATGCTTGCAAGGGGTGGATGTCTCTTCACGTTGCATCTATTGGTAGTACTTCCGTAGGTGCTCAGTGTTCCACGGGTGTTGCAGTTTCCGTCCATCCATGGTTTCGAGATGGTAGGTTCCCCTTCTCTGCCAAGATGAGATCTGGTAAGGCCCTTCCCAGTTTGGGCCAACTTTTCCTTGCAAGGAGTCTTTAGCTGCTCCCATTACCTTCCGAAGCACAAGGTCTCCGATCTGAAAGTCTCTGTGTCTGACTTTGGAGTTGTAGTACTTTGCCATGAGGTTTTGGTATCGAGCTATCCTTTGTTCAGCTGTAGCCCGGACTTCGTCAACTAGGTTTAGCTGTAGCCGTAAAGCCTCTTCATTCTTGCCTTCATCGTAGCTCTCCACTCGATAGGTTGTTAGACCTATTTCTGCTGGAATGACGGCCTCGCTCCCGAATGTCAGTCCGAATGGCGTTTCCCCTGTGGGCGTTCTTACCGTCGTGCGATACGCCCATAAGACACTTGGTAACTCATCGGGCCATATACCTTTTGCCCCTTCGAGCCGGGTCTTGATGATTTTGACCAAGGACCGGTTCGTGACTTCAACTTGGCCATTTGCCTGTGGATGTGCGGGCGATGAGTAGTGGTTCTTAATGCCTAACTCTGAGCAAAAATCTCGGAATGCCTTGTTGTCAAACTGTTTCCCATTGTCGGAGACGAGGACCCTTGGTATCTCGAATCTGCATATGATATTCCTCCATACGAAACCTCTGATGTTTTTCTCCGTGATAGTTGCTAGAGCTTCCGCTTTGACCCACTTAGTGAAGTAATCGATCCCTACGACCAAGAATTTCAGCTGTCGTGCGGCCGTTGGGAGAGGGCCCATGATGTCTAGTCCCCATTGGGCGAACGGCCAAGGGGCCGTCACGGGTGTCAGTTCTTCGGTTGGTTGCCTAATTAGGTTACCAAACCTTTGACATTTGTCGCAGATCTTGACGTAGGCTTGCGCGTCCTTCTGCATGGTAGGCCAATAGTATCCTGCTTGAATCAGTTTGTGTACCAGAGACCGCGCCCCCGAATGGTTTCCGCAGATGCCTTCATGGACCTCCCTCATTACATAGTCGGCTTCCTCGTGACCCAAACACCTCAGATATGGTCGTGAGAATCCCCTCTTGTATAAGATGTTGTTGATTATTGTGAACCGTGAAGCCCGGACTTTCAACTTTCTGGCTGCGTCCTTGCTGTCCGGGAGCGTGCCTTCCTTTAGGTAGGCCATTAGGGGCGTGGTCCAATCGTATCCTAGATTTACCTCCTGCACTTCCGTCTCACCGCTAATGGTTGAGGAGTTTTGGATGAACGATAGTACTCGGTCGGGGGTCGTTATGGCCACAGCAGAGGAGGCTTTGGCAAGCTGGTCTGCACATTCATTCTCTTCTCTTGGGATCTGGACGAATGTGACCTGGAGGGAGTCGATCCGTCTCCTGACTTCTTCCAAGTATTTCTTCATTTTTTCCCCCTTGCATTCATAGACGCCACTAATCTGACTGACTATTACCTGCGAATCGCAATGTATAACCATAGCCTCGGCGCCTGCTGCTTTTGCCAGGTCTAATCCTGCCAACAATGCCTCATACTCTGCCTCATTATTGGTCGTCGGGAAGTCTAATCGGATCATGCACTCGATCGTGTCTCTATCAGGGGTTTGAATTACCACCCTGACGCCTCCAGCTAGCTTATTTGATGATCCGTCCGTGTGGATGTTCCACAATCTGAGGGCTTGTGGCTCCTGCCACCCCGTTTGCGTATATTCGGCGATGAAGTCAGCTATAGATTGGCCCTTTATTGCGGTTCGCGGACGGTAGTGTATGTCAAACTCGCTCAGCTATATCGCCCATAGGGCCATTCGTCCGGCTGCTTCGGGGCTGCTCATTGCCCTTTTTAGGGGCTGATTTGTTAGGACGATAATGCTATGGGCTTGAAAGTATGGTTTCAGTTTTCGAGCTGCGATTATCAGCGTGAAGGCTAGCTTTTCCATGTGGGGGTATCTTTCTTCAGCCCCCCGAAACCCCCTGCTTACGAAATAGATGGGTCGCTGCGTCCCTTCTTCTTCCCTCACTAGGGCCGCGCTTACTGCCACATGTGAAGTGGCTAGGTATAAGTAGAGATCTTCTCCTGGTTTGGACGGGCTGAGCAAAGGTGGCGAGGAAAGGTATTTCTTTAGGTCCTCAAATGCCTTCTGGCACTCCTCCGTCCACTTGAAAGATTTCTTCAGGACACGAAAAAACGGTAGGCACTTGTCTGTTGCTTTCGAGACGAACCTACTCAAGGTGGCAACTCTGCCGTTCAAGCTCTGTACCTCCTTTGTTGTCCTTGGTGGTTCAAGTTCTATGATGGCCCGTATTTTCTCTGGATTGACCTCTATTCCTCTTTGGGATACCATAAAACCCAAGAATTTTCCTGCCGTCACCCCGAATACACACTTGTCCGGATTCAGTTTCGTTTTGTATGACCGCAGGGTATTGAATGTCTCCTGGAGGTCGCTCAGATGGTCTCTTTCGAACTGGCTCTTGACCAGCATGTCGTCAACGTAGACTTGTACATTTCTCCCAATCTGGTGTGCGAACATCTTGTCCATTAATCTTTGGTATGTTGCCCCGGCGTTCTTGAGTCCGAACGACATCACCTTGTAGCAAAAAAGGCCATGGCTGGTGACGAAGGACGTTTTCTCCTGATCGGGTTCCTCCATTTTGATCTGATTGTAGCCCGAGAAGGCATCCATAAAACTTAAGAGCTGGTGTCTGGCCGTTGAGTCGACCAGTGCATCTATCCGTGGGAGAGGGTAACTATCCTTCGGGCATGCTTTGTTAAGGTCCGTGAAGTCGACGCACATCCGCCACTTTCCACTAGCTTTCTTGACCATGACCACGTTCGCCAACCACTCCGGGTAATAAACTTCCCTTATAAAACCTGCCTCAAGTAGCTTCCTGACCTCTTGCGCTATTGCTCTGTCTCGTTCAGGAGCGAACACTCGCCTTTTCTGCCGAACTGGGGGGGGGGGGGTTGAAGGGTTCACGTTCAGCTTGTGGACTATGACAGAGGGATCGATCCCGGGCATGTCTTCATGGTTCCATGCGAAGATGTCTTGGTTCCTCCTGAGAAATGTTATGAGGGCTTGGCGCACAGGTTGGCAGGCCAATGTTCCAATTCTGGTTGTTCGCTCTGGTTTGGACTCGTTGAGTATTACCACCTCTAGTTCTTCAGCTGGTTCTACCACCGTCCGCTGTTCTTCTATGCACATTGCCTGATGGTGATCTTCCATTTCTAGCATGGCAATGTAGCACTCTCGGGCGGTTGCCTAATTCCCCCATAATTCCCCAATCCCATAGTCCGTCGGGAATTTGATCATTAGGTGGTATGTGGATGTTACTGCTTTCCACGAGTTAAGTGTGGGTCGTCCGAGAATACCATTGCAAGCAGAGGAGCAGTCTACTACGAGGAACATTACGTTCTTAGTGAGTTCTTGTGGGTAATCACCCACCGTCACCGGGAGTATGATGGAACCTATTGGGAATACCCTAGTCCCTCCGAAGCCGACAATGGGAGCACTCACTGGCATCAATCGGGCTCTGTCTATCCCCATTTGCTGGAACGCTAGATAGTATAGAATGTCTGCTGAGCTGCCGTCGTCGATCAGCACCCGGTGGACGTTGTAATCCCCCACACGTATACTGATGACCAGCGCGTCGTCATGCGGATGGTGAAGTCTCCTTGCATCTTCTTCGGTGAATCCTATGATAGGGCTTTCCATCCGTGTGGCATTGGGCCTTGGGCCTATCACGTGGACGTTTAAGACCGATCTGAGGTATGTCTTTCAAGCCTTTTTGGAAGAACTGGTAGGTGCGGTTCCCCCTACTATCATCCTTATGTCTTCGATGGGGGGTCTCGGACGCTCGTTATCCCGTCGGGGGGCCGGCTCTTGACGATTGTTATCCATTTTCTTTTTCTTGACGAACTTTTGCAACTTCCCTTGTCTAATGAGGGCTTCAATCCGCTGCTTTAGATCGTAGCATTCGGCCGTGTCGTGTCCATGATCTCGGTGGAAACGACAATATTTGTCTCGCGACCGTTTGCTGGGGTCGCTCTTTAGTTTTCCCGGGAATGTTAGTGCCTCCTCGTCTTTGATTTGCATCAAGACTTGGTCAAATGGGGCGTTCAGGGGGGTGAAACTTGTGAACCTCCCGCCCGGGGGCTTAGGGCGTCTTTCGTCCCTCCTGTCTCCTGTCCTTGGTCTCTTCTGCCCTTGGTCCTGGCGCGTGTCCACCTGGCGTTCCCTCTTCTTGGGCCTTTCTTCCCGTGCAAGCAGCGCGTCTTCCGCGTTCATGTATTTGGTGGCCCTGTAGAGTACTTCTGACATGGTTTTGGGGTCGTTTTTGTATAATGAGAACAAAAACTTGCCCTTCGGCAATCCATTCGTGAAAGCTGCCACCAGTATTTTGTCGTCGGCTTCATCAATTGAGAGTGCTTCCTTATTGAAGCGGGTTATGTAGGATCTTAGCGTCTCGTCTTCCCTTTGTCTGATGCTCATCAAACATGCTGTGGACTTCTTGTATCTGTGTCCCCCTATGAAGTGTGAGGTGAACTGAGCGCTTAGTTCTTTGAAAGTGCTGATGGAATTCGATGTCAACCGACTGAACCAAACTCTCGCAGAACCCTTCAGTGTAGTTGGGAAGGCCTTGCACATAATTTCGCCCGGTACCCCCTGCAAATGCATCAAGGTTTTGAAGGTTTCCAGGTGATCTAGAGGATCCTTCACCCCGTCATAGCTATCTATATTCGGCATGCAAAACTTGTGGGGTAGGGGGAAGGAGTTCACGGCCACAATGAAAGGTGAGTCGGTACGATTGACCAAATCGTCAAGATCACTGGAGACTCGCCCCTTGAGGGCGTTCATCATGACCTCCATCTGTTCCCTCATTGCCTGCATCTCGGCGGCAATATATGGTGGAGTCGCATCCGTGAGGGATGGCATGCTCCCGTGCTGTCTCTTCGGCCTACTTGGGGCGTGGCTGCCCTCAAGTCTCTCCTGATTCCTGTTCGGATTGCTAGTCCCTTCCTGGTCTTCTGGCCGGTTATTTAGTGTTGTAGTCTTCTGGCGCAGCTGTTCCTCCAAGTCGAGGTTCTGTTTGGTGAAACGCTCCACGGCGGTACTGAGGGTCCGAACTTGTCTCTCGAGGGCAGTTGTGGGCGGTTCTTCTCCTTGCACGTCATTAGTAGTTGCCATTGAGCGAGTGAGTACCATGCAACCTTTTAGTCCGGGTAGCGATAGTATGGCTTAGTTACTCGTTTCCCACAGACGGCGCCAACTGATGAATCAAGGAAAATCCACCAATAAGTCGCGCGATACTCCTTTCGCCTGGGATGTAACCTGCACGAAACAAAAGAGAAAACCTATCGAAGGACACCGGTGTGGTGCCGGCCAAATACTCTCCGAAGGTTAAGTCAGAAAATATGCTCTCAACTCTAGAGTGCTAGAGAGGGTAAATTATGCGTACCTTGGCTTGTGAGGGTATTGGGGCTTTTATAGTAGCATGAGGTTGACATTCCTTTCTTGGCGCGGAAGTCTTTTCCTTATAGGACTCTCTTTGTAGAATCCTAAACGTGATGAATAAATATCCCCTTCTTGCGGAAGATCTTTACCAAATACGTAAGATTTTTGGAGTCCTATTAGCGCAACGACTCTGTTTGGGCCCTTATGAGAATGGGTAAAAATATCCCCCACGAGGAGCCCAATAGGCCCATGGACAATTAGCCCACCTTCCTTCACTCTGTCCATATCCGGCCCGTTCACATCAGGATCGTCCACTGGAGGCCCGTGCAAATGTCGGATCCACTTGTTAGGATGTTCGCGGACCATGGTCCGTCCATTCACATGAATCATTTTAAAGTATTTTGTCCCCTTCACTTTTCTATAAGTTTACTTCAAAGTTCAAACCCATTACGATACAAGAGAATGAAACACAAAATGTGAATGAGGATCTCCCCCAATTCTACTCTACAAAATTAGTATCAATTCCAAACTGATAACAAAATTTTACATAAGGACACCTATTTGCTTTTTTCCTCTTTATCCCTACAATCTTGATGAGAATCTGCCAATTCCTCCCAACACATGGATGCAAAAAGTTGTGTTTGACCCTTTGTTTGTTGGGGTGTTGTGCCTTTGAGAGATTGGTCTGGTACGTGTAAGATAAATTTTGTGTAGTTAGAATTACTTCTACGGGTTAGGCTGTCTGCCTTCATGAATAACCATGTTTTTTTCATTCCAAATAGTCCACAGAGTGGTGAAGATGTCTTGGAGGTATCTCATTGAAGCACTATCCATCCTCTGACGTCTGAGTAATAATTTCCCAATCCAGGTCTGGACAGAGATGTTCAGCAGCTCAGAGGTGTGAATTGCCACGAGCAAAGGAGCATAAAAGAAACCCATGTGAGGTGGACTCCTCATCAGAGTTGCAAAGAAGGCATGTACAGGGGGTGGGGATTCCCCTATTTTAGATTTTTTTTTTTATACAAGATAAAAATTCTACTTTAACTTAATTTAAGTGTATATTTGTGTAAAACTTCCTCATGAATACTTGAACCACGGCCCTTGCCCCCCATACCCCCACAAGCACTTATACTTGTGGAATGACCATCGCACCAAGAGTGTGTGGTGATAGATTATTATTATTATTATTATTTACTAACTTATATATACTCCTTTCTATTTAAAAAAAAAAAAAAAACTGTCTAATTGTAATGACCACACAATTATACTTAAAAAAAATACCGAAAGATTAACTCAACCATTTATTACTCTTAACCTCTAATATTTTATTTACTCATTTTTATTCATATGAGAGAGAGAGAGAGAGAGAGAGAGAGAGACTTCTTGAAACATGTTGAAAATTTACTTCTTGAAACATGTTGAAAATTTATTTTTTTTTTTTCACATTTTTTCATTTTGATAAATTTTTTTTTTTTAATTCCATTATGAGTTGAACTTTAAGAACCAAAAACTTTTTTTTTTTTTTTTTTTTTATATACAAGATAAAAATTCTACTCTATCCTAATCTAAGTATATATGTGTATGAAGCTCCCTCCTGGAGACTTGAACCCCGATTATTGCCCCCCACACCCCATAAGCACTTATAATTGTGAAGTGACCATCGCACCTTAGTGCGATGGTTAGATCCAAAAACTTTTTGCGATGGTTAGATCCAAAAACTTTTAACAATGTGAAAACACCAAATTTTCATATGGATTCATTATTGCCATCACTTTTATTGTACTCCATCACTTTAACTCAAAAAAATATGTGAAAATAAAATAACTTTAAAAAATTTTCCATTCATTTGGTTGCTTACCTTTAAAAGGATATTTGTCCTTACCATCAGGACTAAAATTTAATCTTTCATATATCCAGTTGCATTTTTAATTTTACTCCTAGTTATACAAATCAATATTTAATGATATCTTTGTTTATGTGATTCTATAGTACTGTGAGATTGTTCCTAACTTTTATTTATTATCCGGGGTATTATATGTTATATTAAAATTTATTTATTCACTAAAAAGTCTAAAATATTTCCAACAAAACTTAGATTTGGATAGGGTTCTGCAATTTGGCCTTACCATCATTTTTATGATAATCTTATTTTTAGTAAAGCATCACAAAACAAAGCCGTTAGATTTGGGTGGTCGTGTTTGACTCCAATGGCCAGTTCATATTGGCTATATACAATTTTGCACGAAGGGAAAATGACAAGAGTCAGTGGAGGCTATGAATCATGCCAAGTGCCAAAACTGGTCTCCAAGCAACCACCGCCCTTTGTTACCTAATTGGAATCAAAATCAGCATTATATATATATATATATATATATATATATAGATATATATCAGCTTCTAATGAAGCTTCCTCCTCCAATCAACAAGCCAGAAGAACTGAGTCCAACCCATATCTTAGTTCACTAAGATTCCCAAGAGACCCCTATGATCTTTACGGAAGATTGAAATTTTTTGAAAAAACTGCCCTCACGAAAGTTAAAGATGAACAATACCGTCGACAAGTCAAGACAAAAACAGTGCTACTAACAATTTGTCATTAACATCAAATCTGCTCTCAGTATATGAGTAAAAAATTTTAGTCAATTAAAGTATTTCTCTATGGTTAAAAAAAATCTTCTTTTGATTCAAAGCAGTTCAGAAGTCAGGAATTCTCTTAGCACCTTTGGTGTAGAAGCCTGAAAAGTCTATACAAGTGAGCACTCTAGGAGAAGAAGGCATCACTCATTTTCCACAACCTCATTTCATTACCTAATTTTCCATTTGAGTTGATAACCTTCTTAGCAAAGTAATATTTTATTTTCCGATTAAGCATTCAGTTCAAGTCTCATAGTTACCTTCTTACACTTGTAAGTGTTTCAAGTTATTTTAGTTATTTAAAACTTGTATTTAAAGACATTTCAAGTTATATTTAGTCAAGTAATATTCAGTTATATTTTAAATTTTAGTTATATATCTTTATACCAGTTATATCTAGTTTATCTTCCTATTCTGTATCCAGTTTATCTTCAATTATATATATTTATGGTTTGTAATTGGGTAGTAAAATTTGACGTTATGACTTAAGATATTCTTCAAAAAAAATTTATATTTTAAATTAGATGTCTAAAAGTGATTTTTTTCCTTGAGAATTTAATTGTGCATTGTCAGTTGATTTTGATTTTGTAATGATTTTCTTATCTCATCATTCAATATTTGATAATCTACTGTTAGTTAGAATTGTATGTGCAACCTACAATATATATATATATATATATATATACATGCACACACACATTTTTTTTTGAGGATGTTATCATTGTTTGAATTGAACCACATTGGCAAAAGAGATATAGCCATATAGGGATGAATGAAAATTTGACACCCCCCCCCCCCCCCCCCCCCCCCAAAAAAAGAAAAAAAGAAAAGAAAAAAAGAGCCTCTGAGAGGCTATTTACTAAAAATATGTTTTTGAATATAACTCATGGACTCCAATTGGTACTTTGCGAAAATCTCATTTTGAATTCTATAATCAGGTTACGGAAACAGCTTCGGGGAAGAAAGATCCAGTTTGAGACTAGGTCTGGTTCAATTTTTGGTAAGTAAATGAAGTAATATTCAATTAATGCACTTAATGACTTTGCCAACTTTTTTGGTTTGTTGTTGTCCAATCTTTTATAGATAGTTGGTCTTTCTGTTTAGTGTTTACTTCCAACTTCTAAGGAGATAAAAAGTACTTCCAGAATTAGCAAAAAGTAACCTCAATTTGGGAAATGATGAAGCATATCATTGCTTTTAAGCTGATGAATATGCATATACCTTGTTATAGTATTTGTGCTCTAGTATTTGTGTTGATAAAGAGCCAGGTAAAAGAGGCACTCGCTGTAACATCAACCTCAAGCTTCCCAAATGCAAACACTGATGGCGAATTCCCTACAATGGATAAAGATTGCCTCCAAATGGATTTTAATCTTTTTCATTACTTCTGAGTCCCTTCACCTAAACCAAATGGATATCGTGTTAATAGCAGGCGATCAACTCACTTAAACCACATGGATATCATAGGCTACCTCTCATAGGGGCTCCCAAACCAGATGGATTCCATGTGGTTTTTCTTAAAGCCGGCAATCAACAGAGGAAAATCAACAATCAAACTGACAATGTGCCCATAAAATCAACTTGGAAAAATAATACAAAATCCTCATATTTAATGCGTATAAGATAAATAAGATACCACCTCACTCTGAGGGGGATGCTAAATGTAAATGTAAGTCACCACCTCTACTATATCTCTCTCTCAAAAAAAAAAAAAAAAAAAAAAAATTGATACCACCTCTACTACTACAAAATGTACTGAGAAAGCCACTTGAAACCATCTAGATACTGCATTTTGTTGCCTGCTTTAGCCCAAAAAACCTCGAGGGAGGAAGTAACGCAATCTCTCTCTTGCCTCTCTTGGGGTAAGAGAACCTTCAGGAAATCTTACACCAAATATAACGAATGGAACTTCCACAAAGGCCTCATCATAGCTTAGATAAGTCAGGTCTTCTCCAGCCCTGAGTTCAGCATACCGACTGAGTATAGCATCAGCATTCAGAGTGTAGACCACTGCATCCATCTACAAACAAAGATTTAAATGTATTTAGCAAAATTGCATTACTTAACAAGGAAGATAGCATGGTGGAGCAACACACATTGACAAGCATAACTCAAAACATTTTCCACTTTGCTAGCCAATCAAGCAGCAATTTGCCAAATTCCCAATCCAGAATCTCAAGAGATATACAAGGATCGGTTCCTCAAGAGTAAATAAGAAATTCAAATTACAATCACAGTATCATCACATTGCACAAGTCATTAACTAAATATTCTCACAAAAGATAATTGATAGATTGAGAAATTTACCTTGCCATAGTCTCTCCAAACTGTACGAGCTATCTGAGGTCCTCCTATATAAAAAAATTTATACTTGACATTCCCAATAACAGACACCCACGAATTCATCGAAGCCCCCTGCAATATTCACTCACCAATACCCACAACAAAGAAAATCAAATCAATGGTTATCGAATTAAACAAAATTGAAAATACCAACCCACCATTTTATTTTTAGTGAAAAATCAGAAAATAGAAACTTTCCCAACTTTTTTCTCAGCTACAACAAATAAGAAAGTAGAAAAGAAAAAAAACGCAGAAGAAGAAGGTACCTCATCCCCGAAGAGTAAAACCATTTGGGCATGGCAGGACTCATCCTGGCATAACAGCAAGATGCTGACCTCCTTTGGTCTAAAGGGATTAAAGCCGCCCAGCTTTTCACAGACAAAAAAGAGAACGCATTCCAATTAGAATTATGCGCACAATTTTGTGACACCACTCGCAACCTGACGAGTTAACACAACTCTTCAAATTAAGACAAAGCTATAAAATTTGAGCACATGATTAGAGCATTCAAAGCAAAAAGATTAATTAAAAAAAAAAAAATCTAACTTTAGAAAGTTTTACTTTTTATTACTGCGTCATTTAAATATATATATATATATATATATATATATATTTTATTCTTAATCTCTCGTCTTTCTTTATCTTCTTCTCCACCTCTTTTTCTCCTCTGCCGCCTACACCCACTGCCATCAAAGGCCCCACCAGTTAAAAAAAAACATAAAACAAAAACCCACAACCACTGACTGCCACCATTATCACCCCCTGGAAAAAAACTCACAAAACCCATCACAACCACACCCACAACCGGCCGCCACCACCACCACCACCACCGGAAAAAAAAAAAAAAAAACCCCACAAAACCCATCACAACCACACCCACTACCGGCCACCACCACCGAAAAAAAAAACCCACAAAACTCATCACAACCACACCCACAACCAGCCACAAAACCCATTAAAGAAAAAAAAAAAAAACACAACCCAAACAAAGCCACAGTTACAACCACAGCCACCATAGCCACTGCCACCACCACCAACACCACCACACCCACAACCGGTTACAAAACCCATCACTACTACACACACAACCGGCCAAGAAACTCATCATCACCACTCCCACAACTGGCTACAAAACTCATCACAACAATACCCATTTTATGGCCACAAAACCCATCACCACACTCACATCCCCCACAAAACCCATCGCCACCTCACCCACAACCCTATCACCACACTCACAACCACCACAAAACCCATCACCGCCACACCCACAACCGGCCACAAAACCCATCACCACACTCACAACTGCCACAAAACCCATCACCACACCCACAACCGGCCACAAAACCCATTACCAGCACACCCACAGCCACAGAGAGAGAGAGAGAGAGAGAGAGAGAGAGAGAAAAGAAAAAAAGAAGAAGAAGGAAGAAACAGCTGAGAAAGAAGAGAGAATTGGAATAAAAAAAGATTTTTTTTTAATAACTTTTTAGCATTTTGAGAGTTTCACTGTGAATGCTCTTTAAGAAATGAGAGAGAGATACCTGAATAATGAGGAAATTACTTAACCAATTCAGCACTGCTAGAAACCAGCTGAGCAAACTCATATCTTTCTTCCTTTTCTTTTCTACTGTGTATGAGAGAGAGAGAGAGAGGGTTAGCTGGCTTCTTTGTGTGTCTTTCAGAGACTATAGTTTTCGTTGCTTTATAGGCAAAATGGAGGAGGCTTTGAAGTCTGTTTCTGTTTTTTACTTTTATTTTTCTTTTCCATGTTCTGACTTTTTAAGACAAAAGAAACGAGAAGATGCATGGTGGATTTTTTTCACCTAAAAGAATGAAATATACTTTCCTCGAAAAAAGAAAAGAAAATGAATGGTCTTTCGTTTTTAAATATATATATATATATATAATCTAAACTATACTTCTCCAAAATATATATATATATACACACTTCTCGACTTGTCTGTCATCTCTAAATTTGTCAAAAAATATATATATAATTAAAAAAAAAAAAAAACCCTATGAAATCCAAATCCACTATAGCTTGCACCCAAAATTTGTTAGACACTTGACAGGCTATTTCTTTTTTCCCAGGATTTGACAGGGTCATATTAAACAGAGTTTGAAGTGGTGGGGTTTTACAGGTTTAATGTAAAGTAAACCATTCCCTAAGGCATCCACTAGGAAAGAGCCTAAACTGGACCTAAATCTTAAACATATTTTTCTGTCTCTACATTCAAATGCTGGACGTTAGCATTGCTTGAACAAAAGTTCAAAACTGTTTACAAAAGTTCCCTCAGTTTTGTTTCCATTCTTTTAAAATCTTATTTCACATGACATTCTGAAATTGGCTAGGTTAATGCTTCACATGACTTGTCTCACCAAAATGAAATCTCTCAACCATTTTATCAAGGCATCTCATAGACCGGGAGTAAAATCGTACCAAAAAGTTGGGATCACTTCTTTATATAAAATAATTTTCTTTTGACGTTGAAAACTGTTTTAAAAAACTTGGTTTTGATTCCATTCTTCAAACATAAAATCTTATTACACACGTGTTACTCAATTAGCACACACTTCTCAAAATAATGCTAATATCACAACAAAATCTATAATTTTTGCCACAATTTTGCTAACATAACAAGCTGTGAATAATATAATATGTGAGTTATTGTGATACACTGATACAAACATTATTCAACTAGGAGTGTCTGAGTATTATTATTACTTCACTTCACTTCACTTCAAAATGGTGAGTTTAGTCTACTATGTCCATGTGTACCATCTGGCAATCCCATAGAATGTATTTTGTAGTTTCACTAGCTATACGGTAAGCACTATTTACCTTGAGTTTGATGATATGATAATATTATAATCACAAACTTTTTTATAATATTTTTACAATTTATTAGCTCACCCCTTATTTTGCATTTTAACTTATCAATGACTATTAATTACTAACTACATTAGCAATCTGTAAATATTCCAATATGAAATTATTTTATCATTTAGTAATTAATGACCTGCTTTTTCTTCTAAAAAATAATTATAATAATGATTGCACTGCTTTTCTCTTAATCCTTGACAGGTATATCATATATGCCAGTTCAGCAGTTCACCACAAAACCAAATGTTAAAAGTTAGAAAGAAAGGCTCAATTCTTTTTGTTTCGAGAAGGGTGTGAACTAAGAGGCTCAACTCAACACTCAATTATACACGGCTTTTCCACGCTTTGTTGTCTTACTAGATAAAGTAGATAACTAGATATTACCTACGCTATCTTCAAAATAATTTATAGGGATCTTTTTAATATATAATAATAATATTGATAGCGTTACATCTCCAATACAAATGTGATCAGAATCAAGCAAGGCAAAGAGTTTAGTGAGAGAGAGTTTTTAACAGTAGAAAAATACCAACTGCCCAAAAACACAATGCTCTGGAACTTAAATTAAATATGAAGAGAAGATAACAATTATAACTTAGTGCACATATAATAATTAATTAAACTAAAAAAAAAGTTCTAGAAACACAACAAAATGGTAAAAAATATTTATAATACCTTTATAATTTGGTTATATTTTATTTTGATTGTTAAATAATTGACATTTCAGCAATTATGAATATCTTATGACGACAACATGATGCTTAACATTTTCATAAGAAAAACGCTATGTCTACAACATTTTCACAACAAATCATAAGCAGTAAGTTGTTACATGTTGTTATTGGTGTAAAAAATAATAATATTCATTGGCAAGTTTAAATTAGAACAAATAACAATTTACCGCAAATGATTTGTTACAAAAGTATTGTGAGAAATGTTATAGATGTAGCACTTTTTTTTTTTTTTTACAATGTCTTTATTTTTAGTTGTGGTTGGTTCCAATATGATATTTTATTTTAACTTATAAAGAATTAAAACTTCAACAATTATGAAAATATTGTGACAATTTGTTGTTTTAATATTTTATACACACACAGTGTCTCATATCAGTCATATGTATATTAAAAAAATTAGAAAAAAAAAATTGAACCAGCAATATTAACAAAAAAAAAAATAGAAAAAAAGAAAGGCCAATGAAGTGATGGACGGTACATATTACACAAACCAAAAAGTACTGTAACTAATACTGTAACTTTTACACATTCTGCTTTTTTATATAAAAAAAAATGTTATTAGTAATTTAAAATTTAAGACACCTCATTCTCCAAAAAAAGAAAAAAAAAAAAGAATTTAAGACACCTATAACAACCAATTGTTTTTAATGCAAAATGTTCTTCTTTAATGATTTGATGATAATGGATAAATTTAAGACACTTGTAACAACTTCAAAATTTATAATTTGATGATAATAAATTAATTTTATTCTATGAAAGACTCACAATTGAAATAAATTTGATGCAAAATATTCTTTTCTGGATATTTTGTAGGTCTATACTGAACTAGACAACTTATAAATATATAAGCGTTGAAAGTTTTGGAAAAGTACTATAATTCGGCCCTCAAAGTAAAAAATTCTGGCAACGTGCTGCCCTGCACCAACATTTAATTTTATCACCCCCTTTGGCGGAGCATTCTAAGAAGTTACAAATTGTCGTGGACTTCTCTGCACACTAGTCTCTGCCGCAAGAATATGCTCCTTCGAACCTTGTTTCTAGACTATGGAGCTCAACAAGTAGGCTCACTTGTCCATCATTGACCACTACTTTTTTTTATAACTTTCACAAGCATAAATATTAAATAACAATAAGAGTCATGCTAATGAGTATCTTTATGGTACTCGTTAATAATTTATTTTAAAAAATTTTTTATATTATTTTTATAAAAAATAAAAAAAATTGTCAAAATATTAATTATTTTTTTATATTTTTTGTAAAATTTTTTTTAAAATAAATTATTAACGAGTATCCTAAAGACACTTATTAACATTTTCCTAATAATAATATCAATATTATAACATATTCTTTAATCAAAAAAATTTATTATAACATATTTCACGTGCTAGTAGGCCCCATCTTGGTAATTTCATCATGCTTAAATAGGAAGTATCGTTTTTTTTTTTTTTTTTTTTTTGAAAATGGAGGTATCGTATTGATATTGATAACTCAATCAAACTCATTTTTCCCACTAATATATATCTATTTATTTATTTGTTGGCCATATCCTATTTATGATCAGTTGTGAACTTTTTGATCATAAATGTCAATTTTAACGAACTTTTAACGAAGATCCACGCGCACTCCCCCAATCTCATGTTAGCACACTCGCTTTCTCTTTCTTTAAAAAAAAAATCACTTACGTGCAACAAGTGAAAATTTTCACTTATCAGTGTACGTTCGAAAGGCATCGGATCAAGCTAGTTGGAGAGAATCCCAATTTTCAAAAGAATAATTCAATGGCTAATTATAAATCCCATCTGACATGCATGTCCTATCAATTTTGTTAAGAGCTGACAACCTCTCCGAGAAAACAAATTTGCCCTCCACCTGTCCACAGTGTTCGTTTCAAGTTTACATTTTATTTTATTTAAACTATATTGCTAGTCTTTGCTTTTGAATCCCCCTCGCATCACATCAGGCCATTGGCTTGTTGATGCATCCGCAGCTGGAAGGCCAAATGGCATTTAGGTTCAAAATGTGCTCAACAGTTGGCAGGTCAAATGAGAAGAATTGTAAAAAATTAGTAACTCTAAAGGTAAGATGGCATTGTAGCATTATTGTATCAGCTTTTTAATAATTTTTATTCTCTCTCTCCTCTGTCTTCTCTTTTACGGTCTGAAATGGTTTCCCTCTTTCTTCATCTCTCTCTTTCTAGAACATTTCAAAGCGCAACATACAAGCACTAATAGCACAAAACAAAAACAAAGTACATTCTCAAATTTTCTGGTAGCAGAGCTTTTTAGGGAGAGTCCAATTCAACAAACACCCATTGCACCAAAACTAAAACCCATTTGAGAAATTGAGAGTTTAAGAGAGAGAAAGCTTCAGTTTTAGAGAGAGAGAGAGAGAGAGAGAGAGAGAGAATGGCTCAAGTGAGCAAAATATGCAGTGATGCTCAAAACATCCAAATCTTTCATAGCAATCCCAAAACCCAAATCTAAGAAGCCACCAATGGTATCGGAGAAGCCATAGCTAAGAAGCCATCGGGTTTGTGATTGATGTGGGTGTGGGTTAGGTAGTGCAGCGGCGGCAAGGGCGTGGGTCAAGTGGTGCAGCAGTGACGAGTTTTGTGGGTTTGTGATTGGTTTGGATTTTGGATTTTGATTTTGCTATGGATTTTGATTTTGATTTTGGCTGGATTTTGCTATGGATTTTGATTTTGATTTTGGTTGGATTTTGTTATGAATTTTGCTCAACGGAGGTGGGTGGTGTGACTGAGATCAGAGAGAAATAGAGAAATGGAGATTATTTTTATATTATTTTAATGTATAGGATGGTAAAATAAAAGTTGGGATGGTGAGTGTACTGTAAAATGGTATTGTATAATTGATCAAGTAGCTTTTTGAGATGGTAAAATAGGATAAGATGGAATTTCCGGTTGTGGATGCTTTTACAAAATTTACTTTTTCAATTTTCAACCTTCCATTCAATGCACAAAATTCTCATCTTTTCAAGTTACTTGGCTTCCACTCCCATCTTTTTAAACTTCTATTGATACTCTTTGCTCACATTCTCACTTAGCCTTTAATTCCTTTTTTCTTAAATGGATCTTGAGTTATTTGGAGCTTAGCAATAATGACTTTAAAATCTTGAAAGGTACTAAATTCTTCTTCTTCTTTTTATTCCATTTTTATGTATTTATTTATCCTATTAATAATATTTTTCTTTTCCTTTAATTTTAACTCAATTGATACTTGATTGGCTTTGTTCAAAATTTCATTTTGGATTCTCTTCAAACCACCAGATATGAAAGTGATCTATATATATGTGTGTGTAGTTTCATGAATAGCAAATACAATAGTTTAACCTTAGTCCCACAAACAACAATTCCTAATTCCTCCCTTGTGAAGGATAGAATATTTTTAAAGACCATCATAACGCATTTTAAATAAAGTTGTAAATGTTTTAGGAGGGGAATAGGGGGTTCAATAAAGTTGCTAACTTGCTATGAATGAGATCTATATCCACGTGAGGCCAAGGTGAGGGGTAAGCGCCAAAAGCCAACTTGTTTTTGGCAGATTTAAAATTGTTTGCTGAAACAGATAAAACCCATACTAATAAATAAATCACATAATAAAAATATAACAATTGTGTAAAAAAATAAATTTAATGTATGCGCTCAATGCCATTAAGAGAAATTTGCTTTTCTATAAGTTTACTTCAAAGTTCAAACCCATTACGATACAAGAGAATGAAACACAAAATGTGAATGAGGATCTCCTCCACTTCTACTCTACAAAATTAGTATCAATTCCAAAATGATAACAAAATTTTACATAAGCACACCTATTTGCTTTTTTCCTCTTTATCCCTACAATCTTGATGAGAATCTGCCAATTCCTCCCAACACATGGACAGTGGGGGCACCACATAGTGTTTAGGGGGTTCAAATGAACCCCCTGACTTTTTTTTTTTTTTTACATATATAATATTTTTAAAGTTTTGTTTTGATCACCCTAAATTAAAATTTTGAACCCCCTTAAATAAACCCAATAACAAATCAATTCAACACCAACATGTATCTTGGCTTTTCTATTTAAAAAAAAAGAAAAAAAAAAACCAATTTGATCTAAAATCTGATAAAAAAAATAAAAAAAGCAAGCCTAACAACAAAAATTAATAATTTGTTGATCTTAATTCTCAGGGAAAAAAAATAATTAAGTGGACGGTAAGGTGTAAACAATGAGAACTGGGAAGTGAAGCCAATTTTTATTTTATTTTTAATGATTGTATTATTGTGTTGAAATCTTGATAGATTAATGCAAAAGACAAAAAAAAAAAAAAAAAAAAAATCTTAATAAATTATAAAGACTAATAAGTTGTCAAAGTTGAGTTGAATTGTTGAATAAAATAATTGAAAAGAGTTAAGACAAAAACTAATAAATAATAAATTAAAATATTCTAAGCAATAATAATTAAAGTTCACTTAACAATAACAATTAATGACTTTGTTATAATAGTAAGAGACAATTGATGATTTCCATGATTTAATTTTAGCAACACTAATCTTCAATATACTAAGGAACAATATGCTCAATGAACTTATAGTCTATTCTTTATTCTCTTGCTGTATCACAGATAAATTTTTTATAAAGAAATCACGTATACCACAAGATTCATCTCCCACCTAAAATTTATTATTTAAAAGAACTCGTGTTGATTTGAAAAATATTAATTTGAATCATAGATTGCGAAAATCTCATCTTATCATCCTAATAATCAAGATGAAATAAGAAAATATTCTTTACAAAAAGGTTATTGTCAACTTCATAAATTTGAATGACCCCCCTAAAAAATATGTCTGGAGCTGCCACTGCACATGGATGCACAAAGTTGTGATTGACCCTTTGTTTGTTGGGGTGTTGTGCCTTTGAGAGATTGGTCTGGTGCTTGTAAGATAAATTTTGTGTAGTTAGAATTACTTCTATGGGTAGGCTGTTTGCCTTCATGAATAACCATGTCTTTGTGATTCCAAATAGTCTACAGAGTGGTGAAGATGTCTTGGAGGTAATTCATTGAAGCATTATCCATCCTCTTATGTCTGAGTAATAATTTCCCAATCCAGGTCTAGACAGAGATGTTCAGCAGCTCAGAGGTGTGAATTGCCACTAGCAAAGGAGCATAAAAGAAATTGATGTGAGGTGGACTCCTCGTTAGAGTTGCAAAGAGGGCATGTAGTACTGGGGGTGGGGATTCCTCTATTTTAGATTTTTTTGATACAAGATAGAAATTCTATTTTAACTTAATTTAAGTATATATATATGTGTGAAACTTTCTCCTGAAAACTTAAACCACGGTCCTTGCCCCCCTGCACCCCCACAAGCACTTATACTTATGGAGTGACTATCGCACCAAGGGTGCACAATGATAGATTATTATTATTATTATTTACTAACTTATATGCATGGTTTTTAAACCCGGACTGGACTGTACGGTCTGACTGAGTTAACTGTGAACCATTTATCAAAATGGTTTTTTATACATGAAAACTGGGTATATAGAAAATATGAGAGAACCGCTTGAACCGAGGCCTGACCTGAAAAACCGTTCAAACCTTAAGCCGGTCAAACCGTAAGACGTCGGTGAAATTTGATTTTTCGATTTGAAATTCTGTCATGGATCTAAAGTGAAAAAAAAAAAGAAAAAAAAAAAGAAAAGAAAGAGAGAAACTGATGAAGAAGATTCGAAGCTGAAGCAAGAAATTTAAGGAGCACCGATTGATGGCATGATGAGATTAAAAAAAAAAAATAAGATAAGCGCAGTTGCAAACGTGACTTGTGAGGAGGAAGAAGAGGGGAGGACTATAGGAGTATTGAACTGGAAGGCTAATGCTGGATAACCGTGTAAGAAGGAAATAGAGTCCAAATCTTCTGTCTCATTTTGTCTGTTCCATTCTATACTCCCCTAATAAACACACACCGCGTGTTCACCTATTTAATTAAATTTGACTTTTTTTTTAAATTTTAATTATCTAAAATAAAATAACACCTCACACCGGCCATCACCACCCACCATCAACCTTCGCTGGCACCGTCCTTCGTCCTCTGGCCACCATCTGCCTTCTGCCGGCCTAATTTTTTTTTTTTAATCTCATCATGCCATCAATTGGTGCTCTTTAAATTTCTTGATTTGTGTATTGTTTTTTTTATAGGACATAGTAGTATTATTGTACTACTATTGGAGATAGTTGATTTAGTGTTCATGAGCTCACTCTTAAGAATTTGAGAGATGGAGGTTTTAGAATTCAAATCTCACAATGAAAAACTAATTCAAGTGAGTAAAGTATCATTATAATTACACTCAAATAAAATACGTC
Source organism: Quercus variabilis (assembly GCA_030445155.1). Classification (NCBI taxonomy): domain Eukaryota; kingdom Viridiplantae; phylum Streptophyta; class Magnoliopsida; order Fagales; family Fagaceae; genus Quercus; species Quercus variabilis. The sequence continues at coordinate 8,841,028 of CP129447.1, forward strand.
AATTCAAGTAGCTTTCCTCTATTTATTTTTTGTTCATCAAAAAATAAAAAAGTAGTAAAATAGTACTGCTAGATCTACATAAACATTAGAAACACACATTTTGGGGAAGGCATGAGCATGAAGCAATAAAACGTGGCTGTCTGTGCCAGTTTAAAGAGTTTAAAGGACACGACAAAGTGGGGGTAACCGCAGTTGATTCGCGTCTCTACAAGCTAGACACGTGTTAATGTGGGATCAATTCACCAACTATCTGGCTGGACTGGATATGGTCGGTCCTATATTGTTTTCCTCAACAGGGACAGTTTAAGTCTTTTTCCTTGTCATCCCCTGGTGGGAACAAATGACAAATGGTGGAGCAATTCTACATTTCTAGCAACTTCTTGTTTCAACTTTCAACATCAAACTTTGACCAACAAAAAAAAAAAACTTTCAACATCAAATTCATCAATTTAGCTGACCCCAACATTTTGCAATTAATAGACTTCTTGTTATTGTTGTTTGGGTATGTTAAATTGTTGAAATTTTGAGGGTATTTTTATTTTTAGATCGCCGGATGCTTTGCCATCTGGGTACAGGAGATTTTTGCCTTTATGGTGAATTTTCCTGTGGGTAATTATTATTTTATTTAAGAATCGCCTTAGGGAAATTAATGTCAGTTAATTGCCAGACGAAATTGCCTTCATGGTGAGTTTGCCTTTGGCTTAGGGTTATCAAAGTTTTTTTTTAATGACTTAAATATTATTAGTTTTTTTTAATGTTATTGTGGGGCCCGCGGGCCCAGAACCCCCAGCCCACCTTTGGGCAGGCCCAGGGCCCAAGCCGAGGAAGGCGATCTCTCCAGATGGTCGGCTTAAAGGCTTTAGTCCTTCCAAGGCCCGAGCCGAGGACACATCCATCCTCGGCACACCTAGTCTAATCTAGGTAGGAGGCAGACCCAGTGCAGGTGGTCACATCCACACTTAACGATTCTGCCTAGCCCTCCAGGTGCCATTAATGCTGACAAGACCCCTCACTGAAAAACCTAGGAGGCAGCAACCCCCAGTATGGGAAAGAACCTGTCTGATGGGACAAGTCCTAAACCATTAGCCCGGATGACCAACAGCTGTAAGGCCAGGATCGAGCCAAAGAGGGTATATAAGGCAAAGAACCCCCCCTGGTGAAGGGGGGGCCTCCTCGGACCCCAGCCGAGGAGCAACCCCGGACGTGGAGCAAAAAGCGAGAAGTGCGGAGAAGACCGGCGAAAGGTCGGCCGGAGCCAAACCCTTTGCCCCACTCTCTACAAATTCATTGTCGGGGGCCCACCTCCGAAAAAGGAGCTCCTACAATTGGCGCCGTCTGTGGGAAGAGTTAGTGCGCCGGCCGGCGCAACCGGCGATCGTTCTAAAGCAGTCACTACTCAGAAGTTGATGGTGCAAAGAAAAGAGAAAGAAAAAGAAAAAGAAGGAGAGAAAAATGGCAGTGCGAAAAGGAAACTCAACAACAAATAAAAGAAAAATCCTTTATTAATTCAGAAGAGATTACAAGAGATTACAAGTACTACAATTCTCATTATTTCAAAAAAAAAAAACTACAAATACAATTAGAGGCTCAGACAGGCATGTTTTACAAGAATTCCTACCAACTAATCCTACAATCAGAGGCTCAGGCGGACCGGCCTTGGAACTGGCTGGGCAAGAGGCTCGCAAAGAATTAATATCAGGAATGAAGGAAGTGTCAACCCATGCTTTTACCAACGTCTAGAGAATGGGAGAACTGGACAGTAAAAGCACAGGAAGGGGGGCTAGGGGCTGGCTCACCTTCAAACCAAAGCTTGAACAAAGTGAGGAGCCCCTAGACCCCGGAACACCCTCCCTCATGATGCTTCCTCGACCCCCTCCGAACTACACGAGCATTGACCGTCGGAGACAGCAATACTCGGGCACCGGCCATGACGAGAGTTCGCGTGCCCCCTTCGTCGGAGGTGCGCTCTGGGGGAAGACGTTAGGTATTTCAACGACGTCCCCCCTGGCCACCATGCGAGATTCGGCCAGTGTTACGCCTAAACTCTGCCGCGCCGGCAGCCCAGTGGGGACTGCGGCCACGGCGGCACTTAGCTCCAGGTCTACTAACTGCGGTCACACCCCTGGCGGTGATATCAAAGGGGCTTAAGAGGGCGAAAGTGTATACGTCTGTTTGTGGAGGAGAATTCATGGAATGAGGAGAAACGCCCCCCCCCCCCCCAGAACGCCTTTTATGGAGGGTGAAAACCAGCGGGAGTTGAACCGCGCGGAATTCGAAGAGGAATTGTCAAGGGAAATTAATTCCCACCCAGTTCCAAGGGGATTGCCAGCTGCCTGCTGCGTGTTAATTCACGAGGGCATTAATGGAGGCGCGTTACGGACACCGAAGCGTCAAACAGGAAGCGCGGAAGGCCAAGCGACGCCTCGTAAACCAGAAAGATGAGGAGCACGAACCAGAGGCAGGATCAGCCCCACGTGCGAAGTCACAAGCCGACCTGAGGAAAAACAGCTCACGGAAAAGACCCGAGGACGACCCCCTACCAAAAACGAAGTCCTCGGATCCGAGGACGAAATCCTGTTGAAGGCAATTGTGCAGTCGTGGTACAATGACTCTTGCTCCAGCATCCTACAAGGGGCTAGGAGAACGGACCCCTACCCGACGTGAGACTGAGTTGCCCAAAGAGGTGAACACTGTGTCCTCACGCTCGGGGCCCACTTGGAAACGATGGCAGCAATTGTATCTAGGTCTTGCATGGTCCTCGGACTCAAGCCTACGGGGAGCTGGCCACTCGTACTTAAGGCAGCAATTGTACCTAGGTCTTGCATGGTCTACGGACTCAAGCCTATGAGGAGCTAGCCACTTGGAAACGATGGCAGCAACTGTACCTAGGTCTTGCATGGTCCTCGGACTCAAGCCTACGGGGAGCTGGCCACTCGTACTTAAGGCAGCAACTGTACCTAGGTCTTGCATGGTCTACGGACTCAAGCCTATGGGGAGCTAGCCACTTAGAAACGATGACAGCAACTGTACCTAGGTCTTGCATGGTCCTCGGACTCAAGCCTACGGGGAGCTGGCCACTCGTACTTAAGGCAGCAACTGTACCTAGGTCTTGCATGGTTTACGGACTCAAGCCTATGGGGAGCTAGCCACTTGGAAACGATGGCAGCAACTGTACCTAGGTCTTGCATGGTCCTCGGACTCAAGCCTACGGGGAGCTGGCCATTCGTACTTAAGGCAGCAACTGTACCTAGGTCTTGCATGGTCTACGGACTCAAGCCTATGGGGAGCTAGCCACTTGGAAACGATGGCAGCAATTGTACCTAGGTCTTGCATGGTCCTCGGACTCAAGCCTACGGGGAGCTGGCCACTTGTACTTAAGGCAGCAACTGTACCTAGGTCTTGCATGGTCTACGGACTCAAGCCTATGGGGAGCTAGCCACACGGAAACGATGGCAGCAACTGTACCTAGGTCTTGCATGGTCCTCGGACTCAAGCCTACGGGGAGCTAGCCATTCGTACTTAAGGCAGCAACTGTACCTAGGTCTTGCATGGTCTACGGACTCAAGCCTATAAAGAGCTAGCCACACGGAAATGATGGCAGCAATTGTACCTAGGTCTTGCATGGTCCTCGGACTCAAGCCTACGGGGAGCTGGCCACTCGTACTTAAGGCAGCAATTGTACCTAGGTCTTGCATGGTCTACGGACTCAAGCCTATGGGGAGCTAGCCACTTGGAAACGATGACAGCAACTGTACCTAGGTCTTGCATGGTCCTCGGACTCAAGCCTACGGGGAGCTGGCCACTCGTACTTAAGGCAGCAACTGTACCTAGGTCTTGCATGGTCTACGGACTCAAGCCTATGGGGAGCTAGCCACACGGAAACGATGGCAGCAACTGTACCTAGGTCTTGCATGGTCCTTGAACTCAAGCCTACGGGGAGCTGGCCACTCGTACTTAAGGCAGCAACTGTACCTAGGTCTTGCATGGTCTACGGACTCAAGCCTACGGGGAGCTGGCCACTCATACTTAAGGCGGCAACTATATGCGGGGAGCTATCTATTTACGGCGGAGCCAAGGTACTACTCGGTCCGAAGATCTATTCCCATGAAGAAATTAACTACTTAATGAGGGACCTAAGGGTCAATCCGACCACCCGAGGAAGGACCAGCCCAACCGGCGGCCTTCCGGGCCATAGGGGCCGAGGTTTGCAAAACCCTCCTTCCCGTTTGAGGATACGTGCAGCAGGGTTTTGAGGGGCTATTGTGGGGCCCGCGGGCACAGAACCCCCGGCCCACCTTTGGGCAGGCCCAGGGCCCAAGCCGAGGAAGGCGATCTCTCCAGATGGTCGGCTTAAAGGCTTTAGTCCTTCCAAGGCCCGAGCCGAGGACACATCCATCCTCGGCACACCTAGTCTAATCTAGGTAGGAGGCAGACCCAGTGCAGGTGGTCACATCCACACTTAACGATTCTGCCTAGCCCTCCAGGTGCCATTAATGCTGACAAGACCCCTCACTGAAAACCTGGGAGGCAGCAACCCCCAGTATGGGAAAGAACCTGTCTGATGGGACAAGTCCTGAACCATTAGCCCGGATGACCAACAGCTGTAAGGCCAGGATCGAGCCAAAGAGGGTATATAAGGCAAAGAACCCCCCCCTGGTGAAGGGGGGGCCTCCTCGGACCCCAGCCGAGGAGCAACCCCGGACATGGAGCAAAAAGCGAGAAGTGCGGAGAAGACCGGCGAAAGGCCGGCCGGAGCCAAACCCTTTGCCCCACTCTCTACAAATTCATTGTCTGGGGCCCACCTCCGAAAAAGGAGCCCCTACAGTTTTCATTTGAAAATGTTTGTGAATATCATGCGAAATATTATCCCAAGGGCTATGCTCATAGTGTACAAATTCATCAATTAAGGTGCTCACACTAGTTTAAAAAAAAAAAAAAAAAAGAGGTTTTTTTAGAGAGAAAAAAAAAAGAGAGAGAGAGTTTAGGATGTGAGATGTATTGTAAAATAATATGATAAAATATGATTTTTTTTATAAGTCAGATGTTAATGTTCTAAAAAGTCTAGAAAATTCAAATCCAATGAACCCATGATATCTCAAAATCTAAAATCGACCAATTTGAGATTCATTAATTGACAAAAAGTCATCCATATATGTACAATTCAGCAGTTGACAAAAAGATGATCTTAAAGTTGTACTTTGTAAGAAAAAAATTACATATTTTCATCAGATTTCATCATACCTGGCCAGGAGGTATTGATACTCTATCTAACTTTTGTTTTTTTTTTTTTTTTTTTTTTCCCGAATATATATAATATCTATTTAGTTATTTGTTGGACGGGACCATAGCCTATTTATAATCATTTGTGAACTCTTTGAGCACAAGCCAATTTTAATAAACCAACCACACGCACTCCCCACTCTCACGTTAGGACACGCTCTCTCTCTCTCTCTAAAAAAGCACTTCTAAAGATAATCCCAACCTGTATTCTGTCATCGTATTCTGTCAAAAAAAGTTGTCATACGAAAAGGCATCGGATCAAGCTCATAATTACTCATTAGAGATAATCCCAACCTCCAAAGAATAATTCAATTGGTAATTATAAATTACACTAGCAGCGAGGGCACAAAGCACAAACAAATCCTCAACTTAATTAGACAAGAAAAAATAAGCCTCATTAGCTATTATACTACAACAGAAACGATAAACAAACAATAATGGGATCACCCAAACAACATAATACTTTGTTCTAAATGGTATTCTTAATCTTAGTTTTAGTTGCTAATTTGTCTCTTTATTTACTTCACTTCTCACTTTATCATTTCGAACCACTTTCATTTTTTATCCCTCCAAACAAGATAAATGGTTAGCCTCTCAAGTCAACATACTTGTTGATACTTAGGAATAACAACTTTTACCATTGTTTGCTTGTTGAAAGCCTTTACAATGTTGGTCTTTGATCATAGAATGCATGCATTAACTTTTAAGCCTTTACAATGCAGGAGGTTTTGTTTTGTTGGTGATAGGTCTTTTGGACATGTTACCCGAATTTGCAATCCACACAACCCACAGTTGTTGGCTTAAAAATTTAGATCATTCTTATATCCATTTGGAAACTAGTTGAAATCTTGCCTATGAGTTCGTTGTTACTCAAATCCAAAATAGTTAGTTCTTGCAACCTTGCTAGTGATTGTGGAATTGAGCCTAATAAATTGTTGTGTGACAAGTCTAAACTCTCTATATTTTTTAGATCACCAAGAATTGATGGTACCCTTCCATAAAGTTTGTTATGTGAGACTATGAGAAGTTTCAAAAGCCTTCAAACTTCTTAATGAAGCTGACATTTCACCAAAAAGTTGACTTAGTGACAAATCTAACAAAAATGCTAGTACTTACTAAAAATATGTTTTTGATCAATACTGTAACTCATGGACTCCAAAATTAGTACGTTGTGAAAATCCCTATTTGAATTCTATAATTAGGCTACGGAAACAGCTTTTGGTCAAGAAAGATCCGGGTTGGGGCTTGGTATTTGGTATGGTGAAATCTTTGCTAAGTAATTCAAGTAATATGCAATTAATGACTTTGCCAACTTTTGGAAACGAAAGCTTCTTTGGTTTGTTGTTGACTGGTAGTCCAATCTTTATAGAAAGTTAGGTCTTTTTGTTTTGTACTTTATTTACTTTGGAAAGCAAAGGTGAAGCTGAGTTTACTTCAAACTTCCAATGATATAAAAAGTAGTTCAGGATTAGCAAAAGTTAACCTAAATTTAGGAAATGATGAAGTATATGATTGCTTTTAAGCTGATAGATATGTATATGATTAAATGTTGTAGTGTTTGTGCTCTAAGTGCGTACAATGGGTGGAGATATAGGAATTGTTGAAAAAGAGCCTGGTGACAGAGGCACTCAGCTTCAACATCAACCTCAAGCTTAGAAAAGGCAAACACTGAAGGGGGATTCCCTAGAATGGACAGAGATTGCCTCCAAACGAATTTCAATCTTTTGCATTACTTGAGTCCTTTCAGCTAAACCAAATGGTTATCGTGTTATAGCAGGCGATCATCTCACCTAAACCACATGGATATCATGGGATACTTCTCATAGGGGCTCTTAAAACCAGATGGGTCTCATGTGGTTTTTCTTATAACAGGCAATCAACAGAGGAAAATCAACAATCAAATGACAGTGTGCCCATAAAATCCACTTGGAAAAAAAAAAAAAAAAAAAAAAACCAAATCTTCATTTAAATGTCTATAAGATAAATAAGATACCACCTCACTGTGAGAGGGATGTTTGATGCATATGTAAGTTGTACTCTTTCTCCAAAAAAATGATACCACCTCTACCACTACTTAATGAAGTGAAAAAGCCAGTGGAAACCATCTAGACACTCTTCTGCGTGTATTAAAAAAAAGAAAAAGAAACCACCTCTACCACTACTTAATGTAGTGAGAAAGCCCCTGGAAATCATCTAGAATATCTTCTGCGTGTAATGCTTGAGTCAAAGAAACCTCAATGGGACGGGCATTTGCGTCTACCGGCTCTATGGTGACATTGAGCAACCTGAGGAAGTAACACAATCTCTCTTCTAATTGAAAAAGATCTCCAGTAGTTGTTAAGCCATAAATAAGGAATGGAGCTCCCGCAAAGGCTTCATAAGAGAATAGAGCATTCAGCTCTTCTCTTGGACCCCGAAAATGATCCCAGAGTTGAGCATTCAGCTCTTCTCCTGGCCCCAAAAGTTCCTCCTGAGTTAGAGCCTCAGCATCCACAATGTACACAACTGCATCCATCTACAGAACAAAGATTGAAATGTGATTAGCACAAATGCATACTTAAAAAGGAAAGATAGCATGGTGGACTGGAGCAACACGCATTGACAAGCATAACTCCAAAAATTTTCCACTTTGTTAGATAATCAGGCAGCAATTTGCCAAATTCCCAATCCAGAATCTCAAGAGATATACAAGGATCGGTTCCTCAAGAGTAAATAAGAAATTCAAATTACAATCACAATATCATCATATTGCACAAGTCATTAACTAAATATTCTCACAAAAGATAATTGATATATTGAGAAAGTTACCTTGCCATAGTCTCTCCAAACTCTATGAGCCATCTGATATCCTCCAATATAAAAAAAATTATACTTGATATTCCCAATAATAGACACCCACGAATTCATCGGATCCCGCTGCAATGTTCACTCACCAATACCCACAACAAAGAAAATCAAATCAATGGTTATCGAATTATACTAAATTGAAAATACCAACCCACCATTTTATTTCTAGTGAAAAGCCAGAAAATCGAAAATTTCCCAACTGTTATCTCAGCTACCGCGAATAAGAAGTAGAAGAAAAAAAAAAAAAAAACGTAGAAGAAAAAGGTACCTCATCCCGCGAAACCATTCGGTTTAGGCAGACCATATCCGGGAATAACAGCAAGATGTTGAACTCTTTTGGTCTAAAGGGATTAAAGCCAGCCAGCTTTTCTCAGGCAAAAGAGAGAACACATTCAAATTAACACAAAGCTATAAAATTTGAGCAAATGATTAGAGCATTCAAAATCAAAAAGGTAAAAAGAGAAAAAAAAAAAAAATTTACCACTTCATTTAAATATATATTTTTTATTTTATTTTTTATATTCTTAACCTCTCATTTTTCTTTTTCTTCTTCTTTGCCACCCACAACGACTGCCAACCATCATGACAAACACCAGAAGAAAAAAAAAAAAAAAAAATCCACAAAATCCATCACAACCACACCCACAACTGGCTGCCACCACCATCACCACCTAAAAAAAAAAAAACCCACAAAACCCGTCACAACCGCACCCACAGCCAGCCACAAAACTCATAACAAAAAAACACAACCCAAATAAAACCACAGTCACAACACAGCCACCATAGCCGCCGCCGCCACCACCACCAACACCACCATATTCACAATCGGTTACAAAACCCATCACTACTGCCACAAAACCCATCATCACCACACCTACAACTGGCTACAAAACTCATCATAACAACGCCCACAACCGGCCACAAAACCTATCACCACACTCACAACTGCCACAAAACTAATCATCACACCCACAACCGGCTACAAAACCCATCCCATCAACACCCACAAAACCCATCACTACACCCACAACCGCCACAAAACCCATCACCACCACACCCACAACGAAAGAGCAAAAAAAAAAAAAAAATGAGAGAGGGAGAAACGGCTGAGAAAGAAATAGAATTAAAGAAGAGAGAATTGGAATAAAAGAAGATTCTTTTAATAACTTTATAGCATTTTGAGAGTTTCACTGTGAATGCTCTTTAAGAAATGAGAGAGATACCTGATTATTGAGGAAGTTACTTAACCAATTCGGCACAGCCAGAACCCAGCTGAGCAAACTCATATCTTTCTTCCTTTTCTTTTCTACTGTTTATGAGAGAGAGAGAGAGAGAGAGAGTTATAGCCGGCTTCTCTGTGTGTCTTTCAGAGACTATAGTTTTTGTTTTTTTGAGTAGGCAAAATGGAGGAGGCTTTGAAGTCTGTTTCTGTTATTTTTAGTACTTTATTTTCTATACACATGTATAGAGCGGTGGGGGAAGGGGAAAGAGAGGGTGATTAGACAACGGAATAAACTCACGTATAAAGGAAGGAAATGAGACAAGGAAAATACGTATTTTGACTTTTTAAGACAAAAGAAGCGAGAAGAAATATATAAGAGTATATTCACAGCAGTGGATATTGTATAATTTTAGTTATTTAAGTACTAATAAAAATTATTTTATCTATTTTACTTACGTATGAGTTGTTGTAGTGATTCTATTTTAACTTTTAATATAATAAAATAATATAAATATCAAAATAAAATATTATAAACCACAACAATAAAATAATATATCCCAATATCAAAAAAAACCCATAGCACCAACCACACCCACCTCTACCATTAGCCACAGTCACAACCATAGCCACCACCACGACCACCACCAATCCACAGCAGGGGAAAAAAAAAAAAACCCAAATCTCCAATCTTTTTCCTCAGCCACAGCCACAACCACCACCACCACTAGCAGTCCACAGCAAAAAAAAAAAAAAAAAAAAAAAAAAAAAAAACCCAAAAGCTTTGATCGACGGAAAAACCCACGATGAGGAAGGTAGCGGTGGCTTCAACGATGAAACCCAGAGCTTGGATTGACAATCGATGATGAAACCCAGCGGCGGCTTAGGGCTTGGGTCGACTGTGGGTCTGAGGCGATCGGCGGCTGGGACGGTGGTGGGTTTGAGGCGATCGGCGGCTAGGACGGCGGTGGGTCAAGCTTCGGCTGGGACGGCGTCAGTCTGAGAGCTTGAGCTTGAGAGATGGTGAGTTTCAGGTGAGATGGTGAGAGTGAGCCTGAGAGTTTCAGAGAGGTGAGAGCTTGTGAGAGATGAGAGCTTGAGAGAACTGATGATGAGAGTGACGATGAGAGAGAGCACGGTGAGATAGAATAAAAGAAATGAAAAAAATAAAGCAAATTGTGTTATTTTAATCCGAAGCTGAATAATTTTTTTTTTTTTTTTAAAGATGTCTGTTATAGTGCACATCTATAGATAGTTGTGCATTGTAGCAAATTAGCTAAAAATTATAAGGATGCCTCCACTGCTGCATGGCTAGTTTTGGTATTTTTGTGGGGCTAAATTAGCATTATAGCTATTTAGCTCCACTACTACGAATGTTGGACATTTTTTGCAATCAATAATCATTTCTAATTTCTGTTTTATCTTTTTTCTTTTTGAAATTGATACTGATGCTTTTTGGAATAAAAAGAAAATATTAATCCAATGGCTGTTAACGGCCAGAAACGAGAAGAAATATAATGGACATCTTTTGCAATCAATAATCATTTCCAATTCCTGTTTTATCTTTTTTCTTCTTGAAATTGATACTAATGCTTTTGGAATAAAAAGAAAATATTAATCCAATGGCTGTTAGTCCAAAGAGATATAAAGAAAATATCAGCAGGCTCGATATCAGATTGATTATTATCAAGCTGTTTATCAATTTTTAAAAGTAATATTTCTTGTTTTAAGTCAAAGTTATCATTTTTTACATTTTTTTAAATCATTTTTTAGTTCAATGATTTCTTTCTTAATAATAGTGATTTCATGTTGTAAATTATTAACAGTTATCTCTTTGGACTTTTTTTATATTAAATCTTTCCAAAGTTTCATCATGACTTATTTTTGCTTTCATTTTCTTATCAGGGATAGTATTTTGAGAACCTTTAATATATTCAATATCAAAATAAAAAACACTTAAAATAGCTTGCTATCGGGCAAAAATATGTTGAAAAATATGTTTTGAAGCAATATTTTCAACATATTTTTTTATAACATTTTTAGCACTTTTGCAGTCAATTCGTAACAAAAAAAATTTTGATTTAGCAAATCATTTTGAAATTTGGAAATATATAATACTACATATAAGATTTCTTTTTTAATGGTGCTATAATTTATCTGTGCATTATTCTAGACTCCTAAATGGAAACGAACAATTTGTTCAGATGAGTCTAGTGAAACACTTTGTTTCAGAATACCTCCATAACTAATGTTAGAGGCATCAATTTCAACAATTTTGAAAGCATTAATAGTAGGGATACCGAGACACGGCAGAGTTTTAACATGAGACTTGATTTGTTTGACAAGAGAAGTATGAATATCAATCCAAGGCGGAGGACTATTCTGTAATTGACCAAATAGAGGCTTACATTGCTTCCTCAAGTCCTTATAGAAGTTAGCAATGTAGTTTAGAGACCCAAAGAATCTTTGTAGTTGCGTTTTATCAATAATGACAATGGAAAACTTATTAGCAAACTGAATGGCTTTGTCAACGGGACGAATCTGTTGTTCAAAAATGTCATAACCAAGGAAATGGACATTTGTTTGATATGGCTTTATTTTCTTAGCAAAGATAACAAGACCATTGCATTTGATGGTGTCAAGGAACGAATACAAATGTTTGAACATCCACGTTTGCATTTTCACCTAAAAGAATGAGGTACACTTCCCTCGAAAAAAAAGAGAATGAAATACATCTGTCACAGAAAATCATGTATCCAATGGAAGACCTACGTTAGCATTTTCACCTAAAAGAATGAAATACACTTTCCTCAAAACAAAAATAAATAAAATAAAATACACTTTCCTCAAAAAAGAAGAAGAAAAGAATGAAATTCACCTGACACAGAAAATCATGTCCCCAAAATCCACCTAAAAGAACTCCAAATCCTCCGGAGTGTGAAAGCCGCCATTTGCATGGTGGCTGCGAACCAAATCCGTCACATTTTGGGCATTATGCAGTTTATTTGCTTCCCTACTTCTAAAAATGGAGATATCATAGTGTTCAAAACTGTTTGCAAAAGTTCCCTCAGTTTTGATTCCGTTCTTTTAAAATCTTGATTCACATTCCATATACACTCTCTTGTGGTTTAGAAGTGACAGAATCACTATGTGTACGGTAAATCTATATATATATATATATATATATATATTATATTAAAAGACTAAAGTCAAAGAAAATTTAATTAGATTTCAATTGAATTCTCAATTTTATGTCACGTGTTTTATTTAATTTTTAATTTTTGTACTAAGTGAATTATTGAATGTAAAAATCGTAGAATTCAAATTTAATTAGATTCTAAATTAGATTTAAATTGAAATCCAATTTTCCGTTACGTGTCTATCTATTTTATTTATTTATTTTTGTAGCAAGTGAATTATTTAATGCAAAAATTGAAAAGTCTAAGTCCAATTAAATTCTAAATCATATATATTTTTTTTGATAAACATTCTAAATCATATATATATATATATATGATTAATGTTACAGGCTTACAGACACCAACTTTTTTATAATATTTTTACAAGTTGTTAAAGTGATAAATTTTTACTAATTTTCATCTGGATCACACTTGACACTTGCATCACTTTTTAACTTACCAATAACCATTAACTACTCACTACATTAGTGGTTTGTAAAAAAAAAAAAAATTATAACTCTAGCATTTTTTTAATCTGAAATTATTTTATTATTTGGTAATTAATGACCTGCTTAATTAGTGGAATTAATGGATAAGATCTATTTCTGTGGTGTGATCCCTTGAGAACAAATGGTGGGAGCAATTCTACATTCCAGCCACTTATTTCCACATCAAGTAGGGAGCCCCAATACAACGGGAGGTCCAGCTGTGTTTTAAATTGGAATTTAGGTGTTTAGTTATCTTATACTTATAACTTAAGATAGCAATAATTTAAGTACAATGCTAGAGATGCAAACTATGTTGCAAAAAATTTTACAAACTATTAATGTGGTGAGTTATTATTGGTAAAAGAAAAAATGATGTTAATGGTGGGCCTAAGTGTGAGTTTGGATAGCAGTAGGAGTGGCGTTTTGCACGTCTATGTTTTTTTGACTGGGTCCCATGCACTGTTTACAGGACCCGTAAGTATGAAATTCAGTAAATTTTGTTTTAAAACTTGGTCCCATGGCACTAATCACATATTTAAAAATTATTTTGCTACAGCGTATTCAGTTTTCAACCGTAAGCAGTATTTTCCTAAAAAAAATAATAAAAAATAAGCGGTATTCAAACACACCCTAAATAAAAACTAATATGAAGTTAGTTACATCAACATTTTGTAAAAATTTTATAAAATAATTTGTTGCAATAACATTACTCATAATTTAATGCACTGCATTTCTCTTAATCCTAATTGCACTGCTTTTCATCTTCATCTTCCTTTTCTTTTCTTCTACTGTGAGTGTGTGTTCCGTGTTCTCAGTTCTGTTGGAGACGGTTGTGTTTTGTGTTCTTTAACATCTGAAACATTTTTGTGCTGACATGTTCAGCTCCAATTGGTTGAAAATAACATCTAGAAAATAATGAGATTCATCCTCTTCTCTCTTTTCTTTTGGTTGAGCGTTGAGAGTCAGAGCGTCTAAGAGCTTCACACCTGTTGATGTATTGGCAGCGAACTTACATTGTTGTCCTCTCTCAAGGTAATCCCACTCCCAGATAATTTTATTGCAGAGAAAAACGAGAGTCAAGTCAAATAAATCCACAATCCACGTATTATGCCTAGCACACGTTCAAAACTGAAAAGCTTGGTTTTGAATGCATTCTTTAAGATCTTATTACATCTATCTTCTTACGTCTAAAAAAAAAAAAAAAAAGAAGATCTTATTACACTGTTATTTATTATTATTTTTTTTTTAGAATGAGAGATTTGGAGTTTGATTCTCTTTTATACTAAAATTAATCGGTGTTTTAATTTAATAATTTATAAGCAAAAGTCATATATTGAAAATATTTCCAAAAAAAAAAAAAGTTATAACTTTAGATAACACTAATTTAATTATATTAGTTTTCTCTTAATTTGTTGAGTCATTGACAGGTTTATACCAGTTTAGAATCGAAGATTCTAGATTAGAAGAGATGAGTGATCCTTCTCACTTGGTTCACCACATATCACAGACCAAACGACTTTTATTTTCTTAACAAGGCTCAGCAGTCAACGTTACATGGCTATTCCACGTAATCACCCGCGCTGTGCTATGCTATAGAATGACTTCAAAATAATTAATAGGAATGTTTTTTTATAATAGCTTCACATCTCCAATACAATATTATCATTTTTTTCAATCAAATAGAGCAAAGAGTTTAGCAATAGAAGAATACCAAATGACCGAAAATAGAATGTTCTGGAACTTAAATATGAAGAAAAGATAACAATTATTTAGTGTACATATAATTAAATATATGAACAAGAGTGAATTGGCACAAATTTTTCCTAATATTTTATTATAAAAATACAAAAATAAATCATACGCGAATGATGGGGAGCTATACTAGTTATTAGGGGGGCAATGGACCCCACAAAAATTTTAAAAAATTGCTCAAAGTGGGTAAGAATGGGCTGACCCCCTCTCCAAGAAAAAAAATTTGTCCTCCATCTACCCACAATATTCCTTCCAAGCTTACTTTTTTATTTTATTTTTTAGGGTTAATTATACTTTACTCACCTGTTGTTTGCCTCTAATTTAACTTACTTATCTGTGATTTCAATTTTGACACTTTACTCATCTGAGGTTCAATCTGTTACTGCTCCGTAACCCACCTCCGTGTCTACCGTTACTCTAACACGTTTTCTTTCAAAATCAAAACACAAAACAGATCAAACACGTTTGCCTTAATATTATCTTTTGGTTTAAATCCTGGTGAAGTTTTGAATAGTTGGATTTTCCTAGAAACAGGAAAGCATTTTCAAGTGGTTCCAGAGTTACTGTAGAAAGTATGGAATAATTGGGAGCTACAACTATTGGTCCTTCTTAGTCTCACCTTGCAACTGTCTCTCTTTCACTTTGGCAGACAAAGAAGATATAATGTTAAAATAAGGATCCATATCTTTATGAGGTTTTGCTACCTCATGGCTGATTCAGTGGCAACAATTGCACTAGATGTCATTTCTAGTAAAAACCGTAATTTTGGCAATAATAATCCTAAAGTACATAATGATCTCACGACATTCTGAGCACCATTTATGCTGTTACACCTTGGCGGCCAGGACACAATCACAGCTTTCGTGATACAATACAATCAATTGTGGTTAAGGCACTTTCTTGCACTAGTTGTTCAATCATGTGTGACATTCTACATCTTTAACACATCTTTGAAGGGCAACTGGCTTTCGCTTCTTACAATTCCCATGATTCTTGTTGGGTTCATCAAGTATGTAGAAAGGATATGGGTAATGTGATTAGTGAATAAACCTCTAGTAGACGCTGATGAGATACCTCCATTACTCCAAACCGCCGAGGCAGAGGTTGAGACCGAGACGGATGTGAGAACAAAGGAAATCAGATGAACCCACAACCAAAACCACATAAAAATGTTCTTAAGCAATCAAAAACCCTAACTTTTTGATTTGTTTTGTGTTTTGATTTTGAAAGAAAACATGTTAGAGTAACGGCAAACAGGGAGGTGGGTTACGAAACACTAACGGATTGAACCTTGAGTGGGTAAAGTGTCAAAATTGAAACCACAGGTAGACAAGTCAAATTAGAGGCAAACCATAGGTGAGTAAAGTGTAATTATCCCTATTTTGTATTATCACTCTTTTACTAGTCTTTGCTTCTGAAACCCCCTCACAAGTCACATCAGGCCATTGGCCTATTACAAAATTTACTTTTTGAATTTTCAACCTTCCATTCATAGCTCAAAATTCCCATCTTTTCAAGTTATTTGGCTTCCACTCCCATCTTTTTAAACTTCTAGTTCATATCTAGTACAGTTGTATTATAGTTGTGCTATCTAATACAGATGTGTTATGGATTTGCTAGAGTGATACCACAAAATACAAAATACAAATTGTAACAAATCCAGGATTATGATAAGATAGGATAAAGTTGGTTTCATTTTAAACACCTTTGTATTTCAAATTCTGTATTTGTAACAATGAAATGCCTTGAACCGTGTAAAGGTCAGACTGGAAATCAATTCAATTACTCTGCGTTTACATGGTATCAGAGCTACTGTGACTAACGTCCTTTTTTCCTTTAGCTTCTATCACACAAAATCCATTGGCCCATACAAAAGCATTTGTTGGCCCACCCATCACCTATTTTACACCACTATGAACCGATTCCTCCACACATCTCTTCTCCTTCACCTCCCACATCCCACACAGATATACCCTAATCGCAGGTGATGTTCCTCCCTTACTTCCTACAGCCACTGAAAATCAACCCACTCACCACATGATCACTCGCACTAACCTTCACCGACGACACTGTTAGATATCCTGTTCCAAGTGCTCTTCTCGCTGATGGTGATGTCTCCCTTATTGAGCCTACTTTTTATACCAATACCAATGCTGTAAAAGACTCCAATTGGCATGCTTCTCTGAATCTCGAATTCAATGCCTTGCTAAAAATCAAACATGGGTTCTTGTTCCCCCTCACACTGCTCACAACGTCATTGGATGCAAATGGGTGTTTGAGATTGAGCGTCATGCAGATGGCTCTGTTGAATGCTACAAAGCTCGCCTAGTGGCAAAAGGACTTTATATTAATTACCTAGGGTCGATTTTGGAGAGACCTTTAGTCCTGTAATCAAACCCACTACGGTTCATATAGTCCTCTCCGTTGCTATTTCCAAAGGCTGTGTCCTTCGCCAATTTAACGTTCAGGATGCCTTCCTACATGGCCATCTGTTTAAAGATGTTTATATGTCTCAGCCTCCAGGTTTTGCTCACCCCCAATTTTCCGATCATGTTTGCAAGTTGAAGAAAGCTCTCTATGGGTTGAAGCAATCCCTTCGAGCTTGGTTCTCACGGCTTTCTTCTTGCTTACTTGTCTTGGGTTTCAGAGGTTCGAGGTTTGATTCTTCTTTGTTTATTTATCATAGTGCCAATGTTACTATACATTTTCTCACTTATATGGATGATCTCATTGTTACTGTCTCTCAACCATCTGCAATTGATGATATTCTTCGTTGTTTAAAAACTGATTTTGCTATTAAAGATTTAGGCAATCTCAATTTTTTTTTCTTGCTGTTAAAGTTTCACCCAACTCCACAAGTCTTGTATTATCTCAAAAACGTTATATTGTTGATCTTTTGAGAAAAACAAAGATGTTAGGAGGCCAAGCCTATCAACTCCCCTATGGCTCAATCCATAAGTTTATCTGCTTTTGAGGGGGATCCACTTATAGATGTCACTTTGTATAGAAGCCCTGTTAAGGCTCTGCAGTATTTCTCACTCACTCGTCCTGACATCACCTTCATAGTTAACAAACTCTCCCAGTATATGCATTGCCCCAAATCCATCCACTAGCAATCTGTCAAACGCCTCCTGCGTTATCTTAAGCAAACTATTCACTTTGCTTTGTAGTTGCAACGTTCTAAGTTCAATTCCCTTCAAGCCTACAAGGATGCAAACTGGGCTAGATGTTGTGATGATCGATGATCTACTGGAGGTTTCTGTGTCTTTCTGGGTAATAATCTTATTTCCTAGGGATGTAAAAAGCAAAAGACAGTGGCTTGTTCAAGTACAGAGGCCAAATACTGTTAGAGATATATATTAGTCATATTAGCAAACACAATGTGTTATACCATGTTGTGTATGCTAGAATGGATACGAAAGGGAAAGCATAGAATAGGAACATCAAGAATATGAGGGTTACGTGGTTCAGCCTTGACGGCCTACATCTATGAAGGAATCCCTTAAGGGTTACATCTTTATTGTATAAGAGTGTAGTACAATAACCTATATTACAATGAACCCTAATATGAGTATATATAAGCGACTAAACCCTAGATTACTAGTATAAGTAGGAATGGGCTTGGGCCTATTACATTGGTCTAATATGATTAATATATATCTCTAACACCCTTCCTCAAACTCAAGGCGGAAGCTCGATGAAGACTTGAGGTTGGATAAGCATGAGAAGATCACTTGGAGATGCCTTAAAGAATGCTTTTGAAGAAACCGCAATGAAGAATGTGCTAATTCACCAATTTTGGAGTGTCAAATGAAGAAATTGAGTCCAAAATTGGAATCTACGCGAAAAACTGAGCAAGATAGGTCCTTTTGGAAATTTTAACTTTTGGTTAAAAGTCAACGCAAAAGTCAAAGTCAACTGGTTTAAGGTCAAAGTCAACGAATACTGGTCTACGTCGGTTTTGGGTCGGGTTGCGAATTGGGCAGCAGAGCCGCTGACGTCATCCTATGACGTGTCGCTAACGTGGACTAGGGCTGATGTGGATGTGCCTGCGTGGCTGCTGACGTGGAGTGATGACATCATTCAGTGACGTCAGTAGTAGTCTTCAGGCACATGTGAGTATTCCACAAGCGCGTGCTGGAACTGCGGAAGGCGCGTGCAAGCGCGTGCGAGAGAGATTGATGCTCGAACTTCAGTGGTTTGGCATATCGGCAAGCGACGAGGCCGGCATGGCAGCGCGTGTTGTCGAAGGAGGATCTGCTCCTTAGGAATCCGAGGCAACACGTGGAGAACTACACTGAAACAGCGGCAGTGCGTGGAGGCGCGTGAGGTGTTTTGGGGAGACCAGCTTCCTGGGTTTTGATCGCGAGAGGCCATGGAGCATGTCTGTATGGTTGGTTTCATCAGGTGAATCCTCAATTTGCACAGATCTGGTATTGATGTCACGAGTATGCTTGAGTTTGAGGGTCTTGGACTCAGCACTGAGCCACGGTGGCTGCGAGATGCCGTGGAGTCTAAATCCAGCAAATTAGCATGCGTGACTAATACAAAGCCCTTGCCAATGCTGCAGCAGAGGGTAAATGGTTGCGTGCTCTTCTATTTGAACTAGGAATTCCTATCTCTAGTTCTCTTGTTGAGATTGATTTTCATTTTGTTCGAGATATGGTTGTTGATGGTTCACTTCTAATTCGTTTTCTATCTATCCCCAAGCTCAACGTATCTCCAATATCGTTGAGCTTGCAGGGGCGTGTAAAGGATAATAGCTAGTTCACATCTAATACAGTTGTATTACGGTTGTGCCATCCAAAACACAGATGTATTACGGCTGTGCTAGAGTGATACCACAGAATACAAAATACAAATTGTAACAAATCCAGAATTATGATAAGATAGGATAAAGTTGATTTCATTTCAAATACCTTTGTATTTCAAATTCTGTATCTGTAACAATTCTACTATAAATGAAATGCCTTGAACCGTGTAAGGTCAGGCTGGAAATCAATTCAATCACTCTGTGTTTACACATTGATACTCTTTGCTCACATTCTCACTTAGCGTTTAATTCCTATATTTCTCTTAAAAATCTTGAGTTATTTTAAGCTCAGCAAATAATGACTTTAAAATCTTGAAAGGTACTAAATTCTTCTTCTTCTTTTTTTTATTCCATTTCTGTGTATATATTTATCCTATTAGTAATATTTTTCTTTTCCTTTAATTTTAACTCAATTGATATTTGATAGGCTTCGTTCAAAATTTCATTTTGGATTTTGTTCAAACAACCAGATATGAAAGTGATATATATATATATACACACACACATACACACACACTTTGAGTTGTTCATGAATTGCAAATACTATAGTGATAGAATATTTTTGAAGACAACGCATTTTAAGTAAAGTTGTAAATGTTTTAGGAGGGTGATAAGGGGTTCAATAAAGTTGCTAACTTGCTATGAATGAGATCTATATCCACGTGAGGCCCAGGTGAGGGGTAAGCCTTGTTTTTGGCAGATTTGAAATTGTTTGCTGAAACAAATAAAACCCATACTAATAAATGAATCACATGATAAAAATATAAAAATTGTGTAAAAAAATAAAATTAAGGTATGCGCTCAATGCCATTAAGAGAAATTTCCTTTTCTAAAAGTTTACTTCAAAGTTCAAACCCATTAAGATACAAGAGAATGAAACACAATGTGGATGAGGATCTCCTCCAGTTCTACTCTACAAAATTAGTATCAATTCCAAAGTGATAACAAAATTTTACATAAATAACTAAATTTCAATTGAATTCCATATTTAAATGTTGAGTATTTCCAGTGGTCTCTCCAAATATTCGAACTATTTGAAGAGTGAACAATTATATTTATCTAATTATTTTTTCAAATATACTTTCCAACAGACCCTCTACCATTTTTCTATTCCATTTAAATATTATTTCTTCATCATTTCGTTATTATTTCTTTAATCTTCCTTTGTTCTTTTTTAATATTTTTTTATTCTTCCTTTATTCTATCCCAATTACTATATTTTTCAAATTCCCAACAGCTATATTTTTAACGTTTTTAACGATCATACTTTCCAATGGTTTTTTTTTTTTTTTTAATGATCATAGTTTTCATTTTTCAAATCTATATTGGTCTTGAAATATATCAAATCTATGTAATTTGGAACGAATCTATTCATTAAAATTTCCAAAAATATATATTAATTGTTGCTTAGTTCTTATATTTTAGATTATTATTATTATTTACTAACTTATATTTACTCCTTTTTTTTTTTTTTTGGAAAAAAAAAATTACCAGTCTAATTGTAAAGACCACACAATTACACTTAAAAAAACCCAAGGTTAACTCAACCATTTATTACTCTTAACCTCAAACATTTTATTTACTCATTTTTAATCACATGAGAGAGAGAGAGTTCTTGAAACATGTTGAAAATTTATGTTTATGTTTTCTTTTCACTTTTTCATTTTGATTAAAAAAAAATAAAACTTTTAATTCCATTATGAGTTGAACTTTAAGAACTTAAACCTTTTAATAATGTGAAAACACCAAATTTTCAGATGGATTCATTATTGAAATCATCTTTATTGTACTCCATTACTCTAACTCAAAAAAAATGTGAAAGTAAAAAACTTACAAAAAATTTTCTTTCATTTTTGTTACTTGCCTTTAAAATGATATTTTTCCTTACCAATAGGACTAAAATTTAATCTTTCATCCCGTTACACTTAATTTTACTCCCAGTTATAAAACTCAATTTTTAAAGATATTGTTGTTAATGTGATTCTATAGCATTGTGAAATTGGTCTTAACTTTTATTTATTATTCGGGGTATTATCAAGGGAGTTAAGACCGTACCGGAAGTCATTTCGGTTTGGCCAAGAAAATGAAATATTTCAGTACCAGTTAATACCGATGTACTGTTTCGGGATTACTACTAATATATATATATATATATATAATTTTAAAATGATAAATTTATATGTCACTCATCTAATCAATAACATCAATAATATCATATACTTTAGAAAAACCAACAACGTAAATATATTTTAGTATGTACCATTGTAGTTATATAAAAAAAAAAATAATAATAAAAAAAAAATCCCTCTATGTGACTGTGGGTGGGTGAGTATTGGAGTGGCAAGTTAAAAACAAGTCCCATTAATTTACTTAACATCATATACTATATAATAAAAGTTGAACTTAGATGCCGTAATTGTACCATGTGGCTTCACCAAATTACAGAATTTTTTTTTAGATTTTTAGATTTAAAAAATATATATAATTTTTCTTCTCCTATAATCTCTAAGTTGATAAAAATCTTAATTTGATTACAATTCAAATTCTTCATCTAATCCATTTAACAAACAAGTTTAAGTTTAAGTAAGACTTTAATTCTATTTGTTCTTATCGACTTATTTGGATAAAATAACAATAAGTATTGTATCAATTTTTTTTATAAAGTAACAATTTTACTTTTTTCCTAATTTAAAAGTTAATTGTTGTTGTTGTTGTTGTTGTTTTTTTTTTTTTTTTTTTTTTTTTTGTGTGGGTAAAGTATCAAATGATAGCTAATATGTAATAATATTAACATAAACTTTATTAAAAAAAATCTAATTTAGATAACATAAAAAAAAAAAAAAAGGATAAAGTACCCCAAAAAAAAAAAAAACTTATATAGATATATATATATATATATATATATAATGACAAATTTTGCAAAAAAAATATTTGACAAATTCAAATCCATGTAAGTTTGAAGAAAAGCATACAAATTTTGTTTCATGATATTGACAACAAATAATATACAAAAATATGCATTCTGAAAACAAACATATTTGCCAAAGGTCTTGTAGTTGAATTGGCATCTCCTCATGCACAAAGTGCTTAGGGGTCTAAAGGAGAAAATGTTTGAGCTGCAGGGTTAGCAGTATATTGTAATTATCTCTATAAAAAAAAAAAAAAACACACACACACACACATTTATTACACTCCTTTAATAAGTTATTACTTATATATATATATATATATATATATATATATATACATTTCATAATACCTTCGTTTCACATAATATGAATTTATTATATAACTTAAAAGTAAAATATTTATTTGTTTTTATTATCTATTCTATTATCTAATTTTAAGTAAATTAATAAAAAAATATTTATAAATGAATTTTGATTAAGTCGTGCATCGCACGGGTATAATGCTAGTTAATAATATAATAATAATAATAATATCAGAAGCAAAGTCCCATCACATTTCAAATTAGTATTAGATTTTCACATGGGCTTGAGGTCTTGAGCAGATAAAAAGATGGAAAACTGCAAAGGAAGGGGAAAAAACAAAAAGTAAGAATAATATAGAAGAGGAGGCGACCACAGGTGAACTGATTGTTGAGAAAAAGAAGCTTAAGAAGCTTGGGTGATCAACAACGGCAACAAATGGCGTTCTGGTGCTGCTTCTTGCCTTAATTGCTTCTTCTTCCTCTTTTGCTTCTTCTTGTCAGCCTTCCCCTTTCTTAAAATTTACAAAACAACTCTATCTTTTCTTAAAAGTTTATAAATAAATCAAAGATTTTTGCTTTGGTTCAAAATGCACTTACCGGTCAGAATCTGGTATTTATCCCGGTTCGGCCGAAACAACTCCAGTATGGCTAGTATTAAATTCGGTAAATGAGAGTGTACCTTTACCAGTGAAGGTGCTGGTATGGAAATTTTCAACTGTACCGGCCGTAACAATACGCAACTGACTTCCTTGGGTATTTTATGTTGTACTACAATTTATTTATTCACTAAAATGTCTAAAATATTTCCAACAAAATTTAGATTTGGATAGGGTTCTGCAATTTGGCCTTACCATCATTTTTATGAATTATAATAATCTTATTTCTTTTTTAGGAACAATGTTAAATTTTTAAATCACGGAAAGCTAATGTTAGGCCACTAACATATTGTTTACTTCCGTTTCCCTTTTATTATGGTGTTTTGGAAAATTTCATTGAGAAGATCCATGATTGGAAGATTCTTCATATGATTGCTCTAGATTAACTACTTCTCAAAAAAAAATAATAATAATAATAACAACATTCTTCACAAAACCAAATTGGCTATCATCATAACCTTGAAGTCGTTTGGGTGGTCGTGTTTGACTTCAGTGGCCAGTTCATATTGGCTAGATACGATTATGCTTGAAAGGTAAATGATAAGAGTTAGTGGAGACTATGAATCATGCCAAGTGGGGAGGTGAGTAGAGAAAAATGGTTATCCTCCACATTATTCGGATGTTTTTAAAATTATGTAAGGAGGAGGAGAATAATTAGTTTTTTCATAGTTTGTAATTTTGTTAATATGGTAAAGGTAAATTTGGTAATTCATTTGATCAAGTATTTCTATACTTTACTTTCCCTCCAAATCTCTCCAATTTGAGAGAATTAAAAATGAGAGTTTAGAAGTAGTTAGAATCTCTCCAAATTCCCCCCCCCCCCCCCCCTCCCTTCCTTCTCCTCACTTAAAAAACATCAAAATAAAATAATTTAACTTACTCTCCCTCTCTCTACTCTCCCTCCATCCAGACAAGCTATAAGATTCCTAAGAGACTCCTATGATCTGGCGGAAGATTGCAAATTTTTTGAAAACTGCCCTCACGAAAGATAAAAATGAACAATTCTGTCGACAAGTCAAGACAAAAATAGTACTACTATTTTAAATAGTACTCGGCAAGTTACTATTCATGAACAATTTATCGTTAACCTCAAATCTGCTCTTAGTATATACAGTAAAAAAATTTAGTCAATTAAAATATTTCTCTACTATTAGAAGAATCTTCTTTTGATCCAAAGTAGTTCATAAGTCAGGGAATCCCTAGCACCTTTAGTGTAGAAGCCTGAAAACAGTGAAAAGTCTATACAAGTGAGCACTCTATGAGAAGAAGGCATCACTCACCACAACCTCATTTCATTACCCAATTTTCCGTCCGAGTTGATAACCTTCTTAGCAAAATAATATTTTATTTTCCAAGCTTGTATTTAAAGACATTTCAAGTTATATTTAGTCAAGTAATATTCAGTTATATTTCTGCATTTAAATTTTAGTTATATATCTTTATTCCAGTTATATTTAGTTTATCTTCCTATTCTGTATCCAGTGTATCTTCAATTATATATATTTATGGTTTGTAATTGGGTAGTAAAATTTGACGTTATATACTTAAGATATTCTTCTAAATCTTTTTTTATATTTTAAATTAGATATCTAAAAGTGTTTTTTTCCCCCAAGAATTTAATTGGGCATTGTCAGTTTATTTTGGTTTTGTAATGATTTCTTTATCTCATCATTCAATATTTGATAATCTACTATTAGTTAGAATTTTATATGCAACCTGCAATTTTTTTTTTTTTTTTTTTTTTTGAGGATGTTATCATTGTTTGAATTGAACCACATTGGCAAAAGAGCTAATATGTTTATGAATATAACTCATGAACTTCAATTAGTACTTTGTGAAAATCTCATTTTGAATTCTATAATCAGGTTACGGAAACAGCTTCGGTGAAGAAAGATCCAGTTTGAGACTTGGTCTGGTTCAATCTTTGGTACGTAAATGAAGTAATATTCAATTAATGCACTTAATGACTATGCCAACTTTTTTGGTTTTTTGTTGTCCAATCTTTTATAGATAGCTGGTCTTTCTGTTTACTACCAACTTCTAAGGAGCTTCCAGAATTAGCACAAAAGGTAACCTCAACTTGGGAAATGATGCAGCATATCATTGCTTTTAAGCTGATGAACATGCATATACCTTGTTATAGTATTTGTGCTCTAGTATTTGTGTTGATAAAGTGCCAAGGTAAAAGAGGCACTCGCTGTAACATCAACCTCAAGCTTCCCAAATGCAAACACTGATGGGGAATTCCCTACAATGGATAAAGATTGCCTCCAAATGGATTTTAATCTTTTTCATTACTTCTGAGTCCCTTCACCTAAACCAAATGGATATCGTGTTAATAGCAGGCGATCAACTCACCTAAACCACATGGATTTCATGGGCTACCTCTCATAGGGACTCCTAAACCAGATGGATCCCATGTGGTCTTTCTTAAAGCAGGCAATCAACAGAGGAAGATCAACAATCAAACTGACAATGTGCCCATAAAATCAACTTGGAAAAATAATACAAAATCCTCATATTTAATGTGTATAAGATAAATAAGATACGAACTCACTCTGGGGGGGATGCTAAATGTAAATGTAAGACACCACCTCTACTATATCTCTCTCTCAAAAGATAAAAAAAAAAATAAAAAAAAAAAATTGATACCACCTCTACGACTGAGAAAGCCACTTAAAACCATCTAGATACTGCATTTTGTATACTGCTTTGGCCCAAAAAACCTCGAGGGAGGAAGTAACGCAATCTCTCTCTTGGGTTAAGAATACCTTCAAGAAATCTTAGACCAAATATAAGGAATGGAGCTTCTGCAAAGGCCTCATCAGAGCGTAGATCAATCAGGTCTTCTCTTGGCCCGAGTACAGCATGCCCCGTGATTATAGCATCAGCATTCACAATGTAGACAACTGCGTCCATCTACAGAACAAAGATTGAAATGTATTTAGCAAAATTGCATTACTTAACAAGGAAGATAGCATGGTGGAGCAAACTCAAAAACATTTTCCCCTTTGCTAGCCAATCAAGCAGTAATTTGCCAAATTCCCAATCCAGAATCTCAAGAGAAATACAAGGATCGGTTCCTCAAGAGTAAATAAGAAATTCAAATTACAATCACAATATCATCATATTGCACAAGTCATTAACTAAATATTCTCACAAAAGATAATTGATAGATTGAGAAATTTACCGTGCCATAGTCTCTCCAAACTCTACGAGCTATCTGAGGTCCTCCTATATGAAAAAATTTATACTTGGTATTCCCAATAATAGACATCCACGAATTCATCGGATCCTGCTGCAATGTTCACTCACCAATACCCACAACAAAGAAAATCAAATCAATGGTTATCGAATAAACAAATTGAAAATACCAACCCACCATTTTATTTTTAGTGAAAAGCCAGAAAATCGAAACTTTCCCAACTGTTTTCTCAGCTCCCGCAAAAAAAAAAAAAAAAAAACCGTAGAAGTAAAAGGTACCTCATCCCTGAAGAGTGAAACCATTTGGTCTAGGCAGGACATATCCTGGCATAACAGCAAGATGTTGACCTCCTCAGCAGCGGCGCTAAGTTCAGCCCAGTGTATTCCCAGTAATATCATGACCTGAAAAATATATATATATATATAATAATTAAATTTTTTTTATTTGTTTAACCTTGAAAAAATTTAAGAACACCTTTCAATCAAAATTAAATTATTTAAGCTAAACAATAATTAATAATTAATAATATTATAATTAATGAAACAATAATATAACAAATTATAATTTATAAAAAACAAACAAATTAATGAAACAATTAAATAAACAATAATTAATAATTTTATTAATATTTTAAATAAATTTATAGTTTATTATTTATTTTTTGACAAAAATTATGAATAAATATTTGATAAAAAAATTATGTAAAAATTAATTGTAATTTTTTTTTGTAATTATAAATAAATATTTAATAAATATTTATTATTATTGTTATTAATATATAAATTTTTGTTTTTATTAGATTGTATAATTTATACTTATTAAAGAATTAACTAATAAAATTTCTAGATCAATCGCAATCTCCTTTGGTCTAAAGGGATTAAAGCCGCCCAGCTTTTCTCAGGCAAAAGAGAGAACACATTCAAATTAATTAACACAAAGCTATAAAATTTGAGCAAATCATTAAAGCATTCAAAAGCAAAAAGGAAAAAAGAAAAAAAAAATTGGCCTTAGAAAGTTTTACTTTTTTTACCGTTTCATTTAAATATACTTTTCTTACTTTATTTTTTATTTTCTTAATCCCTTATTTTTCTTTATCTTCTTCTCTGCCGCCCACAACATCTGCCAGCCACCATCACCACCAACAGGAAAAAATAAAAAATAAAAAAAAACCAGCACAACCACACTCACAACCGGCCGCCGTCACAACCAGCACCGAAAAAAAAAAAAAAAAAACCCTACAAAACCCATCACAACCACACCCACAGACAGCCACAAAACCCATAACAAAAAAACACAACCCAAATAAAACCACAGTCACAACATCGCCACTATAGCCGCCACCGCCACCGCCACCGCACCACCACCACCACCACCACCACATCCACAATTGGCTACAAAACTCACCATAACAACACCCACAACCGGCCACAAAACCCATCACCACACTCACAACTGCCACAAAACTCATCATCACACCCACAACTGGCTCCAAAACCCATCCCAACAACACCAACAAAACCCATCACCACACCACACCCACAACTGGTCACAAAATCCATCACCGCCACACCCACAACCATAGAGAAAAAAAATAGAAGAAAGAGGGAGAAACGGCTGAGAAAGAAATAGAAAGAGGAGAGAATTGGAATAAAAAAAAATTAATAACTTTTTAGCATTTTGAGAGTTTCACTGTGAATGCTCTTTAAGAAATGAGAGAGAGATACCTGACTAATGAGGACATTTCTTATAAACCAGTTCAGCACGGTCCGCACGGGTAGAACCCAGCTGAGCAAACTCATATCTTTCTTCCTTTTCTTTTCTACTGTGTATGAGAGAGAGAGAGAGAGTTATACCAGGCTAACTGGCTTCTCTGTGTTGTTCAGAGACTATAGTCAAAATGGAGGAGGCTTTGAAATCTGTTTCTGTTTTTTTTTTTTTTTTTTTTATAAACAATACTATCAAAGACACACACTTGTAGGGGAAGGGGATGAGACGAAGAGAGCGAATGTACATGTATACGAGTAACGACAAGCAGGGAAGCGTATGAGTGGGGGTCAGACCAGACACAGCCTTGACTTTTTAAGACAAAAGAAACGAGAAGACTCAGCCTTGGCTTTTTTTTTTTTTTTTTTTTTTGCAATCAATTTCCAAATTCCAATTTCTGTTTTTTCTTTTTTCTTTTTGGATTTTTTTTTTTTAATGAAAATCCATGTTAGCATTTTCACCTAAAAGAATGAAATGCACTTTCCTCGAAAAAGAAGAGAATGAAATACACCTGTCTCAGAAAATCATGTATCCAATGGAAGATCTACGTTAGCATTTTCACCTGTGAAAGACACCGTTTGCATGGTGGCTGCGAACCAAATCCTTCACATATTGGGCATTATACCTAGCTATACAGTTTATGTGCAACATTATTTGCTTCTCTACTTCTAAAAATGCAGATATCATAGTGTTCAAAACTGTTTACAAAACTTCCCTGAGTTTTGATTCCATTATTTTAAAATCTTATTTCACATTCCATATACTCTCTCTTGTGTTTTAGACGTGATAGCATCAGTATGTGTACGGTAAATCTATATATATTATATTAAAAGCCAAAAGTTAGAAAAATTCAATTGGATTATCATTTTTGTGTCATGTGTTTTATTTAATTTTTAATTTTTTACCAAGTAAATTATTGAATGTAAAAATTGAAGAATTTAAATTCAATTAAATTCTAAATTAGATTTCAATTTGAATCCAATTTTGCGTCATGTGTCCATTTAATTTTTTTTTTTATTTTCGTGACAAGTAAATTATTTAATGCAAAAATTAAAGAGTTTAAATATAATTAAATTCTAAATCATATATATATATAATGCGAAACCATTATATATTTTAGAAATGCATGGTTTAAAAAATGTGTAAGTTAATACCATATATAATTTGAACCTCTTCTAAAAAAATGTATAATTTGAATTGTATAATTGTAATTGTTTTTAATTGTATCTGTGCATATGCACAGAGTTACACACTAATATATAATAAAGAGTGTGTGCAATGATGACTCCAAGATTTATTTTCTAGGGGGTTCAATAGTGTCGAGATTGGAATTTGTTGTGAGGAATAAAAAAAAAATGATTAATTATTTTTTCCTATTTATACAACTTTCATATTATATAATATAATCTAAAAATGGTATTCTAAATCTCTCAAAAAAAAAATGATATTCTAAATATAATTTAGTGTACAATACAAATATATTGTACAATAGTCTAAAAAAATTATTAAGTAGTTTAAAGATTGGTAAGACAACAATCATTAAATGCATAAATAAATATAAATAATAAATTAATAATACATTTTTGTCAAATTAATAATAATTTATTATATTTATATGTAATATCAATTAAATAAAAAAAAAAGGACAAATTAAAAAATTGGTCCCTATCATTTACACCATATTTCAATTTGGTCTTTAACTTTTCAATTGTATTAATTTAGTCCTTAACATTTTTAGTGTTGTGTCAATTTTGTCCTTATCGTTATCCATTGGAAGAAAAAAAAAAAAACTAATGAGTCAAATAGAACAATAAAAAATTATTTCTCAATTGCGTCAACTGCTAACTGTAGCGGTTAGAATTAAAGAAATGTTTGATGAATGAAGCATCAACCCTTTTCATAAGTTTGGTTATCTGCAATGGCAAATGGCATATCAGATTAGAAGGAAGGCAATTGAAAATTGACATAGCAAACCTTCTGTAAGCAAAGCCTAGAGGTTTCGTAGTTTTGAGAATGAATGATCTGATAATTATCTCCTCTTTCCTTCTGGTACTTTGCTAATGAATAGAGAAATTTTACCTCATCAAAGACGGAGTACTGATTTTAGAACCAGGGATACCCCTAATTAAGAAATCAAATGACATTCTGAAATTGGCTATGTTAATGCTTCACATGACTTGTCTCACCAAAATGAAATCTCTAAACCATTTTATCAAGGTATCTCATATACCGGGAGTAAAATCGTACCAAAATGTTGGGATCACTTCTTTATATAAAATCATTTTCTTTTGATGTTCAGAACTGTTTTAAAAAACTTGGTTTTGATTCCATTCTTCAGACATAAAATCTTATTACACACATGTTACACAATTAGCACACACTTGCTAATGTTCTTCAAAATAATGTTTTTAAAATTCGATTTCAACCAACGTGACAATGTGTGTACAATGAATATGTAATAAGGACTAATAATGCTACTATCACAACAAAATTTATAATTTTTGCCACAACTTGCTAACATGACAAATTGTGAATAATATAATATGTGAGTTATTGTGATATACTGATACAAACATTATTTAACAAAGAGTGTCTCAGTAACTAAAAAGCGCTAAAAAGCTGGGATAGCCCTAAAAAGCGCTGGGATAGGGTCAAAATTCCTATCCCGGCGTTTTTTTTCCCGGCGCTTCAAACCGCTGGTTTTTGATTGTCAGGATAGGGTCACGCGGACCTGTACCAGCGCTTTTTAAAAGCGCTGGGATAGGTCCCGGCGCTTTCAGACCCTGTTCCGGCGTTTTTACTTGTGTTGGGACAGCGTTTCTGAATATGTGAACATAACCTATACCAGCGTTTTTTTTACCTATGCCAGCGCTTTTAAAAGCGCTGGCATAGGGTATGAATGAATAAATTTTATAAGGCCTATGCCGGTGCTTTTGAAAGCGCTGGCATAGGTACCTATGCCAGCGCATGTAAAAGCGCTGGCACAAGTAGAAAAAACGCTGGTATAGGTTATATTCATATTTTCATAAAGGCTGTCCTGACACAAGTAAAAATGCTGGTGCAGGGTCTGAAAGTGCTGGCATAGGCGGTTTTTTTTTTTTTTTTTTTTTTTAATTTTCTTAGCACCTGTAATGTACCTAAAATACATATTTTCCAATACCTATTTTATAGCAACTGTAATGAACTATAATTCATATTTTCCAATAGCAAATACCATACCACATTAAACCAAGAAACTAAATATATTTAATTACACCATATCAATAATTACATTCCAAATGTCTAGAAATTTATACACAAAATAATACATCCCAAGTGTCTAGAATATTGTGAACAAAATAATACATTCTAAACAACTATGTACAATATCCTACACAAAAGAATACATTCTAACTATATAGAATGTCATGCACAAAAGACTACATTCTAATTGTCTAGAATGTTATAATAAAGTTTCCAACTATGATGTCTACATATATATCAAAGTTTGAAACTTTATTACAAATATCAAAATATCATAGTAACTACTCCAAAATAGGTGCCCAAAGTATCGCCTACTGCGTATCATCAAATGATAAGTGCTGAGCACCGGGAGATTGGATATCCACTGCAGAATCACCATCACCATCCTACAAATTAAGAAACACACAATGGATTAATGTACTAAACAACAAAGTTAGTAGCTGAATGGCACAATATCACTAGTATTACTACCAAGTGCCATATTAGCAATTAAAACACACTCAAAATGACTGATTTCAATTAAGCATATCAATTGGGTATTAGTCTTGATCAATTTCTCAAAAAGTGATTAGTAAGCAATGTATGCAAAAGATTCAATAAGTGATTACTTACAAATAACCTCGAAACAACCATCAATACAAAGAAAAGGAAAATGTTTTCCAAGTTCCCAGTCACAAAACCACAATACAGTTAATAACTAAAATAAGTTAAAATGAGGATTTAATAAACATAAAAAAATATTTACGGGGTGCCTTTAAATTCAAGATAACTCAACCCATAAATTTAACTTATTGTATTAATAAGCCTGAGTCTAAACTCTAAACAAGCTTAATTTCATTTTTGGAATGAATGAGTTTACCTCACTTTGTTGCTTGCAATAATTCAAGGAAAAATAATTTTATTTTTCCTCTATTTAAGGTGGTTGTAATAATCAAGTGCTATAAGACCGCCTGAATGATCAATTGATTACTTGGCTGTTAAACCTTTTTTATTTTTCTTATTTTTTATACTTATAAACATGGGGTAATTACAAGAAAGTTTTGTTTTGGGATGATTTAAAGTGTTAGTTAAAAGACTTAAACTTAGGACATTAGATCATATGAACCTGAAAATTACTAGATGAACTCAATGGATAACTTGGCTGTTCCTATCTGCTACACATAGATATTTTCTCTTTACAAGTTCTTATCAAATTCTAGGCCACTACTTGGGCATATTGTCCTCTCTCTAATCACTCATTTACTTACAACCTTGGTATATTCCTACACCTCATTACAGCTCTTGATTCTCATCTTCAATCACACTACTAATCAGTCCACAAAGTCATAACACATCAAGCAAAATAAACCTGACCTGACATGACACCCTCTCGCTAATAAATAAATAAACACTAATACAATCTAAATTAGGACATTTTTAAAAGTAATTATAAATGATAAACAAAACGAATCTTTATTACTATTATTTTTTTGGTAAAATAACTAAAAAGAATCTTTATTTGAATAGAGTAGGTGACCAACAATATTTAGCAAACCGAAAAGTTCTCCAAAGACATGGCCAACTAATTAACCCATTTCATAGCAAAATTCATCAGATCAAAACTCACCAATTACCTACACACATAGACACATAAAAAAGCATCATATACCATCCAATAACCCATTAACTTCATAAATTACCCATAAACCATTTCCAAACAAAATTTCATCTGATTATCTTGCATCAGAGAAACTTCATGACAACTCACCAATCACCATACAAACATGAACAAAAATGCACATACTTTGTATTCAAACTTCTTACTATAGACATACTGGGAAACGATGGGCATAGTGAAGTCAACACCTTCCGCATTAACCTCATTTCAGCTTCATAACGATTGCATTTCTCCTTCATTTCTTTTACTTGAGTGGACAACTCGATAACCCTTTGGTCAGTTGTAGTAGATGTTGGAGGTGGCGTATTATCATCCACTGACCTCGCACGATTGCCAGAGGGGGTTGGACCAAAGCCTACCCCTCTGACACGGCCACGTCTCTCTGCACCGATGACCTGTCCAAATGCATCATCAGGCTGCCAAAGTATGCCAGCCTCAATGTCATTTCCCTGCAATTGTGACCCCTTTGCCATAAGCTCTTTCATCTTTGCCTAGTAATCACAAATGAACAAAACAACATATTAGCAACGAGTAATATACTTTTACTTGCACTTGCTACTTCTACTTGCACTTAAGTAATCATTGAGAAAGAACTAAAAGTAATAAAGCAACTTATGACTGGGAGCGCTTTGTCCAACACAACCAAGCAAATTCAAACAAGTGGCAATATTTATAAAGGGGGATTAACAGACAGGAAATAATGTCATTATCAACCTCAAAGCCCCTTTTACCATAATATCTAGAAATAATGAAGTATCAAGGCATCATATTATAAGTTGCAACAAAGTTAAACATGTGACTCTAGGCTTATTAAGCTTAGTAAGGCACTTCCCAAATCCAACAACACTAACTTATTGCCTCTAGTCTTCAAGATTGCATACTGTAATCATTAAATTTTAAGTCAAAATTGCAAGACAAACTACATTTCCAATCCTAAAGAAATAATATAGCCACACCATAAAACTATTCAAACATTGGGGACTAAGTCAAGAAATATTCACCATGAAAATGAAAACATGCAATCTTAATCATAAAAGAGTAAAGTTAGGTAAAGTATTCAAACTTGTGACCCTCTTTGCAATCTTAATCACAAAAGAGTAAAGGATCTTTTAATAAATAAAAATAATAATTTTATAAACAAGAGTTTCCTAAAATTGTACGACCCTAATCTAATCTAATCTAATAATGCCAACAACCTAATCAATGACAAGGTTGGACAATGAGACACCAGTCTCCCCTTTAATTGAAGTCCCTACAATGTGACGTTAACCAAAGAACTTCTTTCCAACTCAAAATACAATACATACAAATTACTAATATAATTTGTTACAAACTTACAATGTTCGCTCCCGCAGTGGCATTCATAGCAGCACCATCACGGTGAGAATACGCCACTTCATACATCTCACCTCTCTCTACTTGCCTGCCTTTCTCTTTTGCCTACAACATGGTCAGTACATTCGGCATATTAAAGTGAGGGTGTCGATTCAATGGCTTCGAATCACATTTTTTCCTACTTTAGAACGCAAAATAATATAAGCATTGTTATTTTAACCATGTTATTAATATATATAATATTGTTCTTACAATGATATCCGCCGTACGGGCCAAGCTTCTGGATCCGAGCGTGTGCACCTCAGTTTGCTTCGTACGCCGCTTTTTGTTATCTTTCGACAACTCTTACAAACATTTCAAGAAAGTCACTACCAATTACAATAACAAACTAGTATATAATACTCTTAAGCATGGAACCTATAAAAGCAAAACATCTATACTACTGTAACTATTACTACCTTAAAATCGTCGAAGAACCAATACTCCACCAAGCCACGAAATTGAGTATCATCAACCTCCGGCAGTGATAGCTGAAGTAAATCTTCCTTAGTTGTGTTTGTGTTCCAGTGCTTCTCCTTCAACTCTGATTTGTGGCCCCTCCACAACTTCCCAATCCGTGAGAGTACCCATTTCCTTTGCTCAGCAAGTGGGATGCGGGCTGCAGGAATTACCCATCGTGCCTACCATGTGTAATGTTGAATTAACTTTAAAATGTCACATTTTTAACATAATAGCAAACTGACATAAAGCTTCAAACAAGTAATAAAGAGTGAAGAATTTGAAAGAGAGAGAATTTGATACCAAAATGGTGTAGTTTTGAAAGAGAGATAGAACCTATTCTTGTAGTTTGCAAAAGAAAATATTATAAGACATTTCAAATACTCAGTAAGCCCAAATGAAGCACATATCTACAAACACATATATACAAATGGACTTGGTACTCTAGTTCTATCAAAGATCCAATACACCATTATCAATCCATAAGTCACACAATTTTTCCACAAGCAATGACAATCGTAACTTGAAGATACATTAACAAAGATCATTCTCCTACATTAAACGACCTACAAACTCAACAAAAACAGATTATCAACAGTCCTTACTAGCCAAATGAACAAATAGGGGTTTCCAAATTAAAGATAATTAACTTCAAACTTTAAATAAAGTCCTACCATTGAAAGAGAGATAGAACCTATTCTTGTAGTTTGCATAACCTCATTTAATTTTATTTAGAAAGCTTGAATTTTATTTTGAACCAAAAGATAAAAGAAAAAAAGAAGAAGAAGAAAATCATGACTATTGAAGCAATTGATGTACGTATAAAGGAAATTCATGACCATTTCTTTTACCATTGCTTTTTGCCTAATACCTGAATCGCTTCCCAACATCGATTCTTGTATTGTAGTGGCATCTGGTGCCATGAGCGATAATTGATTGGGCACATATCAGGCTTTCTTGCCACTGTTCCTAGCCACTTTGCCCAAGGTCCAGCATTCTCCCCGATTGGCTGGCCCGCTTTATTTATTTCCAAGAATAGTTTTTTGCCCGGTGGCATATTCCATATATCATTGAATCAGTTAGGCCCACGTTTATTGGGCACAACAACCGCCCCAGCTGCGGGTACGGGTATGTCCTCAGTATCTATTAAAACACCAAGTTGCATCAAATTACAATGAAACACAAAAGAATGAAATGTCAACAAACTAGCCATTTACACTAGTGTAAAACTAAACTCTTAGAGTTACTTTGAATTATTTTTTATATTAGCTTGTTAATGAGGGCATTTTTCTTATTAACATGGTAATATAAAAAAATAACTCAAAGTAAAACATATTCTAATATTCTTTTACCTGTAAAATTTTTTATCAAAGCCATATTTTAACAAACCCTTTTTTGGATTTTTGTTCTTTTCTTGACCAACATGCTCACCATAGATGACTCTGATTAGAGATTGACATATATAAAAGTCCAAAATGCATGGCAAGAGCGCAAGAGAGGTTATTAAAGAACCTGTATTTCATCTTAGAACTCACATATGACATAAATGTGGCACTCATGCAAGTAAATAATACATTCCATTCTACTTGGGCTTTAAATGCCAAAAATGCATAGCTAGAGTAAACAAGGGAGTGTAGACCACCTGTTTCAATTTCACCCTATATAGCCACAAAGTTGATAGTTTTTGCCAAATGGTTTCTTGCCAATCAAATGAGGTCTATGATTTTCAATTGAAATGAATTAGAAAAAGACTAATAAAATATGGCCAGAAGATATGAAATTTGAACATATATTACTGTGGAATTTTCAAATCTAGACAAATCAATTAAGTATATTATGTAAATTACAATGGACAACACATAATCTACTGCCTTATACGGAATTGCACTTTTGAAATGAATTTCAGTGCACAAGAGTTAGTAATAGACATGAGATCGATTATTGGAAATGCTATTGTTTATTATGGAGGGAGAAACTTCAAATATATGAAGCCTTCATTGCTATGGCCTAACAAAATGTCTCTGCATAGAGCACTGTCCTAGAAACATATTTATTAACACATTAATAGTGAACCTATGAACTTCTGATTACCTTACAAATTACTTGAATTGAATTTATTTATTAAAAACAAAACAAATTTATATCGGATATAGAAATAATTATTAAAAAAAATATGAAAAAAAAATATAGGAATGGAATTTCATAATTGTGCTATTGAGTACAAATTTAGAAATACACCAACTTGGTGGTTGTGTCTCATCATCACTCCCCTGGGACTGTCGTCTATCATCATCAGCTGGAGGAGCTTGTTGGCGTGATGGTACTTCATCAGACCCCACATGTGAGGAGCTCTCACCAGGCTCAATGAACTGAAGTCGCCGCTTCCTTCCCATTCTTCTGTGCAGTACCTAAACAATACAAGCTTGTTAGTTATAAAAAACATAATGTTACATATACATATGTCTATATATAAACATATATATATATATATATATATATGTGTATATATATATATATATATGTATATAATCTCTAACAAACGCTTTAAACATGCAGCACTTGACAAGCACACTACCAAGCCACACATATGAAAGCAATTGAGTTTCCATTTACTTAAGTCCAAAAACAGTATAGGTGACAATGAAAATGCATATTCTAATCTAAAGTGTTATAATAGGAACGTATTAGTTCAAAAGATGGTCTTACTACATTACACTACTAATCATCGTTGTACTCATTGTCGCTATACTCCTCATCGTTGACTTCGTCATCAATAAAGTCATTATCATCTATGAAGTCCCCATCTTGCTTCTCGTTCTCCTCAATGACCATTGCATCAATTGTGGTTCCTTGGACATCAGGTCGAGCCAAACCAATGTTGTTCGAAGCTGCATTGTCACCAATGATATTGTAGGGAACATTTTCGCAATAAGTATCACCATCATCATCCTCACACAAAGGACCACTGCCCGCATCAAACACATCCCTTGCTTTAGTTTTAACAACTACAAACCAATCCTTATCCCTCTTGTCCTCTACATAAAACACTTGTGAAGCTTCAAATGCCAATACATATGGCTCATCCATCAATTCATCCCCTACATGTATCAAGCGGGTAAAATTCACAAGTGGGAACCCTAACTCATCAATCTTGTACCCCCGACTACTAAGAATGTCGACCCATTTACATTTGAATAACACATGTCTTATTTTATCTGAATAATTCAACTCAATAATATCTGTTACAATACCATAGTAAGCAACGCCATCATCAGTCACGACACTTACTCCACTGTTTTGAGTTTTCTTATTCTTCTCCGAATCTTTAGTTTGAAATTTTAAACCATTGGTGACATAGTGCTTCATCTGCTTGGCTCTAGAATAGGGATATGCACCAATTGTTCTAAGAGTAACGCTAAGTTTCTGCCTATCAGCATCACTCATGGACATAACCTAACACGTTTATACATACATATTATAAGTTAGTTTACTTCCCATATACAACCATGAAAAAAGTCACTAGCATTTATACTTACAAGATCTCTAAACCAGCCACAAAATTTCTCCATGTGGTGCTTATCAATGACACCAGCGGTTATACGACGACCAGCCTTTCTTAGTTCATCATCGATCACATGTTTGTGCATACTGTGCATGCATTTGTGTTAGTCATAATAAAACAGTATTTCTAGTAATGGACTACGACCGTAAACTAATTGAATCAACTATAACTTACTCGCGAAAATGGCCAACGTCGGCACAGTTGAAAAGAATGTAACGATGGGCTTGAATTAATTCTGTTTCGCTTGGTGTGAAGTAAGACACCGCACCAATAGAATTTTCCACCGCTCTGATAGGTCGCGTGAAAATCGTTTCAATGCCATGCATGTACCTTGAACAGAATGTTAAGCACTCTTCAACTATGTACCCCTGAGCTATAGATCCTTCTGGAGCGGCTTTATTTCGCACGTAAGACTTAAGTCGGGATAGGTACCTAGGCACAATACCGAACTCCCCAATTGAACAATGTACCATGCATTAAAATATCAAATCAATCATAAGCCAAATATTAGGATTACCTCTCAATAGGATACATCCAACGATAGTGAACTGGTCCACCAAGCTTCGCTTCCCTTGCCAAATGCATGACTACATGTACCATAACTGTGAAAAATGATGGAGGAAATATCTTCTCCAATTCACACAACGTGACTGCGATATCTTTCTCGAGGTTTTCAAGATTCGACACAGTCAGTGTTTTGGAACAAATTTCACGGAAATAACATGATAACTTCATCAAAGGCCTTGTTACTTGTGATGGCAATGATCCGCGCAAAGCTATTGGAAGAAGTTGCTGCATCAAGATGTGGTCATCATGGCTCTTTAAACCAGAAATCTTGCGTTCTTTGAGATGGACATGACGTGAGATATTTGAAGCATACCCATCGGGCACTCTTACATCCTTCAAAACTTGTAGGAACCCATCTTTCTCACTTGTAGTCATATTATAACAAGCTGCTGGCATCTCAACCGTATCAACCCCTTTGTGGACTAGATGAAGTTCACTCCGTATACCCATGGCCTTTAAGTCAAGGCGTGCCTGGTAGTTGTCCTTTGTCTTGCCATTCAAGTCTAGCAACGTCGCCATTATATTATCAGTTACATTCTTCTCCGTATGCATCACATCAATATTGTGACGCAACTTTTGATCAGCCCAATAGGGCAAGGTGAACAAAATGCTTCTCTTTTTCCATACACACGCATCCTCCTCCCCCCTCTTTCTTTTGTTATAAAGAGCCTGATGCTTCTTCCCAAGACAACGTCCAACTAACTTCTCTGTTTGCTGCATGATCTTTGAGCCTGATGGTGTCACTGGAGCCACTCTAAACTCCTTAGTCCCATCAAAATTTATATCATCTTCACGGAACTCGTGATCGTTATCCAACCATCGCCTATGTCCCATGTAACAAACTTTATGGCCATGTTTAAGGTAACGGGACTCGGTATCATCCATGCAACATGGACATGCAAGCAAACCCTTCGTACTCCAACCGGAAATGTCAGCGTATGCAGGAAAATCATTTATGGTCCACATCAGTGCTGCACGCAATTGGAATCTGGTATTAGAAGATGCGTCAAATGATTCGACTCCAACATCCCACAGCTCTCTTAATTCTTCTACCAAGGGCTGTAGGTACACATCTATAGCAATGCCAGGTGAGGTTGGACCAGAAATTACAAGTGACAAGATCAAGGAAGACCTTTTCATGCACATCCAAGGAGGGAGGTTATATGGAACCAACACAACCGGCCATGTACTATGCGCGGTACTTATGTTTCCATATGGGTTGAACCCATCCGCTGCTAACCCAAGTCTGACATTGCGGGGGTCAGATGCGAACTCTACATGCTTATCATCAAATTCTTTCCAAACTTCAGAATCAGCAGGATGCCTCATTACCCCATCATTTGTTCGACCAGTAGCATGCCATTTCATATTATTGGCCAGTTCGGATGATAGAAAGAGTCGTTGCAATCTTGGCTTTAAAGGGAACCAATGTAGGAACTTTGCAGCTTTCTTCTTGCTTTTGCTTGATGAAGCCTGTGTCTTATTAGCTACAGGTGACTCAGGTGGTTTCCATCTTGATTCCTCACAATGTGGGCAAGCATCAAGGTTACTCTTTTCCTTCCAATAAAGCATGTAGTCATTAGGACAAGCATGAATCTTCTCATAACCCAAACCCAAATCCGTAATTATCTTCTTAGCCTCGTAACAATCTTTTGGCAACTTAGCATCCGAAGGAAACATATCTTGCAAGAATTGAAGCAACAAAGTGAATGATTTGTTAGTCCAACCACAAAGAGTCTTTAAGTGGTACAAAACCACAATGGCTGAGAATATGCTAAATTTTGTACACCCTTCGTATAAAGGTTTCTCCACATCTTGTATTCGGTCGTAAAACTTTTTTGCATCATCATTGGGACCTTCAACCGGTTGTTGCACAGAAGGACCATCTGGACCTTGTTGCACACTAGGACCTTCGTCCATTGAATTCGGTGCCATATCATGCATGGAGTGTAAGTCATGCAGCATCCCATGGAAATCGCCATATTGATCCAAAGTCTCATGCACACGACTACTTCCACCTTCAGTAGTGGTCGGTGTAGACTCAAATTCCCCATTAAACACCCAAGTTCTATAGTTCTTCACCATCCCAAATGAGTACAGGTGATCACGCACGATGTCTACATCAAACATATATCTATGCCTATAGTTCCTACAAGGACATGAGATCTTCCCTTGACATGATGTGCGAGCAGCAAACTCCACAAATGAGTCAAGCCCATGGATGTATTCTTCAGAACCCTTTTTAGCGTCCATCCAACTCTTATCCATTGATATGTGCCGAATTATGAGGCGCACCTACACTACAATTTCAACATTGCACATCGAGTTTCAAAAATGTAAGTCACAAAACAAACAACACTCCTAACAGAAAATACTCCACCTTTTCTCTCCATGCAAGCCACCTGCTTGCTCCAAAATAACAACCCACCACAACAGTAATGTAGACATATTATATGTGTGTCTATATAGTATATATAGTAATCTATGTAAGATGATTCCTAGTCTTCATGAACAAGCTTATTTATAGAGTAATGACGTTTTGATTAGTAATAGCTTTACTTAAGTAATCACAAGTAGTAAATGATAATAAACCAAAACACGAAACTGCAAAGGAAGTAAATAATAATAAACCAATACACAAAACTCAAACAATATGATCCATAAAAACAAAGAACTACAATAATTCTTTACATCATAATGGTAAAGGTTGAGCACAAGAAAATAAATTCATAGCTATAAATAATTATAGATATAAACCCATTCAAAACTTTGTTTTTAAATAATTCAGAGCTATTTCGGCCAATTTCTGGGTTTTGGGGGGTATTTTGGTCATTTTTAGGTTTCAGGGGTATTTTGGTTATTTTGTAGGTTTCGTGATTATTTTGGTCATTTTTCGATTTCGGAGGTATTTTGGTCATTTTTCAGGTTTTGGAGATATTTTGGTCATTTTTAGTTTTTTGGGCTATAAACCCATTCAAAACTTTGTTTTTAAATAATTCAGAGCTATTTTGGCCATTTTCTGGGTTTTGGAGGGTATTTTGGTCATTTTTAGGTTTCATGGGTATTTTGGTCATTTTGTAAGTTTCGTGATTATTTTGGTCATTTTTCAGGTTTTGGAGATATTTTGGTCATTTTTAGTTGTTTGGGATATAAACCCATTCAAAACTTTGTTTTTAAATAATTTAGAGCTATTTTGGCCATTTTCTGGGTTTTGGGGAGTATTTTGGTCATTTTTTAGGTTTCAGGGGTATTTTGGTCATTTTGTAAGTTTCGTGATTATTTTGGTCATTTTTCAGGTTTTGGAGATATTTTGGTCATTTTTAGTTTTTTGGGATATAAACCCATTCAAAACTTTGTTTTTAAATAATTCAGAGCTATTTTGGCCATTTTCTGGGTTTTGGGGGGTATTTTGGTCATTTTTAGGTTTCAGGGGTATTTTGGTCATTTTGTAAGTTTCGTGATTATTTTGGTCATTTTTCAGGTTTTGGAGATATTTTGGTCATTTTTAGTTTTTTGGGATATAAACCCATTCAAAACTTTGTTTTTGAATAATTCAGACCTATTTTGGCCATTTTCTGGGTTTTGGGGGGTATTTTGGTCAATTTTTAAGTTTCAGGGGTATTTTGGTCATTTTGTAGGTTTCGTGATTATTTTGGTCATTTTTCGATTTCGGGGGTATTTTGGTCATTTTTCAGGTTTTGGAGATATTTTGGTCATTTTTTTGAGTTTCGAGGGTATTTTGGACATTTTGTAGGTTTCGTGGTTATTTTGGTAATTTTGAGATTTTGAGGTATTTTGGTCATTTTTGAAGATTTTAGAGTACTTTGGTCATTTACACTTTGGGGCATTTTGGTAATTTTGATAATTGGGTAATTGGGTGGGTTGGGGTTTATCTCTAATAATTGGGTTGAATTGGGTTTGGGTTAGAAACAATTAGTTAAATGGATTTTAATGGGTAAATGAGTTTTATATACCCAACCCAATTAAAATAGTAAATTTTATTTTAATATTGTTCGTCCTCGAGTCTCATCTTACATTTTTTTTAGCTATTACATTATATTTAACTAATTTTTAGTGAGGAATTATATTTTATAAATTTGAAGTATTAAATTAAAATATATTAAATTAGTTTGAAGTATTACATTAAATTAAATTTTGTTAAATTGAATTATTAAAAAATATTTTTATTGATTAATATAATTTATTTCATTAATTTGTACTGTTAAATTATATTTTATTAATTTGAAGTATTATATTTTTTTTTAGAGGTAAAAGGTGGAAATTTTATTGATGATAAATATACATGACATGTGACAACTTTGACTATTCAATACATCAAGGCCACCCTGGCCATTACAATAGCACAGGGGCAACAACAACTGGTCTGCAAACTAGACAATTATGTAGAAACAAAACACGAGCTCATGGCTAGCAGAAGCTGGTTCTCATTCTTGCAAATGGTGTGGTGTATAACTCAAAGTAAGTTGAATAGTTGGTATATTATATATACCCTCTTCCAATCTAATCATAGTATCTTAATATTTCTATCAAATTGGTATTCAACTTCCTTTTTGTAATCTTGACATTTTTCAAGAAAAAGAGAAAAAAAGAAAAAAGAAAAAGGACAAACTTCATTTGTTTAACATTAAATATATTTGTCCATATCACCTCAAGTTCTTGTTTGCGTACTTCCTCCTTTCTGGCTTCTGATCTAGCACTTCTTTGCACCTCAAAGATCACAGCAACTCCTGCAACCTATATAGGCAGAAATTAGATCATGAAGCAACAACAAAGCCTTAGTCCCAAAATAATCTATATCTTTTTTGATAAGCAAAAAAATAATTTCTGATAACTGAATAATATATCTCTAGATATATAATTGGCTTTTTGTGAGATGAGCATTCAATTTTTATATGTTAAATATATGTATGTATGCATTAGATAATTGACATTCATGTCCCCTATACGTACAAATTACAAAGGCCCTCTATATATTAAATACAATGC
Source organism: Quercus variabilis (assembly GCA_030445155.1). Taxonomy (NCBI): domain Eukaryota; kingdom Viridiplantae; phylum Streptophyta; class Magnoliopsida; order Fagales; family Fagaceae; genus Quercus; species Quercus variabilis. The sequence goes on from CP129447.1 coordinate 8,885,311, forward strand.
ATGCAAAAGTGGTGTTTTTTCCCCCATGGTCAGAGAGATACCACCTTGGATGGGTAATAAACAAATGCTTTACAATTAAGAATCATGAAATTGTAGGCAATAACCAATCAGAGTGCATCATTTCAATTTTACAAGTAAGTATAAAAACTATTTTACCCAAAAGAAAGATGAATTTTTCAGTTCATCTATTTCCGAAAGGTGGAAATGTATTTGATTCGCTAATTTGGATGAAAAATTCCAAAAAAACAAACAAAAAACAAAAAACAAAAACAAAAACAAAAAGTGACCGCCAACCAAGAATCAAGATATTTGCAAAAATAGAATTATTCAACTTTTAGGTATGATTCAAAACTATATTTGTGTTGTAACACAACGTCCAAGAGCGACACAAAAAGGTATGACAGTTTCTAGTGTAATCCTAAGGGGCCACAATTATAATTGTTCATAGGATAAAATATATTAAATATTTCACCATGTTCCTCAATCAGAGAAATACCAAAGTAACTAAAGAGAAACCACCAAGATATCATCAGACTAAAGGGTCATTGTGGTGTAATGGTAAAACTCAATGGTTAGCACATTTTAGCTGATTTATCAACTTAACAAACAAAGATCCAACTCAAGTTTCAAGCATATTTGACAGTAATATTGGTGTAATTTAATGGTAGAGAAACAAATTGGAGACACCAAGTTTAACGGCAATATTTTAGAATTTGATATAAAATGAAATAAATTTTTATTTATTTTTGGTCAATCTTAGTTATGTTCCAGAGGGTCTGCCTTAAGGAAGTGAGAAAAAATAAAAAGAAAAAGGAAAGGCTAAGTGGAAAAAAATTAAGAAAGAGAAGGGTGTAATCCAGATAAGTGGAAGTACTTAAATTCTTTTCGTTACCTCTAATGTATATCATGCAAGTTTAATTGTTCTTGATTACCTCAAAGTTCAAAATATTTATATGTACAAACAAATGTGTTCCAATGGTATTTGAGAAAATGAATAAGGTAAACTACTTTTAGGGTCATTCACACTAAAGACATAAAGCAAAGCTGACTTTTGCACTAATAAGTAAGAGAATAGCTTATTAGAAAGAAGGTTCACTTTAAGTGGTACGGAAATTATTTAATTCCTAGACGGTTAATTACAAGAGTCTAGGTGAAGAGAACCCAATAAACATTATGACAATAAAAATAAAAATATCAAAGTTAATGGTTGTACTAGAAATACCCAAGAACAAAGGGGACCAAGTTAGAAAAAAGTAACCCCCAAAAAAGAGAAAAAGAAGACTTCAAACAAATACCTTTTTAAAAGAGATGCATGTACTGCAACCAATAGATTCAACCCCACGAGATACCAAAATAGGCAGTGGTCCTATAAACAATTCTAATTATGCCCACAAGGCCATATTTTTTACCAAGAACTTTTTTTCTGCTACATTATGAACCACAAATTGAGTATCTATTTCTAGCTAATCAAATCATGATATAAGGTTCTAATTGGTGAAGACCACCAATCTAGAGTGGTCCTTTGAAGCACTAGATTGTACCAAGTCAAGACAACAAAGTCTTTATATACATGCTCATTTTGCCTACCACTCTCCTCTTCCCCATGCAATCATTTCTTTATATAATGCTTTCTAAGTGATTATTTATTTTTTTTTTTTTACGTGAAATAGATAAGCTTTTCTTTAACATGTAACATTAATCCAATTATGAACCTGTTTGGCCTTCATGAGCCCTTAAATTTTTATTTTTGCACTTGCACTTGCCTTGCATGTTCATTTTTTCTAGTGTAATCCTACACTTACCAATGTTTACTCCTACATATTTCCAATTCTTTAAAATCCTTTCCACTCATTTTCTAATGTCCATGTATGTATGTTCAGCATTCTGCAATCCAAAGAGGTTAAACAAAACTGTCTGAACTCTAAACTCTGAAGTTGTAAAGGGCATTTAGTGTGGGTTTCTTACAGTATTTTAAGATATACAATTTAAGAGATGCAAAACTAGGGGGGAAAAGAAAGGGGGGCAAAAAAAAAGGTTAACTGCATAAAACATTATGTTACAATTTAAATAAATAAATAAAAACACACACACACAAACACAGATATACAAAACTCCTCTAACTTCAAATAAGGCTTCTTGGGTGGCTTTAGCATCAAGGTCAGTCATAACTAAATCAAAACTGAATCATGCTGAATTGATGTCAGTGACTATATTCATATTTCATAGTTAGAAAAGACCAAAATTTTGTCCAACTCCAACATCATGAAGTGCTTCCTAATATAAAAAATAGAACAAATTGCAATTTTTTTTCCCCGAGTAAACACAGAATAGATTGCAAATACTCCAAATAAAAATACAAACAAAAGAAGGAACTCATCATATTACAAACTAAAAATCCAGCCATCATGAGTATCTTGACACTTGACTGCCTTGGAATAGAGAGACATAAATGAAGAACCATAGCTTAATGTCTTGGTGTAGTCATAAGTTAAAAGTCCTCACAGTGGTTTAGATATAAGTTTCTGTTGTCTTCAAAGGCCACAATTTTCGTATTTTTCGATGGGTTAGCTTTAAATTTCCACAACATTCTAATCAACCAAACAGAAAAGCCAAAAACCCAAGACAAATATTTTATGAAAAAACTAAAAAAAAAAAAGAAAAAAAAAGTGCTAAATAAATAAAGTGTAGAAGGTATGCCGTCGGGGGTGTGTCAAGCAGCTGAGGGAGGGAAGGAGACTGAGGATGGCCGCGGTGGTTGTTTTGTTGGAGGTGGTGGTGTCGACGGCAGAAGGCAAGGCTGACGGAGTGTGAGGGAGAGTGAGGGAGGGAGTGAGGGAGAATGAGGTTGTCCCACTCTAGATTGGAGGACTGTTGGACCAGTGGCGGAGAGGACAATGGTGGCTCGGCAGTCCGATTGGCGAGGGTAGAGTGATGAGAGTGAAGGTGAATGACGTAGAGAGTGTTTGGGAGTCCGATGGTTTGATTTGAGTGAGAAAGAGACCCTAATTTTTTGCTAAGTGTTTTGGTGGGAACCAAAGAGTTTTAGAGGGAATTCAGTAGATTTTTATTGTGACAACATTTTGACATATTATAGCGGACTTAAAGCTGCTGCAATAAAGAAAGAGCAGGTGAAGGTTTATTATCACAAGAATATAACTTGTCTCGGGCGAATGGCACGACGGTCTACATTGTCCGACCACGCCAGGAAAGCCAGGTGTGCCCTCTCGGACTTAGGGTTTCTAACCATAGCTTTAGGATTTTCTCCTTCTGCAATTACTCCTTAGTCTGTATTTGTATCTGCTTTCTGATTTGTTTGCTTTGTTTGTTTTACAGATAAGGTACATACTGCCCCTCGGCTGAGCCTTATCAACGTGCAAGCCCTCAACTACCTACTGCGCTCGGAAATATACGTTAGCGAAGATAGGCAGTTGAGGTCTATTCCCCTCATACTCGGCTACACTCCAAAGCCAGCTGACATCCAACCAGCAGGGAACGCCATTATTCAGGGCGATTATAGATTGCGGCGTATAGACGTTGCTCGGAAGAGTTTTCTTGCACCCTACGATCTCCCACCAGTTCCACACCCTAATCCCCAGGGTGTTCCGCTGCTCATCCGACCAGTCCAACAAGTTCCTCTTGTTCAGCCGGCTGTCAGAGAGAGGGTCGGATCCTCGTCCACTTCCTTGGACGAGCAAATTGACAAGTTTAGGTTCGAAGGTGAGAGCGAAGGAGGGGTCCACGTTATTCCTTCGGATTCCGAAGAAGAGGCGGATAGGCAGTCTTTCATCCGACCCCCCTTATTGCTGACAACAATACCAGAAGATTCCTCGGAGGAAGAGATGTCTGACCTAAGACTTCTCCTTAAGAAGAGGACCAATAAGGTGGAAGTTAAAGAAACAGGGACTTCTCGTCCAGCTGCCAATGTGCCTCCACCTCTTCCTGTCTCGCAGGTTCCTGATCCGGCTTTCAAATCTATTCCGGATTTGAAAAAGAAGAGGCCGATGGAACCTGAAGACAAGGAAAAAGGGCTGCCACCTAAGACTAACCAGCAAAAAGTAATCAAAGAGCCCCGTCAAAAAAGGGGTTCCTCGGTGGAGAGCCGAGAGGAACCAAATCAGGCTGAGGTTCGCCGAGGGCAACGCATATGGTCCCCTCGGCTAGAGCTCGACGGTGTGCCATTCCCCTAGGAGACCTCGGTCAGGAATTATGACGGGGGTCGGGCGGCATTGATAGCTGAGGCATTGGAGTAGCCCCTTCTTCTGCCCAAAGACATGGATTCATATAGGCGTTTCAGCCAGTATGAACTCTTTATGTCTCTGAAAAGGGACTTGGCCATGGTAAGTATATCCACTCTACTTCTCAATTATAGCGTTGGCTTTTATGTTTGTATACTAACACTATAACTTGGTTCAGATCACTCAGCAAGTGTTTGTGGCCGAAGAGTGGAGCCGCAAGGCCAATGTGCAAGCCCAGGCCGAGGCCCAAGCTAGGTCTGAAGCAGAGAGAGTCTTGGACAACTTAAAAGAAGAGACCTCGAAGCTCTCGGATCAGCTAAAACTAGTAGCCCAGGAGAGGGACAGCCTGGATGCTGGCTTAGTCCCAGGCCGAGTCTCAGCGCAGGCTGCTGAGCGAAGCTCAGAAAAAGTTGGCCACAGAAAGAGAAACTATCAAAGAGCTTCGCTCCGAGCTGCTGAAGGCCAAGGCAGCTGCCGAGGATGCTCAGAGGGACGCCCAGCTGGCTAAGGAGGCCACTGAAGCTGAAAAAAGGGCGTCCTATAAACTGGGGGTGGATGTGACAGAGAAAGATCTCACCGAGCAATTTGCCTCGGTTGCTCGGGATTACTGCGACCTGACATGGAGCAAAGCATTAGATGCTGCTGGAGTTCCTCCCGACTCAGATCTTCGTCAGCCAGAGAATATCTTCTACGGCGAGGATATTCGGCAGTATCCGGATGATGATGCTCCTTCTGCACATCCCCCTGAGGCTTCTGAGCAACCTCTGGTTGAGCCGAACCCCTTGGTTACTCTTGAGCCTAACCAGGGTCTTCCACTGCCATGTGGCCAAGTCCCATCTGCTGAGCCCCCGCATGAGAAGGGTGAAATTCTAGAAGGGAAGCAACCACCCTCGGGTCCTTCTCAAGGAGTCCCAACATAGACTTAGGATTTTTTTTTTTTTTTTTTTTTTTTTATGTTGAGAAACTTGTAAACTGATTTTTATCAATGAAGTAATTTTTGTTCATACGCTGGTGCTTGCAGTTTAATATAATCCTTTTGTGTTACAAGTGATTTTACTTGGTAATTATAGTTATGGAGAAACAAAATTACTTTGTTTTGCAAATAACCTGTACGATTAATATTGTGTATGAAAAGTAGCATTAATCACTTGACCAAATAACGCTAACCCATTTGAACACCTAGGAAATGGTTAAATAGTGTTAACTAATTCGAAATCATCTGGTCCGAGGACTATAGGCATGATCAGATTTAAGTTTAAACACTTAGAGAATGAGTAAATAGTGTTAACTAATCCGAAATCATCTGGTCCGAGGACTACAGGTATGATCAAATTTAAGTTTAAACACTTAGAGAATGAGTAAATAGTGTTAACTAATCCGAAATCATCTGGTCCGAGGACTACAGGCATGATCAGATTTAAGTTTAAACACTTAGAGAATGAGTAAATAGTGTTAACTAATCCGAAATCATCTGATCCGAGGACTACAGGCATGATCAGATTTAAGTTTAAACACTTAGAGAATGAGTAAATAGTGTTAACTAATCCGAAATCATCTGGTCCGAGGACTACAGGCATGATTAGATTTAAGTTTAAATACTTAGAGAATGAGTAAATAGTGGTATTATAAATAAACAGGAAAACAACTCGATTAATAATAATACCTCTTGAGGTTATTTACATTCCAAGGGCGGGGTATTACATGGCTGTCCAAGTCTTCAAGAAAATATGCTCCAATACCTGCACATGACGTGATGCGATATGGGCCCTCCCAATTTGGTCCTAATTTTCCCCAGGCTGGGTTTCTTATGTTGCCGACAACTTTTCTGAGCACCAAGTCGCCGGGTTCTAAGGGTCTCGATTTGACCTTGGCGTCATAGCCTTGTCTAAGCTTTTGTTGGTAGTGAGCCAGCCGAACCATAGCATTCTCTCTCCGTTCTTCGATAAAATCCAATCCAGCTTCCAGGAGTTTATTATTGTTGTCCGAGCAGAAGAAACTGGTTCTCAGAGTTGGGAAATTGGCTTCTAGAGGAATTACAGCTTCGGACCCATAAGTCATTGAGAAAGGAGTCTCTCCAGTAGACCTGCGAGGGGTAGTTCTGTAAGCTCAAAGCACGTGTGGTAATTCTTCGACCCACCTTCCCTTTGCGTCGTCCAACCTCTTCTTTAAGCCGCTGACTATAACTTTATTGACTGCTTCAGCTTGGCCATTACCCTGAGGGTAGGAGGGAGTAAAATATCTGTTCGTGATCCCCAGTTCGCTACAATAATTCCGAAACGAGGTACTGTCGAATTGCAATCCATTATCTGAAATGAGGGTATGTGGAACTCCAAAGCGAGTTACAATGCTCTTCCATACGAATTTTTGTACATCCACATCTTGGATATTAGCAAGAGGTTCTGCCTCGACCCATTTCGTAAAATAATCGGTTCCGACCAAGAGATACTTTCTGTTCCTTGCTGCTTTAGGGAATGGACCCACGATGTCCAAGCCCCATTGGGCAAACGGCCATGAACTGGACAATGGATTGAGGGTTCCTCCCGGCTGATGTATATTTGGTGCGAATCTCTGACATTGATCACATTTCTTCGCATAGTCCCGAGCTTCTCCTTGCATGCTCGGCCACCAATATCCCTGGGTAAGAGCCCGATGCGCCAATGATCTGCCTCCAGTGTGACTTCCACAAATACCTTCATGTAACTCTTCTAGTAGTGCCTCAGTAGCTTCTGGATGAACACACAACAAATATGGCCCCGAATAAGAACGTTTATATAATTTTTGGTCTTCGGACAACCAGAACCTAGCGGCCCTCCTTCGGATCTTGTCAGCTTCCTTTCGTTCTTCTGGCAAGACATCATCTTTTAAAAATTCGATTAGGGAATCCATCCAGCATGGGCTTTTTCGAATCTGGTGTACTTGAGTTGCGTCTCTTCCTGCTCCAGTGGGCTCATGAAGATCCTCCACGATGATAACTCTTGGCAAATCTTGATCCGAAGAGGTGGCTAATGTGGCCAAAGAATCAGCGTGTGTATTGCCACATCTGGGAACATGCATCAGACTGAAAAATACAAATTCCTCTTTCAAGCGTTTAACTCTGTTCAAATAACCCTGCATCCGCTCGTCTTTGGCTTCGAATTCTCCTTGAACTTGGCCTACAACCAGTCTTGAGTCCGAGAACACCTCTACGGCTTTTCCTCCCATCCTTCGGACCATGACCATTCCCATCAATAGGGCTTCATACTCAGCCTCATTATTGGTGGCGTTAAAATCTAGCCTTAGTGACTTCTCGATGATGATCCCCTCTGGAGATGTCATGACCAACCCAATTCTAGAACCTTTCCGGTTTGCAGCGCCATCTACGTACAACTCCCAATGAGCAGGATCCTGTTGAGAAACCAAACCAACTGATTTTTCATCCATGCTCGGCATTACCTCTACATCTTCCAAACTGGGCTCTGTGAATTCGGCCACCAGATCTGCAAGGACTTGGCCTTTGACTGACGTGCGAGGCATGTATTTGATATCGAAAGCCCCTAGAATGGTGCCCCATTTGGCTATCCTCCCCATATAGTCGGCACTTCGAAGTACTGTTTTAAGTGGAAGCTGGGTGAGCACCACGACAGTATGGGCTTGGAAGTAGTGAGGCAATTTCCGCGTTCCTAGCACTACGGCCAGGATAGCTTTTTCCAGTGGCAAATACTTGACCTCTGCTTCGTGCAACGATTTGCTTACACAATAAACCGGCCTCTGTACTCCCTGATCTACTCTTATCAACACTAAACTTACAGCGTGAGGAACCACTGCGATGTAAGCAAATAAAACCTCGTCGGGTTCAGGGCTGGACATAATCGGTGGCCGAGAAAGATAATCCTTGAGCTGTTGAAGGCCGAGGCACATTCTTCATTCCATTCGAAACCCTTCCATTTGTTAATTAGGGAGAAGAAGGGTTTGCATCTATCCGCAGACCTGGATATAAACCGGTTTAACGTGGCTGTCATTCCTGTTAGCTTCTGCACATCCTTCGGATTCCGAGGAGGCTGCAGATCCTAGATAGCCCTTATCTGATCAGGATTAACTTCGATTCCCCTGTGCGTAACCATGTAGCCCAAAAATTTGCCTGACCCAACTCCGAACGAGCACTTCGAAGCGTTCAAGCGCAACTTATGTTTTCTCAGGACTTCAAAAACCACATCAAGATCCTTCAAATGATCAGCAACAAGTTTGCTTTTAACTACTATATCATCTATATAAATCTCGATGGTCTTGCCTAACTGTGATTCGAACATCTTGGTCATCATACGCTGATAAGTAGAACCTGCATTTTTCAGACCAAAAGGCATTACTTTATAGTGGTAGTTACCAATGGGGGTAACAAAAGCGGTCTTTTCCTGGTCGTCTGAAGCAAGGGGAATCTGATGATACCCCTGAAAAGCATCTAAAAAACTCATTCGAGGATGTCCGACAGTAGCATCCACCAGCTGGTCAATCTTCGGCATAGGGAAGGGATCCTTAGGGCAGGCTTTGTTTAAGTCCGTGAAGTCTACGCAGACTCGCCACTTTCCGCTTTTCTTTTTTACCACCACAGTGTTTGCTAGCCATTCGGGATAAAAACTTTCTTTAATAGCCCCGGCCTTCTTGAGCTTTCCTACCTCCTCTCTGACTGCTTCAACGTGCTCTCTGGATGGCCGCTGAAGAGGTTGCTTTTTTGGTATGCTTAGAGGGTTAACCTTCAAATGATGACAAATGAATTCAGGATCTACCCCCGGTGCTTCATAAGCGCTCCACGCGAAAACGTCAATATTTCTTTTGAGGAAAATAATTAGCTCTTCCTTTTCTGACTGAGGTATCTGTGCCCCAATTTGGAAATACTTTTCAGGATCGGATTCAATCATAACCCGCGTTAAGTCCTCACATTTTACACCCTCACCCTGCCCGTCGGCAGGCGACATCCGTTCCTTTAACTGCTATGGGTCTTTGATCACCCCTTCTGAAGATTCATCCTCGGATCCATGCCGTATAGCCGCCACTAGACACTGCCTAGCCGAGGATTGATCTCCGCGGATTTCACAGACTCGTCCTTCGGAAGGATATTTGATTTTTTGATGTAGAGTGGAAGAAACAGCCCCCAGTGTATGCAACCAGGGCCTAGCGACAATTGCCGTATAAGGGGAATAGACGTCTACCACCACGAAATCAACCTCAACAATTTCTGCGCTGGCTTGCACGGGCAGTCAGATCTGTCCCTTCGGAATGACCATCCTTCCTTCGAAGCTGAATATGGAGGAGCAATACGGAGTTAAGTCACTGGGTGTGAGATTTAATCCCCTGAAAAGATCAGGGTACATGATCTCTACCGCGCTGCCTTAGTCTACCATGACTCTCTTCACATCATATCCCCCAATCCTGAGGGTGACAACCAATGGGTCCTCATGGGGCTGAATAGTCCCAGCCTTATCCTCGTCCGAAAAGCACAGAATGGGGGATATTGCATTCCGAGGGACCCTCGGATCCTTATCAGCATCTCCTACCGGCAGCCGAGCCACAGACATAACCTTCGACGGATGGGATCCGGTCCTTCCTGAGGTTGCGAAAATGACGTTAATGATTCCTAGAGGGGGTTTTGTAGAATCCCTCCTTTCGGAATCCGAGACCGGTTGCCCTCGCCCGCTAGAGCGATGCAAAAGGTGCTTCAGCCTGCCCTCGCCGACCAGTTGGTCCAGATGGTCCCATAGACTTCTGTAATCTTCAGTCGTATGCCCATGATCCTAGTGATATTGACAATAGACATTATGATTGCGTCTCTCCGGATTCCCCACCATTTTGTTCGGCCATCTGAAGAATGGTTCGTTCTTTATCTTATCCAGAACTTGATGAACAGGCTCTTTAAACACGGTATTAACCGTTTGGGCATTTATTGAACTTGAGTGCCCAACGAAATCTCTCCTCGGCTTATTGTTGTTGTAACGATCGGACTTAAAGTCTTTCCTGTCCTGGGTGGTAGTCTTATCCTTACCCTTCCCTTGTTGCCTATCCTCTTCTACCCTTTTATACTTCTCGATGCGATCCATAAGCTGGCGCATGCTGACAACGGGCTTGCCGGACAATGACGTTCTTAAACCATGATCAGTGGGGAGTCCTAACTTGAACGTCTCCAAGGCCATGGCGTCGAAGTTGCCCTCCATGTCATTAAACATCTCCCAGTATCTGTCCGAGTACGCCTTCAGTGTCTCCCCTTCACGCATGCTCAAGGACAAAAGGGAGGATAGGGGCCTGGGCACTCTTCGGCAGGTGACAAATCGTGATCCGAAAGCTTGAGTAAGCTCTTGGTAGGAATCAATGGAATCAGCCTTCAAGTTGTCAAACCATCTCATGGCTACAGGGCCTAGACTCGAGGGGAATACCTTGCACATCAAAGCCTCGTCCCTGGCATAGACAGCCATTCTTTGATTAAAATGGCTGACGTGTTCCACAGGATCTGTCCTGCCATTATAGATAGTAAAGGTTGGTTGATTGAAACGCCGAGGCAGCTCCACTCCTTCGATCCTTCGTATAAAAGGTGATCTGGAAATCTGATTCAGGGCTTTACTCATGGCGTCATTACCCACCCCTCCGTACGGTAGTTCTCGTGGTCGCTTCTCATGAGGGTGTTCAGCTTCATACGAAAAGGTTTCGCTGATTGGAGTTTGTGAGTTCTGCTGATAAGTAATGTCTTGTCCGTCGTCCAAGTCATCATCAGGATGTGGTGCAGCACGTTTCCTCTTTTCCATACGTAACTCCCTCTTCAACCTTTCAATCTCTATTTGCATGCTGTTTTTCTCTGCATGGGAAACATGACTTCCACCACGAGGATGGGTTCGTTCAGTGTGTGTAGTATGTACACTGCCTTCTCGATCCTGCCTACGCTCCAGGTTAAGAAAAGGATCAACATGCTGGGAGGCCCCGGATTCTGCTGGTTGTTGCCCTTGATCAGCCATTACCATCCACTGTTATTCTTCCCCAATCGTTTAAACTCTTCCCACAGACGGCGCCAATTGTAGGGATCGAATTCGTGACCTAAGTCCAAAAGTATGGATCAAAGGCCCAACGTACCCTAGACAATAAATTTGTAGAGAGTGGGTAAAAGAGTTGAGTTGGGTCTGATATTAACAATGATGGACTGGATTATATTCAGTAGAAAAAACACAAAATAACGCCAAGAAAATTCTTTGATCAATGTCCGAGGAGGTGTTTCATTGAACAATCAGTGATTACAAGGTTCAGGGCTACAGTAAAACTATTTTTTTTTCTTTTTCCCTCCTTTTTCGATCCCCTCTATTAGGATCTCTTCTTCTTTATATAGTACCCTTCCTCATCATCTTCATCGTCCATTTGTTCTTCATCTGTGTATCTACTTGAGTGCATGTCACATCATGGGTATGCTTTAGTTATTTGGGAGTGACGGTAGCTGAGGGTGCACTGTTCAGAGGTCTTCTCCACATAAATGCGGCCAGAAAAGCTGTTGTAGTGCATTAAATACGGTGGTAGCAGCTTTTCCATTAGATATTTCTTCGTTCTTATCATCTCCAGCCTTTGCTCTGAGCTTATCCTGATCTGGTGAAGTCCTCGGACAGCCACTCTGGCTTTTCTCGTACTCAAATAACCTGAGACTTCCTGTTAAAGTGATATGTCCTCCTCGGACAGGAGATACTCTCCTCGGACAGGGAATACCTTCCTCGGACAGCGCTGATCTTTCATGAAGATCCCACTCCCAGCTGGGCCTTGCCCTTTTCTCTCTCTCTCTCTTCGGGTGTAAGGTAGCCGTTTCATGGGCCCTTGGTTCATAATGTTGGGTCTGGTTTCTTCTCCCCCACAAGTTATATTAATTAATAAAAATATTTTTTAATAATTCCATTTAACAAAATTTAATTTAATTTAATACTTCAAACTAATTTAATATATTTAATTTAATACTTCAAATTAATAAAATATAATTCCTCACTAAAAATTAGTAAAATACAATGTAATAGCTAAAAAAAAAATGTAAGATGAAACTCAAGGACCAACAATATTAAAATATAATTTAATATTTTAATTGGGTTGGGTATATAAAACTCATTTACCCATTAAAACCAATTTAACTAATTACTTCTAACCCAAACCCAACCCAACCCAATTATTATGGGTAAACCCCAACCCAACCAATTACCTAATTATCAAAATTACGAAAATGCCTCTAAAGTGTAAATGGCCAAAGTACTCTAAAATCTTAAAAAATGACCAAAATACATCATCATCCTCAAAATTACCAAAATAACCACAAAACCTACAAAATTACCAAAATACCCCCGAAACAAAAAAAAAAAAGTCTAAAATATCCCCAAAACCTAAAAATGACCAAAATACCCCCAAAACAAAAAAAAAATTACCAAAATACCCTCGAAATGCATAAAATGACCGAAATACCCCCGAAACGGAAAAAGATCGAAGTACCCCAAAACCTATCAAATGAACAAACTACTCCCGAAACCCCAAAAAAAGTCCAAAATATACCCAAACCTAAAAATGACCAAAAATATCCCAAAAAAACCCAAAATACCCCCAAAACCAAAAAATTATCAAAATACCCCTGAAACCAATAAAATGACCAAAACACCCCAAGACTTAAAAATTACCAAAAATACCCCCGAAATATAAATAATGACCAAAACATCCTTGAAACTTAAATAAATGAGCAAAATACCTCTAAAACCTAAAACTAAAATGACCAAAATAACCTCGAAGCCTAAAAATTAACCAAAATAACCCACGAAATCTAAAAATAACCAAAATACCCTCTGTAGGGTCCTCTTTTGTAGCCCAAGCCCAAAGGATATGGGTTAAAGGCCCAACGAACCCAGAACAATGAATTTGTAGAAAGTGGGCGAAAGAGCTGGGCTGATTATGAAGTACAGAACAGTAGGCAAGGTTACATGCAGTAATGATAACATGAACTAAAGCTTGAACGACTCCATGAATGAATGTCCGAAGAGATGTTTTATTAAGTGAGCAGTGATTACAATATTCAGAGTTACAGTAAAGCTTTTCTCTCCATTTCTCTCTCTTTTTCTCTGTCCCTCATTATCAGGAACCCTTCTTCTTTATATAGTATCCTTTCCTATCATCCCCATCGTCCACTTGTTCTTCATCCGCACATCTACTCAAGTGCACGTCACGTCATGTGTCTATTTTAGTTCTTTGTGAGTAGCGGTAGTTGAGGTTACACAATTCAGGGGTCTTCTCCACATAAATGCGGCCAGAAAAGCTGTTACAGCGCATTAAATGTGGTGGTAGCAGCTTTTCCTCTAGATATTTTTCTTTAGTTTTGATCATCTCTGGATCCACTCAGGATTTATCACTATCATTGAGATTGTTAGGAAGGCTATTCGGATCTTCCACACGTTTGTTTGATCAAGGCTATTTGTGGCCGAGGAGAAGGATGTCCTTGGACCAGCAGTGACCTCTTCAAACGGCATTCCCCCTTTACTTCTGGGCTTCCTGCCTTCAGATGGGCCGCATTAACCACCTATTGCTCCTCGGAAATATAATAGTCCTTACCAGGGCGCCCTGGGCCCATTAAGTGGCTCTGGGCTTTTACCCCCCCACATCCTCAAAACCTAAAAAATGGCCAAAATAACCCTAAAGCCTGAAAATTAACTAAAATAACCTAGAAACCTAAAAATGATCGAAATACCCTCTAAACCTAAAAAATGTTCGAAATGCCCTCAAAACCTAAAAATTAACTGAAATATCCCTTGAAACCTAAAAAATGACCAAAATACACCTAAAACCTACAGATGACAAAAATAACCCCTAAAACCTAAAAAATGACCAAAATACCCCAAAATCTATAAAATGAAAAAAATGCCCCTTAAACCTGTAAGTCGATAAAAGAACACCCTAAACCTAAAAAATTACCAAAATCTCCCCTAAAACTAAGAAATTACGAAAATACTCCCTAAACAAAACAAATGGCCAAAATACCCCCTAAACCCCTATTTTGGTAATTTAGAGACTTTGGGTGTATTTTGTTCATCTTATAGGATTAGTGGTATGTTGGTCATTTTAGATATTTTTAGGGGTATTTTGGTTGTTTTATAGGTTTAGAGTTATTTTACTCATTTTAGGGGTTTTAGAGTATTTTTGGTAATTTAAGAGGTTTCAGGCTGTTTGTGGCCATTTTTGAGGTGTTGGGTTTATTTGGGTCATTTCAAAGGTTTAGGGGTATTTTCGGCACTTTATATGTTTGAGGGTATTTTGATCATTCTTTTAGGTTTCAAGGGTATTTTAGTCATTTTTTAGGTTTAGGGGTGTATTTTGGTCATTTTATAGTTTTAGGGGGATATTTTGGTCATTTTAAGGTTTTTAGATTATTTTCCTCAACTTTTAGGCTTCGGGGTCAATTTTTAGGTTTCGGCCGGTTTTTTGGTCATTTTTAGGTTTCAAGGTTAGTTTGATTAATTTATAGGCTTCGAGGTTATTTTGGCTATTTTTTAGGCCAATCAAATGAGGGTACTTCGATCATTTTGGTCAGGGCGTATTTTGGTCATTTTTTGGATTTCAGGAGAATTTCATTAATTTTTAGGTTTCGGGGGTATTTTGGTTATCTTCTATGTTTCAGGAGTATTTTAGTCATTTTTTGGATTTTATCGATTTCAGCAATATTTCGATCTTTTTTTTTATCGATTTCAGCAATATTTATATCTTTTTTTTTTTTTTGTGTTTTGGGAGTATTTTGGTCATTTTTTGGGGCATTGGGCTATGTTGGTAATTTTTAGGTTTTGGGGGTACTTTGGTCATTTTCTTTGGTTTTAGGGGGTATTTCAGTCATTTTTTATGTTTCGAGGAGATGTTGGTAATTTTTAGGTTTCGAGGGTATTTTGGTCATTTTTTGTATTCAGGCAATATTTTGGTCATTTGATAATTAACAAATCCCTATAGGTGATTTTTACAGGTTTAGGGAGTATTTTGGTCATTTTTAAGGTTTCAGGAGTATTTTGGTCATTTTTTTTGTTTTAAGGGTTGTTTCAGTAATTTGTGATGTTTCAGGGAGATTTTGGTAATTTTTATGTTTCGAGGGTATCTTGATCATTTTTTTTGTATTCGGGCAATATTTTGGTCATTTGATAATTAACAAATCCCTATAGATGATTTTTATAGGTTCCAGGGGTATTTTGGTCATTATTTTGGGTTTTGGGGGTATTTTAGTCATTTTTAGGTTTTGAGGGCATTTTGGTCATTTTTTTGGGTTTTGGGGATATTTGGGAAATTTTTAGGTTTTTGGGGTATTCTGGACAATTTTTGGGCTTTAGGGGTATTTTTCTAATTTTTAGGTTTTGAGGTATTTCGGTCATTTTATCCAATATTGGATAGAGCTGTCCCAGCGCTTTTAAAACCGCCGGGACAAGTCTTTTCCCATAAGGGAATGGAGAGACCTGTCCTAGCGCTTTTAAAAGCCCCGGCATAGGTCAGTCTCATTCCCTTATGAGAAAGACTTGTCCCAGCGCTTTTAGAAGCGCTGGGACAAGGTCATTCTACATACAGGAATTAGAGGACCTGTCCCAGCGCTTTCAAAAGCGCTGGGACAACTCTTTCTCGTTCCCTTCTGAGAAAGAGCTGTCCCAGCGCTTCTATAAGCACTGGGACAAGGTCATTCTTCATAAAGGAATTGAAGGACTTGTGCCAGCGCTTTTAAAAGCGCTGGGACAGCTCTTTCTGGTTCCCTTATGAGAAAGAGCTGTCCCAGCGCTTCTAAAAGCGCTGGGATAGGGTCATTCTCCATACAGGAATGGAGGGACCTGTCCCAGCGCTTTTAAAAGCACCGGGACAGCTCTTTCTCGTTCCCTTATGAGAAAGAGTTGTCCCAGCGCTTTTAAAAGCGCTGGGACAAGGTCATTCTCCGTACAAGAATTGAAGGACCTGTTCCAGTGCTTTTAAAAGCGCTGGGACAGCTCTTTCTGGTTCCCTTATGAGAAAGAGCTGTCCCAGCGCTTCTAAAAGCGCTGGGACAGGGTCATTCTCCATACAAGAATGGAGGGACCTGTCCCAGCGCTTTTGGGCTCCTATACCAGCGTTTTTGTGAAACACCGCCATAGACCTCCTATTGAAGCGCTTTGTAAAGCGCCGATTTTGAGCGCTGGTACATGCTTGTCTATTACGGCGTTTTGTAAAAACGCCAGGAAAAAAACGCCGGGAGAGGTCGATTTTTTTGTAGTGTTACTTCTCTTCAAAATGGTTAGTTTTGTCTATCATGTCCACGTGTACCATTGGCAATCCCATAGAATGTACTTTATAGTTTCTCTAGCTATAATGTAGGCACTATTTACCTTGAATTTCACTATAATAATATTATAGTCACAAATTTTTTTATAATATTTTTATAAACTGTTAAAGTGATAAATTCATATTGGTTTTTATCTGGCTCACTCAGTACATTGCTTTTTAACTTATCAATGACTATTAACTACTAATTAATTAGTGGAATTAATGGATAAGATCTTTAATTTTTTGTGTGTGATCCCTTAGGCTCCGTTTTGGAGTTCATAAGAGAATGGAATGGAATGGAATGATCATAAGAGAATGGAAATTAATGAAATGGAATGGAATATATTTGCGTAAAGGAAATTAATAGAAAAAAATGGAATGGAATGGAATTAAGTAACCTTGATTGGATGTTTTAAAATAAAGGAATGGAAATTAATGAAAATGAATGGAATATAAATAATCTTGTTTAGGAGCAACATGGAAGGAATAGAATGAAATCATTTTACGACAATATTACTATTAGACCCCTATTTTAAAATAAATTGTTGAATATATAGGGGTATTTTTGGAAGTTTTAGTAAAAAAAAATCATTAAATTTAATTTCATTCCCTTCTATTCCTCCAAATTTCGAGAGAAATGAAAATTTAAGATTTTAAAGGAATAAAGAGTAATGAATGTTCCTTCCAACCTATTTCATTCTCTCTCACTTAAACTCTGAAATAAGGAAATAAGTTTTTCATTCTCTCTATTAAAACTTCCAAATAAGGAAAATGAATAATATTTTAAAATTATTTTTTTTATTTATTTCCATTACATTCCATTCTCTTCCCCCAAATGAGGCTTCGCCTTAAGAACAAGTGGTGGTAGCAATTCTACATTCCAGCCCCAATACAATAATTTAATGCACTGCCATTTCTTCTAAAAAGTAATAATATAACAATAATTGCACTGCTTTTCTCTTAATCCTTGACAGGTATATCATATATATACCTGCCACCACAAAACCAAATGTTAAAAGTTGGTAAGAAAGGCTCAACTCAACACTCAAGGCTCGACTCAACACTCAACACTCGACTGTACCGTCTATACGCGGCTTTTCCACGCTTTGTTGTCTTACTAGATAAAGTAGATATTATTATTCATTACCCACGCTGTACGCTGCGCTGTAGAATGGCTTCAAAATAATTTATTGGGATTATATATATATATATATATATAAAATATTAATAGCGTTACATCTCCAATACAAATGTGATCACAATCAAGCAAGGCAAAGAGTTTTTGTGAGAGAGAGTTTATAACAGAAGAAAAATATCAAATGTCCAAAAACACAATGCTCTGGAACATTTTTTTTTTTTTTTTTTGAGAATCAATGCTCTGGAACTTAAATTAAATATGAAGAGAAGATAACAATTATAACATAGTGCACATATAATAATTATACGGACCTAGAGTGAAGTGTCACAAATTTCCAAATATTTTATTATTAAAAAAAATCATTTTAATGATGCAAGCGGAACTAAATTAGTAGCTCCCACAAATTTTTTCAAAAAATGCTCAAAATAAGTAAAAATGGAGATCTAATAAGCTTATGTAATGAGCTGGCCATTCCAAGAAAAAAAAATCTAGACGCCCCACTTGTCCACATGTTGTGTTCCTCTCAAGCTTACTTTTTATCTTATTTTCACTCTTTTACTAAATTTTGCCATTGAAACCCCCCACACATCAGACCATTGGCTTGCTTTAAAAATTTTACTTTTTAAAAGTTTTAACCTTCCATTTGTAGCTCAAAAGCCTCATCCTTTCAAGTTACTTGCCTTCCACCTTTGACCTTTTCAAGCGTCCACTGATACTCTTTGCTCACATATTTTCACTTAGCATTCAACTCATCTATTTTTCTTAAACAGAGTCTTGAGTTATTTGAAGCTTAGCAATAAAGAATTTAAGATCTTGAAATGTTATATTTTCTTCTCCTATTATTTTATTTTTCCATTTCTATGTATTTATTATCTTAAGAGTTATAATTTTATTTTCCTTTATTTTCAATTCAATTGATATTTGATAGGCTTTGTTCAAAATTTTATTTTGGCTTCTATTCAAACAACCAGATACGAAAGTGATCTTATTATTATTATTTATTTTGTTATCTATACACTTACACTACAGGAAATCTGTACTATTGCAGCGGGTACAAAAATTGCCGCTATATGTCACATATTGCAGTGTTTTTTTGGACTGCCATAATAGTTCTAATCGTTTGCAGTGCACTACAATAGCAGTACATAGAACCGCCGCAATATGTATGTTTTAGTGGCATTTACATGGATATAGCGGCGCTAAAGAGAACCTGCCGCAATAAATATAGCATTTGTGGGGATACTATAGTGGTGGTATCGAAAACCGCCGCAATATGTAAGTTTTAGCGGCATTTTTCCTTAGTTATAGCAGTGGGTTTGTGACCACCGCAATAGACCTTTGAATTGCCCATAACTAGTTCAATTTTTTTCCCTTTCCCACCCCCCCCCCCCCACCTAAATCTATCAGTATCCCTCTAAACACACACACACACACACTCTCTCTCTCTCTTTCTTTCTTTCTCTCTCTCTCTCTCTCTCAAATTAAAATCTCACATCATTGATCTCAATACCCAAAATATCAATCTTCCCACCGCCACCATGCATTCTCACTCTCAAACCGTAGATTAGGCCTCTCTCTATTAGCATTCACTAGCTACTAGCCGATTGAAGCCCCCAATGATCAATATT
Source organism: Quercus variabilis (assembly GCA_030445155.1). Classification (NCBI taxonomy): domain Eukaryota; kingdom Viridiplantae; phylum Streptophyta; class Magnoliopsida; order Fagales; family Fagaceae; genus Quercus; species Quercus variabilis. Next base: position 8,904,591 of record CP129447.1, read on the forward strand.
TCAATATTAATTTCACCAAGTCTAGTGGTATCAGGACTATCTATTAAGTTTGACTGGGTTTGACCAACTTAAACTAAACTTTGACCGTGCCTTTCTCTAAATCCGATCATTTGATTGTGATCGTAATTTACCAAAATTAATTTTTCATTACACTCTTCAGATCCAATGATTAGATTTCAAATCTAAGTTTGGCGCGTGATAGACATGTGTTGTGTACCTGTATGGTTATGTTTTCTCAATTTGATCATCCAATTGGTCTCAAATTTCACCAACACTAATATGTCACCATACTCTTCAATCCCAATGATCAAAATTTGAATATGAATTTCACCAAGTCTAGTGGTATCAAGACCATCTATTAAGTTTGATCTGGTATGACCAATTTTGACTAAAATTTGACCATGTATTTCTCTAAATCCAATCGTTTGATTGTGACCATAATTTACTAGAATTAACCTTTCATTATACTCTTCAAATTTAACGGTTAGATTTCAAATCTAAGTATAGCGCATGGTAGACATGTGTTGTGTACTTGTATGGTTATGTTTACTCAATTTGACTATCTAATTGGTCTCAAATTTCACCAATACCAGTATGTCACCATATTCTTCAATCCTATTGATCAAGATTTTAATATGAATTTCACCAAGTCCAGTTATATCGGGACCGTCTATTAAGTTTGACAAGGTTTGACCAACTTTAACTAAACTTTAACCGCGCATTTCTCTAAATCCAACCATTTGATTGTGATCATAATTTACCAGAATTAACCTTTCATTACACTATTCATATCCAATAGTTAGATTTCAAATCTATGTATGGTGCGTGATGGCCATGTGTTCTGTACTTGTATGGTTATGTTCTCTCAATCTGACTATCCAATTAGTCATATTATTATTTTTAAAAGTAAACGTAATTAGTCATATATTAAAATTCTTACATAAATTTAATAATAGCTATGATCATTTCTTTTTAATAAGATAGAACGTGTGATAATTTTTGTTGTGGTATTTTTTTTTTTTTTGAGAAAGTTGTGTGGTGATTTTTATTGAGTAAATGTGATTGCTTTTTGTTTTAAAATTTTATTTCATAGCTCATTAATATTAGATTTTTAATATTTTGCGCTCATTAACTCACTTAAATGTATAGATGTGTTTGATTCATGTACAATTACAAAATGCATGACAAAATGGTAATTGCTAGTAAAAAATGGTAATTAATTAACATTGTCTTCTTTTATTTTTATTTTTTCCTTAAAATAAATCTGTCTTATTTTATTTTTTCCACCCAAAATTTCCCAAAAATTTGTTTCCCTCCTAATGTGTTTCACTTAGCTTTTTCTCCCCAAAGCCAAAATCTGAATTTTTACTTAGGTTTTTTCCCCCAAAACTTGTTTCCCTCTCTAAGCCGTCACTCTTCTCTCTTTCTCTCCATCCTTACTGACCAGCACTCAACTACCAGATTCACCCTCCAGATTCACTACAAGTTCACTCTCTCTATAATCATTTTCTGTTTGATTTCTAGGAAAATATGGAATCAACGATTGAATCTTGATTCTTTTTTTTTTTTTCTTTTTTTTTTTTCTTTTTTTTTTTTCTTTCCAACTTCTGAGAAAACACTGATACTATTTTTTTTTTAATTAATTATATTGATTAGAAGTAGTGCAAAATATTGGATATATAATTATTGTTTTTTTTTTTCATTGAATTTTTCGTTTGGTTTTCTGATATATAATTTTTCGTATAGGATTTGGGTGGTGTCAATGGTAGTCATATTTTACATTATTCTTGGCAGTGCTTGTCGATTGTCTTTTTTCTTCTCTTTCGGCCAGTTTTAGATGGATTTTACTCAAGGTAGCTAAGTCACTTACCTTAAGTTTCCTTGTCATATTTTAATTATTTCATTGCAAGTATCTAATGGTATTATTATTAGTGGCTTTTCAAAGCACCTTTTCTTGTATAGTAATCGGCTGCTCTTCTCTTTAACTAATATGTACAGATGATGCTGGTGGTCAGGGCACATGGGGAAAACTCCTTGACACTGATGGGTGTTGTTCATTGTGGATATGGGATGTCTAACATGTTTCTTAAAAAGAAGAAGAGAAAAAATGGGGAGAAGTAAAAAAGAAAAATTATTATTTACGAGTATCAAGATAAGATTGCCTAGGTAAAAGATGATCTTACCCGCACCCAAGTCGGGGACGAGAATAAGTGTAAAATCCCGGTGTCATACGACGTCCTTCGAGGCGAGTTGGGCCAGCACTCATTGAAGGCGCAAATAAATGCAATCAGGACAGCTAACAAGCAATGACTGCACCAGACCAGTTACAAGAGCAGTAATGGTTCAACGATCACCCGTTACACCTTAAATGGAATCATCATTGTCAATTAATGTTGCATTCCTCTCAGGGGAAAAACACTCAGAGCAGCATTAACAGACATAACTGCACCGACTCAAAGCAAACTATAAAAAGGGAAACGGAACTTAGCTAAAGATATATAAAAAAATTGAGAGAGAATTGTGAGAAACTTTTGCTTGAGAACTTATTATTTGACTTTAGTATCAGAGTATTCTCAGCTGGCCTCACGCCAGCGAAACCTTCCCTTGCCTTTCTTTTCTTAACAGTAGATACCAGAGATTGACCATCAACATTGATGAGGAGCATATTAATGAGGTTAAGTTTCGGCTTCATCAATTATTATACGCAACATTACATAATTTTTTTATTAGGTTTTTGCTATTTTTTTTTTCTAATTTCAGATTCATAATTTTGATTTTTAAAAAACACGGCATTGAAAAAATTCTAATTTTGTTTGTATTCAACAGATTTTTGTTCCTAGATTTTTGAATAATATAATTTTTCTATTGCTAAATGTAATTGTCATGGACCACTTCAGCGTTGAATTTTCTCAATATTTAAATATTTATTTATTAATTTAATTATTTGCTGGCACAATTAGAATCAATCTTTTCACATTTGAATGGTACTATTTTGTTGGTCTATTTATTTAGTATACCTTGTTTAGTCTCTACCAATTGTGTGATGGTTACTGTGCTATGCAGAGTGACAAATGGGTCAAGCTTTATGTTGTCAACTGTAGCCATCAAAGAAACTTTTGGGAAGTTTGATGATGTGCTTGGCTCACCTCTCTTTGCGTGTGCAGCAGCTGGATGTTCGATGTGAAACGAAGACTAAGGTTTGTTGCATATTTATTTTTGCCTTATTTAATTTTCTTTTTATTCTTGGGAATTTACCTGGAACATGCTTGTAAACTGTTGTATTCTATGAAAGCCACATGGTATCATTGGTCCTAGAGGGGTTTAATAGTGTGAAAAAAAGAATCATATACTTTGGAAATTATATGGGAAGTTAAAGTTAACATTTTAAATTTGCATTCACAATAATTTATCTGTTTTATAGCAATCAGAAAGAGTAAAACTTTCACCTTGTCTAAGTATAAAGGAGTTTACTCCTTTTCTGGGTTTGAAGCAAAGAATCCGAAACTAATTTGAAAGTATTAGTATCATACAAATTTGCAAGAAATGTTTGATTTCTAATGTGTTTTGCTTAATACTGCAAAATTGATTGTGAGCTTAATCTCTTTTTGAGTTAAAAGCAAGAATATTTTAGGCTACAACACTATCATCTTGTTCTAAACTATTTTATATGTTGAAAGCATGATCCTTCTACGGCTTCTGATCTATAATTTATTTTCAGGATAATGTGTTTGTTACTGTTGTTGCTTCTATTCAATACCGGGCCTTGGCAACAAATCTTCCAATGCTTTCTACAAACTCAGCAACAAGCACAAATCCAATCCTATGTCTTTGATGGTATGGATGTGTAACTTGACCCTAAAAGTCTCCATGTTCGTCATAATAATGAAATTAAAAGAGTCATGCTCTTTACAGATATGTCCCATGGGTCCATTTTTTTTAGGAAAAAAATAAATTCTGAAAATTCTGGGTTTTTTAACTTGATATTGACTTTTTTATGTTTTTGCTGAGTAATTGTGGACTTCTTTTCTAGCTTGACAGTGATATTTTGAAGTTTATGCTAAAAGAATTGAAATGTATATTCTTAGTGAAACAATTATATTGGATAATTGTTTAATGTTGTAATGTTCTTTATGATTTGCTTAAAGCATCATGGTTAACTACATACATGATATGCTTTCTTGGACTTGGAAAAGTGCTTATTTTAACAATAATGTTCATGTGGGGAGGACCATTGAGGTGGTCTCAAAGGTGGCCTTGCTCTCTTCTCGATCCTTGGTTGTTTGAGACGAAAAAAGGCTCTAACCTCTCTTAGGTGAAATTCATCAAATACCAAAATTTCTGTAATTCTTCGTTTTGTTATTGTTTTTGTGAGTTTCTTCTATATAATTGTTGTTAATTGGTGCTGTGATTTGATGGGTAATTGGGTAGTGTTGTTATCCTAGTTCAAGACTGCAAGGTGGAGGGCTCAATGGAGAGATCAGAACACCCAAAGAGAGAGAGATTAAGAGTGCTTAGTATATATGTATATAGAGAGGCAACGTCCCAATCAGAGAGGGATTTATTTTTCCATTTGGTTTTGGCTTTGACTTTGTACAAGTCTCTGGCACTAATCTTGGATTGTTGTTGTTCGTGTACAGCAACAAGGTCACAAGCATGAACCGACCTTCTCTAATATATAAATATGTGATGTTATATGGCTTTAGTTAGTGGTAGAATTCTATTGTGTGAGAATATATATATATATATATAGCGGCAATGTCCCGAAGAGAGAGGGATTTCTTCTTCTATTTGGTTTTGGCTTGACTTTGTAGAAATCTGTGGCTTTAATTTGTACACAACAAGGATGTCCGTGATTGCACCACATTAAATCCTAGTCCCATTTATTAGGATTGGGTTGCCAAATCCAATTAGTACTTGGATTGTAGTTGTTCGTGTATAGCAAGGTCACAAGCATGAACTGACCTTCTCTAGTATATAAATATGTGATGTTATATAGCTTTAGTTAAGTACGAATACACTAGGGTGCTCTCTCCTTCTTTTTTTTTTTTTTTTTTGGTAGAACTCTCTCCTTATTTTCATAACACTTAAATATTAGCTTTTGGCGTCTATTTTCAAAAGAAGATTGCCAACTTTTGAAGAACAAATTAATTTTATTGATAAGGTATTATACTTATTTTCAAATTATAATACTTTAGTGTATTATAATTTGAAATTTGTTTGAACCATGTTGTAGGCTTTGATGGATTTTTTGAAACCATAGAATTACTATTAGTGTATTATAATTATTTCATTGCAAGTATCTGAAGGTATTATTATTAGTGGCTTTTCAAAGCATCTTTTCTTGTATAATAATCGGCTGTCCTTCTCTTTAACTAATATGTACAGATGGTGCTGGTGGCAAGGGCACATGGGGAAAACTCCTTGACATTGATGGGTGTTGTTCATTGTGGATATGGGATGTCTAACATGTTTCTTAAAAAGAAGAAGAGAAAAAAAGGGGGGAAGTAAAAAAGAAAAATTATTATTATACGCAACATTACATAATTTTTTTATTAGGTTTTTGCTATTTTTTTTCTAATTTCAGATTCATAATTTTGATTTTTAAAAAACACAGCATTGAAAAAAAATTCTAATTTTGTTTGTATTCAATGGACTTTTGTTCCTGGATGTTTGAATAATATAATTTTTCTACTGCTAAATGTAATTGTCATGGACCACTTCAGCGTTGAATTTTCTCAATATTTATTTATTTATTAATTTAATTATTTGCTGGCACAATCAGAATCATGCTTTTCACGTTTGAATACTATTTTGTTGGTCTATTTATTTAGTATACCTTGTTAAGTCTCTACCAATTGTGTTTGTGCACATCTGATGGGTTTGTCTTCATGTAGATTAAGTTTTGATGGAAATAGCTTGGTGATAAATATTTCTTATGTGGACCAAAACCTCCATTAAAGAGCTCTCTCTTTTTATCTTCTTTTTTTTGGTTACAAGGGAATTCATTCAACTAAAAATGAACAGCAGCAACATCAGAGTTAGGACATAGGAGTGTCAGCCCAACCCTATTTATATATACTGGGTTTGTTCACTCTTCAATGAATTTATATATGTTGGGTTGTTCATGCCTTTTGTTGGGACTAAGTTTCTGATCTCAATATGACAGAAATTGAATTGTTTGGTGATCATTTTGCATGAGAAATTAAGTGAGTTTTGGAGTTTTTTTAACAACTTGTACATGTTTTCTAGGAAATGGGTTTTTGTTAAATTCGGTCATCCTGTTGATGAAAATCTAATTTAAGCAATTCAAACTTTTTTTTTTATATAATTTTTTAAATAGATACAATACAAGCTCCAGTACTAATATTTTGCTATTTTTACAAGCTTCTTCTTTAAAAGCTGTGTAACTTTTTGTCTCAAAGTTTAGGTTTGCACATTTGGCTTATGTTAATATACTATGTAGCTTTATGGGTTTGTTTTGCTGTATTTTGTTGCATTTTGTTCATTTTTGTGCTCCTAGGTTCATTTCATCACCTAACTTGAGTTGTTTACAACTTATTTTTGCTTGGAGGTGAGCTTAGTTAGGAAAACAAATTTGAAAATTTTATTTAGGAATAAGTTTTAGGAACTTGTAACTTGGAAAAAGTTTGGGATATTTACTTGTCCTTTAAAGGGTATTTTTTTGTTTTTTTTTTTTTTTGTCTAATTGTGCATTTTTTAAGTTCAGAAGGTTACCAAACCGGTAAAGACTATGTAACTTAATAATAGAAATATAGTTAAGACGCTGAATGCATGATAATGTTATTGAATCATGGATATTAATTGATAGAGAGGAGTTGGGGACATACCCCTTTTTCCCCGTTGATTGCAAAGGTTTTGATATAGTTAAAATACTTAACTATGTGTCAATGTTATTGCTATGTTTTCAATTTTAATTGATAGAGGTGTTTGTAACTTGCCTTTTTTTCCCTTTTCATTACGAGAAATGCTATGTCTACAACATTTTTACAACAATTTTACAACAAATCCTAAGTGGCAGGTTGTTACTGGTTATTATTGTTGGGGCAAAAAAGTAATCTTAGTATTAGTTTCAAATTTAAACCAATAATAACTAACCACCTATTATTTGTTGTAAAAATGTTGTAAAATTGTTGTAGACGTAGCATCTCTCTTTCATTACTAAGCTTTTATTTGGACTATGTAGTTTTGCCAAAGGGTATAATTTTGATTTGCTTTCTGGTTGATGGTTTCAAATTTTCGTTGATGATATTGAGACGTGACAATTACTAATGATGGTGTTACAATACTGAAGATGTTAGAAGTTGAGCACCCTATTGCAAAGGTGGATAAACAATCTCATCTTGCTCATACTCTGTTTTATAGCTTCCAAAATTTTTTGATGGCTTTTTGTGTACAAAGAACTACATTTGAACAACCGCATTGTTTGGAAGTGTTGAAGGATTTGTTTAAATACTTTGGAACTTTGATTATGGTATTAGCTTGGAACTTTGACAATAGTTATAGATAATATTATGTATTTGATAATATATTTCTATGCATTGTTATGAATATCGTTTTGGTGACCGTTTCAGTTTGTCTATTGGAATGGAATATTTCGGTACTGGCCTATTTCGGCGTACCGTTTTATACTATTTCAGAATTACCTGCTAATATATATATATATATATATATATATATATATTATTACAATTATTTTGACATTAACTAATGAACTCAATAGAGAGGTTTGAAAAGAAATCTTAATCAACTTATCCAAGTAGTTAGATGGTTTTTATATACAAAAAATTAAATCAAAATAGTTGGGTTTTTATTTTTTTGTAAATAATCATGGATGTTGGGCATTCTAAAATATGAAGCTCCCAAGAAATTACCAACCCCATGTTATTGTCTTTCCAATGACTTCCTATTTCTACTTTTTATACTATTTCATCTTTTCTTAGTTATTTCTTGGATTGTGTGGTCAACTCAATAAAGCAAATAAAACACTACCTTGTACTTTGCTGCCATCTCAAGTTCACTTCTCAAAGATCTTCTTAGCTGGGTTCTAGTGGAGTCTTTGCAAAGACATGAGTTCTAACTTCTAAGAGGAAGCATACAGCTTCTTTTTCCTTTTGTTTTTTTCTCTTGATTTTTTTCTTCTCACCTCCTCATCCATCCTTTTACTTTTTCCCCCTCACCGTGGCTCATAAGATTTTTCCTTGTATTCTATCAATTTTTCTTCACATGAAACTCATTCCTGCCGAATCCATAATTTCGGCCGATATTTCTCGAAATCACCCGAAACGGCCAGAATACCCCAAAATGACCCAGAATTTGTTCCAAGGCGGAACAAGGGGGTGTACCATTCCGGTTTACTTGTTGGAACGGTATTTTTCAGCTTTTTCGGCTGGAATGAAACGGAATTAATAACTTTGTTTCTATGTTAATATAATGTTAGTTTGGAGACATTTGTGGTGTTATCTAGTTACATTTGTGGTATTGTCTTAGTGAAGCTAAAATTATTACAGGTTATTTGTAATAGATATGTGGTTTTAGAACCTAGGAGAAAAAAAAAAAAAAATTAACCTATAGTGGCAGGCAAAAACCGCCGCTGAAGGACTAAAATTATGATATAATTGAAAACCTATTGCAAAGTTTATAGCATGTCGCTAAAGCTTTACACATATAGTGGCGGGCATAACCGCAGCTAAAAGGTGCATAGGGTCTGTTGTTTAATAAGCCCTATAGCAATGCTTATTGCCCGCCACTAAATGGCAGATCTATTGCGACATTTTTTGTTACCACCCCAATAGATCTATAGAAGCACTGCGACAATGGCAAGAAGATCCGCCACAATAGCACCTGCCGCTAAAGGTCAAATGTACCTTTAGCATTGCTTTTTTGGGCTTTAGTGACAGTTTTGGCCCCCCGCAATAGTATAGATTTCTTGTAGTGATAGTTTCATATAATTGGCTTATATGTTTTTGTTATTTTTAATTTCTATTAATATTATGTCTTCTTGTAGATGTTATCTAGTTTTGCTATATTCATATATTTAATTTCTTGAATGTTATGGACTTATGGTTGTTCAAAGGAATAAGAAAAACTTAAGGCAAGAAAATGACCTTCAAATACTCAATGGGTCATTTAGTTTTATTAAGTATTAATTACATTAATAAATGTAAACTTGAGTTTTTTTATAAATTGCAAATATGATAGTTTAACCTGGACCTCCCAAACAACAATAGTTTTTTATAAATCACATATTAAAATATAAAAATTGTATAAAATAATAAATTAATGCATATGCTCAATGCCATTAAGACAAATTTGCTTTTTCTAAAAGTTTAATTTAAGAGAAATGCTATATCCACAACTTTTTCACAATATTTTCACAACAAATTCTAAGTAGTAGGTTGTTAGTGGTTGTTATTGTTGTAGCAAAAAAGTAATCTCAATGATAAGTTCAAATCTGAACCAATAATAACTAATCACCTATAATTTATTGTGAAAATGTTGTGAGTGTAACAGTTCTCTTACTTCAAACCCATTACAATACAAAAGAACCAAATTTGCTCTTCCAATTCTACAGTACAAAATTAGTTTCAATTCCAGAATAATAACAAAATTTTACATAAATAACTAAATTCCAATAAAATTCAAAATTCATAAACGATCAAAAACATGTGCATTCTCAATAAAACCTTTCTTTTTGTCATACATGTCATTCTAGGGCTTAACTTCCATTTGAATATATATGTATGTGAGTGTGAGTGTAAATATTAAAGTTGGAACTTTTTTAGTTCTACTTTGTCTTTATAAGTACCCCCACCCAAAACCACATAAATGAGCAAAAAAAATACATTTCTTTCCCAAGCCTCCATGATAGCAGGAGGAAGGGATACACAGTTACAATATTATGAGATATTTGAGTACAAAATATACATGCTTAATTCATGAGCTACAGAGTTAGCATTCCTTTTAATCCAACAAAAACAACAGTCAATAAAAGAATTAGCCAATACTGATGCATCATACAATAGAGGCTGATTTCTCAACATAACTCCTCCAAATTTTTATTTAAGGCATCAACATATATCTTAGAATCACTCCTAATAATTATAATTTGAAACTTTTCATCTCTGGCCAGTTGCAAATCCCAAACTATGGTAGTAACTTCAGCAAAACTACGACTACATGCCACAATTAAAAGCACTCTATTGTCAGAAAAAGTTGATAACTTTACCCACTTAAAAAAAAAAAAAAAAAAAAATGCATATACCAAACACAAAATTCTATTTTTTTTCACATCTAAAAATATGGTACCAAACACTTTTTTTTTTTTTTTTTGCGTTATGATTACTTTTAACACATATTTTCACAACACTTTTTAAATTACAACTTTCTTATTATTTTAAATAACAATTCTTGAACACCACTGCTGCACAGCCCTTAAAATATCTCTATTTCCATCCTGACGAGCTACCACAGCTACAGAAAGCCTTCTCATTTTAACACCCTGCAATGGCCTGCATCAACATTTAATTTTATCCCCCCCTTTGGTGGAGCCTTCCAGCAATTTACAAATTGTCTTCGACTTCGCTAGTCTCTGCCGCACATTATTTTCTGCCGTAAGAATGTGCTCCATTAAACCTTGTCTTTATCACTTTTCCGTCGTTCTCCATTACTTGTCTTTGAAACATTCATAAGCATAAATATTAAATAATAATGGAGGGAGGTTTGCTACAAAATTGGCTATAACTTAAGATTACAAACTCACTCAATAAAATAAATTTTATAACATATTTTGAAAATCTAATTATTGAATTGCATGTTCTTTATGCTCTGAATATACATACTAAATTTTTTGTCAATAAGATATTATTTACTATATAATTTATAAGCTTATATTTTGTACATAATTTTAAATTACAAAAACTTGCAATTTAAAAAATTTATTGATGATATAACTATTGATCTTTAATTTACTTGAAATTTTATAAGTATACAGGATATAAGAAGAAAATGTAATCTAATGGTGAATTTATCGAAATTCACCTCAAATAATAAAATATTAAGTAAATTTGTAACCAATGCTATAATTAATTTTGTATCTAAATTTTGTCCAATAATAATAACAAGAATATTGCTAATGTGTATCCTAAGAACACACAATAATTAATCATTTTAAAAAAAAATTATCAAAAATTAAAAAAGTATCAACAACTTTTTCAATTCTCAAGAAAATGTTTTCACGTGCAAGTAGGCCTCATCTCGGTAATTTCATCGTGCTTGAACAGGAAGTGTTGTATGGATATTGATACTCTATCAAACTTTTTTTTCCCACTAATATATATCTATTTATATATTTGTTAGTTATAACTAATAAAAAAATTATTACGTACTCTCGGAACACTATAAATTGCATACTTTTCATTCTTACATGAATGATAGGTTTTATCATGAATTTAATTAATAAAACTCATTGTTCATGTAAAAAAAAATACTAATTTATAGTAATTCAGAAGTACATGATAATTTTCTAATTTTATAATCAGTTGTGAACTTTTTGATCGTAAATGTCAATTTTATCTAACTTTTGACAAATCATCCACGCGCACTCCCCCAATCTCATGTGCTACGCGCTTTCTCTTTCTTAAAAAAATAAAAAAAAATCACTTTCACGCAATAAAAGTCACAGTTTTCACTTTTCAGTGTATGTACGAAAGGCATCGGACCAAGCTAGTTGGAGAGAATCCCAATTTTCAAAGAATAATTCAATTGCTAATTATAAATCCCATCTGACATGCATGTCCTTTTTACGCTCCTAATCCCCAAACATTTATGTAACTTAGATTCCTAGAAATTCTAACGGTGCAGTCTAATGGTGTCTCAAGTATAATGTTTTTTTTTTTTTTTTGAAAGGAAGTATAATGTTTTTTGATTCTTATGATATAGGCTATTGTATTATTTGTTTTGAATTTATTATCAAGGTCAAGGCAAATCCTGCTTCTTTTTAATTCCTCAATTCTGCTTTAATAAATTGTTTTCCAAAAAATAAAAGAAGCAAACTAGTCCTCGACTTAATAAAAAAGCTGCAACACTAAGACAATTTAAAAAAAAAAAAAAACACATCAAGTACTATACTCTACAACAAAAACAATAAACTAATAACAACAATAAAAGGATCCCCAAACAAAGTAAATACCTTGATCTGAATAGTATTCTAAACCTTAGTTTTAGTTGCTAATATGTCTCTTTACTTCACTTCTCACTTCATCAATTCGAACTCCCTCCAAACAAAGATAAATGGTAGCCTCTCAAGCCAACACACTTGTTGAGACTTATGAATAAATTACTTGTCACCATTGTTTGCTTGATTGAAAGCCTTTACAATGTTGGTCTTTCACCATAAAATGCATAACTTGTAAGAGATCTTAAATTTATATCCTTTGCCTTTTTGTTTGCTATGGTGAGTTGGAGGTTTTACTGGAACAAAATACTCAGTTAGATATAGAATTCCTACTACTACAAAGAAGCTAATTGTATATCTAATCTTCACTCCTTCCCATGAGAACCATGTTTCCTTCCACTCAACTGTTGGTGGTTTTGTTGGTGACAAGTCTTTTGAACATAGTACCCGAATTTTCATTCCACACAACCTATAATTGTTGGCATAAAAGTTTTGATCATTCATTATATCCATTTGGCAACCAACTAAAATCTTGCCTGTGAGTTTGTTGTTACTCAAATTCAACATAGTCAGTTTTTGCAACTTTCCTAGTGATTGTGGAATCGAAATTAATAGATTGTTGTGTGATAAGTTCAAACACTATAGATTTTTTAAATCACTAAAACTTAGATGGTAGTTTCCCATAAAGGTTGCAATAAAAATTCATTACTTTTAACAATTATAATTCAATACTTTACGAAATGCAATAAAAATTCAAATCTAGCCAATACTTTTAACAGTTATAATTTCTTGGAAGAGGATGGATATGGATTTTGAAATCTGTCTTCAATTACATTGTCCAATCAACATGTTTATCTCCGTGTGAACTGTGAAGTATATATGAATATGCATGTTTTACTTTAATTCAATTAGCATATTACCTGTTGCATCTTTTTTTTAACAACATATAATTTATTTTTTAAATTTGCTAAAGATAATATACTAGGATTATTAGCCACCTTAGGATTAGGAGTAAACTTAGCCGAAGAGGTATTTTAATACTCTAGAATTCCCTCTTCTAAGTTCTCTTACTCTCATTCTCCAAAATAATAATAATAATAAATAAATAGGTTCTCTCTATCTCTTTCCCATTATGTATAGGCACCAGCTCCTTATATTCATTGCGTCCCCTTTCTTTCTCTATAAATGTATCTTTCTATGTACTCTTTTTTATTTTATTTATTCTTTATTTGCATTTTTTGGTATGTACTCTTTTTTATTTTATTTATTCTTTATTTGCATTTTTTGGTGTGCTTTGTTGTTGTTGTTATTATTATTATTACTATTCTTACTCCCTTCGTCCCAATTTGTTTGTCCTGTTTAAAAAGTCAAACTTTCTAAAATAAAATCATTTATTAACTTGTCTACTTTATAAAAATGTACAAGTTTACAAAACTACCCTTAAATAAATTTTTTGGGTTTAAAAAAAAATACTTTTAATAAGGCAACTAAAAAGGTTCCCAATTAGATTGATTTTTTAAAATATTTGTTAGTTTTCTTTTCAAATAGTTTTGAAAATAAAGTAAAGGTACAATAGAAACATTAGTAAATTAATAACTTTTACTTTTTAAAACAGGACAATATTTTGGAATATCTCAAAATGAAATAGAAAACAAACTACAAACTGGGACATAGAGAGTATTATTTTGGATCATATTCTTCTAACTTGTGTTGTAACCAGGTAAAACTAACAAGGGTAAGATGTTAAAACATCTTATATTTCCAACAATGCAGAAAAGAATTCAAAGCTCCTGAACAGCAAGATTGCCCCCATTTAATTCAAAGCAGTCAGCAAAATATCATTGATTCCTTTTACTTTTTCCTTGCGCCACATATTTACTAGAACTTTGGAATCATGTCAAAAGGAAATTTGTTCTAAATTTGGTTACAGTTAAACCAGGAATACCTATTTGTTTGAGCAGACACTAGTTAAGATGCATGCCAGTTAAAAAGCATCTTTAGGCTCAGTGGCTCCTAGTGAGGGATGCAAGTGTTCCACCCCTTTGAGCAATGCATATTGCTATGTAACTCAATATAAATGAAACAAGAACAAAAAGTTAATATATTGGGTGTGACAGGCTTTGTGATAAGGCACATAAAATTGACTATTGATCAAGAAAGAGCAACAGGCATACTAAACCAACTGCCAAAAATCCACTAGACAAATACATTCGAGTATGCAAACATTTCAAGGTTCATAACTTGGTCAAGAAATCTGCACTTGCATACTCTTTCTGAAGGTAACTTAGAGCAAGGGTAAATAGTGCTAATATGCATCACACTGCAAAGAAACTACCGTGCTGGTAATAACTGAATAAAGGAGGTTGGCAAGAATTTTGAACTAACACCATTCATAAGGTAAAAAAAAGGAATTGATTTGTTTCTGATAATGTCCCTCTGCTATTCTATCAAAGCACATATCATCAAACACCACAAACCATCAACTATTTTGGCTCATCATAGCACAGAGAGAGGTATCTTTGTCATTTTGGCATAAATGAACAAGAAGAACAAAAACATATGAAATATTTGAACTGACAACACACCAGCTCTAATTAGTAGAAAAAAGCATATAGAAAGAAGATGCCAAATCTCCACTTCTATTTCTATAGCCTATTACTTAATGTACTGAGAAAGCCACTTGAAACCATCTCCATAACCCATTTTCCTGACAATACTACACATGAAAACCTCAAGGGGACGGACATTTGAGTCTGCCAGGTTTACCTTACCCTTGCCAGTGGTGAAGTTGGTCAGGCCCAGGTGGAAACGCAATTCATCTTCTGAGGCAGCATACGGTATATCAATCTTGTTGCCAAGAATAAGGAATGGAACATTTGCCAAGGCCTCGTCAGAGAGGAGAGCATCCAGCTCTTTTTTTGACTCAGCAAACCTCTCCTTGTCATATGCGTCCACTAAGTAGACAACTGCATCCACCTTCAGAAAGAAAACAATGTATTTAGCAAAAAAGCATTGCTTAAAAGTACAATAGAAGCATAATTTGAGCCCAAAAAAACAAACTCTGCAGCACAGTGAAGCAACATAATAAGCATAACTTGAAACATGTTTCTCTTTGTAAGTCAATCAGGAAACAACTTGCCAAATTCCAAATACAAAATTTCAAGAGAGATTTAAGGATCACTATTTCTTTACATTTCCCAAATGGAAGCATTTTTAACCTCAAAACAATTGAAAGCATTCCTCTGATTTTTAAAACAACTGACAAGAAACAAGGTCCGATCAAGAAATAAAAATTAACATGTAAGAGGTCACCAACTCACCGATGCACTTGTAAAATTATAAAATGCCATATTTAATGCAAGAGATCCAATGTATATTTTGACCTAGATAGATTTGGTACAATGGCAACGAGAGTGAATTATGTATGGTGAGATACTATAAGCAGACCTTCTAAACACAAAAGGTGCCATCAGCGAACTCCCATGATCAATGTCTGCCTCCCATGAATCAGATAAACATGGAAATGTTTGCCTGGGATTATGAAGGCAGAACTATCATAACATTTATGATTTTGCAGGCTATAACATAAGTAAAACAATTGTACAGAATGCTGGTTCAATTAGGATAGCAGAGCTCAGGAATATGTAAGAAGTCACTATTTCTTTACATTTCCTCTGGGTTTAGCATAACTGACAAGAAACAAAGTTCTATCAAAAAGAGAAAAATGGACATGTAAGAAGTCACTGATGTACTAGTAAAAATAAAAAATAAAAAAAGAAATTTCATATTTTAATAGAAGAGATCCACAATGCACCTAGATAGATTTGGTAAAATGGCGCAAAGCATGAATTATGTATGGTGAGATACTATTAGCAGACCTTCTAAAAACAAAAGGTGCTATCAGCGAACTCCCACGATCAATCTCTGCCTCCCATGAATCAGATAAACACGGAAAAGGTTTGTCTGGGATTATGAAGGCATAACTATCCTAATATCATTCTGCAGGCAATAACATAAGCAAAACAATTGCACAGGAGGCTGGTATTCAATTAGGATGGCAAAACTCAGGAATATGGGTAGATTTTATCTAGCTAGTTGAGAGGGAGGGTGGAGGGGAATAATTCATGTACTTGCATAAATGCAGAAAATTTTCTCATTTTCTTAGTATTTTTTTTTTTTTAATTTTATAAGAATGCAGCCAAATCAGTTTAAAACATTACAAGAGCTAATTGTTCCATTCTAAACCAAATATTCGCTATTGTCAAATTTATGGCACATATTGTCACAAGACTCATAACCCAAAGTTTATCACAATTCAAATCATGGTGAATCTGAATCTGAATCTGGCTTACTAGCAAAAACTAGTCACAATGATTTAAACCATATTACCTATTGTTCCACCTTGAATCACACAATTAACTCTCTATGAAAAAAAAAAAAATATATATATATATATATATAATGAAAGTACTCTCAAGAGTAAACAAAAATATATATTATCATCACATTCCATGAATCAGTAACTAAACATTCTCATCAAAGATGACTATTTATAGATTGATATATCTACCTTGGCATAGTAGTCTTTCCACACTCTACGAGCTATTTGATGTCCTCCCAAATCAAAAGCCTTAAACTTGATTTTTCCAATACTCAACTCCTCTGACGTAGGGTACTGTGTTGGCTGGTGTTGAACTAATCTCTGCAATATTCCATTACCAAAACCCAGAAGAAGAAAAAAACAAAAGAAACGAAGAATATCAAGCCAATGGTAATCAAACTATACAAAAGCCTACCAACCATTTGTTAGCTTAGAATCACAATTTTAAAAAATAAAAAAGCTCTTTCAGTCTTAAGTTTTGTGTTTTTGTGGCTTTCGCAATTTATAAGTCTCACAGAAACCAAAACTGATAACATGAGCAAAAAAATACTAATAACTACTATCTTTAATCAGAGTCAGTTTGAAATTCATTCTTTTTTTGTTTTACTTTTTTAATGATTTTCCTAAGTTTCCTACCTTCCAAGAAACCAGGCAGAGCTACAAAAAAATAAAAATTCAGGGCTAGCACAAATATGCTTCCAGTTGAGTCAAACACTTAACACATAATCGCATCTACTTCCTAAAAATCTATTATCCAAATAACTTTCTTTCCATTTCCATCATTTTCTCATCAACCAAAACCTTCAATTAATTACAAAATATAAAAAATATGCAAATTAAAAGCTAGCTCAATATGATACCCTACAAAGCTCTAATACCCAACTCAAAATAATTTTTTCCAGCATTTTCTAATCAATCAAACACGCCATTTAACAACAACAAAAACAAAAATTAAAATTAAAACCTCAATACCCTCAATTTCCAATACCCACTAAAATATAAGAACCTAACACCCAAATCATAGTTTTTTTTCTTTCCTGGCGGTTTCTGATCTATTAACCACAAGGTCCACATCACTTAATTGCAATATAACCCCCCTTTAAAAATATTCATACTAAAGCTTTATAATATACCCAACATTCTAAAAATTTCCAAAAATCAAATACCCAACTCAAATTCATTCCTTTTCCCACATTTCCTCAAAAACCAAAGCCACCACTTAATGGAATAAATTTATAAATAAATAAATAAAAACAACAGGATTTGTATTCTTTCATTTCCATTTACTATTATTCAATTTGTAAAAAACAAATTTTAAATTAAAAAATCAAAATGAAACACCACAACACCATCAAAATTGAAACTTTCCCAACATTGGCTACTCCTGGTGTTTCCAATTGAGATGTCCAAAGTTTAAATCCCCAGACCCCCAACTAGCGAATTATCAAAAAATTATCATTAACCAAATACTGCAATTTTAACAAACCAACACAAATTTCCAAACAAAGTTGAAACTTTCCCAACATTGGCTACTCCTGGCGTTTCCAATTGAGATGTCCAAAGTTTAAATCCCCCCACCCCCAACTATCGAATTATACAAAAAATTATCATTAACCAAACACTGCAATTTTAACAACTAACACAAATACCCAAAAAAAAAAAAAAGCTTTAAACTTACCATAGAGGGTAAAAAAAACTAGGGCACTGAAATTCAGCTGGTTTTAACAAACACCCAAATTTCGTTTCCCAGAATTATATTAGTGCTTCCAACTTTAACTCAAAATTCCAAAAACAAAACAAAATACTACTGCCCTTCAGCTGATTTTAACAAATACCCAACTTTCATTTCACAGAAAATATAATGGTCGAAAAATGAAAAATTCCAACTTTAACTCAGAATTTAATAATGATAATCAGCTGATTTTAACAAATACCCAAATTTCATAAACAAAAGAAAATACTTTTAGAAGCAACATCAAATGAAAAGACAAATCTCAACAAACTTCCCTAATTGTCTTTCCGTAGCAAACTAAGCACATAAAATTTAACAAATAAAACCCAAAACTTAAAATCTAAAACAGAACAAAAAAAAAAAAAAAGTAATGGGTACCTCGTCTTTGAGCATATGAAGCAAGGTGGTTTTACCAGCATTATCAAGGCCTAAGAACAAAATCTTAGCCTCCTTTTGCCACAACCCTAGCGAAGCTAAAACTCCATAGAACCAATCAAACAAAAACATAGTTTTTTTTTTTAGGACCAAAAATCTCCAAGATTTAAAGCGAGTGCCACTCGATCTGATCGGGAGCACAGAGACAGAGCTGGGTTCTTGGCGTGGGTACCAAACTATGAGGATTTTTTTTTTTTTGGGGGGGTTTGAGGAATGTAGCGCGGTGACTGGCTGGGTAGGTTTAAGAGTTGGTGTGTTGGTAATTAGCAAAATATGAAGTGTGGGGTTTGGTGCCTTCGTGAACCGGGTCACCGGGTGGGGACTATTGGAGCGGCCATTCCAACAAATGAAACGTGGCCACCTATGAAAATTTGTGAATCAGCTGCCTAATCTACAAAAAAAAAAAAAAAAAAAAAAAAAAAAAAAAAAAAAAATTTCAACAATCTTACAGTAGACCTCATAATTTCTCACGATGGAGCCGTATATGGTACAAAGATGATAAGGTGTTAGTTAAACATGCAAATGGTCGGTCAATCGGGTTACAGGTCAAAATGTGTCGAGTTTAAAAACGAGTCATTTTAAATGGGTTGAAAAAGGCTCAGGCCAATTACGTTGTAAACGGGTCGAGTCAACCCGTATTTTTAAATATAAAAAATTAAAATAAAATAAAATAAACAAATAAATATCAAATTTTTAGAGAGAATGAATCAAATCACTTAAGGAAAACAAATAGCGCATAATACCTTATTCTTCTTCTTCTTTTTTTGCGCTAAGTGGGCAACTACTATTATTAGACTATTTGCATTATTATTATACTTGGGGAAAAAAAAAACATAAAACATAAAATTTTCATATCCTTTCAATTCTAATAGTTTTAAGCATGACTAAAATTTTTTATAGTCATGACAACAAAATATTCTAGGCGAAAACCACACTTTCGTTCTTACATTTTCGCGCGATTCCCACTTTGATCCCTAATCTTTTTTTTTTTACCGCTTTTAGTCCCTATCTTGGAAAACGCCTCTCGTTTTAGTCCCAGCCGTTACATCAGAGACGGAAAATGCATACGTGGCAAACGGATGGTACTGTTGACTGACGTGACCATTAAAATAGTAATAAAAAAATGTTATTTGGCATTAAAAAATTTTAAAAATTAATTTATTAATTTTAACTAAATAAAAAATTAAAAACAGAAATAAAAACAAAATTTTATATGAATTAAGATCTAAAAGTATCTTCAACAAGAACACCAACTCAAACTTAAAATCTCAAAATTGAAAACCAAAAATCACAAACCCAGAAAATAACCCCACCACCGCATGCACCCCAGCAACCACCAACAACAAAAACAAAAAAAAGAGACCCAAACACCAATCCGGCCACCAAAACATCAACCCACAGCCATCCAAACACCAACCCACCATTGATCCGGCCAACCAAACACCAACCCGGCCACCAAAACATCAACCCACAGCCACCCAAACACTAAACCACCATTGATCCGGCCACCCAAACACAGATCCGGCCAACCCAAACACCGACACACAACCACCCAAACACCAAACCACCATTTTCGGCCACCCAAACACAGATCCGACCAACCCAAATACTACCAACCCAAACACGGCCAACACAATGACAGATCCGGACATCCTATGACGGATCCAGCTGCTTTCGTCAACACTAAGAGCCGGCTTGGTTGCGACTAAAAGTTGGCGCGCTGCCGTTATTGGTAGGAGGAGGGTCGAATCAAGGCCACCAGGGCTCGCTTCACAAGATCGCCTTCCACGTCGCCGATTTAGATGAGGGAGTTGGTCATCGCCGATCTACGAGCGTTGAGTCTATTCGGCGGAGCCGAGTGTAAGTGCGAGTGGGAACCGAATGAAGGTGCTTTCATGGTGGAGATCGTGGGTCTTGGGTTTTGGGTCTTTGGTCACGGAAATCGTTTTGTAGATCAGTGGGTTTGGGTCATGGTGGTTGTGGGGGTAAATGAGGGTGGTGGATGATTGGCGTGGTGGTGGGTCTGCCTTTCTCTCCTCTCTCCAGCTCTCTCAACTCTCACCATGTCTCACCCTCTCTTTTGCTTTGATTTATGAATCTCAGCTCTATTGGGTTTGATATTTTGTTGCTTTTGCTAGGGGGTTTATGTGTTGTTCTAAATGCTTAGATCCCTGTTAATAGTTCAGAAAATATTGTTTTGAGCTTCGAATATTGATCTTGTTCTTATTTAATTTCTTGTTCATGTTTATTCTGATGTGGATCTTATATTTAATTTTGTGATCTTATTTTTTGAGTTATTTGTGATTTTTAGTTTTCAATTTTGAGATTTTAAGTTTGAGTTGGTGTTCTTAGTGTTCTTGATGAAAATACTTTTAGATCTTAATTCATATAAAATTTTGTTTTTATTTATGTTTTTAATTTTTTATTTAGTTAAAATTAATAAATTAATTTTTAAAATTTTTTAATGCCAAATAATATTTATTATTATTATTTTAATGGCCACGTCAGCCAACAGTACCATCCGTTTGCCACGTGTGCATTTTCTGTCTTTAATGTAACGGCAAGGACTAAAACAAGAGGCGTTTTCCAAGATAGGGACTAAAAGCGGTAAAAAAAAAAAGTTAGGGACCAAAGTGGGAATCGCGTGAAAATATAGGGACGAAAATGTGGTTCTCGCCAATATTCTATGTTAATAAATTATAGCCAGAATGTTAATTACAAATTTACAACTTGAGAGTGAATAAATTCTAAGGAGCACAAAAATATATATTTTAAATTTACACATTTCAAATTCAAAGTTCATTAATGATGTGGACTTTTTCTTTTACTTTAGTTTTTTTTTGGGTTAGTTAGACTTAGTGTTAGTAACTTAGTCTTAGTATTTAAATTAGTGTTAGATGTTTAGTAGTATAGACGTGTAGTTGTAGATGCTTTTGCCTTTAGGGACAAACATAAGAGATGAAAAAAGAACTTTTTTAAATAATTTAAGGATGACAAACAAATTTTTGGTAAACTTTAAGGAAATATTGTAAAACATTTTCAACAATTAGATACGAAAAAATGAACTTTTTAAAGTTTAGGGATGAAAAACAAATTTTTGGCAAAGTTTAGAGACCAAAATAATATTTTATAAAATATTAGAAGACTAATAAATTACAAACTACGACCCTAAAGTTGGGATAATATGATTATGTCTCAAAAAATTTCAAAATTTTGATTTGCGATCTAGTGTTATGTATCGTTTGGATTTGTTTCCTTCTATCAATGCACTGTGTTGAATTGTCCATTAAACAACTCCAAACAATGAGGTTACAAAATCAAAATAATCCCAAACATAGATGGTGTAAAATCAGAACAAATATAAACATAGAGGGTGTTTATGGGGTGCCAATCTTCACTTAATAGACGGCTAGGCATGACACATTAACAAAAGGGAATAAATCTAAACAATATCTAAGATTAGGAGAGCATATCAAAATTTTAAAATTTTAGAGGACAAAATCAAAATTACCCCAAATTATAGGGGTGTAGTTTTAAATTTAGTCAAAGTAGAAATACATGTAGTTTTTTATTAAAAAGAAAATTATGTAAATGGTGAAAAAAAAAACATAATTTACAAGTTAACACAAATATATATATGTGTGTGTGTGTGTGTGAAATAACTTAATATATGTTATTATTAGAAATGCATAATTGTAGGCATCAGGAATACTAAAGCTTTATGAACAAATTCAATGTATTTGATCGACACAACTAATTTATAAGGAACAAGAAGGCAATCCACAATGGGAAAATTAAACAGATAGATTTAGAAATCAAGATGAAATCCCTGGTTATATTTGACTTGAATAGTTTTCGCTGAGGTACACGATAGTTTTTTGGAAATCTACGATACTTTCTCTTTTTTAGCAGAAAGATTAGATCCCCCTTTCCTATGGGAAGGTCCCATTTTATATCCCCAAATCTCCTCCCTTTCTAGTTGTGGATTACCATATTGGATGTGAGAGGATATTTGTCCTATCAGACCCTTTTCTCCTTCCTCTTTATCATAAAATGAAATTTTTAGAGAGTGTTTATTGTTCAGGTTAGTCATTCATCATTTAATGCGTTAATATTAGATAGGAATACTTAATTAATGCAAATGTGATTATTACTTTGGACTATTAGATAGGACTCAATATATGTATTATTAGAAATACACGTGCATCTCAATATATATAATGTGCTTGTAGTATGGACTATGGAGTATGTAAGTTTTATTATATTAAAATAAAACATTATGATAAATTATTCAAATAATTAAAATAAATATTAAATTTTAGTTTAAATTTCTTGAAAATTAGAAAATAGAGTACCTGAATTAAAGTATCCTAATAATTAATAGGGTTTTACTAATGTATACTATTAGGGTATATGTTAGTAAACCATTTAAATTTTTTTTTTTACACCAAAGCAAAAATGTAATTAATTTTTTTGACAATTTTTTCAATTTCTCATAAAAATTT
Organism: Quercus variabilis; assembly: GCA_030445155.1. Taxonomy (NCBI): domain Eukaryota; kingdom Viridiplantae; phylum Streptophyta; class Magnoliopsida; order Fagales; family Fagaceae; genus Quercus; species Quercus variabilis. The sequence continues at coordinate 8,927,837 of CP129447.1, forward strand.
TCTTAAAATAGATGATTATTGTATGCCCTAAAGTCATACATTAATCGGACTCTAATTATAAGATAAATAGAATCTTAGTTAGCGTAGAAATTTTAATTTCTTGAAACCTGGGTAATAAAATTAGCAAAATTAAACTATACTAATAATTAACTTAATTTAATAATTAAGAAGAGTGTATCCACATGTGGTAGAAAGAAAATAACCATTTTTTTTTCAATAGATATAACCACATGTCCACAGCCTCTAGGATCAACTCTTATTATATAATAAGTATATGATATGATAGATATAGATTTTTTAAAAAAATAAATTTACTACTTTATTAGATTCTCAAAAAAAAAAAAAAAACTAGTTTATTTGGTAATTTATAACTTTAAAAAAAATCTAAATACATTCCTATTTGTGTGTGTTTATATATATATATATATATATATATATATATATATATATATATATTTGTACTTTCATCAATTTAATTGGTTTCTTGGACATATATAGTAAGAATTAGTGATCCCTAGCCCTATCTAACAAAGAGATGTCCCTGAAATAGGGGTTTAATTGATCGAAAAGCTCAAGCAGGAGTAAAACATTCCATAAAAATCTTCAATTATAATATCTATGTATTAAAAAAAAAATTCAACAAGTAAACTTTTAACAAGTCCAAAATCTATATATGTGATTGTTCTAAAATATATATATATATATATATATATATATATATATATATATATGTGGATAGATATAAATTTTGGTTCCTAAAGTCCCAAAATCATTTCTTTGATAAAGGATTTTTTTTTTTTTTTTTTTTAGTTTTTATTGAATAAATAAAATATAGGGATAATAACCCAGCTGAGGTTTGACCCGTTTGCACTTTGCCTACCCGTGATTCAAAACTCATCACTTTGCCTACTTGAGGTGCCTTCCGTTAGAGATCTGTTACTCACCTCTCCCTTTGCCGTTAGAAAAACACATTTTTAGATAAAAACAAACATAACAAAGATAAAAAAGTTAGGGTTTTTTTTATTACTTAAGAACTTCTTTGAAAACAAAACACAGGAATAGCACACAAATCAAATGCTTAATATCAACAATCTCATAACAACTCAAAATTGTGAACCACTTTTTACAAGAAGGCTAACAAAAGCCTACCCGTGGTTCAAAACTTATTACTTTGCCTACCTGAGGTGCCTTCCGTTAGAGATCTGTTACCCACCTCTCCCTTTGCCGTTAGAAAAACACATTTTTAGATAAAAACAAACATAACAAAGATAAAAAAAAAGTTAGGGTTTTTTTATTACTTAAGAACTGCTTTGAGAACAAAACACAGGAATAGCACACATATCAAATGCTCAATATCAACAATCTCATAACAACTTAAAATTGTGAACCAATTTTTACAAGAAGACCAACAAAAAAAGACTAAAGAAAGAAGACCAATTTTTTTTTTTTCCGTTTTAGTTTTTATTGAATAAATAAAATATAGGAATAATTACAGCAAAACATGGTTCAAAACTTATCAATTTGCCCACTTGAGGTGCCTTCAGTTAGAGATCTGTTACCCACCTCTCCCTTTGCCGTTAGAAAAACACATTTTTAGAGAAAAACAAACATAACAAAGATCAAAAAGTTAGGGTTTTTTATTGCTTAAGAACTTCTTTGAGAACAAAAAACATGAATAGCACACAGATCAAATGCTCAATATCAACAATCTCATAACAACTCAAAATTGTGAACCAATTTTTACAAGAAGACCAACAAAAAAAAAGACTAATGAAAGAAGTGTACTAATCAACCACACCTAGAGGTGTAGGGCCAGCAAAGAAGTAAAAATCAAAGATGCCACCAATAACCTTGTATGTCAATGAAGTCCCTCTGTAAAACACATCCATCCCATTGCTGTTTAGCAACAAAACCGAGTGTACATAAGGCTTCCCACCAACATTCCTAAGATCCATGTACACCGGGTGGGATCCATATAGATCAGCATTAAGATTGATAGCTCAATATCAACTATCTCATAACAACTCAAAATTGTGAACCAATTTTTACAAGAAGACCAACAAAAAAAGACTAATGAAAGAAGTGTATTGATCAACCACACCTAGAGGTGTAGGGCCAGCAAAGACGTAAAAATCAAAGATGCCACCCCTTGTATGTCAATGAAGTCCCTCTGTAAAACACATCCATCCCATTGCTGTTTAGCAACAAAACCGAGTGTGCATAAGGCTTCCCACCGACATTCCTAAGATCCATGTACACCGGGTGGGATCCATATAGATCAGCATTAAGATTGATAGCCGATATATCAATGGTATATGGAGTGTATGGATCATTTGGATACAGTTTGATCCCATGTGGTTGTGTGTTCTCTCCCAAGCTGTACAGTGAAGCATCTTCTGGTAACTTAGTGGAAATCTCGAGGTACTGGTCCTTAAACACCAAATTGCCAAATGGGTCTGATTTATCTGAGCTTGAATTGAAGAGGGTTTGCCCATTTGATTTTCTCTTCGCAGCAAACCCAAATGGATCTGAGGTGTAGCTGAAAATGAGCTCAGAGCCTAAGTACTTAGACACTGTTATGGGGCTCTTCCTTGACCTTCCAATTGTCTGCTTTAATGGCGGTGGTTGCTTGAATTTCTGGCTTTCTTAGTGCTGATCACGATCATGATTTGGGTTGAGGAGCTACAAGGAGAGCCATCGAATTCGGTTTCGTCAAGTTGCTTATTCAGGTGTTTTGCTACTGTGGTTGGGATTTAGAGTGGGTTTGAAGTTGGAACTGGGGATGGGTTTGAAGTTGGAAGGTTCCTTTCCTTTCCTTAATTGGTGGTGTTTGGTTGTGCAGAAAAGGACTGAGAATTAGGAAAAGCACAAGTAGCACCTAGGGTCGCTACCACACCACCAAACCCATGGCTGATCTACCACAATCCAAACCCACGACCGGATTTCTCATTACCTCATTCTTTGGTTGTTGATTACTTATCTTTATCTCACTTTCTTTTGTTAATAATGTTGCTGGTTATTTTGAGATTATTGGTCTTCTTGTAAAAATTGGTTCACAATTTTGAGTTGTTATGAGATTGTTGATATTGATATAGATTAAAAGTGATTTCATTGAGCATTTTATCTGTGTGCTATTCCTGTGTTTTGTTCTCAAAGAAGTTCTTAAGCAATAAAAAGCCCTAACTTTTTTTATCTTTGTTATGTTTATTTTTCTCTAAAAATGTGTTTTTCTAATGGCAAAAGGAGAGGTGGGTAGTAGATCTCTAATGGAAGGCACCTTAAGTGAGCAAAGTGATAAGTCTTGAACCACAGGTAAGTAAAGTGCAAACGGGCCAAACCTCAAGTGGGTTTTGTTGTAATTATCCGTAAAATATACAAAAAAGAAACAAATTTAGCTCTGGCAATAAGGGTGACAATTTTTATTCATACCCATGAACTTACCCATTATCCACCTAATTTGGATAAATCTTAACCCAACCCATTTGAATATTTGGGTTAAATGGGTAAAAACCCATTAAGTTATTTAGTTATATGGGTCTTAATGGATAAATCTACTAATACCCATCTAAAACCCATCTAAAATTGTACGAAAAGACAAAAAAAAAAATGTACAATACTCTCTCTCTCTCTCTCTCTGTTTTTGTTTATAAAGATTTCGGACAAACTTCCAAAAGGAAATGCGAAATTAATCTATACACCAGGGTAATGTCTCAAATGAAACGAAGTTGATGGTGGGTGGACACTAAGAAGAACAAAAAGGCAGCAAAGGTTAACAAAACTTGGGCCAACGAATTAGCCTTAGCAAAAATTAGACACTGGAAATCTTGATAGCAAGTTCTTTCATTCCCTACCAATCTTTATCACTTCTCAATCAACATTTTGAAGGATCTTGCATGATGGCTTAAATGCTGTTTTGAGAATCACCCTAGAAAATGACAAACTTTAAGAGGAAGTCTTCCATAATTACTCTCTTGTTTCAGCCAACAACATACTACCCGCTACCCAACACATCTCTTGCTATCCATGCTTTCAATATACTTTCATCCGAAATTCTACATGTCTATCCCATATAGCAATAGTACTAGTATGTTAGAAAAACAATCTTTTATGAAAAAAAGTATGGAACAATATATATTGTGGAACACCAAAGGTGAAGTAGAGGATTTGAATTTGGCTATAAACAATCCAATTCCATTTGGAAAGGCGAGAATGTTGGAGAACATGCACAAAATATGTGGTGCCAAGGTAAGAAAAAGAATCTTCTAATCCTCTATACTCTGTAATTTGGTCAATTTGAGTGCTACCATACATATCGGAAGAATTTTGACTATCACACTGGCGTCACTCAAAGCTCAGTGTGATTTATCCTTGCATGTCTTGCCAAAACTCTGTTTCTGAATACTGTATCCCATGCACTCTAATTAGTACTTTTTAAAAGTCTGTTTTTGAATGCTATAATCAGGAATGGAAACAGATTTTGGTCAAGAAGGATCTGGTTTGGGACTTGGTATGATGGAGTCGTTCAATCTTTGGTAAGTAATTCAAGTAATATGAAGTTAATGCACTTTTAGCAAAAGTGATTCAAGTCATATGAATGTTGCTTTGTTGTGCGTGTGTGAGAGAGAGTTAAGAAAGAGAGAAACTTTTTATTTATAAAACTCCAGTACTGGTGGTGAAGGCTATTGGGTGTGGAAGAAGAAGAAGAAATTTCATCCAGATTGTCAAAATGGTAACCGTTGACAGGTCGTGCGCGTTAGGAGTTAGGAACATTAGTCAATAATAATAATAATAATAATAATAATAAAAAGTCAATAATATAGTCATGTGGAAGTTTGTCATACTAGAAGCATATTATTGCTTTTAAGTTGATGCATAAGCATTTAATTAGTAAATGTTATAGTATCCGTGCTCTAGGTGTGTCTAATGGGTAGAGATACAAGAATTGTTGGTAAAGAGGCACTTGCTTCAACATCAATCTCAAGCTTCCCAGATGCAGATACAGTAGGAGAACTCCCTAGTATGCACAGTGACTGCATTACTTCAAGTCCCTTCACCTAAACCAGATGGATCTCAATTGGTACTAGATATAGCAGGAGATCCGGCAGTGCGCCCGGCATCTCCACTTAAAATAAGCTACGAAATCTTCACTTCTAATGCCTACTACTTAATGTACTTAGAAAGCCGCTTGAATCCATCCAGATACTGCCTTTCGTTGTAATATTTAGCCACAAAAACCTCTAGGGGACGGGCATTTGCGTCTGCCAGGTCTACCCTACCATTCCCTGTGGTGATGTTGTTCAGGTCCAAGAGGGAACACAATTCCTCTTCTGGGAAAGAAGAAGGTTCAGCAGGTGTTATGCAAAAAATAAGAAATGGGACATTTGCAAAGGCCTCATCAGAAAGTAGAGCGTTCAGCTCTTCTCTTGGCCCCAAAAATTGGTCCCTGTTCCTGGTATCAGCTTTCACAATGTACACAACGGCATCCATCTACAGAACAAAGATTGAAATGTATTAAGCAAAAATGAAATACTTATCAAGGAAGATATCATGATGAAGCAACACACAATGAGCATAACTCAAAACATTTTCCATTATGTTAGCCAATCAGGCAGCAATTAGCCAAATTCCCAATCTAGAATCTCAAGAGATATACAAGGATCAGTTTTTTCATTTTAAAATTTTTTCCCACATTTCCCAGATGTTATTTAAAACAATTGACAAGAAAGAACAATCAACATGTAAGATGTAGATGACGTACTAGTGAAATTATGAAATTCCATTTTTCAATCCAAAGATCTGGAATGTAATATTTGACCTAGATAAATTTGGTCGGATGACAAAGAGAATGAATTATGTATGTTGAGACACCATTAACAGAACTTCTAAAACAAAATGTGCTATTACCGAACTCCCATTATCAAGGTTTGCTTCTCATGAATCAAATATAAACATGGAAACATCTGCCCGGGATTACGAAAGCGAAAGTATTTATGGTCAGGCGTAACACAAGCAAAAACAATTTCACATGCAGCTGGTGTTCAATTGAGCTACCAAAGCTCAAGCATATAGGACACAAATTAATGAAAGTTAACAAATGTTGATATGTAAGAGCGCCAAAATTCTCATTTGCTTAGTAGATTGGTTACAGTTTAGCCAGATCAGTTAAAAATATACAATGGCTAACTTTTCCATTCTAAACCAAAATATTCAATGTTGCCAGATTTCTGGCATATCCAATCACAACTCAAAGTTTTTCATGGTTCAACTTGTGCTGAATCTGAATTCAGCCAACTAGCAAAATATAGGCACGATCATGTAATTCATGTTCCCTATCAGTCCACATAGAATCAAAAAATGGAATCCACATTAATTAAAAAAAATAAGGACTAAGACGTAAAGGATTCCATTAAACTAAAACATAGAGTACGTCAGATAAAATCTAACACAGCAAGAGAGTTAGAACTAGGTTACCCCAAAACATGCAAGCTTTCTCAAAAGTAAATAAGAAATTTAAATTACAATCACATATTCACAATATCATCATATTGCACAAATCATTAACTAGATATTCTCAACAATGATAGTTGATAGATTGAGGAACATACCTTGGCACAGTAGTCCCTCCAAACTCTACGAGCTATTGAATGTTCTCCTAAATCAAAGAAGTTAAACTTGATTCCCCCAATACTAGACACACATGATGTCAAATACTGTGATGTCTCATTCCCAGGTATGCTCTGCAATATTCACTCACCAACACCCACAACAAACAATATCAAGTCAATGGTAGTCAAGTTAAACAAAAAAACCAAGTCACCATTTGTTCACTAAGAATCAAATTTAAATAAATAAATAAAAGAAGCTTTATCAGTATTAATTTTCAGTTTTAAAATTCTCACATACACTAATAATAATAACTTTTTTGCACCAGAAAAGTGTATGCTCGGCCTTTTTGTCCCGCTTTACATCCTCATGAATTATTGACCCAAGAAATCAAATTCACTTGGTTTCTCTTTGGCGTCAAGTTCTTACCTTTTACAACCCTATTTGATTCTCTTTTTACTAATTTCACACTCTGCTTAACCTAAAACCTCTATCACTATTTTTGGTTTGAGGGTAGTGGGAGGGAAAGGAAAGGGAGTAGAGGAAAGTAAAAGGAAGGGAGGGATTCATTTTCCTCCCTGGGCCACCAATTTCTTTCCTCCCAAGTTGGGAGGAAATGGAGAGAGAAAAAAGGGCTTATGGATGGGATCAATCAATAAGCTATTTCCTTTCTCTTACTTTCTTAATATAAACCAAACACTTGAGAAGATAACTTCTTTCCTTTCTCTTCCACTTCCTCTTCTCCCCTACCCTTCCTTGCTTTTGTCAAACACAGTTTTAAAAATTCCGAACCCCTCTAGATTTCCAAGTTCCAACTACGTGTTAGCTGCTAGTCTAGATGCATTTATTACAACTATATCATATGCCCGAAAACATAATCTACTAAAACTATCCTCTGCCCAAAAAAAAAAAAAAAAAAAACTACTATATTATTTTCCTTATTTCAATTTTTCACAATAGAATTATAGAACCACAATTTCATTTTCAGTGAAAAAGCCAAAAAAAAATCAAACTTCCTTAACTTTTTCTCAGGAAAAAAAAAATTAATAGGAAAATATTTCAGGAGAGTTACCTCATCAAAGAGATTCAAAATCACTGACTTTTTGTAGGCCATATCCTGGCCTAAGAACAAGACTTTGGCCACCTTTGGTTTGAAGGGATAAAATTCGCCTAGCTTTTCTCAGAGAAAAAAAAAAACACTAATAAACACAAAGCTTTAAAAATTAGCAAAATGCTTAAGAACTAGAGAGAGAGAGAGGTACCTCAATGTTGAAGAAATGAGAGAAACAAAGATTCACCAAGTACACTAAAATATAAGGCCAGACTTGAAAGAGGAAATGAGAGTACCAATCCAGCAAATTCAATAAAAGAATGGGCAAAGCTTGAGCTCTGTTGGGCAAAACCATCCTTCTTTCTTTCTTTCTCTGTTCTGTTTTCTGTGTCTCTGTGAGAGAGAGAGAGTGAGAGATAGAAAAGGAGAGGGAAGAAAAGGCTGTGACTTTGTTCAGTTGTTTTATGTCAGAGAGAGAGAGAGAAGACTGTGACTTAGTTCTGATTGGTGGATCCTAAGCAACTTTTGACTTTTGAGACAACAATTCTCCTTAAACAATTCCATTTGCAACACCTTTTACCGCGTGATTAATAAATAATTACCTTAGCATTAGTTAATAGAAAATTTTAATACATTTATTAATAAATTATTTTTAGAAACTTTTTTATGAAAAAAAATATATATATTTGACAGTTTTTTTATAATTTTCATTAAAATAATATTAAAATATTTCTAAAATAGTCTTTTTAACAAATACTTTGAAGTCATCGGTTAACAAAATTATTTTATATTATTTTAAAAAATGTTAACGAATACTCTTAGAAAATAATCTATGCTCGTTACCATAACCCTATTACTTTTTCTTACTATTTACAATTATTATCTCATAATGAGAAAAATCTTCTACACCTCTGTATTCTGTAATTTTGTCATTGTGAGTTCTACCATACATACATACGGACGGGAAGAAATTTGGCTATCACACATTTCACACTGGTGTTACTCAAAACTCAGTGTGATTTATATCCTTACATGTCTTGCCAAAACTCTCTGCATACTGTATCCCAGGCACTGCAATTATTACTTATTAAAAATCTGTTTTTGAATACTATAATCACGTACGGAAACAGATTTTGATCAAGAAGAATCTGGTTTGGGACTTGGTGTGATGGTATCGTTCAAACTTTGGTAAGTAATTCAAGTACCATGAAGTTAATGCACTTAGCAAAAGTGATTCAAGTAATATGAATGTTGCTTTGGTTTGTTATTGTCCAATCTTTACAGATAGTCAAGGTCTTTCTGTTTTATACTTTATTTGGTTTGGAAAGCAAAAGTGAAGCTAAGTTTACTTCCAACGTATAAAGTACTTCCGGAAATAACAAAAGGTAACCTCAATTTGGGAAATGATGAAGCATATTATTGCTTTTAAGCTGATACATAAGCTTTTAATTAGTAAATGTTATAGAATCTGTGCTCTAGGTGTGTCTAATGGGTAGAGATATAAGAATTGTTGGTAAAGAGGCACTTGCTTCAACATCAATCTCAAGCTTCCAGATGCAGACACAGAAGAAGAACTCCCTAGTATGCACAGTGATTGTCCTCTCCAAACGGATTTCAATCTTTTGCATTACTTCAAGTCCCTTCACCTAAACCAGATGGAAATCATGAGCTACTACTTCTTATAGCAGGTGATCAACTCACCTAAACCAGATGGATCTCATGTGGTAGTTGTTATAGCAGGCAATCAACTCGCGTAGTCAAGAATTGAACTGGCAGTGTGCCCAGCATCTCCAGTTGAAATAACATGTGAAATCTTCGCTTTTAATGCCTACTACTTAATGTACTTAGAAAGCCACTTGAAACCATCCAGATACTGCTTTTTGTTGTATGATTCAGCCACAAAAACCTCAAGGGGGCAGGCATTTGCGACTGCTAGGTCTACCCTACCCTTCCCTGTGGTGATGTCGGTCAGGTTCAAGAGGGAACACAATTCCTCTTCTGGGCAAGAAGAAGGTTCAACGGTTATGCAAAAAATAAGAAATGGGACATTTGCAAAGGCCTCATCAGAAAGTAGAGCGCTCAGCTCTTCTCTTGGCCCCGAAAATTGCTCCCTGGTCTTGGTATTAGCGTTCACAATGTACACAACTGCATCCATCTACAGAACAAAGATTGAAATGTATTTAGCAAAAATGCAATACTTAACAAGGAAGATATCATGGTGGAGCAACACACAAAGGGAAGCACAACTCAAAACATGGTCCACTTTATTAGGCAATCAGGCAGCAATTTGCCAAATTCCCTATCCAGAGCCTCGAGATATATATATTTTTTTGTTGAATAAAAATTTTATTGATGAACATCGGAGGAAAAAATGAGGGCCTGGAACCATCTCTCTCCACAGCCTGAGCAACCAGGAGAGGGACACCAGAGATGGGAACTGGCCCTACCCAATTAACAAAAACAGCCCATTGGGATAAAAGATGGGCTGAAATATTGCCCTCTCTATACATAAGGATCACCTTTTTTTTCTTTCACATTTCCCAAATGGTATTTAAAACAACTAACAAGAAGCAGGTGCTAAACAAGAAATAATAATTAACATGTAAGAGGTAAATGATGTATTAGTAAAATTATGAAATTCCATATTTTAATTCAAGAGATCTGAATTGTAATATTTGAACTATATAAAGAGAGAATGAGTTATGTATGTTGAGACACTATTGGCAGACCTAGCAACAATAGGTGCTATCAGCAAAATCCTATGATCAATGTTCTCCCACGAATCAGACATAAACACAAAAAGGTTTTCCAAGGATTATGAAGCCAAAATTATATTAAGATTTTAGGGTCAGGCAATAACATAAGAAAAAACAAATTGAAAAGGCCGCTGGTGTGCAGTTGGTATAGCAAAGCTCAAGCATATGGGGCATATATAAAAACAAGTTAATAACTGTAGATATACAAGAGCACCAAAATTTTCATTTTCACATGTAACAAGTATAACGAAGGCAAACTTTTCCATTCTAAACCAAAGTACTCATTACTACCAAATCTATGGCATATACAGTCACAATTCAAAGTTTATCATGGTTCAAATCAGGGTGAATTTTAGCAAAACCTAGTCCCAATCATGTAAGTCATGTTCTCTATTAGTCAAAATTGAATCAAAAATTGACTCTACATTCAAAAAGAAAAAAAAAAGGACTTAGACAGAAAGGATTCCATTAAACTGAAACAGAGACTAAAGATAAAACAGCCAGGTCTAACAGAGCAATAGGGTTTTTTTTTTTTGGAGGGGGATAATCAGCAAGAGGGTTTGAACTAGGCTACCCCAAAACATGCAATAATTCTCAAGAGTAAATTTGAAAGTTAAACTACAATCACAATATCATCCTATTGCACTTGTCATAACTAAATATTCTCATCAAACAAAGTTGATAGATTGAGAAATGTACCTTGGCACTGTAGTCTCTCGAAACTCTATGAGCTATCCAGTGTCTTCCCAAATCATAAAAGTTGAAGTTGATTCTCCCAATACAAGACACCCATGATGTCAAATACGGTGCTCGTGTAATATTCAATGACATCTCATTTCTAGATATGCTCTGCAATATTCATTCATCAATACCCACAAAAAAGAATATGAAGTCAATGGTAATCAAATTAAACACAACATCAATCCACCATTTGTTTGCTGAGAATCAAAATCAAACCAAAAAAGAAAAAAGAAAAAGAGAAGCTTATTCAGAATTGAATTTCAGCTTCAAAGCTCAAAAATATCACATTCACTAACACAGTAAACTGTTTTGAGCCAAAGAGTAGGTGCACCACTCGGGTTTTTGCCCTCTCTACACCTTTAACTAATGTAACACTTTATGCACTCTCTTAACCTAAAACCTTTACATTCTGTATGTCTTTAGATTTTGAACTAGGTCTTAGTTGATTGACTAGTTTCATCTACTAAAACTATATCATTTGCAAAAGTCATAATCAATCAAAATTATATAGCCTACAGAAAGTATACAACAACTACTTTATCTAGTTTCTTCCTCCTACTTATTATTTTCTTTACTAGCATTTAATTTTTCATAATAGAACCAAAATCCCATTTTCAATGAAAAACAAAATCGAAACTTTTGGGCTTATTGGCCGACCCTAACTAGTTTGTTGAGGAACTATAGCCGATCTCAAAATTCCCAAATTTTGGTACTAATCTTGATAGTTGTTGTTGGACCAGGTTCTTTAACCATCACCACAACCTATTCTCAGGTCAAAAAAAAAAAAAAAGGATTTCCTTTTCTTTTAAAGAGAGAGTGAGAAGTACCAAATCTGAAAGGCTTAAAATGACTGACTGTTTGTAGATCATATCCTGGCCTAAGAACAAGATGTTGGCCTCCTTTGGTTTGAAGGGATAAAAGGTGCTCAGCTTTTCTCAGGCAAAAAAAAAAAAAAAAAAAAACACATGAAATTAACACAAAACTTTAAGAATGAGCAAAATGCATAATAAGAAATTAGAGAGAGAGAGAGAGAGAGAGGGGCACCTCAATGTTGAAGACATGGACAAACCAATGATTCAGCAAATACAATAAAACATAAGGCAAGACTTGAACCCAATTGATCAAAATCATCCTTTCTTTTCTTTTCTTTTCTTTTCTTTGTTGTGTGTGTGTGTGTGTGTGTGTAAGAGAGGTCAGAAAGATAGAGACTTTGTGAGTTTATTTATAAAACACTAGTACTGGTGGTGAAGGCTATGGTGTGGAAGGAGAGGAATTTCTTCTAGATAGTCAAAATGGTGACCGTTGACGCAGGTTGTGCCGGTTAGGAGTTGGGAACATTCTAAACTGGAAAAAAAGCGCCAAAAACACAGCTCAAGTGCTTAAGGCGCCGTTTGGTCATATGGTTTAAACACTGAACACGCAACACTCTTGTCTTAATAAAAAATAATTAGAGTAACTGTATTTAAATTCAACTTTGCAGTTTTTTTCAACCACATGTTGAAGATCATAATGATTTTATTAGTCAATAATATAGTCATGTGGATCAATCTAATTGAAGAATCCAAATTAAATTACTAGTATTATTTTTAAAATGTAGTTAAATTTTAACTAACAAAAATAGAAACTTTTTTTTTTTGTAAGTTTGTATATTTCATCCAAAAGTAAATGAGAAAATACAATGCCATTGCTCATTTCACTTTCTTTTTTTTTTTTTAAACCGAAATTTGCTATGTTAAATTGTTAATGCTGATTTCAAGTTTTCAACTAATAAATTCTTATTATTAAAAAAAAAAAAAGTGAACAACCCTTCAACCCCAATTTTTCCTTCCGTTTAATAAATCAACCTTGGCATTATCTAAATTAAAATTCTAATTCACAGTGAACAATTGCTACTCGGATTGGCCATATTTCCTAACCTTAACATGACACGTTTGCTTGCCAATAGAATATGCCATTAGAATATTCTCTTTGGATGCTCCCTTGGATTTGGGTTGGGAAGCCTACATTGCATAGTTGATGTGTTATGCTGTATTATTACTTAAGGATTAAGATTTCTAGAATTTTTAAGTTAATTTTAGGTTAAAATGTAAAATTCATATTTTATGTTTTATCAAAATTCATTTCAATTATTTAACTTCGCTTTTGTTCATTTAAGTATTCTATATTTCAAGATTATTCAATTAAGACATCTCCATCAACTTATGTTAAAATTTTAATTATCCAAATTTGTAATTTTTTTCTTCAATTTTTTTTATTAAAAAAATCCAATTAATGTTTGAAAAATATTTTACAATTTTTCTTTACAAAATTTTAATGGAAGTTAATGGAGAGGCATTGATTGAATAAACTTAAAATTTAAAGGACTGAAATAAACGAAAGCAAAGTTAGATGACTGAAATGAATTATGGTAAAACTTCAAGGATAGTTTTTGTATTTTAAACTTAATTTTAAAGTAAAGTTTCTAAAATTTTATTTATTCATTTTGAAATAAGTAGATTATATTTTTTTAATTATAGGATAAATTAATATTAACAATAGGGACCAGATTTAGATTCCTAGCCCATTACATGGATGGACTTAGACCCAAAAAATCCAAAATAATAAATTTATAGAGAATGGATTGAAAAACTGGGTTTTAGTTAATCAAACAAACACTAGAATGGGTTCAGGTGATAAGAGAATGAAAAGAAAAATGTTTGTATTGAAGAAAAATCATCATCGGCAAGATCCAAGGAGGTCTGTTCTTATATATTATTCTCAAGTTCAGTTACAAATTTGGTTCCTGAATGCTACAGTGTTCTACTCTTAAATTCCGATCCTCTTTCTAATTGCCCCTCTTCTTCTCTTATACTCTCTTTCCTTTTCATCCTCACCTTCCATGTGCATGCTAGATGGTTGGTGTTGATACTTGTCCCATCAGCGTTGTCCATAAGTCCTTATGTAGTAGCTGTAAGGCTGAAAAATCACTGTTTAAGTATCACTTCCACATTAATATGGCTAGAGAGTTAGCTGCAGAGTATTTAATGCGGTGGCAATAGTTTTCTCTTAAGATATTTTAGGACTTTCTCATGTCTGACATTTCTACAATGCTTATCAACACCAACAAGACTTCTTGAAACGTCACCTTGAGCAATAGACAACATCTTCGAACCTCAGAATTGGTCAGTCGAGGACGCATTTATCCTCGGCCCACCCTCTTGAGCCATTATGACCAAGATTAACCTCTATCTACCAACACAATCCATTCTGATAAAGATTTCTCTTCTTTGGACAACGCCTTGTCCTCGAGTTGGGCCACAAGCCCAAAAGGTAAACAAATGACGGACCTCTGGGCCCAATATCCCTACATTGACCATTTTGATGATCAGTAAAATCCATATCCAATTATTTCAAAATGAATTGGATTAGAATTTAAAAACTTGTAATGCCTTTTCATGCTGTGATTCTTTTCCATTGCATTGTATAGTCTGGTAGAGAATTTTATCAAGAAGTTGTTCTTTTATTAAACTTTCCTTTATATTGTAACTTCTTTTCGATTCTAGCAAGTGATAGATATCGAGTGGTGTTTAGATAATCACCCTAAAAGATGATGAACTTTAACAAAGGAATGGTTACAGTATTCAAGGGTTTTTCACTATGGATGCAGTTGTTTTTGAATACTGTAACTCTTGCACTCCCATTAGTGCTTATTAGAAATTTCTTTTTAGATTCTATAATCAAGTTATAGAAATAGCTTTTGGTCAAGAAGGATCTGGTTTGGGACTTCGTATTGTTCGATCAATCATTGGTAAGTAATTCAAGTAACATGTACTTCATTAAGAAAAGGGCCAATCTTTGGAAGTTAATGTTTGCTTTGGTTTTTTGTTGTCCAATCTTTATAAATAGTTAAGGTCTTTCTGTTTAATTTCTTTCGAAAGCAAAAGTGAAGTTAGGTTTACTTCCTGCTCCCAAGGAGATATAATTATAAATTACTTCCAAAATTGGAAAAAGGAAACCTCAATCTAGAAATGATGAAATGTGTATTTGGCAACTGATTAAAAATTAGTTTTTTTGGTGTAAATTATCAACTGTTTGTGGATCTCACACTACTTTTTGTCTTTACTTTATTTCAAATAATCTAACTTTCAGCTTTTTGAAATAAGCTAGTGGAAATAAGCAATTTTCAAATGGACACTAAGTATATCATTGCTTTGAAGTTGATACATATATGTCCTTTATCTAATTTGTTGTGAAAATAATTTATTTATGTAATATTAAAAAAGAGAGAAGAAATATAGAAACAAAAAATTTATGTGGTTTAGCAATATGCCTACATCTATGAACATCAACTAAATAAAGTGTTACTATGAAATAAGAATATTATAATAGTAACACAATAACACTCTTACAAAGACCAAAACCCCAAAGACATTTTTAAGTACTCCCTCCCAAAAAGAATAGAGAACACCCTATTTAATATGCTCTTGAGCTTGCAGAACCACTCTTTCTCGCACTTGTATCACGTTTCAAAAACACAGCTATAGGCTATGGCCGCGTTTCAAAAAAAACCCGACTAGGTCTGTAACTGTGTTTTTAAAAATGTGGCTTAAGTCCTAGGGAGCTAAACGTAGCTCCAGCTTCAGAAAACGCGACTTCAGAGCTGGTCAAAAACACAGCTAAAAAACATGGCTCAAAGTCTCACTTGTAGCTGCGTTTTTAAAAAACTCGACTAAAAAACGCGGCTTAAAAGCGCGTTTTTTGTAGTGATCTCAAATTATAGTGATTTACCTATATAATTAGGGATTTAAATTTATTTGAATAATTTATTTCTGTCTTGGAGTGCTAATATTGTTGCTAAATGCTTCATATGAAATTATTTTGATGTATCTTCTTTTCTTTTCTTTTTTTAATATGAATATTTTGAATAGATGGTGTCACATGTCTGAATATGATTTGTACATATCAATTTTTTTTTTTTTTTTTTTATAACCTACCTGCCATGTTTGAAGAATAAATATGCCCTTAAATGTCTCTATCATTGACCTTTCAAATACTACATTAAAGTTTTTGCCATCTTCCTTTCAGTTAAAATTACTATCAAATCTCTCATTTAAATTCTACATATAATTATGTATATATAATGCAAATTGATTCCTTATTCATAAAAAATAATAAAAAAGCAAATCGATCGGTTCCTCAAATCCCTCTTTAACATTTTACCATATACAGATATATCAAAAATGGGCTACATGTAATTATGTATATTTGATGCAAAATGGATTCCTCAATTCCCCTCTTTTACATTTTACCAAATACAGATATATCCAAAAATGGGCAATAATATACCTCTATATACTTGGCTTCTTTGAGGTTTAAAAAATGTTAAAGGCGCAAACATTTTTGCCGACAGTTGATGTGGTGGGTAGTTATTTTGCAAAGATTTGTCAAGTTTGTAAAAATGTTATATAATAGTTTATATAAGTCATTTTCGTTGACATGAGCATCATTAAAGCGACATTTTTTTTTCTTCAGTTTTGTTAACGTTTCAGATCCTACCTCTTCTCCCTTTTTTTTTTGGGTTCTCAATCAAACCTTTGTTTTCCTATCAGTCTCTCTAAAAAACAAAAGACTCTTCGTTTCTCATCTTAAATAAAACCGTTACCATTAAACCCAATCTCCACAGCTGTCAACACCTTTTCATCTTCTCCTAATGATTTTTACTTAGGATTAGACAGAAGAATGTGATGAACATTCAAAGAGCCTGTGGAGAAATTGAAGTCAAGCTTGGTATGTTTTCTCTTGCTAACTACATTCTTTTTTTGTTTGGAGAATGAATTTTCTAATATGTTTTGGTTTCCTTCAATTTGATTATATTGGTTGGCACTTGGCTATATGATGTTTCCAAAATGACTTTACTTCTTAAATTTTATATGTTAATTATCCTAAATTTATTGTTAAGTTGGTGCCAAATTAGTGAGTTGATTGAAAATATGTAACAACAAATGAAGCAAAGAGATTTGAAAGTACTGAAAGTATTTATCAAAAAAAAAAAAAAAAAAAAAAAAAAAAAGAAAGTACTGAAAGTCTTTGTGATTTTACTAGAGAAAAATGAAGTGTATCATACTGACCTGAGAATACTTGAAAATTCTGATGTCCTAATTTAGCACAAGTTGTTCAAAATTGATTCCTAAAATCTGTCTTTTACATTCTACCAAATATAGATATATCTAAAAATTACAATAATATACCTCTAAATACTCGGCTTCTTTGAAGTTTGAAAAATGCTAAAGCCATAAACTTTTTTACAAATTGTTGATGTGTAAATTATTGAAATGTTGAGTAATTATTAGTAAGTAAAAAAGTGATATTAGTAATGAACTCAGATAAGAACTTGTAAGAATAGACAACCTTCATTTTCATTGTCACAGGCATCATCAAAATGACAACTTTTTTTTCTCAGTTATGTTAACGTTTTAGATCCCTCCTCTTTTTTCCTTTTTTTTTTTTAATCAAACCTTTGTTTTCCTATCAATCTCTCCAAAAAAAAAAAAAAAAAAAAATCCTTCGTTTCTCATCTTAAATAAGACCGTTACCATTAAACCCAATCTCTACGGTTGTCTACACCTTTTCATCTTTTCCTAATGATTTTTATATAGGATTAGAAAGAGGAATGTGATGAAATTCAATAGAGCTTGTGAGAAATTGAAGTCAATTAAGCTTGGTATGTTCTCTCTTGATAACTACTTTTTTTTTTGTTTGTAGTGTGAATTTTCTAATATGTATTGGTGTTGTTCGATTTGATTATTTTGGTTGGCACTTGGCTATATGATGTTTCCAAAATGACTTTGCTATTTAAATTTTATATATTAATTATCCTTAATATATTGTTAATATGTAACAACAAATGAAGCAAAGAGAATTGAAAGTACCGAAAGTCTTTGTGACTATACTAGAGAAAAATGAAGTGTATCATACTGACCTGAGAATACTTGAAAATTCTGATGTCCTAAAATGTGACAATGAATTTCCTAAATTCAAATTCAGTTATGCATATGATTGTACATTAATTTCTTTTTCATCAAAACTTTGCTTGGTTAGAAAAACTTTGGCTTAATGGGCATAGACTATGGAGGTGCCTGCGACTTTCCAGTTCCATGACAAAATGTTTTCCTTTGTGTTTTGTCTTCTCATGGAACAAGTTGCTTATGAGGGCAGAATAGTCGATTTGAAATTAAAATTTTAAATAGTTAAATGTTAAAACATTTAACTTAATACCTAAATAATAACATAATAATAATGTAGCCCTATTGATTAGTATGGATCTCATTCATGCAAAAATAAAAAACTTTGTATGGATCTCATGTGGTGTTTGTTATAGCTAGCAGGCAATCAAAAATCAAGAATAATTTATCAAAAATTTAACTGACAGTGCACCCAGAATCTCTACATGAAACAGTCTTCACTTCTAATGCCTACTACTTGATGTACTGAGAAAGCCACTTGATTGCATCTTGATGCTGCTTTCTGTTGGATGGTTCAGCCACAAAAACCTCAAGGGGACGGACATTTGTGCCGGCCTGCAGCTTTACCCTACCCTTCCCTGTGGTCTTGTCTGTCAGTCCCAAAAGGAAACACAATTCCTTTTCAGAGGGATAAGAAGGTTCTGGAGTTTCGCAAAAAATAAGGAATGGAACATTTATAAATTCCTCATCAGAGAGTAGATGACGTAGATCTTCTCTTGCCTCAGAAAATTGCTCCATGCTCGTGTCAGCATTCACAACGTACACAATTGCACCTCTCTACAAAACAAAGATTCAAATGCATATTACTTAACAAGGAAAGGTAGCACTTTTCACTTTTGACTTTGCTAGCCAATAGCGAGCACAACTTAAAACACTTTTGGTAGCCAATCAGGCAGCAATTTTTGCCAAATTCCCAATCCAGATTGTCAATAGCGAGCACATTTCCCAAAACACTTTTCTTTTCTTTTTTTTTAGTTTTTTCCACATTTCCCAAATGGTATTTAAAACAATTACCAAGAAAGTATAATCAACAGGTGAGATGTAGATGATGTACTATTATAGTTATGAAATTCCATTTTTAATGCAAGAGACCTGCATTGTAATATTTGAACCAGATAAATTCAGTAGAATGACAGAGAGAATGAGTTATGTATGTTGAGTCACTATTGGCAGACCTAGGTGCTATCAGTGAACTCCATTAATCAGATATAAACACAAAAAGGTTTGCCTAGGATTATGAAGTCAAATTTATATTAAGATTTAGGGTCAGGCAGTAACATAAGCAAAAAAAAATTGAACAGGCCGCTGGTGTTCAGTTGAGATAGCAAAGCTCAAGCATATGGGACATATATTAAATAAAGTTAATAAAGGAGTGTTCGCAGTACAGTGCGGTTTTGTGTAGTTTTGGGCCATTTTTAACACCGTACTTTGCGGTGCAGTTTGGCCAAACTCATTATTGCACCGCATTTTAGTTTTGCGGTTACATGTGTGGACCGACAGTATGGTGTGGTGTGGCATTCAAGGTGCAGTTTGTTTGGTTTTAGGCTAATATATTTTTCAAGGTGTCATGGACAATACTAGTTTACTATTAAAACCATGACAATATGACTATAAGTTTCAAAAAAAAAAAAAAATATATATATATATATATATGTATGTATGTATATAACATGTGTAACAAAAAAAGTAACTCAAATATATACAAGACAAAAGAAAATCCATGATGTAGTAAACTAAAAAGTACCACAAATATATACCCAAAAAAAAATCCATGACAGGAAACCATACACAATTATACATGTTAAACAAATAAAACATGTAACTCAAAAATGCTTAACAAGCAACAATCATAAGGTCCATAACAGTGTACCGTATACACAAGCTAGTCATTTCTTCTAGTTTCAAGTTTCAGTTATCACAACCATAATGGAAACAAGTCTAAAGCAAGCATGAAATAAATTACAAACCCAAAACAAGTATTAAATTACAAACCCAACAAGAAATTGTTTAAATAAATATGAATGCAACAAAAAAGGTCCATCCATCCAATGCTATACTTGAGAGAGAATGAAAGTGGGTGAGACTTGAGAGAGACTAATAGTGAATGAGGGTATTAGGAGAGGAGTGAGAATGTGAGATGGAGAAGTGAATGACATTTTGAACTTTTGATTTTGTATTTATTCAAAAGAAAGCCATTTTATCATGAAACTGGAATGCACTTATGCTAGGCTGGCCACTTACTATACGTATGTACACACACGCACACACACACATATGGGAACGGTGCGGATTTCTTATTATAAAATCATACACCGCACCACAACATGCGATGCCTTTGACTATTTCTTGTACTGCAATGCAGTTACTTCATTTTGTGGGCAATTTTGATCAATTTGAGTGCAGTAATGCAATTTGAGCGGTTTGTTGAACACCCAATTTTAGGGGTAGATATTTAAGAGCACCAAAGCAGCAACATACTAAGGTTTTGATCGTTAAATTAAATTTTGCTTCTGATATATCAAAGCAGCCTACATTACATGATCGGGTTCACTATTCTCTTAGGATTGAAAGTTTATGTAAATAAAAGTCATAAGATTTATTATTAATTTAATAGTCATTAATAGAATAATAAATCTCACAGCGGTCCAGTTCAATATGTCTTATATATTTAAAACATATTAACGTATCAACTAGAAGTCTCTACTTTCATAATCAAGGCAAATCATCTTAGTTGATATGTTATAGTCTTTACAAATGAAATACTCAATTTTATCGTTAACTACGAATTAAGATTCTGAGTTTACAAAGAACTTGTGATTTACATCTTTTATGACTAAATTACATAAGTCACATACTAAGCATCTCAAGAACTATATGATAATGTCAAAATATTCATGTTAAGCATTATTTGATAATAAAACAACTTTATTACTTATAACATAATATCATACATAGCATCATACAATAGGATTTTAGGGCACTAATCCTAACACTACCTTGGCACAGTAGTCTTTCCAAACTCTACAAGCTGTCCGAAGTTCTCCAAAATCAAATAAGTTAAACTTGATTCTCCCCATACTAGACAGCCGTGAATATGGTGGTGCCTCTATTCCAAGTATTCCCTGCAATATTCACTCACATTTACAACAAAGAATATCTAGTTAATGGTAGCCAAGTTAAACAAAACGCCAAGTCATCATTTGTTCAATGAGGATCAAATCTAAGTAAATTAATAAAAGAAGCTTTACCAAGAATCAAGTTTCAGTTTAAAAATTCTCACATTCACTAATGATAATAATAACTGTTTTGCGCCAGATAGGTGTACCGCTCAGCCTTTTCCCCAGCTTTACATTCTTTTGAATTATTGACCCAAGAAATCAAACTCACTTGGTTCTTCTTTGGCATCAAGTTTTTACCTTTTACAACCCTAATAGTTTCTATTTTTAGTAATGTCACACTCTACTTAACCTAAAACCTCTAACATTATGTTTGGTTTGAGGGAAAGTGAGGGGAAGGGAAAGGGAATCTATTGTGTGGTTGAGATTAATTGAAGTAGAGGAAAGTAAAAGGGAGGGATTTATTTCCCTCTCCTAGGCCACCAATTTGGGAGAAAATGGAGAGACAAGAAGGGCGTGGGATCAATCAATGAGCTATTTCATTTCACTTTCTTTCTTATTAGAAACCAAATATATACTTGGGAAGATAACTTCTTTGATTTCTCTTCCATAACTTTCTTTTCCCTCCCTTGTTTTTGCCAAACACAGTGTTAAATTCTGAACCCCTTTAGACTTTCACTAGATTTCCAACTGGGTGTTAGCTGCTACCCTAGTTGCATTTATTACAACTATATCCTATTCCAAAAAAAACATTATCTACAAAACTATATCCTCTGCACGCGCGCACGAAAAAAGAAAAAGAAAAAAGAAAAAAGAAAAAAAAAAAAGAGGAGTACCTCATCTTCATCTGAGAGATTCAAAATCACTGATCGTTTGTAGTCATCACTGCCTAGGAACAACAGATTGGTCTCCCTTGGTCTGAAGGGATAGAATTCTCCCAACTTCTCTCAAAAAAAAAAAAAAAAGATTTAAAAATGAGCGAAACGCTTAAGAAATGAAAGAGAGAGAGAGAGAGAGAGAGAGAGAGAGAAAGCTACCTCAATGTTGAAGAAATGAGAGAACAATGGATCCAACAATAACAATAAAATAAAAGGCCAGGCTTGATTGAAGAAATGTAAGTACCAATTCAGAAATTTCAATAAAATAAAGGGCAAAGCTTGAAACCAGTTCGGCAAATCCATCCCTCCTCCTTTTCTTTTCTGGTTTTTGTGTCTCTGAGAGAGAGAGAGAGTGGGTGATGGAAAAGTTGCAGAGACAAACTTAGAGAGAAAAATTGAGTAGTGGTGAATGGAGATGGGGAAGAGTGATGAGAGAAGCAACTTTCTGTTTCACACGAGCAACTACCTCACACGTTCGGACAGTCCACACATGAACAGCTAGGGTTTTTTTTTTTTTTTTCGAGACAACAAAATTGTCCAGCCAGCGTTCCATTTCACACACTTTTTATCACTTTTTTTTTAACCCACTTTTTATCACTTGGTTTATTGTTATAAGTGGATAATTACTTTCTGGTTAATCTGTTGCTACTTTTTTTTTTTGGTCAGTCATGGATAACCATTTCATAATTGTAATAGAAATGCTTAACATAAAAGTTGTGCTCCTAAATTTTTTTTCTCTCTCTTAATTGCAAAACTTACTTTTTGTAATGATGATTTTCTTGTTTCATTTACATTCTATATAAAACAAATTGCATATTAAATTCAGAATTTAGAAAACTGTCTAATTTTATTTTAAAATTTCTATTTAAAACTTATTGAGAACAATTATTAAGTCTCTTTTCTTTTGTTTGAATTTTGTAAATGTAGGGATGGTATTTGTGGCCCAAACCCAAAAACAATTAATTTGTAGAGTATGGGTGAAAGAGCTAGATTAAGTATGGGATTGATAACAACGGACCACAGCTTTTAAACACAAGCTAACATTAATTTGTACGTAAACTTTGATAATTCGAAGAGCTACACTGTTTGTTTTTCTGATGAAAAAAAATCTTAGGGTTACAGTCTAGTCCCACTCTTGTTAGGAGCTTCCTTTCTTTATATAGTCACTTTTATCCTCATCTCTATCGTCCACGTGTTCCTCATCCATGAGTTTACTTAAGTACATGTCACGTCAGACATCTTCTTTTAGTTTTGTGTGAGTGGTGATAGGTTAGGATGCACTGTTCAGGGGTCTTCTCCACATAAATACGGTCAGAAAAGCTGTTATAGTGCATTAAATACGGTGGCAGCAGCTTTCCCCTTAGATATTTCTCCATCCTTATCATTTCATAGCATGCTCAGAGCTTATCTTGATCAGGTGGAGTCCTCGGAAGGTCATTCTGGCCTTTCACACATTCAATTGATCTATGATATCGCGTCAGAGGATTACAACCTCTTCGGACAGGAGACATCCTCTTCGGACCGTGATAATTCTTCATCTTGAGGATCTCACTTCCAGCCGGACCCTGCCTTTTTCTTCTTCCTCTTCTCGGATGCAAAATAACCCTCATATGGGCCTTCGGCCCATTACTTTGGGCCTGGCCCTTTCTCCCCCACAGTTAATATTAAGGGTTAACCATCTATTTTTGAAAAAAAATTATAGAGTACTAAAAAAGTTGTCAAAACAGTTAATTTTTTTTTTTTTATTTTTCTATAAAAAGATTCTTAAAATAGTTTATTAATGTATGTCCTTAAATGTTTGTAAAACCTTTTAATATATATATATATATATATAGGTCCGGTTAATGGGGGCACACATTAACCATTCATTTTGGGAAAGTTTTCATGAGAAATTGAAAAAGTTGTCAAAACAGTAAATTACTTTTTCGTTTTTCTATAAAAAGTTTCCTAAAATGGATTATTAAGAGCATTCACATCAGCCCATTTAAAGTCTTCTAAAAATACATATACAGTGTAAATTTTACACATTTTGAGTAAAAAAACACCCACATCAGTGGGTGTAAAAGTATGTAAAGCTGGGTATATTTTTTCATGTGCTACAGTACCCATGTAAATATACACGAGTACTGTAGCACATGTAAACATTAAAATAACAATTTCAGTCCACGGTACAGTATAAAAAAATCATTTTTCTCTTTTACGCTCTTTTTTTTTTCTCTCACCTCTCACTGAGCACACCACACAGGTCTCAGCTTCTCTCCCTGTTTCATTCCTCTCTTCCTCTCATCTTATTTATTCGTCTACCTCTACTCAACTTTTGCTCATTTTCTATTGACAAACTCATCTTCTCTATTTGATCAGTTTGGGGGTTTTGCAAGGTGGATCAATTGACAGACTCATCTTCTCCATTAACAGACTTTGGGGCTAATTTCTCTAAAAAGGTATGGGTTTTTCTCATTGAGATTTTAGGGTTTTTTTGCTTTTTGGTTTCAAGCAAGATTCTTGGGAGTTTCTCTAAACTTTTTTTTTAGGGTTTCTTGTTTCAAATTTTTTCTGGTTTGGGGTTTTTTTAGGGATTCTTTAGAGCACACCCGAATGTTTGTTTTTGGAATTTATTAGTATTTCAGATTTTGTGTGTATTTATATTTGATTATTTTAGAGTTTAGGTAAGAATTAAATTTTGTCTTTTGATAGGGATTAGTATTCCTGTGTGTAGGGAGTGTTTGAAGAATTTGAATTGATTGAACCCCCTGTTTTGGGACTGATTAGCTTCTCCCCTGTTTTCGGACTGATTGAACAGGGTATATACTTTGTGTCTTTGTGTTTTCGGACTGATTGA
Organism: Quercus variabilis; assembly: GCA_030445155.1. Classification (NCBI taxonomy): domain Eukaryota; kingdom Viridiplantae; phylum Streptophyta; class Magnoliopsida; order Fagales; family Fagaceae; genus Quercus; species Quercus variabilis. Next base: position 8,952,822 of record CP129447.1, read on the forward strand.
ACATTGTTGTTAACCAAAAAAAAAAAATCAATTTTGATAATTTCCAAATTACAACTCTTAATTAAATCCCATCTCGGAATCCCTCATGCAAACTTTCAGCCCATTTTTCTTCTTTTTATTTTTATTGTTTAGTGCTCACTGTTTCCTAATTCAAAATCGGGTTTAACTCAAAATAACATATATATATATATATATATATATATATATATTTAACTTTATCAGAAACTGTCTGTGCTAACAAAGCTGTCTGTGCTAACAAAGCTGAACAAGTTATATATATATATATATAAGTTGCAAAGTCCAATATGTTTGGAAATCACAGTATTCATCCTTCCTTGTCACCACTAGGATTAACTTAACCTAGCTTTATCATCATGATATTTTTCACAGCCTTAACAGATATACTATCAACCTTTAAATCATACTCCGTAGTATATACTGTTTTTTTTTTTTTTTTTGATAATTAATAATTCAATGTATCAATTGTTTTCAAAAAAATTAATAACAACCATTATAGCCATAAATTATATATTGGAGAAAACAATCACTATTCTTTCACAAATGGATTTCAATGCATTACAAAACAAAATGACAAGAACAACACATTGCATGTTGCCACTATTTTAATAATCCACCCACCGATGGGTCACTATTTGGCGGTACGCTGGGTGGCGAGACCAATCCAGCGACGTTCGCCGGAGCCACTATTTTGGTGGTTCGGCCATCGGACCTCCAACACGAGCGGCTCCATTGGCCAAGCCACCGGTGTTGGTAGTTTACTTAAAATATAAGTTTAAATTAAATAAAAAGTATGATCATTAGGGAAATAATAAAAAAATGGAGTATAATGAATATTTTATTGAAATATCTTGTAAAATAAATGAACTGATGTGGGTATTTTGTAAAAGTAAATGTGTAAAATAGAAAAAGTAGGTTTTTAGTGTAAAAATGAATGTGTAAAATACACATACTAATGTGAATGCTCTTAATATATGTCATAAGGGCACACGTTAGTAAATCTCTCTTTCTCTCTCTCTCTCTCTCTCTCTCTCTCTCTATATATATATATATATTTTAATTCTAGTATTTTAAACAAGAATTTTGCTAATATGTGTCCTAAGGGCATATAATGATTAATTATTTTTGGAAAGAAAAATTTAGAAATTGAAAAAATATTGATGACTTTTTCAATTTTCGAGATATTTTTTCTAAAAATAGATGTTTTAACTGGACCCTTTAAACAAAAAGCATTATTTATGTTTTGGCCCTCCAAACCTAGGATATTATTATTATTATTTTAGAAACAAACACAAACATAAGAAAGAAAAAAAAATAGTATTAGACCGTATACGATTGCTCTCAATAGTTAAGAATGAGTTTTTAACTCTAGTTTCCCGTCTTTGAATAAAAAAAATTAAAAAGTGAAAAGTAAAAAAAAGAAAAAAAGAAAAAAAAGAGAGAGAAAAAAAAAAAGCAATATTCTAGGATTGGAAGGATCCTAGTCCACATTTGACACTCCGCGCCAATCATCTCACATTCCAAGTAACATGCTAATTTATTCGGCAGTACTTGTCTTGTCTTAACTCTTAAAACGACTTTTAAAGAGTGGGAATATGATTGGTGGATACCCAATGCATTGAATGTGGTCAAAATTATTAAAAACTAGTACTAATAATTTGTCATTTATGGTAGCGACAGTGCCGACACTGGCGACACATGATGCTTGAATCTAGTTAGACTTGAAAGGATCTCGTTGAAAATGAAACCTTATCTAATAATGAAAATGCGCCGTTTTAGTGCATTTACTTTTTATTCATGCTTTTTGACAGGCTGTTCGAGATGTTTTATTCATGGATTCGGTTAATGTGTATGCTTTAAAGTATATATTAAATTTTTTATTTTTAGAAATATTTTTAAAAAAATTGAAAAAATTATCATTATTTTTTCAATTCTCGAGATATTTTTTTTCAAAAATAAAAATTAATGTGTGCTCTAAGGACACACATTAGTAAAATTCTTTATTCATTCACCGCGTGGGTTTTTTCAGTCATGAGACCAATTTGCCATCTCACACATTATTTGCAACATACGTGGGCCCCACACCTTCTTTATTGTATAAACCAAACAAAATTATAATGAATTTTTTTTTTTGTTAAATGCATATATTTTAAAATAGTAAACTATTTTAAGAAATTTTTTATAGAAAAAAAAATTATTAACTTTTTTGACAGTATTTCAGGTCTCAATAAATTGTTTTTAAAAATTGATGATTAATATGTACTGTTTGGGGGGGGGGGGGGGAGGGAAGCCTAGCATTGTGTATTGGGTCTGGGGCCCATTTTTTGGGTTAAGGTATGTCCGAAGAGAAGAAAATGATTAAGAAGGATTCCAAATAGGAGAAATATACCTGGAAATGATCGAGGAAGGTAGGCTGAAGAGATCATCAGCGGGCCGAAGAGCGTATTCTCTTCGGATAATCAAGCAAGTATTGGGAGGTTCAAGTGATCTTCCTAGAAATACCAATGATAAGGATAAACTTCAAGCATGTATGGAAATGATAAGAACGGATAAATATCTAAATGATAAAGCTGCTATAATGTGTTTAATGCACTGCAGCCACTTTTCTGGCTGTATTTATGTGGAAAAGACCCCTGAACAGTACAACTTCAACTATCAACACTCCTAGAGAACTAAAGAAGATACCTGATGTGACATGTACTCAAGTGATTGTTTGGATGAATAATAAGTGTACGATGAAGATGGTTTAGAAGAAGGCTATATAAATGAGAAAGGTCTCTAAAGAAAGAGGGGAGAAAAGATTTAACTGAAGCTCTAAGAATTGTATTCACTGTTCAATCAATAATATACCTTTTCAGACATCAATATTTTTAGTTGTTAAGTGTGTTTTTATGTTGGCCCATCCCTGAATATCATAGTTAACAGTTGTTAAATTCACAACTAGCTCAGCTTTTTCACCCACTCTTTATGAATTCATTGTTTTGGGCTTGGGCTACAATTCCTGACCCTACAATTAGCGCCGTCTGTGGAGAGAGCTTGAGCAAGAGTGGAAGCAACGATTAATGATGGCGGAATCAGGGCAACAACCAGCAGAATCTAGAGCATCCCAGCACGTTAATCATTTTCTTAACTTGGAGTAGAGACATGATCATGAAGGTAGTGTACACACTACGCGTACTGATTGAAGCCAGTCACATGGTGGAAGTCACATGTCTCATACAGAGAAAAACAAGAACATGCAACTAGAAATTGACAAGCTAAAAAGAGAGTTGCGCCATGCAAAGAGAAGGCGCACATCTTCCTACTCTAAGGATGACTCTGATGATGAGCAAGATATCTCTTACAGACGTAGGACCAGAACACCAGTTAGTGATTCTTTCTTTTACAAAGAAGAGCACTATCACGGGCGCCAACTACTAAGTCCATCACATGGGGGTATAGGGAATGATGCTATGAGCAAAACTTTGAATCAAATCTCCAAATCGCCTTTCACGTGCAGGATCGAACAGGCAAAGTTTCCTCGCCGTTTTCATCAGCTGACATTCACTATCTACAACGGGAGGACAGACCCTATAGAACATGTGAGCCACTTTAACTAGAGGATGGCAACGATTAATGATGGCGGAACCAGGGCAACAACCAGCAGAATCTAGAGCATCCCAGCACGTTAATCATTTTCTTAACTTGGAGTAGAGACATGATCATGAAGGTAGTGTACACACTACGCGTACTGATTGAAGCCAGTCACATGGTGGAAGTCACATGTCTCATACAGAGAAAAACAAGAACATGCAACTAGAAATTGACAAGCTGAAAAGAGAGTTGCGCCATGCAAAGAGAAGGCGCACATCTTCCTACTCTAAGGATGACTCTGATAATAAGCAGGATGTCTCTTACAGACGTAGGACCAGAACACCAGTTAGTGATTCTTTCTTTTACGAAAAAGAGCACTATCACGGGCGCCAACTACTAAGTCCATCACATGGGGGTATAGGGAATGATGCTATGAGCAAAACTTTGAATCAAATCTCCAAATCGCCTTTCACGTGCAGGATCGAACAGGCAAAGTTTCCTTGCCGTTTTCATCAGCTGACATTCACTATCTACAACGGGAGGACAGACCCTATAGAACATGTGAGCCACTTTAACTAGAGGATGGCAGTCCATTCTAAAGATGAAGTTTTGATGTGCAAAGTCTTCCTACTGAACATGGTTTAAGGAAGTCCCTAACTGGTAAACCAGTTACTAACGTGTGTCAGCTCATGGACCGTATTGACAAGTATAAAAGAGTTGAGGAAGATCAGCAGCAGGGAAAGGGAAAAGATAAGGTCATCCCCTAAGAGAGGAGAGATTTTAGGTCAGATAGATACGGTAATAACAAGCAGTGTAGGGATTTTTCTGGGCAGTTAGGATCAGCAAATCTTCAAGTTGTCAACGCTGTATTCAAAGAGTCAGTACATCAAGTGTTGGAAAAGATCAAGAATGAACCATTATTCAAGTGGCCGAACAAGATGGTGGGAAATCCCGAGAGGCGTAATCATAACCTCTATTGCCAATACCATCAGGACCATGGGCATACCACAGAGGATTGCAGGAGCCTGTGGGATCATTTGGACTAGCTTGTCTGTGAGGGTCGATTGAAACAACTTTTGCATCATTCCAGCGGCCGAAGAGGTTAGACAAACTCAGAGCCCCGAAGAGATGATTCTTCGAAGCCTTCTTTAGGAATTATCAATGTCATCTTCGCAGCACCGGGGAGAACAGGATCCTCACAATCCAAGGTTATGTCGGTGGTCTGGTTACCCACAGGAAACTTTAGTCATGGTCCGAAGAGAGTTAAATCAGGTACCAAATTGGTGTTAGGATTCTTGGATGAAGACAAGGTTGGGATCATCCAACCCCATGATGACGCTTTAGTGATTACCCTCAGAATTGGAGGGTATGACATGAAGAGGGTTATGGTGGACCAAGGAAGCGCGGTAGAGATAATGTATCCTGATCTCTACAGGGGACTGAACTTAAAACCTGATGATTTGGAACCATACAATTCTCCTCTAGTGAGTTTTGAAGGAAGAGTTGTTGCCTCGAAGGGACAAATATGATTGCCTGTGTAAACTGGTGCGGAAGTAGTAGAGGTGGATTTCATTGTTATGGACGTATATTCGCCCTATACTGCAATTGTAGCCAGACCTTGGCTCCATATACTAGGGGCTGTTTCCTCTACTTTACATCAGAAGGTTAAATATCCATCTGAGGGATGGGTTGGTGAAATCCGGGGAGATCAGTCTATGGCCAGACAGTGCTTAGTGGCTGCCATCTGGCATAAGCCCGAAACTAAGTCTTCAGCCCAGGCCAAAAGGGGTTTATAGCAATTAAATCCTCGGGCATCGCCCGTCGAAGATACAGCCGAAGGCGTTAGGTGCGAAGATTTAGTTAAAGTTACTATCGAAAATAATCTAGAAAAGTTCTTTCAAGTTAGATCTCAGCTACCTCTGTAGGAGAAGGAAGAGCTAACAGAGTTCCTTAAAAGAAACCTTGATATATTTGCCTTGAATGCCTACGAAGCCCCAGGGGTGGATCCAGAATTTATATGTCACCATTTGAAGGTTAATCCATTGATTACTCCTAAGAAGTAGTCTCCTCAGTGCCCATCCAAGAAGTATGCTGATGCAGTAAGAGAAGAAGTGACAAAGTTCAAACAAGCTGGGGCTATTAAAGAAGTTTTTTTTTTTTTTTTTTTTTTTTTTTTTTTTTTTTTTTTAAATCCTGAGTGGCTAGCAAATATGGCGGTGGTGAAGAAGAAGAATGGGAAATGGCGAGTTTGTGTGGACTTTACTGATTTGAATAAGGCTTGTCCTAAGGATCCATTCCCTATGCCAAAAATTGATCAACTAGTAGATGCTACTGTCGGCCATCCTCGGATGAATTTTTTGGACACTTTCCAAGGTTACCATCAAATATCATTAGCCCTAGAGGATCAGGAGAAGACTGCTTTTGTCACCCTTATTGGGAACTGCCATTATAAAGTGATGTCATTTGGTTTGAAAAACGCAGGATCCACCTACCAAAGAATGATGACGAGGATGTTTGAATCACAATTGGGTAAAAGTATCGAGATTTACATAGATGACTTGATGGTGAAAAGCAAGATTGTCTCTGAACATGTAAAGGATCTTGAAAACATTTTTGAAGTTCTAAGGAGGTACAAGCTACGTTTAAACGCTTCCAAATGCTCATTTGGTGTGGGGTCAGGCAAATTCTTGGGGTACATGGTGACTCACGGGGAATCGAAGTTAACCCCGACCAGATAAAGGCCATCAACAATTTACAAGCTCTTCGGAATCCTAAAGAAGTTCAGAAACTGACAGGAATGACCACTGCTCTGAACCGATTCATTGCTCGATCAGCAGATAGGTGTAAACCTTTCTTTTCGTTGATCAACAAATGGAAAGGATTTGAGTGGACTGAAGAGTGTGCTTTGGCTTTCCAACAACTTAAAGACTATTTAGCTCGGCCACTAATCATGTCTAGTCTTAAGCTAGATGAGGTCTTGTTTGCCTACATTGCCGTGGCCCTTTATGCTGTGAGTTTGGTGTTGATATGAGTGGATCAAGGTGTACAAAGGCCAGTTTACTACGTGAATAAATCATTGCATGAGGCAGAGATTCGATATTTGCCATTAGAGAAAGCAATCCTGGCAGTAGTGCTCGGCACTTGGAAGTTGTCTCACTATTTCCATGCACACACAGTGGTTGTTCTTACCCAACTTCCACTCAAAACCATACTTAGAAGTGCTAGCTACACAGGGAGAATAGCCAAATGAGGCACTATCCTAGGGGCTTTTGACATCAAGTATATGCCACGTACCTCCGTAAAGGGGCAGGTCCTCACAGATTTAGTATCTGAGTTTACTGAGCCTTCGTTAGAAGAATTGATACTAACACAGGACATGGATGGAAAATCGGTTGGCATAATATTTCAAAAAGGCCCTTCATCCTGAGAAGTATATGTAGATGGTGCAGCGAACTAGAAAGGATCTAGAGTGGAGATAGTGTTAATATCTTTAGAAAGAATCGTTATTGAAAAATCGCTAAGATTAGGCTTCACAGCCACAAATAATGAGGCTGAGTATGAAGCTCTACTAATGGGAATAGCTATGGTTCAAAGGATGGGAGGAAAGTTAGTGGAAGTGTTCTCGGACTCAAGGCTAGCCGTTGAACAAGTGTAAGGAGAATTTGAGGCGAAAGATGAACGAATGCAGGAGTACTTAAGCCGAGTTAAATGCTTGCAGTCGGAATTTGAATCTTTTAGCTTATTGCACATCCCTAGAAGTGGAAATGCACATGCTGATTCTTTGGCTACGCTCACCACATCCTCGACGCAGGATTTACCTAGAGTTATCCTCGTCGAAGACCTACATAAACCTACGGGAACAAGGGGTGAGGTTGTTCAAGTTCATTAAATCAGAGTCGAGTTCAGTTGGATAGATCCTATAGTTAAATTCCTGAAGGATGATATTTTTCCTGAAGAAAAGCTGGAAGCCGACAAAGTTCGGAGGAAGGCAACTAGATTCTGGTTATCCGAGGACCATAAATTGTACAAACGCTCCTACTCAGGACCATACTTATTATGCATGTATCCTGAAGCAGCCGAATCACTTTTGGAAGAATTACATGAAGGAATCTGTGGAAGTCATACTGGAGGTAGATCTTTGGTTCACAGGGCTATTATTCAAGGTTATTGGTGGCCGAATATGTAGAAAGAAGCCCATGGATATGTTAAAAAATGCGATCAATGTTAGCGATTTGCACCAAATATACATCAACCAGGTGGAGTCTTTAATCCACTATCTAGCCCATGGCCATTTACTCAATGGGGCTTAGATATAGTGGGTCCATTCCCTAAGGCCGCAGGAAATAAGAAGTACCTTCTGGTCGGCACAGATTATTTCACCAAATAGGTTGAAGCTGAGCCTCTAGCCAACATCAGGGATGTCGATGCAAAGAAGTTTATCTGGAAAAATATTGTCACTCGGTTTGGAATTTTCCATACTCTCATCTCGGACAATGGCTTTCAATTTGATAGTAAAGCATTCAAGAATTACTGTGTTGAGCTGAGAATCACGAATAGATGCTTCACCCCTACTTATCCCCAAGGGAATAGGCAAGCAAAAACTATTAATAATGTCATAGTAAATAGACTAAAGAAAAAGCTAAATGATGCAAAAGGCAAATGGGTAGAAGAGCTGTCACACGTACTTTGGACATACAGAACCACGCCTTGTAGGTCTATTGGAGAGACCCCCTTTTCGATGACCTATGGGGCTGAAGCTGTCATACCTCTAGAGACTAGATTCTCAGTACTGAAAACCAGCTCATTCAGTCCGACTGGCAACGGTGAGCTGTTGGAGAAGAGTTTGGATCTAATTTATGAAAAGAGAGAAAATGCAATGGTCCGATTAGCACATTATCAACAAAAGCTCAGGGAGGGCTATGATGTCAACGTAAAGCTGAGACCTCTAGAACCTGATGGCTTGGAGCTCAGGAAAGTTGTGGGCACTGCAAAAAACCCCAATTGGGGAAAGTTAGGACCCAATTGGGAAGGACCATATCGTATTACCTCAAGGGCTGGCATTGGAGCATATTTTTTGGAAGACTTAGATAGTCATGTAATACCACGCCCTTAGAATACAAATAACCTTAAAAGGTACTATTATTAATCGAACCTTTTCTTTAATCAATATGCCAATTTATTATATAAAATCAACTTAAATCCAATCATGCCTAAAGTCCTCGAATCAGATGATTTGGGTTAGTTAACACTCCGTTACAATTTCCTTAAGTGTTTAAACTTAAATCCAATCATGTCTGAAGTCCTCAGACCAGATGATTTGGGTTAGTTAACACTCCGTTACAATTTCCTTAAGTGTTTAAACTTAAATCCAATCATACCTGAAGTCCTCGGACTAGATGATTTGGGTTAATTAACATTCCCTTACGATCCTCCTAAGTGTTTAAACTTAAATCCAATCATGTCTGAAGTCCTCGTACTAGATGATTTTAGTTAGTTAACACTCCCTTACGATCCTCCTAAATGTTTAAACTTATTTAAGTAAATGCTAGCATATGATAAATCTCTTCGGCCACGCACTCAATACAAAGTTAGTGCTCAGAAGTATTCTCCATAAATATTTGAGAAAAACTGTAAGATCTTCATATCATTCATCGCTTTTAATGTTTATTAATAATTCTTACACAATCAGTTTCTTCCAGTATTGGAGTAAATTGTCTGCATCATTAATATGATATTATTGTTAAGTTTGCCTATGTTATCTTAACTACAAGTCAGTCATTTGCAACAATAGTAAATTTCATAACATGTATGACGAAGACAGAAAATAGAAGACCAATTTCATTAATTAAAAAGAAAGTACATTACAATCCCTTACATTAAAAAAACAACAACTAAAAACTAACTAATACAAGTACGAAATAGAAATCTTTAGATATCTAAGTCTTCGTCTGAGGAGCTAAAGGGTCAGTAGTACGGTTGGGCTGGGTAGCAGCATCCGTGGTCTGATGCTCAGCCTGCTTGCCCTGGTCTCTAGTCTAACTAGACTCTTTGGGTGCTTCAGTAGGATCAGGAAGGGTCTGGTCGACTATAGGTTGCTCTAGAGCTTCTGGGAGTTCGCAAATGTCTGGGTGGTAGAAAACATTCTTAGGCTGCCTTAAGTCAGCCTCTAGAGGGACCCCAGCAACTTCAAGGGCTCTATCCCAAGTTACATCGCAGTTTTCCCTACAGACCTTTGCGAACTCCTCAGTGAGTCTGAGTTAGGTCTCCTCCACCCTAAGAGTATATGTTGCCTGTCTCTCAGCCTCCACCGCCTCTTTGGCCAGTTGAGCATCTTTCTTAGCCAACTGAGCAGCTTCCTTGGCTTTCTGTAGTTCAACACAAAGACCTTTGACCAACTCTCTCTCTGTCTCCAGATTGATCTCGATCATGCGCAATTGCTTGCGTTGGTCTTCGGCCTGCTTTTTAGTGGTTTTCAGGCCAGCATCAAGATTATCCCTTTGGCTTGTCATATCTCTCAGCTGCTCGGACAGCCGAGAATAATCTTCCTTCATACTACCTAAAGATTTTTCAACCTCAGATCGAGTGTGAGCCTCGGCCTGGGCTTCAATGTAGGTCTTTTTGTTCAACTCCTCGACCACATAAACCTGCTGGGTAATCTACATAGCAGAAGGAAAATTTTCAATATTAAAAAAAAAAAAAAATCATCAGTGTCCTAACTGAAGAAGTGGATTAATTTGCTTACCATGGCTAAATCCCTTTTTAGGGACAAAAAGAGGTTATACTGGCTGAAACGCTTGTAAGATTCCATGTCTCGTGGGAGGAGCAGTGGTTGCTCCAAGGCCTCAGCAATGAGACCTGCCCTCCCTCCATTCTAATTTCTGAGGGAGGTCTCCCAGGAGATTGAAGCACCATCCAATTCCAGCCTTGGGGACCAGGTGCGAAATCCTCAGCGCATATCAACTGCGAGAGCGTTATCTTGGCTCTCGGTAAACGAAGCCCTTTTGCTCCGGTGGTCTCTTACCACCTTCTGTTGCTTAGTCCCTTTTGGAGGTGCCACCTCTCTTTCTTCATTATCGACGAGGGGCCTCTTCTTCTTCGAATCTAGCAATTGTTTTGAGCCACGATCTAAAGGAACTTGGAGAGGTGGTGGAGGAAGATTGACAATTGGTTGGGACGTACCGGTCTCTTTGGGCCCAGCTTTTTTATTCCTATTCTTCATCAAGTCTCTTAGGCTGGCCATGTCTTCTTCCTCTTCCGAGGAGTCGCCAGGAACAGCAGTTATTAAAACAGGAGGGCGAACACTAGATTGCCTATCAGTTTCCTACTTGGCTTCTGAAACTTGTATCGCTTGACCCCTTTTCGAAGCCTCTTCTTCAAATCTAAACTTATCAATTTGCTCCTCAAGTGAAGAGGTTGAAGAAGCGACTTTTTCACCTACTGCTACTAGTTTAAGGGGAACTTGCTGAACCGGTTGGACTAGCAATGGTATACCCTGCGAATTTAGATGTGGTACGGGGGCAAGATTGAACGGTGCTAGGAAATTGCGCCCAGAGACGTCTATTCGTTTGAGCCGATAGTCTCCTTGAGTGATAGCGTTGGCGACCGGCTGAAAATCGGTTGATTTTGGCGTGAAACCAAGGATGAGAGGAACGGATCGGAGCTGCCCATCTTCACTTACAAAAATCTCTGATCGTAGTAAGTAGTTGAGTATGCAGACGTTTGTGAGGCTGAGCTGAGGAGAAACGTGATCCTTATCTGTTAACACCATAACGAAACTTAGTCAGAAACTTGAAAATAACGATACAAAGAGAAGGAAAATTGTTAAAAAACGGAGATCCTAAATCTATTGTTAGGAAACCTAAATCTAGGATGTCCCACCTGGCTCTCCTGGTTGGGTCGAGTAATGAAGACCGTCATGCCACGCGCCCAAGACGATCAGATAGTCGTCTTTCATCCCTTTGTTGGACTTGGGAAGGCAGGAGACGAGCCTAACGACGTCAGATCGGGATTTAAGATAGTATCCCACTCCCTTTTGGCTATGACACTCGTATATATGTACCACGTCAAGCCAAGTAAGTCCTAATCCTAGATGACGGTTCAAAACGTCAATTGCTCTTAGGATCCTAAAGACATTAGGTGCGCATTGATCAGGAGAAAGCCTGTGGTTACGAAGATAGTTTTGGGTAATAGAACCCATAGGGAGAATCATTCCTCCTTCTATAAATGCTATCATAGGGATTACGACTTCCCCCCCTTTTCGGTCGATTAATACCCTTTCTGGTAGACAATACCTTTAAGTTTACCCCCTGTGGTATGCCGTATGTCTCCTTAAATTCCTCTATTAAGGCAGGACTATCGACAAGATACTGAAATCTACCTATTTTTGGTTAACTAGAAGAAGACGCAGAATAATAACTGGGAAACAAGAGTTTGAAGGCCGAGGAAGTTGGCCGAAGAGAAGATGAAAGGCTTGAATAAAGGAGAACTTACACAAACTAAATTGGAGAATGATCTTTGAATTCGTAGAGAGATTCTTGCAAATTCTGGGAAGAACTAGGATTGATGATTGGAAGAGCTTGGTGGATTTGAATGCTTGAATTCGCTGGATAATTTGAGAGTTTGCAAAGTAAAGAAGAAATAACCTCTTCTGAGGCTTTATATAGGGATAAATGAAAGGTTAAGAGTCATCCCGCCCAAATTACGAGGAAGAACATCATCCGTTGGATCGATGGTCCACCGTTGGATACGAGACAGAACGCCGCCTGGAGTAATTAATAGCGCTAATACTAAAACGATAGTAGCAATGATGAAGCGCGTAAACCTATGCTCATACACGTGTGAATTCAAATACTTGTGTTTTTATTTCGTAACAAATAAAAATTTTATTTTTTTCTCCTCGGACGCGAGAGAAAAATTAAAAATTTGAGGGACTATTGTAGGGGGGAAAGCCCAACATTGTGTATTGGGCCTGGGGCCCCTTTTTTGGGTTAAGGTATGTCTGAAGAGAAGAAAATGATTAAGAAGGATTCCAAATGGTAGAAATATACCTGAAAATGATCGAGGAGGGCAGGCCGAAGAGCGTATTCTCTTCGGATATAAAGAGTCTCGATTAAGCAAGTACTTGAGAGGTTCAAGTGATTTTCCTGGCAATTCCAATGATAAAGATAAACTTCAAGCATGTATGGAGATGATAAGAACGGATAAATATCTAAAGGAAAAAGCTACTACCACTGTGTTTAATGCACTGCAGTCACTTTTCTGGTCGCATTTATGTGGAGAAGACCCCTGAACAGTACAACTTCAACTACCAACACTTCTGGAGAACTAAAGAAGATACCTAATGTGACACGTACTCAAGTGATTGCTTGGATGAAGAACAAGTGTACGATAAAGATGGTTTAGAAGAAGGCTATATAAATGAGAAATGTCTCTAAAGAAAGGGGGGAGAAAAGATTTAACTGAAGTTCTAAGAATTGTATTCACTGTTCAATCAATAATATACCTCTTCGGACATCAATATTTTTAGTTGTTAAGTGCGTTTTTATGTTGGCCCATCCCTGAATTTCATAGTTAACAGTTGCTAAATTTACAACTAGCCCAGCTCTTTCACCTTCTCTCTATAAATTCATTGTTTTGGGCTTGGGCTACAATTCCTGACCCTACATGTACCCTTAAGAATGATTAATTATGGGTTATAATACATATGAATGATTTATTGTTTTACATGTACTTACAAATTTATTGTAGTTGTGTATTTTGTATAATTTTACTTTATTTATAAAAAAAAAAAATGTATAACAGCATTATTTAATAAAGTATTAAATAAATCTTAATCACTACTTTAGGATATTCATTAACAAAATCATTATATATATAATCATTTTATTCAAACAAGTAAGATTATTATTTATTATAATTTAATATTTAGAAGTTAACATTTATGGTGATAGCAATTTGTTTATAGGAAAAGTTAATGGACATTCTTAGATTATTGGTTTAAGAAATATTTTTAGAAAATTTAGTTTGGAAAAAAAACTGAACTTTATTTTTTATAGTTTTTTTTTTAAATATTTTCTATAAAAGCGGTATTAAAACTTTTTAAAAATAATTTATTAACAAGCGTCCTAAACTAACAAAACCCTTTGTTTTTATATAAAAGTTACTAATATGGAGATTGCAATTTTGTACAAAGGACAATGATATTAATTTTAAAATTATTTAATTTATACACAATAAACAAGACCTACAACAACCCTTTGTTTTTATATTAAAGTTACAAATATGGAGATTGCAATTTCGAACAAAGGACAATAATATTAATTTTAAAATTATTTAATTTATACACAATAAACAAGTCCTACAACAAGTATAAATATAAATATAAATATATAAGGCTCAAATTATATATTATTGTCCATTGAATGTGATATATATATATATATATATATATATAAAGAGAGAGAGAGAGAGAGAGAGAGAGAGAGAGAGAGAGAGAGAGTTGTGTTCAAATTTAAGTTACATCTTGTGTAATTACTGTGCATCCTTGGTGTAATGGCTTCACAAGTACAAAATTTTTATGATATGAGAGAACAAGAAGAAATAATTATAAATTTTTTATTCAACTGTAAGAGACCTTATTGAAGAGGATAAAAGTTAAGGTTGACGGATCCGTTCAAATAAGCCAGCCATAAGTGATGGTACTAAGTTAATGAATGATCAACATTGAGACGACGGGTTGAGGTAATAAACTGAGAGATCACACGATGGATGGTTTCTCATAGTGGACAGATGATCCTCCATAATGGACGGATTCTAGGTACATGGGCCCGAGACTGACGGATATCAATGCCACGTGGCACCTACATAGCTTAAGTAAACCCCAATGAATCCTAAATGAAAATATCTTGCACTCTACGATTAATCTTGGTTAATGGAATCATTATATGGGAAGAATCTCGTAAAATATATATATTTATTAGGATCTTCCTCATAAGGAAACACTTTTTTGCCCAAGAAATAGGAGTCGGTTCTACACTACTATAAAAACCCCAAGTCCTCAAAAAACAAGATATGCATAATTTCCCTAACTCTAGCATTCTAGAGTTGTGAAATTTTTCTAACTTAACATTCAGAGGGCTTTTGCCTGGTAGCACATCGTGCTCTTTGTATAATTTTTCTTCTTCTTTGTTGTGTAGGTTTTATCTTGAGTACATGAGAACTGTGTGGCTTAGTGATGATTTTTGGCACCATCGCTGATCAATTAATTAACTTATAATAAAAGTTAAACACAATAGGACTTGGTCAGGTGCTTATACACACGGTCCACACCAATCATATTCCAACGTTGGACTTCGATTTGATTATTAAAAAAAAAAAATGTTAATTTATTCAACGGAACTTGTACCAAGCGACATTTTTGGCAAAATCGTTACAGGAAGACCGGAAGAAACTTCTTGGACGGTGGAAACACGAATGTCTGGCATTTTCGGTAGAGAAACATGATGTTGGGGGTAAAAAAGGAAAGAAAATGAATATCCTCTGGATTTTTTTCTTTTTTTGGTGAATCAAATATCCTCTGGATTCTAGATACTTAGCTGATAACCATTTCAGTATTTTAGTAATTTTGTAGGTGTAAATGTACTTTTAGTCCATATATTTTGCATTTTTTTTTCTTCAATTTGGTCCTTACATTTTATTTTTATCATTTTTTGTTCTTAAACTAATTAATGCCTAATATTTAAGTCCTTTCCGTTACTCAACTAACGACAAAAGTTGATGTGGCTAACGGTAGAATAAAAAAAATAATATAATCACACATTAATTAATTAAATTAAAAACAAACATTTAAAAAAAAATCATTAGTTTTTGGGAAGAACATGACTGTTCATATTCTTCATGTTCTTTCCTAAACATGTTTGATTGCCCAAAAATTTAAAATATCGAAGATTTAAAATAACGCATCAATGCCCTTGAGCCCTCTCTCCACCATTTTAAAAAACCTACTTTGTATAAATTTATGATCTTTCCTTTTCTGCTTCCATTTCAATTCCAGATCCTCTCTTTCTCTTTCTCACAGTGCATGTTTGTGTTTGTATCTTTCTTTTTCTTCTTCCTTTGATTCAGTTGTCGATCTCTCTCTCTCTCTCTCTCTCTCTTTGTTGACAGGTTGTGCCCGTTAGGAGTTAGGAACATTCCAGACCGGAAAAACAAGCGCCAAAAACTTTGGCACTCTCTCTTTCCCACTCAGCTCAACTCAGTTGAACACAACCGAAGTAAAAGTGTTAGAACACGCAACACTCTTGTCTTAATAAAAAATAATTAGAGTAACTGTATTTTAAATTCAACTTTGTAGTTTTTTTCAACCACATGTTGAAGATCATAATGATTTTATTAGTCAATACTATAGTCATGTGGATTAATATAATTGAAGAATCTAAATTAAATTACTATTATTATTTTTAAATGTAGTTAAATTTTAACTAACAAAAATAGAAACTTTTTTTTTTTTTTTAATGTTTGTATATTTCATCCAAAAGTAAATGAGAAAATACTATGCCATTGCTCATTTCACTTTCACACACACAAAAAAAAAAAAAAAAAAAAACACACACACACACTGAAATTTGCTATGTTAAATTGTTGATGCTGATTTCAAGTTTTCAACTAATAAATTCTTATTATTAAAAAAAAAAAAAAAAAAAAAAAAAAGTGAACAACCCTTCAACCCCAATTTTTCCTTCCGTTTAATGAATCAATTAACCTTGGCATTATCTAAATTAAAATTTTAATTCATAGTGAACAATTGCTACACGGATTGGCCCCATTTCCTAACCTTAACATGACACGTTGCTTGCCATTAGAATATTCTCCTTGGATGTTCCCTTGGGTTTGGGTTGGGAGGCCTTGGTTGCATAGTTGACGTGTTATGCTGTGTTATTACTTATGGATTAAGATTTCTAGAATTTTTATGTTAATTTTAGGTTAAAATGTAAAATTCATATTCTATGTTTTATTAAAATTTATTTTAATTTTTTTAACTTTGCTTTTGTTCATTTAAGTGTTCTATGTTTCAAGATTATTCAATTAAGGCATCTCCATCAACTTATGTTAAATGTTACAGTTAATTATCCAAATTTTTTAATTTTTTTTTTCAATTTTTTTATTAAAAAAATCCAATTAATGATTGAAAAATATTTTACAATTTTTTTTACAAAATTTTAACGGAAGTTAATGGAGAAGCATTGATTGAATAAACTTAAAATTTAAAGGATTAAAATAAACGAAAGCAAAGTTAGATCATTGAAATGAATTATGGTAAAACTTCAAGGATAGTTTTTGTATTTTAACCTTAATTTTAAAGTAAAGTTTCTAAAATTTTATTTATTCATTTTGAAATAAGTAGATTAGATTTTATTATTATAGGATAAATTAATATCGACCATTTTGATGATACCGTAAAATCCATATCCAATCATTTCAAAATGAATTGGGTAAGAATTTAAAAACTTTTAATGCCTTTTCATGCTGTGATTCTTTTCCATTGCATTGTATTGTCTGGTAGAGAATATTTAGCAAGCAGTTGTTCTTTTATTAAGCTTTCCTTTATATTGCAACTTCTTTTCGATTCTAGCAAGTGATAGATAAGGAATGGTGTTTAGAGAATCACCCTAAAAGATGACGAAATTTAACAAAGGAATGGTTACAGTATTCAAGGGTTTTTCACTATGAATGCAGTTGTTTTTGAATACTGAAACTCTTGCACTCCCATTAGTGCTGATTAGAAATCTCTTTTTAGATTCTATAATCAAGTTACAGAAATAGCTTTTGGTCAAGAAGGATCTGGTTATTTGGGAGTTGGTATTGTTCGATCAATCATTGGTAAGTAATTCAACATGTACTTCATTAAGAAAAGGGCCAATCTTTGGAAGTCAATGTTTGCTTTGGTTTTTTGTTGTCCAATCTTTATAAATAGTTAAGGTCTTTCTGTTTATTTACTTTTGAAAGCAAAAGTGAAGCTAGGTTTACTTCCTACTCCCAAGGAGATATAAATTATATAATTATAAATTACTTCCAGAATTGGAAAAAGGAAACCTCAATCGAGAAATGATAAGATGTGTACTTGGCAACCTATTAAAAGTTAGTTTTTTGTACAAATTATCTACTATTTGTGGATCTCATACTATTTTTTGTCTTTACTTTATTTCAAGTAATCTAACTTTCAGCTTTTTAAAATAAGCAATTTTCAAATAGACACAAAGTATATCATTACTTTGAAGTTGATACATATATGTCCTTTATTTAATATCTAATTTGTTGTGAAAATAATTTATTTACGCAATATTAAAAAAAAGAGAAGAAAAATAGACACAAGAAATTTATATGATTTAGCAATATGCCTATATCTATGAACATTAATAAAATAAAGTGTTACTATGAAATAAGAATATTATAATGGTAACACAATAACACTCTTGCAAAGACCAAAACCCGAAATACACCTTTAAGTACTTCCTTCCAGAAAAAATAGAGAACACCCTATTTAATATGCTCTTTAGCTTGCAGAACCACTCATTCTCGCACTTGTATTGTGCAGCACACTTAAATATATATAAGACACTAATCAGCTAGAGCTTTTCAATTGCAAGTGGTATTCAGTCAACTTTAGTTTGACTGACTTGGCTTATATTGGCTTGCAATTCAAGCCATAAGAGTAATATCTATACAACAAATCTTCGCATTGGCCTAAATTGATAAAGCGTCACAAACAAACTCCGCCATCGCCACCACTTTAATCTCTTAGAGTTATCACAAGCTGCAAATACTGAACAAGTCCAAGCAATGCCTGAACTTAATTAATTGCATGTTAGAACCGGCTTTGTCAACATATCAGTTGTGTTCTCCAAAGTCTGAATCTTCTTAAGAACAATGTCTCTTGTAACAATCATCTCCCTTATTGTGTGGAACCTCATAGCAATATGATTTGTCCAAGTATGATAAACCCAATGCTTTGCCAAATAAATGGCACTCAACTAAACTCCACCTTATTTCAAACCAAGCTCTCCAACTAGTCCCTTCAACCACAGTACTTCCTTTGTAGCTTCAATAGTAGACATGGTGACAATGGATTGTATATGAGACCTTTAAAATGTATTCAGTCCTTTATCATCCTTCGGGCACTGACTATTAGATAATCTAAAGCGATTTGCCAATGGAAAGCTTATAGGATTAGTACATTGCATGTGGAATTTTCCAAGGACCTTTCTAATGTAGTTCATTTGATACCTCTTGTTATTTGCCCAACAAATGGTATTAGAGCTCAGGGTAGTGTGCAATGAAAGTAGTCAGGTGTTTAGGGTCCTTCCTGGCGATGATAAAGCAAGTCTAAAGGACCTACACAAACGATTTGGAGAAATGCCTAACAAAGGAGTATTGCTAATAGTGCTAGATCACAGTGAAGCGTGTAGTTCCAAAAGACATGAATGTGTGAGCCAATTCCCATAGATGAGTGTGTGGGGTTAACACATGGTTCTCATGAATAGCATACAAGAGGCTCACAGATGATGTGTTGGTGATAGAAAAAATCCCATAAGCAAAGAAGAGTAAGTAGGACTTGTTAATAGTCTACAAAGTGGCAAAGAGTCCAACACACACACGTGAGAGGAAAATTGTTAAGAAGACACGTGTTTTACATTAAAGAAAAATAAAAATAACAAGAGGGAGTGATTAATAATTTAATATAATATAGTTGGACACAAACTTCTAAATTGAAGTTTTTTTGAATTAAATTGTGTCCTTATATGCTATACTAACTACTCAATTAAAAACTCGTGTTTTCTCCCTCAACGTAGTCAAATCTAATCTAATCCAGTTTTATATACAATTATGAAAACCTGTGCTAAAATTCTTGCATTTGTCAAAGTTGAAGCACCCATTACCTGACATGTGGCAGCTTCATCAGATTATTTAGAAGCATGAGGACTAAAAATTCCACATGACAAGTTATAATACCTACACTTTAGTTTTATGAGTCCACGTGTTTGTGTCAAAAGATTTAAATTTAGAGTCTTTAATGTACATCATTAAATTGCTCCTAAAGAATTTGAATTTTTAAATGGGTAGAATAGAATATAATGACATAATGTGTCCGGTGGCAGAGCCAGGATTTTAGGTTAGGGGGGCAGAATCAAAAGAGAGTAAAATTAATTCGAAAAGGTATTAATTAATATTAATAACAAAATCAATAAACAACAATATGCAAATGTAATTGTCATATACAATTAAAATTTGCGTTTGTAAAAAAAAAAAAACTTGGGTTTGAGACTAAAAAATGCTGATGAAGAAAGAAAAAATTGTCATACATAATAGAGGTGTTATGAGTAGTTTTAGACCATAAATTATTTCACAACGTTTTTGCCAAAATTTTAACATGGCAAACTATGAGTGATTAACAAATACTAACACATAAACTCACAATTTTTTTTTTAACAATCACACTCTGTCACGTAACAATTATAACAAAAAATTGTAAAAAAATTTGTGTTTGGCAACTTTTTTGAAGTGCTCTAATGACTAGTGAGTGAAAGTAGGTTTTTTTTTTCATAATTCTATTCAACAAAATAGTGGTGAAAAAGTAGGTTGTACAAGAGGTTTTATTTTATTATAATATTATTATAAGGTGGGATTCATTATTTTTTTTTAAAAGAGTTGCAGTGCCCCCGAATGTAAAATTGTTTTCCAACAATGAACTAATACACAATACAAGTACAATATATATGTAAAAAAAGTTGATTGTCCTTGTGTATGAAAATAAGACCTCATACTATATTACTTGAGAATTTTTGAGGCATCGGGGGGGCAAATCGCCCCCCCTTCCCTCCGCCCCTGAATGTGTCATAAATTATTCTCATAAATTATCCACTATTAAAGGTGGCCGACTTTTTATTTCCTTTCCATGTAAAGAAGTCTACATATGATTTTGTTCACCGTGTTGAAATTTCTTTCCAACCTTTTGTCAAACAAAAAAAATAAACGTGTAGAAAAGAAATTAATTGTTTTTATTTTTTTATTTTTATTTTATGTCTTTCTCTCTCTCTCCCTTAATTGTTAATCTCTCCAATAAATAAGAATATTATCTAGGCATTTCATTACGTACATACTTATAAAGAAAAGCTGTGGAGCCCTTTATAGTAATCAGCATTAAAAGTAACTTTAATTTAAGTGGACTTTGGCTGTGCCTTAAAGTCGAAATTTGTTGTGCTAAGCTTGCTCAAAAAGAAAAATAAAAAAAAGAGTTGGATGCTTTGGGCACACGAAATGTTAAAGTAAACAACGATTAAGTTTGATTCCTATGCTTGTGGAAAGAGTTAAAAGTTTGAAAAAATAAAAGCCAACAAAAGTTTATAAACCAATGCACAATAATAATAATAATAATAATAATAATATAATGGGTACAACATGGTGTTGGTTGAGCTGCCATGTAACAAGTGACCAGGTGACACGTGACTAAGAGTTTATATCAACAATCTTTCTTTTGAAATTCATAATTTTTGCTCTATATTTGAAGCCATGGTTTGTAAATATCAAATACTATTTGTTCAAGACTTGGTAATTTCCGTTCTCAATATGAAGTTTTGGTTTGTGTTACTGTTAATTGGTTTTGGTTCAACGAGGAACAAAGATGAAGGTTGATTTGCACTTGAATTTTAGATCTTTCATCTAAATTTTTAGGGTAAAATATCATTTTCGTCCCTAAACTATCATAAAAGTTCGTTTTTTGTCCCTAAACTTTCAAAAGTTCTATTTTCGTCCCTAAACTATCACAAAAGTTCGTTTTTTGTCCTTAAACTTTCAAAAATTCTATTTTCGTCTCTAAACTTTCAAAAATTCTGACAGAGTGCTGACGTAGCTTGACAGAGTATTGATGTGAGAGGGACGAAAATAGAACTTTTGAAAGTTTAGAGATGAAAAACGAACTTTTGTGATAGTTTAGGGACGAAAATGATATTTTACCCAAATTTTTATGTTAAACATTAGGTTGTGTGATTGAACATTACTATTCCTTATTTGGGTTCACGATGAAAAACAAGGAGATAGTAGAAGACAATTAGTAAAAATTACAAAAAGCCAGCCGACTTTATCTTTACCAGAGTTTTTCACTCTAAAGAAAGCTATTCAAGCAGTGGCAATGATCGAAACTACATCCTTAGCATAGGGTAAAAAAAAAGGGTAAATGTTATTAACAAATGTTGAAAAAACTAAACTAGTTCCAAAAATAGGAAGCAAATTAATTCAAGAAAATCTATTATCCATCTCAACTTAGAGTGATTTGCCTATATAATTAGGGAATAAAATTTATTGTAATAATTTATTTCTGTCTTGGAGCGCTAATATTGTTGCTAATTGCTTCATATGAAATTATTTTGATGTATCTTTTTTTTTTTTTTTTCTTGATAGGAATATATTGAATAGATGGTGTCACATGTCTGAATATGATTTGTATATGTCATTTTTTTTTTACAACCTACCTGCCATGTTTGAAGAATAAATATGCCCTTAAATGTCTATCATTGACCTTTCAAATCCTACATTAAAGTTTTTGCCATCTTCCTTTCAGTTAAAAATTACTATGAAATCTCTCATTTAAATTCTACATATAATTATGTATATATAATGCAATTTTTTTTTTTTTTTGAGAAAGTATATATAATGCAAATTGATTCTTTATTCATCAAAAAAAAAAAAAAATGCAAATTGATTCCTCAAATTAATCCCTCTTTAACATTTTACCATATACAGATATATCCAAAAATGGGCTACATATAATTATGTATATTTGGTGCAAAATGGATTCCTTAATTCCCCCTCTTTGACATTTTACCAAATACAGAATATCCAAAAATGGGCAATAATATACCTCTATATACTTGGCTTCTTTGAAGTTTAAAAAAAGAAAAATGATATGTCTATCCAACATTTTTTCAACATTTTAACAACAAATCTTAAGTATCAGGTTGTTACTGGTTGTTGTTGTTGGGGCAAAAAAGTAATCTTAGTGTTAGTTTTAAATTTGAACTAATAACAATTAACCATCTATGATTTGACAAATCTCTCAAAAAAAAATGTTAAAGGTACAAATTTTTTTGCAGACTACTAATGTGATGGGTGGTTATTCTGTAGAGATTTGTCAAATTTGTAAAAATATTATAAAATAGTTTATATAAGTCATTTTCATTGTCACGAGCATCATCAAAGCGACATTTTTTTTCTTTCTTTTTTCTTCAGTTTTGTTAACGTCTTAGATCCTACCTCTTCTCAGGGTTTTTTTTTTTTTTTTTTTTTTTTTTTTTTTTTTTTGGGTTCTCAATCAAACCTTTGTTTTCCTATCAATCTCTCTAAAAAAAAAAAAAAACTCTTCGTTTCTCATCTTAAATAAAACCCTTACCATTAAACCCAATCTCCATAGTTGTCAACACCTTTTCATCTTCTCCTAATGATTTTTACATAGGATTAGAAAGAAGAATGTGATGAACTTCAGAGAGCTTGTGGAGAAATTGAAGTCAAGCTTGGTAGGTTTTCTCTTGCTAACTACTTTTTTATTGTTTGGAGAATGAATTTTCTAATATGTTTTGGTTTCCTTCGATTTGATTATATTGGTTGGCACTTGGCTATATTATGTTTCCAAAATGATTTTACTATTTAAATTTTAGATGTTAATTAATTATCCTTAATATATTGTTAAGTTAGTGCTAAATTAGTGAGTCGAATGAAAATTTGTAACAACAAATGAAGCAAAGAGATTTGAAAGTACTGAAAGTCTTTGTGATTTTACTAGAGAAAAATGAAGTGTATCATACTGACCCGAGAATACTTGAAAATTCAGATGTCCTAAAATGTGACAATGAATTTCCTAAATTCAAATTCAGTTATGCATACGATTGTACATTGATTTCTTTTTCTTCAAAACTTTGCTTGGTTAGGAAAACTTTGGCTTAATGGGTATAGACTATGAAGGTGCCGCGACTTTCCAGTTCCACGACAAAATGTTCTCCATTGTGCTTTGTCTTCTCATGGCACAAGTTGCTTATGAGGGCAGAGTACGTAGTCGATTTGAAATTAAAATTTTAAATAGTTAAATGTTAAAACATTTAACTTAATACCTAAATAATAACATAATAATAATGAAGCCCTTGCAAAAGTGGCATTTATTGATTAGTATGGATCTCATTCAGCAAAAATAAATTTATCAAGAATAATTTGTTATAGCTAGCAGGCAATCAAAAATCAAGAATAATTTATCAAAAATTTAACTGACTGTGCACCCAGAATCTCTACTTGAAACAGTCTTCACTACTAATGCCTACGACTTGATGTACTGAGAAAGCCACTTGATTGCATCTTGATGCTGCCTTCTGCTGGAAGGTTCAGCCACAAAAACCTCAAGGGGACGGGCATTTGTGCCAGCCAGCCTTTCCCTACCCTTCCCTGTGGTCTTGCCTGTCAGTCCCAAGAGGAAACACAATTCCTTTTCAGAGGCATGAGAAAGTTCTGGAGTTTCACAAAAAATAAGGAATGGAACATTTGCGAAGTCCTCATCAGAGAGTAGATCATTTAGCTCTCCTCTTGCCTCCGAAAATTGCTCCATGCGTGCATCCACAACGTACACAACTGCATCCCTCTACAAAACAAAGATTTAAATGCATATTAATTAACAAGGAAGATAGCACTTTTCTCTTTTCACTTTGCTAGCCAATGGCGAGCACAACTCAACACTTCTCACTATGGTCTCCAATCAGGCAGCAATTTGCCAAATTCCCAATCCAGAATCTCAAGAGATATACAAGGATCTTTTTTTCTTTTCTTTTCTTTTTTTTTTTTTTTTTTTTGGTTTTTCCACATTTCCCAAATGGTATTTAAAACAATCAACATGAGAGTATAATCAACATGTAAGATGTAGATGATGTACCAGTAAAGTTATGAAATTCCATTTTTTAATGCAAGAAATCTGCATTGTAATATTTGAAGTAGATAAATTCGGTAGAATGACAGAGAGAATGAGTTATGTATGTTGAGTCACAATTGGCAGACCTAGGTGCTATCAACGAACTCCCATGAATCAGATATAAACACGAAAAGGCTTGCCTAGGATTATGAAGTCAAAATTATATTAAGATTTAGGGTCAGGGAGTAACATAAGCAAAAACAAATTGAAACAGGCCGCTGGTGTTCAGTTGGTGATAGGGTTTTAGACCCTAGTTGTCAAAGATTTTATTAAATATTAACCAAATAATTAATTAGATTAATTATGCAATAAATCTAAATCAAATAAACATAGATTACATGAACACCAAGAATGATGACCCAGAAAAACTTTTGAAACTGTGGTTTCAAAGTAAAAAACTTGAGGAGAATTTAACCTAAACAATCCTCAAGGCAACATTTCACTGATAGAATAGAAGTCTGTACAATAGACTTGACCCTAAATCTACTGTTACTCCACGTAGTACTTACTCACATGACTACACGCAATTCCGAATCTATGGACTCTTCTACTGTGAAACTGTTGCACACAAACTCTCTAGTTTGTGACTTTGAGATCTCTACTCAAAGGTTTTGACCAACAAACGTTGTAGATTGAAATGCTCTATGGCTTCATATAGATATGCACTATGGCAGCAGCAATATCGTGTTGATCTTTTTCTATGTGCTCTTGAAATCTCACAAGTTGAATAGATAGAGGCTCAGATCTACTTTGAAAGTTAGTATAGTGAGATTGAGAGAAACTTGGTTATATAAACCCTAGCCATACATACAGTGATTTTTCTCTCTAAAATCCCTTTCTAGGGATAGCTTATGATGTCCTTTGAATAACACACCAAACAGATTATGAATTGGGCTTGAAATGAGCAAGTTATGGATTTTTTTACATTTCAGATTTTTGCTGATATCGCAATCTCAATCGGTCAAGCCAGGTATCGAGCTTGTAATCGAAAATCTCGATCGGTCGAACCAAGTTTCAAACTGACAGAAACTTGTTTTCTTGCTTTGAACTTGATTCTTTCTTGATGTGAACTTGGGTCTTTGTCTTGGACTATAAAATACACATTTAACACACTCAAGACTCATCAAAAACATTATAAATGGATTACATTTGATCACGGTTTGCCAACCTAAAAATATGGACTCTACAATTCGGATAGCAAAGCTCAAGCATATGGAAACATATATTAAGGAAAGTAAATAAAGGGGCATTCGTGGTGCAGTTTGGTGTGGTTTTGGGCCTTTTTAGCAATACACTTTGCGGTGCGGTTTGGCCAAAACTATCATTGCTCCACACCTTAGTTTTGTGGTCACATGTGTGATGTAGTGCAGAATTGGTGCAGTGTACAAGGTGCAATTTGGTCGGTTTTGGGCTGGTATATTTTTCAAGATGTCATGGCTAATTACTAGTTTACTATTAATGACCATGAAAATATGACCATAAGTTTCCAAAAAAAAAAAATATAACTTATGTAACAAAAAAAGTAGCAGAAATATATAATAGACCCAAAAAAAAAAAAAAAAAAAATCCATGATATAGTAAACTAAAAAGTACCACAAATATATACAAAACAAAAAAATAATCCATGAAAGTAAATGATACAAAATTATACATGTTAAACAAATATAACATATAACACAAAAATGCTTAATAAGAAACAACCATAAGGTCCATAATAGAATATCTTATACACAACTAGTCATGCCTATTAGTTTCAATTATTACAACCAAAATGGAAACAAGTCTAAAGCAAGCATGAAATAAATTACAAACCCAAAACAAGTATTAAATAACAAACCCAACAAGAAATTGTTTAAATAAATGTGAATGCAACAAAAAAGGTCCATCCATCCAATGCTATACTTGAAAGAGGCTGAGAGTGGGTGAGACTTGAGAGAGACTGAGAGTGAATGAGGACCGGGAGAGAGGAGTGAGAGTGTGAGATGGAGAAGTGAATGAGGTTTTGAACTTTTGATTTTGTATTTATCCAAAACAAAACCGTTATAACATGAAACAGGAAAACACTAATGTTGGGCGGGCCACTTATTTCATATAATATTAAATTATTAATATATATTTAATACTCCATATATATATATATATGGGAGCGATGCGGTTTTATGCAGTTTTCTTATCATAAAACTGTATGCCACACCGCAACATGCGATGCAATTCATTGCCACTTGCAGTGTGGTGCGCTTACTTCATTTTGCGGGCGATTTTGATCAATTTGGGTATAGTAATGCAGTTTGAGCGATTTAGGGGTAGATATATAAGGGCACCAAAATTTTCATTTTCTTGTTATATTGGTTAGAGTTTGGCCAAATTAGTTTAAAATATAGCAAAGGCTAACTTTTCCATTCTAACCAAAATATTCAATATTGCCAAATTTATGGAATATCCAGTCACAACTCAAAGTTTATCATGGTTCAAATTGGGGTGAATCTGAATTGGCTTACTATCAAAAACTAGGCACAATCATGTAAGTCATGCTCCCTATCAGTCAACATTGAATAAAAAAGAATGACTATAAGTATGTTAATTAAAAAAAAAAACTAAAAAAGCCTAAGACATGAAGGATCCCATTAAACTAAAACAGAGAGTAGATCAGATAAAACAGCCCGGTCTAACACAGCAAGAGAGTTAGAACTAGGTTATGCCGAAACATGCTAGCTTTTACAATATCATCATACTGCACAAATCATTAACTAAATATTCTCATCAATGATAATTGATAGATTGCGTAACCTACCTTGACACAGTACCCTTTCCAAACTCTACAAGCTGTCCGAAGTTCTCCAAAATCATACAAGTTATACTTGATTCTCCCAATAATAGACAGCCGTGAATATGGTGGTCTCTGTATTTCTAGTATTCTCTGCAAGTAAACAAAACACCAAGTCACCACTTGTTCAATAAGAATCAAATCTAAATGAACTAATAAAAGAAGCTTTACCGGTATCAAGTTTCAGTTTAAAAATTCTCACATTCACTATTGATTTTAATAACTGTGGGTGGATAAAGTTCATCCTAGACCTAATTCAGCCTGAGGCCCAAACTGGCTCATTACATAAGTAACTGTGTTAGGGTCCGGATAGATCTTTCACACGGACAACAACCTTTCACACGTATCAGTGACCATTAGGTGGCCGTTTTTTACTTTTGACTTTGGAGATAATAATTGTCCGGGCACCATGCTATTTTTACAACACTTTTACACTTGGTTGAATTTAAATGCACTTAATGATTTGCCTACTTTTGGAAGTGAATGTTACATTGTTTTCTATTGTCCAATCTTAGCAGATAGTTTAAGGTCTTTCAATTTTATGCTCTGTTTGCTTATGAAAGAAAAATTGAAGTTTTTGTTTTTTTGGTGGTAAATGAAAGAAAATTGAGGCTTAGTCTACTTTCAACTTCCAAGAACATATCAAATATTTCCGGAATTAGCAAAGGGTAACCCTAATTTGGGAAATGATGAAGCATATTGTTGCTTTTAATTTGATACATAAGCTTCACATCCACAAAAAAAAAACCTTGATACATAAAATACATTTATAAGTAAATTTTATTGTATTTGTGCTCTAGGTGTCTATGAATGCATTTAATAAATATGCATAACCTCGATACATATGCTTCACATAAATGCATTTAATAAGCATTGTGGAGCAACACACAATGCCAAGCATAACTCGAAACATTCTACACTTTGCTATCAAGAAATATATATATATATATATATATAGAGAGAGAGGTGCTACGTCTACAACAATTTTACAATATTTTTACAACAAATCACAAGTTGTTAGTTGTTATTGGTTCAAATTTGAAACTAACACTAAAATTACTTTTTTGCCCCAACAATAACAACCAGTAACAACCTGCCACTTAGGATTTGTTGTAAAAATATTGTAATATTGTTGTAGACATATCATTTCTCATATATATATATATATATATATATATATATAAGGATTACTTTTTTTTTCTTTCACATTTTTCAAATGTTATTTAAAACAATTAACAAATGAACGTAAACAAGTTTTTCTGCTAGGGACGGAGGTAGCCTTTGACTTGTGGGGCAATGATCCCCCCAAAGTTTTTTTAAAAAAATATTAGAATATATACCGGGTATTAATTTTAGCAATTTTATTCTATAAAATTACACTTTGCCCCCTTGATAATATCATTAATTCTTTTAAGAGTGATGTTCTAGCTACAAATTTTTCTAATATATTTTTACAAACTATTGAGGTAGCAAATTCTTATTGGTTCACATCTAGGCTCACCATTTATACCACTTTTTTACTTACCAATAACTACTCACCACATCAGTAATTTGTAAAAAAAATTGTAGCTCTAGCATTTTCTTCTTTTTAAAGACCATAAAAAATCTATAAATTTTAATTTTAAAACAAAATATACAAGCTCAAAAAAATTAACCCAAAAACAAAAATTACCAATAGTGAAGCTAAAAAAATTAAGTTTAATCAACCAATTTTACCCAGAACAAACAACCCAGCCTTTTAAAAAAATTTAAACAAAATAATTGTCCTTACCCAACAACACACATCAAAGTCAACACACATCAAAGTCACCCCCCAAAAAAAAAAAAAAAAACCAACTCAGTGGCTAAGCCACCACACACAAATAGCAACAAAGTCGCCATCTAACTACAAATCCTAGCTCGGTCCCTTTTGCAGCCTAATATAAAATAAATTATAGATTATTTTTCGGGATTTAAAAGAATGTCTAACTTTATTATAAAAAATAATTGATTTAAAATTTATTGATAATAATTATTTTCTCTCTTCTCTTTTGTTTGTATTTTGTTAATATTGAATTAGTGGTAGTTTTATTATTCATAGTGTATTTAATCATGGATTCTATTATATATATTATTAATTCTAAAATTGTAATATATATATATATATATATAATCATAATTTGGCCCTCCAAATCTAAAATCCTGGATCTAGAGTATTAGACTATGTGCAATTACTCTCAATGGTTAAGAATGAGTTTACAAAATGGGAAAAGTTGACGGATGCATCAGAGGCGATGATTTAAAAAATATGTTCAGGAAATTTTTATAAGAAAAAAAAATGTTTTTGAGGCCTTTTTATATTGCCTAAAAAAACTGTATAAAAATAATTTTGAATGATTTACTAATAATGGCTCTAAATACTCCCAATATGACTTTTTAAAAATAACTCCCAATATTTTTAAAAAAAAATTTAAACAAAATAATTGTCCTTACCCAACAACACACATCAAAGTCAACACACATCAAAGTCACCCCCCAAAAAAAAAAAAAAAAAACCAACTCAGTGGCTAAGCCACCACACACAAATAGCAACAAAGTCGCCATCTAACTACAAATCCTAGCTCGGTCCCTTTTGCAGCCTAATATAAAATAAATTATAGATTATTTTTCGGGATTTAAAAGAATGTCTAACTTTATTATAAAAAATAATTGATTTAAAATTTATTGATAATAATTATTTTCTCTCTTCTCTTTTGTTTGTATTTTGTTAATATTGAATTAGTGGTAGTTTTATTATTCATAGTGTATTTAATCATGGATTCTATTATATATATTATTAATTCTAAAATTGTAATATATATATATATATATATATATAATCATAATTTGGCCCTCCAAATCTAAAATCCTGGATCTAGAGTATTAGACTATGTGCAATTACTCTCAATGGTTAAGAATGAGTTTACAAAATGGGAAAAGTTGACGGATGCATCAGAGGCGATGATTTAAAAAATATGTTCAGGAAATTTTTATAAGAAAAAAAAATGTTTTTGAGGCCTTTTTATATTGCCTAAAAAAACTGTATAAAAATAATTTTGAATGATTTACTAATAATGGCTCTAAATACTCCCAATATGACTTTTTAAAAATAACTCCCAATATTTTTAAAAAATTAAAAATTAAAAAAAATAAAAGAAATAAATAACGACCTCAAAGACTGGTCCACATTCCATACCCATCATCAAATTCCAAGCAACGTGAGAATTTATGCAATGGTACTTGAACCCCAAACGACCTCAAAGACTGGAATATGATTGGTGGATATAACACCCAATGCTTTTGCATGTGAAAAAGAGGTCAAATGATGAAAAACCAATTAAATTTTGAAAAGGTTGGTAAAGTACAAGAGTTTTCTTTGTCATTTGTGGTGGCGACTAGCCGACACAAGAATGCTGGATTCTATCTCAGTAGAGTTGAAATTAATATCCCGTTGAAAGCGGAAAGCCTACCTGATAAAGAAAATGCGTATTTTTTATTAAACATCTCCTTTCTATGTCTGCTTTGAGATGTGATTTCCTATGTGGGGTTTTTCCGACATGTGAACCAATTGCCTCCTCACAGCGTTGCAACTACATGGACCCACGCCTACTTTGTTTATTTTCTTTTTTAATTTAAAATTTTTATATTTTTTAAAATTTATTAATAAACCATACTTGTTTTATTGTTAAAAATTAATAAATACTTAATTATGAGTTATAATATATACTTTTTTAAAACAATAAATTATATGTGTTAATAATTCATTGTATTTATGTGCGCTTTGTATTATTTTTTACTTTATTTTTTCAAAAATGTATAACAATATTATTTTAATAAAGTATTAAATGAATCTTAATCATTGCTCTTAGGGTATTCATTAATAAAATTCTTTTATATACACTACAATAAAATGTGTTTTTCTTATTTCGATAGCTATAACATTTGATTACAAAATCGCTTTTGTCGCGTATACCCTGTCACCAAAAGTACTGGAGACAAAACAATTCATTGCCAAAAGGTTTCGATTATTTATAATAAAAAAAATGGTGATGAAACCATTTCGTTGCCTAATATTTTCCTCGCTAAATACATTATTTAGCAAGGAAATAGTTTCGTCACCTTATGTATTTTGATGGCCACAACGTTTCCCTCTATTTAAGACGATTTCTCCATAGGAATCCCACAAAGTAGATATTTTTGGTACATTGGGAATTATTTAAGCAAAATAGTAATTTAGGTATACTGATAACTATGGTCGCAACAAAATAAAAACAAGTTTGCAGTAACCTTTAGGTATACTGATAAATATGGCCATAACAAAATAAAAGGCAAATTTACCAAAAATGAAAATGGTTGAATTTTTAAAGTTATGAATCTTATCTGCTTATACATTATGAATTGATGCAACTTGTCACTTGAGGTTATTAAGACCTTTTTATCAAACATGTAAGATATACCCAAAATACCACCCACAAACCCAAAAGGGTCACATCACTAACAACTAACACCAAAACACACGAGCAAAACCACAACACCACAACACGCCCATCAAAGTAGATAAAGTGTAGACCTTCACAAATCCACCTAATAGATAACAAGGAAAGAAAGGAAAAAAAAAGTGTGAAAAAAAAAAAAACTCACCTTAGGGTTATTGCTAACACCATAATTTGTAGTTGCAATGAAGAATTTAAGAAGTAGATTGTAGAATTAAAATCCAAATTTAAATAATGTAAAAATACATTAAATGCTTTAAGGAGTACAAAACAGCAATCCTACTAAGCTTCATTTCAAAAGGCAAAAAAAGAAGAAGAAAAAAAAAGTTCCCTAAACTACACAAATAGATAGTCATAATAACACATAAGATTTAGCAACAAAGAATTAAGGCTCAACCCAAATGAAAAATATAAAAATAAAATTAAAACGACATTTTTCTTTCTATAAACAATTATTGTGTATATTGAAATTACATTGGATAGATTTATAGATCATTTGGGTCATTGAGGGTTGTCTTTATAGTCAAATTAATATGTAGCATCTCCAAACAAGTGGCTAATATATCTATTTCTTCCAATTTGAGTCTTTCCCAATAATACATTTGGAATAAGTAGGATATCTACAATTTGCACAATGGTAGAACCATTGCTTAGGATCCTGTTCTTCCTCACAAATGTCACAGTAATATTCATCGGATTCATCTTCAGGAGAATAACATAGAGAGAAGGTATTCTCATGTTGGTTGTACCATGCAATTTGTGGTAGTGTAGCACATTTGAAGTCTAGAACAAATTCACATGTGGTACAATATAATACACGGTATCTTTTAGAACCACAAACACTACACTTCTATTCATAGTTTGTGATGGGGAGGTAAAGATGATGCTCATCACAGGCATGAGTAATTGTATTTGAGATCAGACTACATTGAACATCGAGTTTAAAGTCGCATCTAGTACAAATGTACCTAAAGCCATTACAGCCCTAGACACATGCATCACACCAAAAACCATATTCTAGATAAGTGAGCATGAGTGGGTGTTGATGAAGTGGGTAAATATTATTTTGGGTAGTTTAATACAAAATACATGAAGTAGGAAGCTACAATTGACATAACTATAAAAGGAAGGAGGGAGAATAGCCCGTATGCACCCGTTGCAAATTTTGTTATTTGGAACCTCATCAGTAAGCTTTAAGTCATGCTCATGGTTGAAGTATTTGATTTCTATGGCAAATTCAGTTCTGTCCTCCCCCACATTAGTTTTTATGACTTTGCAAATTTTTGAGTCAACAGATTGATCGAGCTTTGAATTTGTATTTTCCGGCATAGCTTTTGACTTGATGGACATCTCCTCTTTAAGTTTCAACAAAATCATATCCTCCATGTTTCCCTCGTCAGTAGCACAATCGAGGTGGGCAGAGAAATAGCATTTGGAGCAATAATAAAGCCCATAGTTTGTGCCCACTTTTTGAAAACAGACTTGACATAATTGGGAGTAGGATTGATGAAATTCAAGACGATTGATAAGGTTGAGGAGGTGAATGTGTCGTATGACTTTGAGTCTTCCTGGGAAATTAGCACATCTTGTATGAATCCCAAAACCACATGGGTTACACAGATAGAGCATACCTTTATCTTCTTTGGCACAAAGGTTGTAAGTGAACGTCATCCACTTCCAATAGGGCACTAAAGAACCACATTTGATATGAAGATTAAAATTGCAATGGTAACAATGATAAGTGTATTCAAAATTATCTTTTTTGCAAACATGGAAATTGTAAAATTGTCCTTTGTTTTCTGAAGTAATCCATGGGGCAAAGAGAATAAAAGGATGTAATGGGTGAAAGGGATGGTGCAGCAACCCAAGAGGTAGTTTCGCACAATATTTATGATGGTGGTAGTATGGCCAGCATTCTATACAACTGTAGCTAGGACCCAATATTGGTTCTTTGCACCCTCGACAAGCTTTGCTGTAAATTCTCTCTTCATAGAAGACTAACGGATGCTCTGAATGGTAAAAACACTGAAGCTACTTCATCTTCTTTGACATACACAGACACAATAAACAAATGGAGAGAGAGAGAGAGAGAGAGAGTGCACATTAGATATTTGATTTAAGTCTAGGAGAATTTGTTTTTCTTTCTGAAGTAATTTTTTAGTTTTATTTATTTCTTTTGATATTAACCTGTCATTACATTATTAAAACCTCATATTTGAACAACACATTCGAAAGCAAACCATCCATACAATCCAAAAGTAAATAAAACAAGTATTAGATTCAATCTATTCATACAAATTGTTTGCAACACAAGAAGTCTTATAACAATACAAAAATATTAATGTAATATAAATAGTGTCAAAAGAAGATGTCTTAAAATGTCTTTAAGTAGTACCAAAAGAAAATGCCCAAAAAGCCACCAATAAGATATCTACACAAATATAAAATATAAAAAATAAACTACATTAAAATCATAAAGCAATAACATTAAATGTGTTATAAGAAATATTTCTAACAATGCATTAACTGTGTTATAAGAATCATTTTATAACAATGCATTAAAAGTAGTCACACCATGTATTGCACAATTATTAAAATAAAATACTAACCAACAAGTCTTTTAGCTCGAAGATGAGCTCTCTTCATAGTTAAGAGTATCATTGTAATCATTGCTCCTAAAAAAGTGTAAGATATTATTGTTCACCTCGTCTTGCTTTGCTTTTGTCTCCTTGAGCTCAACTATCTGACACTCTAGATGCTGAATATATTAGATTGAGGAACTAGATGAGGCGGTGGTCCCAAGAGATGATGAAGACCTCATACCAAGTCCCTTTACAGTGCTAGATTTCTTCTAAAAAACTATGTTAGATATCTCCCTTGATACATATAGCAGCCCTATCGTAAGTACCCAACCAACGCATGTTCCTTCAAAGTGGGTCTCTAATCTCCACTACCCATCTCTAGACAACCTTTTCCAAATGCCTTGATACTTCTTAACCCCATCTGCGCTACTTAATGAGTCGGTAGCCTTATTGTTGGTGACATAGATCTGGAAGATTTTTGATTTCTTGTAATTGGATTTAGGAAACTGTTTGCCCAAATAGACCAGCTTATACATAATATACCAATGTTTTGAATACTTCACTAATAACTTATCATTCATTTTTCTTGAAGAGACTCACATGGAAGAGTGGTTTTCTAGACGAAGATTATTAAGATGACTTATTAGTGAAGTTTTTGAGTTGTATATAAAGTAGTCACACCATGCAATGCATTAAAAATAGTCATGCCATGTAATGCACAATTGCTAAAATAAAATACTAACCAATAAGTCTTTTAGCCCTAAAACAAGCTGCCCCATAGTTAAGAGTGTCAACGTAACCATTACTCCTAAAAAGTGTAAGATATTTGTTCACCTCATCTTGCTTTGCTTTTGCCTCCCTGAGTTCAACTATTTGACATTCTAGATGCTATATATATTCTACTAAGAAACTAGATGAGGTGGTGGTCTTAAGAGATAAGGAAGGCCTCATGCCAAGTCCCTTTACAATGCCAAATTTCTTTTGAAACACTGTGTTAGATATCTCATTTGATGTGTGTAGTAGCCTTATCATAGACTAAGGTGGCCTCATTTGATGTGTGTCGTAGGTACCCAACCAACGCTTGTCCCTCTAAAGTGAGTCTCTGATATCTGCCACACATCTCTCGAAAGGCCTTTGCTGAACACCTTAATACTTCTTAACCCTATTTGGCTTTCTTTTCACCATTGCGTTCTAGTCTAGCTTTGAATTTTGGTTCATGTCTCAGCTTAAGGCTCTTTTTAAAAAAAAAAAAAAAAAAATCATTATGATCTCGCTAACTTGTTTATTCACTCGGTTTTGAACAATTGGCATTTCTTCATCATCTTCACTACTACAGGTCGATGGCGTCATTGTTGGTGGCATAGATCCAGACGATTTTTGTTTTCTTTCCATTGCATTTTAGAAATTGTTTGCCCAAAGAGACCAGCTTGTACATAACATACTGATGTTTTGAATAATTCACTAATAACTTATCATTCATTTTTCATGAGAAGACTTGCATGCAAAAGTGGTTTTCTAGATGGAGACTATTAAGATCACTTATTGGTGAAGTTTTTGAGTTGTAAATAAAGTAGTCACACCATATAACACACAATTGCTAAAATAAAATACTAACCAATAAGTCTTTTAGTTGGAAGACAAGCTACCCCTATAGTTAATAGTGTCATCCTAACCCTTGCTACTCAAAAAGCGTAAGATATTATTGTTCCTCTCGTCTTTCTTTGCTTTTGTCTCCTTGAACTCAGCTATCCGACTCTCTAGATGCTGGATATATTGGACTAAGGAACTAGTTGAGGTGGTGCTTCTAAGAGAGGAGGAAGGCCTCATGCCAAGTCCTTTTACAATGCTAGATTTTTTCTGGAAATCTATGTTAGATATCTCCTTTGGTGTGTATAACAGTCCTATCATAGACCAAGGTGACCTCATCCGTAGTTGTGAGAGACCTCGAAAAAAGAACGTCCCTAAAAAAAAGAGATTCGTGTACCTTTTAGGGCGCCTCTCTTTTTGGGTAAGTGGTGTGGAGTCGCCACTTTTTTTTTTTAATGCAAAAAAATAAGAAAAAACTAATTGAATCGTTCTCTTCATGGATTGAACAAAAATTACATAATTGGAAAATTGAAAAGTTACATAACTTTGGGTCCTAGTTAAAATCTACCAAAATACTTGGCTTTTTGTCCTAGTTACATTCTACCAAAAACAAAGACAAGGCTAGACCTACTTAGCCAAAGACCTAAATCTGGATGAAAGGTTACAAAATGGGAAGGTGTTAGGCACCCATTCCGCCCATACCGAGTTTGGTCTTCTAGACTCTTGTGAACAATATACCTTTTTATGCATGTTATGAATGATATGTTGAACATGTGAATTAAAAACCAAATCACATAAATTTATTTATGAATGAAGTCTCTTCTTTTGTTTTTAAAAAATTCAGATATGTTTTGGTTGGTGATGTGCATGAAATATATACAATAAAATACTCACATATCTACATATTTAGCTTTACTTTTATGTTATTTTGTGACTGATTATGTAATATTTTTGTATTGCAGGTAACAAGGGCTTTACATGCAAAGTGGGGCTAGGCCAATTGAATTAAGCCAACTAACATCCATCTAGGCATGAATATTAAATTTAAGTCCAATTGGAGTAAGAAATCAAAGGAAATTTGCACCAAATCCAAGACCAATTCGGATTAGGATTCCAGCCTGCATATCAGTTAGTATTTTTGGCATAACTTTCGGCTCAAATATCCAATTGAGATGATTCAAGTTGGGCTGGAAAGTTAACTTAAAGGCATACAACTTTGTAGTTTAACAGGAGCCCGAATTCTAAGGTTAAATGGGCCAAAATCGTCAGTTAAATGAAGCCTAAAAATCTGGGATTTTCTCCTACGGGAATTCAACTTGTAATAGGATTCCTTGACCTATTTAAAGGCTTTTTAAGGCAGAGGCTAGTGCTAGGGCTGAGATGCAAAACAGAAAATTGGAGCAAGAGTCAGTGCCGCATGTGGCTTCTCTGTAACTTTTCTCCATGATAGCATTGTGACTATTTCTTTCTATATTTTATTTGTTTAGTTTAATGTTAAGTATTTTATTCTTTTATTTTATTTCAATTACCATGAGTAACTAAATTTATAATTAGGGTTGAGGATGCAACTTTGTTAAGGATTATCAGTAATATTTATGTGATTTGATTTTTCCCACAATAGTTGTTCTTTAATGATTTAAATTGTTATTACTTCATATCAATTGACTAAGATGGGATTCTAGATATGAGTTCAATCATGTTTTTCTCATGATTTAGGATTTGTCTTAATTAATTGAGTGCTTGGTTTATTAATTCTTGATTATAAAATTGGATATCATTTGTGATATGTCTGTCAATGGATACAAGTTATGATTTAATTTTTAGAATTAGATATATCTTGTGATTTGTTTGGCTACAGATACAATTGATGATTTGGTTTTATACTTAAGAAGCAAAGAAGAACATGCTTTAGATTTTTAAACATAAGTTTTAATGATAATATTTTCCATGATAATAAGATTGATTTCTAGATTATCATGTAGTGAATTGGGAAGAATTAATGATCATAAATATATGCTGATATGACTTACAAGGCAGATTCCAAAACCTTAATTCTTTTCCCTTGATTGTTTACATCTTTTTATTGCTTTATATCTTTTGCTTAATTTAATTATTTGCTTAGTTTATTTAATTTCAAAACAACCAATTTTTATTAAACTAGATTAGGATTAATTTGGTTAAGATTTAATTAATTTTCCTATGTTTATTCAAGTCCCTGTAGGTTCGACCTCATTCTTGTCAAATTATATTTCGGTACGGTTCGTACACTTGTGAATATTTTAAAATTTCACAACAGTTGGTAAAAAAATGATTTTGGTTTGTCAAAATACCAAATTTGTTTTGTATTATGTAGAAAAAAGTGGGTTTTGATAATAAAAATTCAAATTTGTTTTTATTACATAAAATAAAGTCTTTTGATTTGAAAAAAAACATCAGATCTGAATTTAGGAGCTTAAAACAGTGGTTTTTCCATAACAGAAAAATCAAATTTGTTTTATGATGAAATAAAAAAAGGGTTTTTGACAATATAAAAACCATATCTATTTTTTATACGTTTTAAAAGAATGAAAATGATTTTTTTTTTTTAAGAAGAGAATTTCACTCATAATTTAAATTCATGCAAAATGAATGAAACAAACACAAACACAACAAGGTTTTATCTTTTTCTTTATTTCAAAAATCTGCATATGTTTTAAGAAAAATCATATTTGTATCTTAAGAAAGATACAAATCAGTTTTAATGTGAGAAAAATTTAGATCTGCATTTAAGGAAGATGCAAATCCCTTTTATTTTGAAGAAAATTTAGATCTACATCTAAGAAAGATGCAAATCTATTTTATTTGAAGAAAAATTCAGATCTGCATCTAAGAAAGACGCAGATCCATTTTATTTGAAGAAAAATTCAGATTTGCATCTAAAAAAGACGCAGATCCATTTTATTTGAAGAAAAATTTAGATTTGCATCTAAGAAAGATGCAGCTCTATTTTATTTGAAGAAAAATTCAGATCTGCATCTAAGAGAGATGCAGGTCTATTTTATTTTGAAGTCAAAAAGAGCTGACTACATGCAGATCTTTAAAACTAAGGAACATATTATATCAACAATAAAGGAATCAAGAACATATTTTCATGAACTAAATTAACAAGGTAAAATATGAATATCTTAAACAATTAAACATGCATCATCATGATAAAGAAAAGCATAAAAACAAAAGGGTTAGAAAACAACCTCTTGCATGAGCACACTTTATTCTTAAGAGGATGTTTTAGGGTATAAAGAAATTTATTCAGTTATCTTTGAAACCTAAAAACCATAATTTAAGCAGCAACACTTAGAGAGAGGATCAGAAAATATGAGCAATTTGGGAGCCTAAAATGTATGCCTCCCAGAGCGTAAAAAAAAGGTGTTGAATTATGAGGTTCAATCTCTATTTATAGAGGTCAGAGGACTCTAAAAAATAGGTACAGACGATTAGGGTGTGAATTTGGACGCATCCTTTTGCGAAAAGATTGAAAAGGGTGTGCCTTATCGTCACCCGAAGGCCGTTGGGCCAAAACCCAAAACATGGGAATTCGGCGCTTTTAGAGTGTCGTTCGGCACTCCAAAAGTGTCAAATTGCCCTTTGGACTCCGAACACTCTTTCATGTTCGGGTGTCGTTTGGACTCCCCCTCTAGGGTTTTTTGGCCGGTCCTTGTACCTAGACGTGTTTTCGTCCTCTGTCTATGATTTTTCATCTCTTTTATGGATCATTCAGACTATTTAAGAACAATTATCTTGTAAATAAATACCCTAAAATAAATCTTGGTAAAGTTCAGATTATCCAAAATTTTATTATTATCATCAAATCATCCATTTTATTCCTATGCATGCAATCCTATTTTAACACAAATTATCAACCAATCACAAAATTATCTAATTAATTTTAATTGTTTGTCCAATCAGAATTAATTTTAATTGATCATGTGTGGTCGATTCTACCTAGACATAATACATGTTGACTGTGCAAACTTGATCATGCAATATCTTTCGATGCAATGGTCCGATTTGAAAACCGGAAACACCGTTGCGACCGATAGAATCTCAAAATCATTTTTATGATATGCAATGAATAAATTAATGCATGTAATGCAAAGACAAGTTGATGCATGTAATGCAAGAATGATTTGATGCATGTTATGCAATCATGATTTTGAAGTACATGAATGGTCATTCAAGTCATTTTCCTTAATTAAATCATGGGTGCAAAATTGGGTGTCTACAGTGGTGTCATAGGTACCCAACCAACGCCTAGCCATCTGAATTGGGTCTCTGATTTCCACCAACCATCTCTCGTACGGCCTTTGCCTGAATGCCTTGATACTTCTTAACCCCATTGGGCTTGCTTTTCGCCACTGCGTTCTGTGCTGGCTTTGCATTTTGGTTCATGACTCGACTTGAGACTCATTTTGATAAATATTTCATTCTAATATCGCTAACTTGTTTCTTCACTTGGTGTTGAACAATTGACATTTCTTCATCATCTTCACTACCTGCCAAGTCGGTGGTGTCGTTGTTAGTGACATAGATCCGAATGATTTTTTGTTTTCTTGCCATTGGATTTAGGAAACTATTTGGCCAAACAGACCATCTTATACATAATATACCGATGTTTAGAATACTTCACTAATAACTTATCATTCATTTTTCATGAGGAGACTTGAATGCAAAAGTGGTTTTCTAGACAAAGATTATTAAGATGACTTATTAGTGAAGTTTTTGAGTTGCAGATAAAGTAGTCACATCATGCAATGCAATAAAAATAGCCACACCATGTAATGCACAATTGCTAAAATGAAATACTAACCAATAAATCTTTTAGCTTGAAGACGAGCTACCCCTATAGTTAAGAGTGTCATTATAACTCTTGCTCCTCAAAAAGTGAAAGATATTGTTGTTCACCTCGTCTTGCTTTGCTTTTGCCTCCTTGACCTCAGCTATTTGATTCTTTAGATGCTGGGCATACTAGACTGAGGAAGGGAGCGAGATAGAGTGAAGGGAGGTGAAAAAACCTAAGTTTAAAAGTTTAAGTGAGCTTTTTAATGATGACTTATTTCGTTGTTATTGGTGATCTTTCATGATGATTATTGTTTCTTCACCTAATTTGTTCCCAAAAAACCTATAGCGACAAAATTATTTGTTGACTAAATGTTACACTTTGAGCGATGACCAATTTTGTCGCTATGAATCAATTTAGCTTCGCACCTCACTTTTTTCTTTGGCACCCTACTTTCAGTACAACTAATAGTGATGAAAATATACTTATGTCACCAAAAGTTTTTATTATTATTTATAAATAGTAATGGAATCTATATTATGTTTTGGTGACAAAAAAGTGTTTCGTCACTAAATTTCATCACCAAAAATGTATTTTGTTGTAGTGATATTTGTGAGTGTGTGTGTATATATATATAATCGTTTTCTATAATAGGTACAAATATGGATTGAACAAAGGACAATGATATTAATTTTAAAATTATTTATTTTCTTCAAAATAAGCAAGACCTACAACAATTGACAACAATTGATACAAAATCAAGAAAAAAGAGAAATTTTTTTAATGAAACATGCAATCATGAATATAATAAAATGATTGTGCGCTTACGTTAGTGGAAATAATTAAAGATTTTCAATTCACTTAAAAAATAATTTCATATTCTTAATTATAATAATCATAAAAGTTTATGTTGTTTCCTTTTTTACAACAACGTACATTATAATTGGAATAAATTCCTCACCAATTATACATGAGTCATAGAAATAATTTTTTATTAAAATTTTCAAAATGAACTTATAGTGTATAAGTGCATCGCATGTGAGATAGGCTAGTTAAATTTTAATTGCACTCCAATTTTGTGACAAGTGTCATTTTACTTATCTTATTATTTGATATCAAGTGTCTCTATATTTTTTAATATTCATCTATAATGCACCGAACACCATTCAATTTTATCATTTTTAGTTCCCTTATCAGTTATATAATTTATCATAAGCCTTACATTTTGCCTCTTGGACAACTTTATTTTTGCGTCCATATTTGTTAATTTATAATTTTCATAAACTGCATTGTGTCTATATTTAGGTTTACATAAAGACCCCTTTATAACTTTCTCAAATGAAATAAAGGTAGCTTAAGTTCACCAAATTATGGACCAACGAATTAATTTATCTAGAGGAATAACAAAAATTAGACACCGAGAATCTGATAGCAAGTTTTTCCATTCCCCACCAATTTTACCACTTCGCCACCCAACATAAAATATAGATAATGTGCAAGTGCTGGTTGAGAATAAAAATTTAAAGAATGACTCTCAATGGAATAATAAAATAAAAAATAGGTTAAAAAAAAAAATTTTAAAAAGAGAAAGAAATAAATAACAATATAAACTAAAGTACTGGTCAGATCCTTATCCACACCGCATGGACCGCACCAATCATTTTTTCCAACGTTGGACTTTGATTTGATAAAAAAAGAAAAAAAAAAGCGTTACGTTAAAATATTCAATGCTTACAAGAAGACTGGAAGAAACTTCTTGGACACGACAGTATTTATGTTTTGATTGGCTGCGAGATTATTCCCCCATGTGGGTTGCTGTGATCCACAGGACCACAACTCCTTTATTTTATTTATTTATTTTTGAAAACAAACAAAATTATAATGACCAATTTATTAAAAACAACTCCTTTATTAAAAATAAACAAAATTATAATGGCCTATTTATTAGTGGCTTTACTGCTTATTCCTTTTGTCTCAGATTGTTGGTTTTTTATTTTATTTTGGACGTTCTAAAATAAAATTCATTGTTTAAAATTAATAAATAAAATTTTTATCTTACTTTTTTACTTTATCTAAAAAGTCAATATCATTCTTTTTGTATAATTTAAATCAATGGGAGTAGGACTAAGTATAAAAAATGCATTAAATAATATTCTTTTAAAAAGTTTGATTTTCTAAATAGGACCAATAATTTGGGACAAAAAAAATATTTTATTTCCCTCCTTTATTTTTATTATTTTTTTGGTTTTGAATTTGTTTGTATTTCAATTTCAAATATGTATGTAACTTATAAGTTATTTTTAGTTGGGTTAAATAATTTTCACAATCCTTAACACACATATCAAATTTCATTTTAATAAGATGCTAATAATTACTATAAATGTATGTATGTATCATTTTTAAATACATACAAAAAGAAAACTTAAAATTATAAAAGGGATGTGATATTTAATCAATAGTTTACATATTTTTTTTAAGTAGAGTTTACAAGGGTAAATGTATTTATTTCATTACTAATTATAAATGGTACACCGAATATTTATATCAAACGAAATTATTTTTTTTCTAAATTTTATATGAGAAACTATTGATTAGGAATATTGTATTCTTGCTTGAGTTTAATTACTCTGACAAAAATTGAAACAAAATCAAGCAAAAGGAGAAAAAAAATATTTGATTAAGAAAACTAGCAATCAAGAAATAATAAAATAATTGTATGCTTAAGTTAGTGGAAATAATAAAAAAAAAAATTCAATTTACTTAAGAAATAAGTTCATATTCTTCATTATAATAATCACAAAAATTCATATTTCATTTCTCTACAATGACATACAACATAATTGGCATTAATTCCTCAAAAATGAACTTATGGTGTATACATACATCACACGTGAGATCGATTAGATTCTAATTGCACTCCAATTTTGTTCCAAGTATCATTCTAATTGTCAGGTTCATATAAAAACCTCTTCATAACTTCCTCAGATGAAATAAAGGCAGCCTAGTTAACCAAATTATGGGCCAACGAATTACTCTCTAGAGGAATAACAAAAATTAGACATTGACTCATTGAGAATCCTGATAGCAAGTTCTTTCATTCCCTACCAATATTTACAACTTCCTACTCAACATTTTGAAGGATCTTGCCTAATGGTTGAAACGGTGTTTTAAGAATCGCCCTTAAAGATGACAAACTTTCAGGGATAAGCTTCCATAATTACTATGAGTGCAACACATTACAGAGTGGCTAGTACCCGCTACATCCCTTACTATCCATGCTTTCAGAAACTTTCACAAGAGTTTCTGCATATCACTCCCACATATGTACTAGTATGTTAGACCAACATTCTTCTATGAAAAGAACAATCTTAAGTTGTGTATTATTTATTATAATCATCTTCCTAGCAGTTATAGCTACAAGTGAGTTGAATTGATTTATCTTATCTGTTTTATTCACAATTCATCCTGTAACAAAGACATTCTTTTATCGATAAAGAGGAGATACTTCACGTACAAAGGATGTATGTACAAAGTTCAAGCAAAAATTAAAAAAAATAGAAGAACTACATTCCAAAAGAAAGTGTTGCTTTGGTTTATTGTTGTACAATCTTTACCAATGGTTAAGGTCTTTCTGTCTTAATAATTTTTTTTTTCTTCTGAAAGCAAAAGTGAAGCTAAGTTTACTTTTAAGGAGATAAAAAGTACTTCCGGAATTAGCATAAGGTAACCTCAATTGGGAAATGATGAAGTATATCATTGCTTTTAAGCTAAAAATATAT
This sequence comes from Quercus variabilis, assembly GCA_030445155.1. Taxonomy (NCBI): domain Eukaryota; kingdom Viridiplantae; phylum Streptophyta; class Magnoliopsida; order Fagales; family Fagaceae; genus Quercus; species Quercus variabilis. Next base: position 8,997,510 of record CP129447.1, read on the forward strand.
GCATACACCTAGATGTTATAGTTTTTGTGCTCTAGCTGCGTCTAATGGGTGGAGATATAAGAATTTTTGGTAAATAGCCCACTGAAATAGGCACTCACTTCAAAGTTCAAACATCCATCTCAAGCTTCCCAAATTCAGAAACTGAAGGGGAATTGCCTAAATGCACAGTGATTGAATCCAAACGGAATTCAATCTTTTGCAATACTTCCGATCCCACCTCTCCACCTAAACCAAATGTATATACTTCTTATAGCAGGCAATCAATAGAGGAAAATCAACAATCAAACTAAAAGTGTGCCAGCAACTCCACTTGAAATAAGATGCCAAATATTCATTCAAACTGCCTATAAGATTCATAAAATACAATCTCATTGTGAGAATAATGTTACATGTATATGTATGAAACATAAGATACACCCCCTACTACTATTTAATGTATTGAGAAAGCCACTTGAAACCATCTAGATACTGGTCTTTGCATGATGCTTTAGCCAAAAAATGTTCAGGGGGACCAGCTAGATACTGGTCTTTGCGCAATTCTTTAGCCACAAAAACCTTAAGGGGACGAGCATTTGCATTTGCGAGCTCCGTGGTGATGTTGGGCAGGCCAAGGAAGGAACGCAACCTCCTTTCTAGGTGAAGACGAGTTCTAGCAAATGTTACGCCAAAAATAAGGAATGGAACATTTGCAAAGGCCTCATCAGAGAGTAAAGCATTCAGCTCATCTTTTGGTCCCAGGAAATGCTCCCTGAGTATAGCATCCCGCTTTTCTCTTGGCCTCAGAAATTGCCACCTGAGTAGAGCATCAGCATTCACAATGTACACAACTGCATCCATCTACAGAACAAAGATTGAAATGCATCACTTAACAAGGAAGATAGCATGGAGGAGCAACACACAGTGACAAGCATAACTCTTTTGTAAGCCAATCAGGCAGCACTTTGCCAAAATCCCAATCCAGAATCTCAAGAGATATACAAGGATCAGTGTGTGTGTATATATTCACATTTCTCAAATGGTATAAAAAAACAACTAACAAGAAACAAGGGATACACAAGAAAGAATAATCAACATGTATGTTGAGACACAATTAGCAGACCTTCTAAAACACAACATGCTATAACTGATATACCATGATCAATGCTTGCCTCCCATGAATGAAATATAAAAACGGAAAGGTTTGCCTGGAAGTATGAAGGCAAAAGTATATTAAGATTTAGGGTAACGCAATACCATAAGCAAAATGAATTTCACAGGCCACTGGTGTTCAGTTGGGATAACAAAGCTCAAGCATATGAGACATATGTAAAAGAAATTTAATAAATGTAGATACGTTAAAGAGAACCAGAATTCTCATTTGCATAGTATTTTTATTAGACATTAGCCAAATCAGTTAAAAATATAGCAATGGTTAACTTTTCCATTCAAAACCAAAATATTCAATATTGCCAAATCTACCAGGCAAATATAAACAGTTACAACTCAAAGCTTATCATGGTTCAATTGGGTTGAATCTGGATCCAGCTTACTAGCAAAAACTAGCACAATCATGTAAGACATGTTCCCTATTAGTCAAAATGGAATCAAAAAACTGACCATATGTTAAAAAAAAAAAGACTAAGACATAAAGGATTCCATTAAACAGCTTGGTCTACCACTGCAAGATGCAAGCTTTCTCAAGAGTTAATAAGAAAATTAAATTGTAATCACAATACCATCATATTACACAAATCATCTAAATATTCTCATAAAAGATGATTGATAGATTGAGAAATCTACCTTAGCACAATGGTCTCTCCAAACTCTGTGAGCTATCCCATGTTCTCCTATATCAAAAAGTTAAACTTGATTTTCCCAATACTAGACACCCACGATGTCAAATACTGAGATGGAAACATAGATCGCATAATATTTGTCCTTTTCCTATATATGCTCTGGATCTGCAATATTCACTCATCAATACCCACAACAAAGAACATCAAGTTCACCATTTGTTGGTTGAGAATCAAATTTAAATAATTAAATAAATAAAAGAAGCTTTATCAGTATTTTCAGCTATTTCCTTTCTCTTTTTTTTCTTAAAAACCAAACACTTGAGAGAGAGAGAGAGAGATACCTCATCTGAGTGGCTAAAAATCACAGCCTCTTTGCAGTCAATATCCTGGCCCAAGAACAAGATATTGGCCTCCTTTGAATTTGTTTCAGAGGGATTAAAGACGCCCAGCTTTTCTCAGGGAAAAAGAAAGAGCACATACAAATTAACACACAACTTTAAAAATGAGCAAGAAAACAGAGCGAGAGAGAGAGAGGCACCTGATAAATGAAGAAACGAGAGACCCGAGTCATCGACTCTTGAACCCAGTTGATAAAATCCATTTCCTTCTTTATTTTCTTCTCTGTTGTGTGTTTCAGTGACAGAAAGAGAGAGAGAAGTAGACAACCTAGGTGTTATGTGTGCGTGTGCGTATGCTTTGTCTGTGAGGGTTTATAAGGCAATAATTTTGGAGCTTTTGGTACCCTTTAAAGGCACAATTGTCCACAATTTCCACAGCTGGAATTGTGGGACCGACTAAGCTGTGTGTCAGTGTCAAGAGAGGAAATTCACAAAAACTGTCAATTTGTCCCATCCTCAAACGATCAAACCCACTTTTTAGTTTACTTAGCAACACCTACAATGAATGACAGTTGGATTTTGACATTTCAGTCAAAATAAGCGACACTTATTAGTTGCTTTTAGTTATGTATTATGTTTATAGATAAGATAACATTGACTTTCTTGCAATGATTAATATAATCAGGTGATTAATTGAAAATTTTAAAGAATAGTTTGCTTACTTTACCACCAACAAACAAGCCCAATAGGCTTATAAAATATAAAAGCCCAATAAGATGTTCTCTTGGATTGAGTAGAGGACAGGAGGCAATCATTTTTAATTACTTCTAGTCTTCTAGTCCTGCAATTGCTAATCATCATCTTCACTCACCTTAATTTAACCTTACTTTTCACAATATGTCCCTCTTCTCTTGACTCTTAAAAGCCTCTCTATCCTTTATAGTTTATTATTCTTGTCCTAGAGCTTTTGGAAAGCAAGTGGGGGTTTCTCTTGCCCTTCAGTAGCTGTACTTTATTGGCTCAAAGTAGCTGTACTTTATTGGTTCAATGAAGTTTCTGTTTAGATCTTTCTCTGTGCCCCGTATGCAGCAACTGATTAACACTGCATGGCGTCTCAGAGGCGTAGTGAGTGTGTTGAGTATGGAAGCTTCCTTTTATCTACTTCATTTCTTTTCTAGAATTGATCTAGACTTCATTTGTGCTAAAGGGCCATGGTCCCTAGATATGATTTTTTTTTTTTTTTTGGTAAAAGAAAAATGGTTAGAGGGGGGCAACTAGTGTAGCTTTCCGACCTAAGCATGATCATAGTAGCATTCTAACCACTTCCAAGCTAAGACCCCACACCATAGTCGCTAATGAGAACATTGGAGACCCAATCTGGTTTTTGGGAACCTGGAACTTCAAAGTATCTCTCTCTTGGGGTCCAATTTCATGGATTACTGATAGAGTACCAGTTCTTGTACGGTGGAAAGAATGGGTGGTCTGATTGGCTTGGTTGAAAAGGAAGATTGGCAGAACCAGACACCACGGCAGCATTAAAGTTCAAGTGGACCCGTTGAAGCCTCTCCTTGCAGACTTTGTCCTTAAGATGGACAATGCAGTAAAGCAATGGATGCAGTGTTGATATGAACGAGTTTTTTTAAGCTGTGTACAAAGTGCAGGATGATAGTTCATGAAAGGCTTCAATGAAGCTTGGAGGCAGATGAAGTGGAAAGAATGTTGAATGCTCAAACGTTAAGACTTACCAAACTCCATGGAGTAGAATTCAAATTAGAAGCTACAGCAGCCCACTTCTCAAATGAGATGATGGCATTCTACAATAGGCAAATGAGGCATACAACACAACCTTCAAAACATGGTGGATCAGTAGCCATCAGTAATTGCTTGTGTAGAAGCATGGGAAGAAGAAGAAGAGGAATTAGGCAGGGGGATCCTCTATCCCCTTACCTTTTTATCCTCTGCACAAATGTTTCTCTTCTGTTGTTCTTGATGGTGAACTGTCCAAGACCTTCTGTGGCATCAAAATAGCCAAAAATGCTCCTGCAATTACATATATCTTGGTGGAAAAACTTGATTGGTATTCTAGAGTTTCTAGACAAGTGATCAACACATCCAAATCTCAGATTTTTTTTCAGTCCAAACACAGCCATAGATCTAAAACTAAAATGGGAAAACTCCTTGTACATTTGAAGTGTGAGCACTATTGGAAGGTACCTTGGTTTTAATTTTAATTTCAGCAGGCACAAGGTGCCACACTTTCACTCCTTGCTGGATAAAATTAATTCTAAGCTTCAAGGATGGAAAGCTAAACTCTTATCCCAGGCAGGTAGAATGAACTTAATTAAATCAGTGATTAGTTCCTTGCCTTTATTCACATTTTCTTGTTTCAAGATTCCAGAAACTGTGTAGTGCCATGGTTAGGACACTGCAATTTTTGGTGGGGGCATGAGAATGAAAGTAGGAAACTCCATATGGTGGGTCGGGATGCCTTATGTCAGCCTATTTGGAGAGGGGGCTGGAGTTTAGAGAAGCTTCGTTGGTTAATAAGGTTGTGCTAGCTAAACAGGTCTGGAGATGAGCCAATCAGCCCCAATCAATCATGTCTAGAACACCGAAAGCCAATATTTTCCCAAAACTTTCCCCTTTGAGGGACAGTTCAAACCACTAGACTCATGGATTTGGAATAGTTTTTGCTCTTGCAAGAATTCCGTTCTGACTCAGGCAAAGAGGAGAGTGGGTAATGGTTGTGGTATTGCCCTTAATGACAAGGACTGGTTCTCTCCTAAATTAATCCCCTCACATGCAGTTATCTATTTAGCGGGTTAATTTAGGAGAGGGGGTTAATTTAGGATTGTGAGCCAACATGCAATCTTTGTTAGGCAATCAGGCAACATCTTGCCAAATTTCCAATACAGAATTTCAAGTTTGATTTAAGGATCACTATTTCTTTACATTTCCCAAATGGAAGCATTTTTACCCTCAACAACTAAAAGCATTCCTCTGGTTTTTAAAACTCACAAGAAAGAAGGTCCAATCAAGAAATACAAATTAACTTGCAAAGAAGTCACCAACACACCAATGCACTCGTAGAATTATGAAATGCCATATTTTAATGCAAGAGATCTACAATGTATATTTTGACGTAGATAGATTTGGTACAATGGCTAAGAGTATGAATTATGTATGGTGAGATACTATTAGCAGACATTCTAAACACTGAAGGTGCTTTCATCGAACTCCCACAATCAAATTCTGCCTCCTATGAATCAGATAAACATGGAAATGTTTGTTTAAGATTATGAAGGTAGAACTATCATAACATTTAGGATTCTGCATGCAATAACATAAGCAAAAACAATTGCAAAGAATGCTGTTACTCAATCAGGATAGCAAAGCTCAAAAATACATAAGAAGTCACTATTTTTCTCTGGTTTAAGAAAAATTGACAAGAAACAAGATCAGATCAAGAAAGAAAAAATTAACATATAAGAAATCTCTGATCTACTAGTAAAAAAAAAATTCCATATTTTAATGAAAGAGGTCCAAAATGTACATCATGATTCATGACCTAGATAGATTCGGTAAATAAAGCAGAGAGTGAATCGTGTATGGTGAGATACTATTAGCAGACCTTCTAAAAGCAAAAGGTGCTATCAGCGAACTCCCACGATCAATATTTGCCTCCCATGAATCAGATAAATACTGAGAGGCTTGTCTGGGATTATGAAGGCAGAACTATCCTAAGATCATTCTACAGGTGACAACATAAGCAAAAGCAACTTCACAGGGCGCTGGCATTCTATTAGGATAGCAAAACTCAGGAATATGGGACATGGATTATCATCTAGCTAGTTGAGAGGGAGGGAGAGAGAGGGGGGAGGGGGAGGAGAGTTAATTCATATAAAAGCACCAAAGTTTCTTATTTTCTTAGTATTTTGGTTAGACTTCAGCCAAATCAGTTTAATTTATTACAAGGGGTAATTATTCCATATCAAAATATTCGTTATTGCCAAATTTATGGTACATATGGTTACAACCCTAAATTTATCACGATTCAAATCAGGGAAAATCTGAATCTAGCTAGCAAAAACTAGTCACAATCATTTAAACCACATTCCCTATTGTTCAACCTTGAATCACACAATTGACGCTCTAAGAAAAACAAGTATAAAAATTGCAAGTACTCTCAAGAGTAACCAACATTAACTAAACATTCTCATCAAAGATAATTGATAGATTGATATATCTACCTTGGCATGGTAGTCTTTCCACACTCTACGAGCTATTTGATGTCCTCCCAAGTCAAAAGCATTAAACTTGATTTTCCCAATACTCATCTCTGATGAAGGGTACTGAGTTGGCTGGTGTTGAACTAATCTCTGCAATATTCCATTACCAATACCCAGGAAAAAAAAAAAAAAAAAGATCAAGCCAATGGTAATCAAACTATACAAAACCCACCAATTGTTTGCTTAGAATCACAATTAAAAGAAATTCTGTTTCAGTCTTAAGTTTTGTGTTGTTATGGCTTTTTTCTTTTTTTGATGACGTGGAACCTCACCAAGGCAAGGCCATTTGTACCCACCCCTAGGGAGAAAACCACAAATGCATGAGTAAAGCATACAGCTCTTCTCTTGGCCTCAAAGGGACGGGCACTTGCTTCTGCTAGCTCTACCCCAAGGCCCTGTGATGACATTGGTCAGGCCGAGGAGAGAACACAAATCCTCTTCTGGCCAAGAAGAAGATCCAGCAAATGTTATGCAAAAGATCAGGAATGGAACATTTTGAAAGGCTTCATCAAAAAGTAGAGCATACAGCTCTTCTCTTAGCCCCAAAAATTGCTCCGTGATTAGATGAACAAAGATTGAAATGAATTTAGCAAAAATGCATTACTTAATAAGGAAGATAGCATGGTAGAGTAACACACAATGACAAGCATAACTTGAAAATGGTCAGTCCACTTTGTTAGGCAATCAGGCAACAATTTGCCAAACTTTCAATCCAGAATCTCAAGATATATTTAAGAATCGCCCATTTTTTCACATTTCCTAAATGGTTTATTTATTTATTTATTTTATAATTCAATAGTAATAACTAGGGAGAAGCGATTCGAACCCTCAATGTCTTCCTTGGAAACACCAGAAGGTGCCAACAAATTGAGCTACAAGGCTCTTGGCTTCCCAAATAGTTTTTGAAACAACTAACAAGAAACAAGGGCTAAACAAGAAAGAATAATCAACATGTAAGAAGTAAATGATGTACTAGTAAAATTATGAAAATCCATAATGGGTCAGGGAGTGTATTACCACCACAAAATTCTCCATTGCTTTCAATGGCAGCCTTGTGGGATACTTCAAGGGGAGGAGAGGGCTAAGACAAGGGGATCTGTTGTCTCCTTACTTATTTGTATTGGTAATGGAAGTCTTTTCGAGAATGTTACAGTCAGCTATCGCAAGATCCTCTGCATTTAGATTCCATCCTGATTGTGAAACTCTAAAACTCGCCTCCGTTTTGCAGATGACTTGATGCTGTTTTCAAGTGCTAACATCCATTCTCTTACTATAATTCAAGATACTCTTGAGGCTTTCAAAAGAATTTCAGACCTTAGTGCAAATCCTACAAAGACTGAAAATTTTCTTTCGGCTGTTCCTGCACATTTAAAGCACCAGATCCTAGACTTCCTACAGTTTAAAGAAGAGAAGCTTCCTGTTAAATATCTTGGAGTCCCTCCTATATCAGGAAGATGATCTGAAATAGAGTGCAAGCCTCTTATAGATAAAATCACAGCAGTCATGGTCTGTGAAATATCTCTCTTATGCAGGTATGCTCCTGTTAATAAAGTCTGTTCTGTTTAGTCTTCAGTCCTATTGGTGTAGGACATTCGTATTGCCTAAAAAAGTTATTAAGTAAAACGGGACTTGGTTTGTAAAGCAAAATATGAAAATAGCTTGGGTTTAAAAAGGCTTGAAGATTGGAATAAAGCAGCAATAATGGGTTTTATTTGGTCTCTCTTTGTTCAAACTCAGTCATTATGGGTAGCATGGGTTAGAACTAATCTCCTAAAGGGTAAAAGCTTTTGGATAATCAAAATAACTCAAGATTGCAGCTGGGGGTGGAGGAAAATCCTGAAGCTTGGGAGATTGCTAGACTTTTCATTAGATTTCATGCGGGTTCAGGTAAGAATATTCATCTTTGGCACAATAGGTGGCATCCAAATACTGCCTTGTTCTTGAAATATGGCCACAGGATAATGTATGATGCAGCCAGTTCTTCTAATGCTCTTTTGTCTAGTGTGTTGCAAGAGGGTAATTGTATTTGGGCACTAGCCAGATCCAATAGCCTAGTTCCTATCCAAAAAAATTGTGCTTAATTGATTTTGCTGAGGAAGATACACCAATTTGGATCCCTTCCAAATCTGGTTCATACTCTTGTGCAGAAACATTAGAGGCCATTAGGGAGAAAGAAGCTGAGGTTAGTTGGAGGAGATTGATATGGTATTCAAGAGCCATACCTAATCATGCTTTCATTGGTTGGCTGGCCATGTTGAATAGATTGTCAACAAAGGAAAGAATGCTTAAATGGGCTTTAATGGAGATACTAAGTGTGTACTAAGCAGAAATAAAATTGAAAACAGAAAGCACCTTTTCTTTGAATGCTCTTTTTTCCAGGAGAATATGGAGGACTCTCATGAATTGGTGATTGATGAAGCATCCTAGCTTTTGTCGGGTTGAGATCATGGGCTAGGGGTGAAAGACATGCCAAAGGTAAGAGCCTTAGATCCAATGTATTCCGTTTAGCTTTATGGTTTGCTGTGTATCACATATGGCAGCAGAGGAGTGGTATCTTGCATCAAGGGAGAATTGAAGGGAATGGCTTCTGTACAAACTCTATTCAAAATAGAGCTTTCCTTTCTTGTGCTATGGCTAGGTGATTGTTTTCCTTGTATATGAATTAGTTTTGACATCAATATCTTAATGCAAGATAACTGCAATGTAATATTTGACCTGGATAAATATGGTAGAATGACATAGAGAATGACTCATGTATGTATGTTGAGACACTATTAGCAGACCAAACAACAAAAGGCGCTATCGGCAAACTCAATGGTCTCCCATTAATCAGATATAAACACGGAAAGCTTTGCTTTAGGGTCAGACAATAACATAGGTAAATCTTTAGGGAACGCAATTCACGTACATTTGAAGATATAGAGAGACCTGTAGATCTTTTGAAGGCTTTGCTAGAGTGGTCTAGTATTTGGGGTTTTACGCATTGTATTTCCACAACTGATTTCTTAATTTCTGTTAGCTCTTCTCTTTGATTTGTTTGTTTTCGTTTCAATTGCAGTGGGTTTATAATCGTAAACAGATTGTACTTTTCTAATCAATAAAGATTCTATTATCTATAAAAAATAAAAAATAAAAGTAAAAAAAATAATAATAATAATAATAACAACAACTGTAGATATATAAGAGCACCCCAACATTCTCATTTTCCTTAGTATTTTGTTAATATTATAAGTCACAACTCAAAGTTCATCATGCTTCATATCTGAATCTGGATTGCTACCAAAAACTACTCACAACAATTGAATTTTTAAAATTTAAAAAAAAAAAAAAAAAAAAAAAATTGACTGTACAGTCTCTACATTAACAGAAAGAGAAAATATCAGATAAAACAGAGAAATTGAAATTACAATCACAATGCAGTACTAACTGAAGGAATATTCTGATGATTGAGACAATTTGGTAGATGGAGAAAAAATCTACCTTGTCACAGTAGTAGTCTGTCTCTCCACAACCACAAACTTTACCAGCTATCCAATGTCATCCTAAATCTTTAGATCCTTCTTCTCTTTAGATTTTCAACTAGGTCTTGCACGGGTGCGACACCCATGGATGGCCAAGATGTAAAGTTAACTTTTCATTTCAACGGTCGGGCCGATGTAAGTTTCCAAGTTTTTACCATCTTTCTTCTTCTCAAAAAAAGAAAAAAATTTCTGATGGGTGGTTTAAATGAAAATAAAACTATACTTTCCTCCAAATAAATAAATAAATAAATATAGGATTTTACTAATATAAGCTTTAACTTATTAGTAAATTATTTTAAGAAATTTTGTATGAAAAAGTGATTACGCACTATTTGTTTTTCAATTTTTCATAAAAAAAAATTATATAAATAATTAATGTATGTGCGTAAATATATATATAATATATTTTTTAGAGTTATGCATTTTGTATTTTCTTTTTCTTTTTCAATCACAAGGTTGAATTTAATTGCCTTTGAAAAAGATGAATATAGATAATTATACAACCATGTGGATCAATTTAATTTAACTTCTATCGTTTATCTCAAAAAAAAAAATTAACAAACTTAAATAAAATATTAAGAAAAATTGTAGTTAATCTTTTTTAATGAAATAGAAACTTTTTAGAAGTCTATATATTTCATCCAAAGATAAATGCAAAAATACAACGCCATTGCCCATTGCTCATTTCATTTTTTTTTTTTTAAATGGAAATCATAAACATCACTGTAAAAAATTAATTAATTAATTTTTTGTTGAAAATTTGCTATGTTAATATTGATTTCACATTTTTTTTTTTAAATTCCATTTTGAATTCAACTATATTAATGCCGAATTCACTCTTAAAAAAAATCATGTAAAGATGAATATAGATAACATAACGGTTTTCTAAGAGAGAAACACTTCTCACCATATTTAGACCATTACAGGCATACACCCACATAAACATGCTAAGGAGTAAACAAATCTTTGAGCACTCTCACAACAGCTAAAACCATCATCACTGCCAACAATTACGCCCACTAGGATATTCTCTTTGGATTGGGTACATCATAGGAGGCCTATACATTGCATAGTTAATGTGTGACGCTGTATTTACTCATGGATTAAATTTTTCTAGAATTTTTATGATAATTTCATTATAAAGTTTCTAAAATTGTATATATATATATATATATATATATATATATATATCTTCTTCTTTTTTTAAGTTTGGTTATATTATAAGTTAAATAAATAAAAGAGAGTACTAAGTTTACAACATTTTTACAATACTTTCACAACAATTCTTTAGTAGTAAGCTTTTATAGCCCATCATTTAAATTCACTAATGAAATCACTTTTTTTCCCACCAGTAATAACTAATAACAATTTGTTACTTATAAAATATTGTAAAAATATTTTGGATATAGCATTTCTCATAAATATATGACAAATTGTGAATGGTAGAGTAGAAATTGGAACACGAAAAGTGAGATATAAGATTTTTGTTCTAAAAACTGAAATTTTTTTGCTAAAAATACTGTAGATAAATGTAAAAGTTAACTAAAATAGTGCAGTGGAGCTCATGAATAGTAGCAAAAATAAGCTAAATAGTAGTAAAAATAAGCTGAATAGTAAAATAAATTGGTTTTTAATTTGGAGCCAACTTTTAGCTAATTTTTTCCTTTATCTACAGTAATTTCAGTTAAAAGTTGTCAGTTTCAGCAAAATAAGCAGATTCCAAACAAACCTTTAGTCTACTACTCCTTAATGTAGTGAGTAGGGATGGCAATTTTGCCCCGCCCCGCCTAACCCACCCCTTTTCACTTCGCCCCACGTGGGTTTTCCCCACCTCGTAAATGTGGTGGGACAGGGATGGGTTTAGACTTTTTAGACCCTTCTCATCCTTGCCCCGCTTTGCGTTGCTAAGGATTATAATTGTAAATTTTTCATACCCTAAAACCATATTATTTAAACAAACATATCAATATTAGTTTATTTTATTCTACCTAATGTGGTTCTTTGCCTTTATTTTGTTACGTGTTATACTATGAGATTTTTTTTTTTTTTGGTGATTGTCTTGTTAAACACTTAGATATATTATTCAAATTTTTCTAAAAATTGATTTGATTTGATAGGATAAATTTAGTTGTAATTTCAATTATATATTTTTAATGAAATATGTTTCATTAAAAAAATTGTACTAGTTGTAGGGCAAATTAACAAAAAATAGAGTTTATGGGGTGGGGCGGGACTTCACAGGGCCCCAAATGGTGAGGATGGGGTGAGAGTGAGAAAGTTTTCCCCATCTTGCGGGGTGGGGCGGGAATGAGATAAGACAAAACCATGCGAGGTGGGGATGAAGACCTAATCCTTCGGCACTGCCCCGCCCTACCCTACCCTATTGCCATCCCTAGTAGTGAGAAAGCCACTTGAAACCACATAGATACTCCTTTGTGTTGTAATTTTCAGCCACAAAAACCTTAAGGGGATGGGCATTTGCTTTTGCTAACTCTAACAAACCCTTCCTTGTGGTGACATTGGCTAGGTCGAGGAGGGAACACAATTCCTCTTCTAGGTAATCAAAAGATTAAGTTGCGCACAAAATAAGGAATGGAAGATTGGCAAAGGCCTCATCAGAGAGTAGATCATTCAGATCTCTTGTTGGCCCAAAAAAATTGCTCATTGGTCCTGGTAGCATCCACAATGTAGACAACTGCATCCATCTACGGAACAAAGATTTAAATGTATTTAGCAAAATTGCATTACTTAACAAGGAAGGCAGCATGGTGGAGCAAATCACAATGCCAAGCATAACTAGAAAAATTTTCCACTTTGTTATCCAATCAGACAAATATTAAGCCAAATTCCCAATCCAGAATCTCAAGAGGTATATAAGGATCACCTTTTTTTTTTCCAACATTTCCTAGATGTTATTTAAAACAACCAACAAGAAAGAATAATCAACATGTAAGATGTAATGATGTACACCTTGTTGTAAAAAATAAAATAAAAGGGAGAATTGATAAGAGGATTTGGCGAGATAGTGCAATTGGCAGCCAAACATGAACTCCGGCTCTGACAAGCCACAAATGGAGGATCTGGTTCAATCTCCTCTGTCCTCTCTCAAAACTAAACTCTAATTTTCTCTCCTCTCAATCAGTTGACTTTGGATTGGGATTTGGTAATTTTTGTTAAACATGTCTCTCACGTGAGCTCAAACGTTTGTTTTAATAGTAGACTAACAAATGTAGTGATTTGGTACATGTGTATAGTTTAGGTACTAAATTGGCTAAATCAAAAAGTTTATAGGGTGTCATGGCTATTGCCTCAAAATTTAGGGGGTGTTAAGGCATTTTTTCCTTTAATATAATATAGTGAGGCCCAAACTTATAAATTTAAGTCTTTTGAGTCAAATAGTGTCATTGTATGTTATATTAACCACTCAATTAAAAGCTCCTCAAGGTGTTGTCTCCCCCAACATAATCTAATCTAATCCAATATAATATACAAATTATGAAAACCTGTGTTACACTTTAGGCTTATGAGTCCACTTGTACTTTGAGTCGAAAGATTTAAATTTAGAGTCTATAATGTACATCATTAAATTACTCCTAAAGAATTTGAATTTTTAAATGGATAGAATAGAATATAATGAGTCATAAATTACCATCATAAATTATCCAATATAAAAGGTGGCTGACTTTTTATTTCCTTTCCATGTAAAGAAGTCTACATATGATTTTGTTCACAGTGTAGAAATTTCTTTCCAACCTATGGTAGAAAAGAAATTAATTGTTCTTTTTATTATTTTATATCTTTCTCTCTTCCTTAATTTGTTAATCTCTCTAATAAATAAGAATATTATCTAGGCATTTCATTAGGTACGTACTTATAAAGAAAAGCTGTGGAGCCCTTTATAGTAATTAGCATTAAATTAGGTATATTTAATTTAAGTAGACTTTGGTTGTGCCTCCAAAGTCCAAATTTGTTGTGCTAAGCTTTTTGCTCAAAAAGCAAAAAAGAAAAATAAAAAAAAAGAGTTGGATGCCATTGCTTTGGGCACACGAAATGTGAAAGTAAACAACGATTAAGTTTGATTCCTATATATGCCTTTTTTAGAATCAGTGTGACTCCTTTGCTTGTGGAAAGAGTCAAAAGTTTCGAGAAAATAAAAAATAAAATCCAACAAAAGTTTATAAATCAATGCATAATAATAATAATGGGTGCAACATAGAGTTGGATGAGCTGCCATGTAACAAGTGATCCAGATGACACGTGGCCAAGAGATATATCAACAATTTTCATTTATTAATTTTAAAACATCCATAAAATTAAATTAAAAGCATAATTGTCTCCTCAAATCTCCTTCCTTAAAATCCGTCATTTATTATCAGTTTTATGCCCTTAAATTAAATTAAATTAATAAATGCACAATAGGCAAAGATTGCTATATTTGACTTTTTTACTCTTTAGTTGAAATCTTATATTATTTTATATTGTTTTTTTTTTTTTTACATGGTTATAAAGAACAACCCTTTTTCATAATCTTTACATTTTGTTCTTTATTTATTTTTCCTGGTCTCTTAATTGAATTTTATGATAATTAATACTGTTTTTGAGTGCTGATGTTTTTTTTAATGGGAATTCGAGTGCTAATGTTGTTGCTTCATGTAAGCTTATTTTGACGAATCTTTTTTTTTTTTTTTTTGAGGAATTTTTTGACGTATTTAATTGTATATGTATGACTCTTTAGTTGAAACAAAAATGGGCTACATATAATTATGTATATTTAATGCAAAATTGATTCCTCAATTCCCTCTTTTATATTATACCATATACAAATATGTCCAAAAATGGGTAATAATATACTTCTATATACTTGGCTTCCTTTGAGATTTGAAAAATACTAAAGCCAAAAACTTTTTATAAATTGTTGACGTGATTTTTGATAATTAAAAAAGTAATATTAACAGTGGGATAAGATCAAAACCATCAAAATTTGCCAATCCAAGCTCTTCTCAATGTTAACGTTTCCTATCAATCTCTCTCTCTCTCTCTCCAAAAAAAAAAAAAAAAAACCCCTTCGTTTCTCATCTTAAAATAAAACCGTTACCATAAACCCGATCTCTACAGTTGTCTACACCTTTTCGTCTTCTCCTAATGATTTTTATATTGGATTAGAAAGATGAATGTGATGAACTTCAGAGAGCTTGAGGAGAAATTGAAGTCAAGCTTGGTATGTTCTCTCTTGCCAACTACTTTTTTTGTTTGGATCGTGAATTTTCTAATATGTATTGGTTTCGTTCGATTTGATTATAATTGTTGGCACTTGGCTATATGATGTTTCCAAAATGACTTTGCTATTAGAATTTTATATGTTAATTATCCTTAATTTATTGTTAAGTTGGTGCTAAATTAGTGAGTCGATTGAAAATTTGTAACAACAAATGAAGCAAAGAGATTTGAAACTGAAAGTCCTTGTGATTTTACTAAATTCAAATTTAGTTATGCAGATGATTGTACCTTCGTACATTAATTTCTTTTTCATCAAAATTTTGCTTGGTTAGGAAAACTTTGGCTTAATGGGTATAGACTATAGAGGTGCCGAGACTTTCCAGTTCCATGACAAAATGTTTTCCATTGTGTTTTAACTTCTCATGTCACAAGTTGTTTGAGAGGGCAGAGTGGTTGGTTTGAAATTTTAAATTTTAAGTAGTTAAATGTTAAAACATTTAACTTAATATCTACATAATAACATAAAAATGTAATTGCTCTTAACTTCCTGGGAAAAAAAATTTCCTCTTTATGTTCTCCGCTGTGAAGGTTGATGCTCTCAACTTTATAGGCTGTAGTAGTTGGTTTCCTTCATTTTCTTGGGGAAGATGTTTCGTTCCTTGCAGTAACTAGTTTACTGTTAAGGCTTGTAGGATTTGGGAAACAGTTTTCTTGTTAGTTATGGATGATCTTGCTCTTAAGTGGAATCAACTTTCTCTTTCTCATAAAGAAGGGAAGAGTTTATTACTTTCAAAGGATAAACAAATTCATGAGTTTGTTTTAGTGGCAAAATTTCTTACAAAGAGGAATTTTATCATTGATGCAGTAGCGATTAGGCCTTTATAGCGTACAACTCAGCGTTTTAATATCAGGGAAGCTGGTGATAATTATCTTTAATATTGCCCATCCACAAAAACATCTACAGTGGATAGAGATGCAACCGGTTTCGCCTGAAAATATTATCTCTACGAGGGATACTCTGGTGGAGCTTAATTGTTGGCTAGACAAAGAAGACACAATGTGGCATTAGAGATCTCGCTTAAATTGGTTTCAAGCTAGTGATAGAAATATAGGCTATTTCCACTCAAAAGCATCTAACCATTTTTAGAAAAATTGCATTGAGGGGCTGTTGGATGAAGATGATAATTGGCAGGATGATGATAAAGCCATGGAGGTATTGTTCTTAATTATTATTCTGATCTTTTCAAGTCCTCTTGCCCTTCAGATTTTGTTGAATTGTTGGAGGCCATTGTTCCAAAGGCTTCTCAAGATATGAATATCAGACTCACTGGTGAATTTCAAGACATGGAGGTTCATAGGGCTCTTAAACAGATATATTCTCTTGAAACTCCAAGTCCAGATGGTATGCCGCCCTTATTTTTCTAGCACTTTTGGCCTAATATAGGAAATGTTGTTACTAAGACTGTTTTGAATTTTCTTAATCTTGGTATTATCCCACCAATGTTTAATGAAACCCATATTGTTTTAGTGCCCAAAAAAAAAAAAAAAATCCTAATTGTATTACTGATTATCACCCTATTAGTCTATGTAAAGTGATTTACGAGTTGGTCTCAAAAGTTCTTGCTAATAAACTTAAAAAAGTTTTACACAAATTTATTAGTGATACCTAAAGTGCTTTTTGTGCATGGTAGGTTAATTATTGATAATGTTTTGGTAGCTCTTGAAACTGTGCATCACATTAATTCTAACGGAGGGGAAAATATTGGAGAGATGACTTTGAAGCTAGATATGAGTAAGGCGTATGATATGGTGAAATGGATTTGTTTGGATAAAATCATGGAAAAATTGGGTTTCAATTCTAGGTGGAGGAGTTTGATTATGCAATGTATTTCCTTTGTTTCTTATTCTGTACGTACTAACGATGAACCTAGAGGTAATATCATTCTCTCTAGAGGTTTACAGCAAAATGACCTTTGTCTACCTAAATGGGTTTTTTTTTCGTTCACCAGTGCATCATCCATGAGCCTCCACGTATCAACCCACACGTCTTTTATCCTCCATGGGAACCTTACACTTCACTGTTGTCTAGCACCATTAGCAATAATACTCCTTTGTTGGGCATTTTTCCAAGATTGTTCATCCCCGCTCCAACTGTGAAAAGGACCTGCCTTACTCCACTTGTGAAAGGGCTTCAAGTACACACCTTGGGGAGCTTCCTTAAATAATTAATATAACATATAGAGACACACTTTAACTCAAAAGGTCTAAGCCTAATGAGCATGTGCTCAATTATGTTATATTAACAACTCATTATTCTCATCATTATTCAATGTAGGACTTCACTCACACATGTAAAACCCAACAAAATCGGCTACAAAGTTATCTAGATAGAATGAGAAGTTGCTTTCTAAAGTTGGGAAAGAGATTTTGATTAAGGTGGTTCCACAAGCGATTCCAACATATACCATGAGTTGTTTTAAGATTCCTGATTCCCTTTGTGATGATCTGGCTAATATGATTAGAAATTTTTGGTAGGAAAAAAAAAAGGAGGAAAGAAAGATGGCATGGTTAAGTTGGGAGAAGATGTGTGTGCCTAAATCGTGTGGAGGGTTGGGATTCAAACTTCTAAAACCCTTTAATCTTGCTCTTTTGGCAAAACAAGGCCAGGGACTTCAATTGGCCAATAATTCTCTTGTTTATAGAGTTTTTTAGGCACGTTATTTTAAAAATTGTGATTTTGTTCAATCCTCTTTGGGAAATAAGCCTTCATGCGTTTGGAGAAGCATTTTTGCAGCTTAAGAAATTGTTAAAAAATGGATGAGACGGAGTGTTGGTAATGGACAAAAGGTCCGGATTTGGGAGGATAAGTGGGTTCCAAACTCTTCATATAAGGTTTTCTCACCTAGAGTTCTTTCTCCATAGGTCTCTATGGTCAGTGATCTGATTGATGTTGAAGATAAAGGCTGGAATTTGGATTTGGTCCAGAGACTTCAAATGGTTTATTTTTGGTTAGGAGTGCCTATAAAGTTGCTATGGATTTGGATAGGACTATTGGAGGTGCTTCAAGTTTGGATGGTGATGGTATGCGGCTGTTTTGGAGAAAGCTTTGGAAGATCCAAGTTCCTCAGAAGATCCCCCATTTTATTTGGAGGGCTGTTCGTGATATTCTCTCAACAGAAGCTAATCTGGTTCACATGCATGTTCTCTTAAGAGGGTGCTTGTGAGGAATGTGGTGATAATTTGGAATCGGTGCTTCATCTTTTTTTGGAGTGCCCTAAGGCTCGTGAGACATGGGCTTTATTCAGAAATTTTCATGAGCTAGCTACTGTGAAGTTAAGGTGTTTTATGGATTTCCTATGGTTTATTCTGATGGAAGCTTAAGTGGTCATGTGAAGATAACGCTGTGGCAATCACAATTGTATGGGCGCTTTGGTCGAATAAGAATGAAGTTCGTCATGGGGGTTTGAGGAAGAATGGGAAGCTGTTGATTCTATGGTGTACTCGTTACTTGGAGGAGTATTGGGCGGCTGTGGAAGTTCCAGTGAAGCCCTCTCAGAATCTGGTTTCTTAATAGGTGCCGTCGTCTTTTCCTTTTTATAAGGTTAATGTGGATGGGGCTGTTTTTTCGAATAAAAAGGAAGTTGGACTTGGGGTTGTTATCCGAGAGCATGTGGGAAACTTTATTACAGGTCTTAGCAAGAAATTTCGTTATTCTTTGGGAGCTATTGAAGTTGAAGAGAAGGCCTTTGAATCTGGTTTGGTGTTTCTTAAAGATATGGAGGGGACTCTCTTAATATCGTTCAAGCTCTTCATGAAAATTCACATGCTCCTTCTTTGATTTACTGGGTGCAAGCCACTTCCTATGAATTTCGTAATGTTTTATTTTCTCACATTCGTAGGAATGGCAATATGTATGTTTCACCTGTTAACTAAACATGCTTTAGGCATCTTTGATTTTTTAGCAAACAGACTCTTCTCCATAATGTATCTTTTGCTTTGATTTATTAATGAAGTTTGTGTGTTTTCTATTTAAAAATAATAATAATAATAATGTAGAGGAGAGTTCCTTAGTATGGATCTCATGTGGTATTTGTTACAGCAGGCAATCAAAAATCAAGAATAAGATATCAAGAATTTAACTAACAGTGCACCCAGAATCTCTACTTGAAAAAGTCTTCCCTTCTAATGCCTACTTCTTGACGTACTGAGATAGCCACTCAATAGCATTTAGATACTGATTTATGTTGTGAGGTTCAACCTTAAAAACTTCAAGGGGACGGGCATTTCCTGACAGCTTTACCCTACCCTTCCCTGTGGTCTTGTCTGACAGGCCCAAGAGGGAACACAATTCATTTTCTGATGCAGAAGAAGGTTCTTCAGTCATGCATAATATAAGCAACGGAACAATTGCAAATTCTTCATCAGAGAGTAGAGCATGTAGCTCTCCTCTTGCCTCCAAAAATTGCTCCATGTTCCTCCTGGTATCACCATTCACAATGTACACTACTGCATCCCTCTACAAAACAAAGAATTAAATGCATTATTACTACATGACACTATTCACTTTTCGCTTTGCTAGCCAATAACAAGAACAACTCCAAACACTTTTCACTTTGCTAGCCAATCAGGTAGCGATTCCAAATTCCCAATCCAGAATCTCAAG
The DNA here is from genome assembly GCA_030445155.1 of Quercus variabilis. Classification (NCBI taxonomy): domain Eukaryota; kingdom Viridiplantae; phylum Streptophyta; class Magnoliopsida; order Fagales; family Fagaceae; genus Quercus; species Quercus variabilis. The sequence goes on from CP129447.1 coordinate 9,017,313, forward strand.
AGATATACAAGGATCTTATGTTTTTCTTGGTTTTTCAACATTTCCCAAGTTGTATTTAAAACAATTAATGAGTATAATCAACATGTAAGATGTTGATGATGTACTAGTAAAATTATGAAATTCCTTTTTTTTTTTTTTTTAATGCAAGAGATCTGCATTGTGATATTTAAACCAGATAAATTTGGTAGAATGACACAGAGAACGAGTTCATCACAACTCGTTAAAAATATAACAAAGGTTAACTTTTCCATTCTAAACCAATATTCTATATTGCCAAATTTATGGCATATCCAGTCATGACTCAAAGTTTATCATGGTTCAAATTGGGGTGAATCTGTATTCAGCTTATTATCAAAAACTAGGCACAATCATGTAAGTCATGTTCCCTATCAGTCAACATTGAATCAAAAAAATTGACTCTGCGTTAATTTTTTTTTTAAAAAGGCCTAAGACATAAAGGAATCCATTAACTGAAACAGAGAGTACATCAGATTCATAAAATAGCCTGGTCTTTTATATTGCACAAATCATTAACTAAATATTCTCATCCATGATAATTGATAATTGAGAAGAAACCTACCTTGGCACAGTGGTCTTTCCAAACTCTACAAGCTGTCCGAAGTTCTCCAAAATAAGATACGTTGAACTTGATGATTCTCCATATGCCAGACACCTGTGAATATGGTGGTGTCTCATTAGAGCATCCTCATCAAAGATTTTTAAAAATTTAGCATTTAGCATTTCAAAAATCTACTTAATCTATTTTAACAACTTACTTTACAATACACCCAACATCAAAGGTTTTATATTTTTTTACCACTTCATTAAAATATACTTTCTTTATTTTTTAAAGAAAAGAGGAGAGAGAACCATATAAAAAATATATATATATATATATATATATTTTTAAGATGGGAGCTACAGTGAGCTTTCATCTTTGAAAGCTCACTGCAGCTCAGCTTGTATTTTTTTTTAAGATTAGCATCCTTGATGAAGATGGGTTTTTAGTGGTTTTGTTGCTAAAAATGGCATTTAGCATTTATAAAATCCTTGATAAGAATGCTCTTACCAACTATTCTCTACAACATTCACTCACCAATACACACAACAAAGAATATCAAGTCAGTGGCAGTCAAATTAAACAAAACGCCAAGTCACCATTTGTTCATTGAGAATCAAATCTAATAAATTAATAAAAGAAGCTTTACTAGTATCAAGTTTCAGTTTAAAAAATCTCACATTCACTAATAATAATAATAACTGTTTTGTGCTAGATAGGTGTACTGCTCACCCTTTTTTTTTCCCTCATTACCTTTTGAATTATTGAGCCAAGAAATCAAACTCACTTGGTTTCTCTTTGGCATCAGGTTTTTACCTTTTACAACCCTATTTGCTTCTCTTTTTACTAATGTCACACTTAGCTTAACCTTAATCCTTAACATTATGTTTGGTTCAAGGGAAGTGGGGGAAAAGGAAAGGGAATCTATTGTATGGTTGAGATGAATTTAAGTAGAGGAAAGTAAAAGAGACGGATTTTTTATTTCCCTCCCTGGCCCACCAATTTCTTTCCTCCCAATTTGGGAGAAAATGGAGAGAGAAGAAGGGCTTTTATATGTGGGTTCAATCAATGAGCTATTTCCTTTCTCTCTTTCTTATTGTAAACCACATGCTTGGGAAGATAACTTCTTTACTTTCTCTTCCATCTTCTCTCCCTTATCCCCTCCCCCGCCCCTTCCTTTCTTTTCTCAAGTAATTATACTTTACCCTCTAAACTATATCCCTTTTACACTTACCCCTTAAATTATAAGAATGCATACATTACCTTTCTAAACTATTACATGCATAACACTTGCCCCCCAAAACTATGAGAGTGCACACTTACCTCCCTAAACTATTACTCATGTAACACTTTGCACCCCATCCCATGGGTACTAGTTTAGGGAAATAAGTATGCATTCTTATAGTTTAGGAGGAAAGTGTAAAAGGGGTCATAGTTAGGGGATAAAGTATGCATTCCCATATTTTAGGTGTAAGTGTAGAAGGGGGTATGATTTAGGGGGATAAATTGTGTATTCTCACAGTTTAGTGGGTAAGTGGAGAAAGGGGTCATACTTTAGGGGGTAAAGTGTAATTTTCACTTCTTTTCCCTCCCCTTGTTTTGCCAAACACACTGTTAAATTCTGAACCCTCTAGATTCCTCTAGATTTCCAACTAGGTGTTATATGCTACTATAGTTGCATTTATACTGTTAAGATAGACTACACTTGAGATGTTCATCTAGTCAATCAACAAATGTGTATCAGTGTTCCATAATGTGTGGGATTTGTTAGTGATGTAATCCAAAATATAAGGGTTTGTTAGAGGCAGTTAGAGATGAGGGTTAGCTAAAGTATTTATATAAGGGTTATGTTAACGGATGTACTTAGGGCAATTGTTAATAAACCCTAATAGGAAAATTTTGACACCTCTTTCATGGGAAATATAAAAAGTTGTTAACAACATTTATTGTTTTATTTTTCTCCCAGTAAAATGTTTTTAAAAATAGCTCCTAAACCAATTCAGGCATTGGTTAACATTTCCCTGTATATAAATACCTGATCACATAGTGTATAACTTAGATTGGAATATACAAGACTCAGTCTGCTTCTTTGTTAAGACCTAGCATTAACTCACAATTCCTCACTTCACACTCTTATGATTCTTCTTTCTAACATATGCAACCTGGTTTCTGTAAAGCTTGATCACAGTAACTACATGCTATGGAAGTTTCAGATCACCTCCACTCTGAGTGCATACTCTTTCCTTGACATTGTTGATGGTTCTTATCCTTGTTCTCATGTCCTGAGAAATTCATTAGAGATGAAAAAGGTTATCCTACCACACAAAAGACTGTGCTTTGATGTCTATGATTCGTGCTATACTATCTCAATCTGCCCTTACTCTTGTTGTTGCTGGGCAAACTACAGCTAAAGGTGTATGGGAGACTTTGGAGAGGAGGTATACGTCTATGTCTAGATCTAACATACTTGGTCTGAAGAGAGAGTTGAATAGCCTCAGGAAGAACAATGATACTGTTGCAGTTTACTTGGCAAAGATCAAATATTGCAGAGACAAATTACAGGCAGTAGGAGTTCATGTTGAAGATGAAGAGCTTCTCCACATCATTCTTGATGGACTGCCTCAAGAGTACTATTCTTTCAGTTCTACTGTACGAACCAAGGATGATCCTATAGGCTATGAACAGATTCATGTTCTTCTCACTTCTGAAGAAAAATCACTTAAACAGGCTTCTGAACTCATCAAAGATCCTGTCCATATAGCTATGACTGGAACTGGACCCTAGGCCTAATTTCAACAATTCATCTACTCCAACCTTTAATGGTCAATCTCAGGCAATAGAGGCAGAGGAAGATCTAACAATAATTGAGGTAGAGGAGGAGGTAGACCCTATAGAGGTGGATATCAGAATCAGGATTCTATCAAGGTGGTTTTCAAGGCAATCCATGTAATGCAACACCTCAGAATTTTCAAGGCAATTATTCATGAACACCAAACTATCAAAAGCCACAATGTCAGATATGCTATAAGATGGGACACACTGCCTTTGATTGTTATAATCGGATGAATTATGCTTTCCAAGGCAAACAACCACCAGCCAAACTTGCTGCAATGCCTTCTTCTTCATGCCAGCCAACTCAGAACTATTGGTTATCAAATACAGGATCTACGGATCATTTCACACATGATCTACCTAATCTTCAACAACCTACTAAGTATAGAGGAGGTGTTCTTGTTTTAGTTGGAAATGGCAAGACCATTCCTGTCACTCACATTGGTAATTCTCAACTTCAATCATCTGAGGCACACCTTAAAGGTTCCTGGCATGAAGTCCAATCTACTATCAGTTCATAAATGTTGCGAAGATAATCATTGCAACTTTTATTTTGATGAGTCCTCGTTCTCTAGACAGGACCTTCATTCGGGGAATATCCTCTATTAGGGCCATAGTAAAGATGGTCTATACCCAATTTACTTCCATCCATCGAAGTTCAATCAACAACTTCATTCTCCACACTCCAAAAGCTGCAATTTTTCATCCAAATTCAGTCTTGTAGGTGTTCAAGTACCAATTTCTACTGCCATCTTCTTGATAAACAGGTTGCCTACTCCTTCTCTACACTTCTCTTCTCCCTGGGAAATTTTATTTGGTCAAAAACCTGATTATTCTCAGTTTAAAACTTTTGGGTGCTCTTGGTTTCCCTTGCTAAGACCTTATAATCAACATAAGTTGCAGTTCAGATCTGCAGAATGTGTTTTCCTTGGCTATACAACTCATTCCAAAGGTTATTTGTGCCTTGACCTTTCATCTAATAAACTTGACACATCTAGACATGTTTTTTATGAAACTTATTTTCCATATCATACTTCTATTTCTCCTAAAGACACTGCACCTCCTTCCCAATCTCCTACGAACACTTGGATTAGTTCACTTCTTTATTTTACAACTGGTTGTAATCCATCTATTCTAGGTCCGGCTCCCAATCCGAATCCCTCTCTCACCACTTCATCAGTTTTAGGTCCCGCACCTCCTCCTTTTGATTCTTAATTTTTAACCAATTGACATTGTTCTTCCACTCCATCTATTTTAGGTCCACCTCCTTGTCCTGTTGAACCTCAGTCTTTGTCCAATGTACATTGCCCCATTGTACCTTCTCCTGCCACTTCACACCTTATCGATACATTACCATCACAGCCTCTCTTACCTACACCTATACAGTCATCTACACCTTCACAGTCAGCTACACCTGTACAGCCAGCTTTGCACTCCATTCCTGAGGCATCACTATCATATGCATCATCCTTAGTATCTTACCTGACACTTTCTCGACTACCCCTGCTACTTCTCTTCATCCTATTACCAGAAAAAACTTAGGTAGTCACGGAACAGTGCTCCGGGCTCACTCAAAATGTGCGTGGGCCCCATGATGGGACACACGTGTGGGGCCCACCCACTTTGTGAGAGCCCTATTACCAATATTTATCCTATGAAAACCCGAAGATTTGGGACCTTTTTCTCTCTATTCCACCGGTACTCCGGTGTGACAATCAATCAACGATTGCCTTAGCTTCAAACCCAGTGTTGTTTCTAGCTCAGCCAGCTTGCTGGCGTTTGCAATCTCTTACGAGTCTTCGATTGAAGGGGATGTTAAGATAGTCTACACATGTGATGTTCATCTAGGCAGCAGTTAACACAGCTATGACAGTGTTCCATAATATGTGGGATTTGTTAGTGATGTAATCCGAAATATATGGGGTTTGTCAGAAGAGAGTAAGAGATGAGGGTTGTTTGCTTGGCCTTCGGGTCCGGATTCTCAAAAAAAAAAAAAAAAAAGATTGGTATATACAAGATTTCAGTTTTCTCATTCTCTCTCTCTGTCTCTAATTCCCTTCATATACAACCATATCCTATTCCAAAAGCCATAATCTACTAAAAATATGTCCTCTGCACACACACAAAAATGGGGGAAGAAAAATACCTCATTGTCATCTGAGAGATTCAGAATCACTGTCCGTTTGTACATCCCATCCCTGACTAGGATCAACAGACTTGCCGTCTTTGGAATTTTGGAAAAAAATTTGCACAACTTCAAAAAAAAAAGAAAAAGAAAAAAAAAACCATACAAATTAACAAAAAGCTTTAAAAATTAGCAAAATGATTAAGAAACTAAAGAGAAAGAGAGAGTTTAAGGCACCTCAATAACCAAGAAATAGGAGGATAATAGACCCAGGAAGTTCAATAAATAGAAAGGCCAGACTTCATTGAAGAAATTAAAGTACCAGCTCATGAGCAATTTAAATGAAATAAGTTGCGGAGGTTGAGCCCAGTTTTGCAAACCCACCATCTTCATGCTTTTCTTTTCTGGTTTTTTGTTTTCTCTGTGCGTGAGAGAGAGAGAGCAGACAGAGAGAGCAGAGAGAGAGAGAATTTGGAAATGCGGGGGAAGAGAAGGAACCAGCGGAGATCATTCCTTTCACACCGTCACACAGGGACCTTTTCACACGTATGGTGCTTTGGCGAAAACAACCATCTATAGAAACACAAGAATTTTGGAAAAAGAGTTATTTAAAAAAAAAAAATGATTTCCATGGGTCTTCTTTTGAAAAGGGGTTTGGATCCAAAGATCCCATGGTTTTTATTGAAATGACAAAAGTTTTGAGGAAAGAAGGTTTGTATTGAAAACATTTTTGTGAAAACACTAATCTTAAACAAAAGGAATTTAACAAAATAATTGATTTAAAGAAAAAGTTTCCATGGGTTTTTATTTTAAGGAAAGGGGTTTAGAGCCAAAAACCCTATGGCTTTTATTGAGTTGATAAAAGTTTTATGAAAACCAAATGATGTTTTTGAAATTCTTTTTGTAAAAGCAATAACTTTGAACAATAGGAATTTAAGAAAAGAATTGATTTAAAGAAAAAAATCCATGGGTTTTACTTATAAAGAAAAAGGCTTGGATCCCAAAAGTCATATGGTTTTTATTATTCTTGAAGAAAACATGATGTAGAAAAATGATCATTTTTATCAAAAAATTTGTCTATTCAAAATGGGGTTTCAAAAAGAACGCTTTTTTTTTTTTTTTTTTTTTTATGTAGTAAAAGAAAATCATTTTGAAAAGAATAGAAAAGAAATGAAAATGGTTTTTTTTTTTTAATCTAAGAAAACTTTTTGAAAGCCTTTTAGGGTTTTAAAGAGAAGACCTTTGGAAAAAAAAATTTAGAAAAGAGTAGTCATTGAAACCATTTTTTTTTTTTTAATCTAAGAAAACTTTTTGAAAGCCTTTTAGGGTTTTAAAGAGAAGACCTTTGGAAAACAAATTTAGAAAAGAGTAGTCATTGAAACCTTTTTTTTTTTTTTTTTACTTGTGAAGAACATTTTTAGAGGTTTGTTTATTTCAAGCTTTTTACTTTATAGCAATATTAAACATGAGAAAGGATAGAAGAGAACAAGAGTGATTAAATGTAAAGAAATCTAAAGATAAGACACAAAAATAAATTTCTTGAAATTTAAGAGAATTTAAAGAAAAGGCATTAAAATAAAGTACTTAGAATTTAAAGGAATGCAAAGACAAGATAATAATGTAAAGAGCTTGGAATTTAAAGGAATTTAAAGACATGACAATATAATAAAGTACTTGGAATTTAAAGGAATTTAAATACAAGACAATATAATAAAGTGTCTGGAATTTAAAGACAAGACAATAAATTAAAGTGCTTGAAATTTAAAGGAATTCAAAGACAAGACAATAAAATAAAGTGCTTGAAATTTAAAGGAATTTAAATACATGACAATAAAATAAAGTGCTTGGAATGTAAAGGAAATTAAAGACAAGAAAATAAAATAAAGTTTATTGAAAAATCATTTTTTAAGGAAATTTCTCCTAAATAAGTTCTAATCTTACCACATGCAAGCCTTATGGGTTCTTTACCAATATGAGAAATGGGAGGCAAGCCATCACCATTCTCTAGGCAACATACCCATATTGTGCTTAGAAACAAGGTTTAGAACCCATTTAAGAAAAACTCACATATGATAAGACTTTATTTTCCAACTAGAATGGTCGCTCACACAACCTAAGCCATTACATATCATCTAGTTAGGAATTTAAATATTTATCATAAATGTTGTAGTTGCTTTCTCAAGTGAGAAGGCAACCAAAAGAAAAATGGTAGAAAACATTTTTTTTAGGTTTAGAGAGAGAGAAGGAGAAGAACACAATAATATAGCCCAATATATGTAAAGCAATATAAAAAGCAACAAGTAAATGAATGGAACAACAAACAAATAAATAAACAAGTAAATAGAGCACTAAATAAATAGATTAACAAGTATCTCATCAAAAAAAAAAAAAAAAAAGATGAACAAGTAAATAGAACAATAAATAAATACATGAACAAGTAAGTAGAACAAGAGTGTTTTTCCTAAATGCTTAGACTTGATCAGTCCTTCCCTCTGTTAAGGAATGGGAGGCTTGAAGCCTTCAACCACTCTCCTATGGCTACTTCTCACATAGTGTCTAAGGAAAAGGATATGAAACCCATTTAGGAGAAACTCACGAGAATATAGATAAACAAGAAGTAAATGAAGCAACAAATAAAATAGAGAATTATTTAACTAAGACAATATGTAACGAGAAATAAATAAATAGGGCAAGCAATATAAAGATAGAGCAAGGAAATAAAGTGCAAGAATATAATAAATGGACTAGTGAAGTAAATAAAGCAACAAGTAAATAAAGCATTATTTAATTAGGACAATATGTAAAGAACAATAAATAAATAATATATATATATATATATATATATATATATAAGAGCTAGGAAATAAAGTGCTAGAATGAAAAAGTAAATAAATGAAGTATTTTATATATAAAATGATTTTTACAAGGAAAAGTGAAAAAGGAAATGGGTATAGCTATGAAGAAACTAACCCATTTCTTACAAACTTACCCACTTACATAAGGTTTTTGAGGTGTAAAAATGGTGGAAAAGAGGGCTGGAATTTTTGTTTGGAGAGTGGTTTTCCAAAGAAAGAGAGAGAAAAATTATATCTAAAAAACATTCCTAAGAGAAAGAGAGAGAGAAAGAGAAGACTTTTTGGGATTTTTGTACCTCAAATTGCTAAAATGGGGTAGGTCTATTTATAGGAGGGGAGAAACAAATGGAGGTGTTGCTGCAAGAGATGTGTTGTGCAACATCTCACATAGCGTCTCCTCTTTTCCCCTCCAAGCTATTCTACTTTGTCTTTTGTTTTTTATTATTATTATTTTTTTCCTTTTGGTTTTAGCCCGATTTTCATGCTGTGGTTTGAAGGTCTTTTTAAGCTCCAATTTTATCAAATTTAATGTCCCTAGAAATGTATAGATGTCTAGTTTTCAAAGGCTCTAACCTCGTTCAATTTAGAGTTACGGTTGTCAAGATATCTTGTTTAGAAGAGATGTGACGCAATTAATAAAATTCTGTGACATTTTCTTGGAAAATTCATTTCTCTGAAACCGTGGTAGATATCGCCAAACCCTTTTTATGGAAGATAGTTGAGACACCATACTTCAATCTTGTTCAAACATATTGCTTAGTTGGTACAGTTTTTTAGTCAAAAATGGCCCAAAATCAGCTCTGACCTAAAAATAGTGAAACATTTAATTAGGATTTTGGTATTTTATTGATATCTCATTTGTTTTAACTCCAATTTTGGCCCGTGAATTGTCGTTTCTATGAGAAAGATATGATCTACAATATGGTCTAAAATTTATCCTAATCAAATGGTTGAATCAAAAAGTCAACTTTTTGACTCTCCAATTAGGGTTTTTGGTCTAATTCGCCCAAGAAATGGAAAATTTGGGTTTGGATTTTTGGTCCACCACCCTATTAGGATAAATTGGTCTATTGTAATTTCTTCACAACTTTTTGCCTTTAAAAATCATCATTTTCACCCTTTTTGAGTTTTAAAACATTATTTTAACACGTTAATTGGGGCCAAACACAATATGGTATCAACAATAGTGTATTTAATCCAAAATCCTATAATATTTTTTAAATTCTAGAATTCTATAAAAAAAAAAAAGATTATACATATTTTGGCCCTTCAACCTAAAATCCCGGATTTATTAAAAGAAATAAATAATAGTATCTTAGGGATCCATGTTTGACAGGGGTGGATGCACTTGTAATTCAGGGGGTTCAAATGAACTCCCTGACTTGAAAAAAAAAAGTATTTATATATATAAAATAATTTTTTATTAATTTAATTACCCTTAAAAATATTTTTGCACAACTTGGCTAAAATCTTGCACACCCTGATCACAAATCAATGTCCAAAATCAAACAACATAGATCAGCTCATCGCAAAACTAATTAACAACACAAATCACTCTCCTTTTCTCGCATGAATCTCATCTCATCTTGTCTCTGTTCTTTATCTAACTTTCTATGTATCTCTGACGTTAAGAGTAAAATCTGAGTGTTTGTGGGTTCTGAATATCTCTCTTTATTATAAATTTATATTATATATATGTGAGAGAGTGTGTGTGTTTGATACTAATTGTGTGCATTATTATTATTATTATTATTATTATTATTATTATTTTTGATATAATTTAATTAATGTGAATTGTGAAGTGTGTGAATGTGTACATGGTATAAATATAATATAACTTTATATAATTTAATAACCAAGAAATACAGAAGATTTGTTACATGTGTATATTGTTATCATGTTATAATAATTTTTTGTTATAAAACTTGTGATTCAAAGAAAAAAAAAAGTAAAATTAATGATTTTTTTTAGTAGAAAGTTAGTGATTGTTAGATGTATTATTTATGTATTAATGAGTGTGGTTATGTGGGTCAATAATTAATATAAGGTCAATAATTTATAAAAAAAACAATAACAAATAAATAATGATAATTACATAAAATAAAAATATTATATAAACTTAACAAAATAAAATGGTCACGTCTACATTAACAATAGATAATGACAATTGATAATAAACTATCATGTGACGATTTTAAAATATTAAAACTCGTAGAAATAAATTGTAAAATTTAATGTATTTGTATTTTTTGTCAATAACACAATATATTCCAATTCTCTTTTTATTAAAATTTGTTTATTTAAATTTGGTTAAAATGTAAAAATGATCCTTTAAGTTTCTTCAGATTTCATTTCAGTCCTCTAACTCTGCTTTTGTTTATTTCAGTCCTCTCTAACTTTCAAGTTTATTCAATTAAAACTTTTTCATCAATTTTTGTTATATTTTGCGGTTCATTTTTAAATTTTATATATTTTTATTCAAAGTTTTTAAATTAAAAAATTTCAATTAATAATTGAAAAATATTTTTCAATTTTTTTTTCAAAAAATTCAACAAAAATTTCTTAATTGAATAAATTTAAAACTTAAAGTATTGAAATGAAAGAAAGTAAAGTTAAAAAACTGAAATAAAATTAAAAAAAAAAATTAAAGAATCAATTTTACATTTTTAACCTAAATTTCTTGAAAAACTCCTTCAAGAAAATTTCTGAAGACGCCAGGCACGTTTGACATTCCACGATTGATTCCAATGGTACTTGAATTAAATCTTCTTTAAAGACTAGGAATATGATTGGTGGATATGCTTTGAATGTGAAAACGATGTCAAATGATTAAAGCAAAAAGGAAATACTAAATGGCATACTAAATTTGTCATTTAAGGTAGCGAGTGCCGACACATCACACGTGATACTGGACTCCACGTAGAATAATTGGAAGTATCCGTAGAAAGTGGAAACCTGTACCTAACAATGAACTGCGCCGTTTTAGTACTTTCTTTTTTTATTTAATGCTTTGATTGGCTGTTTGATATTGATTCCCCGCATGTCACGACTCACATGCGATCCAATTGCTTCCTCAAACTTCACAGGATTTCAACGTACGTGGGTCCCGCATTTTCTTTATTAAAAACCAAACAAATTTATAATTGTATATATAAAGATTATTAAAGTAGGTAATTGACCTCATTTCATGTGTATCATATTTCAATTTGATCTTTACCTTTTTAATTGTGTTAATTTAATTTATATTATTATCTTTTAAATAAAAATTGATAACATAAAATATTTAGTCCATACTATTGTCAATTTAGTCCATAAAAAATTAGCTTATGTTATTGTCACAATAAACTAATTTTTTTTAAACTGTTTGTCATGTCAACAATTTTCTTCTAATATATAATAGTATGGACTAAATTGACACTATGGTTTTAAAAACCAAACCGGGGGCAAAACTAAATATGCCTTCGGTTCTTGCTTTATCTGATTTTTGACAAGTTTTGATCGGTTTTTAATGTTTTTCTGATCAGACTAGTGGCCAGTTCTCAGTTCAACTAGTTGGACCGAGCAGTCTGATTTTTAAAACCATGATTGACACAACACTGAATTTTAAGAACCAAATTGATACAATTGAATGGTTAGGGACCAAATTAAAGTATAATGTAAATAATAGAGACCAAATATGTAGTTTACCCTATAAAAATTTATGAGTTATAATGTGTGGGGATAAAAGCCCAAGATCGTATATTGGGCCTTGGGCCTCATTCGAGGACGTGAATATGTCCGAGAATGAATAAATGATTAGGAGAGGCCCAAAAGTTGAGAATCACATGAGGAAAGAATGGAGGAGTATAATCTGAAGAGTATCTCATTCTCGGATATGATAAATATCGATCAAGCAAACATTTGGGCAATTGAGGTGATCTTCCAGGGAGTTTCTAATGATCAGGATGAACCTTACGCACATACAAAGGTGATAAGAATGCAGAAATATCTAAAAGAAAAGCTGTTACCACCGCATTAAATCTACTACAACAACTTTTCTAATTGCATTTATGTGGAAAAGACCCCTGAGCAATGCAATCTCAACTACCACCCTTCGCAGAGAGCCAAAGAAGATGTCTGATGGGACATGTACTTGAGTGAAGGTTTAGATGATTGACAAGTGTACGATCAGGACAGTCGGAGAGGAACTATATAATGTAAATGACCTCCCATAAGAAAAGGGGAGAAGAAATACAGAGAAGGAAGAGAAAAAGAATGACTATAGCACTAAGAACTGTGTTAACTTTCAGAACTACTGGTTCAATTCACAATTCATCTCCTCGGACAATCATTTTATTGAGTTTTAAGTGTGTTTGCATGCTTGTATGTCTTTTAAATCTTTACCAACCGTTGTCCAATTCGCAAAAAACTCAGCTCTTTCATCCACTCTCTACAAATTTATTGTATTGGGCTCATTGGGCCTATATCCCACATCTTTTAGATTTGGACTATAAAACGTGACCTTACGTAATGCATTTAAAAATAATAATAATAAAGGGTCTTGTTAATGGGTGCGGTTAGGACAATTGTTTTTTTTAAATGGTTTATTAACAAAGATTTGGTTTATCTTTAGTACTTTTTCAAATGGACATCTCATTTTGTTTTAAATATATAATAACAAGTATTAATAGATTTTAATATCCATATTTTATTTAGTTAGTGGGTGATGTGATAATTTCTCATTAAAATAGAAGAAAATTTCAATTAAAAAAGTACCAGAGGTAAGCCAAACCCTATTAACAAATGCCCTTAGGTTATAAATTAAGGGTCATGCTAATGCGTGCCTTAGGGCACTCATTAATAATTAATTTTAGGAAAATTTAGATATCACTTTTATGGGAAATGAAAAAAGCTGTCAAAATATTAATTATTTTTTTTTCATTCCCCATAAAAATTTTCTTTAAATGGATTATTAATAGGGCACTTATTAGCATTTCACATAAATTAATATTTCTCAAAAATAAAAGACACACATTAATGATTCGTTGGTTTTAAACCTACCTATAAATTTATTGTGATTATGTGTGTTTTGTATAATTTAACTTTATTTAAAAAAAAGTATAATAACATTATTTAATAGAGTATTAAATAAATCTTAATCACTTTCTCATTGTACATTCATTAACAATATCCTTTCATGTACTATCATTTTATTCAAACAAGTAAGTTTATCGTTTATTATAATTTAATATTTAGAAGTTAACATTCTGTTTTTGGGAAAAGTTAATTACTTTTACAATAATAGAAACAAAATCAAACAAAAGGAGAAAGAAAAATATTTAAGAAAACATGCAATCAAGAATATAATAAAACAAATATTTATATAAAAAAAAAGTATATAATAAAATAATTGTGTGCTTTAGGCTGTGTGCAAAATAAGAATTAAAAATGGTGAAGGAAATAAATAACAAGATAGTGGAATTGGTCAGATTCTTATCCACACGGACCACACCAATCAAATTCCAACGTTGGACTTCGATACTTGATAATAAAAAACAACACGTTAATTTATTCAAATGGTACTTACTTGTACGGAACGACATTTTTTGACTGGAAGAAATTTCTTGGACAGTGGGAATTGGAATGTCTGGAATCACCCTTATGAGTTTGTCACTTTCGGTAGCGACACATGATGTTTGGGGGTAAAAAAGGAAATAAAAATGAATATCCTCTAGAATCTAGACACCGTTACCTGATAACCGTTTTAGTATTTTATACTATTTATGCTTTGATTGGTTGTTGTGGGTTGGTGGGTTCCACAATTACTTTATTAAAAACAAGCAAGATTATAATGACGTGTATATATAAACAAGAATTAAAGTTTATTAATTAATACTTTAAAGATATTTGCTAGTATTTTTTGAACAAGAATTAAGATTATAGCAGCCTAAACTTGTACTGTCATTGAGAAGAGTTTAGGGAGGGGGTAAATGTATCTATTTCATTTATTAATTATATATGGTACACTAATAATTTAGGGTAAATTGTAAATTATACTTTTAAAGTTTGAGAGTGAATAAATTTTACACCCTAAAATTTTAGAATTTAGATTTTACCTTCTAAATTTTGGTGATATTTGAATTTTACACTTTGATGTTTCAAAATTTGAATTTTACCTCTAAATTTTGGAAGTGTTTGGATTTTACCCTCTAAAATTTTAGGGTGTTAACATCCCAAAACTTTATGGTGTAAAATCTAAATTCTAAACGTCAGAATATAAAATCCAAACACTCCAAACTTTAGGGGGTAAATCTAAATTCTGAAACTTTAAGGTGTAAAATCCAATCATTCCCAAACTTTAGGAGTGTAATTTGCAATTTACCCAATAATTTATATTAAATGAAATTTTATAGTTATTTTTCTAAATTCTATATGGGAAATTATTGATTAGGAATATTGTATTCTTGCTTGAGTTTAATTATTTTGACAAAATCAAGAAAAGGAGAAAAAAAGTATTTAATAAAACATGCAATCAATAATATAATAAAATAATTGTGTGCTTAAATTAGTACATAAATAATTAAATATTTCTTAATTTAACTTGCCCCACCATCCCTTAAAAGCGGTCATGACTTTTGAGTAGAGTAGTGGTGTGCCTTTGTGTTAAAATCTCTTTTCCTTTCTTTTTTATGTGTGTGTGTTTGTTTATCCAAAAAAAAAAATGTATAACATAATTGGAATGAATTCCTCAAAAATTATACATGAGTTTTGTGTTCTAGGTGCCTCTAATGAGAGAGAGAGGTGTTGTGTTGAGTGCGGTTTGTTTGTGTTTTTAAGGCAAGCCATTATTTTGGAGCATTTGGTAGATTCCTTTGGGTTATAATATTTTGGGATTGGTCCACATTCCACCATTACCACAGCAGAAATTATGTGGTGGGACAGACCAGGCCAGCTTATGGATTACGGTCGAGAGATAAATCCACGTCAATTGTCCGCATCCTCAAGTCCACTTTAGCTTACTTTAGCAACACCTACATTGAATGACAGTTGGGTTTTGACTTTTCAATCAAAATAGCCGACATTTTTTTTTTTTTTATAGTAAAAGGCAACATTTCTTAGTTACTTTTAGTTATGACTTTTCACAATAATTTCAAATTAAATAAGTTGTTATTTACTATTATAGGTAGGCAAAATAATAATTTCAATAATAAGTTTAGATTAAAACTAATAATATCAATGTTATGAAAATATTGTATACATAATAACACTTCTAGTTAATTATAAGTATGTTTATAGATAAGATAATAATGATTAATACAATCATGTGATTAGTTTAATTAAAAATCTTAAAGAATATCATGCTTGCTCGTAAAAATTTCTAGAAGTAAATAATTAATGTATGCTCTTTTGGACCCAAATATAAAAGCCCAGTAAGATGTTTTCTTGGGTTGGAGGCAATCATTTACTTCTGGTCCAGTGCTTAACAATATCTGTTAGATTATACCTGCCGCCGTTTCTATAGTCTTGACTCTTGATTCTTGAGAAGTCCAACCTATTGCGTGACTTTACTTGATTTCTCTCTCTCTCACTCTCTCTTTCTCTCTAGCTTGCTATTGCTAACCTATAGAGTCTATTTGAGATCCAGTTATTTTGCTAAAACAAAAAATTTTTTGTTGAAAGTATGATAGATTAAGGTAAATATTAGTTGGAATAGTACAGTGAAATCCATGAATAGTAATAAAAATAAATTGAATAGTTAAATAATTTGGCAAAAAATAAGCTAGCTAAATAGACACATAGTCACAGTTAACCTTTACCACATAAAATAAGTATAAAAAACAGTGTGAGAATGGGCGTAGTCACGCAATTACTTATCATCATCTTACTTATAATAATAATAACCATCAGTTTAGCAAAAAATAATAATAATCATCAATCATCATCATCTTCACTCACCTTGTTTTAAACAATTAATCTGTCCTTCTTATCTTGACACTTAAAAGCTTCTCTATTTTTTGTACTTTCTAGTTTATTATTCTTGTCCTAGAGGCTAGAGCTTTTGGAAAGCAAGTGGGGTTTCTCTTGTCCTTCAGTAACTGCACTTTATTGGTTCAAAGAAGTTTCTGATTAGATCTTTCTCGGTACCACGCATGCAGCAAGCAACTGATTAACGCTGCATGGCGTCTCAGAGGCACAGTGAGGGTTGTTGAGCATGGAAGCTTGCTTTTATCTACTTAACTTTCTCTTCTAAGAATTGATATAGACTTCATTTGTGCTAAAGGGCCCTGGTCCCTTGATGGGACTTTCTTCATATTAGAACATTGGAGGCCCAATCTGGTTTTGGCCTTTTGGGTAAGCTTCAATGTATCTCTCACTGAGTCCAATTTCATGTATTACCTATAGGGGAAAGAATGGGTCACCAGGGGCACAACACGTAGGGAACTTTTATATGTTGATATTAATTAAAAAAATTATTATTTAATAATAATTAAATCAAGGTTAATTTGATATATTAAATACATAATTTGATTAATAATACCAACTAAACTGATGTTAATTTCATATAGAGAATTGAATATTATAGTTGAATAATAAATTTTAATAAAAGAAATAAAAATATTTTATGATTAAAAAAATATTTTATTTTGGATATATGACGATGCATAGTTAAGTAAAGTTATAATCTAATTTTTAATTTTATATATTGTTTTTAAGAGAGAGAGAGAGAGAGAGAGAGATATTATTTGATGTGTGACTTTATAGGATATCGGTTTACAAAAATTAAAATCTCAAATTATTAGGGGAGATTAACCTATAAGTGATGATTTAACACATTTTGCAACATTTTTTTCTTGAAAAATTTTAGACATTCAATTGGGTTAAGTTTCTATTGGTCTCATACTTTGGGAGTCTTGATAGAATGAAAAGGAAAAATACGATAAAAGCACCACAAAATATTCACAATATGCTGTGAAAATAACTATGATTCATGAATTTAATCAATCTAATTAATGTATGTTTAAATTACTTTTTTGTGATCCATGACATGCCAACTTGTAAGTTTATAATAAAATTTATGGTATCCTTAGCATCACTATTTTTTTTTTTAAGTGCACAACCATTAGAGAAAAAAAAATATTATAAAATTTTGGGCCTTTGACAATGGAGGAGGGGGCCTTTTCCCTAAAGTTAATTTTTTTCTGTGTTGGCACATTAGGCCTAGGCCTAGGCCTTGGGCCGGCCCACAGAAACATTAGAGTTCAAGTGGACCCATTGAAGCCTCTCCTTGCGGGCTTTGTCCTTAAGATGGACAATGGAGCAATGGATACAGTGTCGATATAAACAAGTTTTTAAGCTATGTACAAAGTGCAGGATGATAGGAAATGAAAGACTTTCAATGATCCTTTGAGCCAGATAAAGTGAAAAGAATGTTGCATGCTCAAAGGTTAAGACTAACTGAACTTCATGGAGTACAGTTCGAGTTTAAAGCTATGGTAGCCCACTTCTCAACACATCCTTCAAAACATGGAGGATCAGCAGCAGGGACGAAACCAGGATTTGAACCTAGGGGTGGCGAAAGCATGAACCAAAAAAATTTCAAGTGACATGGTTTATTAAAAAAAAAAAAAAAATTATGGTAGACAAAACAATTGCACTTTATTACCATAAATATTTAAGTCAAGAAGGAAATAATATGAACCAAAAAAGTTGAAAGTCACAATATGATATTCAAACATTTTCGAAGAAGAGAGTAAAAAAAGAAGAGAACTTCGGATCTCCAAATTTTGGATAATTGAAATTAATATGTTGATTTTATCACATTGACCAACTCACCAATATGATAAACCCATACTTTTGGATGCAACTAAAAATCACACTAATGAAGTTTTCAAAACTTTGTTTGAGGATTTTAAAAAATTGGGATATTAATATTAAGAGTTGGCAATGCTACATCATCAATATTGGCTTCTAAAAGAATTTTGCATTTTATCTTTTGAAAAAAATTTAAATATTGTAATTGACTTTCCCATAATTTATAAATCAATTAAAAAGTTATATAAATTATTGTCACCCCAGGAATTTATTTTTCTATGAGATTTTTTTGGTTATGAGTTATTGAATTATGATATTGGTGATTTGTGGATTTTTTGTTGTGTTGTATTTGGACTATGGAGGGGCCATGGGTCCAAAGAAATGGTTAAGTGATTAGTTTCTTTTAGGCTATTTGGACCAATTCAAAAATTTGAGAGGGCCAACTATAAACTCTAAAATATGGGCATGCAAAAAAAAAAAAAAAAAAAAAAAAAAAAAAAAAGCTAATTTGAAAAGAAGAAGGGGGGGGGGGGGGGGGGGCCTGCCCCTTAGTAGATCCGTCCCTGATCAGCAGCCATTGGTAATTGCCTGTGTAGTAGAAGAAGACAAATTAGGCAAAGGGATCCTCTATCCCCTTACCTTTTCATCCTCTGCAAAAATGTTTCTTGATGGTGAACTGTCCAGTACCTTTTGTGGCATCAAAATAGCCAGAAATGCTCCTGCAATTATATACATCTTGGTGGAAAAACCTGATTGGTATTCTAGAGTTTCTAGACAAGTGATCAACACATCCAAATATGACATTTTTTTTTCCAGTCTAAACATAGTCATTGATCTAAAACTGAAATGGGAAAACTCCTTGCACATTAGAAGTGTGAAACTCCTAGAAGGTACCTTGGTTTTAATTTTAATTTTAGCAGGCATAGGGTGCCACGCTTTCACTTCTAGCTGGATAAAAGTAATTCTAAGCTTCAAGGATGTAAAGCTAAACTCTTATCCCAGGCAGGCAGAATGACCTTAATTAAATAAGTGATTAGTTCCTTGCATTTAAACACATTTTCTTGGACTGTATGCAATTTTTGGTGGGGGCATGACAATGAACGTAGGAAGCTCCATATGGTGGGTTGGGATGCCTTATGTCAATCTATTTGGAGAGGGAGCTGGAGTTTAGAAAAGCTTCGCTGGTTATTAAGGTCGTGCTAGCTAAACAAGTCTGGAGATTAGCCAATCGGCCCCAATCAATCATGTCTAGGACACTGAAAGCCAGTACTTTCCCAAAACTTCCCCCTTTGAGGGACAATTCAAACCACTAGACTCATGCATTTGGAAGAGTTTTTCTCTTGCAAGAATTCCCTTTTGACTTAGGCAAAGTGGAGAGTGGGTAATGGTTGTAGTATTGCCCTAAATCACAAGGACTAGCTCTCTCCTAACTTCACCCCCTCGCAGCTTCAACAATTAGGTCTAAATGCTGTTTTCGACCTAATTAATCATGAAACAAAAACTTGGAACTCACAACTTCTAAACCAAGTTTATGAATTTACAGAAGCTATAAGTATTAGCTCTACTCCCTTATCTAAAACAGATAAGGATTATACTCAATTGGCCTGTTTCAAATTGGGGAGTTTATGAAGTCAAAAAAGGGTATCAACTTCTTTCAGGTAGTACCTCTCTTGGATTAGAAGATAGTAATTATAGAGAAGGGTTTTGGAAGAAGTTATGGAGGTTGAAAAATCCTGTACAAGATATGTAGTGTGTCATTCCACAGAAGAGGACTTAGACCATCTTTTCCTATCCTGCACACTTGAAAAAACAATTTAGATGAAAACAGACATCAATTTATAATCTGATTTGCTACATCCAATTTCAATCAGCTACTGGTTGAGGAAATGGGTGACTAACATTGATAATTACAGGAATCAAAATCCTTTCTTTGAATATATCATTGCTTGTACTTTATGGACCATCTGGATGAACAGGAACTGATTCATTTTTGAATGTAAGGATCCTAATCCCCAAGACTCATTACTAATGTCAAAAAACTTGATTGGCAGGTACTACGAGCTTTCAACAAAGAAAATAACAACCAGCACAGTAGTTGCAATCCAAAAGAAGGCCTCAGACAAGGAGCTATCACGTGGCAAATCCTTAGTCTAATAGCTTACTTGGCAAAGGACAAGGAAGGGAAGGAAATTTTCAAAGGATGCTGTTCTATTGCAGAAGCAGAGGGATTGCAGACCTTGCTATTGGCAACAAGGGAAGCTGTTTCCCAGGCCAGGAGGCAAGGATATAAGGAAATACTTCTGATATCAAGCTCAAAACAGCTGCAGGATGTGTTGAGTGGTAGGTACAATCCAAATTGGAAGAACTCAGTCATCGTGGAAGACACGCAGCAGTGCCAATCTGCCAGAATGATGGAATAACAATTGATAATTTTGTTGTAAATGATACTACTCTGGGACCTGTTTTAAACTGCGCTAAACAGGCCTCTAGCTTTTGTGTAGCCTATAGAGAGTCTTACGTTAGTGTACTGGTTGTATTTTATCTTTTGTGGTATAAAAAAAAAATGGAGTAACCCTAAAAGTTCCAGAATATTTATTAATCCAGTACTCTTTATTGTCTTAGGGACAATAGTAGTTGGTCTTTTAAGTATATGGACAACTTGTTGGGGTATCTAAATTTGCCAAGACCTCATCAGAGAAGAGAGCATCCAGTTTTTGTTTTGTTTTGTTTTTTTTTTTTTTTTCACTCAACAAACCTCTCCTTGTCATAAGGATCCTCTAAGTAGATAACTGCATCCACTTTTAGAAAGATAGAAATGTATTTAGCAAAAAAACATTGATTAACATTGTGCCTATATCTTTCTTGTTAATTTAATCATGCCTATATCATTCTTGTTAATTTAACAAGAAAGATACAACCATAATTTGAGCCACTAAAAGAAAATCTTATTTTCATAAATCTCAATAAATAGGTTATCTATCCAGCAGCTGTCGAGTATCGAGCTAAAACTGCCTTTTAAACTTCGTTAGATTTTATCTGTCGAGCTTTAAAATCCAGCACTTCTTCACTTGATTCTTGGACAGATTTGCATGGTTTTAACACTTGAACTTAAAACTTTGTTTCTTGAAGTATTAAACACATCCTAGATCTACCCAATTACAAGTAAAGTGCGTTTTGTTAAAGGATTAGCCAATTCTAAATTGACATATGTTCCTAAAATGATTTACATATGTCGTAACAGAAATTCATAATTTTTTTTTTCTATTTGAAGCCATGGTTTGTAAATATCAAATAATATTTGTTTAAGACTTGGTAATTTCTGTTCTCAATAAGAAGTTTTGGTTCGTGATAATTGGTTTTGGTTCAATGAGGAACAAAGATGAAGGTTGATTTGCAGTTGAATTTAGATCTTTCATCTAAATTTTTATTTTAAACATTAGGTTGTGTGATTGAATATTACTGTAGGGTTACGATTTATAGCCCAAGCCCAAAAGATAAATAAGCACAAAAACACACTTAAAACTCAATTAAATTGGTGTCTAAGGAGATGAACTATGAATTGAACTACTACAATGAATTTGTAGAGAGTGGGTGAAAGAGTTGGGCTATTTGCGAATTGAACAACGGCTAATAAGGATTTAAAAGATGAATAAGCACAAAAACACACTTAAAACTCGATTAAATTGGTGTCTAAGGAGATGAACTATGAATTGAACTACTGTTCCTGAAAGTTAATACAATCCTTAGTGCTACAGTAATTCTTCTTCTCTCCTGTTTTACTATATTTTCCAATTCCCCTCTTATGGGAGGTTTTTTACATTATATAGTTTCCTTTCAGACCATCTTGATCGTACACTTGTTAATCATCTAAGCCTTCACTCAAGTATATGTCCCATCAGGCATCTTCTTTGGCTCTTTGTGAATGGTGGTGATTGAGACTGCACTGTTCATAGGTCTTCTCCACATAAATGCGACCAGAAAAGTTGCTACAATGCATTTAATGCGATAGTAGTAGCTTTTCTTTTAGATATTTCTGTATTCTTATCAATTTTGTACATGCCTGAAGTTCATCCTTATCGTTGGAACTTCCTGGAAGGTCACCTAAACTGCCCAAGTACCTGCTTGACTGATATTCATCGTATCTAAAAAAGGGATACTTCTCGGACTATATGCTTCCATTCTTTTCTTCCATGATTCTCAACTTTGGTGCCTCATCTAATCATTTGCTCCTCCTCGGACATATCCACATCCTTGAATAAGGCCCAAGGCCCAATATACAAATTTGGACTTTCATCCCCAAAATAGCCCCTTAAAATTTTAGTTTTTCCCTTACATCCGAGGAGAAAAAGTGAGATTTTGACCTGCCACATAAATGAGGGAGAAATGTAAAAATACCCGAGTTTACACATGTGGGAGCATAGTTTTAGGTGCTTCATTATTGCAACTAACGTTTCGAAATTTGCGAAGCGTCATTAATTGCTCTAGGCAGCGCTGTGTCTTTGACATCCAACGGTGAAACATTAATCCAACGGATGACATTTTTCCTCAGGGTTTGGGCGGGATAATTCCCATTCACTTTCTGCCCCCCATACAAAGCTTCAAAGAAGATCATTTTTGCTTTACTTCACAATCTCTTAGACTCTCCAGTGAACTCAAGCATTCACACTCATAAAACTCAGTGAATCATCGAAATTTTATTTCTTTAGATATCTTTGAAAACCCTTCTGTAGATTTCAAGGATCATCTTCCACCGTAGTTCGTATAAGTTCTAACTTCTTCGAACCCTTCTTTTTCTCCTCGGCCTTTAAATTCTTATTTCCCAGTTGTCGATCTCAGTATTTTCAGTTTTTATTGATCCAAGATGGGTAGATTTAAATATTTAGTGGACAACCCTGCCTTGATAGAAATATTCAAAGAAACATATCACATACCGTAGGAAATAGTCTTGCGGTACTGTCCTTCGGAAGGAATAGCAACTGACCGAGAGGTGGGAGAAGTTATAATTCCTATGATAACTTTCATAGAAGGAGGAATGACTCTCCCCATGGGCCGCATTACAAGAGATTACCTTTGTAACCATAGGCTTTGTCCCCACCAATGTGCACCTAACCTCTTTAGGATCCTAAAAGCAATTGATACTCTGAACCAACACTTAGGCTTGGGGCTCACCTGGCTTGACATAGTACATATGTATGAGTGTCATAAACAAAAGGGGGCGGGGTTTTATCTTAAATCCCAATCCGACATCGTCAGGCTCATTTACTGTCTTCCCAAGTCTAACAAGGGGATGAAAGACGACTACCTGATCGTCTCGAGAGCGTGGCATGATGAACTTCATTGCCCAACCCAACCAGGAGAGCCAGGTGAGATGTCCTAGATTTAGGTTCCCCAACAATAGATTTAGGTTCTTCATCATTAGCTTTGTTTTTCTTCTCTGTGTATTAGTGTTTTACTTTAAGTTTCTGACTATGCTCAGCTTTGTTGTGGTATTAACAGATAGAAGACACGTAGCTCCTCGGCTCAGCTTGACCAACGTAGTAGCCCTCAACTACCTACTTAAATCCCAGATTTTCGTAAGTAAAGACGGGCAACTTCGGGCTGTCCACCTAATTTTGGATTCAAACCCCCTTCCAACAAATTTCAAGAGGTCGACAATGCTATAAGGGCGAATGATTATCGATTAGCTCGGATAGACGTATCTCGACCTAATTTCTTGGCTTTACACGACCTTCCACCAGTAGAACATCTGGTCCCACAGGGTGTTCCCCTGCACGCCCCTCTAGTTCAGTAGGTTCCCTTTGAGGTAGCCGCAGTAGGAGAAGGAGTTGCTTCCTTAACCTCTTCACTAGAGGAACAAATTGACAATTTTCGCTTTGAAGAAGAGGAGCCTAGAGAGGTTCAGGTGATTTCCCTTTCGGACGCCGAGGAAGATGCCAACAAGCAATCTAGCATTCATGCCCCCATTTTAATAACACCCCTTCCGGATGACTCCTCGGAGGAGGAAGAAGGAATGGCTTTGAATACGGCTAGCAAGAGTCTAAGGGACCTTATGAAGACAAGGAACAAAGTTTCCAAACCAAAAGAAGCCAATAAGTCCCAGCCTACAGCCAATCTTCCTCCACCCCCTCCTCAGTTTCCTACTAACCTCGGCCTAAAGCCAGTCCCTAAGCCGAAGAAGAAAAGGCCAAATACAGCCCTTGAGGAAGGTGAGGTGGGCCCCTTAAAGGGAAATAAGTAGCAGAAAGTGGTTAAAGACCAACGAAGTAGAAGGTCTTCTTCTGTTGAAAGCCGAGAGGATCATCTCGCGGTTGATGTGCGCCGAGGACTGCACATATGGTCTCCTAAACTGGAGCTAGATGGTGCCCCCTTCCCTTGGGACACCTTAGTCAGGAACTATCAAGGGGGGCAAGCAGGTCATATTGCTGAGGCCTTGGAGCAACCACTTCTCCTACCAAGAGATATGGATGCTTACGGGCGTTTTAGTCAGCAAGAACTCTTCCTATCCCTTAAGAGGGACCTGGCTATGGTAAGTGATTTGATCCACTTCTCTAAGTAAACCGTTGGTCATTTTTATTCATCCATCTTCTTTGTTTTACACTAAATTTTTCCATTCTGTTATGTAGATTACCCAACAAGTTTATGTGATCGAAGAATGGAATAAAGATGCCCACAATAAAGCCAAGGCAGAGGCCCATTCTCTGTCCGAGACTAAGAAGACTTTGGGTAATCTTAAGGAGGATTACGCTAAGCTGTCCGAGCAGCTAAAAGAGGCGATTAGGGCCAGGGATAGTGCTAATACAGGCCTCAAGAATGTTAAAACAGGCTGAAGATCAACGCCAACAGTTGCATATAACTGAAATTAATCTGGAAACAAAGAGGCAAATGGTGAAGGATCTTTGAGCTAAGCTTCAGAAGGCCAAGAAAGCTACCTAACTGGCCAAGGAGCCAACAGAGGCTGAGAAGCAAGTAGCATATAAGCTTAGGGTAGAGGAGACTCAAGCCAGATTCACAGAGGAGCTCTCTGCAGTATGCAGGGACTACTGTGATGTATCTTGAGGTAAAGCCCTTGATGCTTCTGGGGTCCCTGCAGATTCTGACTTGAGGCGACCTGGGAGCGTATACTACAATCCTGACATTTGAGAACTCCCAGGTCCTGACCCCTCTCATTTCGAACAAGCTCCAAAGGTATCAAAACAGCCATTGGCTGGCCAAGCCTCTCCTGCTCTTCTTGAAGCTCCTAAGGAGTCTAATTAAGCTGGTGGCCAAGGCAAGAAAGCCGAGGATCTTCAGGACAAGGGTAAGGGCCCGAATAAGAAGAAAACTCCTTCTGAACCCAAGGATCATGCCCCAGATGTTGCTGCCACCCAGTCTAGCCAAACTGTTGACCCCTTAGTCTCCAAGACGAAGGCTTAGATATTAGGACCTTTATTGTTGTTGTTGTTGTGTATTTTTTTTTTTTTTTTTTTTTTTTGGTGTTGTAAGGGAATGAAAAATACTTTCTGGTCAATGAAAGCGTTCTTCTTTTATTTTCTATATCTTCACTGTACGCACTACAAGATTTATTGTTATTATAGATAATGTTGATCTATTGCTACTTTAACTTGAGCAGAATCAATAACAATACCTTGCTAATGACGTAAATAAATTAAACAATGGCCAAGACTGGGTTATATAAGAATTAATAATGAATTTAGCAAATAATGCAAGGTAAAGGTGTCTTTTACGTTCTCTGATACTTAAGCAAATAATTAAGTACCTTACCATACTCGGGGGTGTTAATCTAAGGACTTGATTAAAGCATTGGGCATATTTTTGTACTTAATGACTTTATCTGAATTGAGCTCTATCTAACACTTACAAGGGACGCCATTGAGCATTAATTTTAACCTTAGTATATGGTCTGAGAAGCCTAACATGATTTAAGATCCATTTCAACGCTTATAAAAGTTGTAATTGAGTGTTAACTTACTCATATCATTTGATCCAAGAACATCAGGCATGATTGAATTTAAATTTAAACACTTATAAGAACTATAATGGAGTGTTAACTAACCCATATCATCTGGTCCGAAGACTTCAGGCATGATTGAATTTAAATTTAAACACTTATAAGAACTTTAATGGAGTGTTAACTAACTCGTATCATTTAGTCCAAGGACTTCAGACATGATTGAATTTAAGTTTAAACATTTATAAAAACCGTAATGGCGGAAAATACAAAACCTTTATGTAATAAATGAACATATTGATCAAGGAAAAAACTCGTTTAATAATAATACCTTTTAAGGTTGTTTACATTCCATGGACGTGGTATTACATGGCCATCTAAGTCTTCTAAAAAATATGCTCCGATGCAAGCCCCTGAGGTAATACGGTATGGCCCTTCTCAGTTGGGTCTTAACTTTCCCCAAGCTGGGTTCTTTGCAGTGCCCACAACTTTCCTTAACACTAGATCATCAGGTGTTAAAGGTCTTACTTTTACGTTGGCATCATAACCTTGTTTGAGTTTTTGTTGGTAATATACCAATTGGATCATTGCATTTTCCCTCCATTCTTTAATGAGGTCCAAATTCTTCTCTAGCTGCTCATTATTGTTACTCGGATTGAATGAACTAGTTCTTAACGTTGGAAAACCAGTCTCTAGAGGGATAACAACCTCAGCCCTATAAGTCATTGAGAAAGAGGTCTTCCTAGTAGACCTACGAGACGTAGTTCTATATGCCCAGAGAACGTGTGGTAGTTCTTCCACCCATTTACCCTTTGCGTCGTCTAGCCTTTTCTTTAGTTCCATTTACTATGACTTTATTAATAGCTTTCGCTTGCCCATTCCCCTGAGGATAAGCAAGGGTAGAGTATCTATTCGTGATCCCCAATTCACAACAATAATTTCCAAATGCTTTGCTGTTAAACTGAAGACCATTGTCCGAGACGAGGGTATGAGGAATCCCAAACTGAGTGACAATATTTTTCCAGACAAATCTCTTTGCGTCCATGTCTCTGATGTTTGTTAGAGGTTCAACTTCAACCCATTTGGTAAAATAATTTGTGCCGACTAGCAGATACTTCTTGTTTCCTACTGCTTTAGGGAATGAACCCATAATATCTAAGCTCCATTGAGCGAATGGCCACGGGTTGGATAATGGATTAAGGATTCCCCCTAGTTGGTGTATGTTTGGTGCAAATTGCTGACACTGATCGTACTTTTTCACATATTTGTGGGCTTCCTTTTGCATATTTGGCCACCAATAGCCTTGGGTAATGGCTCTATGTGCCAAAGATCTGCCTCCAGTATGGCTTCCATAGATTCCTTCATGTAACTCCTCGAGTAGTGATTCAGCTGTCTCAGGATGTATACATAACAAATGTGGCCCTAAAAAGGAGCATTTGTATAACTCCTGGTTTTCGGACAGCCAGAACCGAGTGGCCTTTCTTCGTACCTTGTCAGCCTCTGACTTTTCTTTAGGCAAGATATCTTCCTTCAGAAATAGGACTATAGGGTCCATCCAGCTGGGCCCTACTCTAACCTGGTAAACTCGAATTGTCTCTTTTTTCATCTCTGTGGATTTGTATAAATCCTCTACAAGGATAACCTGAGGTAGATTCTGTGCCGAGGAGGTCGCAACTGTGGCTAAAGAGTCAACATGTGTGTTTCCACTCCTGGGAATGTGTAGCAAGTTGAAAAATTCGAACTTTGATTGTAGGCATTTAAGTTGGCTTAAATATCCCTGCATTCTTCATCTTTCGCTTCAAATTCTCCTTTTACTTGGCCAACAACTAACTTTGAGTCTGAAAACACTTCCACTGCCTTTTCGCCCATCTTTTGAACCATGGTCATTCCCATGTTTTGCGTTGGTACCAATTCTTCTAATGAGGGTTCAGGGAACTTGACCACCAGATTTACGAGGACTTAACCCTTAATGGAAGTACGAGGCATGTACTTAATATCGAAAACCCCTAGAATTTTACCCCATTTAGCTATCCTCCTGTGTAATCAGCACTTCGGAGTATGGTTTTAAGCGGAAGCTAGGTAAGGATAACTACTGTATGTGCTTGGAAATAGTGGGGTAACTTCCGTGTACCATGCACTACTGCTAGGATGGCTTTCTCTAGTGGTAGATAACGAACCTCAGATTCATGCAGTGACTTACTCACATAATAAACTGGCTGTTGTACACCACAATCAACTTGTATCAATACCAAACTTACAACATAAGAGGCCACAGTAATGTAGGCAAATAGGACTTCATCTGGCTTGGGACTGGACATGATTGGTGGCCGTGCCTGATAGTCTTTATGCTATTGAAAAGCTAAGGCACATTTTTCAGTCCACTCAAACCCCTTCCACTTGTTGATCAACAAGAAAAAAGGTCTACATCTATCTGCTGATCGAGAGATAAATCGGTTCAAAACAGGGGCCATTCCAGTTAATTTTTGCACTTCTTTGGGATTTCGAGGAGGTTTTAAACTATTAATAGTCTTTATTTGGTCAGGATTGGTCTCAATCCCTTAGTGAGTTACCATATAACCCAAGAATTTGTTTGATCCCACACCAAACGAGCATTTGCAAGCATTTAGGCGTAATTTATATTTTCTAAGAACTTCAAAATGTTTCTGAGGTCTCCCACGTGCTCAGAAACTGTCTTGCTTTTCACCACCATGTCATCTATGTAAATTTCAATACTCTTACCCAACTGTGCTTCAAACATCCTCATCATCATTCTTTGGTAGGTGGATTTTGTGTTTTTCGAACCAGATGATATCACTTTGTAGTGGTAGTTCCCAATAGGCGTGACAAAATTAGTATTCTCCTAATCATCTAGGGCTAAAGTTATTTGGTGATAACCTTGAAAGGCATCCAGGAAACTCATTCAAGGATGGCTAACAATGGCATCCACCAGCTGGTCTATTTTAGGCATAGGGAATGGATCTTTAGGGCAAGCTTTATTCAAGTCCATGAAATCTACACATACTCGCCATTTCCCATTCTTCTTCTTCACCACCACAATATTCGCTAACCATTCAGGATAAAACACTTCTTTAATAGCTCCAGCTTGCTTGAGCTTCATTACTTCTTCTCGTACTGCATCAGCGTGTTCCTTGGATAGGCATCGAGGAGGCTGTTTCTTAAAAGCGACCAATGGGTTGACCTTCAGGTGGTGACATATGAATTCAGGATCCACCTCTAAGGCTTCATAAGCATTCCAAGCAAATACATCAATGTTTCTTTTAAGGAATTCTATCAACTTTTCCTTCTCTTGAGGAGGCAACTGAGATCCAACCTGAAAGAACTTCTCCGGATCCTCCCCGATAACAACTTTTACCAAATCTTCACACTTCACCTCCTTGGCTGAATCATCGATGGGTAATGCCAAAGGTTTTAACTGCTATAAATCCTTTCCAGTATGGGTCGAAGAGTCAACCTCAAGCTTATGTTGAATGGCAGCCACTAAGCATTGTCTGGCCACAAATTGATCTCCCAAAATTTCCTTAACCTGGCCTTCAGATGGATACTTAACCTTTTGATGCAAAGTAGAGGAAACAGCCCCTGGCATATGAAGCCAGGGTCTAGCCACGATTGCAATATAGGGTGAATACGCATCTACAACAATGAAATCTACTTCTACTACTTCCAGACTAGTTTACATAAGTAGTCGTATCTGGCCCCTCGGGACAACGACTTTTCCGTCGAAACTCAACAGGGGAGAACTATAGGGCGTTAAGTTCTGGAGTCTTAAGTTCAGCCCTTTATAGAGGTCGGGGTACATTATCTTAGCTTCACTGCCTTGGTCCACCATCACCCTTTTTACATCATACCCTTTAATTGTAAGGGTGATTACCAAAGCGTTGTCATGGGGTTGGATAGTTCCAATCTCATCCACATCCGAGAAGCCTAGGACTAGTGGAACATCCATTTTAGCCCTCTTCGGATTCTAATTAACATCTTCTGTGGATAGACAAGCTATGGACATTACTCTGGACGGGCAGGATCTTGTTCTTCCCGGTGCAGCGAAGATGACATTGATAGTTCCTAAGGGGGGTCTTGAAGAAACATCTCTTCTAGACTCTGAGCTTACCTGGCTCCCCTAACCACTGGAATGATGCAGGAGTTGTTTTAATTTACCCTCATGGACAAGCTAGTCCAAGTGATCCCATAGACTCCTACAATCTTCTGTGGTATGGCCATGATCCTGATGGTACTGGCAATAAAGGCTATGATTACGTCTTTCAGGGTTTCCCATCATCTTATTCGGTCGTTTGAAGAATGGTTCATTTTTAATCTTCTCCAAAACTTGATGCACTGGTTCTCGAAACACGGCATTGACTGCTTAAAGACTCGCCGACCCTAATTGTCCAGCAAAATCTCTCTATGGTCTATTGTTATTGTAACAATCCGACCTAAAATCCCTCATCTCTTGATGGATAACCTTATCCTTTCTTTTCCCTTGCTGTTGATCCTTTTCAACCCTTTTATACTTATCAATAATGTCCATCAGTTGACACATACTGGTGACAGGTTTGCCAGTCAAAGATTTCCTCAAACCATGGACAGTAGGGAGGCCGAGCTTAAACGTATTGAGGGCCATTTCGTCAAAATCGCCATCTATCTTGCTAAGAATCTCCCAATACCTATCTGAATACGCTTTCAGGGTTTCACCCTTTTGTATGTTCAATGATAGCAGGGAAGCCAAAGGCCGAGTGACTCTACGACATGTAACAAAACAGGAACTAAATACCTGAGTGAGCTCTTTGAAGGAACTTATAGAATCTGCTCTCAGGCTATCGAACCATCTCATTGCAACTGGTCCTAGATTGGAGGGAAAAACCTTACATATGAAAGTGTCATCCTTGGAATGGATAGCCATTCTTTGGTTGAAATGGCTCACGTGCTTCATAGGATCTGTTCGACCATTATAGATAGTGAACGTTGGCTGATGAAAACGACGAGGAAGTCTTGCCCCCTCAATCTTACGCGTAAAAGGCGACTTGGAGATTTGATTCAGGGCCTTGCTCAAAGCGTCGTTCCTTACGCCTCCATGTGATGGGCTTTGAGATCGTTGTTTACGATAATGCTCATCCTCATAGGAAAAGGATTCACTAGGTGGGGTTCGAGACCTTTGCCTGTAATTAACATCCTGTTCGTCATCAGAATAATCGTCAGAGTTCGAAGAAATCCGCTTCCTCTTTGCATGGCGTAACTCCCTTTTTAATTGATCAATCTCTAGTTGCATGTTCTTGTTATTCTCTATATGGGAAATATAACTTCCACCACGAGGTTGGCTTTGGTCAGTATGTGTGGTATGCACACTACCTTCACGATCACCTCTCTGCTTCAGGTTGAGAAAAGGATCAACGTGTTGGGATGCCCTGGATTTTGCTGTTGTGGACTTGGTTCTGCCATCATCAATCGTTGCTCTCACTCTCGCTCAAGCTCTCTCCATAGATGGCGCCAATTGTAGGGTCACGATTTGTAGCCCAAGCCCAAAAGATATGGGATGTGAGCCCAATGAGCTCAATACAATGAATTTGTAGAGAGTGAGTGAAAGAGCTAAGCTAGCTACGAATTGAACAACGGCTAATAAGGGTTTAAAAGATGAAAAAGCACAAAAACACACTTAAAACTTGATTAAATTAGTGTCTGAGGAGATGAACTATGAACTGAACTACTGTTCCTGAAAGCTAATACAATCCTTAGTGCTACAGTAATTATTCTTCTATCCTGTTTTACTATATTTTCCAATCCCCCTTTTATGGGAGGTCTTTTACATTATATAGTTTCCTTTCAGACCATCTATGAATAGTGGTGATTGAGACTGCACTGTTCAGGGGTCTTCTCCACATAAATGCGGCCAGAAAAGTTGCTGTAATGCATTTAATGCGGTGGTAGCAGATTTTCTTTTAGATATTTCTGTATTCTTATCAACTTTGTACATGCCTGAAATTCATCCTTATTGTTGGAACTTCCTGTAAGGTCACCTAAACTGCCAAAGTACTTGCTTGACTGATATTCATCGTATCCGAGAAGGGGATACTCCTCAGACTATATGCTTTTATTCTTTTCTTCCGTAATTCTTAACTTTGGGGTCTTCTCTAATCATTTGCTCCTTTTTGGACATATCCACATTCTTGAATAAGGCCCAAGGTCCAATATACAAATTTGGGCTTTTATCCCCACAATTACTATTACTTATTTGGGTTCACGATGAAAAACAAGGAGATAGTAGAAAACACTTAAGGTGTGTTTGTTTGGATGTAAAATAGGGTGGATGGAAAACTTTGGAGAGAAAATAGGAAGAAAATTTTTTTTGGAGTGTGTTTAGTTAAGCAAGGAGGAAGAAAAATAAATGGTGGAGTCTAGGTGTTTTCTCCCCAGGCCTACAACAATGTTTTCTTTCCAAAATGGGTAAAAAACTGAGCGGAGATGAATTTTTTCTTAACTGACAAAATTGCCCTTTGTAAACATGGGCTTCTTTAAGTTTTTTT
Organism: Quercus variabilis; assembly: GCA_030445155.1. Taxonomy (NCBI): domain Eukaryota; kingdom Viridiplantae; phylum Streptophyta; class Magnoliopsida; order Fagales; family Fagaceae; genus Quercus; species Quercus variabilis. The sequence goes on from CP129447.1 coordinate 9,049,957, forward strand.
TCCCCTATAATAACGTTCCCCCCCCCCCCCCCCCCCCTCCATTTTTTTTCATTTCTAGGCACTTGCCAATTGTCTCTTTTTTTATTTTCTTGGGTAGTACCGTTACTAGTTGCCTTTTTCTTTTTCTTTTTTTTTTTAAACCAGACATGATTTTTTTGGGACACGATTTTTATTTTTATAATAAATTTGAGTGATTGCTCTTTTTTGTGTGGTTATTTGTCACTTTTTTCATTTTAATTGGGCATCATTATTTAATAAGGGTATATGAGTAAATTTATTCAAACTTATTTTTTCTATCCCTCTACTTTTCCACTTCCAACCAAACAAAAATAAAATAAAATAAAATATTTTCTATTCTCCCATTTTTCTACCCTTTCAACCAAATGGACCCTTAGTAAAAAGAGCTAGAAGACTTTATCTTTACTAGAGTTTTTCACTCTAAAGAAAGCAATTCAAGCAGTGGCAATGAGCCAATGATCAAAACTACGTCCTTAGCATGGGGTGAAAAAAAAAGGTAAATGTTATTAACTAATGTTGAAAAAACTAAGCTAGTTCCAAAAATAGGAAGCAAACACAAACAGGCCCTAAGAGTGATTTACCTATATAATTAGGGATTTAAATTTATTTTAATAATTTATTTCTGTCTTGGACTGCTAATATTGTTGCTAATTGCTTCATATGAAATTTTTTTTATGCATCTTCTTTTCTTTTTTTTTTTATTTTTTTATATGAACATTTTGAATAGATGGTGTCACATGTCTGAGTATGAGTTGCACATATCAATTTTTTTTTTTTTTTTTCATACAACCTACCTGCCATGTGTGAAGAATAAATATGCCGCTAAATGTCTATCATTGACCTTTCAAATCCTACATTAAATTTTTTGCCATCTTCCTTTCAGTTAAAATTACTATCAAATTTCTCATTTAAAATTCTACATATAATTATGTATATTTAATTAAAATTGATTCCTTATTCATTTAAAAAAAAAAAAATGCAAACTGATTCCCCAAATCCCTCTTTAACGGGTCCCTAAAAAAAAATATCCCTCTTTAACCTTTTACCATATACAGATATATCCAAAAATGGGCTACATATAATTATGTATATTTGATGCAAAATTGGAGTAATTATTAGGTTTACTAGGAGGACTGTTGATGTGGTCCTCTCAACCAATGAGATAGTACTATTTATACAAATGTGTGAGTGAACTTTCTAATCAGCACAAAATAAAAATAAAAATTATCAAGTGATGTCACATTTGCATAAATAAGAGCATTTTATTGGTTGGGAAGTTAAGAAAGACCACGTCAGTGGTCCTCCTGGTGGACCTAATAGTTTCTCGCAAAATAGATTCCTCAATTCCCCTCTTTTACATTTTACCAAATACAGATATATCCAAAAATGGGCAATAATATACCTCTATATACTTGGCTCCTTTGAGGTTTAAAAAATGTTAAAGGCACAAAATTTTTTGCGGAATACTGATGTGGTAGGTGGTTATTCTGTAAAGATTTGTCAAGTTTGTAAAAATGTTATAAAATAGTTTATATAAGTCATTTTCATTGTCATGAGCATCATCAAAGCGACATTTTTTTTTTCCTTTAGTTTTGCTAACGTTTCAGATCCTACCTCTTCTCAGTGTTTTTTTCTTTTCTTTTTCAAACAAACCTTTGTTTTCTTATCAATCTCTCTTAAAAAAAAAATTGACTCTTCGTATCTCATCTTAAATAAAACCGTTACAATTAAACCCAATCTCCATAGTTATTGTTAACACCTTTTCATCTTCTCCTAATGATTTTTACTTGTTTAGCTTACCTCTAATAATTTTTTTTAACCGGACATCTTCTTTTGTTTTAAATAATAATGGCAAGTGGTTGTGAGTTTTAATCTCCACAGTTTATTTAGTTAGTGGGTGATGTGATAGTTTTTTATTAAAACAAAAGGAGATTCCAGTTAAAAAAATATTGGAGGTAAGCCAAACCCTTTTTACATAGGATTAGAAAAAAGAATGTGATGAACTTCAAAGAGTTTGTAGAGAAATTGAAGTCAAGCTTGGTATGTTTTCTCTTGCTAACTACTTTTTTTTTTTGTTTGGAGAATGAATTTTCTAATATGTTTCGGTTTCCTTCAATTTGATTATATTGGTTGGCACTTGGCTATATGATGTTTCCAAAATGATTTTACTATTTAATTTTTATAAGTTAATTATCCTTAATATATTGTTAAGTTGGTGCTAAATTAGTGAATCGATTGAAAATTTGTAACAACAAATGAAGCAAAGAGATTTGAAAGTACTGAAAGTCTACGTGATTTTACTATAGAAAAATGAAGTGTATCATGCATACTGACCTGAGAATACTTGAAAATTCTGATGTCCTAAAATGTTACAATGAATTTCCTAAATTCAAATTCAGTTATGCATATGACTGTACATTAGTTTCTTTTTATTCAAAACTTTGCTTGGTTAGGAAAACTTTGGCTTAATGGGTATAGACTATGGAGGTGCCGCGACTTTCCAGTTCCATGACAAAATGTTTTCCATTGTGTTTTGTCTACTCATGGCACAAGTTGTTTATGAGGGCAGAGTACGAGTACGTAGTCGATTTGAAATTAAAATTTTAAATATTTAACATTTAACTTAAGAATAATGCTATAAACAAACTATTTTACTATATTTTTACAAATTATTGATATAATTTTAGTAATTTTCAAATAATCATTAATAAACATAAATGTGATGTTAGCAGTAGACCTATATTAGAACTAATAAAGAATTTGCCATATCAATATTTTGTAAAAATATTGTAAAATAACTTATGACTATAGTATTACTTTTAACTTAATACCTAAATAATAACATAATAATAATGTAGCGCTTGCAAAAGTGGCACTTATTGATTAGTATGAATCTCATTCAGCAAAAAAAAAAAAAAAAAAAAAAAAAGTATGGATCTCACGTGGTATTTGTTATATGTTATAAAATAGCGGAAGCTCAAATTATCAAGATTGATTGTGAAAATATTTTAGGCTTATTTTAGGCCTGAGAAAAATATCCAAACTAACAATAGAAACAAAAAAAATTAATCCAAAAGAAAATAGACACTGAACACCAAGATTTACATGGTTCGGCATTAGCCTACATCTAGGGGCAACAATGAACAAATTTCACTATAACAAATTTGGGATAATCCAAATTGGTATAGAGGCACTTTTACAAACTCAAATCCCAAATACAACCAAATAGCTCTCTCTCTCACAAATACAAAACCAAAGAACCAAATATGAACCAAATAACCAAAGGTTCACAAATACCAAATACCAATTGCACACAAACCAAAGAGAAAGCCACAAAATAAATCCAAAAGTTGCAACGCACCAAGAGAGAGAAAATCACCAAATCATAGAATCAAAACCAAGCAGCAACAAACCTCTCTCACTATCCCAAATTGCAACCCACAAATATCAAATAACCAAACAAAAAGAGAGCCTTTTTTTCACACACACTCTAATTTTCCATATCAGCACTATCCTTATATAAGAGACTTGAGTAGGTTAGAATATCCAAAACCAAGAAAAACTATACTTCTTTTCCACACGGAAAAGGAGAATCACTCCTATTCCAAAAGGAATTCCAAATCAAGTAGTAGACAAGACTTCTAATAGAGTTTGATAATTTTAAACAACAGTAACTCAAAAGCAATAAAATTCCTTCCTTATCCAAATCCAACAAGGAGTTGAACTTCTAATTCAAGCCATATTCTACATTATAGCTAGCAGGCAATCAAAAATCAAGAATAATATATCAAAAATTTAACTGACAGTGCACCCAGAATCTCTACTTGAAACAGTCTTCACTTCTAATGCCCATTGATGTACTGAGAAAGCCACTTGATTGCATCTTGATGCTGCCTTCTGTTGGATGGTTCAGCCACAAAAACCTCAAGGGGACGGACATTGCCAGCCAGCTGTACCCTACCCTGCCCTGTGGTCCTGCCTGTCAGTCCCAAGAGGATACACAATTCCCTTTCAGAGGGATAAGAAGGTTCTGGAGTTTCGCAAAAAATAAGGAATGGAACATTTTCAAGGTCCTTATCAGAGAGTAGATAATTTATCTCCCCTCTTGCCTCCGAAAATTGCTCCGCGCATGCATTCACAACGTACACAATTGCATCCCTCTACAAAAAAAAGATTTAAATGCATATTACTTAACAAGGAAAATGGCACTTTTCTCTTTTCACTTGCTAGCCAATAGCGAGCACAACTCAACACTTCTCACTTTGGTATCCAATCAGGCAGCAATTTGCCAAATTCCCAATCCAAAATCTCGCAAGAGATATACAAGGATCTTTTTTTTTTTTTTTTTGGTTTTTCCACATTTCCCAAATGGTATTTAAAACAATCAACAAGAGAGTATAATCAACATGTAAGATGTAGATGATGTACTAGTAAAGTTATGAAATTCCATTTTTTAAGATTTAGGGTCAGGGAGTAACATAAGCAAAAATAAATTGAACAGGCCGCTTGTGTTCATTTGGGATAGCAAAGCTCAAGCATATGGGACATATGTTAAAGAAAGTTAACAAAGGGGGTGTTCGCGGTGCAGAGTGATTTGGTGTGGTTTTGGGCCCTTTTTAGCAATGCACTTTGTGGTATAGTGTAGATACTGCATTTTGTACCCCTTACGACTTGAGCTCATGTTTCCCAATGATGGCAAAATTCTAAAGCCTAAGGGTAGTTTAAGGCCTGATCAGATTGTAAATTGACTTAAGGAATGTATTATGGAAAATATGACTCTTTTATGAATAAAATAAAGTTATTTTTGGAAATTAAGGCTACGGAAACTCTAGGGTTGCGTATGCATATACGTGTATGCGTACACAAGTTTGATGTATGCGTATGCATACACGGGCCTACGTATGCAGCAAGGGTTCCAGAAGCTATGAAATGCAAGTTTTTTCTGCATCAAAGTTGAGGTTTGGAATGAATCCCATATTGTCTGAGAGCCGTTTCAAATACCCATTTTTCAACTATATAAAGCCTTACATGGTATATTTCAAAAACACAAAGAAAATCCTAAAGAAAAACCTATGATTTACTAGAAATAGTGAATCAAGGAGAGAGTTTTTCACAAAACATCCTCAAGTCAATTTTCTTTTAGTTGGGACCTTTTTCGGGTCTTGATCTTCGAGTTTTAAGATTACTAATCACTTTTGTATTTGATTGTGAATAGATTGACTGAGGAGAATAGTCAAAATCAAGCTTGAAAAACTTCTTGTTTGAGGTATTAAGTTCTAACCTTTTTTTTTTTTTCTTTTCTTAGTTTTAATTATGTTTTCTTTTGGTTTTCTTGCTTTGTTTGTGTTAAAGCATGTTTAGATAGCCTAAGGGTTTAGCAGTTTTTTGTTTTAAAGTATGTTAGGTTAATAGTCTCTTTAATTGTTGTTTCTTCTCTGTTTTTCTGCATTTCTATTCCAGGTTAGGGTTCTAGGGCATGTATACATACACATGCTTCCTGCATGCGTACATAGACTCAAAGTATGCGTATGCATACAACTGGCTTGCGTATGCAGGCCTATGTATGCGCACCCATACTTGTGTCCAAAAACCATAATCTAAGGTTTCTGCTTCAATTTCTTTATTTCTTTTATGTGATATGCCTCGGTTTTGACCTTTTTTTTTGTTTTTTGTTTTTTTTTTTTTTTGTTTTTAAGTCTGCTTCCCTGATTGGTTGTTTGTTTGTCCTTAACATGCTAAGCTTAGGGTTTCCCTTTATTTCTTGCTTTGATATGCCATGAATATGCATTCGCATGACCATGCATTGATGCATAGGTGCTTTAATACAATAAGGTAAGTGAGGTAAGTCATGCACTCAAATGAACACGTGTTTTTTTATGATGAAAATGTTTGAGTTATATTTGATGCTAACACCTTGCTACCATGTCTATATTTCTGCCCCTTGTGATGTCTTTGTTTGTTTGCTGTCTTGGATGAGATAATATGATATGCACGATAAATGTATGTTAGGTTTAATATGAGTTGCCATGACAGATGTATGTTAGGGTTTTGAGATGAAATGCCATGTTAATTGCTAGATGAATGCTAGAGTGTGTGTGAGTTTAGAATAACGAAGTTGAATGTGCCTTTAATAAGATTAAGATGTAAGACACAATGAGTGGAAGCAGACCCCCAGGTCAGACGGTTTTGAGTGCCTAATACCTTTCCAAAATCATACCTAAACTCCAAACTCATACTCTAGTAACAAGATCAGTCCTTTCATATAGGGGCGCTATGTAAATGGTTCCTAGACCTAAACTAGGTGGCAACTCCATCTTTTCTTCGCCCCCATCCACTCGCCGAGGCGTACTCCCCTTTCCTAGAAGAAAACCACTAGCACCCACATGCGGTTTGGCCAAACCATCACTACACCACACCTTAGTTTTGCGGTCACATGTGTGGACTGACAGTGTGATGCGATGCGGCATACAAGGTGCAATTTGGTTAGTTTAAGGCTAATATATTTTTCAAGTTGTCATGGACAATTACTAGTTTACTATTAATAACCATGACAACATGATTGTAAGTTTCAAAATACATACATATATATATATATATATATATATAACATGTGTAACAAAAAAAAGTAACACAAATATATACAAGACAAAAAAAAATCCATAATCCTATAAACTAAAAAGTACCACAAATATATACAAATAATAATAATAATAATAATCCATGAGAATAAACCATACACAATTATACATGTTAAAACAAATAAAACATGTAACTAAAAAAAGCTTAACAAGCAACAACCATTAGGTCCATAACAATGTACCGGATACACAGCTAGTCATGTGTGCTAGTTTCAAGTTTCAATTATCACAACCATAAAGGAAAAAAGTCATGAAATAAATTACAAACCCAAAAAAGTATTAAATTGCAAATCCAACAAGAAATTGTTTAAATAAATACGAACACAACAAAAAAGGTCCATCCATCCAATGCAATACTTGAGAGAGACTGAGAGTGGGTGAGACTTGAGAGAGACTAAGAGTGAATGAGGGTATCAAGAGAGAAGAGTAAGAATGTGAGACGGAGAAGTGAATGAGGTTTTGAACTTTTGATTTTATATTTATCCAAAACAAAGCTGTTTTATCGTGAAATTGGAACAACACACACACGGGAGCGGTGCGGTTTTCTTATCATAAAATCATACACTGCTGCAACATGCGATGTATTTCACTATCACTTGTAGTGCAGCACAGTTACTTCATTTTATGGGCGATTTTGATTAATTTGAGTGCAGTCATGAAGTTTGAATGGTTTGTTGAACACCCAATTTTAGGGGTAGATATATAAGAGCACCTTTGCTTGGTATATTGGTTGGAGTTTAGCCAAATTAGTTTAAAATATAACAAAGGCTAGCTTTTCCATTCTAAACCAAAATATTTAATATTGCCAAATTTATGGAATATCCAGTCACAACTCAAAGTTTATCATGGTTCAAATTGGAGCGAATCTGAATTCGGCTTACTATTAAAAACTAGGCATATTCATGTAAGTCATGTTCCCTATAAGTCAACAATAAATAAATAAAAAATGACTCTACGTACGTTACGTAAAAAATAAAAAATTAAAATAAAAAAAGCCCTAAGACATGAAGGATTCCATTAAACTAAAACAGAGTGCATCAAATAAAACAACCTGGTCTAACACAGCAAGAGAGTTAGAACTAAGTTATGCCAAAACATGCTAGCTTTCTCAAGACTAAATAAGAAATTTAAATTACAATCACAGATTCACAATATAATCATATTGCACAAATTATTAACTAAATACTCTCATCAATGATAATTGATAGATTGCAAAAGCTACCTTGGCACAATAATCTTTCCAAACTCTACAAGCTGGTCGAAGTTCTCCAAAATCAGATAAGTTAAACTTGATTCTCCCCATACTAGACAGCCGTGAATATGGTGGTGTCTCTATTCCAAGTATTCTCTGCAATATTCATCCACATTCACAACAAAGAATATCAAGTCAATGGTAGTCAAGTTAAACAAAACGCCAAGTCACCATTTGCTCAATGAGAATCAAATCTAAATAAATTAATAAAAGAAGCTTTACCAAGTATCAAGTTTCAGTTTAAAAATTTTCACATTCACTAATGCTAACAATAACTGTTTTGCGCCAGATAGGTGTACCGCTCAGCCTTTTTGCCAGCTTTACGTTCTTTTGAATTATTGACCCAAGAAATCAAACCCACTTGGTTTTTCTTTGGCATCAAGTTTTTACCTTTTACAACCCTTTTTGCTTTCTATTTTTAGTAATGTCACACTCTGCTTAACCTAAAACCTCTAACATTATGTTTGGTTCGAGGGAAAGTGGGGGGAAAGTAAAGGGAATCTATTGTATGGTTGAGATGATTTGAAGTAGAGGAAAGTAAAAGGGAGGGATTTATTTCCCTCCCCTGGGCCACCAATCTGGGAGAAAACGGAGAGACAAGAAGGGCGTGGGATCAATCAATGAGCTATTTCCTTTCACTTTCTTTCTTATTATAAACCAAATATATAATTGGGAAGATAACTTCTTTGATTTATCTTTCATAACTTTCTTTTCCGTCCCTTGTTTTTGCCAAACAAAGTGTTAAATTCTGAACCCCTTTAGATTTCCTCTAGATTTGCAACTGGCCCAACTGGGTCTTAGCTGCTACTCGATCTAGTTGCATTTATTACAACTAGATCATATTCCAAAAAAAACATAATCTACTATAACTATATCCTCTGCACACACAAAAAAAGAAAAAAAAAAGTTCCTCCAAAAAAGGAAAGTACCTCATCTTCATCTGAGAAATTCAAAATCACTGATCGTTTGTAGTCATCACTGCCTAGGACCAACAGATTGGCCGCCTTTGATCTGAAGGGATAGAATTCGCCCAACTTTTCTCACCAAAAAAAAAAAAAAAAAACTTATTAACAAAAAGCTTTAAAAATGAGCAAAAAGTTTAAGAAATTAGAGAGAGAGAGAGAGAGAGAGCTACCTCAATGTTGAAGAAATGAGAGAAAAATGGATCCAACAATAACAATAAAATATAAAGCCAGGCTTGATTGAATAATTGGAAGTACCAATTCAAAAACAATAAAATATAGGGCAAAGCTTGAAACCAGCTCAGCAAATCCATCCCTCCTCCTTTACTTTTCTGATTTTTGTGTTTGTGAGAGAGAGAGAGAGTGGGTGATGGAAAAGTTGCAGAGAAAAGCTTAGAGAGAGAAAGTGAGTTGTGGTGAATGGCGATGGGGAAGAGTGAAAGAGAAAAGCTACAACTTTCAGTTTCGCTCGTTCCTCACACGTCCGGACAGTCCACACATGAACAGCCAGTTTAAGTGGTCTTTTTTTTTTTCATAAATTTTTTAAAACTTTTGAGGCAACAAAATTCTCCAGCCAGCGTACAATTTGACACACTTTTTATCACTTGATTAATTGTGATAAGTGAATAATTATCTATCACTTTTTTTTTGCTATTCATAAATAACCATCTCATAATTTTAACAAAATTGCTTGACACAAAAGTTTAATAAACTAAAAAAAAAATGTCTAATTTTATTTTTTGAATAAATTGCAAATTATTTTTAGAATTTAAAAAAATGTCTAATTTTATTCTAAAAATTTTGATAGTTATGTTTATAGGTGCCCTTATGGCAATTTTTAATAAATTGTACTATAAAATTTTTGATACTATTTTTAAGAAAAATATAAAAAACTGTCAACACAATTAATTGTTTTATCATTTTTTCATAAAAATATTTTTTTAAATAGTTCTTAAACTAATGCACTTAAAACATTTTTTAACATTTCTCATATTTTAATTCTAGAATTCTAAAAAAAATTATTTATGTTTTGGCCCTACAAACCTTTAGGTATTAGACTGTGCACAATTGTTCTCAAAGGTTGAGAATGAGTTTTAACTCTAGTTCCAATCTTTGAATAAAAAAAATTTTAAAGTGAAAAAGTTATTAAAAAAAAAAAAATAGCAATATTCTAGGATTGGAAGAATCCTAATCGAACATTCTGCGCCAATCATCACCACATTCCAAGCAACATGCTAATTTATTCGGTATTACGTGTCTCGTCTTAATTGCCTAAATAATGGCCTTTTTGATTTCATTATCGAAGAAAAAAGGTTGAACACGACTTTAAAGAGTGGAATATGATTGGTGGGTTCCCAGAGCAGAATTTGGTCATAATTATTAAAGGGTTGTGTTAACACCACACTTTTGGGTAACTTTTTGGGTAATATTTTCAGTTTTTGGCAGTTTTTCAGTTTTTGACAATTTTTTTGATAATTTTTTTTAAGTGAAACCAAAAAAAAAAAAAAGAAAAAAAAAAAAGAAAAAAGGAAACGTTAACAAGGAAAATTAATTTATGCTTTGATTGGTCATTGTGGGTTGGTGGGATCCACAACTATTATATTAAGGTTTTTACTTTTTTATTAATATTTGTCCTTAGGATATATATTAGTAAACTATTTAAAAAAAATTATGGATAAAGGAAAAAGTTATCAACTTATTATAATGATGTATTTATATATATAATGACGTATTAAAAACAAGAATTAAGATTATAGCAGCCTAAACTTGTGCTGTCATTGAGAAGAGTTTAGGGAGGGGGTAAATGTATTTATTTCATTTATTAATTACATATGGTACACTAATAATTTAGAATAAATTGCAAATTATACCCATAAAGTTTGAGGGTAATTAATTTTACACTCTGAAGTTTTAAAATTTGGATTTTACCTCTTGAAGTTTAGTGATATTTGAATTTTACACTTTGACGTTTTAAAATTTGAATTTTAGCCCTTATATTTTGGAAGTTATTGGATTTTACTTCTTAAAATTTTGAGATGTTCTGATTTTACACCCTAAATTTTTAGAATTTAGGGGTGCAAAATCTAAATAACCCTAAATTTTAGGGGGTAAAATCCAAGTTCTAATACGTTAGTGTGTAAAATTCAAACACTCCAAACTTTATAGGATAAAATCAAAATTTTAAAACTTTAGGGTATAAAATCCAATTACCTCCAAATTTTAAGAGTGTAATTTGTAATTTACCCAATAATTTATATTAAACGAAATTTTATAGTTATTTTTCTAAATTCTATATGGGAAATTATTGATTAGGAATATTGTATTCCTGCTTGAGTTTAATTATTTTGACAAAATCAAGAAAAAGGAGAAAAAAATATTTAATAAAACATGCATTCAATAATATAATAAAATAATTGTGTGCTTAAATTAGTACATAAATAATTAAATATTTCTCAATCTAACTTGCCCCACCCTCCCTTAAAAGTTATCATGACTTTTGAGTAGAGTTGTGATATGCCTTTGCGTTAAAACCTCTTTTCCTCTCCTTTGTGTGTGTGTATGTGTTTGTTTATCAAAAAAAAAGTACAACATAATTGGAATGAATTCCTCAAAAATTATACATGAGTTTTGTGTTCTAGGTGCATCTAATGAGAATTCTCAAAAAAAAAAAAAAAAGTGCATCTAATGAGAGAGAGAGAGAGAGAGAGAGAGAGGTGTTGTGTTGTGTGCGGTTTGTTTGTGTTTTTAAGGCGAGCAACAATTTTGGAGCATTTGGTAGATACCTTTGGGTTATAATATTGGTCCACAATTACCACAGCAGAAATTATGTGTTGGGACAGACCAGGCCAGTTTATGGGTTACGGTCGAGAGATAAATCAAATCCACATCAATTTGTCCGCATCCATTCCTCAAGTCCACTTTAGCTTACTTTACATTGAATGACAGTTGGATTTTGATTTGTCAGTGAAAATAGCCGACATTTTAAAAAAAAAAAAAAAATTTAGGCAACATTTCTTAGTTACTTTTAGTTATGACATTTCCCAATAATTTCAAATCAAATAAATTATTTTTTACTATTATAGGTAGTCAAAATAATAATTTTAGTAGTAAGTTCATATTAAAGCTAATAATATTTTACCATTTAAAATTAATTATAAAAATATTGTTAAAATATTGTGTATATAATAATACTTTTAGTTAATTATAAGTATGTTTATTGATAAGATAATAATGATTAATACAGTCACATGATTAGTATAATTAAAAATCTTAAAAGAATATCATGCTTGCTCGTAGAAATTTCTAAAAATAAATAATTAATGTACGCGCTTTTGGGCCCAAATATAAAAGCCAGTAAGATGTTTTCTTGGGTAGGAGGCAATCATTTACTTCTGGTCCATGTGCTTAATAATGTCTGTTAGATTATTCCTGCCCCTCTCTCTCTCTCTGTTGCTAACATATAGTCACAGTTTACTTTTATAACATAAAAAAATAATTATAAACAATTGTTTGAGAAAGGGTGTAGTCAGGCAACTACTTATCATCATCTTACTTAAAATAATAATAATAATAATCATCATCAGTTTAGCAAATAATAATAATAATAATAATCATCAATCATTATCATCTTCACTCACCTTGTTTTAAACAATCTGTCCCTCGTATCTTGACTTGACACTTAAAAGCTTTTCTATTTCTTGTACTTTCTAATTTATTATTCTTGTCCTAGAGGTTTTGGATCTTTCTCAGTACCACGCATGCAGCAAGCAGCTGATTAACGCTGCATGGCGTCTCAGAGGCACAGTGAGGGTTGTTGAGCATGGAAGCTTCCTTTTATCTACTTAATTTTCTCTTCTAAGAATTGATTTAGACTTCATTTGTTCTGAAGGGCCACGGTCCTTTGATGGGACTTTTTTCATATTAGAACATTGGAGGCCCAATCTGGTTTTGGCCTTTTGGGTAAGCTTCAATGTATCTCTCTCTTTGAGTCCAATTTCATGTATTACCTATAGTGGATAGAATGGGTTACCAGGGGCAACCTAACATGATTTGGGCTCTTAAGAAAAAAATTTATGGGAAGACCTTTTATATGTAGATATTAATTAAACAAAATTATTTAATAAAAATCAAATCAAGGTAAATTTGATACTTTAAATACATAATTTGATTAATAATACCGATTATTGATGTTAATTTCATATAGATAATTGAATATCATAGTTGAATCATAAATTTTAATAAAGAGAAATAAAAATATTTTATGATTAAAAAAATACTACTTTGAATATATGACGATGCATAGTTAAGTAAAATTGTAATCTAATTTTTAATTTTGTATCTTGTTTTTAAGAGAGAGAGAGAGAGAGAGAGAGAGAGAGAGAGAGAGATTATTTGATGTGTGGTTTTATAGGATATCGATTTACAAAAATTAAAGTCTCATATTATTATGAGAGATTAATCTATAATTGATAATTTAACACATTTGCTTTTTTTTTTTTTGAAAAATTTTAGACATTCAATTGGGTTAAGTTTCTATTGGTCTCGTACTTTGGGAGTCTTTTCTTTTTTCTTTTTCTTTTTTTTTGATATAGTACTTTGGGAGTCTTGATAGAAATGAAAAGGAAAAATAAAATAAAAGTACTATAAAATATTCACATTTTTTTTTTAGTATCCTTATCGTAAAATTTGTAGTATCCTTAGCATCACTATTTTTTTTTTTTTTTTAAGTGCACAACCATTAGAAAAATATATATAATTTTATAAAATTTTGGGCCTTTGACAATGGAGGAGGGGGCCTTTTTTCCCTAATTTTTTTTATTTTTTATTTTTTTGGTGGTGAGACCTTAGGCCTAGGCCTTGGGCCGGCCTGGACCCGTTGAAGCCTCTCCTTGCAAGCTTTGTCCTTAAGATAGACAACGGAGCAAAGCAATGGATACATTGTCGATATGAACAAGTTTTTAAGCTGTGTACAAAGTACAGGATGATAGGTAATGAAAGGCTTCAGTGATCCTTTGAGGCAGATGAAGTGAAAAGAATGTTGCATGCTCAAAGGTTAAGACTAACTGAACTTCATGAAGTACAGTTCGAGTTTCAAGCTATGGTAGCCCACTTCTCAACACAACCTTCAAAACATGGTGGATTAGCAGCCATTGGTAAGTGCCTGTGTAGAAGAAGAAGAGGAATTAGGCAATGGGATCCTCTATCCCCTTACCTTTTCATCCTCTACAAAATTGTTCTTGATGGTGAACTGTCCAAGACCTTCTGTGGCATCAAAATAGCCAGAAATGCTCCTGCAATTATATACATCTTGGTGGAAAAACTTGATTGGTATTCTAGAGTTTCTAGACAAGTGATCAACACATTCAAATCTGACATTTTTTTTAGTCCAAACACAGTCATTGATCTAAAACTGAAATGGGAAAACTCCTTGCACATTAGAGGTGTGAAACTCCTAGAAGTTACCTTGGTTTTAATTTTAATTTCAGCAGGCATAAGGTGCCACACTTTCACTCCTAGCTGGATAAAAGCAATTCTAAGTTTCAAGGATGGAAAGCTAAACTCTTATCCCAGGCAGGCAGAATGACCTTAATTAAATCAGTGATTAGTTCCTTGCCTTTATACACATTTTCTTGGACTGTATGCAATTTTAGGTGGGGGCATGAGAATGAACGTAGGAAGCTCCATATGGTGGATCGGGATGCCATATGTCAATCTATTTGGAGAGGGAGCTGGAGTTTAGAAAAGCTTCGCTTGTTATTAAGGTCGTGCTAGATTAGCCAATCAGTCCCAATCAATCATGTAATCAATCATGTCTAGTTTTTGCTCTTGCAAGAACTCCCTTCTGACTCAGGCAAAGTGGAGAGTGGGTAATGGTTGTATTATTGCCCTAAATCGCAAGGACTGGTTCTCTCCTAAATTACCCCTGCACAGCTTCAACAATTAGGTCTAAACTCTGTTTCAGACCTAATTAATCATAAAACAAAAACTTGGAACTCAAAACTTCTAAACCAAGTTTATGAATTTGCAGAAGCTATAAGTATTAGCTCTATTCCCTTATCTAAAACAAATAAGGATAATACTCAATTGGCCTGTTTCAAATTGGGGAGTTTATGAAGTCAAAAAAGGGTATCAACTTCTTTCAGGTAGTACCGCTCCTGGATTAGAAGATAGTAATTATAGAGAAGGGTTTTGGAAGAAGTTATGGAGGTTGAAAAATCCTGTAATAATCACTACCTTTTTGTGGAAATTTTTAAAAAATGCACTTCCAACCAAATTGGGTCTAGAGAAAATAAAGATTGCATTAGATACAAGATATGTAGTGTGTCGTTCTGCAGAAGAGGACTTAGACCATCTTTTCCTATCCTGCACACTTGAAAAAACAATTTAGATGAAGACAAACATCAATTTATAATCTGATCTGCTACATCCAATTTCAATCAGCTACTGGTTGAGGAAACGGGTGTCTAACATTGATAATTTTAGGAATCAAAATCCTTTCTTTGAATATATCATTGCTTGTACTTTATGGACCATCTGGATAAACAGGAACTAAGTCATTTTTGAATGTAAGATTCCTAATCCCCAAGGCTCATTACTAATGTCAAAAAACTTGATTGGCAGGTACTACAAGCTTTCAACAAAGAAAATAACAACCAGCACAGTAGCTGCAATCCAAAAGAAGGCCTCAAACAAGGAGCTATCAAGTGGCAAATCCTTAGTTTAATAGCTTACTTGGCAAAGGGTAGGGGAGGGAAGGAAATTTTCAAGGGATGCTGTTCTACTGCAGAAACAGAGAGATTGTAGACCTTGCTAGGAAGCTGTTTCCCAGGCCTAGAGGCAAGGATATAAGGAAATACTTCTGCTATCAAGCTCAAAACAGCTACGGGATGTGTTGAGTGGAAGGTACAATCCAAATTGGAAGAACTGAGTCGTCGTGGAAGACTTGCAACAGTGCCAGTCTGCCAGAATGATGGAATAACAATTGATAATTTTGTTGTAAATGATACTACTCTGGGACCAGTTTGAAAGTGCGCTAAATAGGCCTAGAGCTTTTGTGTAGCCTATAGAGAGCCTTACATTGGTGTACTGGTTGTATTTTATCTTTTGTGGTATAAAAAAAATGAAGTAACCCTAAAAGTTCTAGAATATTTATTAATCCAATACTTTGTATCGTCTTAGGGACACCAGCAGTTGGCCTTTTAAGTATATGGACACTAGGTTGGGGTATCTACATTTGCCAAGACATCATCAAAGAGGAGAGCATCCAGCTCCTTTTTTTTCACTCAACAAACCTCTCCTTGTCGTAAGGATCTGCTAAGTAGATAATTGCATCCACCTTCAGAAAGATAGAAATGTATTTAGCAAAAAAACATTAATTAACATTGTGCCTATATCTTTCTTGTTAATTTAATCATGCCTATATCATTCTTGTTAATTCAACAAGAAAGATACAGCCACAATTTGAGCCATTAAAAGAAAATACTGCAGAATTTTGAACCAACATGCAATGACGAGCATAATTTGAAATATATTTCTCTTTGTTAGGCAATCAGGCAACATGTTGCCAAATTTCCAATACAGAATTTCAAGTTTGACTTTAGGATCACTATTTCTTAACATTTCCCAAATGGAAGCATTTTACCCTCAACAATTAAAAGCATTCCTCTGGTTTTTAAAACTGACAAGAAAGAAGGCCTGATCAAGAAATAAAAATTAACATGCAAAGAAGTCACCGACTCACCAATGCACTCGTAGAATTATGAAATGCCATATTCAGTTTAAAGAAGGGAAGCTGTCTGTTAACTATCTTGGCGTCCCTCTTATATCAGGAAGATGATCTGAAAAAGAGTGCAATAAAATCACAGCAGTCATGGTCTGTAAAATATCTCTCTTACGCAGGTAAGCTCCAGTTATTAAAGTTTGTTCTGTTTAGTCTTCAGTCCTATTGGTGTAGGATGTTCATATTGCCAAAAAAAGTTACTAAAGTAAAATGGGACTTGGTTTGTAAACCAAAATGTGAAAGTGGCTTGAAGATTGGAATAAAGCAGCAACAATGGGTTTTATTTGGTCTCTCTTTGTTCAAGCTCGGTCATTATGGGTAGCATGGGTTAGAACTAATCTCCTAAAGGGTAAAAGCTTTTGGATAATCAAAATACCTCAAGATTGCAGCTGGGGGTGAAGGAAAATCCTGAATCTCAGAGAGATTGCTAGACCCTTCATTAGATTTCAAGTGGATTCAGGTAAGAATATCCATCTTTGGCACAATTGGTGGCATCCAAATGGTGCCTTGTTCTTGAAATATGGCCACAGAAAAATGTATGAATGTATGATGTATCCAGTTCTTCTAATGCTCTTTTGTCTAGTGTGTTGCAAGAGGGTAATTGGATTTGGGCACCAGCCAGATCTGATAGCCTAGTTCCTATCCAAAGCAAATTGTGCTTAATTGATTTTGCTGAGGAAGATAGACCAATTTGGATCCCTTCCAAATCTGGTACACACTCTTGTGCAGAAACTTTGAAGGCTATTAGGGAGAAAAAGGCTGAGGTTAGTTGGTGGAGATTGATATGGTATTCGAGAGCCAAACCTCTTTCATTGGTTGGCTGGCCATGTTGAATAGATTGTCAACAAAGGAAAGAATGCTTAAATGGGGCTTTAATGGATACTAAGTGTGTACTATGCAAAAATGAAATTGAAAACAGAGAGCACCTCTTCTTTGAATGCTCTTTTACCCAGTATAATATGGAAAACTCTAATGAGTTGGTGCTTGATGAAGCATCCTCGCTTTTGTTGGGTAGAGATCATGGCCTGGGGTGAAAGACATGCCAAAGATAAGAGCCTCAGATCCAATGTATTCCGTTTAGCTTTATGGTTTGCTGTGTATCACATATGGCAGCAGAGGAATGGTATCTCAAAATAAAGTTTTGTGCTGTGTATGGGGGGAATTTCTTTGGATTCTCTTAAATCCTCTTCCTCTTTAATTCCTTCCTTAAGCTGTGGCTAGGTGTTTGTTTCCCTTGTATATGAATTAGTTTTGGTATCAATATTTTAATGCAAGATATCTGCAATGTAATATTTGATCTAGATAAATTTGGTAATATGACATAGAGAATGACTCATGCATGTATGTTGAGACACTATTAGCAGACGAAACAACAAAAGGCGCTATCCACAAACTCCCATCATCAATGTTCTCCCATAAATCAGATATACACACGGAAAGCTTTGCTTTAGGGTCAGGCAATAACATAAGCAAAAACAATTGCACAGGCAAATGAGACATATATAAAAGAAAATAACTGTAGATATATAAGACTAAGAGCACTAAGTACATGAGAATGTTGGTGCCACCAACATTCTCATTTACTTAGTATTTTGGTTAGAATTCAGCCAAAATTTATGGCAATTTAATGTTATAAGTCACAACTCAAATTTCATCATGCTTCAAATCTGAAACTGGATTGCTACCCAAAACTACTCACAACAATTGAATAAAAAAAAAATCGACTTTACAGTCTCTACATTAACAAAAAGAGAATATATCAGATAAAACAGAGAAATTGAAATTACAATCACAATATCATCATATTGCGCAAATCATTAACTGAAGGAATATTCTCATCAAAGAGACAATTTGATAGATTGAGAAAATCTACCTTGGCACAGTAGTAGTCTCTCCAAACTCTACGAGCTATCCAATTTCAATGTCCTCCTAAATCTTTAGATCCTTCATCTCTTTAGATTTTCAACTGGGCGTTTACTTTTTCATCTGCTTCGATTCAGAGTCTTGCACAGGGTGCAACAGCCATGGATGGCCAAGATGTAAAGTTCAAAACTTCAACTTTTCATTTCAACGGTCGGGCCTGTTATAGAAAAAATATATAATATATATGCTTTTTTAAGGCTTTTTTTAAGTTTCCAAGTTTTCACCCTCTCTGATTGATGGTTTTAATGAAGAGAGGTGTTCAAATTTTAAAAGAGGTACCAGGTAAAATACTTTAGTTACAGTATGTAAAGTTAGCTTTATATATTTATCTATACTATTCATATAACAAGATTTCCTTTTTTGGACAAGATTTTTAACTTTTATATGGTTTAGATATATCCCTAGACCCTATTTTTAGTATGGACAAAATTTAGAAACAATTCAATAAAAATATATCCTAAGTCCACTTAAAATACCTATAAAATAGGATACTCTTCTAGTAATCCATGTCTTCAAAATAAACGTATCTAAAAATTAAAAAAAGAAAAAAAATCTCAATCCACTTTGAAAAACTTTTTTTTTTCTGTTTTGTTAATCTAAGCAGTTTAATCTCTCTAAATACAATGTCATTGCTCATTTCAATTTTAAAAAAATGAAAAATCATAACCATCACTGTGAAAAAAAATTAAAATTAAAATTTTTTTTAGTTGAAAATTTGCTATGCTAAAATTAAAATGTCATTTTTAAATTCAGCTATATTAATTCCTATTTCATTAAAAAAAATCATGCAAAATTGGCATTAAAATAGCTGATTGCTGAAAGAAACATACTCCTCACTAGATTCAGACCATACAGGCGTGCACCCAAATACACATGCTAAGGAGTAAACAAATCTTTGAGCACTCTCACAACAGCTAAAACCATCATCACTGCCACCAATTACGCCCACTAGGATTGGCTAGGATAAGAGGCTTATACATTGCATAGTTAATGTGTGATGATGTATTACTCATAGATTAAAATTTTATAGAATTATTATGGTAATTTCATTGTAAAGTTTCTAAGATTGTATTTACAACTTTTCTCATTTTGAAATGAGTGAATTGAATTTTACTATTATAGGGTAAAACATTGACCATTTTGATGATATAGTAAAATCCAAAACCACTCATTTCAAATTCAATAAACAAGAAGAATTTATGAACTCTATTGATGCAGAGGATGTATACGCAAAGTTTTTTTTTTTTTTTTTGAAAGGGAAATATAATTGCATTGCAAAGAGAAAAGAGATTACAAAGAGAGTAACCTGCCAACCTGCCAAGCAGGGATTTAGAGCAGCATGTCTGCATTTACAAATGAAACTAAAAAAGGAGGAGTGACCCCTTTCCACAACTGATGAGAACCGTTCCTGCTGGCAAATTGTGCAAGCTCGTGGGCTGCATAATTGAAGGCCCGGTTCAGATGCCTAAAAGAGCAGAAAGAAAAAGAAGATTGGGCCTGAACAATGTCCTGAATAATGTGTCCAAATGGAGTCCCAATGGCAGAATCATTTACAGCATTGATCACATTGAGTGCATCACTTTCAAACATCACACGGGTGAGCTGCAGATTTTGGGCCAGCAAAACACCTTGTTCCAAAGCCATGACTTCCACTAGTTCTGCAGGAAAATGAGCTTGGAGAGGTTTACAGAGGGCAGCGATTGTTTCACCATTGCAGTCCCTGATGATGACTCCAATGCTAGAGGTTCCGTCAAGGTTTGATGAGGCCCCATCCACATTAATCTTGAAAACACCAGGAGGAGGGGGAGACCAACAGCTAGAGGGGGTCGGCCTAGGAGTGGAAGGGACATTAGTTGCTGCATCAGAAAAATCTTCCATAGAGCTTCTAGCCATCTGCCAAACCTGCAAGGGGGTTGAACATATGCCTTCATGGATAGATCTATTTCTATTATACCATATTGCCTAAGCAACAGTAGAGAACAATTCTAAATCTTGAGGAGACTTGTGTGCAAGGATGAATAGGGCTAAGTCAGAAAAAATCCAAAAATTCCTTTGGATCAGTTGCAGTCCATCAGCCCAAAGACTCCAAACCCGAATAGCAAACTCACAGTATAATAAAGCATGATGAATAGATTCGAGTTCCCCATCGCAAATTGGGCATTTGTTGCTAGTGTTAATGCCACGAGAGCATAGTTTTTCCTTAGTGGGCAGCCCGTTGACACAAGCTCTCCAGGCAAAGATTTTAATCTTGGCTGGAAGGTTGAGGAGCCATAACCTCTTCCAAAGGGGTTTGAGAGGATCCCCTAGAGAGCTTTCCACTTCTTCTTTTTCTTCAACCAAGCGGTGGGCAAAATGGTAGGCACTTTTAACGATGAACTCACCCTTCTTGTTCCCCATCCATATTAATTTGTCTTCAGGCAAGCTTCAGCTAAGGGGGATCCTTAGGATTGTTTCAGCTTCAAAGGGTAGAAAGGTTGTATTTATGACTTCAGCTCTCCACCATTTTGTGGTCGGGTCAATGAGGGATGAGACCATGGGGAAGGTTAGGAGATTGTTTGGGGGGGGGTTATGATCTTGTATGTGGTGGGGGTGGGGAGCCATTTGTCATCCCATATGTGAACTTTCTTGCCATTGCCAACACGCCACCGAGTTCCCATTCTAATGACCCCAAGGCTGTAAAATATGCTTCTCCAAGAATAAGATGGGTTAGAGCCAAGTGTTGCAGTAAGGATGTCTCCAGAAGGGAAATATCGTGCTTTGAGGACCCGGGCAATAAGAGAGTTTGGGTTTGTTAGGATTCGCCAAGCTTGCTTTGCCAACATGGCTAGATTAAAAGCTTGCAAGTTGCGGAAGCCCATACCTTCATTAGACTTAGAAGAGCACATTCGTTTCCATCCAACCCAAGCCATTTTAGATTCTTGATGCTTTTGGCCCCACCAAAAATTCCTCATCATGCTTTCAAGGTCTTCACAAAGTCCTTGGGGGAGCTGAAAACAGCTCATAGTGTAGGTAGGGATCGCTTGGGCTACCGCCTTAATTAGGATTTCCTTTCCCCCCATAGAGAGTAACTTGCCCTTCCACCCAGCTAGTTTTTGTCCAACCCGCTCCTTAAGAATGGAAAAGACCTGGTTTTTTGATCTCCCAATGAAAGACGGGAGTCCAAGATATCTTGAATGCCTTGAGTCTTGCATCGGCCCCAAAATGGCAAAAATTTCATCCCTTGTGGCCCGTTGAGTATTTGGGCTGAAAAACACCGAAGATTTATTGGTATTGATTTTCTGGCCTGAAGCATCCTCATATCTCCGGAAAATTTGTACAAGCTCCTGACATTCTTCAGGTTTAGCCTTGCAGAAGAGAATGCTATCATCGGCAAAAAAGAGATGAGTAATATTTGGACAACCTCGAGAAATAGAGATACCCGTAAGAGAGTGATTCCTAGCCGCCTCATAAATAATAGCTGAAAGGCCCTCCGCACAGAGAAGAAAAAGGCTCGAAGAGAGGGGGTCACCCTGTCGAAGACCCCTAGAAGGGGTGATGTTTCCATGAGTCACCCCATTTACCAAAACAGAAAAGGAGACTGATGTAATGCATTGCATAGTGAGACTCACCCATTTAGAGCAGAAACCAAGCTTCTCCATAACCCTTTTAATAAAGCCCCACTCAACCCTATCAAAAGCCTTGCTCATATCAAGCTTGACAGCCATATAACCCTCATTACCAGCTGTTTTGTGATTTAGGTAGTGCATTAATTCAAAAGCCACCAACACATTGTCCGTAATGAGGCGGTCCGGGATGAAAGCACTTTGGTTCTCAGAAATGATATGGGGGAGAAGGTTCTTAAGTCTGTTGGCCAAAGTCTTGGAGATAAGCTTGTAAATTACGTTGCAAAGGCTTATGGGTCTAAAGTCAGTCATTTTCTTTGGGCTGCTTGTTTTTGGGATAGGGGAGATGTTGGTTTTATTGATTTCGATCATGGGTAAGTTATTGTTGAGGACATTCAAGACCATGTTAGTAACACTATTCCCAACAATACTCCAATATTTCTGATAGAAGATAGCCGACATACCGTCAGGCCCAGGGGCTTTGGTGGGGTGAATTTGCTTAAGGGCAGTGGCCACTTCTTTACTAGTAAAATCACGCAATAAGCTCTCATTCATATCCTCCGTCACCTTGGAAGGAATGGCATTAACTACATCTTCGATCCGGGTGGGGAAAGCGGTAGAATATATATTTTCAAAATAGTCTATAGCTGCCCGGGCAATGGTTTCCTTCTCATCACACCACCTGCCATGTTCATCCCATAAACCCAAGATTGTGTTCTGTTTATGTCTTTCCAAGGCATGGGCGTGGAAAAACTTTGTGTTCCTATCTCCCTCCCTTAGCCAATGTGCCTTGGCTCTTTGACCCCAATATAATTCCTCATCTTCTAACAATTCATTCAGCTCCCTTCTAAGGTTTCTAATCTCAGTGCTCAACTCACCATTTTTATCTTGCTGTGTGAGAGCACTCAGGGTATTTCGTTTGGACTGTATTTTCTTAGGGATGTGTCCATAAACCGAGGTGCTCCAACTAGATAATTCTGAGGCACAGCGCTTCAGGTTCTCCATAATACCTTCTGGTGTACTCAAATCCACCCCCAACCCCCAAGAAGATTCAATAATGTTCCTACATTCCTCATTCTTTGTCCACAAGGCTTCAAAGTGGAAGCGTTTGGCATTGGATACACGGTGGGGAGGAGTATCAGTGAGGAGTAAAGCACAATGGTCAGATGTTGAGTCTACGAGATGGTAAACTCTCATCCCATCAAATTTCCCAAGCCACTCAGAGTTGGCAAGAGCTCTGTCTAGCCTCAAGTAGATTCTATTCTCACCATCTTGCATATTGCACCAGGTGAAGTCAGCCCCTCTATAACCCAAATTCATGAATTCACAAAAGTTAACTACATTCCTAAATCCCTCCATTTGTTGTTGGGAACGAGTGACACCCCTTTTTTTTTTTTCAGTTATAGATAAAATTTCATTAAAATCTCCTAGACAAAGCCATGGTAGTTGAAATTGACTATGTAAAAAAGCAAGGAGGCGCCAAGACTCATACCTGCGGTGAGTTTCCGGGTGACCATAGAAGCCAGTAATCCTCCATTGAAAGTTTCCATCAGTCTCCTTGACAATAGCATCTATATGATTTCCAGAGTAGCTGTTGATATTCAAGTTAACCTCCCGGGTCCACAACATAGCCAAACCACCACTACGACCACTGCTAGGAACAATAAGGCCGTTTGCGAAACCAATTCTGTTTTTAATTTTCTCCATTCGTTTTATTTTTGACTTTGTCTCCATGAGGAAGACAATCTTGGGCTTCCAGCGTCGCACCATATCATGCAGCGCTCTGACTGACCGGGGGTTCCCAAGCCCCCGACAGTTCCAGCTTAGTGAATTCATTGCTCCCGGCGGTGCTGCAAAGCAGCCACCTCCGATCTCTCATCAGGGGTTGGGTGGAACGTACCTGCCTCTGTGCATCTTTTCTTAGTGCAGAGATTTTCCACTTCTTCCTCAAAAATTAGTTTCCCTGTGCGTTTAGAGCCAACTGGTATTAGTTGCACTTCAGACTTTGAATCTTTGGCTCTCCCTTTCTCCTTGGCTATTTTTTTCAATTGGACCTTAGCCTTGGGTTTTTCCTCTGATACTTGGCCCGTGCTTTTTGTCCAAGATCCCAGTTTGGGCTTATTAATAGAAATAGGCTGAGGGGTGGGCTTTAAGGGACTGGAAACCTCCATGAAATCCTTTTCTTCTTGGACTTTCTGGCCCACAAGTGAAAATGTGTCTTCAGTTGTTTTTGCTGGGCCCAAATCATTTGAGGGCACGATAGGAGGGGTAAAGGAAGCAGCACGTGCCATTGAATTTTCAGGTTTAGTTCGCCCCGCACGTGCAGGACAGTCTCCATCCCTTAGGGTTTCTTCAGCTTGTGTCTTCTCGGACCTAGCGGCGCTGACCCTCTTAGGAGATCCCTCAGCTCTTTCCCCTGTATTTCCCGGACCAACAGAGCTACCACCCCCATTACTTCCATTACCGCCCTCCATCACTGAGGTAGAAGAATTTCTTGCCGTGGTGTGGGTATAATCCTCCATTTCATTTCCATGACATCCTTCTCCGCCCCCTTCACTGCTAGTGGACCTTGATTTATCCCCCATGGCTTTTGAGTTTCCATAAGCACGAAGCCAGTCACCATATTGCCTTGAAACATTTTGGTAATCCTTGCACTCATGGCAGCGTTTATCATCATGTCCCAGCCGACCACATAAAAAACAGAAAACGGGTAGCCTTTCGTACTTGAAACTAACCCAAAATCTCTCGCCGTCAGCACTTGCAACCCTTCCTCCACGTCTGAGTGGCTTATCCAGCTGAAGATCCACACGAATCCGCATGAATTTTGCTTGGTCCGAGTGCCCTGTTCTTCGGTCTGATTCAATGAATTTTCCCAGACTGTTACCAAGCTCCTTACCCACATCTAGAGACATATGCTCAAACGGTAATCCCCAGATTTGAACCCAGAAAGGAGAGTGCGTGAAAGTGATGTTTGAAGCTGACAAACCTTTTCGCCATCTGCACAGCAGTAGAAGGTTATTTTCGAAGTTCCAAGGCCCATTTCGTTCAACCCATTGAAGCTGGAATTCGGAGTTGAACTTGAACTGCAAAATGTTGTTTCCAACTTCCACGATCTGCAGATCTGAACCCATTTTCCACGCGGATCTCAGCGTATTTTTTAAGGCCCTCTGATTTTGATGTCTATCAGTGAGAAGGCGACCAAAGAGGCTCAGAGAACATTCCTCTAACAGGTCCACTCTACTCTTGGTTGTGATGGTGATTTCTTCCTCTTCCTCCTTGGTGAGGCAGAGGTTATGCAGTCCCTCAACCACTGAATATTCCATGCCAGTGTCAAGGGAGAAACAAGTGGTATAAAACCAAAGGGAAAACCCAGAAAACGAAGAGGCCGGGAGATAAGACTCGGCAGAAGTTTCAGCGAGAGAAAGGAGCTCCTACAGGGGAGAGTTTACTGATATGTATACGCAAAGTTCATTTATAAATTAAATAAGAGAAAAATTAAATTCTAAAAGTCACAAAATCTATAGAATCTACAATAAAAAAAAACTGTTTTTGAATACTATAATCATGGTGTGTCACATGTTTGATTTTTTTTTTTTTTTTTTTTTAACTTTGTTTATACTATAAGTCATATAATAAATATATAACAAGTTGTGATTGGTAGAGAATAAAGTGGAATACAAAAAAGTAAAACATAGGGTTTTTGTTCTGCCTCTTCTTAGTCTACCACTACTTTATGTAGTGAGAAAGCCACTTGAAACCACGTAGATACTCCTTTGTGTTGTATTTTTCAGCCACAAAAACCTCAAGGGGATGGGCATTTGCTTTTGCCAGCTCTAATGTCAAACCCTTCCCTGTGGTGACATTGGTCAGGTCGAGAAGGGAACACAATGCCTCTTCTGGATAATCAAAAGATTGTGTTGTGCACAAAATAAGGAATGGAAGATTGGCAAAGGCCTCATCAGAAAGTAGATCATCCAGGTCTCTTCTTGGCCCCAGAAATTGCTCATTGGCCCTGGTAGCATCCACAATGTAGACAACTGCATCCATCTACAGAACAAAGATTGAAATGTATCTAGCAAAATTGCATTACTTAACAAAGAAGATAGCATGGTGGAGCAACTCACAATGCCAAGCATAACTTGAAACATTTTCCACTTTGTTATCCAATCAGACAGAAATTAAGCCAAATCTCAATCCATAACCTCGAGACATATAAGGATCACCTTTCTTTTTCAACATTTCCCAAATGTTATTTAAAACAACCAACAAGAAAGAAGGTCTGAACAAGAAAGAATAATCAACATGTAAGATGTAATGATGTACTAGTAAAAGTATGAAATGTTGAGACACTACAAACAGACCTAAAACAAAATGTGCTATAACCAAACTTCCATGATCAATGTTTGCCTCAATGAATCAAATATAAACATGGAATGGTTTGCCTGGGAGTATGAAGGCAATAGTATATTAAGATTTAGGGCAAGGCAACAACATAAGCAAAAAAAATTTCACAGGCCGCTGGTGTTCAGTTGGGATAGCAAAGCTTAAGCATATGAGACACATATAAAAGAAATTTAATACAGTAAATGTAAGAGCACCAAAATTCTCATTTGTTTAATATTTTGGTTAGAGGTTAGCCAAATCAATTAAAACTTAAAAAGGCTAACTTTTCCATTCTAAACCAAAACATTCACCACTACCAAATATATGGCATATACAGTCACAACTCAAAGTTTATCATGGTTCAAACTTCAAATCGGGGTGAATTAGAATCCGGCTTACTAGCAAAAACTAGTCACAATCATGTAAGTCATGTTCAGACTAGGACAGAAAGGATTCCATTAAACTAAAACAGACAGTTCAGGAACTGTATCAAATAAAACAGCCTGGTCTAACACAGCAAGAGAGTTAGAACTAGGCTACCCCAAAACAAGCAAGCATTCTCAAGACTAAATATGAAATTTAAACTACAATCACAATATCATCATATTGCAGATATCATTAACTAAATATTCTCATCAAACATAATTGAGAAATGTACCTTGGCACCGTAATCTCTCCAAACTGCATGAGCTATCCGAGGTCTTCCTAAATCAAAAAAGTTGAACATGATTTTCCCAATACAAGACACCCATGATGTCAAATACGGCGCTGTCTCAACATTCTGCAATATTCATTCATCCATAGATTCAATACCCAAAAAAAGAATATCAAATCAATGGTAGTCAAATTAAACAAAACACCAATCCATCATTTTTAAGCTGAGAATCAAAATCAAATAAAAAAAAAAAAAAGCTTTTTCATTGTTAAAAGTTCCGGCTTTAAAGCTTAAAAATCTCACATTCACTTGTACAAATTACTGTATCTAGCTCATTCTTAACTATTACTAATGTCACACTCTAATCTATGAACTCTGTTACACCTTCTTAACCTAAAATCTTTAGATTCTGCACTTACCAATTTCATTTACTTGGATTCAGATTCATGGATGCCCAATTTTTTATTTCAGCAGTCGGATTAGAGATTAAAAAAAGAAAAAAAAGTAACTTTTTACTTTCTCTAATTAACGGTTGAAATGACAAGTTTAAATTTTCATCTCAACCATCCACAAATAGTACATCCTTAGGTATTATTACACACAAGGCAGAATCTACCTAAATTATACAGCCCACCAAATGCATACTTTATGAAACTCTTGTTTTTTTTCTTTTAATTAATATTTTCTTTACTACTATTGAATTTTCCACAGTAGAAACATAATTCTATTTTCAGTGAAAAACAAAATCAAACCTTCCCTTCTTAGCAGGAAAAAGAAAACCCAGGATTTATTTTTCTTAAAAAAGCACTCTTGATCTCCTGAGCCAAGAAAAAGAAGAAGAAGAGAGAATTACCTCGTCTGAGAAGCTCGAAATCACCGCCATTTTGCAGCTCTCATCATTGCCTAAGAACAACACGTTGGCCACCTTTGATTTGAAGATATAAAAACCCCCCAGCTTTTCTCAGGGGAAAAAAAAACTCAAGAATTAACAGAAAGCTTTAAAAATTGCTTAAGAAATGAGAGAGAGAGAGTGGCACCTCAAAGATGAGATCAACAACCCCATTGACCAAATCCATCCTTCCTTCTTCTATTTTCTTTTGTTGTAGTATGTATGTTTGTGAGAGAACAGAGAAGGAGACTCTGATTGTTTTTTTTTTTTACTGGTACGCTGTGGTGGTGGAGGAGTTTCCCTTTTTTCTCTCTTTTTGGTGGTAGCGTCTAGGGTGTAGCGTGAGAGACAAACTAAGATTATGTTTAAGGTGTGTATATCCAAACTCTCCCACAACACGTCCCTGCGTGATTTTGTACAGGGTCAAGTGTTTTCTGGTTTGTTTGAGTTTAGCACTCTCCGAAAAAGTGCAGTTTTTCTTACTATTTAATTTATTTGTGTTACTGTTTAAATTATTTTGGTTACTATTTATATATGCTATTGTATTTTTTTAGTATTATTTATGAGTAAGTTAACTTTTAAATATTTTTACAGTATTTATAAAAAAGTTTTCAATTTCAGTTAAATAAGCTAAAAGAAGTGATAGCCTGCTTCCAAAGTGCAAAGCAGAGAAACACCAAAACCATTGATTATCACTAATAAGTTAAGAGAAAAGTTTAACAAATTTGGTTTAATGATTAATTTTAAAAACTTTTAATGATTAAAAAAATTTACAAATTTTTATATTTTTCTTAAAAATTATATTAATTTTTTTTTAAATTGTCAATTAGCAAATACTCTAAAAGTATCCATTAACTAGAATCATTAATAAATTAGGTTATAGATAAATTTTATTGAAAAAAGTTAATAGATGCCATATTGATTTAAGTAATATTTTCAAATTTTTTTTATAAGAATAAAAAGTAACTGAATTTATTTTACTTGCATTTTATATTTTTCATAAAAGTTATATAAAAATTTTCTTAAAATTTGACCATTAAAAAACTCGTTATCCAGGCCTAATTTTTATTACCATTCAGTCATCCAATACACGTGAGTGTACCACAAACAACTGAACTAATGGTAAATGATAGGATCTTTCAAAAAAATAAATGGTAAATAATAGGATAAGACACAACTTCTACTACAATTATGATATAGTTGATTGTGAGTAATAGAGAAAGAAAAAAAAAGTGGTGAGCTTATATAAAAATGATAGGCTATGTTATAATTATGACAAAAAATACATAATAAAAGTTGTGGTCTTAAAAGAATTTGAAAGAGTATGAAAGGTTCGAAGTGGACCTAAAATAGCTATGTTTTATGAACAATGTTACATATGCAAAAAATTTTACTACATTTTTCACAACAGTTGAATTGTCAAGTTTTTACTAGTTCCCATCTAAAAAGTCCACCACTGATATTACTTTTTTACCTGTCACTAATAATTTGCCACATCAGCAATTGTAAGAAGTTTTATTAATATTTTGTGTCTAGAGACTTTCTCGTGTTTTAAGCAAAGCCACCAACATTCTATCTTAAAACTTATTTAGAATTTTTGTATTTTAGATTCTTTAATTAAATTTAATTGTGTAGTTTTTTAACCACAAGGCTGAATTAAAATATATTTGAAAAAATAATTATGGTTTTGTCAGTCAATACAATTATGTGATCATTTTAATTGAACAATCTAAAATATATTATTAAAAAAAATCAAAATACATTGTTGGTCTATAAAGTTAACCTATGTCTAGACCTATTTGAGAATTTGACTATTTCCTCGGATGTATGCAATCCCTTATCTTACACACATTAGGTTATTGCAACGAGGAATCCCATAGGAGGTAGTCTCAAGATGTTAGTAAACGATTTCAAATCCAAGATCTCATGGATATCATGAGGCTTTAGAAACCACAAAGCCAATCCCTTGGAGTTAGCACCTGTTATCCTTGAAGTTTCAAAAATGAGTGCTATTAGTTTCTCTACCAACTTCTGTTAGTATTTTTGTCAATATATCTAACAAAATAATGATATGACTTTTTTAGCTATGTGATTAGTTTTTATTATTAAAAAATCACACATCAACTGGGGAAGAAAACCCGAACTTGTTTAATGTGGTTTGCCCACTCAATTTAAACTAGTTTCTAATTCTCTTTCCCAAACCAAACTTGGTAACAAAAATTTCCAAATTGAAATGATATATCTCTCTCTTTCTCGGTAGAGACAGATTCACAGTGAGAACAAAATGTCGTTTGCCCACTCAATTTAAACTAGTTTCAATTCTCTTTCCCAAATCAAACTTGGTAGCAAAAATTTCCAAATTGAAATGAGATGTCTCTCTCTTTCTCAACAAAGCCAGATCCATGTTGAAAACAAATTGACACAATAGCATAAGGTTAGAAACAAAATTGACAAATTTGAAACATTAGAAACCAAATTAACACACAAAGAGTTGGGGACTGATTCGACTGAATAAGTAATTTACCTTAAATATACGTATATAAAATTTATCATCATCCTCCCCCAAACAAGCAGATCCTAGTTTGGGATTTTGGGGAATGAGCCATACTTTCCTAAGAGATCGTATCTCATGCGCTGAATACATATGAAATTTTTCCGCATCCCTAGATATAGGACAGCAATGTACCTAGTTCGGGAATGAGCCATGCTTCCCAAAAATGGAGAACTAGTAGAGAGTATGATGTGAGGGTGTTTTTGAACATTTTTCTCTAAATTGGGAACTTACCCTAAAATGGGGAACCTAATACTAATCCATCTCTCACACTATTATTCTTTATTTCAATTACCAAGATAAAAAATAAAAATAAAAATAAAATACTAATAAGAAAGTTCTAGGCGTGGGTCGGTGGGTGGATGGCGAAGTGATCTAGCCATCTAGGTGTGGATTGAGACATTTGCCAAATTTCCCAAATCCAGAATCTCAAAAGAGATAAGAAGGATCACCATTGTGTTTCAGAATAGTATTTTTAACACAACTAACAAGAAAGGATAATTAACCAGTGAGAAGTCAATGATGTACTAGCAAAATTATGAAACTCCATGTATATTATAATATGCAGGAGATCTGCAATGTAATTAATATTTGACCTGATAAATTTGGTAGGTCGAGACTCGAGACACTATTAGTATTAGCACACCTTCTAAAACAAAATATTGTACTGTCACCAAAATCCCATGAATCAAATACGGAATAGAAGGCAATAACATAACATAAGCACACAGTTTCAGAAGACCAGCTGGGATAGCAAAGCTCATATGTAAAAGAAACTTAATAAATACAGAATATATTTGAGCACCAAAAATTTTTCATTTGCTTGGTATTTTGGTTAGAGTTTAGCTCAATCATGTAAGTCATGTTCCCTACTGTGACAGAAAGGATTCCATTAAATTAAAGTAAGCAAGAGAGTTAGAACTAGGCTACTCCAAAACATGCAAGCATTCTCAAGAGTAAATATGAAATTTAAACAACAATCACAATATCATCATATTGAACATATCATTAACTTAATGTTCCCATTAAAGATAATTTGATAGATTGAGAAATATACCTTTCCCAATACTACACACCCATGATGTCAAATATTGCTTAGGCAAATACAAATTAACATAGAGCTTTAAAAACGACACACAGCTTTAAAAATGAGCGAAGTGCTTAAGAAATGAGAGAGACAGAGAGTCACCTAAGTGAGGAAACGAGGGAAAACCAGACCGGTTTTATAGACGGAGGAGCTTGAGAAAGTTTGAACAGACAGCCTGGCCTTGTTTTTCTTTTTCTTTTTGGTGTGTCCCAACCCATCCTTTATGAAACACTTTATAAGATCTACAGTACAGTCCCGTTTTGACTTTTTTCTTAAAAAAAAAATTATATAAAGGAAATACAAGAAACTTCATTAAACATTAAAAAAAGAAATTGTATATTAGAGATTAGTTTGCTAAATAAAATAATAATTCTCTTTTATCCAGACAGATAAATTATCAATGTTTGTTAATAAATGAGTTGTAGCAGGTATATTACATTGCCGTGTTACACGGAAAGACTAACGAAAGCAAGATAACAAAATGCAACTGACAATTCTTAAGTTCCCACAATCTAATATTTTTTAGGTACAATATTTTATCACCATAATTACTAAAAGCATTCACGGTCCTAAAAATTTTAACTTCTATTATTTTAAAAAACTACTTTATATATTTTACCACTCAATTTTTATAATACATTCAACATTAAAAGTTCTATTTTTTTAATCACTTCATTTAAATATTTTTTCTTTATCATTTTTTTTTATTCTCACTTTATTTTTTGTCTCTTTAGCTCTCATTATTTTTGTCTCTTCACCACCCACAACTGCTGAATAAACAACAAATTTTCCCCCTTCGGAGCTAGAGTGAGCTTGTAAAGATAGAGGTTTAACCGTTCACCATTTGCTAAAAAATTTAGATATATCTCTACCATTGTAACTTGCTTTTTAGTATTTTAGCAATTTTAGCACCACCATTGCAAGTGCTCTAAATGTGCATGTGAAACCATGAAAGAGAGAGAGAGATATATATATATATATATATATAATTTTCCCACCTAAAATCTGATATGTAAAAAAAAAAAAGAAAAAAAAAAAGGTCACTTTAAAAACGGATTGGGTGAGGTTCGCCCCGTTTTTCTACCAAGGAAAAAAAAATCATAGGCCATGTCAATTGTCAAGTATTTATCTTCAGTTTTAGGTCGGGTTATTGGGCCCACATCCAATTTTATCACATGTATTTTAAATAATAAAATCAACTATTACATGAAAAATGAAAATATCATCACAGTGTACTATCGAAAGTTGAAATATTGAAGAATTACTAATATTGTTTATTACAATTGGTGGATAAGTAGTATTAGTTGTAGTCCAGATAAAAATGATATTCCAATCACCATTTTACCACTAGTAAATTGAGAAAAGCATTGTGAAAACAATTAAAAAAAAACTATTAAATAGTTTCTTTTAAACTTATTTGGTTACGTAAAACTTTTAAATTTTTTTTTTCAAGGTAAAACTATAATTTTTGTTAACTATTAACAAATAAGCTCTTAACATAGAAAAAAAAAGATTCAAATGCATGCTGATTTTGGTAAAGCAGACAAAACAATACAAAAGTTCCTTCTTTTTTTTTTGGCTCCTAAAAAGAAAAGAGAGGACATGGGAAAAGGCCCAAGAAGAACAAAGGGCAGCCCACAGTTTCCAAATTAATGGGCCAAAAAATTGAGCTCCATATGGGAATAACAAAAGTCCCATATTCTGAAGGTTGCTTCTTGCTAGCACGTTTTTCAGGTCCCTTCCAACATTCACTACACTTCTCAATCGACATTTGAATGATCTTGCTTTATTAAAGGCTAAAATGGTGTTTTGAGAATCACCCTAAGAAATGACTAAAACTATAACAGGCTTCCAGAAACTATTATTATGATTGTAGCTTCTGTTTCAGTCCATAACACACTACCCATTACATCTTTTGTTGTCCATGTTTTGATACTTCCATTAAGTGTTAATTTCCACGCATCACTCTCATATACGTAGAAATCAAAATCCAATAAAACCATTAAACTTTTTAAGTATGGAAAAATCTATATCTTAAAATGTAAACAATAGAAACTTCATGTAAAAGAGATTATTCACTTTCTTCCTAATTACTCTATTGGAACTTATATATTTTATTAGTAGTGTGCATGGGTCAAGTTTGAGGTTT
The DNA here is from genome assembly GCA_030445155.1 of Quercus variabilis. Taxonomy (NCBI): domain Eukaryota; kingdom Viridiplantae; phylum Streptophyta; class Magnoliopsida; order Fagales; family Fagaceae; genus Quercus; species Quercus variabilis. Next base: position 9,083,846 of record CP129447.1, read on the forward strand.
TTTTTTTAATCCAACTTGACCTTGTCCGGTTGATAAATTCCAAACCATCACATGACCTAATTTATTGCTAGGTTGGGTTGGGTTTGTTAGTTGTGCAATTATTTAAATACTTTTTTCAATAAATTATTACAATTTATATAATATGTTTAATTTATATTTCAATTTTATAAATGAATAAAAAATGATTCTCAAAATGCCAAAATCAAAATCAACTAAAAAATATTTCTAAGAAAAAAAAATATTATAAAATAAATTCATATACATGATGGGTTGAAAAAACAATTAAATTTGACCTGACTTAAGTTTCAAAATAAAATTTCAATCTAATTAAACTCACCAATCCACAAAAACCAACTAAAGGGTTGGGTTGGGTTGGGTTGGATTTTTAAGTTTAATGCACATTCCTATATTTTAATGGTGCTTCATGCTTAGCCAATTTAAGTATGAATCTAGTTCAACTTCATTTTTGTTCTTCCTTCCTTCCTGAAAAACAGGCATGAGTGACCAATCCCTAGAAGATCTTAGTTAGACGTGACTTTAGCAGCATCTATATGCTTGTTGAGTAATATTTAAGGGGCCTAGATGTGACTATGGGCCACAACCTCACAAAACTTTAATCTCTTGCGTGTTGGGTATAATTTATAAGCTAGTTTTTTACTCTTTAATTTTTATGTATAATTTTTTAAATTATATATATATATATATATATATATATATATATATAATACAAGTATATTTTAACACATTTACAGCAAAAATGAAATTAATTAGAGTAAGTAGCTACCAGATTTTATATGGACACCAATTTCCATGATCTGCTGGTGGCATCAGCTAATGTTAGAAAAAGTAATTTCTTATAAAAGCAGTATAAAAGTCATTTCTCCTAAGATGCTTTGTGCTTAATATCTTCTGGAATGGTTCTCTTGTCCTTAGAGCATTCACAGCAGTGCTTGCAAATGTCAAATGTAAGCATATTTTAGCATTAAGGTCCAATTTGTCTTAACAGTCGGAAAGCTAAACATGGAAAATTGTAAATTTTTTTGGCATAGTGCTATAGTATCACTGTAAATATATGATGGTACTGTAGCACTATGCCAAAAGATTATATTAACATTTTATTCCTAAAATATTAGGCTTTTCTCTCTCATCACACGGTCTCTCATCTCTTTCTGTCTTTCTTTGTCTCTCACTCACTTTCCTCTCTTTCTCCCTCTTCTCTATCATCTCTCCATTTCTCCTTCATACCGCTGCCATAGTCCAGACTCCAGATTCACTTTACAATCAACAGAGCTCCACTGTGATCATCAACCTAGTCTCAAACCCATATTAAAACTCTAGTCCACAAATCCACCATACCGTTGCTAAAGTGGTGCTGTTCTCAACAGTCACTAATACCCATAAGAATTGCAGAGAATAGCCACCGTCTTTGCCATATAGAACCCAGATTTGTTCTCCAATTCCACTGGTGGAGATCAGCGTCGTGGTGCGGTTGAGTTGGAGATTGGCATAGTGGGTTTCTAGATCAACGAGATCAGCGATGGTGGGTTTACTGGGATGTGAGTGACAATGGTTGTGAGTTTTTTTTTTTTTTTTTTTCTTGGTGGCGGCTGGATTTTTAAAATATATTTTACGATGGTGGTGATCTTTTAGACCTAGAAAAATGAAGTGAAAGAGAGACTGAGGGAAAAGACAGAGAGAAGAGAGGATGAGAGAGAAAGAGGTTGTGAAATTAATATTTTAATGAATAGATGATGTAAATAAGAAATGAGATGTTAGGTGTATTGTAAAATGGTATGGTATAAGAGTCCAAATCTTCTGTTTCACTTTTCCTGCTCCACTCTATACTCCACTAATAAATATTTGCTACGTGTTCACCTAATTAATTAAATACTACTCTTAATTAATAACTGTAGTATTAATAAGTCAATAATGATAATATTTAATTAATTAGGTGAATACGTGGTAAGCATTTATTGGTGGAGTATAGAGTGAAATAGGAAAAGTGAGACAGAAGATTTGGACTCATGGTATAATTGATAAAGTATTTTTTTGGGATTGTAAAATATGATAGGATAACATTTTTAGAAAATATGATAGGATGACATTTTTAGAAGGGAATTCTCTTAAGCTTGTTGTTTTGGTTACTTGAGTCTAACCAACACATCCTTTGATTTGATATGACCATTTGTCCTTTCAACGAATAAGAACCTAGAGTTTTAAAATTCCATGTGATCTTTAAGCTCTCTTTTACCTTTTGTTGCAATATTCACATGATCCACTTATAGAATCAAGCATATAAAGCTGAGGCAACGTCAATTGAACCTAATTTAGTACTAGGAAATAGTTAATGAACCCATGTTATCTCAGAATCTAAAAATGAGATAATCTATTCACTAGATCATGTCAAATATGATTTTTTTTTTTGAAATCCACGTCAAGTTCAACTAATTTCAAAAATTCCGGAAATGACATGCTAGTACTTAGTGCCATGTTTATAAAATGGTAAATTTGAAACTTTTAGTAGAGAGACTAAGAATTTAAACTTTTGTGTAATTGTCAAAAGCATGATATCAAATTTGGTGCATGTCTTAATAACTTTCACAAAGCATTAACAATATTATAACATATAAGAGCAATTGCATTAGTCCAATCAAATTTTTCAGTCTACTTTACACCAACAGTCTACTTTTTTTTACAATACCACTTTTACCAAATACTCCCGTCAAAATATTTATTATACACTCTAATTTATTTAAATAATATTTCTCATTATTATTTTATTAATACATATATCTTCCATTAATATATATTTATTTCCCATCCCAACCGTCTCTCTCTCAATTCTTCTCTGCCTCACCACTGCACACCCTTGGTGCAATGGTCATTCTATAAATATAAGTGCTTGCGGAGTGTGGGGGACAAGAGCCGGGGTTCAAGTCTCCAGAAGGGAGCTTCACACACATATACACTTAGATTAGGCTAGAGTAGAACTTTATCTTATATTAAAAAAAAAAAAAAAAAAATCTTCTCTGCCTCTATTTCTTCCTAAACTCTCTTCCTCACTCATATCTCAAACCCATGATTTACGCATGCAGAAGATTTGGCGGTAGTAGCAAGGCAAATTCGGCGGTAGCAGCAACGGTGGTAGATTCAACTAATTTTCATTGGGTTTTTCATGTGGGATATTTGTTGGATTTTTCATATGGGTTTTCTGTTGGGTTGGATTTAGTTTTTATTGATTTTGGTTTGGGTTTGGGTTGATTATGAGTTGGGTTTTCTGGTGGGTTTAACTTTATTTTTGTTTGGCTTGATTTGAGTTGGGTTTTCTAATGGTTTGTTTGATTTGATGTTGATTTTGGGTCAATTTTGTGGTGGATTATCAATTGTTGAAATGGGTTACGGTGGCGATGGTTGGGTGGGGTCGAGTTGGTGGTTGGATGTTTGTCATCTTCTTCTTCTTTGTTGGGTTGTTGTGGCCGTTAGGAAAGAGAGGGTTGTTGGGTTGATGTGGCTGTTGGCAGGGTCGGCTCAACAACTTTTGGGGCCTTAGGCGAAAATTTTAAATGGGGCCTTTTTATAATTAAATATTAATCAAATAATATATATATATATATATATATTGAATTTTTTTTTTTATTTAAAATCTATTTTTCTTGCCTTTTGAGATGCAAAATTACTAATTAAGTTTTTGTATTTAAGTTCTTCTAACATTTCTTTTCCAATTGATAATATAGCTAATCCATTTAATCTCTCTTGTGACATAGTAGACCTTAAATAAAATTTTATTAATTTTAATTTTGAAAAACTTCTTTCTGCAGATGCAACCGTAATAGGTATTGTTAGTAATATTCTATAAGCAATATATGCATTTGAAAAAGAATCTAGTCTTTTTAAATAATTAAGTACATTAATTGGAGTATTTTCATCTATTTGCACAACTTCTTTTAAAATTTTAGTTCTGAAAATAAATCTAAGCCATCAATATCATAATAAACATCATGTTTGAGAAAACTTTCAAGATTAAGACAATATTTTTTCAAACTATTATCATTTAGTTCTTTTAGTTTTTCAAAATTAAATAAAAAACCAAAAATATCCTCATATATTTGAAATTGTTCAAACCTACTTTCAATTGATGAAATAGCTTGATCTACTATATATAAAAAATAATTAATTCTAAAAGATTCTTCAGCAGATTGTGTTATCTCATCATTGGCATTCTCATCAAATTGTTTCTTTCTACGAATTATACGTTTTTCATGAAATATAGGCTCTATTTCCATTTTGAGAGCAATCTCTTTAGATGAAATCATAGCAGATGTAAATCCATCTTCTCTATATTTTTTTTAAAAAGATATGAGACCCTTTAGTTGATCTATGGCAACATCAATATGCATGTCTTTTGATTGTAAATTTTTACTAACAGAGTTAACGGCAAATAATATATCATACCAAATAGTCATTCCTAACAAGAATTCAAAACTTTCAAGCTCATATGTTGCCAAACAATTAGCTTCACTTTTTGTTTTAGGATCTTCACTCGTTTTTGCTAATTGTAACAAAGCATCTCTTATTTCTAAAGCTTGAAATTTTATTGCTTTTACACTTTCAATTCGACTTTCCCAACGTGTTTGTGACAATGGTTTAAGAGTTAAACTTGAAACATTAACTTGTAAAACTTTCCATTGCTTTGTGGAAGAAGCAAACAATGTATATATACGTTGTATTACTCCAAAAAAAGATATAGCTTTAGGACAAGAATTGGCCACATCGCATAGCACAAGGCTAAGATTATGACAACCACATGGCGTGTAAAATGCTCTAGGGTTTAAATCAATTATTCTTTTTTGTACCCCTTGTTTTTTTCCTTTCATATTAGACCCATTGTCATATCCTTGTTCACGTACATCATTAATATCAAGTTCAAGACTTTTTATTACACTTATAATTTCATTAAAAAGACCTTTTCCAGAAGTATCATCTACTTTTAAAAATTCTACAAAATGCTCATCTATTTTTATTGGACTAGTTGAAATATCTACACATTGTAGTACTAGAGTCATTTGTTCTTGATGACTTACATCGGGAGTACAATCAAGTATAATTGAAAAATATTTTGCTTCCTTAATCATTTTAATAATTTTACCTTTAATTTCATTTGCTAACAGTTGTATCAATTCATTTTGTATATTATGTCCAAGATAATGATTATGAATTGCACCATGTTGAATACGTCGAACATGTTCTTGCATTATTGGATCAAATTCTACAATCATTTCAATTAGACTTAAAAAATTTCCATTATTTTCCTGATAGATCTTTTCGTTTTTTCCTCGAAAGGCCAAATTATTTTTTCCAAGATTTTTTACTACAGCAATAATTCTTAACAACACTTTTTTCCAATGATCTTTCTCTTTGTTAACTTGTTCTTGGAAATTTTTATCAATTGTTTTATTTTCAATAATCTCATTTCTAAATCAATCCAAGCATTCATGTTAGTAACATGCTCTTTGCTTGTTTCATGATTTTTAATCTTATTGCTAATATTTCTCCAATCATTAGTTCCTTCATTAGTAAGTTGATTTGTACCACTACCATGTGTTGTTCAATTAAACAACTTGCAACAAAAACAAAATGATTTATCTAAATCTTTTGAATACACTAGCCATCTTCTATCAAATTTCTCCCCATTTGATAACTTTTTAAAATAAAATGTAGTAGAAAAATGTCTATGATCTTTATCTATAGGAAAATTTAGATCATATTCTCTAATTGGACCCTTTTCTACTAATAAATCTCTTAATTTTGTATCAATATTTTCCCATTGACTTGGATCATAGATATTATTAGTAAGTAGGTTAGTCAGTTTTTCATTTTCTTCTAAATTATTTTGTTTTTCATTATCAATTATTGTTACATTAGATGTTTCAACATTATTGGGACTATTTTCATTATTCTCTTTTTGTTGTATAATTTCACTATCTTCCAACTCTTTCTGACAAGTTTCTTGTTCATTTGTAATATTTTCACCTAAACTTTCTGCCATGTTTTTTTTTAACACTAGTAACAAATTTGTCCATAGATCCTTTTTGAGATTCAATTTGTTGTTCAATTTTTCTCTTTTTTAGAAGTTTTTCATATCCGGATAAATATTTTCTATTAGACATTTATAATAAGAAAATATTTACAGATAAATAAAACACAATTTTATAATTAAAAATGATAATTTAACTAAAAATAAAATTTAAAGTATAGAATAATAGAACCTAGTTATTGCAATTTTTCTAAAGTCATGACCACTTTAAAACTTAAACCTGCACAAATAAAAATTAATTTAATACATGATTTAATAAATTAATGTCACTATAATACAAATGAATTGATATGATACACATCAAATTATTAATTGGTACAATAATTTATAATAATATGTAAAATGTTACTGTGTCAGATTAAAAAAAAAAAAAAAAAGGGTAAGTAACTAGCCAGCCTGTACACCACACTCTATGGCTAAGCTTTAAAGAAAAAAAATTGTCCTATCATTCTATCAATTGCTAGAAGGGTCCAAAGTCCAAACAGGGGCTGAGGCAGAAAAGTTATCATAAAAAAAAGTGAAAACATGTCCTTTCCCATCAAATTATTGTACGGCAGTGTAAGTGTAAAACAAACAAAATATATATATAATTTAAGTTAAATAAATTGAAGACAAAGAGAAAGAGGGGAACTGGGAAAGACAAAGAGAAAGAGATTTTCAGAAAGACAAAGAGAAAGAGGGGAACTGGGAAGAACTAAAGAGTGAAGAATAATACCTCTTGTGGTTGCCGACTGATATGCTGAATCATCAAAGAAAAATTTCAAGCCAGACTGAAAAAGATCAAGAATCAAGGTGAAGATAGAGAAAAGAAAGGTGAGTCCATAAGAATAGATGGAGAGGCAGAGAGATAGAGAGATGAGAGGTTTTTTTTTTTTTTTTTTTTTTTTTTTTTTTTGAAATTTATAATCTCTATTTTAGCGTATTTCAAGGCAATTACGTTGTATTATTAATGAATTTGTCTACTATTAATTTTAATTTTAGCATATTTCAAGAATGAATTAATAAATTTGTCTCCTAAAATTTAATTTGGTTGGCCTTTTTAATTAAAATATATAAATAAATTATATATATATATATATATATATATAAATTTTTTTTTACAAGTGGGGCCTTCTTTTATTTGGGGGCCTTAGGCGATTGTATTAGTTGCATCTACTGTTGAGCCGGCCCTGGCTGTTGGGAAAGAGAGGGAGAATCTGAAAGTTGATAGGGAAAAAAAGAATAAATTATTGATATATACAGCTACAGTAATCGTGCATATATACACATTTTTACACCATTGATGTGAGTAGTTTTGGATAAAATTTGTGTAAATTTTGCACAATTTTGACACTTTTTGTAATACTCTGCATACCCTTATTTGAAGTTATTACTTTTTTTCTTTTATTTTTAATTGAAGAGCTATAAGTACTTTTTGTTAGTAACTACAACCCACTATCCCACCAAGCCCGCATCTCTAATGCGTTAACTACAGGGTAGAGGAAGCGATAAATTAGGGTTTTTATAGGAAGGGTTTCATCACTAAGGAGGTTAGGAGGTGTATTTTTCCCTTTGAGTTTAGAACACATATGGTTGAAAAAGCAACCAAATTTTTCAAGGTATGATTTCTCACTATTAGAAACAAAGAATTAAAGGTTTAGAATTTTATCATGGGAAACTTTAGGGATGGGTAGGTTGTTTAAAGGGGTATTTTCCTAAGATATGATTTACACTATTACATCAATTCTTAAATCCTAGACTACCCACTATGTTTTCATTTGGAATTATATATATAAAATCCTAGGTTGCCACTGTATGTATTCTAGAACAAAAGCCATTTTGCATGCGAAAATGCACCTTTGGTCCCTATATTTTGGGTCAATTTCTATTTTGGTCCCAAAATTGATTTCGTTACTAATGTCGTCCCTAAAAAAAGAAAATCGATTATATTTTGGTCATTGCCGTCAACCCACTAACGAAAACCTCCTACGTGGCAGACAGAATGCCCTGCTTGCTAATGTGGCCATTATAATATTATTTAAAAAAATTATTTGGCATTTTTTAAATGCCACGTTAACATTTAAATTATAAAAATTTTAATTACCCAATTTTAATTTTAATTAAAAAAATAAAAAAAAAAACAAATAAATTTTTTTTTTTACTTTTTTTAAACAAAAATTTTGCTTTCTTTTAATTAAAATGGTTTTTTTTTTTTTTTTAAATTCCAATCTCTAAGATTCATATTCTTAGCAAATCAATCGTTATTTTCTTATAATTTTCTTTGTCTTTCTTTTACTTTCTTTATAACCAAACACATGAAAACAAAATAAATTAATTAACCGTATTTCTTGTCTTTTATTTTATTTTATTTTTATTTCTTTCGTTATTTTATTGCTTTCTTGTTCTTCCCCATAATCAATCTCCAGCAAAGAACCAAACTCCAAACCTAGATCTCAACCAAACGCCAAACTCATATCTCTAGCAAAGCAAACCTTAGCCTTCAAAGTTCAAACCCATAAATTTTCTTTGCAAACAAACATAGAAAAACCCACAGGAAAAACAAATAAAAACCTCCCAAATCACCACCACCAAATCAAAGAACATGAATATCAAATCCAAGCAAAAAATAGAAACCCAACATCCATTATAGCACCACCACCGAATCAAATCTTCCAAAATTTCCCAACAACCAACAAAGCCTTAACATCAAATCTACAAAAATCCTAAGCTAAAAACTTCCAAATCAACCTTAAAGAGAGGAAAAGAGAGACGGCGAGGTAGAAAGAGGTGTGAGAACCACTGATCTCGGCTTCACAACCACTGATCTAGGCTCCAATATCGAATCGGTGATTGGGGTTTCGTACAACAGAGCCATAACTACACAGAAACAAAACTATCAAATCGATGACTACGGTAAGTTACCGAATCGACGGACCTTCTCAATGGGTTCGATGGGTTTTCTTTCTTTGACGGTAGCGGCTACCTTATCACTAAGTCTTGAACGAGATTAGAGAGAGATTGGCAGATCGGCGGAGATGAGATTTTGAGATTAGAGAGAGTTTGGGTTTGAGAAAGATTTTGTCAAGGGTGAAGAGAGAGAGAGAATTAGAGATAGAGAGAGTTTAGAGATGTTTTAAAATTTCATCACTGATGAGGTTAAAGAAAAAGAAAAAGAATTAAAAGGATAATTATTTTTGTTTTTTTAAGAAATACTTTTAATTAAATTAGATTTAAGGTTTTTTTTTTAATTTTTAATTTTTTTATAAAATTTTTTTATTTTCCTTTTTTAAAATAAAATTTAAATGTTGGCGTGGCATTTAAAAAATGCCAAATAATTTTTTTAATAATAATTTAATGGTCATGTCAATGCCATGTCAACAAGCAGGACACTCCGTCTGTCACGTAGGAGGTTTCCATTAGTAGGTTGATGACAGGGACCAAATAAAATTGATTTTCTTTTTTTAGGGACGACATTAGTAACGAAATCAATTTTGGGACAAAAATGGAAATTGACCCAAAATATAGGGACTAAAAGTGCATTTTCTCCAAACCAAAATTATTAAATCATGAATATGGATAAGATGTGATCTTAGAGCTCGCTTACACTAAGTATACCATCAGTAAGAACTTTGCTTTCTGGTTTCACGTTTTCATTAGTGTGTATGTATGTGTATATATATATATACACACTAAATCCTAGGGTGCCTACAGCTTGTATCCTAGAACAAGTCATGGATTACAAAACTTATAATATTTGTAATCCATGAATATGGCTTTCATGCTTTTTTAGGGTTTTATATTAAATCCTAGGTCAATGATATTTTGGCTAGTACCTTTCCTCATGGCAATATGAGTTTCGATTAATGCAAGGGAATATTGTTGGTTAGAATATCATTGGTTAGAAAAACTTAATTTAGTGTTAAAAGTATTATTAGTTCAGCAAAGTATAATCTTAGTGAGTTAGTTTGTGTAATTCAATAAGATTTATATTTTGTGGAGGATATTAAGTAATTTCCATGGTTGATTATAGATCTTATTTAAGAGTTTTTTGAGACTATTTGGAGGGTGTGCTAGCTGGGCTTTCAAAGAAATTCAAGTGCTGTATGTAATTATGCATAATATACACAATTTTGTTCATTAGGTTCCTAGAAGTCAAAGGTTTTCAAAAGTTATGTTTTTATGCATACATTTTCTAAAGTTTATCAAAACATTTTTATATCATTGAAAAAAGAACTTCAACTTTTAAATAATGTTTTAAAGAGAAACTTCAAATTGTAAATAACATTTTGAACATCCAAATCTCATTTAAAAGAAAATTTCTAAAGTAATTATTTTCCAAAAATAATTGAGTTTCAAAGTAAGTTTTCTAAAAAGGTTTTTGATTTTTAAATTTGTCTAAAACCAAGGGATTTCAAATTTATATTCTTATTTTTCAAATGGTATTTAAAACGTTTCTTTTAGCAAATTGAGTTTTCAAACTTATTCAAGAATTGTAAAATATTTACATAAACTCCTCAGTTCTTATTTATTCCTTAAGTGTTGATCCCTCATCAGTAGGGGTTAGATGTTGATATTCGCTCATAGGATTGTATATCAGAATATGTGATATGTATATATGTGACACTTTTCTCTGATTAATTATTTGCATGTGTTTTTGAATGATTTTAAGATTTGATTAAATATGTATTAAGTGGTTCATTATATGATTTGGAAAGAAATTATATTTGATATCATTGAATGAGTTTGTGAAATCAAAATACTCATGCTCTGCTTGACTCTATTTTGTTTTGTATTGTGTATAATTGCTTACTAGATGTGTGGCTCACCCCATTAATTACAAATTTTAGATTAAAGTTTAATTAGAAAACATAAACTTTGGATCTCTTCATAAGGTACAAGGTAAAGCGTGCGCGTTTTAGGCAACGTCAATAATGCTTGAAGATTTTAAGGATTTTTAGTTATTTTTATTTCATTTAAAATTTTACAATATTTAAAGATTATTTTTAAAGGGTGGATTTTAGTATTGTAAGAGTTTTATTAGGAATATTGTTTATTTGGAGTTTATTAAATTATATTTAAATTAATTATGTTATTGAGTTAAATAAGATCAACAAGTTAGTTATACAACTAAATTTATGTTCCATGAATTTGGGTTCTTCTCACTTTTTCTACCCTACAGGCTGTAGTGCGGATGCTCTAACACTGGCTAATAGGCCCCATCTTTTAAAAACAAAGATTATCTGTTTGCAAATTGCAAGTGGTATACTATTTTCACCATGCTTGACCAGTAGCAGTAGGTATTGATATTTGATACTCTATAGTCTATCCAAACCTCTCTTTTTTTCTTTTTTCTTTTTTTCCCTAATATTTTATGTATTTATTTATAATATCTGGTTTTGGCATTAGGATTTTTTTTTTAAAATTATTTCTCAAAAAAAAAATCCTAATGCCAAAACCAGATAATCTTAAAAATAAATAAAACCAAGGAGTCCACTGTGTTTGAAAACCACAAATAACATAACCCAGAAAACCCGCCAACAGTTTTGACCCAACACATTATTTCCTCTCTGACTATATAAATTCTCAAAACTCTCAATCTCAAACATTCATCAACACCACTACCAAATTTTCATTCACAAAAGAAAGAAAGAAACAGTGTTTTATTTTTATTTTTCATTTTTTTTGTCATCGACAATTTTCAACCGTCCGATCAAAAGAGCTGAATGGCTGACGTGGCAGCAAAGGAACGGAAGATCCTCGTGGCCGTCGATGAAGGCGAGGAGAGCATGCACGCGCTCTCGTGGTGTCTCAAAAACGTGATTTCTCAAAATTCCAAAGATACCCTTGTCCTCCTCTACGTTAAGCCCCCTCGTGCAGTTTAGAGCACTCACAGCAGTGGTGCTAAATAGCTATATTGCTATTTTTTAGCACCACTGCACATAAAAAAAGCTCACAGCAGTGGAGCTATAAGCAAAATTTTTTGCTGCTCCGCTACAGTGCACATCTATATTTAGATGTGCACTGTAGCACACAGCTAAAAAAAAAAATATTTTTTTAATCCATTTCTCTCACTTCTCCCATTAAATAAACTTTTCTCTTTCTTTCTCTCTCTCTCTCTCTCTCTCCGGCTTCTCTTCTTTCTTTCTTTCTTCCTCAATTTTTTTTTCTCTCTAGCTCACCGGACAGTCCCTCATCTCCCTCATCCCTCATCCCTCATCGTCGGCCGGCTAGCTCCCTCATCGCCGGCCTGTTCTGCCGATCTCACTCACTCAACATCGCCGGCCACCTCACTCACTCACTCAACATCGCCTGTTCTGCCGGCCACCTCACTCACTCAACATCGCTTCCACCTCACTCACTCACCAACTCGCCGGCCAACTCCCTCTCTCTAGCTCGCCGATCTGTTCCGCCGGCCATCTCCCTCATCCCTCATCGCCGGCCAGCTCTCTTTGCTGTGATTGAGTTTTTTTTATTTTTATTTTTATTTTTATGTATTTTCATATGGGTTTGGTGGCTATGGTGGTGGTGGTGGATGATTTTGATAGTGGGTTTGTAGATTTTGGTTGTGGTGGTGGTGGATGATTTTGGCTTTGATAGTGGGTTTTGTGTATTTTGGCTTTGGCAGTAGCTTGTTCTTGGTTTTGTTTTTGTTTTTGTTTTTTTTTTTTTTTTTCTATTTTGTGTTGTGGTTGCTAAAGTAGAGTGGTGGTTGTGGCTGGTGGCCGGTGGTGGTGGTGGTGGTGATTGTGGTTGTGGTTGATGGTAGAGTCGGTTGCGGTGGGTGCTGCAGTTGTATTTTCAGTTGGTAGGATATATTTTTTTTTTGTAAGGAATATATTATTTTATTGTGATGTTTATATTATTTTATTGTGTTAAAAGCTAAAATAGATTCACTGCTGTAGCATGTGTGTAGGTATAATAGATAAAGTAGCTTTTGGTGGAGCTAAAAAGCTAAATTTTTAGCTCCACTGCTGTGGATGCTCTTACACTGCCATTGATGGCACAGGTAATTTGCCTGTAATCTTCATGGGCATTTTAGGAATAAGAAAGATTGAATGGTGCTGATTGTAATTTTGGTGTGTGATTCAGGAGGGTATTTGTTTTCTTCTGATATTTTGGCGGCAATGGATAAGAACAGTAATGACGTGGCTGAGTGCGTGGTTGACAAAGCTAAAAAGATGTGCAAAGATCTTCATGATGTGAGTTGTAATTTTTTGGTTTGTTAAAGGGTATGATTGTCATTTGATAATTTTCATTTTTTTTGAATTTTTGAGAAAATTAATCTTTTTTTTAAATCCTTTCATCATGATTATCTTCATCTATTATTAATCATGTAACTTATTTATAACAATTACAGTACTTTGTTTTTTTAACATATATTAATTTATTATTTGATAGTACTTTGTTTGATCATTTTATAATTTTTAGATTTTTAAGAAAATAAAATTTTTAATCCTTTTAAAGATTATTTTTTAATCACATAACACATTAATAATTAAAATGGATTTTTATTTTTTATCTACAATCTATTTGGGATCCGTTTATTTTATTGAAAAAAATTGAAAATTTTTTGTTAAAAATATTAAAAATAAAGGAAAAAGTTAGTTAAAATAATAACGTAAAATCTATGATTTGTACAAAAAAGTGTAATAAAGGTTATAAATAGTAACAAAAATAATCTAAATATTAAAAAAAGCTGTTTTTTAAGCTGAAGTCAAATTTACATTAAAAAAAAAAGGGTTTTCATATGTAACTGGTTTGAAAAATAATTGTTAATCCCAAATATATAAATAGAAATTAAAAGCATAAGGTTTAATTTCCCATATATATAAATTTAGAAAGATTTTGTCGGGCTAAAATTTTTAATTTCTTATATTATCTTTTTATCAGAAATAAATAAGGTTTTCAATTTGAAAAATCATATAGTTTCTTATTTTAGTTTTTGTCTTGACAAACTTGTCCCTCGTGAAGGTCAAGGTGGAGACAAGAATAGATCATGGTGATCCAAGGGATGTAATTTGCCAGATGACACAGAATTTGGGTGCTGATTTGTTGGTCATGGGGAGCCATGGCTATGGCCTAATCAAAAGGTGGGTCTTACTTAAAAAGGGAAATTATCAGCTTAGTTATGTTATTATTGTAATTTTTTTTTTGATGCATGATAAGTAAATTGGGGAATTCAAACACGTTGAAAACATGACAAAATGCCACTTTTTTATTTATTCCATCTGGGGTGTATACATGTGAATGATTTGAGGGGTTTTATTTATTTTATTTTTTGGAGCTACTGAATGATTTGAGTTAGTGTAATTTAGTTTTATATAATGTTGATTTTGTACCCTCTTATTTGAAATCTGGTAAGCATAATAATACTATGTGAAAAAGCTTTTGGTTTTTTCTTGGTTGAAAAATGAAAATTTGTTACCATGAAATAAGATGGACAATTACCTTCATTTTCTAAAATCATATGAATAAAATAAATTCCTGTTAATTGGGGTACATTCTCTCCAAAAAAAATGTTAATTGGGGCACACCCTAATATATTGTTTTTATGTTGTAATTATATTGTTTTACTAACACATTATTTTTGGGGCTAGTAGAGCTTTCCTTGGGAGTGTGAGCAATCATTGTGTACAGAACGTCAAATGCCCAGTCTTGATTGTGCAGAAGCCAAAATCTACCGCAACAAACAATTAATTTTGTGTGTTTTCTTTTGTGGGGGCTTTATCTTTCAAGCTTTTCTTATGGCTGTTGTATAAAGTTTCTTGTATGCTCTTGTAAATTTGTGTTTTTTTTTTCTTGGTGATTCTGTCATTGTAATAATGCTTTTTCGGGAATTTGTTTAATATTATTGTCATTGAGTGGAGAATTTCCGAAGTGGGGGTGAAAGCTTGGGAGGAAGAAGGAAGCATGGTATCTTGGGGGAACAAGCAATGATTGTTGTTTAATTAACACACAGAGAATAAGCTATCTCAATATAATAGATTATCCCAAAAAAAGCTATCTCAATAATAACAAAACTTATATTTTAAGAATAGATAGTAGGAGACAGAGATTGGTCTTCATTTTCTTATACCATTGAAGTAATTGAGTTGATCGAATGTCTAAAACAGTAAACGACTTGGTCACAAAAATGCAATTGCACATTTTTTTTATTCTTCTTCTCATGCCGCGTAGCTGAAATTATATGATTGCAGAAAATGTGCTTTGCTAAACAGGTTCAATATTCATCATAATTCAACCATCATTATCTATTTTCACACAACCAATCTTGCTTCAAGCACCAAGCGGAGAAACCATTAGGAGTTAGCACTTAGAGTAGACTTGGAGTCAGCATCAGACCAAAGAAAGATTAAACGGCCATTTTTTTATTCATCAAAATATCAACTAACTCTTCAGGGAGTATAATAGGTTGCTTATAAAGGATTACTAAACACTAGTTCTAATTGGCTAGGAAACCCTAATTGCTATATTACAGAAATAACTTTACTTCCAAATTAAAATACTAATAGCCCAATAAACTAATAGGACATAAAACATAAAAATTCAATTAACTTGCAAACATAAATAATAATAAATAATAATTTTTTTATGTCTCCTGCATCATCTTCTTTTTGGGTGCACCGCTTGGGGCTTGGCACCTATTTTACCTTGACAAGTTTCAAGGTTTATTTCCAAGAACTAATAAAGTGAAGTGCCTTAGTGCTGCTGGAATGTTTCTTGATCCATAAATATTACCTCTCCATGCACTTAGAGTTCAAGTAATATTAGTGTGAAAAACTGTTCATGAACCTTTAAAACTTGCAATTTATTAAGGGTATGCAAAAAACCCATTGACTCGCCAAACTTGACCCGACCCGCCGGGTTGGGTCGGTTTTTAAGGTTTGGTGGGTTGGATTGGGTTACAATTTTTTTTTTTTAATAGCGGGTCGAGTTGGGTTTGGGTCATAAAATTACAAACCCGCTAAACCCAACCCGACCCACCTATATTTAATATATATTTAAAATACATTATATATTTAATAATTTTTTTTTAAATCAGCTGTAGGGCACTTATATATATATATATATATATTATATTTAATAATTAAAAAAAAAAAAAAAAAACCAGCTGTAGAGCAACACTTTCTCGGTTCCTCCTACTAATACTTGATAGTGTAAAAAAAAAGTGCTAATTTTTATCTCGTCCATATGGGTCGTCCATGACAAAAAGTACAGAATGGGATGAGGGACTTTTAATAACCTCATCCTTCCTATGCTCGTCCCTAAAACAAACCTCGTTTGTCCTTCGTAATGGACGGACGAGGTCATGAGGCCCTGGGCTTTTGATGATTGAAATTCCACCAAATGTAAAGGACGAGTTGCGTCGTTATGAACCAAACCCTCCATTAACCATTATAGAGCATAAGTCCCAATGAGTTAACTTCCATGACAGTAATGGAAGTTATCTCTGAATCTTTTGAATTCCTTAATAACAGGAACGTTTGTTAAACGAGTAACCGTTCCACAAATACTATATAAACATTCCCAAATGAAGAAGTAAGGGATGAGGAACATTTCCACAAAAAAGAAGAACTTTCGAAATACTTCCTTTTGGCTTGAAATAACCACTGACCTTACCATCGGAGGATTCTGCGCCAGCCTGCACCGGTCTCCTTTGATTCTACACTTGTTTTTTCAAGACTCAACCTTAAGATCACCAATGCCTGAGATTTTTAGCCTACTGATTTTTCAGGATCTATCAATACTAATTTAATATATATATATATATGTGTGTGTGTGTGTGTGTGTGTGTGTGTGTATAATATTATATAATTAATATTTTTTTTTTAAATAACTAGTTCTTCCTATCTTATATAAAAGCCAATTAGCTCACACAAACCCTAATAAATTACTATTATTGTTTAGTCATTAGTGTTGTTTGCCTTTAAGGAGTTACATTGATACTAATATTTAAGTTTTTTTAATATATTAATATTAATATTTTTTTTACTCAATTTCATAATAATAATCATAAAAATTTGTCAAACTCATGGGTTCAACTTGACTCAACTCGACCTATGTGAGTTGGGTTGAATTTTTTTTTTTTTGACCCACCATGGTGGGTTGGGTCAAAAAAATCCCCCCAATCCGACTCAACCCGACTCATGCACACCCCTACAATTTACATTGATGGTCTACCCTTAGGAATTACTTAGCATCTTCTCCTTGAAGGTACCATGTTGATTTTATACTTCGGTACTCACTACTCAACATCTTTTGCATATTCCCTAGGCTAATATATTCACTAGATCATATCAAATATGATATATTTTTTTGAAATCCACATCAAGTTCAACTAATTTTGAAAATTTTGAAAATGACATGTTAGTACTTAGTGCCATGTATATAAAATGGTAAATTTGAAACTTTTAGTAGAGGGATTAAGAAATTCAACTTTTGTGTAATTGTCAAAAGCATGATATCAAATTTTGTGCTTGTCTTAATAACTTTCACAAAGCATAAACAATATTATAACATATAAGAGCAATTGCATCAATCCGGCCAATTTTTTCTATCTATTTTACACCAACAACTAGGGGTGTCCATGGGTCGGTCTAGGTTAGGTTTGTGCCCAACCCGGAACCGACCTAATTCCATTGAGTGGCAGATCGACAAACCCACTGTTGACCAATTCTACCTACGGGTCGGATCGAGTTGAATTTTCCTTGGGTCGAGTTGTTTTGCTCAAAATCGAAGGAACATTGGTAAATGATCGACCACCACTGGATTTGGATGGAAATCACGAGATCACCACCGAATCTGGATGGAGAACTCGAGATCTCAACCCGATCTAGGCAAAAATCGTGAGATCTACACTAGATCTGGCAAAAAACTCAAGATCTCCACTTGATCTAGATAGAGATCTTTAGATCTCCACCAAATCTAGGTGAAGAACTCGAGTTCTCCCCAGATCTGGGCAGAGAAAGGGAGAACTTCACTAAAATTGGGTTGATCTGAGAGAGAAAGGGAGGAAAATCAAACAAATCTACCTATTCTTCGGTTAGGTCGGCTTTAGTGGGTTAAGAGAAGTGAAACTAAAACTCAAACAGACGAGGGTCGGGTTTCGTTGGAAAAAACTATCACTGACCGCGGTGGTACTTGGGTTGGTTGGCCTTCGGTTTTGGCGGCCACGGGTCAAACAGTTCTAGTAGGTCGAATGGGTCCTGGACACCCCTACCAACAAACTACTATTTTTTATTTACAGGACCACTTTTACAAAACATCCACGTCAAAATATTTATTATACACTTGTAGTGGGCCTTTTTGTTATATTGGGCTAGGCTCCCTCCTACGGTACTAGGCTCAAGTATTTTGAGTAAGGGAGTTGAGATCAATCCAACTACAACTTAATTTGGTTTGGCATGTGCGCAAACTATGCCTCATTTGCCAAGAGCATGCTTACGGCAGACAAGGCTATTTTGGTTGAGTCGTGACAGACAAAAATGATAATAATAAAACAAAAAGAAAAGGAGTATTTTGGCTCCTTAATTAAAGTGAGTAAATAATCCCTAAATAAGAAGGATAATCATATTAACAACAATAACTTTTACAAAGAGAGCACGAGAATAAGTGGATTGCATATGGGTTAATAAAAAAAAGAAAAAAAAGAAATCAGATCAAGTCTGATCCGCATGACTGAAACCAGAGAGAGAAGAACGTTTCTTCTCAAAGCGAATAATCTCCCGAGGAAATCCTGCCGTGGAAATTAATCATTTTGAGGGAAACGGAACTGAACGGTTGGTGCCCAAGTGAACTTCTTGCTTCTGGCAGAGAGCAGGATTTTGAGAGGGAGAGAGAGAATCAACCTATTGGTGCATGCCTGCCGATCTAACTCTCTGTTTATTTCTTTCTTCATTTTTAAAATTTTCCTTTTATCTTTCCTTTCTTTCCTCCACACTTGTTTTCTATTTCCTGGTTTTCCCTAGAGGTTCTTGTTAACGTGACTCTGTGTTGTTGTTTGGGCATGGCAAAGGTCTCCCTTTATAGTGCCTGTTGTGACCGGATTTTACTATTGTAGTCCTTAACCACCTTTGTCTGGTCTGGGTGTACTTACCGACCACTACTGGTCCGTCTGTGTGCCACTCCCTATCACCAGACAAGGAAAACTATTTTGTTTGTTAGTCTGCCGTGGCACCCTTTCCTGCCACGGTGTAAATGCTCTCTCTCTTTATCCCTCATGGCATACACCTAGTGGTTCCAAATTAGCCTTACTTTTTTTGGGTGGTATGTCATCCTAGCAAGACGTATCCCCTAAAAGAGCTTGAGCTGAAACCCCAGAATAGGTTTTCCCCTCTCCCCACTGCCAAACCATGTCCTCTTACCTCTGACCCATGACCTCACCATGTCCCATATTGGCTGGGTACAAGCTGGTGATGTCTGGGCTTTGTGCGTGCCTCCCTTCCATATGTGTCCAAAATCTACCTGTTGCCCATGCGTCTGTTGTGATCTGGAGGCTTGCTTGCCCAGTCTGCCGTTCGTCCTTGACCTTTTATGTGAGCTGCTTTTTAATTTTTCGCTCCTCTTAGGGGTTGGGTTTTATTTGATATTGGGCTTTGCCTTTCTTTCAGCCTACTCCTTGACTGCCATATCACTCTATCATTCCTATTATGACATTTATTTGATCCAATCTTGCTGGACCTCTTTGGGCCTGCCGTTTATTCTTTTCCCAGTTGCTTAGCATGACAATTGGTTCTTTATTGTGTTACTTGCGGGCTCCTATGTCTCATTTGTTTTCTCTTGGGCATCCTTGACCCATTTGCTTTTCTTAGGCTTCCTTGACCCTTTTCCTAATTTTGTGTTATCATGGGCTTTTATTAACTTAACTGGGCCTTCCCGGTCCAATTACCTTGTCCTCATCCTTGGGGTTCATGGACTTGCCATCAACCCCTTACTTTCTTTACTTCGGGTTTGTTGTGGCATATTCTCACTTTTCTACATCATATATTGCCCATGGGTTTGTTATTTCTCTCTTTCTGGGCTCCTTTAAGCCCGTTTGCTTCATCAAGGCCCATTTGTTTATTTTATGGACTTGTGACTTATTATTTCTGCCACTTAGGCTTAATGGTTTTTTCTATCTGTTTACCAACTCCTTTCTGCTCGTGTTGTTAGGCTTCTTTCTTTTTGACTTCCAAAATAACCATCAACAACACTCTAATTTATTTAAATAATATTTATTATTATTATTTTATTAACACATACCTCTTTCATTAATATATATTTATATCCCATCCCAACTGTTTCTCTCTTAATTCTTCTCTGCCTTTATTTCTCTCTAAACTCTTTTCCTCACTCATATTTCAAACCTAGAATTTACACATGTAGAAGATTTGGCAGCGGCAGCAAGGCAAATTCGGTAGTAGCAGCGCGGCAAAGTGGTGGCAAAGCGGTAGCAGCTTTGGTGGCAAATCCAACTAATTATCATTGGGTTTTTCATGTGGGATTTTTGTTGAATTTTTCATATGGGTTTTTCGTTGGGTTGGATTCAGTTTTTATTGATTTTGGTTTGGATTTAGGATGAGTTCTTCCCTGGGTTTGGGTTGATTATGAGTTGGGCTTTCCGATGGGTTTAGCTTGATTTTTATTTGGCTTGATTTGAGTTGGGTTTTCTGATGGTTTGTTTGATTTGATGTTGATTTTGGGTCAATTTTGTGGTGGATTATCAACTATTGAAATGGGTTGTGGTAGTGTTGGTTGGGTGGTGCTGAGTTGGTTGTTGGATGTTTGTCATCTTCTTCTTCTTTGTTGGGTTGTTGGGAAAGATAGGGTTGCTGTGGTTGTCGGGAAAGAGAGGGAGAACTTGAAAGTTGATAGAGAAAAAAAGAATAAATTATTGATATATATATATATATATATAACTACAGTAACCGTGCAACTATGCACGGTTACTATAGCAAGTGTGTATATATATACATATTTTTACGTTTTGGAGAAAAATTGAGTAAATTTTGCACAATTTTGACACTTTTTTGTGATACCCCGCATACCCTTATTTGAAGTTATTAATTTTTTTCTTTTATTTTTAATTAATGGGCCACAAGTACTTTTTGTTAGTAACTACAACCCATTACCCCCACTAAACACACATCTCTGATGCATTATCTAAGGAGAGAGGAAGTGATAATTTAGGGTTTTCATAGGAAGGCTTTTATTACTAAGGAGGCTAGGAGGTGTATTTTTCCCTTGGAGTTTAGAACACATACGATTGAAGGGGCAACCAAATTGTTCAAGGTATGATTTCTCACCGTTAGAAAAAAAGAATTAAAGGTTTTGAATTTTATCATGGAAAACGTTAGGGATGTGTAGATTGTTTAAAGGGGTATTTTCCTAAGATATTATTTACACTATTACGTTAGTGCTTAAATCCTTGGTTGCCCACTGTGTTTTCATTTGGAGTTATATATATAAAATCCTAGGTTACCACTGTACATATTCAAGAACAAAAGCCAAAATTATTGATGATGTACGAAAATCAGTAAGTTGAACACTTCGGGCTATGACGACAGTTTGATGACCTGAAGAAAAAGAAAGACTGTCAAGGATGACCGGGGTGAACCAATTAAGAACTTTTCGATAGTTAAGTCAGTTTTCTCTCTAGAACACAAGGATAATGAGTCTGTTAATAGTGAAAAACATACCTTGGGCTGATGGAGTCAGATCCTTTTTATAGAGAGTTTTTAGTGGGTCTACTTGTTCGGATCCACTACTATCATGAGAGATGTGTGTAATCAATGGAGAAAATGGAGCGGATTTCGGGGAATTCTCCCCATGTTCTGGAATGACAGATCGTGGTTCAATTACTTAGTGCTTGTAGAAAAATCCTTCAAAATTTACTAAGTGTCATTTGGTTGTCCATGCCCCTATGTGACATGGATGACTAGGTTGCTTTGGACAATCATGATATTTATGAACGGATCCTATTCATATACGTGACACTTTTTGTTGGGCTCCCTTTTTTGTGAATTGTTCCGGATGCGGTTTGGTTATGGACAACTAACATGGACGAATTGAACTTAATTTAAACCACCAACAATTATTAAATCATGAATATGGATAAGATGTGATCTTAGAGTTCACTTACACTAAGTATACCATCAGTGGAAACTTTGCTTTCTGGTTTCAGTTTTCATTGGGATATATATTTAAACCCATGAACAAAGTCATATTAGATTAAATTGCTAGTAGCCAATGCATGATTTCACTAGGTTGCCTACAGTTGGTTTTTTTTAGAACAAAATCATGGTTACAAACTTAATTCAGGTATATGGCTTTACGTTTTCATTGGGTTATATATATATATATATATATATTAAATCCTAGGGTGCCTACAGCTTGTATCCTAGAACAAGTCATGGATTACAAATCTTAATATTTGTAACCCATGAATATGGCTTTCAAGTTTTTTTGGGGTTTTATATTAAATCCTAGGTCAATGATATTTTGACTAGTGACTTTCCTCATGGCAATATGAGTTTCGATTAATGTAAGGGAATATTTTTGGTTAGAATATCATTGGTTAGAGAATCATTAATTTGGTGTTAAAAGTGTTATTAGTTCAGCAAAGTATAATCTTAGTGAGCTAATTTGTATAATTCAATAAGATTTATATTCTGTGGAGGATATTAAGTAATTTCCATGGTTGATTATAGGTCCTATTTAAGAGTGTTTTGAGACTATTTGGAGGGGGTGTCAGCTCGGCTTTTAGTGAAATTCAAATACTGTAAGTAATTATGCATAATATGTACAATTTTGTTCATTAAGTTCCTAGAAGTTAAAGGTTTTCAAAAGTTATGTTTTTAAGCATACATTTTCTAAAGTTTATCAAAAGATTTTTATATCATTGAAAGAGAAACTTCAATTTTTAAATAATGTTTTAAAGAGAAACTTCAAATTGTAAATAACATTTTGAACATCCAAATCTCATTAAAAGATAATTTCCAAACTAAATTATTTTCCAAAAATAATTGGGTTTCAAAATAAGTTTTCTAAAAAGGTTCTTGATTTTTAAATTTTTCAAAAACCAAATAATTTCAAATTCATATTCCTATTTTCCAAATGGTATTTAAAACGTTTCTTTTAGCAAATTGAGTTTTCAGGCTTATTCAAGAATTGTAAAATACTTACATAAACTCCTTAGTTCCTATTTATTTCTTAAGAGAGTCAAGCATCCATTGATTTATGTTTCAATTCAATATTGTGATATTCGATATGCCTTTATATTTGGAATAATTGTTAATATTAAGAAAGTTATTCTATTTTGTATAAACTTTACTTTTGTAATATGTGACTCAAAATAAGTGTTTTTAGAACTAATCAAATACATGTGTAAGTTCGCTCACAAGATTGTATATGAGAATAAGTGTTGATCCCTCACTAGCAGGAATTAGAGGTATTCATTCACATGATTGTATGTGAGAATATGTGATATGTGTATATGTGACACTGTACTCTGATAAATTATTTGCATGTGTTTTCGAATGATTTTAAAATTTAATTACATACGTATTAAGTAGTTCATTATATGTTTTGGAAAGATATTATATTTGTATCATTTAATGAGTTTGTGAAATCAAAATGCTCTTGCTCTACTTGACTCTATTCTATTTTGTATTGTGTATAATTAGTTACTAAATCTGTGGCTCATCCCATCAATTACAATTTTTTTATTAAAGTTTAATTGGGAAACAGAAACTTTGGATCTCTTCATAAAATGCAAGGTAGAGCGTGGGAGTTTTTATATAACGTCTGTAAGGAACGGATTTGGAACCTAAGCCCACAAGTATGGACCAAAGGCCCAACGGACCCTGCACAATTAATTTGTAGAGAGTGGGTGAAAGAGCTGGACTGGGTCTGATATAAACAATGATGGACAGGATTACATTAAACAGAAAAAAGACATAAAATAACACCAAGGAAACTCTTTTGTCAATGTCCGAGGAGGTGTTTTATTGAACAATCAATGGTTACAAGGTTCAGGGCTACAGTAAAGTTATTCTTTTCCTTTTTTTCTTCCTTCTTTTTGCTGATCCCCTCTATCAGGATCTCTTCTTCTTTATATAGTGCCCTTCCCTACCATCTTCATCGTCCACTTGTTCTTCATCTGTGTATCTACTTGAGTGTATGTCACATCATGGGTATGCTTTAGTTATTTGGGAGTGACGGTAGCTGAGGGTGCACTGTTCAGAGGTCTTCTCCACATAAATGCGGCTAGAAAAGCTGTTGTAGTGCATTAAATACAGTGGTAGCAGCCTTTCTATTAGATATTTCTTCATTCTTATCGTTCCCATCCTTTGTTCTGAGCTTATCCTGATCTGATGAAGTCCTCGGACAGCCACTGGTTTTTCTCGTACCCAAATAGCTTGGGACTTCCTGCTGAAGTGATGTGTCCTCCTGGGACAAGTGATACTCTCCTCGGACAGGAAATGCCTTCCTCGGACAGCGATGATCTTTCATGAAGATTCCATTCCTAGCTAGGCCTTGCCCTTTTTCTCTCTCTTTATCTTCGGGTGTAAGACAGCCGTTTCGTGGGCCCTTGGTTCATAATGTTGGGCTTTAATAATGTTGGGCCTGGATTCTCCTCCCCCACAACGTCAATAATGTTTAAAGCTTTGAAGGATTTTTAGTTATTTTTATTTCACTTAAGATTTTACAGTATTTGAAATTTATTTTTAAATTGTGGATTTTAGTATTGTAAGAGAATTATTAAGAGTATTGTTTATTTGGAGTTTATTAAATTATGTTTAAATTAATTATGTTATTGAGTTATGTAAGACAGTAAATTAGTCATGGCTCTAAATTTATGTTCCATAGAATTGGGACGTGACACTTCTTCTATTCCGCTGTAACACTTGCTAATAGGCCCCATCTTTTAAAAACAAAGATTATCTGTTTGCAGTGGTATACTATCTTCACCATGCTTGACCAGTAGGTATTGATATTTGATACTCTATAGTCTATCCAAACCTCTTTTTTTTCTTTTTTTTTTTCCTAATATTTTATGTATTTATTTATAGTCATATCCTAATGCCAAAACCAGATAATCTTAAAAACAAATAAAACCAAAGAGTCCACTGTGTTTGAAAACCACAAATGACATAACCCAGAAAACCCGCCCACAGATTTGACCCTGTACACTATTTCCTCTCTGCCTATATAAATACTCAAAACTCTCAATCTCAGACATTCATCGCCACCACTACTAAATTTTCATTCACAAAAGAAAGAAAGAAACAGTGTTTTATATTTATTTATATTTTTCGTTTTTTTGTCATCAACAATTTTCAACCGCCCGATCAAAGAGCTGAATGGCAGACGTGGCAGCAAAGGAACGGAAGATCCTCGTGGCCGTCGATGAAGGCGAGGAGAGCATGCACGCGCTCTCGTGGTGTCTCAAAAACGTGATTTCTAAAAATTCCAAAGATACCCTTGCCCTCCTCTACGTTAAGCCTCCTCGTGCAGTTTACACTGCCATTGACGGCACAGGTAATTTGTCTGTCATCTTCATGGGCATTTTAGGAATACGAAAGATTGAATGGCGCTGATTGTAATTTTGGTGTGTGATTCAGGAGGGTATTTGTTTTCTTCTGATATATTGGCGGCAATGGATAAGTACAGTAATGACGTGGCTGAGTGCGTGGTTGACAAAGCTAAAAAGATGTGCAAAGATATTCATGATGTGAGTTGTAATTTTTGGGTTTGTTAAAGGGTATAATTGTCATTTGATAATTGTCATTTTTTTGAATTTTTGAGAATTTTTTTAAAACCCTTTCACTATAATTGTCATTTGGTTTTTTTAACATATATTAATTTGTTATTTGATACCGTAGTACTTTGTTTGATCATTTTATAATTTTTTTATTTTAAGAAAATAAATTTTTAACCCTTTAAGTAATTATTTTTTAATCACATAACACATTAATAATTAAAATGGTTTTTTTTCATCTTCAAAAGAAAAAAAAAAGAATTGGGGTTTTTCATATATAGAACTGGTTTGAAAAATAATTGTTAATCCCAAATATATAAAAAGAAATTAAAAAAAAGGGTTTAATTTCCCATATATATAATATTTAGATAGATTTTGTCGGGCTAAAATTTTTAATTTCTTATATTATCTTTTTATCAGAAATAAATAAGGTTTTGAATTTGAAAAATCATACAGTTTCTTATTTAGTTTTTGTCTTGACAAATTTGTCCCTCGTGAAGGTCAAGGTGGAGACAAGAATAGATAATGGTGATCCAAGGGATGTAATTTGCCAGATGACACAGAATTTGGGTGCTGATCTGTTGGTCATGGGGAGCCATGGTTATGGGCCAATCAAAAGGTGGGTCTTACTTAAAAAAAGAAATTACAGGCTTAATTATGTTATTATTGTAATTTTCTTTGATGCATGATAAGTAAATAGGGGACTTCAAACACGTTGAAAACATGACAAAGTGCCACTTTTTTATTTATTCCATCTGGGATGTATGCATGTGAATGGTTTGAGATTTTTTTTTTTTTTTTGGTTGAGCTAGTGAATGATTTGAGTTAGTGTATTTTAGTTTTATATAATGTTGATTTTTTACCCTCTTATTTGAAATCTGGTAAGCATAATAATACTATGTGAAAAAGCTTTTGGTTTTTCTTGGTTGAAAAATGAAAATTTGTTACCATGAAATAAGATGGACAATTACCTTCATTTTCTAAAATCATATGAATAAAATAAATTCATGTTAATTGGGGTACATTCTCTCAAAAAAAAAATGTTAATTGGGGTACACCCTAATATATTGTTTTTATGTTGTAATTATATTGTTTAATTTATTTACTAACACATTATTCTTGGGGCTAGCAGAGCTTTCCTTGGGAGTGTGAGCAATCATTGTGTACAGAACGTCCAGTGCCCAGTCTTGATTGTCAAGAAGCCAAAATCTACCGCAACAAACAATTAATTAATTAATTATTATTATTATTTTGTGTGTGTGTGTGTGTGTGTGTGTGTGTGTGTGTGTGGGGTTGGGAGATCTTTTTCCTTTCTAGCTCTTCTTATAGCTGTTATATAAAGTTTCTTGCATGCACTTGTAAATAAGTGTTTTTGTTTGCTTTTTTTTTTCTTGGTGATTCTGTCATTGTATTTTTTTTAATCTTGTAAGTAATGCTTTTTCGGGAATTTGTTTAATATTATTATCATTGAGTGGAGAATTTCCAAAGTGGGAGTGAAAGCTTGTTGGGAGGAAGAAGGAAGCATGGTATCTTGGGGGAACAAGCAAATGATTATTGTTTAATTAACACACACAGAATAAGCTATCTCAATATAATAGATTATCGAAAGCTATCTCAATATAATAACAAAACTTATATTTTAAGAATAAGAGTAGGAGACAGAATGGTCTTCATTGTCTTAAACCATTGAAGTAATTGAGTTGATCGAATGTCTAAAACGACTTGGTCACAAAAATGCAAATGCACTTTTTTTTTTCTTCTTATGCTGCGTAGCTGAAATTATATGATTGCAGAAAATGTGCTTTGCTAAACAGGTTCAACATTCATCATAATTCGACCATCATTATCTATTTTCACACAACCAATCTTGCATCAAGCTCTTCTTTTTGGGTGCACTACTTGATGCTTGGCACCTATTTTACAGTGACAAGTTTCAAGGTTTATTTCCAAGAACTAATAAAGTGAAGTGCCTTAGTGCGGCTGGAATGTTTCTTGATGCATAAATATTACCTCTTCATGCTCTTAGAGTTCAAGCATTATTAGTGTGAAAAATTGTTCATGAACCTAGTTTTTAAAACTTGCAATTTACATTGATGGTCTATCTTCACAAATTACGAGCATCTTCTCCTTACGAGTACCATGTTGATATCTTCTCCTGCGTCATGTTGATTTTATACTTTGTTACTTACTACTCAGCATCTTTTGCATATTCTTTGGTTTTAGACTTCACAGACTCACCTATGTCTTAACCACTCTGGAATGTGTCAAGTGTCAATTATATCTTGTATGGGTAACTCCTTTTTAAAATCTTTTTTTTTTTTAAATGTATTTGAGTTGTAAGTTTTAGTGCGTACTTGAGAAACTACATTGAAGGCACAATTGAACACCTCAAGAACATGCTCAATAAAGTGAAGTTTTTCAGCTTCGATAGTTGCTTGAATAATCAAGGTTAAGTGAACCTCGACTGCAGGCTTGACCTTAGTCAACCAATAGAGCTTCAAAATACAAACTTTCTAACTTGTAGCCCATGATGACCAAATGACCTAGGACCTTTTCTAATTATAAACTTGTATATTTGCATAACCCACCATTTGATTGAATGCCTTCCTTATAACAATCATGCTTACCAAATATCAAGGTAATTGGATATTAAAAACTCGCTTATCTACGAAGAGCATACATTTTGAGTCTTAAATGAAGTTGGTTAAGTTCATGTATGGGCACTAGTAAATGAGCAATTTCAGCCATATCTTTAAGTTGGTTAAGTTCACTACTCCTCTATGCCTTCTTAACTAGTTCTAAGTTGACTGATCTATTTGGCTCTTATAAAGAGCTGGAGTGTATATATAAATTTGCTTCCACAGTTCTTTGTTTTCTAATTTTCTATTCCAAATAATAATCCCTAAGTACTAGTAAGAACAAATAGCAAGCAAGGAAACATTTCATATATTTTGCCCAAGAGGGTGTGGAGTGTTAGTCAGGGGACCAACATCCCAGCTAGGATGCCCTGGTTCAACCATCCACAAAAGCATCATTACTTATCCGAAACATGTTGCTTTTGGACAAATGAAAGTGTTTAGGGTTTGCTCTCCAGGAATGAATCAAAGGAAACTGCCTTAAAGGAGACACCAACAGAAAGTTTTCGCGAATAATGTAACCATCATAAGGAATATGACGGAAATAGCTAAGCCATGGTGCTGAAAATTCCTTTTTTTTTTTTTTAAAAAAAAAAAATTATATTGCAAAATATTAAGAAGAGGCAACTATGGAGTAGTTTCAAATTCCTAAAAAATAACCTTTCTAATTTCTCGGAAAAAAATCCTAAAAATAATAAGGCACACTTCAATTTCAATGAAGCAAAATTATTTATCCAAAAAAAAAAAATCAACAAAGAAAAATCAGATTTCCAACCAGAAATTTTTTTCCTTACAAAGCTGAGTTTTCTCTTCTAATTTGTGGATCTCTTTACTTGTCTTTGCGGCTTTAGCTGACACATTTGTAATTCAATCAGTTGCACCAACATTGTGTCGACCTCTTTCTGCGGATTCATACCTCCCTCTTTTAGTTTAGAAACTCTGATAATTACCTGAGTCTTCATTCTTTGGTGATTTGATCCAAAAGCTGTCATTGACCTGGTCATGTGACTTTGCTCTAAGAAGATGAATCATGCTGTTACCTCAAAGTTCAAAGGGCTAGGGACTTTGCTCTAACAAGATGAATCATGTGACTTTACTCTATGGTATTACAGGTTTCTACATACACTTAATTTTTCTTCTTCACTCAAGCTAGGGTGTGCCTACACCTTCAGAAAGATAGAAATGTATTTAGCAAAAAACATTAATTAACAAGGAAGATATAGGCATAATTTGAGCCATTAAAAAAAAAATCCCGCAGAATTGTGAACCAGCATGCAATGATGATCATAATTTGAAATATATTTCTCTTTGCTAGGCAATCAAGCAACATCTTGCCAAATTTCCAAAACAGAATTTGAAGTTTGATTTAATGATCACTATTTCTTTACATTTCCCAAATGGAAGCATTTTTACCCTCAACAATTAAAAGCATTCCGTTGGTTTTTAAAACTGACAAGAAAGGAGGTCTAATCAAGAAATAAAAATTAACATGCAAAGAAGTCACTGACTCACCAATGCACTCGTGGAATTATGAAATGCCATATTTTAATGCAAGAGATCTACAATGAATATTTTGACGTAGACAGATTTGGTACAATGGCAAAGAGTATGAATTATGTATAGTGAGATACTATTAGCAGACATTCTAAACACTGAAGGTGCTATCAGCGAACTCTCACAATCAATGTCTGCCTCATATGAGTCAGATAAACATGGAAATGTTTGTCTGGGATTATGAAAGTAGAACTATCATAACATTTAGGATTCTGCATGCAATAACATATTAACATAAGCAAAAAAAAATTGCACAGAATGCTGGTACTCAATTAGGATAGCAAAGCTTAGGAATACGTAAGAAGTCGTAATTTCTCTCAGGTTTTAGAAAAATTGACAAGAAACAAGGTTAGATCAAGAAAGAAAAAAATTAACATGTAAGAAATCTCTAATCTACTAGTAAAAAAAATGTGAAATTTCATACTTTAATGGAAGAGGTCCAAAATGTACATCATGATTCATGACCTAGATAGATTCGGTATAATAAAGCAAAGTGAATCATGTATGGTGAGATACTATTAGCAGACCTTCTAAAATCAAAAGGTGCTATCAACGAAATCCCACAATCAATGTATGCCTCCCATGAATCAGATAAATACTAAAAGGTTTGTCTGGGATTATGAAGGTAGAACTATCCTAAGATCATTCTGCAGGCGTTAACGTAAGTAAAAACAATTGCACAGGACACTGGTATTCTATTAGGATAGCAAAACTCAGGAATATGGGACATGGATTATCATCTAGCTAGTTGAAGGAAGGGGGGGGGGGGGGGAGTTAATTCATATAAAAGCACCAAAGTTTCTTATTTTCTTAGTATTTTGGTTAGACTTCAGCCAAATCAATTTAATTTATTACAAGGGGTAATCATTCCATATCAAAATATTTGTTATTTCCAAATTTACGGCACATATGGTTACAACCCTAAGTTTATCACAATTCAAATCGGGAAAATTCTGAATCTAGCTACCAAAAACTAGTCACAATCATTTAAACCACATTCCCTATTGTTCAACCTTTAATCACACAATTGACACTATAAAAAACAAGTATAAAAATTGCAAGTACTCTCAAGAGTAAAAAAAATATATATTATAATCACCATATCATCACATTCCATTAATCATTAACTAAACATTCTCATCAAAGATAACTGATAGATTGATCTATCTATCTTGGCGTAGTAGTCTTTCCACACTCTATGAGCTATTTGATGTCCTCCCAAATCAAAAGCCTTAAACTTGATCTCCCCAATACTCATCTTCTTTGATGCAGGGTACTGTGTTGGCTGGTGTTGAACTAATCTCTGCAATATTCCATTACCAATACCCAAGAAAAAAAAAAAAGAAATATCAAGCCAATGGCAATCAAACTAAAAAAAACCCACCAATTGTTTGCTTCGAATCACAATTGAAAAAAAAAATTCTGTTTCAATCTTAATTTTTGTGTTGTTATGGCGATTTTATTTTTTCTTTTTTGATGACATGGAACCTCGCCAAGGCAAGGCCATTTGGACCCACCTCTAGGGAGAAAACTGCTGATACATGAGTAGAGCATATAGCTCTTCTCTTAGCCTCAAGGAGACAGGCATTTGCTTCTGCCAGCTCTACCCTAAGGCCCTGTGTTGACATTGGTCAGGCTGAGGAGGGAACACAAGTCCTCCTCTGGCCAAGAAGAGGATCCAGCAAATGTTATGCAAAAGATAAGGAATGGAACATTTGCATAGGCCTCATCAAAGAGTAGAGCATACAGCTCTTCTCTTAGCCCCAAAAATTGCTCCATGATTAGATGAACAAAGATTGAAATGTATTTAGCAAAAATGCATTACTTAATAAGGAAGATAGCATGGTGGAGCAACACACAATGACAAGCATAACTCAAAAATGGTTCAGTCCACTTTGTTAGGCAATCAGGCAGCAATTTTCCAAATTCCCAATCAAGAATCTCAATATATATTTAAGAATCACTCATCCTTAGACAAGGGTGTTTGTTGTCTCCTTACTTATTGTATTGGTAATGGAAGTCTTTTCGAGAATGTTATAGTTAGCTATCTCAAGATCCTCTGCATTTAGATTCCATCCTAAATGTGAAGCTCTAAAACTCACTCACATCTGTTTTGCGGATGACTTGATGCTGTTTTCAAGTGCTAACATCCATTCTCTTACTATATTTCAAGGTACTCTTGGGACTTTCAAAAGAATTTCAGGCCTTAGTGCAAATCCTACAAAGAGTGAAAATTTTCTTTTGACTGTTCCTGCACATTTAAAGCACCAAATCCTAAAGTTCCTTCAGTTTAAAGAAGGGAAGCTGCCTGTTAACTATCCTGGAGTCCCTCTTTTGTCTAGTGTGTTGCAAGAGGGTAATTGGATTTGGGCACAAGCCAGATCCACTAACGCAGTCTCTATCCAAAGCAAATTGTGCTTAATTGATTTTGCTGAGGAAGAAAGACCAATTGTTAATATTATAGTCACAAATCAAAGTTCATCATGCCTTAAATCTGAATCTGGATTCTAGCAAAAACTACACACAACAATTGAATAAGAAAACAAAATTGACCCTACAGTCTCTACATTAACTAAAAGAGAATATATCAGATAAAATAGAGAAATTGAAATTACAATCACAATATCATCATATCGCACAAATCATTAATTGAAGGAATATTCTCATCAAAGAGACAATTTGATAGATTGAGAAAATCTACCTTGGCACAGTAGTATAGTCTCTCCAACTTCTACGAGCTATCCAATTCCACCGTCCTCCTAAATCTTTTCTTCCAACGGTCGGGCCAATTATAGAAAATATAATTGGGGAAAATAGATTCTTGCCCATACTTTTTAAACTATGCAGCAATTTGTATATGTTTTCAAACTATTTAAGTGTGCGTCTCTATTTTGAAACTTGATTCTTTCTGTTTTCAAACTATTTAAGTGTATGTCTCTATTTTAAAACTCGGTTTTCTGAAAATCAAGTACCCTTTATAACTCGAGTTTTCTTATTACCCATCCAATTATTACCGATTGGTATTTCGAGTTTTCTTATTAGTGCCGATCGGTATTAATTGAGAAATTATTAATATCAATCGGTATTAACTGAAATTTGATTAATATCGATTAGTATTAATTGGAACCTAAATAATACCGATCGGTATTAATATGATTTCTCTTTATAAAATGTTCAAAAACCGTTACGAATTTTCAGCAACGACTTGAATCACATTTTTGGCCCTACAAACACTAAAATTTGGTTTTTTCTATTTCTGGAAAATTTGTAGAGAATTAAATTTCATTTTAAAGGACTCAATCTCAAATCAATTGGAATTATAAGCAGAAAGTTATAGCCAAAACACGACAAGTGCATAAAATATCATAGAAATAGTAAAGCTGAGTTATAAGGGAAACTCGATTTTTTTCCATAGGAGGGATACACTTACATATATATATATAATGCTATGGATTTTTTTTTTCCCTTTTTTTTGGTGTTGATTTTGGTAAATCTAGTAGACAAAACAATACAAAAGGCCATACGGGGACGGGGACCAACCCATTTAACTCTTTAAAGAAAACCCCAAAGAAAGGAGAGGAAATAGGATGAGCCCCAAGAAGAGCAAAGGGCAGCCCACAGTTGTCAAATTAATGGGCCAACAAATTGGCCTCCAAAAATTGGAATAGAAAAAATTCCACATTTGAAGGATCTTGCGTAAAAGCTATGGTGTTTTGAGAATCACCCTAAGAAATAACACAAACTATCATTATGATTGTAGCTTCTGTTTCAGTCCTTAACACGCTACCCGTTACATCTTTTTGTTGTCCATGTTTTAATAATTTCATAAGGCTCACGCACCACTCTCATATACGTAGAAATCACAATCCAATAAAACCATTAAACTTTTTAAGTATAACAAAATCTGTATCTTCAAATGTGAACAATAGAAAAGCAACCCAAGGCTTATCCTAATTTATTGTTATGTTGGGTTGTGTCTGTGAGTTGTGCATTTTTTAAAATAAATTTATCAATTATTAATTTTTGTCTTTTTCAGTAAATTATTACAATTCATATAATATTTTTAAATTACATTTCATTTTGTATAAATGAATCAAAACTAATTTTTAAAACGCCAAAATTAGTCAACTAATTAAAAAAATAAAGTTTTTTTTTAAAAAAAAAATGATGAAGATTATCAACTCGTACTGGACCTAACTTAAGTCTTAAAATAAAATTTCAATCCAACCAAACTCACCAACCCGAAAAATCTAACACTTGGTTGGATTGGGTTAGTAAGTTTGATGCAC
This sequence comes from Quercus variabilis, assembly GCA_030445155.1. Lineage (NCBI taxonomy): Eukaryota > Viridiplantae > Streptophyta > Magnoliopsida > Fagales > Fagaceae > Quercus > Quercus variabilis. The sequence continues at coordinate 9,118,139 of CP129447.1, forward strand.
ATAGCTATCTTTTAATATGCTTAGCCAATTTAAGTATGAATCTTGTTGGACTTCATACTTTTTTTTTTCCTTCCTTCCCAAAAAATAGGTATGAGTGACCTATGAAGACCTTATTTAGCAGAATCTGCATGCTTGCTGAGTAACATTTAAGGGGCCTAGATGTGAAGATGGGCCATAAGGCCCGAAATTTATAAGATTAGTTTTAGGATTGCGCACTATTTCACAACTTTTACTACAATTTTGATGTGACAGACTGTGAGTGATTATCTATCACTTACACATAGGCTCATCATTTTTTTTTTCTCACTTACATTCTTCCCCATTACAATTTTGGCAAAGAAGTTGTGAGATAAATTGTGGTACTAGATTATATCCTCTTATAAGCTAATTTTTTTTCTTTTTAGTTTTTATGTATGATTTTTTAAAATCTTAATTTTTAAATTTTTTTTAAATTTTTTTTAAATTTTTTTTCATTATTTTAGCAAAAAGCTAAATAAAAATTATGGTCATGATTGGTTAGGGGCATCAACTAATGTTGGAAAAAGTAATTCCTTATAATTGAAGCAGTATAAAACTAATTTCTCCTTTTATTAGATGCTTTGTGCTTGATATGTTCTAGTGTGGTTCCCTTATCCTTAAGCTTGTTGTGCTGGTTACCTTAGACTAGCCAACACAGCCTTTGATATGACCATTTGTCTTTTCAATGGAGAAGAATCTAGAGTTTTAAAACTGCATATAATCTTTAAGCTCTCTTTATCCTTTTGTTGCAATATTCACGTAATCCACTTATAAAATCAAGCATTTACAGCTGAGACAATGCCAGTTGAACCTAATTAAGTACTAGGAAATAGTTAATGAACCCATGTTATCTCAGAATCTAAAAATGAGCTAATCTATTCACTAGATCATATCAAATATCCCATCAAAAAAAAAGAAAGATCATATCAAATATGATATAAATCTTTGAAATCCACGTCAAGTTTAACTAATTTTTAAAATTTCGAAAATGACATGTTAGTACTTAGTGCCATGGTTATAAAATGGTAAAGTTGAAACTTTAGTAGAGAGATTAATAACATGATTTCGAAAACCGTTTGGTTAGAGAATTATAGTATCGTTATTTAAAATAATGTGAAATTTGTAATTTAAAAAGTGTTGTAAAAACACATGTTTATAGTACTCATAAAGGAAAAAATATGTTTAGTATTATGTTTCAAATAACATGTTTAAGCGTGTAAAAAAATATAATTGTTTGTTTGGTATACATGTGTTTTATTTTTAAAGAACTAACAAGTACAGTATAATTTAGTATTTTTTTATTTGAGGAGAGAGAAGGTAGTTTATGTTTTGTCACATCAAGTGAGCTCATGACTTTCAACATATTTACAAAAATGCCATTAAACAATATTATTTAAAAACTAAAAATTAATAATTTTTTTTTCTAAATTAAATATTTAAACACCCTAAAATAAATAACATAACTTAAACACTTCAGTAAATAATACCCTTATCAAATGCGTATATTTTTAGCTCACAATTTTCAACATTTATAAACCCTAAAAACTGTTATTCAATCACCCTACTTGTCAAAAGCCTAAACAAAGCATAAACAATAACTTTCACAAAGCATCAAATTTTGTGCTCCCCTTAGTAACATTCACAAAGCATAGACAATATTATAACACTTGCTAAACAGGCCCCATCTTTTAAAAACAAAGATTAACCGTTTGCAGTGATATTTTCACCATGCTTGATCAGGAGGATTGATACTCTTTTTCACCCTCAAATATTTTATGTATTTATTTAGTTTCTGGACCTACCCTTGTAATCATATCCTAATGCCAAAACCAGATAATCTTTTTTAAAAAAAAAAAAAAAAAAAAACCAAAGAGCCCACCGTGTTTGAAAACCACAAATGACAAAACCCTTAAGCCCAAAACCCACAAACCCGCCCACAGATTTGACCCAACACATTATTTTCCATCTCTGCCTATAAATACTCAAAAACTCTCAAACATTCATCACCGCTACTAAATTTCATTAACGCAGAAAGAAAGAAAGAAAGAAAGAAAGAAACAGTGAATTTTTTTTTTCAATTTTATCATCAACAATTTCCAACCGTCCGATCAAAGAGCCAGATGGCTGACGTGGCAGCAAAGGAACGGAAAATCCTCGTGGCCGTCGATGAAGGTGAGGAGAGCATGCACGCGCTCTCGTGGTGCCTCAAAAACGTGATTTTAGAAAATTCCAAAGATACCCTCGTCCTCCTCTACGTTAAACCCCCTCGTCCAGTTTTCTCTGCCCTTGATGGCACAGGTAATTTTCTTCACTCTCCATGGGCATTTTAGGAACACGAAAGGTTGAATTGTTCCTTTTGTTAATTTTGGTGTGTGGCTCTGGCTCAGGGTATTTGTTTTCGGCTGATATAATGGCGGCTGTGGATAAGTACAGTAATGACCTGGCTGAGTGTGTGGTCGAGAAAGCTAAAAAGATGTGCAAAGATCTTCATGATGTGAGTTGTAAATTTTTTGTTTGTTAAAGGGTAAAATTGTCATTTGGTAATTTTGATTTTTTAAGAAAATAATTGTTTAAAACCATTTGATGATTATCTACACCTATTTTTAATCATATAGCTTATATAAAAATTATAGTAGTTTTTTTTTTTTTTTTTTTGTGAACATATATTAATTTGTTACTTGATAGTAATTTATTTGATCATTTTATAATTTTGGATTTTTAAGAAAAGAAAAAATTTTAACCCTATTAATGATAATGATTTACGCGTATTTTTTAACCAATGTAACACATTTATTTAATAATTAACATGGGTTATTATTAGAATTGTAATTTATTTAATGATTATAGTGGATCATAATTTGAATCATCACCTAATGATGGTACCCCATGGTTTGGAATAGGTTTTTTTTTTCTTCCATAAAAATAAAAGTTTGATTTCCCATATAATTTTTTTAAAGGTTTTTTAGGGCTGAAAATTTTAAAATTTAATTTCTTATATTATTTTTTTATTAGAAATAAATAAGGTTTTTATTGAAAATTCATATAGTTTCTTATTCTAGTTTTTGTCTTGACAAATTTGCCCTTCGTGAAGGTGAAGGTAGAGACAAGAATAGAACATGGTGATCCAAGGGATGTTATTTGCCAGATGACAGAGAAGTTGGGTGCTGATGTGTTGGTCATGGGGAGCCATGGTTATGGCCTAATCAAAAGGTGGGTCTTACTTAAAAAAGGACATTATAGGCATAATAATGTTATTATCGTAATTTTCTTTTGTATTTGATCTAATGTTATTGACAGACTTTTTAGGTGTATACATGTGAATGATTTGAGGTTTTTTTTAGCTAGTGAATGATTTGAGTTGGTATAATTTAGTTTTATACAATGTTGATTGTTTACTCTCTTATTTGAAATTTGTTAATCATAATAATACTATGTTGAAAAGCTTTTGGTTTGTTCATAGTTGAAAGATTAAAATTTCGTACCATGAAAAAAGATGGACAATTACTTCATTTTCTAAAATAGTTTGAATAAAATAAATTCATATTTATTGGGGTACACCCTAATACATTGTTTTTATGTTGTAATTATATTGTTTAATTTATTGCTAACACATTATTTGTGGGGGCTGGCAGGGCTTTACTTGGGAGTGTGAGCAATCATTGTGCACAAAACGTCAAGTGCCCAGTCTTGATTGTGAAGAAGCCAAAATCCACTGCAACAAACAATTAATTTTTTGATTTCTTTTTTTTGGACTTTCTCTAACTTTATAGTTCTTATAATGGCTGTTGTATAAAGTTTCTTGTATGCTCTTGTAAATAAGTGTTTTTTTTTTTGGGTGATTCTGTCATTGTAATTTTTTTTTTAATCTGGTAAATAATGCTTATTTAGGAATTTGTACAATTTTATTATCATTGAGTGGGGAATTTCCAAAGTGGGAGTGAAAGCTTTGGAGGAAGAAGGAAGTATGGTATCTTGAGGAAAAAAGCAATGATTATTGTTTAATACATAGGGAATAAGCTATCTCAATAAAATAGATTATCGGAAAAAAAGCAATCTCAATATAATAACAAAACTTATATTTTATGAACACAGAGTAGGAGAAAGAGAATGGTCTTCATTCTTATACCATTGAAGTAATTAAGTTGATCGAATGTCTAAAACGACTTGATCACAAAAATGCAAATGCACTTTTTTTATTCTTTTTCTTATGCTACGTAGCTGAAATTATATGATTGCAGAAATTGAATGTTCAATGTCAAAAGGGAATGCGCTTTGCTGAACAGGTTTCAGTATTCATCATAATTTGACCCTCATTAATTATCTATTTTCACACATAACAAGTCTTGCTTCAAGCTCTTCTTTTTGGGGGCACCACTTGGGGCTTGGCATCTATTTTACAGTGACAAGTTTCAAGGTTCAAATCCAAGAACTATTTCCAAGAACTACTAAAGTGAAGTTTAGTGGTGCCAGAATGTTTCTTGATGCATAAATATTAACTCTTCATGCTCTTAGAGTTCAAGCAATATTAGTGTGAAAATTGTTCATGAACCTAGTTTTTAAAACTTGCAATTTACATTGATGCTCTATCCTCATGAATTACTTAGCATATTCTCCTTGCAGCTACCATCTTTTGCATATTTCCTGGCTTTGGACTTCACACTCACCTATTGCTTATCCACTTTGGAATGTGTCAAGTATCGATTATATTTTGTGCTGGTAACTCCAATTCAAAATCTTATTTATTTATTTATTTTTTATGTATTTGATTTTTAAGTTTTAGTGTCTTGAGTGTACTTGAGAAACAACATGGAAGACACAAGAGAACAGCTCAAGAATCAACTCAATAAAGTGAAATTTTTCAGCTTCGACAGTTGCTTGAACAATCGAGGTTAAGTGAACCTCGACTCCAAGCTCGACCCTAGTTGACCAGTCGAGCTTCAAAATACAGACTTTCCAGCTTGCCAGCTTGCGGCCCATGATGACCAAATGAACTAGGACCTTTTCTAATTATAAACTTGTATATTTTGCAAAACCCTCCATTTGATTGAATGTCTTCCTTATAACAATCATGCTTACCAAATATCAAGGTAATTGGATATTAAAAACTCATTTATCTATGAAGAGCACAAATTTTTAGTCTTAATTCGTAAATGAAGATGGTTAAGTTCATGGATGGGCACTAGTAAATGAGCAATTTCAGCCATATCTTTAAGATGCTTCTATTATATTCTCCAACAAGAAACATGGTTTTTCACAAATGGTTGACCATATTGATGTGATGTTCACTACTCCTCTATGCCTTCTTATCTAGTTCTAAGTTGACAGATCTATTTGGCTCTTACAAAGAGCTGGAGTGTATATATAAATTTGCTTCCAGTTCCTTCTTTGTTTTCTAATTTTCTATTCCAAATAATAATCCCTAAGTACTAGTAAGAACAAATAGCAGGCAAGGAAACATTTCATAAATTTTGCCCAAGAGGGTGTGGAGTGTTGGTCAGGGGACCAACATCCCAGCTAGGATGCCCTGGTTCAACCATCCACAAAAACACCATTACTTACCCGAAAAATGTTGTTTTTGGGCAAATGAAAGTGTTTAGGGTTTATTCTCCTGGAGTGAATCAAAGGACACTGCCTTTTGTTTTTGAATCAGAGGACACTATCTTTAAAATTTTAAAAAATAAATAAATCCAAGCAGATACACAGAAATGTAATGATACAACTGAATGGACTAATCTTGGAGATGCCAACAGAAAGTTCTCTAGAATAATGTAACCATCATAAGCAATATGATAGAAATAGCTAAGCCATGGTGCTGAAAATTCCTTTTTTTATATTGCAAAATATTAAGAAGAGACAAGTAGTTTCAAATTCCTAAAAGATAACCTTTCTATTTTCTTGGAAATAAAAAAGCTAAAAATAAGAAGGCTTACTTCAATTTCAATGAAGCAAAATTATTTATAAAAAAAAAAAAAATTCAAAAAAGAAAAATCAGATTTCCAACCAGAATTTTTTCCATACAAAGCTGAGTTTTCTCTTCTAATTTGTGGATCTCTTTACTTGTCTTTGCAGCTTTAGCTAACACATTTGTAATTCAATCAGTGGCACCTTCATTGTGTCGACCTCTTTCTGTGGATTCATCCTTCCCTCTTTTAGTTTAGAAACTCTGATAATTACTTGAGTCTTCATTCTTTGGTGATTTGATCCAAAAGCTGTCATTGACCTTGTCATGTGACTTAGCTCTAAGAAGATGAATTATGCTGTTATTTTAAAGGGCAAGTGACTTTGCTCTAAGAAGATGAATCATGTGACTTTGCTCTATGGTATTACAGGTTTCTACATACACTTAATTTTTTTTCTTCATTCAAGCTAGGATGTGCCTACATAATTGGTCCCAAAAGAATGGTCATTTGCAACTTAAATTTAACTGCTTCTATGACTGGTCAAAATGTGAGGCTACCTGTTCATAAACTCTATCAATAAAATTCTAAATCATTCAAATACGACACTGATTGTGCAGGACTAAGCTTTGAAATTTATTTAAGTAGACTAATAGCCACTAAGCTTTAAAATGTCCAATAAAAAACACAAATATCATACCACAATAATTCTTTTAAACAAAGTAAATCCCTGTTTAATGATGTTGCAGGTCTCAGACTCTCAAGAGCTCAATTTTCAGATAATATAATCATCATTAAGAACGGAAAAAAAATTCCATACCTTGAGATACATGACAATGGCTCTATAGAGGTTGTTATGACACTACTAATCATCTTTTGGCATTGCTTCTGCAAGTGACTGAAAACTTCTAGCACTAAGGTTCTCATCCCTTGCAACTAGCATAAGATAACCATATATATATATATATATCTTCCAATAGCAAATATTTTTGGTGCGGGTTTGCTTGAAAGAAAATAAACATGAGATTCTACCACCCTAATAAGTAATAACAATGCCCACACCATAACCACTTCCATTATCTCCATAATTCTTAACCAAGAGATCTGCAACATATCACTTCTCCAACATGGAAGCAAATTTTTCTAGCAAATTTTATAATTCATAATTAATTTTCATCCTTAAATTTTCTGCCACATGGAACACATCAAACAAGCATTTAGCTATAACTCTTTGTAATTTGGGGTTTAGATGTTTGGGAGCCAAATTGTGAAGCCCGAAAGTGATTCTGGAAAGCCATTTGCCATCCAATGAGCTCTTCATGATCCTACAAACTCTGATCCCAACCCTTTACTTTTAATAGTTTGAATGGCTACTAAATTGATCTATTCAAAGAAATGAATCAGCTTTACACCACCAATTATTAAGTTTGTCTTCAAGTTTTGAGTTCACAGCATTATTTGCTAGAACATTCACGACCTATACATAATCATCACCAAAACTAAGTTCTTTTGGATTTATGCAGGCCTTCCAGGAAGTTGCTTTTGAGCATTTTCACAAGTTGTAACACTGTAAAAATTTAGAAGCTTAGAAAAGCCTCAGTTTTGGACATTAGATTATCTTGTTCAAGATCGTCGCTTATTTCCAAGGAATGAGCAGCACAATGTAATGGAGCAACATTCGTGTTAAATCAACCTTCCATCCATACCAAAATTTGACTGCTAATTCAGAAGTTTTGGGCCCACCTGGAAGATTGTCTAGTTAAATAATGGGGCTAGTGTCTCTTTCACCAACTTGGGGTAAGGATGCAGCTAGTGAGGTTGAATAACTTAAATGATTAGTATGTAAGAACTCATAGCCAAACCAAATTTAATTGGTATTAGGCTTAGTAAAGTTGATTTGAATATTAAGTAAGGGAAATTTAGATGGATAGTTAAGGTTTTTAAAATATTATTTTTCAGACTAGTTTAACAACTTCCAGGAGTTTAAGATACAAACAATATATAGCATAGTTTCGAATGCAACAAAGGAGAATGTGTGCATTCATCTGCCATGTTTTTTTTCTTCTTCTTTGGACTGAATATAGGACACCATATGGAAGCAAGCTATCTACATTAGTCAATATTTGTAATGGAGATTCTGAGGGCTTGAAGTCAATTATGCATTTTTCACACGAAGAAACATTGATTTTTCATCCTTTATTAAAAATATAGTAATTGAATGCACCTTGTTCAAATAGTTATATATGGATGAAACTATAACCAGAAGTACATCATTGAAATTCCATATAAATGTATGCATAGAGAGGAGCGTGTCTTGAAAGAGAGGTGGGGAGGGGTTTTTTTACCAGTACCGGTACAGATTTCTTCTTTCTAGAGCTTCAGCAACCAAGCTGACATTTGCAGGAAACATGACACATCAGTTACGCTTCCCACCAGATTTTGACCCACCATTTACTCTATCAAGACTTTTCCTTCCTACTGTAAGCATATCTTGTCCAAGGATGTCAAACTAATATGTCATTCTGTCTGAAGCTTCACTTGTATATTTCTCGTTGCTTGCACAAACCTGCACATACATATATAAACAGGTTAATAAGACTTATTCCTTATACCTAAATTCAGGCATGTGATAGACATAGGCACTGTGCTGGCCTTCTTGCTGAGATTGTGTATTGTGTAATATTTGGTTTGAAGTGATTATGTCATTAAGAAGGTCTGCTTCCTTTTTCCAGCTCCTGGCATTTAAAATATAGGTGAAAGGTGTGGATAGAATGTAGCCAACACCTTGATATTATATATGTGCTACAATCTCATCCACTTATAGAGAAACAATAAACCTCCTTTCTCCATTAATTAGTGTTACTCTTATATTGCATTAGAGAAAATCACTCAATCAATGAAAAAAAAACCTCTCATTGAAAGAAAGTTGGACTGGCTATTCAATAGTTTCAACTTTTGTTTTTCTTATGTTAATAAATGGTAAGGACCAACAATAATGGGGGTATGATGCCCTTTTATAAACTGCATATAATCTACTGTACCAAGTTTGAAAAACCAAGAGAACTTAGAATACGTTTAGGTCCAAAGAAGCATTGACCTTGGTTTAATCATATCGCTCGCAACAAACATTAAGACACTTGACTGATAAAACACAGACAACCTTTAAACAAGTGTTCGTATGAATAATTCATTAATTCTTAAGTTTGATAGGGGAAAGGATCACTAACATGTTTAGAACAATCCCAGCAAAATCCACTGTTGCACCCTTCAAGAGAGTGGAGGTTCTAATCAGTACACCAAGATGGGATTCTGTAGTTATCATTAGCAAATAAGAACTCTCAGCAAGAGGAAATCTAAGCTGATCAAACAATCACCAATTTATATCAACGAAAGAGTACAATTCCCCACGAAAATGCTCACTAACTTTGTGAGACCTCTTTAGAGAATCCAAGATTCATCTATCACATGCTCAAATCTCATATCTCAATTTCCATAGCCAATGACATATAAACATCTCATGCTGTCAATCTCAACACAGATTAGCATGCGCCATCTTATAATGTAATATAAAGTAGAAAAATCAACATCCATATGCTAGAAAAATTCCATCCAAGATCCACAAAACCAAGAGGATAGAAGAATCTCTAAAACTCACTAGTATATATTTCACATTTGACAATAAATATAGGAATAGTTAACAGAACACACCTGACAAAAGGCCTCCATGAGAGTGAGAGAAGAAGCCATAGGTTCCTGCCATGTGAAGAATGGTTGTGTGTGTGAAGGAAGTAGAGCTACTGTGAGAATTAAAGATTGCAAGCCTGACCCATTACAGGCTGCCTATAAATAAATAAATTGCAATAATAAAATCTCTTATTATTAATCATAAGGTGCACTAAAAGGGCTCAATATTAATTATTTGTGGAGATCACTATCCACTTGGGTCTAACAAATGCTTACTAAAATACACTCAAACTAAAACATGTTTTATTAAATAAATAAAACAATGAATATGCTAGCCCACAACTCAAAAAATGCCAACACTATACGATCTCAACCTAATTCAATTATTAGTGTAAAAAAAGGATGCCAACGAAACACTTCCATTAAACTGATCTTTTATTTGTGAATATTTTGTCATGCTGACAAAAAAAGCTACCACCCACCACCATAGAGCCCAAAGGATGACATATCCTCAAACGTCTTGTGTCCAATAGGTCACAAGGGTTTAAAATTAAAAACGCTAGACCAAATTGGATATCACTTCTTGAGAATTAAATGGCCCACATAATAGACCGCAGACTATTTCACAAAAGGGAGGAAAAGGGTCTTGATATAAATAAGTATATCATCTCATAACATGTGTGCATGATTATGACACAATCTAAATACCAATTCATTATAGAATGAACTAACATGAGAAGCTCTTCAACTCACCTCAATTACAGACTTTGTGTAACACAGAAAAAAAATATTGTAGTTTAGAAATTCAAGGAAATGCGATCTATTTTAATTTGAAATGAAGGTCTAAAGGTCGGTTGTAAAAACAGGTGTATAGCAAAGTGTGCAAATATCATTCTTTTGCTAACATTAGCAAATAGCATAAGATTTCAAGTATCATATGTGTCAAACAACCATAGTATCACTTTCGAAAGTGCTTACTAACAATGTAAATATATGCTCATTTTGTTCAATTTGACATTTTTACCAAATACCAAGCCAATCAATACTAGTAAGCTCATTAACTCCATTTTGGATGCTCTACAAACCACTTAAAGCAGAGAAGGAACATAACTCTAATCAAGTTCATCACCTGCATCTTCAAAATGATTCTCCATTCTCTGGTCTTACTTGTTAGTATTTACAAACTTGAGTTGAGCCTCCATTCTTAAGCTCTCTCTATTATTTATGATCTCATGCCAAGTCTTCCTTTTTGGGTTGTCATTGTCATTTACAATGCCCTTGGTTTCTACTAGCATTCGAGGACCATGCCATTCAATTTATTATTCCCTACCATTGTGAAATTCTGCCTTGACAAGATTGATTTTACATTGTGGGAATTCCACAGGATGATGACCAAGCCAACTGTAAGATCCTACTAACAACACAATATTTGGGGAGTGTGTGGGCAAACTATGATCAATCAAAGATGTCATGGCAGATTTTCTAAATGAAGAAAAGGCTTGGAACTTGTTTGTGCAGAACTAATGCAAGAGATATAGTTTGAGCTAGAATATATTACTACTGTTACAAGAGCAATTGCTAAGAAATGTTGTGGTCTGCAATTGGCGATCAAGTCCATGGTTAAGTCCATGAGGAACAAAATGATAAGTGAGCTGTGGATGAATTTTCTCAGCCAACTGCAGGGTCCTGTGCTCACATAAATAGTGAGACTTCCTAAAGAAAAGAGAGAGGGAAAGAGTTTATAACTTGAATTAGTTGATATTTTCTACAATGAATCATATACAATCCCACCGTAGCAACTTATTAGCACTCAATCTGTTACATCCAACTAATTATCCCTGCTGCACTTTCACAATCTTATTACAGCAATTACAATGAATGCCACTACTTATATCTCTACTAACCAACCTGTACTTAGCCATGTGCTCAATTCCAATCAGTCATAAGGCTAATTCAAGTTGTTACAAGTATTACAACTAAAAATCTGTTACATCCAACCGACTATCCCTGCTGCACTATTACAAGCTTATAACAATTACAATGAATGCTACTACAAGCTTATAACAAAATACAGTCGATCATTCTTGTAGCAGTTGAGATGAACTTCTGCAGCTTAACCTCACTTACTTAGCAGCTAGGATCAATTTCCACAACTTCTTAGCAGTGACAGCAACTCTACAACAGTTCCTTGGCAAAGACAGCACTACACTGAACTCAATCCAGCTCCATGGTCTTAACACTTATCTTCTTCATTTTAGGAGCTATTTTGATGACCACAAATGCACCTCCATTTAAGAGGATTTCTCCATACTTAGGATGCATGAAAGTTGCTATTTTCGGTATATTGGGTATTATTTAAGCAAAGTTCTAGACATCTTTTAGAAGAAAAGTCCAAAATCACATTTTTATTAACAATTACTTCTAAGAAATTTCATATACCTTTAGAGAATTTGTTAGTTACGTATAACTAATAATTATGATTGCAACATAATAAGAGGTATATTTATCACACACACCAAAAAAAAAAAAAAATTTAAGTTATGAGTCTTACCTGGTATGTGTAATCGATGCAACATGAGACTTGATGTTTATAAGACCTTTTTTCAAATTGATAAGACACACCTCAAACTGAAATACCACACACAGCCCTACAGTGGTCACATCATCAGCAGCTAGCAAATGTTCCAATTCCCAACCACTCATGCACCCACAACCCGCTCAATTGTTGTTCAAAACAACCAAATGCACCCACCCAAAGCAGATCAGCTACAAACCATCACAAATCCACCGAAAGGGAAAACAAAAAAACAAAAAAAAACTAAGGCAAAGGAAATAAAAAATAAAAAATATAGAGAGAGAAACACATCTCGGGTTGCTGAATTTGAAGTTGTTTATTAATTTCACTAATGAGGTCAACAACTTGGCTGTCCATTAGTGAACTAAACTAGTGGACAGCCCTAATACCATATTACATTCAACAATTAAAAAACTAAGTCTCGACAAAAAGGAAAATATATAAAAATTAAAATTAAAACCACATTTGTCCTTTTTATAGTAGGCTAATGAGAAAGCATTGGTCATACGGCTTAAAATCATATATATGCTTAAGAAGATATTCAAATGCAATGCATGTCTACAATGAAGTTTATAGAATAGGGTGCATGCTTTCATGGTTAATGTTTATAGAAGTGAATGTGCATGTGGATTTGTGCAACTGTGCATGGCAACTACCTCCACTCTACATACATCAAAGTGGCCACAAATGAGGGATGGTACCTAACAAGTAAATATGCTTTTGAACTCATTGGATCATTAGTGCATAAAAATTGGAGGTCCTTTGAGATAAATTTATAAAACTAAAGGTAACCGCACCAGTTCTAACATGGATTAAACTCAACTGATACAACTTTCCCAACTCAAATAGAGAAACAATCCTCAAACATCACATTTCTAAAAGGATTGATTTGAAATGTAATGACTGAAATATTAGTTAATTAAGAGCTACAATGTGGAACATTGCCTAGCATCTCATTAACAAGACCCCAATATTAGTACCAAATCTAGCCTATACATGCTGAGGATTACCAAACAAAACATACTAGATTCCAGAAAACTCCCGTGTAACATAACAACACATCACAATACATATATCTTGAGGAGAAATGCCAGTGCCACCAATAAATAGTTCTTGATCTTGATCTATTGCCCATACAACAGAAGGGTTCAATTTTACAAGAACAGCTCCTAAAACAAAGTAATATATCTCTTCTATGCTACAACAACAGACTGCTCCAAATCAAACAATCACTTGGAACAGTACTTAGCCTAACTATGAACTCTATCAATAAAACATGAGAAAGAAACATCACAGGAAAAGATTCAGGATATATATGGTCTTTTAAAAGACAAAATCTAAGAGTAGATAAGGAAATAATAATCACAGAATCATTAGTAAAATAAAACATAAAATTACATAGGATCAAATCTAATTGGGAAGTTTAAAATGCATGAATGAATGACTGTTTGTTAAATTCAGAGTTTTTACTCCTGGAGCTGCAGATTTTGACTACCAGATAATTTCAAAAATATATAAAACTAAATTAATGATGTAAGCAATGTCAAGAATAAGATGGAAAGATCACTTGTTTGGATAAAAACAGAAATTCACACTAACAATCTCAACATACTGTTATAAAAGGTGAAGGAGACCCATTTTTGACAGGCGTAATAATACATTCAATTCAGCAATAAAGAACTACTGCTCAACTGAAAAGGAAAATATTAAAATTAGAATTAAAAACAGATTTTTCCTTTCTATAAACAATAATTGTGGATATAGAAATTACATGGGCACATTGATAGATCAACTCTTTGCAAGGAAGACTACATTTGTGACATGGAGGGTGATCTTTAGTTTCCTTAATGAAAGAAAGGGGGTGTCAGTGACAATCAAATGTTTAAGTACTTCCTAACTTCCAATTTGGATATTCCCCAAGAATACATTTGGGATGTGCAGGATAAGTGCAATCTGCACAGTAATAAAACCAATGGTTTGGGTTTCGTTCTTCTTCACAAATATCACAATAATATTCACCAGAGTTATCTTCAGCTGCATAACTGAGAGTGAAGGAATGCTCGTGTTTTATGTACTTTGTGGTTTGTGGTAGTGTCGCACATTTAAAGTCAAGTGCAAATTCACAACTAGTACAATGGAATACTAGATTTCTTCTATTATCACAACTACTACAACTTTGATTAAAGCTTGTGTAGGAGAGGAAAAGCCGATGCTTATGACCGTTGTGGGTAAGGATTTCTGGGACCAAACTACATTGAACATCAAGCATAAAATAGCATTCCTTACAAAAATAGCCGAAGCCATTTGTTGACTGTCCACAGGCAGTACACCAATACGGATCATTTCGGAGGGTGAGTGGGTGTTGATGAAGTGGGTGTCGCTTTTTCATTGGTAAATTAGCACAAGATTTATGAAGAAAGAAGCTACACTTGGCACAGCTGTAAAAAGGAGGGAGAATAGCTCTTACGCACCCGTCGCATATTTCTTCGTTATTGTGAACCTCCTTCTCAGTAAGCTTTAAGTCATGCTCATGACTAAAATGTTCAATTTCTGTGGCTATTTCAATTCCGTCCTCTCCCGCTTCAATTTTTTTGACTTTGTAAGCTGCTGCTGACTCAACAGATTGATCGAGCTCTGCATCTTCGTTCTCCCCATCTTTAAGTTCCAGCAAATTTATGTCCTCCCTGTTTCTCCTGTCTATAGCACAATTGAGGTGGGCAACGAAATCGCATTTGGAGCAATAGTAAAGCCCGTAGCGTGTGTCCACTTTTTGAACACAGAGTAGACAAAATCGGGAGTCGGATTCATGGAGTTCAAGAGAAGAATGGGTGATGTGGAGAGGGTGCTTGTGACGGACAACTTTGAGTCTACGTGGGAAATAAGCACACTTTCTATGAATCAATAAACCGCATGGATTACACAGATAGGGCATACCTTTGTCTTCTTTTATGCCACAAAGGTCGCAAGTGAACGCGATCCACTTCCGAAAGGGAGTCAATGGGTGGTCGTGGAAATCAGCTTCAAGTTGCACAACAGCACATTTGATGTGAAGGTTGAAGTCGCAACAGTAACACCGATAAGTGTATTCATTACGAGATTCTTTACAGACTTCGCATTTGCTCTTTTCTTTCTCAAGATAACTTGTGTATTCGTCAAAGAGAATAAGAGGGTGGATTGGGTGCAAGGGATGGTGCAACCCAAGGGGTAGTTCTACACATGACTTATGATGAAAGAATCGATTACATTCTTTACAACTATAGCTGGGACCCAATACTCTTTCCTGGCACCCAAAACAATATTCTCCACTTCTTTCATCTTGATTGAAGACCAAGGGATGCTCCGGATGGCAAAAATGTTGAAGCGACTCCATCAGATCTTGTATGACATGCACAGTCACAGACAAAATAACATCCAATTTGCTTAGAGAAAAAAGAAAAACATGGGGCTGGTACACTGAATCAAAATCTATATTATATCCTATAAAGAGGAAAAGAAACAGAGAGAGAGAGAGAGAGAGAATTAGAGTTTTATAAAAAAAAATCCAACAATACCAGATTTAAAGAATATCGCACTTCCCCCCGCTAAGCTTATAAATGATGACGATGATGGCCGCTGGTTGGGGTTGTTCAATTTGGACCGATTTTGAATGTTTAGTTGTAAGATTTGATGAGTTGGGGATTCTAAGCAAAATGGGGGATGGATGCAGATGCAGAGTGTGTGTATTTTCAATTTGTGGGTGTGAGTGAGTAAAGAGTGAGAGTGACAAATACACCTAAACAAAATCTTGCACATCAGGTGTTTGAGTTTGTTTGGGTCTAAAAAGTAAGGTGGCGCAATTGGAAAGTAATTTTTTGTTGGGTGATATATGGAGTTAGTGCTTCGGTATCCCTAAATTAATTATTATAAAAACATAGTGTATCATTGGATTTTTATTTTTTATTTTTTTTAATTTAAAAGGAGGAAGCCAAGCCAAGATTAGAAAGTTAAAAATATTGAAATAGAAAGCAGTTTTTTCTTTTTTTTCTTTTTTTCTTTTTCTTACAAAAAATACTTGTGTAACTTTTGCCAAATAATGTAAACTTTCTATAAGATAAAATTAATGTTTGATACGGATCTAGTTGTTCAAGTTAGATTTTGGGTAAGTTTTACAAAACAAATTTTTCCTTCATAATAATGGTTTGCTAAACCCACTATTTTATATTTCTTTTCTACTATCATCATGCTCACAAAATATTTAGATGATATATCATTCTTGTCAAATATCAAGATAATTAGGCATTAAAAACTCACTCATTTATGAAGAGCTCTTATACTCTTCTTCCTTTTTTTTTTTTTTTTTTTTTTTTTTTTTTGTATTCTAAAATATACTAAACAAATAATCTTATAGATTTAACAATAAATAGCAGCCCATTGTAGTGAAATTTTGTAAGTGATTAGTCTATAATAGATATTTGATACAAATGCTTGTAATAAATATATAAAAATAAAAAGATTGGTAACATTTGTGAACTAATGCAAACTATCTCACTTTTAATATGAGACAAAATGAATATTTGACAGAGATTAGGTTCAAGTTAGACTTTGGGTGGCTTTAAAAAAAGTTATATTGCTCAATACTTTTTTTTTTTTTTTGGGGTACATGATAATGGTTTACTAAAGCTACTATTGGAAAAAATTCCTTTCCAACAATTATCATACTAACCAAATATTAAGGTGATATATTATTCTTTTTTAATACCAACGTGATTGGGCATTAGCAACTCACTTGCTCTTTAGCTTTTTGTTTTTGTGTTCTTAAATATACTAAAGGACTAACCTTATAGATTTAACATTAGGGAAAAACTTAGGTATAATACCCTAGGTTCCCTAATTAAATTAAAGTACATGGTTGTATTAACCAATAAAATACAATTAGTTATTATTATTTCCAACGACAATTAAATTCAATGCAACGATGCATTTGAATTTAATTGAGGAATTTAATATACAACACTTAAGGTACTATATATAAGTTGGACAAAACTTAGGTACAGTACCTTAGGTGTTGTTCATTAGATTCCCCTCTTAGGATTCTGCCATATGGCTATTTAACTAAAAAATATACTTTCTTCTCATGAGAAAAAATCTACACAGCAAAATTTTAAGAGGGGAACCTAAAAAACAGCGCCTAAATATTGTATCTAAGTCTTGCTCATATAAGTTTTACCCTTAATAATAAATGACAATTGAATATTTTGAAATTTTGTGTGTAAGTGACATTTAACAAATACCAAACAATTTAGCAGTAATATATCTCAAAAAATATGATATTAATTTACGTACAATAAAAGTTTACTACATTTAACATCTATATGACAAATTTTAAGCAAATAAAAAAACCTATTTATGAATAGCAATAGAAGAACATGTATATGAACAAATTTGTTGAAGCAATTAATTATACTTACATGAAGAAGAATCCAATTTTGGCTTCAAAACACACCTAGGCAAGCCTCCAAGTTAGCCTCAAATTTCAATTTTGTTATAACTATGTTAATGTGGAATTCATCCGCAACTTCCACTATATATAGCATTGTTATCAATCGTACCAAATAAGAAATGCATTATCTATTACAAAAGAATCTCAAAAGAAAACAAACAAGGAAAGAACAAAATAAGGAAATAAGCAAGGTATTATTCTTGCTTGCCATAATTTCAAAAAAAATTGAATATTTTAAACTTGAAACTTATCTTTCATGTGTCCAAATCTATTAAAAAACATCGTCTATAAAAATTGTCAATCTTTATATGCTCAAACTTTACTAATAGACTAGTATGTTGCTTCATGCATATGCACGGATATAATTAAAAAAAAATCATAATTATACAATTTAAATTAAATTTTTTTTTAGAAGAGGTTCAAATTATACAAGCTTACATTTTTTTTTTTTAAACCATACATTTCTAAAATATCCTCCTCAAAAAAAAAAAAAAAAAAAACATTTCTAAACTATATAATGGTTTCTCATTATATATATATATATATATATGATTTACACTTTAATTAGTTTTAGACTCTTTAGTTTTTGCTCCCAATAATTCACTTGCTACAAAAATTAAAAATTTAGATGGACAGGTGACAAAAAATTGAACTTCAATTGAAATCTAATTTAGAATCTAATTGGATTTGGACTCTTCAATTTTTACACTCAATAATTCACTTAGTACTAAATTAAAAATTAAATGAAACACGTGGCACAAAATTGAGAATTGTGAATTATGCTTTGCCAACCTTCCATTTGCATTGTGCCACCAAATCTTGACAAAACATGTAAATATATAATTTTAAGAATTTTCTTTTATCTCAGCGTATGATGCAATAGATAACATAACATAATTTTCATTCATTCTAATTATCTTGTACCTTTAGTGCAAGATAACTTTCACTTGCTCTAAAGAAGCTGTTTAGTTCCCAGGGTTCACTAGCACACTAATGGCATCTTAATAAAAATCCGATAATAATAAGATAGTAATTGAGTGATCATAGATTAATGCTAATTGTGGCATATTTTTAATGGATTTGGCTTACCTCCAGTACTTTTTTAACTGAACATATCCTTTTATTTTAAATATATAATGGTAAGTGATAGTGAGTTTTAATCTCCACCTTTTATTTAGTTAGTAGTTGATGTGATAGACTCTTATTAAAACAAAATGAGATTTTTATTAAAAAAGTACTAGAGATAAACCACACTCATTTTTAATAGATAAAAATCATATTATATTATTTATATAATCATTCTTTGTCACTTAAGAGATATGACCTAATTAATTTACTTTAGTTTGAGTATATTTTAAGTTATTATTAGTTAATTTAACTTGTTTCTTTCAAAAAACTGTAGTTACGTTCAACACATTTGCTTCAATACATTTTAAGTTATTATTTACGTTTATTTGAAGTTATAATTTAACTTGTCCCCTCCCCAAGGCCCCCGCCAAACAAACCCCCCCCCCCCCCCCCCAACGGGGTTCCCTCTTTCCATTTTCTTTCTTTTTGAAAAACTCTAGTATAAGACTGATGCGTTAAAAAAGAAAAAGAAAAAGAAACAAGATTACCTTCATTGTTATGATGTTCTTTCATGAAATTAGAATACCACAATTATTCATTTATTTAAAAACACTAAAAAAAGAAAGGCAAAAGGGTAAAAGAAGAAGAAGAAGGAATCTATGGTCTGTAAGAAATCTTATGATATTTCTTCGATTCTTAATATTCTTTTATAACAATCAAGAAAATAAGAAACAACATCAACACAAAGATACTTTAAAGAAATGGACTTCTTTTTCGCTACATAAAATCGAGTCAAACAAATTTAAAAATTATGTGTACTTTGTTTTTTTGAAGAAGTATATTGTCGTTTCTTCTGTAAAGGGATTTGCATAATTCATATGTCAAGCAAAGCATAAAGAGATTCAACGTCTTTATCTGTAATAATAATTAATAAAGTATATTGTTTTCAAAGGATTGAGAAGGACACTACTTTTTCTTTATGTAGAATCAATTCAATCAAATTTAAAAATTATATGTATACTGTGTTTGTTTGAAGACGTATATTGTTCTTTCTTTTGTAAAGGGGTTTGCATAATTCAAATGCCAAGCAAAGTATAAAGAGATTCAACATTCTTATTTGTAATAATAATTTTTTTTTAAAGTATATTGTTTTTAAAGGATCGAGAAGAAGGGCATTTAGGTCTTTTCACGTTGTGCTATATTTTTTCATCCAAGTTAATGGCAAACTTGATGTCGGGGGTGCAAAGTATAATAAAGATCATAGTTTTGAGTATTAAACATGTATTTGAAAAGTTTTGAGTGCGAAGTATAATAAAAATATATAATTCAAAAGTGTAATTTCCCCTTTAAAAAAAGTTGTTTAATGTCCATTGAATTGGCATACACAACCTAAGAATCAATTGAAGTTAAGTGCGTGTAAGTGTAACTACTCAATCATTTTTTTTTTTTTTTTTATACTTTGTTTGTTTGAAGAAGTTTATTGTTCTTTTCTTTTGTAAGAGGGTTTGCATAATTCTATTGCCAAGCAAAGTATAAAGATTTTTAATGTCCTTTTCTCAAATAGGGAAAAGCAATGAGAAGTGTATACATAGTTCAAGAACACGCTCATTCTCCAACTGCAGAGAGACTTTTGAGAATTTTTTTACAATTTGATTTAGTGTGAATGCTTCATGAAGGAGGAAATGATACCAAAAGGAAAAGTTCCATGTAATTCAACCATCTTAGTGAAACAAGTTGATACCAAGGATAAAGTTAAGGCTATAGACCATTATTGATATTGATTGAATTACTTAAGTGGCTAAACAGTGAGAGCTGAGAAGAATCATACAAATATTAAAGAAAGAGTTACATACTCACATTAGTTGTACAAGGCATGCTTTCATGTCTTTTAGTCAAAATATTAAAGAGCAACTATGCTTAACTTTACTCAACTAAACCTTACCAACTAAAATGGGGTGGCTCTAAAAATCTTAATCAACTAACCGAGGTTATACAACCAAATTCATTTATTTTAGACGAGGTGAGTCAAGAAACACGAATCATCATAAGCTAATCAAATGCACACATTGATTGATTATCTACCAAGTATGCTAAGTAGGCAACACTGCTTAGAAGTTCAACCAGATCTTAAATCACCAACTAGCTAAAAATCAAACCATCCAATTACATTGAGAGATTATCATACCAAACCCAGAAGATTAAGAAACATATGAGTGGTTAGTAAATCAAAATGGCTCTCCCTTCCCATCTTGATCCAAGTTATAGAGATTAAACCTCTTATTTCGAGCATATCCTTTTTATCTGTCATGTGTCTAAACAGATTTAGCCAAAACCCCATATATGTTTCCAGATTGTGCATGCATTTTGCCCCCAACAACAAAGCTTAGGATTTTCTTTTCGATTCCAATCCAACTCATAGTCTTTTCTCTCTCGGCTTTCTTTGAGCAATGTTAGAACCACAAACAATCATAAAACTTTTGCTACAACTCGCCACGTGGCGAGTTATGAGTGGTGAAGGTGTGGACCAAGATGAACGCCCCACTTTTTCTTCACTACTTACAACTTGTCACGTGATGAGTTATGATAAAAGTTGTGTAACTGATTGTGGTCCTAGCATTTTTCACTTCCAGGTGCTACCAAAATCAACTGATTTGAAGAATATTTTCTGATTTTGAATCACCATTATTGCTACAAGCACCAAGCAATGCTTGCCAAACATCCATACCAGGGATTTCTGGTGATCCATCAATAAACCTCTTTGCTTCAGTAACTAGACATGGTAACGTTTTGTGTCATCAATAAAAATTTAGAGTATTACCTATCACATTAACTTACCCATTTAACAAGATCTTTATTTCTCCGTTAAAAAAAAAAAAAAAAAATCTTTATTTCTTGTTCTTCCTTTATTGATTTCAATAGTCAAAAGACTCAAATATTACTTTACTAAAAAGACAAAACTGAAAAGGCAAATTATATCTTAGCCACCTTTAATTTAGCCTAAATTTAAGTTGTTACCTTTTGTTTTAAGAGCAAAGTCCAACAAGCCAATGATTCAATATGGTTTTGGGTGACGGTGCTATTATTTGAGAGTCCCTGTGCAAAGATTTAAACAAGCATTGTTCACCACCATTGTTATACACAAATAAAAAATAACTGAATATTTTTTTCAGCTTAAGGAGCAACTACTAACACTCTTTAAAAAAAATACAAATCAAGAAAAATAAATAAATAAAGAGACATTACACATATACGTAGGCCAATGGAACTTTCAGCTTTTCATTGACTTCCTGATTGACTTTTATGGATGAGTTGATGAAACTGTTACCAGCAGCAAGATCTCTATCAAAATCATCGATCATCACCATTTACCGAATAAGATATGTTCATTCTGTAATTTCAATCTCTTATCTCTCGATTAAATATGCAATTAACATAACTTGTTAGGCTACAGTCTCATGACCAATATCCAAAAGATATTAGGTAAAAAATAAATAAATTAAAGGGGACTTCAAGAATTATTTGCGGTGGCACTCTCAAATAATTCTTGAAGTTCAAAATATGTCCGACAATCATATTATATTGGAATTATTCAATTAAAATTTAATATTTATTTGCCATGTGGCTATATGCCACCGCAAATAATTCTTGAAATTCAAAATATGTCCTACAATCCTATTATATTGGAATTATTCAATTAAAATTTAATATTTATTTGCCATGTGGCTATATGGTTAGAAATTTCTGGTGTACGGTGCACTGACAATTGCTTGTTTGCCGAAACGGGAGGTTTGGCTATGGTGGGTGCTCTTTAGTAGATAAGTAAGTATAGTTTGCAAGTTATTGAAAATGGCAATGTGCCCTTTATTTTCCTAAAAAAAAAACTGGAAAGTAATAAATAAATAAAGAGAGAATACTTATATTAATTAAGTAATAAGGTCGAAAATAATAACATTTAATGATTTTTTTTAATTGTTAAATCTTTTATAATTTATGGTGTAAAAAATATGTAACTTAATATATATATATATATATATATACACGCCTATCCTCGTAAAAGAGGATTAATTTGTTCCCACATTATACTATCTTTTTTTTTTTTTTTTTTAAAAAAAACAAACACACACAAGGCACACAACAAACTCAAATTATACAACCTAGTGACTATTGGTTTTTCATGTTAATTTTTATATCCAAAATAAAACAAATTAAATAATTTATCTATATGTTATTAATGTGACATCTGTCAATCTTATATAGTAAAATGGACAATAAATTTAACATTTTCATTTTGAAAAATATAGTTTTAAAAGAATATTACTGTCTTTCAAATAGAAACATCCAAAGTTTTTAAAATTAAGCTCTTTTATTTAAACTATATTGAAAGAAAAATATTTACTTTTTATATAAAAAATTATTAAGTTAGAGAAATTATCAATAAACTTTTCATTGTTTTGAAATATTATTATATTTGGGGACATCCTAAAAATATGGAATAGAAAAACCAATAATATGGGAGGGAGATTGTTTTTATGGATTTGGCTACTTATAAATTTACGGTGGCAGAATGGAGAAGCTCTATAGGATCCATCACCTTCTTTGTCTAATTCCTCTCTGTGGTGGGCCTCGTGTTTGCCAGTTGATTTGTAATTACTCTTGACCCAATAGTTCATTTTATGGGCTTGTTTTTGGTTCTCTATTTTTGGCCCACTTATATTTTAACATCTTTTTAGTATTAGTATTTCCCGCCAAGATTTGCGGGATTTGACTTCTCTCAATTACCTCACTAGTAGTTACTGACTGCTCGTTTGTCTCTTGGTTTTACAATAAGTACTATTTATAATAGGATTTTTTTTTTTTTTCATTTTTAAATTTCCTTTCAAACTCTTTTTTCACCAATTTGCTCTCTAATCTACGAAGAATACAGAGAAACAGAGAAACAGAATCTCTATCTGGTGAATTTGGAAGTACACGCTGTATTTGCATGCACTTAATATAACGTTTTTCCTTGCTCCTTGTTACACTGGATTTAAGCCCCACGGTTGCTGAACAATATTTGGTATTCTGTTTATAGCAGATTGCACAAGATTCTCTCTCTCTCTCTCTCTCTCTCCCATTTCTACTATGAACTTTGGTCATTTTCCACATAGCTAGATTGGTTGCTCTTGTTCAATTGCTTTCATAGTAAGTATATAACTAAGTCTTGTTGATAATGTCCTTTACAATGCCATGGTTGCACCATGTTTTATTACTACCTTTGGCATGTATTTTCATGGATTAGTTTTTCTTCATTTACATTCCAACTTCTCTTTTAATTATCATATACTGTTATTGAGACCTTTTTCAGTAGATTATTGAAAAAACAAAAAATACTAGTGATCGGTACTAATTAGCACTTTTTCCACTTATTCATTCTCTAGATCATTTTTAAAGAAATGTAACTATGCAAAAATGTATTTGGCATTTTATAGAATTTTAGCAAAGTTTCTATGAAAATAAGAAAATATCTATTTTTTTTTTCTTTTTCACATTCAAAATTAAGAGCCAATAGATCATTGAAAACAACCCAAATAACAAAACTTATTTTTGAGACGCAAATTAATTATTTCAATCACAACTTTTGGATTTGGATTCTGCTGTCATTTTCAGTCTATCAAAAATGGATTTTTTTTTTAAAAAAAAAATTTATAATTGATCATTCTTCCCATCCTGCACTTGTTTGTATTGGCGGAAGATGTGACATTGTAAATAGTTAAATCAATATTGTCATATCTTTTCAATGAAAATAATTGTTACTCAATATGATTGTTCTGAAAAATTAGATATATTAATGAACTGAAGTGTAACACATCATGACAACTATGGTTCAGCAACCAAAACTTGGTCATATATCCTGTTTTTTTGTTAACCATTATCTAATACTCACATTTGCCATGAAATGCAGATATCAAAACCACAACTTTCAGCCATGAGAGTGAAGTCCTATCCAATGAACTTCTGCTCAACAATAATTTGGCGGCCAATTTGTTTTCTGGTCATTCTAGTAATTCCCTCCAGAAACTTTAGCATTCTGGACGCACTTATATTGTTTTGAAACTAAAACTTCGTCTGAATTTTGCTCAAATAAGAAAATATTTTCTTTTATATCCGTGCTTTTATTTGCAACAGTTTAAACTTACACATTTTATTATTAAAAACTTGGCAGGGATTTTCTGGATTCATGATATCAAGGTTGTGTGTCATGATCAAACTAACTGAAGAAAGTATAACAGCAGAATCACTCGAATCACACAACAACTCGTCTTTAAGAATTGAAACAGCAGCAAAATTGCTAGTTCCTTTAAATTCATCAACAATGAATTTTGCAAGAGCTCTAAGTTCATCACTAAATGGAACTGAAATATCATATGGTGTCATCCAGGCAAAGGCCAGTGTTTTTATTGATGGCGGAGTTTGTGTTTTTACTTCTTAGTTTCCTTTTCCATTGAAATGTAAACAGATTCAAGGAAATGTGAAATCTCTTTTGACAATCAAGCATTCGGAAACTTTCTAAAATTTGAAAATTTGCAATGCATTATGGTAATGTGTCTCGAACATATGAGCTAATGCTTTTTTTCATAATTTCTTGGCTTTTTAATTATATTTTCAGGTTGCACCAACATTATTTATAGCACTTTCAACAATTCCATATTTATCACATGCTTCTTATATTGGACTAGAAGGCTTACTGTTCTCACTTTACAAAGATGAGGATCAAATGCTAGCAGTATTTTCCAACACGTCATCTCCTTTAAACTGGTATGCTCAGCCAGTGGACCGGGACAATGGGAAGTTATATGGACAAGCAATAGCTGCAGACCTTATGGCCACTACAAATTCAAGTTGGATTCAACAGGCCTTAAATAGTACAAGTGGCTATTTTTTTTTATGGGGAACATAAATTCATTGCCACTAGAAAATGAAGTACAACAGGAAAGACAAAAAACAAAAGGAGCAAAACAAGAAAATGAAGTACAAGTGGCTATTCTTGGTTAGGAAAAGCATGGAGCAAATCTCAAGATAGCATATTTCTTAGTGCTGTGGCTGTGGATGGTAGAGGTGTATTTCCTTTGGTTTGCCTGCAAAAGTGGTTATCGACCATTTTTCAGCTTTGGATTTTCATGGTGGTAATTTTCACTTGGCTACAAAAGATGGGAAAGTGATTATACAAACAAGCCTACCAAATGCACAGATAATTTTAAGCAATAATACAGTTTTGGTGCAAATGGTGAATTCAAATGGAGACCCTACAGATCAAGCAGCTAACTTCTCATGTGAGTCTGATGGCGGGTCAAAACATTTTGATGGGAAAGTTTCAGGAATGAAATACACATTTTATTGCTCTACGCTTGAGATTGCTGGAGTTGAAACGGTATAATTTTTGCTACTTTTTTCAGGCAACTTCTTATTTATGTTTAAGAGATTTATGTGAATTTTAAAATGAAAAATGCTATAGAAATTAGATATTAGTATCAGAATACGTTTTCAACTCAACATGGCTTATCTTGGATTTCAAAGAAGAATTATCGCTATTTGTTAGTTTTTAAGTTTTCCATTGTCACATTGATTGGTGTTTGCACTAGTCTGCTAAGAGCACTATGTTTCATATAAAATAGTATTTTGTTTCTTAATCTTATGGGGTAAAAGATTTTGGCTACTTTTTTTGCACAATCAAAAGTTATATGACAAAGATCCAAAGAGTTTAGCAAATTATAAGACACATATTACATTTTCGGTTATTGTTGATATGGGGTGTAAACCCCTTCTTTGTTTCAAATATCTCTCCTACAATTGGATTTAGATTTAATTCTGTTATGTTCCAGTCATTATCAGTACATTATCACTTCCTTTGATCCACTGTCAAATCAAGTTTATGTCATTGTGCTGGTGCATCTATCTGCCCCATTGACTCTGTATTTACCCAGACAATTTTAGACAAAGTAACCACCATTTGACTACATGCATGTTATATGATAAAGTAAGACTGCAACTCATCCTCACTCATACAATTTATCTGGAATTCTATTTATACTTATTTCTTTCAACACAAAAAGGAAAGGACTTAATTTGCTCTATTCTTAACTAACAGCTAATGTTCCTTTTTATTTCCTTTAATTTGAAAATAACATCAAATTCATCTAAGACTTTATAATTAAAAATAATTTTATTCCACAACTTGACCAAAAAAAAAAAAAATACATCTTAAATTTTACATAATGAAGTTTACAAATGCATCTAAGACATGAAGATTTGCCATCTATGACTAATAGTATAATTTGGCAACTATAGTTCATTTAGATGTGTACTATTTTTTTTTCCCTCAGGTATATGTCTTGGCTTATCCCACCAACAGATTAGTGAGTCTTGTCCATCAGAACAGCAAGCTTTCGTTCACACTTCTTTTGCTTCTGTTTGTTTTTATGGTTATCTCGCTTTCCATCTTCTTGTTCTTAATAGTTAGAGCTGCGAAACGAGAAATGTTCTTATGTGCTGCCCTCATTAAACAAATGGAATCGACTCAACAAGCAGAACGCAAGAGTATGAACAAAAGCCATGCCTTTGCTAGAGCAAGCCATGATGTACGTGCTTCTTTGGCAGCTATCACTGGTTTGATAGAGCTTTCTATTCAAGATGCCAATCATGACTCAGTTTTAGCAACAAACTTGGCACAGATGAATGATTGCACAAAAGACCTCCTTGGTAACTATTATGCTCATTCTACTTACTTTTTGCCACAATAATCAAGTTTAAACCAAGGTCATCAACATAGATCAATTCCAAGGAGAAGTGTATATTGCACCACATGCTTCAGTACTTGTTTATAAATAATTTGGAACTTTAGGGATGTGTAGAACATTTAAATCATTTTTTAAGCATATTCAGTAACCTATACTTTATTTAATTCAAAGCATTGACATATATGCATGTTATTATATTAATTTTATCAATGACCCAAGTGTTTGTATTTGACATTTTCTTAAATTATCTCTCAACTAAAATTTTAAACATGTGGCACAAAAATTTTTCTTCCTTAATTTTCTAATGGAAGTTTCTTTCTCAATAATATTCTCATTAGCCAATCAGACTCAAGATTATTTGAAATTCAACCAGTTCTTAAAGTTTTAGCAATAGAAGATGAACTATTTGGCATGGAGAAACTGCTTATATTTACAATTATTTTATTTATAAAAATGGTTCAGGCTTATTGAACTCAGTTCTGGATACAAGTAAAATTGAAGCTGGAAAGATGCGGCTTCAAGAAGGAGAATTCAACTTGGCTCAACTCCTCGAGGATGTTATGGATATGTTCTATCCTATGGCTAAAAAGAAAGGCATTGACATTGTACTTGATCCTTGTGATGGCTCAATAGCTAAATCTTGGCATGTTAGAGGTAACCGTGGAAAGCTTAAACAGATCCTTTGCAACTCGCTTAGTAATGCGGTAAAGTATACAACTGAAGGGCACATCACAGTTCGTGCCATGGTCCAGGAAACAAGTTTGAAAATGCCATAATTGCTTCTAATAGTCATCTTGTATTGGAGTACTTGTCACGGTTGTGTTACAAGAACAAAAAAGGTTTAAATGATTTGGTTGCCTTTCATTCCTCTCAACAAGAACCCAATCTCACGGAATTTGTCATTGAGGTGGATGATACTGGCTTGGGAATTCCTAAAGACAAGCAAAAATCTGTTTTTGAATACTATAATCAGGTTACAGAAACAGCTTCTGGTCAAGAAGGATCTGGTTTGGGCCTTGGTATTGTTCAATCTTTGGTAAGCAATTCAAGTAATACCTAGTTAATGCACTGAAGTTTTTCCTCCTTTTGGATGTGAATGTTGCTTTGGTTTGTTGTTGTCCAGCCTATAATTAAGGTCTTTCTGTTTGTATACTTTGTTTGCTTTTGAATGCAAAAGTGGATCTATTTTTACTTCCAAAGACGTGAAGTACTTCTGGAATTAGCAAAAGGTTACCCCAATTTGTGAAATGATGGGCCATACCCATATAATTGCTTCTATTAAAATAAGAAAAAATCTATTTTTTTTTTCTTTTTCACATTCAGAATTTTGAGCCAGTAGATCATCGAAAACAACCCAAATAACAAAAAATTCTTATTTTTGAGACGCAGATTAATTATTTCAATTACTATTTTTGGATTTGGATTTTGTTGCCATTGTCAATCTATCAAAAATGGATTTAAAAAAAAAATTTGATCATTCTTCCCATCCTGCAAATATTGCCATATCTTTTCAGTTAAAGTAATTGTTACTTAATATGATTGACATTAATAAACTGAAGTGTAACACATCAAGACAATTATGGTTCAGCAACCGAAATAAAGATAAAATCCTGAAGCAGTCATGGTCTGTGAAATATCTCTCTTCTGCAGGTAGGCTCCAGTTGATAAAGTCTGTTCTGTTTAGTCTTCATTCCTATTGGTGTAGGAAGTTCATATTGCCTAAAAAAGTTACGAAACTAAAATGGGACTTGGTTTGTAAACCAAAATGTGAAAGTGGATTGGTTTTGAAGAGGCTTGAAGATTGGAATAAAGCAGCAACAATGGGATTTATTTGGTCTCTCTTTGTTCAAGCTCGGTCATTATGGGTAGCATGGGTTAGAACTAATCTCCTAAAGGGCAAAAGCTTTTGGAAAATCAAAATAACTCAAGATTGCAGCTGGGGGCGGAGGAAAATCCTGAAGCTTAGGGAGATTGCTAGACCCTTCATTAGATTTCATGTGGTTTCTTGTAAGAATATCCATCTTTGGTACAATTGGTGGCATCCAAATGGTGCCTTGTTCTTGAAATATGGCCACAGGATTATGTATGATGCAACCAGTTCTTCTAATGCTCTTTTGTCTAGTGTGTTGCAAGAGGGTAATTGGATTTGGGCACAAGCCAGATCCACTAACCCAGTCTCTATCCAAAGCAAATTGTGCTTAATTGATCTTGCTGAGGAAGAAAGACCCATTGTTAATATTATAGTCACAAATCAAAGTTCATCATGCTTTAAATCTGAATCTGGATTCTAGCAAAAACTACACACAACGATTGAATAAAAAAAAAAATTGACTCTACAGTCTCTACATTAACAAAAAGAGAATATATCAGATAAAACAGAGTATATAAGAAATTGAAATTACAATCACAATATCATCATATTGCACAAATCATTAACCAAACGAATATTCTCATTAAAGAGACAATTTGATAGATTGAGAAAATCTACCTTGGCATGGTAGTATAGTCTCTCCAACCTCTACGAGCTATCCAATTCCAATGTCCTACATCTTTTCATTTCAACGGTCGGGCCATTTATATAAATATATATATATATATATATATGGGAAAATAGATTTTTGCCTTTAATTTTTAAACTATGCAAAATTTTGTCCATGTTTTTAGGGAAATTATTGTGTACTCTCAGAGTACCCTTCAGTACCATAAATACGTACTCATTTCTCTCACATAAATAGTGTGTTCTACTAATCTATATATTATCTATATCTATATTCTATATATTACTAAAAGTAATGTTGCTACTCTCACGTTGCGCAACATCAGCTGTCACGTCATTCTTTTTTTTTTTTTTTCTTTTTTAAAATATAATTTTCCTACAATTTTAAAATGATTTTTACAATTTTCAGCCTTATAAATGCAACCTACTACTTATTTATTTACTTCCACTATCATCCTATAATAAATTCAACTCACTACTTATTTATTTACTCCCACTATTACCTTATAATAAATCTGTATAATTAATCCAGCTCACTTCTTATTTATTTAGTTCCACTATCAAGTCCAATCCAAAACCTTTTCAGTTCAGCGTTAGGATTTTGTGTAAGCATTTTTAACTTAAAAAAAAAAAAAAAAAAACAAACAAACAAACGTAAGCCTTTCAAGTTTTAGGTTTTTTTTTTTTTTTTTTTTTTTTTTAATAATAATTTTCTAATAATTGTTTTTAATATTTATTTTTTTAATATTTACAGTCCTCCAACCTTTCTCTCTCATTTCCCATTTCATCTCCCCACTACTTTTTCAATCTTTCTCCCTCCTTTACCTTTTCATCTCTCCACTACCATCTACATTAATATCATTCTTCCTCTTTCCTTTCATCTTCCTTTATTTTTGTCTCTTTTTATTCACACCCTCTTACTATAAATTTTCACTATCTCTTCTATTCTATACATAGTTTTCCCTCACAAAAAAAAAAAAAAAAAGGTTCCCTCTCTCTCTCTCTAAATTTTTTGGTGGATTTTTATTTTTATTTTTCTTGCATCTCTACTTTAGGTTGATAATTTTTTTATATTCTTTAAAATCTATTTTGGGTTAATGCGATTTTGTTTTGTTTTTAAATTGTGATTTAGTTTTGTTTTTTAAATTGTTGTTGTTGTTTATTTATTTATTTTTTATTCTCTTTGAATGTTAAATTTTATTCTATTACGTTCTAAAGAATTAAATATAGCATATAAAAAAATAATATTATTCTATTACATAGCATGATTTGGATAATTAGGTATTTATTCTGTTATATAGCATGATTTTTTATAGTGCTCAATTTAGATGTTAAACTATGAGACTTTACTAATTTTTGTTTATTTTCTAATCCTTTGTAGTGGACAAAATACTCTTAATAGTTGTACTAGAAGTACTTTATAATGCCTTTTATTTAAAAAAAGAAAAAAGAAAGCAAAGGTTAGCCAAAAGAAAGAAAAGCAAAGGTTAGCCAAACAAAAATAATCGGATAGGTGACAAATTTTAACTTTTGTAATTTTATTTTAATTATTATTATTTTATAACAATGCATGTATAGAAATTTGATTCTAAGATTTTGCTAATAATTGTTTATTTGATAATATGTTTTGGGTGGCCGAAATTATAATTTCTACAAAGAAAATAACCTTAATAGATTATCAAAAACAAAATTTTATCCAAATATTGGTTCAATTAATCATTGTTAAGTTTTATTAATTTTTTTTAGTTTATGTTTTTTTGGTGTTTTTGATTGATCCTATATTACATTTATGATTGTTCTTATAATAAATAAAAATATAATTATGAAATACATTACTCATTATTAGATTAGTTTAAATTGTAAATTTTTTTTTAATAAAACCACCATGAAAATAATTATCATGCGCAACGCGCAGGTTCGTGGCTAGTATATAATAATAGGTGAAGCAAAGACTGTGTGAAATTGAATTCCAAATTAGAACTCTAATTGTGTACCATGTGTACACACCAAATTAGAGTTTTAATTTTGTGCCATGTGTCTAGAATCTGAAATTGAAGTTGAATTTTGCATCATGTGGCTAAATGTATGTGGGCTCATTCTCATTAAAACCACTACTATGTATTGGGTTGAGTGAGTTACTGTGCCAATTGAATTTTTTCTTGATTTTGCAGTCAAACGTGAAAACCAAAGAGATTAATATCGGTGATAAGAACTTGGTTTCGGCACATTGCATAATTTCCAAAAAGATAAATGTATGTGAGCTTATTCTCATTAAAACCACTTCTATGTATCAGGTCAAGTAAGTTACTGTGCTAATTAAGTTTTTTCTTGATTTTGCAGTCAAACGTGAAAACCAAAGAGATTAATATCGGTGACAAGAACTTGGTTTCGGTACATTGCATAATTTCCAAAAAGATAGCAAAGCCAGAGTTTGCATCTTTGTTATAAATTGCTTACAAAGTTTGCATCTTTATATTTGTACTGAGTTTTGGATTAAAGTTCTTTCTTCTTGGTTCTGGCACTGAGTTTTGTTTACTATTCACTTATAAAGTTTGCATCTTTACATTTGTTATAAATTGCTAATATGTGATTAAATGCACATTATGCCTAAAATTCACTATCCTTATATTTGACTTTTTGTTCAGGTTTGGCACCTATAACAATGAAGAAAGCACTGATGTGGACTGATAGATGATACTTTTTACAAGCTGCAAAGGAACTTAGTGATCAATGGAATCTCACGCGAATTGGAGAGGACCCGGCTGTAGATGTCTGGATGGCAGATGTGAGTCACTATGTTTTTAAAATTTTCAGTGAAGGTAAAGGTTATGAACAATGTAAATTTTCTAGAGAGAAATTTATTATTCTATATTTATGCAAGTTTGGTTGCCTTCTTAGAGTGGATCACTTCACCTTGTCTTTCTACTGGAATTTTTTATTCAAATTGTTACAATTTAATCCAAAATTTTATTTGAATTTTCCTATTGTTGTTACTATCATATATTATCATTCCAATTGTTTAATTAGAATATGAAATTGGAGTCCAATTTTACTATACACGTGTACAATCTAATTATTTTTAATTTTGCTATCATGTGTAGAAGCCAATGAGATGAAATTAATAACACATTAAACACCCATGCTTTGAGAACTGATAGTACCAATCTAAATTCATTGGACCTGCTTCGTGATAATACAACTATGAAAGATGTATAAAAACACACACAAACCCATCTCTTTATAAAAAGATATTGGAGAGAATTTCTTTTATTAGCCATGGAACTTCAAAAGTTTTTTCTTCACACAAATGACCATCATGTTACAAAATGACCCATCGTAAAACTACAAAATGAGTACAATTCTACGGGTTTTTATTTTTATTTTTATTTTATTTTTATTTTTTTTAATTTTAAAATTTTTAAGTTACGAAAATTTCAATCACCAATAGAGATTCAAGATTCAAAAGCGTGAATGGATTTTTTGGATAAACATTGTCACCAAGGTTCATCTTTCTGTGTAAAATATATATACTGCTAAATTTTGTTAATGAAAATTTCTGGTTAATAATATGAATTTAGACTTAACTGAGCCTTTTAAACATGAATAAACTCATGATTAATAATCTATCCATTCTCGTGCGGTAACACGAGGCTACATACTAGTTAAAATAATGGTGGGACCTACCATTCATGTGATAGGGAGGACTATGCATTTATGGTACTTTGGGAATACCTAATAATTTTCTCTTTTTTCAAACTATTTACGTGTATGTCCCTATTTTGGAACTCGATTTTCTAAAAATTGAGTGTCCTTTATAACACGAGTTTTCTTATCCAATTAAAACTTATCGGTATTTCAAGTTTTCTTATTAGTGCCAATTGGTATTAATCGAGAAATTATTAGTATCGATCGGTACTAATTGAAATCTGATTAATATTGATTGGTATTAATTGGAACCAATATAATACCGATCGGTATTAATATGATTTCTCCTTATAAAATGTTCAAAAACCGTTACGATTTTTTAGCAATGACTTAAATCACATTTTTGGCCTTGCAAACACTAAAATTTGGTTTTTTTCTATTTCTGGAAAATTTGTAGAGAATTAAATTTCTTGTCAAAAGACTCAAATCTGAAATCAATTGAAATTATAAGTAGAAAGTTATAGCCAAAACACCAAACAAGTGCAGAAGATATCTTAGAAATGGTAAAGCTGAGTTACAAAGGAAACTCAATTTTTTTAAAAATGGAGTTTCAAAAGAGGGACACACTTTACATACATACATATATATATATATATATATATATATTGCTATGGATTTCTTTTTCCCCCTTTTTTTTTTTTTGGTGCTGATTTTGGTAAATCTAGTAGACAAAACAATACAAAAGGTCATATGGGGACGGGGACAAACCCACTTTACTATTTAAAGAGAACCCCAAAGAAAAGAGAGGAAATAGGATGAGGGGATTTTTAAGAAAATAATCACTAATCCCAAACAATATCATTAGTTAGACAAACTTTGAAACTAATTTTATTTTTAACAATTCGAGTCCTCTGAAGTCGATTTTACTGTGCATTCTCTGTTTCGCCAGGAACTTAGGCGGAGGAGCAGGATTTGTATACACAGAAATCGACTCCAGAGGAGACGATTTCTGTGCCCCTTTCAGACGTCCCGTCCAGTCTCTTCCATGGCAAAGGGGCAGAGTCACGTGCACAGCTGGAAATCATCTCCTCTAGAGTCAATTTCTAAGCATTGTCCCATCCCTTCCACGTGTTGCCATCATGGGTCCCAACTGGGGGATCTTTTTCCTTACCCGGAACCTTCAACTCCTTTTTGAACATGCTCTTCATACTCCTCTTCATAAACAAACAACACTCTTCTTCATCAACTCTTCTTCCTGCTCTCTCTCACTTGCACTCACACAACACTCATCATCTCAGGTAATGTGATTATTTTGCTAGTTTTTTTTTTTTTGAAGGAAAATTTTAAAAACATATTAGGAAAAGTTTTGTTTTTGTTATTTGTTAGTGTAAATATTGTGATTAAATTGTTAATATATTATAATTTTTTTTTGTTACTTGCTAAACACATTATATACACACATTTATAAGATCATGAATACTAAAAAAGATCATGAATACATTACTTTAAGATCATGAATACATTATATACACACATTTACACTAACAAAGACACATTATATATTTTTTAAGATCATGAATACATTATATACACACATTTACACTAACAAAAACACATTATATACTTTAAGATCATGAATACATTATATACACACATTTACACTAACAAAAACACATTATATATTTTTTAAGATCATGAATACATTATATACACACATTTACACTAACAAAAACACATTATATACTTTAAGATCATGAATACATTATACACACACATTATATTATGATGATTATGGGGAATATTTAGAACTAAATATTGTGATATTACAACATATTGGGAATTTGTTTTTGTTAGTGTAAATATTGTGATTAAATTATTTGCTAAGTTTTTTTTTTAAAAAAATTAATATTGTGATTATTGGGAATATTTTATACAAAATATTGTGATTAATTATGTTATTACAACATATGGGAATATTTGTTTTGGTTGTTAGTATAAATATTGTGATAATATGCTAAATTTTTTTTAAAAATTACTATTGTGATGTATTAGGAATATTTAGTACTGAATATTGTGATCAATTGTTAGGTATATTTAGTACTTTTAGGTCTTTATCATGAATATGAAATGGATTATGAGTTGATACCTAAGATAGTATTTGTAACAAAGATTTCAATAGATAACTGGTTGGTATATAATATTTTTGTTCATCATAACTTATTTGAATGGGTTTTGAAAGTCATGCCCCTAGAATGATTTGAAATTTTTAAAGAATATGAATTTGGTAATGACTATTTTTGTAAGATTACTAAAGGTGAGTATATGCAAATTTGGTTGAGATTAGTATTGTTGGCATTTCATACGCAAAGTTTTGTGATTAATGTTGATTGAGCGTTATGAATTTGTAACTAACACAATTGCACTTGATGATCTATAGGTTGACAATGATCCTTATAAATATATACTATGGTGGACCCCTTACCAATACCAACCCTTATGACGGATCCTCATTTCAAGGTCCGGGTATGCAGTGCTATTATATGATGATACGCCGTAAACTAAAGACCCTGAATGAGCTGAAAGTAAAAATTATGGAAGAGTTGCAAGTGAACCCTGCTTTGCATGACATACATATTACTTTCCGTTCTCCATATGAAGTCCTCAATCAATGCATTAATTACAGAAATATGGAGATAACAGAGGACAAACATGTGAAATTCATGTTTAGTAAGATGCAGAAATGGGAACAAACAACAGATTTTGAGTTGCACGTCACTTTGAAGCCGCGTGCGGAAGTCGGCATAGAGGAAGAAATTGTACAAACAACTACATCTCTACAAGTTGCAGTCCTAGATGATCAATACACCACATTAGGAGGCTATACACCCCCTTTTCAAGGGACATTAGCAACAATTGAGAGCGAACTTGGAAATAGATATGAAGATCAATTTTATATACATCGAGGTGAATCCTCTACAGTTCCAGTAGTTGAAGATGAAGATGAAGACTATTTTGGGGAAGATCCTGACGATAGAGATGAGTACGAAGAGAGGATTGATAATGGTGACTTTGACAGGGGTGTTGATGATCATGAAATTTCTCCAATTCCTGATGTTGATGATATGGCTGAATGTAATGAAGATGATGCGGACGCTAATGTCAGAGTTCAGCATGTTACAAATACGACCCCTGTTTATGAACCTCCTGCCTCATCATTTTATGAAAATACTTGGGAAAATATAGTTGATCCTGAAGTTGTTCAGCATGCATTTGGTTCTTCTTGGAATGTGGACATTAATTTTGCGAAAGGGTTGATTTTTGCGAATAAAGAGGCAGTGAAATGTGCATTAACAATTTACGCCGCTAAGCATAACAGAAACATTATCACTAGTAGGTCGACCAAAAGTAGACTATCTGTGAAATGCGTCGATGAGTCATGCATATGGTACGTTGGGGCAGTCGAGAAGCTTGAACATGGTCTATGGATGGTCACATCTTATAGGGGTCCTCACAGTTGTACACCCCTTGCCATGGCCCTTGATGGTATAATGATGAACTATAATTTTCTTGCAGCAGAATTTGTTCCATTGTTGCAAGAAAAACACACGGCAACAATTACTCACCTCAGAGATTTCATTAAAGGGAAGTATTATGGGCATAAGCTTTCTTACTATAAGATATGGGATGCGAAACAATGAGCTATTGCAAAGATATTTGGGGATTGGGAAGAGTCTTACCAAAGGTTGAGAAAGTTATTGTTGGCATACTTGGATCAAGAACCTGGCACCCGATTCTGGTATCACACCATACCTAGGGACGAGTTCGGTGATACAATATTGCGCTATGTATTTTGGGCTTTCGCTCCATGCATTGAAGGATTTAGACATTGTAAGCCAGTGATCAGTATTGATGGGACCCATTTGTATGGTAAATATCGAGGGGTGTTGTTAATTGCAATGGCCACCGATGCCAACAACAAGGTTTTGCCTCTCGCCTTTATCGTTGTGGACAAAGAGTCAGGGCCTAGTTGGACATCAACAAAATTGTACATTCAAATGGTAAAAGAGAGGCAGCAATGATGGCGCAGCTCTAGTCGAAGGGATCAATCCGAAGGTCATGTTCACTTGCCATTGCCATTCCAGTACAAAGGCATGTGGGGCACATAACCTGCCAAATTAAAAATAGGGCATTAAATTTGAGGTTGGTTATTGTATCAATATATAACTTGAAAGAGAAAATAGAGTGAAGTAGTAAAGTATACCTAGATTGCAATTTCATAAGAATTAGACTAATGGCTGATGATAGTTTTCTTTTGATTCCCTTCATTAGTGGGGAAACTAATAATCCGTTTAGACTATCATTCAAGTTTTATATGATCTTACTTGCATGCCAAACAATAGAGGTAATGACAATTTTCCCAAAAAAAGCATCACTACTTCTATTTTCCAATCTAATGAAAATCTACATCATGTGTTCATGAATCAACTGTTTCCCTATATGCATATGAGCCTTGTACATTGAAGTGTCAGGGAGAACCAACAATTCAATATCCACATGCACCAAACTCATTAACATAAGCAAAAAGAAATATAAAAACCATCAGTGGGAAACCATCAATATGCAACAAATCCAACTTTTTCTCTCAGCCACCTGATATCCAACTCTCTCAGTGGGAAACCATCAATATAAATCTGCAATTAAGAGCACCTTTTTCACAAGATCTGTCAACCATAAATTACTAATACCTGTAAAAAATTTCTTCCTGGAAAGCAATACCCCAACATTAAAAGAAATTTGTAGCTAGATTTGGCAGTCCAAAGCACATCTCCAAATTCAATATACCTAAAGGATTCTAACTTTAAGAAAACCTCATTACGTTCTTATATCTAGATACAAATACCCCCATCATACTGCATTCCTATTTTCATTCCAAAAGGCAATCAAGAAGAACAAGAATCAGGCATATTTTCAAATGGTCCAAAAGGTTTTCAAAATTATAAACATCAAGAGTTTCTGTCAAAATTTTGATTGATATGCTTTCAAGTGACAAATGAACAGTCATTCGGAATCAAACCAGACTCATTGTTTCAAGTCAATTCCTCATGGGTTGCCTTTAGAGTAAGAGAAATAAAAGTCCTCTCATATTTGTAGTCCAAAAATGACCTATATTATTTGCTACATTCTGACTTCTTAATATACTGGTTTTATTTTTAAGGTTGGCATATTGCAATGTGCTAATTGGGGATTTAGAAATGCAAAACCCCGAAATATACATGTCCAGGCCTAATTTATGTGCAACAATCATTGATAAGGAGACGTTGTTTACAGGGTATAGTATGTTCTATTGTCCCAAGAAAAAAAAAAGATTTGAAAAAACAATGAATCATTTAGTAATAGGTCAAAAATCCTTAGTTCATTTAATATAATTATTGATTTCACAGAGTAGTCCACTTCATTTGCTTTCACAAAGAAGTTTACATGTTCTAGAATGGGCACCTGTTTAATGTCACTAAGCAGTGAGTACTTTATGGACTACAAAGAACTATTGGTCATTTACTTTTCCCCATACAAATTTATGTAAACAGGTAATATAAGAAAACATCTGGGACACAAAAAGGAAGATAAATCAAAGTCAGTTCAACCTAAAAAAGACGTACCGTTAACCTTGAAGGATAGTGAAAAGTTACATTCACAAACTGAATATGTCCCATTACCTTTTGCAACTTCACACCTATAGACAACGGGGCATCCCATTACTAATAAGTATATTTATACAAAATATTTTCTATTTATTTATTTATTTTTATGGGCAAGTTACACTTGCACCCATTATGATGCTTGAACCCATTAGTGATTTCTATTGTAATAATTTTCTGTCTTATCTTTTTTCTTTCTTGTAATATTTGACTTCTTTGTACTCATTTTGCATAAACTAGTTTTCTTTTTTAATATAGACTAATTTTAATTATTAAAAAAAATGATGCTTGAACCCATTACCAGGAGGAGGAGTCATTCGAATAGCTCATTGGCATATTTAAACAAAAACTTTTAACAGAAGGCATAACATATTGTAGGAATACAGAGAAATACAGATTTCTTAGTTGAGTTCTCATAGGTGAAAACAAAAAATAAATTGTACAAAAAGCAAAATATCATGGTAGAACTAGTACATAATCAAATCATACCATTGGAAGAGAAAAAAAAAAAAACTATTGTGCCCACCATTCATTGTAAACCCATATACCGAAATTTTAGAGTTTGCAACTTTAATATATGCTATAGATGACCATATGAAAAGGGTTATTAAGGTCTAACCATACAATTAAAAGCCTAAAACATTAAAACGATTATAATCAATTAGTCATAAATGATAAAAATTTACAACTATTAGAACATGCATTAGAGAGAGAGAGAGAGATAGAAGTGACCTTGTAGCCAGATACCAAATCCATGTTGTTGGGTCACCAAATTGCAAGAAATCCTGAAACAACAATAACAAAAAAAAAAAAAAAAAAAAAAAACCCAAAAGAATCAAGGTATTATTGGAGCTGGTTTGAATTTGGAAGAATCATGATCGTGCACATAAACAAAATATGGATGCTTTGAGTGTCAGACTCTATGACTTGCTGCACATTGAGTCCACCAAAGAGACAATTACAAAAATGGACACTTGAGAATTTGACAGGAAATTAATAGTAAG
Organism: Quercus variabilis; assembly: GCA_030445155.1. NCBI lineage: Eukaryota > Viridiplantae > Streptophyta > Magnoliopsida > Fagales > Fagaceae > Quercus > Quercus variabilis. The sequence goes on from CP129447.1 coordinate 9,158,476, forward strand.
AATTATTGCCTTCCAAGTTCTTTCCTTTCAGTTCCATAAATCCGGACAGTTGTCGTTAAAGAAAGTGTCTCTTGTGCAACCTACATTTGAAAAGGAAACAGAAATGAGCATACAAAAAGATTCTTCAAGTGTCAAATTTTTAATAGCAAGATCAGTTTTTTGCCTATACTTCGTTAGCAGCAGCAGTGTACTCTTGGATTAACTTTGCAGCTCTCTTTTGGTACTTGTTAACCAGAACACCAGAGCAGGTTTGACAATGCCATTAAACAATCAAGAGGCCAGTAAAAGACCCCGTAATAAGCAGAAAGCAAAAATTCTCAGTGCAGGAGGAAGCAATAAACATTGAAGTTTAAGCATATATACAATGTCCCAATCAAAGCCAAAATTTAGAATTAATAACCCTACAGCTATTGATTTAGAGAAGATCCTCTATATAACAGAAGATGAAGATCTATAAAAGAATTTAGATGCAACTTTTCACATTACACAATAATTTATTCCTCTTCATCTAAATTGTTGAGGACATGAACAGACCAAAAAGAGATCTTGTAGCAAATAATAAGAGAGGACAGCAACTTGATAGTTAACAATAAATTATTCTGGATAAGGACAACTTGAATACACATAAAGATAATCGATACACCACTTTGTTTTTTATATAATATAGATTTTAGTGGAAACACAAACTCAATTTTTAAAAGACTAATGTGATACGCCTGTCAAGTTTAGAAAGAGTACAACTTTTGCGTTTGATGCAGATGGGGTGCTCATCCTAATGCATTTTATGTTTATGTTGTCTCCTATAATGTTTGGTAGGTGGGAGAGGGAGTACTGCATCTCCTTGGTAAGGCTCCTCGCGTTGCTGCGAAGATGGGAGTTACAACCAAACAATGGATTAGATGAATTATAATAGCATTAACAACAATTACTCAATATTCATTACATTAAATGAGTTGTCATACTGTGGGGCCAGTCTTGTGTCCTGCTTTGTGACCACCTGTCCCACAAGGAGGTGCTTTTGTTGTGCGTTTAGGTCGACCTTGTGGAGGTGACTGTAACCCAACAACTACCTGCTCAGTCTCAATAGGCACATCTATCATAGTTGCTTGACTCCCAACAATTGAAGATCCTACAACTGCAGGGGAGGATGGTGTAGCAGATGAAGTATGAGTGAGGCCCGTAGTCATGGGATCTATATGCAGTCCAGGAGTGGGCATGAATGACATGGACTGACTATGGGGTGGTACATGGTCTATATGACCAATGCTGTACAAGGGGGATTGGGTGTGCATGATAGGTGGCGGCTGGCTGAAATCATAGTCAAGATCAAAGGATGGCGGAGTAAATGAAAGATGAGCGGGGTCAAAAAATGTACGTGGGGTGTGTGAAGGGATCTCGGGGTGAAAAGATGCATGAGCAGTGGGTAGAGGGATCTCTAGGTCAGGAACTGCATAAGCAGTACGTGGGGGGATATCTGGGGAAGGAGATGCATGTGGACGTGGAGGGAACTCTGTGGCAGGAGATGCATGTGGGGGTGGAGGAAACTCTGGCATAGGGGATGCATGTGGGGGTGGAGGGGGATTCGACCTACTGACAACCTGATGGGGTGCACCATGCTGACCATGGCTATGGCTGGCACGATTTGAGCTCGTGCTTGGTCGTTCAGTATCTTCTGTTGCATCTGGATTTGCCCCATCAGTCTCTTCCAAGGGAAGTTTGGCAGTTATACGATGAAGGCGTTCCACATATTTAAGTACAGCTAATATATGTTTGTACATTGGACTGCCTACTGGATATTGCGTCAACATTTTCTTGTGACTTGCAACCTACAAGTACAAAAATACAATTAGTACATCTAACAAAAAAATTATGATACGCAACAAAAATTGAAAAGAAAGGTCGAAGCGATTACCATAATAAGAAGTGAAGCGGAAGTGTGGTCGACGAACCTCCAAGTCACCCTATCATACCAACCGAAGTATGGATGAGTAGGTGACATATCACCCTGTAGTCGTGCTCCATGACATAGAGATTGTGCTCAACTATTCCATACTCGGATATGGCCATCATGTTTGTCCCTCCAATTCACCTCTATCTTCCCCCTCAGGTCTATGTCATGAAGGGCGTCGTCAGTATCAACATATGGGGGGATTTCTTGTACCATCCCAAACTGACAAACAACACGCTTCGGTGTATGTTTCTCTACTAGCCAAAAGCATAAAAACGGCACCTTTGCCGTCCATATATCCCTTCCTGCGACACAGAACGGAGGCAAGTGGGCTAAGTCATCCTGATATGGCTCCCACACCACCTGAAATAACCAAATAAAAGGGCAGCACATTATGCAATGTTCCATTATTTTCGACTATGAGCTATTTTACAAGCAGTAAATACAATAGTCATAAATAATAGAAGGAACACAATTTGGGTACCTGGTTGGGACACATACAGTCTAATAGCTAACGGTATTGAACCAGACAGATCTCTTGGGGGCTATTTTTCGTGGTCATGACCCACACAGTCCTACAATTAAGAAAGAGAGAGTCAATAATTGGAATTGAGAATTTAAAGTAATCAACAACAATAAATGATGGGCAATCGTAAATTTAACATTACATACCACTAACTTTATACCTAATAATGATTATCTAAATAAACATATGATTAGTGGTGGAGCTAAAAATTAATAACACTTGTATTATACATCAATAATAACATGACCTCAGTGGTTGTAAAACGATATATAAAAATAAATAAAAATCCTATTTATTTTCAAGATGTGTATAATATCAAGGTTAAAATTTTATTTTCTATGTCTAACAATATGTCATGTCGTTTAAAATTATGGAATTATATTCAATTTTCAAAATCGGTCAAGGAAGAGACTTACTTAATGGACAGTGGAGAAGGTGCAAATGGTGGGCCATATGCATCATCTGGTGGGAGGTCCTCCTTCCTTGGGCACAAAAAAGGGAGTTTGAACCATGCCCAATACTGAACCAGTAGCAACGCCCCACCAATCTGATTGGCACCACTGTCGGTTGCCCTGCATAACTCTCTGTACAACCATGCAAGGCAAGCGCTCCCCCAACTGTACTGAGGTGGATTGCGAAGGTCCCTCAACATCTGCACCCACATCATATGCACCTTATCGCCAGACTTGTCCGCAAAAATTGTGTCTGCCAATAGTATTAGAATATAACACCGTGCATATTGATGCACAACCACCTCTGCTGCATCATTAGGCAACCCATGGTCAATTTTTTCTATTAGCTTGTTAATTAAGATCCTTTGTCCTTTAAGCACATTTCCAGTAGGAGGAATTCCAAGCATATCTTGACATTCAGCTTTCCATGTCAGGTTAGTTACTCCAACAATTGCATCACCATCTATTGGAATCCCAAAAATAACTTCCACATCTTGCAATGTGATTGTTGTCTCACCACATGGTAGGTGGAAGGTGTGGGTTTCAGGCCGCCATCGCTCAACTAAAGCCGTTATCAAATTATTATCAATCTACCTACATGGAGTCCTATATAGCCCAATTAAACCAACTCTCCTGACAATGTCAATGACACGATCATCCACCACTATGGGGCGTTGTTTTTTGAGCTCGTCATTATGACCACGACATTTCAATACCCCTAGATCCTGCACATGATAGAACCATAGTGATGAGATGCAATATGTCATAACCTTTGTATATGTGATTGTAGCTATTGATCCCAAAAAACAAAAATAAAGCTGTTATGAAGAGAAATTAAAATATCATCCCAAAAAAAAAAAAAGCAACAACGGGAGCAAAATAAAATAATGCAATGCACTTGATACATTTTATAGAATGCTAGTGCACAGTGTAGAGCTATCAAACATTTACTACATTGATAATTAATAACCAAATATTATTCATGTAATATTTAATTATAAAAAGACCCATTTGAAATTATTATCTTGTCCCATACATACAAACATTATATTAAATTATATTAAAAGAGTTAATCTATTATGAGCACAATACAATCAAATTTACAACTTCCTAAACACCGATTGCAAACATATAAAACCAAAATTTTTAAGGACAATTATGATAAATAAGCAGCAAGGGTTATTGGGGCCTTATCACAAGAAATCCTGCTACCACAAACAGTGGAGGAAACGGAAGTTTTGACTTGTCAATGTGCGATTATGTTTGTTGTTGGGATTGGTTTATACAAACTCATCTTTGAGTAGATGATGCCATGGTCATCATCGACCAAGTCCAGCAAAGAGAGCCATGTAAAACTCATTTTCGAAATGGACAAAGTTTACATCCAGATTTTCATAAATAGGGGGACAATATCTGAGCTATGTGAGGGATTAGAAATTTCGGGATGTCTAACATTTAGAATGTGATTGATAGATTAATTTGTTATGTGTTGATTCTTTCAATTTTTACGGCAACTATAAAACAAGTTTTTGTAGCTATGAAACTAGTAAAAATAAGACTTTATAATAGAATAAATAATGAACTTTTTTGGCAAATAATATGATAGTTTATATAAAAAATGAATTTTTTTTATTACATGAAAAATCGTCTTTATGCATGATTTTGTTGTGAAACGTTCTTTTTCGATATTTTTCTGTCTGTCTATAGTGAATTAAATAGCTTTTGTATGTTCATTAATGTTTAAGAATATGATGATATATTGAAATTGATAATTTTGTATTTAATAGACTTATAAATTATGTTTATTATATCAATGTAAAAAATCGGCCTTCTTCAATAAAAATTCACGGCTACGCTCTTGTTGTTACTCGTGGGGGACCTATGTAATTTTGAAAGTGGAGTTGCACTCCCCCTAAGACTACACCTGAGTTTAGGTCAATCGCTTCAACTACAGTAAATAAGTATTGCTTGCGCAGCTACATAATAGCATTTATAAAACTCAACTAGCTACCAATAAAGCAATAACAACTATATCTCCCAAATCTCAAATCTTTACAAATTTTACTACAAAAAGCGTACACATTGTTGTGGAAACAAAATTAAGAAACTAAAAAAAAAAAATGTAACTTGGTGGCACATCCACAACTACAATATAATAAATGAATATTTGAATTAGTTATTATGATAGGTGACACAACAATTTTTAAGACTTCAAAATAAAATTTGTAAAATATCTAACATCACATTTTCTTTTCTTTTTTTTAATTCTTAAAAGTTGAGATAAAAATATACAACTCACATGCTTTATTTTAAAATAAAAAATCAAGTTAAGCTTTGGGGGCTATAATATGTTAGGGACCCTACATAGGAATGTTTCTAAAGCTAAACCAAAATAACTTGGAGCTCATAGATAGGTTTCTTTCATGCCACAAAATGAATATCTTGTCTTTATTCAGAGAATAAACAATATTCTTAGTTTCTCACTGTATAAAGAGTACTTACAAAGACTAGGGATGAGAGATGTTAATTGTTATATATGAGCCATCAACTTATGCATCCAACTCCAAGTAACAAAGAATTATACCCTGTATCGAGTATATATATCATCTCTCTCATAGCAACAGTCAACCAATCTAACTTAACCCAACTAATAGGCATGACTATGCATTCAAACCTAGTAATACCATTGACAAACTTAGAATTTTAGAAATGGAAAAAAAAAATCAACATAATGTAAAAGGATAAGAACAGAATATTCAACACGAGGTCGCTTTTAATTTTACCTTGCCTTCCAAATAGCGCACGATTGATGAGTTGTTATAAACCTTAACACCAAATTGTCATTAGGACTAGGTCCAAACTCATCACGGCTCTGAGCAGGAACAGCAGCCATACTGCACGAAGTTTAGGGAGTCAAGAGTAAATATAAGCACATGTTGAACATAAATTGACAAGGATCATGATCAATTAAAAAGTAACTCAGCAAGTCATGATCAAAACCAGCTAAAGAGCTGAATTCTCCTTGTTTTACAGTAAGAAGATAGGCATTTAAGGCAGTGGAAGAATTAAAATGTACAAGCAAAATCTTTAGCTTACACATAAAACCCTTTCTTAACGTATACACTCCTTTCAAAAGCATTTATATATACCATATGATTTTAACTGAGTTGGGTTCTCCGATTGATTGTTCTTTACCATTGACAAAGACGTCAAATTAGATTCTTTTTAGTCTAGGCGCGATTCAAACAAGTCAAAAGACTCTACCAGTTGAGCTAACCCAAACCCGCTACTTATCGAGTATTCATAAACCAAACCGTAAAAACACAACATTTACATTGGAACTAAAAATCATGACCGCCCTTAAAACACAATAAATCAAAGTCAATTATAACCCATATTTCCAAACCCACAAAAAGCATAATAAGTAACATTAATAAAAAAAAAAAAAACAACTAAAAATTACATTACAATTCATCATCATCATGCTTTTATAAAAGTAAAAACTTGTTTATGATTTTGTTATGTAATACGAAATGCTAATAATGGGATGCTAATTTATAGGAAATGGACCGTCTTTATTGTATTGCGTTGTGTTGACTACCTGCTACGACTTTGAGTTTGTTTGTTTGAGCTTAGTCGGTTTTTTGATGCTTTAAATTTCTACCGCACAAATGATGGGATGGGACCCTTCATTTATGGCCCATTATTTTAGGTCCATTTTGATTCATATCAATTTTCTAACTTGTGCAAAGTGAATTTGTGGGCCCTTTGGTGCATTTGGATTTACATATCAATTTTCTAACTTCTGAAAAGTGCAACGTAATTTGATTGCTTTTTCATTACTTATGTCAAAAATTCAAAAATTCAACACTCTTTAAAATGGAATATGTCCCACTGTGACTTAAGTCTCTGGGTCTTATCACTGCTTGGAACAATGGAACTATAGAACATATAGTATGCATAAATTAAATAATAATAATATAATAAAGGTAAATTTCTTTAGTAACCATATGAAAACTGAATATCGAAAGTGTTTTGAATGATATAGGAAACTAATCACTTAGATTTTTTGGAATCAAAATGGTAACTATAGTATTATTACAATTTTTTTTTATAGGTATTGCTGCTACTACTACAATCTATAAATCAGATTCTTCAATGAGTGTGGGACATGCAGGACACTCTATTAACCGTGAAGTCTAGTTAAATACACCATTGTGCAAATGTCAGTATGAAAACTTCAACCTTCAACCGTTATTTTCACAAATTACATTACAATTATAAAACAAACAAATACAAATAAATTTGTCATGAAATTAGCCAAAACTCATAAATCCTAATAGTTTTATCCAAATGATTTTTCAAGGGTTTAACATATCCAAACTGGTCTGGAGTTATTGAAGGAAACAAATGTCGTTTAAAATAAGACACAAACTCCATATAGCAATTACATAAATACATTTAATACGAAAAAAAATTAAAGAGGATCATTGTTTTTGAATAAAGCTGATACTATTTTGTGGCAATAGAGGACGCAACAGTCAAATTTGCTCAATTGGTTCCTTAATTTAAGCAAGTCCACAGAGCCAAACTACTTTGTGAGAGGCCCAATCAAAAATGCAGAAGTTGGAAACTTGGAATATGAACAAAAAGAGCCAAAAAAAAAATTTACAGATAAGGAACAATCAATGCATGCATTACCAATAACCCCAGAAAAAAGAGAGTCCTTACTTTTTTGTGAGGTAATCGGAGCGACGGAGCGAGGGGGAGACGGAATGACGGGAGCGAGAGGCAGCGACGACGACGGAGACGGAGACGGAGCGAGAGGGACTAAGCAACACCGACGGCGACGGAGTGAGATGACTGAGCGAGAGACTGAGAGTGAGAGAGTGTGAGAGTGACTGAGAGTGAGAGCGAGAGAGTGTGAGAGCGACTAAGAGTGAGAGCGACTGAGAGAGTGTTTTGAAACTTAGTTTTTTCTTTTTGAACGGGAGAGGTGACTGAGAGTGAGAGTGATCGACTGAGAGAGTGAGGAGTGATCAACTGAGTGAGAGGCATGTTTTGTAACTTGTTTTGTTTTTGAAGTTTTTCTTGTGGGCGCGATGAGGGACGCGTGTTCTGGGCTAAGTTCATTGCTTTAGAAAACGACTCCACTGGAGTCGTTTTCTGTTCTTAAAAAACAACTCCAATGGAGTCGTTTTATATGCTAAGAAAAACTACTCCAGTGGAGTCGTTTTTACAAGCACAGAAAACGACTCCAGTAAAGTCATTTTCTGTGCTTGTAAAAATGACTTCGGTGGAGTCGTTTTCTAGGCTCGTAAAACAACTCCACTGGGGTCGTTTTCTAATCTACACTCACCACTCATCTACTGTTTAAAACAGGAAAATTGAGTCCAATCCAGTCGATTTTGTAACCCAAAAAACGACCACACTGAAGTCGAATTGTTAGAAAAAAAATATGTTTAAAACGTTGCTTAACTAATAATATTGTTTGAAATTTATAGTTATTTTATAAAAAAATCCTAGGATGAGCCCCAAAAAGAACAAAGGGCAGCCCCCAGTTGTCAAATTAATGGGCCAACAAATTGGCCTCCAAAAACTGGAATAGGAAAAAATTCCACATTGATCTTGCGTAAAAGCTATGGTGTTTTGAGAATCACCCTAAGAAATGACAAACTATTATTATGATTGTAGCTTCTGTTTCAGTCCTTAACACGCTACCCATTACATCTTTTTGTTGTCCATGTTTTAATACTTTCATAAGGCTCACGCATCACTCTTATATACGTAGAAATCACAATCCAATAAAACCATTAAACTTTTTAAGTATGACAAAATCTATATCTTCAAATGTGAACAATAGGAAACCAACCCAAGGCTTATCCTACTTTTTTGTTATGTTGAGTTGTGCAATTATTTAAATAAATTTATCAATTATTAATTTGTCTTTTTCAATAAATTATTACAATTCATATAATATTTTCAAATTATATTTCATTTTGTATAAATGAATCAAAACTATTTCTTAAAATGCCAAAATTAGTCAAATAATTAAAAAAAATAAAGTTTTTTTTTTTAAGAAACAAAAAAAAAAAAATAATGAAGATTATAAAATAAACTTATATATATGGTAAATTGAAAAAACTATTAATTCGAACTAGAGATAACTTAAGTCTTAAAATAAAATTTCAATCCAACCAAACTCACCAACCCAAAAAATCTGACACTTAGTTGAATTGGGTTAGTAGGTTTGATGCACATACCTATCTTTTAATATGCTTAGCCAATTTAAGTATGAATCTTGTTGGACTTCATACTTTTTTTTCCTTCCTTCCCAAAAAATAGGTATGAGTGACCAATGAAGACCTTATTTAGCAGAATCTATTGCTTACTGAGTAACATTTAAGGGGCCTAGATGTGAATATGGGTCATAAGGCCCACAACTTTATAAGATTAGTTTTAGGATTATGTACTATTTCATAACTTTTTAATTCAAGTTAGATATGGTAAACTGTGAGTGATTGTTTATTATTTATACATAGACCATCATTTTTTTTTCACCACTTACTTTCTTCTCCATCACAATTGCAATAAAGAAGTTGTGAGATAAGTTGTGGTACTAGATTTTCTTCTCTTATAAACTAGTTTTTTGCTTTTTAGTTTTTATGTATGACTTTTTAAAATCTTTTTTTTTTTAATTCAATATTTTAGCAAAAAGCTAAATAAAAATTATGGTGATGATCGGTTAGGGGCATCAGCTAATGTTGGAAAAAGTAATTCCTTATATTTGAAGCAGTATAAAACTAATTTTTCCTTTTATTAGATACTTTGCGCTTGATATGTTCTAGTGTGGTTCCCTTATCCTTAAGCTTGTTGTGCTGGTTACCTTAGACTAGCCAACACATCCTTTGATATGACCATTTGTCTTTTCAATGGAGAAGAATCTAGAGTTTTAAAACTGCATATAATCTTTAAGCTCTCTTTTCCCTTTTGTTGCAATATTCACATAATCCACTTATAGAATTAAGCATTTAAAGCTGAGGCAATGTCAATTGAACCTAATTAAGTACTAGGAAATAGTTAATGAACTCATTTTATCTCAGAATCTAAAAATGAGCTAATCTATTCACTAGATCATATCAAATATGATATATATCTTTGAAATCCACATCAAGTTCAACTAATTTTAAAAATTCCGAAAATGATATGTTAGTACTTATTGCCATGGTTATAAAATGGTAAATTTGAAACTTTAGTAGAGAGATTAACTGCGTGATTCCGAAAACCGTTTGGTTAGAGATTTATAGTATTATTGTTTAAAATAATGTGAAAATTGTGATTTAAAAAGTGTTGTAGAAACATGTGTTTACAGCATTCATAAAGCATAAAATATGTTTGGTACTATGTTTTAAATAACATATGTTTCAGTGTGTGTTAAAAAACATTATTTTGTGTTTGATATACGTGTGTTTTATTTTTAAAGAACTGACAAGCACAGTATAATTTAATATTTTTTATTTGAGGAGAGAGAAGTCAGTTTATGTTTTGTCATATTAAGTGACCCCATGATTTTTAACATATTTACAAAAATGCCATTGAGCAACATTGTTTGAAAACTGAAAACTTGTAAGAAGAATTTTCTAAATTCAGTGTTTAAACAGTTTAAAATGAGCAACATGACTCAAACACTCCAATAAACAACACCTTTGCCAAACACTTTTTTTTTTTTAGCTCACAATTTTTAACATTTAAATACCAAAAACTGTTATTCAAACACCCTATTTGTCAAAAGCATAAACAAAGCATAAGCAATAACTTTCACAAAGCATTAAATTTTGTGCTCATCTTAATAACTTTCACAAAGCATAAGCAATATTATAACATATAACACTTGCTAAATAGGCCCCATCTTTTAAAAACAAAAATTATCTGTTTGCTGTGGTATTTTCACCGTGCTTGATCAGGAGGATTGATATTTGATACCAAAACTCTTTTTCACCCTCAAATATTTTATGTATTTATTTATTTACTGGACCTACCCTTATTTATTTATGTATTTATTATAACAATTTACTCTTGAGCACTCTCATCAGGTCTCTCAAATGTGCCAAATGCTAAATATTTGGCACATTTGACATACCAAACACAAAAATGATCCCTCATCAGGTATGTTATATATCCTAAAAATTTAAGACATGCTACAGTTCGGTTGTATTTTTGGCATCGTACGGACTGAAATGCCATTTCCGTTTATTATTATTTTATTCATCTTTCTCTCTCATCCGGATTAAAATAACAATTCATCTTTCACGTTCAGCCATTCCTTTTCTGCCTCACCATCTCCACTCTCCAACACTCATTTCTTCTCCCTTTTGCTCTTTTCTGCCTCACACCGCCATCTTTCTGTCTCACATACTCCCTTCAACTTCATCTCTACCATCACTGATCTATAAAAATCAGGTTCACCGATTTTTTTCTCCTTTTTCCCCTTTTTTTTTTTTGCTCTCTTCTCTCTGTTTTATGAACTGATACACCGAATCGGAAGTTCATCTTAAAGTCACCGATTTACTCTCTACCATCTCACAAATTCCACCATCACTGATGTATAAAAATCTCCTTCACCGGTTTTTTATCCCCCTTTTTTCCCCTTTTTTTTTCGCTCTCTCCCCTCTGTTCTATGATCTCACACACCGAATCAGTTTAGTTGATCTCAGAGTCGCCGATTTGCAGTTCAAGCTCGATATCGCCAATCGGAAGTTCATCTCGGTATCGCCGATTCTCCGATCGAAGTTCATCTCGGTATCGCCGTGTAGGTCAGTTCTCCATCTTCTCTGTGATTTTCGGTATTTCGGTGCTACTTCTATTCTTGGTATTTTGGTATTTATTAGAGAAAAAAATAAAAGGGCTGGGGTTTAGATAGTTTGTGTGTGGGAGAGAGTGAGGTGGGGGTGTCGATGAGAGGAGAGAAGGGGCCAAAAGGAAAAGGTCCAAAGGCAAAGAACTGGAACCAATGCTTTATGCTTTTTCTTATTGTTGTTTTTAGATACTGTTTTCGGGTTAAGCAGATTTGTTGTTTGTTGTTGCTTTTGTTTTTCCTCTTGTTTGCATATTTCAAAGACTTTCTTTCATTTGGCCGTTGTGAACTTTGGGGATTACATAGTTTAGCTGTGCATGAATATAGATATATAGTCTGCAACTCTATGTTGTTGTAACATTTACAATAAGGTAGTGGACCATATCTACTTCTTGTATAGACTACAGAGGCTGTAAAAGTTCATATGTGCTGTGTGCTGTGTTATTTGTTTTTTTATTTTTTTCAATTCTAACCATAATTAATCTTAGTAACATATACTAAAATGTATTAAGAAACAATCATTTTTTGTCTTTTCGTTTGCTCATAGTTTGTTATACTAAATTGATGTTATTTTGAATTTTCATGAATTTATTTTTTGTTAATACTTCAGGCCCCTAATCGAAATCTTGGTTCTGATCTGTTTAGGACTAGTTAATCAAAATATTTAACATGCATTGATATCCTGCCAAATAATTGAGGGAGATATTCAAGTCAAAGTAGAAACTAAACTCTATCTGTACCAGCTTGATAAATCTTGCTTGAATTGTGTATTGGAACTCATCTTCTGATAGTAGCTCAAATAAGATGTCTGCAAGCTGATTATGATTATTAGACTTAATTCTTTGCCGATTGTGTATTGGAACTCATAATTTGATAGTAGCTCAAATAGAGACTATATTCTTGGTTATTAATTTTTTCCCCCTTCCTTTGCTTTGTCTGCACATTTTCCTGCTATTGTAATTGTAAAAGGAAGAGAAAATTTGCGTTTCATTTTTAAATCATAGAGTTGGAAAGGTATCACCATGCAAAGCATGTCTTGCTCATATTTTTTACGTTGCCAGTATCTAAATATCCCAAATGTTGGTGGTAATTTCTGACTGCAATCCTTGAAAAATTATTGGCCTTATAGCGAGTGTCCTACACTATCCCCTGACAAACACCCCAGAGAAAGAGGTATTCTATTATTACAGAATGTTCTGAGCCATTTTGCTCAACTTCTGTTCCACCAGTTTTATTTTCTTTTGATATTTCATATTATATTCTGGTGTGTGCAGAAGTCACTCTCCTTATTGCTTCAAGCAATTAGCAACAATCACAAATTTTCAAAAAGAGGTAAAAGCTAATAGAAAATGAAGTTAAATGTGATGAAGTGTGTACACAAAGTCTTTAATTGCAATTGGTGGAAGTCTTGAAAGAATCTACAGTGATGAATATGAAGTGTGCCACACGTATGCATATGATGAATTAAGAATGATGTGAATGGAGTGCCAAATTTCTCTATTAATTCAAGTATGTCTGTTATTTGACCATCTGTGATCAAGGAGTACCATTTAAGCCAACTATGTCTGTAAATTTGAGTTGATGTTGTTGGATATGTGTTAATTCAGGTTGACAGGTTATGTTATTGGATATGTTTTTGCCTTTTAATATGAGTCTTGACAGGTTTTTTTTTTTTTTTTTTTTTTGTTATTGGATATGTGTTTTTTTTTTTTTTTTTTTTAATTTGAACGTAACGGGTTGAGTTTTTTTTTTTTTTTTTTTTTTTTTTTATTTGAACGGATCAGGTTTTGAGTTCTTTATTTATTATTATTTTTTTAAGGTGACAGGTTCTAAGTTTTTATTTTTATTTTTATTTTTATTTTTATTAAAATGTTAAATGGAAAATATGGATTTAAAAAAATATGACAGTTGAATAGGAGCTGATGAAAATGTTACCGTTGATTAGAACAAGAATATTTGAACAAGAATGTTACCGTTAGAACAAGAGCATGGCTGTTAGGAACAAATAATAAAAAAAGAATAAAAAAGAGTTAAGAAATAATATTTAAATGAAGTTGTAAAAATATAGAACATCTGATAAATGGTATGTTGTAAAATGATGTGCTAAAATGATAAAGTAGGTTTTTGGTGTGTCAAAATGGCATTTTTTATGAGAGAGCTGATGAGAATGCTCTGCAATATTATAACATATAACACTTGCTAAATAGGCCCCATCTTTTAAAAACAAAAATTATCTGTTTGCTGTGGTATTTTCACCGTGCTTGATCAGGAGGATTGATATTTGATACTCTGTCCAAAACTCTTTTTCACCCTCAAATATTTTATGTATTTATTTATTTACTGGACCTAGCCTTATAATCATATCCCAATGCCAAAACCAGATAATCTTAAAAAAAAAAAAAAAAAATCCAAGGAGCCCACTGTGTTTAAAAACCACAAATGACAAAACCCTTAAGCCCAAAACCCACAAACGCGCCCACAGATTTGACCCAACACATTATTTTCCCTCTCTGCCTATAAATACTCAAAAACTCTCAAACATTCATCACCTTTACTAAAAATTTTCATCAACACAGAAAGAAAGAAAGAAAGAAACAGTGAATTTTTTTTTCCAATTTTATCATCAACAATTTCCAACCGTCCGATCAAAGAGCCGATGGCTGACGTGGCAGCAAAGGAACGGAAGATCCTCGTGGCCGTCGATGAAGGTGAGGAGAGCATGCACGCGCTCTCGTGGTGCCTCAAAAACGTGATTTCAGAAAATTCCAAAGATACCCTCGTCCTCCTCTACGTTAAACCCCCTCGTCCAGTTTTCTCTGCCCTTGATGGCACAGGTAATTTTCTTCACTCTCCATGGGCATTTTAGGAACACGAAAGGTTGAATTGTTCCTTTTGTTAATTTTGGTGTGTGGCTCAGGGTATTTGTTTTCGGCGGATATAATGGCGGCTGTGGATAAGTACAGTAATGACCTGGCTGAGTGTGTGGTCGAGAAAGCTAAAAAGATGTGCAAAGATCTTCATGACGTGAGTTGTACATTTTTTGTTTGTTAAAGGGTAAAATTGTCATTTGGTAATTTTGAATTTTTAAGAAAATAATTGTTTAAAACCATTCGATGAATATCTACACCTATTTTTAATCATATAGCTTATATAAAAATTATAGTAGTTTTTTTTTTTTTTGAACATATATTAATTTGTTACTTGATAGTAATTTATTTGATCATTTTATAATTTTGGATTTTTAAGAAAAGAAAAAATTTTAACCCTATTAATGATAATGATTTACGCGTATTTTTTAACCAATGTAACACATTTGTTTAATAATTAACATGGGTTATTATTAGAATTGTAATTTATTTAATGATTATAGTGTATCATAATTTGAATCATCATCTAATGATGGTACCTCATGCTTCATGGTTTAGAATAGGTTATTTTATTTTATTTTATTTATTTATTTATTTTTATTAAGTTTGATTTCCCATATAAATTATTTTTAAAGGTTTTGTCGGGCTGAAATTTTTAAAATTTAATTTCTGATTTTATATTTTTATTAGAAATAAATAAGTTTTTTTTAATTGAAAAATCATATATTTTTTTATTTAATTTTTTATCTTGACAAATTTGTCCCTCGAGAAGGTCAAGGTGGAGACAAGAATAGAGCATGGTGATCCAAGGGATGTTATTTGCCAGATGACAGAGAAGTTGGGTGCTGATATGTTGGTCATGGGGAGCCATGGTTATGGCCTAATCAAAAGGTGGGTCTTACTTAAAAAAGGAAATTATAGGCATAATAATGTTATTATCGTAATGTTATTTTGATACACAATAAGCAAATAGGGGAATTCAAACACGTTGAATACATGAGAAATGCCATTTGATCTAAATGTTGTTGACAGACTTTTTAGGTGTATACATGTGAATTATTTTGAGGGTTTTTCTTTATAGCTAGTGAATGATTTGAGTTACTCTAATTTATTTTTATTATTTTATATAATGTTGATTTTTTTACTCTCTTATTTGAAATTTGTTAAGCATAATAATACTATGTGAAAAAGCTTTTGGTTTGTTCATAGTTGAAAGATGAAAATTTCGTACCATGAAAACAGATGGACAATTACTTCATTTTCTAAAATAGTATGAATAAAATAAATTCATATTTATTGGGGTACACCCTAATACATTGTTTTTATGTTGTAATTATGTTGTTTAATTTATTGCTAACACATTATTTGTGGGGGCTGGCAGGGCTTTACTTGGGAGTGTGAGCAATCATTGTGCACAAAACGTCAAGTGCCCAGTCTTGATTGTGAAGAAGCCAAAATCCACTGCAACAAACAATTAATTTTTTTATTTTTTATTTTTTGGACTTTCTCTAACTTTATAGCTCTTATTATGGCTGTTGTATAAAGTTTCTTGTATGCTCTTGTAAATAAGTGTTTTTTTTTTTTTTTTTTTTTGGGGTGATTCTGTCATTGTAATTTTTTTTTTAGTCTGGTAAGTAATGCTTATTTGGGAATTTTTTGTACAATTTTATTATCATTGAGTGGGGAATTTCCAAAGTGGGAGTGAAAGCTTTGGAGGAAGACGGAAGTATGGTATCTTGAGGAAAAAGGCAATGATTATTGTTTAATACATAGGGAATAAGCTATCTCAATAAAATAGATTATCGGAAAAAAAGCAATCTCAATATAATAACAAAACTTATATTTTAAGAACAGAGAATAGGAGAAAGAGATTGGTCTTCATTCTTATACCATTGAAGTAATTAAGTTGATCGAATGTCTAAAACGACTTGATCACAAAAATGCAAATGCACATTTTTTATTCTTTTTCTTATGCTACGTAGCTGAAATTATATGATTGCAGAAATTGAATATTCAATGTCAAAAGGGAATGCGCTTTGCTAAACAGGTTCAATATTCATCATAATTTGACCCTCATTAATTATCTATTTTCACACATAAACAGTCTTGCTTCAAGCTCTTCTTTTTGGGTGCACTACTTGAGAGTTGGGGCTTGGCATCTATTTTACAGTGACAAGTTTCAAGGTTTATTTCCAAGAACCATTTCCAAGAACTACTAAAGTGAAGTTTAGTGGTGCCGGAAAGTTTCTTGTTGCATAAATATTAACTCTTCATGCTCTTAGAGTTCAAGCAATATTAGTGTGAAAAATTGTTCATGAACCTAGTTTTAAAACTTGCAATTTACATTGATGCTCTACCCTCATGAATTACTTAGCATCTTCTCCTTGCAGCTACCATCTTTTGTATATTCCCTGGTTTTGGGCTTCATACTCACCTATTGCTTAACCACTCTAGAATGTGTCAAGTATCAATTATATTTTGTGCTGGTAACTCCAATTCAAAATCTTATTTATTTATTTTTATGTATTTGATTTTTAAATTTTAGTGTCTTGAGTGTACTTGAGAAACAACATTGAAGACACAAGAGAACAGCTCAAGAATCTACTCAATAAAGTGAAGTTTTTCAGCTTCGACAGTTGCTTGAACAATCGAGGTTAAGTGAACCTCGACTCCAAGCTTGACCCTAGTTGACCAGTCGAGCTTCAAAATACAGACTTTCCAGCCTGCCAGCTTGCGGCCTATGATGACCAAATGACCTAGGACTTTTTCTATTTATAAACTTGTATATTTTGCAAATCCCTCCATTTGATTGAATGCCTTCCTTATAACAATCATGCTTACCAAATATCAAGGTAATTGGATATTAAAAACTCACTTATCTATAATCATGCTTACCAAATATCAAGTTAATTGGATATTAAAAACTCACTTAACTATGAAGAGCACAAATTTTTAGTCTTAATTCTTAAATGAAGATAGTTAAGTTCATGAATGGGCACTAGTAAATGAGCAATTTCAGCCATATCTTTAAGATGCTTCTATTATATTCTCCAACAAGAAACATGGTTTTTCACAAATGTTGACCATATTGATGTGATGTTCACTACTCCTCTATGCCTTCTAAACTAGTTCTAAGTTGACTGATCTATTTGGCTCTTACAAAGAGCTGGAGTGTATATATAAATTTGCTTCCAGTTCCTTCTTTGTTTTCTAATTTTCTATTCCAAATAATAATCCCCAAGTACTAGTAAGAACAAATAGTAGGCAAGGAAACATTTCATAAATTTTGCCCAAGAGGGTGTGGAGTGTTAGTCAGGGGACCAACATCCCAGCTAGGATGCCCTGGTTCAACCATCCACAAAAACACCATTACTTACCCAAAAAATGTTGCTTTTGGACAAATGAAAGTGTTTAGGGTTTACTCTCCTGGAGTGAATCAAAGGACACTACCTTTTGTTTTTGAATCAAAGAACACTATCTTTAAAATTTTAAAAATAAATAAATCCAAGTTGATACACAGAAATGTAATGATACAACTGAATAGACTAATCTTGGAGATACCAACAGAAAGTTCTCTAGAATAATGTAACCATCATACGCAATATGACAGAAATAGCTAAGCCATGGTGCTGAAAATTCCTTTTTTTATAATGCAAAATATTAAGAAGAGGCAAGTAGTTTCAAATTCCTAAAAAATAACATTTCTATTTTCTTGGAAATAAAAAACCTAAAAATAAGAAAGCTTACTTCAATTTCATTGAAGCAAAATTATTTATAAAAAAAAAAAAAAAAAAAAAATCAACAAAGAAAAATCAGATTTCCAACCAGAAATTTTTTTCCATACAAAGCTGAGTTTTCTCTTCTAATTTGTGGATCTCTTTACTTGTCTTTGCAGCTTTAGCTAACACATCTGTAATTCAATCAGTGGCACCTTCATTGTGTTGACCTCTTTCTGCGGATTCATCCTTCCCTCTTTTAGTTCAGAAACTCTGATAATTACTTGAGTTTTCATTCTTTGGTGATTTGATCCAAAAGCAGTCATTGACCTTGTCATTTGACTTAGCTCTAAGAAGATGAATTATGCTGTTATTTTAAAGGGCAAGTGACTTTGCTCTAAGAAGATGAATTATGTGACTTTGCTCTATGGTATTACAGGTTTCTACATACACTTAATTTTTCTTCTTCATTCAAGCTAGGGTGCCTACATAATTGGTCCCAAAAGAATGGTCATTTGCAACTTAAATTTAACTGCTTCTATGACTGGTCAAAATGTGACATTACATGTTCAAAAAGTCTATCAATAAAATGCTAAATCATTCAAATACAGCACGGATTGTGCAGGACAAAGCTTTGAAATTTATTTAAGTAGACTAATAGCCACTAAGCTTTAAAATTTCCAACAAAAAACACAAATATCATACCACAATAATTCTTTTAAACAAAGTAAATCCCTGTTTTATGATGTTGCAGGTCTCAGACTCTCAAGAGCTCAATTTTCAGATAATATAATCATCATTAAGAACAGGAAAAAAAAAAAAAAAAAAAAATTCCATACCTTGAGATACATGACAATGGCTCTATAGAGGTTGTTATAACACTACTAATCATCTTTTGGCATTGCTTCTGCAAGTGACTGAAAACTTCTAGCACTAAGTTCTCATCCCTTGCAACTAGCATAAGATAACCACATATATATATATATATATATCTTCAATAGCAAATATTTTTGGTGCGGGTTTGCTTGAAAGAAAATAAACATGAGATTCTACCACCCTAATAAGTAATAACAATGCCCACACCATAACCACTTCCATTGTCTCCATAATTCTTAACCAAGAGATCTGCAAAATATCACTTCTCCAACATGGAAGCAAATTTTTCTAGCATGTTTTATAATTCAGAATTAATTTTCATCCTTAAATTTTCTGCCACATGGAGCACATCAAACAAGAATTTAACTGTAACTCTTTGTAATTTGGAGTTTAACTGTTTGGGAGCCAAATTGTGAAGCCCAAAAGTGATTCTGGAAAGCCATTTGCCATCCAATGAGCTCTTCATGATCCTACAAACTCTGATCCCAACCCTTTACTTTTAATAGTTTGAATGACTACTAAATTGATCTATTCAAAGAAACGAATCATCTTTACACCACCAATTATTAAGTTTGTCCTCAAGTTTTGAGTTCACAGCATTATTTGCTAGAACATTCAAACCCTATACATAATCATCACCATAACTAAGTTCTTTTGGATTTATGCAGGCCTTCCAGGAAATTGTTTTTGAGCATTTTCACAAGTTGTAACACTGTAAAAATTTAGAAGCTTAGAAAAGCCTTAGTTTTGGACATTAGATTATCTTGTTCAAGATCATCACTTATTTCCAAGGAATGAGCAGCACAATGTAATGGAGCAACAATGGTGTTAAATCAACCTTCCATCCATAACAAAATTTGACTGCTAATTCAGAAGTTTTGGGCCCACCTGGAAGATTGTCTAGTTAAATAATGGGGCTAGTGTCTCTTTCACCAACTTGGGGTAAGGATGCAGCTAGCGAGGTTGAATATCTTAAATGATAAGTATGTAAGAACTCATAGCCAAACCAAATTTAATTGGTATTATTAGGCTTAGTAAAGTTGATTTGAATATTAAGTAAGGGAAATTAAGATGGATAGTTAAGGTTTTAAAATATTATTTTCCAGACTAGTTTAACAACTTCCAGGATTTTAAGATACAAACAATATATAGCATAGTTTTGAATGCAACAAAGGAGAATAAGTGCATTCATCTGCCATATTTTTTTTTTCTTTGGACTGAATATAGGACACCATATGGAAGCAAGCTATCTACATTAGTCAATATTTGTAATGGAGATTCTGAGGGCTTGAAGTCGATTATTCATTTTTCACACAAAGAAACATTGATTTTTCATCCTTTATTAAAAATATAGTAATTGAGTGCACCTTGTTCAAATAGTTACATATGGATGAAACTATAACCACAAGTACATCATTGAAATTCCATATAAATGTATGCATAGAGAGGAGTGTGTCTTGAAAGAGAGGCGGGGAGGGGTTTTTTTACCAGTACGGATTTCTTCTTTCTAGAGCTTCAGCAACCAAGCTGACATTTGCTGGAAACATGACACACCAGTTACGCTTCCCACCAGATTTTGACCCACCATTACTCTATCAAGACTTTTCCTTCCTACTCTAAGCATATCTTGTCCAAGGATGTCAAACTAATATGTCATTCTGTCTGAAGCTTCACTTGTATATTTCTCATTGCTCGCACAAACCTGCACATACATATATAAACAGGTTGATAAGAATTATTCCTTATACATAAATTCGGGCATGTGATAGACATAGGCACTGTGCTGGCCTTCTTGCTGAGATTGTGTATTGTGTAATATTTGGTTTGAAGTGGTTATGTCATTAAGAAGGTCTGCTTCCTTTTTCCAGCGCCTGGCATTTAAAATGTAGGTGAAAGGTGTGGATAGAATGTAGCCAAAACCTTGATAATATATATGTGCTACAATCTCATCCACTTATAGAGAAAAAATAAACATCCTTTCTCCATTAATTAGTGTTACTCTTATATTGCGTTAGAGAAAATCACTCAATCAATGAAAAAAAAAAAAAAACCTCTCATTGAAAGAAAGTTGGACTGGCTATTCAATAGTTTCAACTTTTGTTTTTCTTATGTTAATAAATGGTAAGGACCAACCATAATAGGGGTATGATGCCCTTTTATAAATTGCATATAATCTACTGTACCAAGTTTGAAAAACCAAGAGAACTTAGAATACGTTTAGGTCCAAAGAAGCATTGACCTTGGTTTAATCATATCGCTCGCAACAAACATTAGAGACACTTGACTGATAAAACACAGACAACCTTTAAACAAGAGTTTGTATGAATAAATTCATTAATTCTTAAGTTTGATAGGAGAAAGGATCACTAACATGTTCAGAACAATCCCAGCAAAATCCACTGTTGCACCCTTCAAAAGAGTGGAGGTTCTAATCAGTACACCAAGATGGGATTCTGTAGTTATCATTAGCAAATAAGAACTCTCAGCAAGAGGAAATCTAAGCTGATCAAACAACCACCAATTTATATCAACGAAAGAGTACAATTCCCCACGAAAATGCTCACTAACTTTGTGAGACCCCTTTAGAGAATCCAAGATTCATCTATCACATGCTCAAATCTCATATCTTAATTTCCATAGCCAATGACATATAAACATCTCATGCTGTCAATCTCAACACAGATTAGCATGCGCCATCTTATAATGTAATATAAAGTAGAAAAATCAACATCCATATGCTAGAAAAATTCCATCCAAGATCCACAAAACCAAGAGGATAGAAGAATCTCTAAAACTCACTAGCATATGTTTCACATTTGACAATAAATATAGGAATAGTTAACAGAACACACCTGACAAAAGGCCTCCATGAGAGTGAGAGAAGAAGCCATAGGTGAGGAATGGTTGTGTGTGTGAAGGAAGTAGAGCTACTGTGAGAATTAAAGATTGCAAGCCCAACCCATTAAAGGCTGCCTATAAATAAATAGATTGCAATAATAAAATCTCTTATTATTAATAAAAAGGTGCACTAAAAGGGCTCAATATTAATTATCTGTGGTAATCACTATCCACTTGGGTCTAACAAATGCTTACTAAAATACACTCAAACTAAAACATCTTTTATTAAATAAATAAAACAATGAATACGCTAGCCCACAACACAAAAAATGCCAACACTATATGATCTCAACCTAATTCAAGCATTAGTGTAAAAAAAGGTTGTCAACAAAACACTTCCATTAAACTGATCTTATATTTGTGAATATTTTGACATGCTGACAAAAGCTACCACCACCACCATAGAGCCCAAAGGACGACAAAAGCTACCAACACCTAGTCTTCTTCCATTAAACTTTTTTTTTGTTCATGCTGGGTAATTGTGGGGGATAGAACCCCCAAGTTAAGGACACATAGGATCCCGGGTGCCACTAGGCTACACGACCTAATGACAAAGTTCTATCTCGTGTATGATGAATTTTGAGGTGGAATTTTCTTAAAATTGTACTTTGAAAATTTCATGTGGGCCTACTGCTAAAATGTCCTCATCTTGCTTAGGGAGATTGAAAGAGTTTTTAACTTATAAGAGTTGTAGGTCACTCCTTGCTAAAAATCATGTGCCCTTCTTGATATTGAACTTTCAAGCATACTAAGCACCCAACTACAAAAAGGGTGGTCAAAGTTTGGGCCTGTGGATATTTGTAACAAGGTGTTTCAAATTAGTGATGGTTCACATATAGTTTTTCAGCCCACTTTACTCCTCCCATATCTCACTCTCTGGGCTAAACAGTGCTGGCCACTTTTACAAGCGTTGATGTAAATTTTTCTAACATTAGTGCATAATAAAAAGGATCATGTTAATGAATGCTCTTAGAGCAATTATTAATAAACTATAATAAGAAAGTTTTAATAGATTTTTATATTTATCATAAAAGATGTGTCAAAACTTAAAAAAAAAAAAATATTTATTGTTTATTATTTTTCCAATAAAATGTTTTTAAAAATAGCTCTTAAATCAACGCCTTTAGAACATTGGTTAACATTTCCCCAATAAAAATAGTTTTAATGATAAATATATTTAAAAGTGATATGATATTACTCTAATCATAACTTATCAACTTAACAAATTGTGAAAAGAAAGAAAAAGAAGGAAAAAAAAGACAGAAATAGGAATGAATAGTGGTAAAAATACAAGGAAAGAAAGAAAGAAATAGAAATGAAAGAAAGAAAAAGAAAGAAATAGGAATGAATAGTGGTAAAACTTTTTTTTCCCGGGAAATTGATAAGTTTTCTTCTTTCTGACCTGACACCAAAAAAAAAAAAAAAAGGAAGAAAGAAAGGGGGATAAAAGCATCTTGCAAGATTACGTCAATAGTATAGTAATCCATATTCCATACTCTCTCTGTATTGTGATCGAGGGACATGGGGACTGGGGACTTCCCAAAAATAAAAACTGCTTCCTATGAAAACAGTTTGGTAAATGTTAATTTTGTAGTGAATTCGGTGATAGGTTCATCCTTGCTACGTGCCCTACTCTATCTCAAGCAAGTCATGATCACATGTGATGCTTCTTTTGTAGAGCACATGCAAAACTTCACACATAGTGCCTATCATCATAATACAGGCCAAGTTTGTCCAAATAAAGCAAAGAGGGAGGAGAATCATAAAGTCACAAAATCCTGTTCCTGTCTAACTCCTCTCTGCAGCAGTGCAAGATTTCTGATGAAGTCCCCGCAATCGTCGACAATGTAAGCAAATTCACCAAGGGATTCAGAGTTACAGTTTAATAGACAAACAACTGCTTCTACATCCAGCTCGATTTCTATAGCCTCTAGGTGCAGAAGGGAGCAAAGGATCAGCCCATCTCTTAAACCCCATAATAGCTCAGTAACTATGCTGGTGGTGTGTCCTATGGCTCTACAGTAACACTTGAGCCAATTCCCTTTGTCATCTCTAATTAAACCCCCACTGCCAGTCCCTTCCCAGATTTCCAAAGGAAGAGCTATCTGAGTTTAGTTTAACCCAATTGAGGTTGAGTAAGTCCCACCTGACTTGTCTAATACAAGAGGTTTTTTTATGGTTGCTGTCTTAGGCATCAGATAAATTCCAGCACTTGCTTTTCCACAATAGTGTGAAGAGCAGGGTTGATGTTTTCATTATTGAAGCTGAGTTTGTTTCTTTGGATCCATAAATACCAAATGCCAAACACGAAATAGTTTCCCCAATTGTAAAGCTTCAGATCAACATTCTTCTTATCACAAGCAATATCAAAGT
This sequence comes from Quercus variabilis, assembly GCA_030445155.1. NCBI lineage: Eukaryota > Viridiplantae > Streptophyta > Magnoliopsida > Fagales > Fagaceae > Quercus > Quercus variabilis. Next base: position 9,182,986 of record CP129447.1, read on the forward strand.
TAAAGAAATGATCATCCAGATGGTTAACCCCAGAATTTAGCCAAAAAACTTGATGTATGAGTCTAATGCAATACATGGAAGATGTTGACATGGTATGGTGACATGGCACGAAGGAGTGATATGGCAAATACAAATGCTAGATTTTACCAAGTTATTAGAAGTAGAAGCAAATTGAAGTTGAACTACAACTACAAATGCCTAAGGATATGACCTATGCTCTCACTGCTAGAGTTACAAATGTCACATGTATCAGATTTCAAAATGCCTCTATGCATCAGTATTTGTTTGACAGGTGAAACTATTGTGCAAGCATTTCCAAACAAAAAGCTGAAATTTTTGGAAGGGTGGGAATGTTCATATCCAATAACCAAAGAAATTGGAGACTATATGGGGATTAGCTGGTGTTGGTGAGTGGGAAGGACCAAGGAAATTCCACTGAGATTCCATTCACCCTTGATACCAAAGAAACAACAATATTATCTTCCTCTCTGGAGAGAGGACCTCAAATTAGGCTTCTCAAAGTACCATCTTTTAGCCACTTGTCATGCCAAATGGATAGCATACTATTGTTTCCTAGAAGCTATCTAGCTCCTTTATCAAATATGATTACACCAAGTTTTGATTGCTTTCCAGGTTTTGGATTGGTTTTGTCTTTTGGGGTTTGTGTTTGAGGAGTATTTGTGGTTTAGGACCTCTACCCATTTAGCATTAAGATTAGATTTGTACCTCCAGCAAAGTTTTGCTTCCAGGGCAAGATTTTTTGGTTTAGCAGCTTGGATACCCAAATGATATTGATATATTCAAGACTATATAATATGGTGGCCTAATAAAGAAGTAAACATGATCATTTTCATTGCATTGTAATTATTGTTATTCTAATAGTAATTCTTTTGAGCATGTGTCAAGTAATTATTGTAACTACAAGGACTTTTTAATTGAGAAAAACAAAATGGAGGGAATCAATCATGACACCATATGGATACAGCCACACTAATTTTTATCCAATTGAGCTACAACATGACTTTAACTCCAGTTAGAGTCTAGAATCCAGAAGCATTCCCTATTATAAATTGAGCCTAAGAGTGACTTTACACCCAACACCCCCCCCCCCCCCCCCAAAAAAACCCCCCTTCTCTCCATGGGCTTTCTTCCCTACATAATCATTAAGGATTCAAAATTCTTCATTTTTCTCTATTGTTATTCCTTAATTCAATAAAGAAAAAGAAAATGACTTATAGGCATTGACTAAGCCATGATCCATTTTAAAAAGCTTTTAGGCTTGGTGTTTTTGGGATTGCTATACTAAGCTTGCTAGATATACATAATTTCAAAACTGCAAGTACATAGAAAGAAGATGGGGTAAGAGACCAACTCTAAACAGGAATCACATACTCAAAATACAAAAGAGTATAAACAAGTAGGAACTCATTACTACCTCACTTATAGTTATACCCGTTCAGCAACTATTTACTTTTGAATGCCAAGTTCTTTTGTAGTGTCTCTTGTCAAGCTAAACTGCAAGGTATTATGCCTTGGTAATAGGGTTTGAGTAACTGGAAGCTTCCTCCAAAGATCCTGCATTGCATTTATATGTAATAAAGGACTTAGAAATGAGAGCCTAGATAGATGGCTAAAGAAAGAAGGAAAGGACATCAACCTACCACAAAACCTAGTAAATATAATGGAAAATGAATATAAGCCATTTAACAACGACGAGAAGCAAGTAGAGAACCTCTAGAGAGGCCAAGCACTTTGTCTCATGGTGGCAAATAATGCTGGGTATGGAAATTTCAGTCATCAGGAGATTGAAACAAATATGAACATAAGAATTGGGTAGGGAAAAAAGAGAACAGAGTTAGATGATCGGTATAGGCATAATATATTGCATCATTTAAAAAAAAATTGACAACACAATTGGACAGTACTCGATTGCTTAAAAATTAATCCAGCAAAAAATAAACAAAAGCATGGTTTCTTGAACACAAGTACACAGGTAAGTCACAGAAAATGTTTTTTACCTTGAAATTTTAGAAGTGTAATGTAACAAAGACATTCTTCAAACAAGATTTCAAGTAGTCTCTTCACACAGCAAGGTTTTAAAGATTACCTAGGAGTACATTCAATTAAACCTAGATAACTCAACTAGCAAGTTATTAGAGGATGGTACACTTGGTAAAATTCACAATCGGGCTGAGGTTGTGGATGTAAGTCAGAATGGAGAGGCTAAAGAAGATTTGAATTTTGGGCAAGAATGGGATTAACATTGTTGGGCCTTCAACACTAGGTGGACCCAAAGAGAATACTGTGAATTTTGCGGCCCAACCAGATGGTGCTGCAATTCAAGATTGGAGAAAGCTTTTTTGGAGGGGAACAGGTACTGAGTAAAACTGTAAAGGAAAGAAATATATAGGGAACAAGACTAAACATTATAAATGGAATGCTTGCATGAGTAGAATTGTCTAAGAATAGCAACAGAGGAGGCTCTTATGAAACAAAAATCTAGAAATAGTTGGCTCAGTTTAGAGGATAACAATACTATGTTCTTTCATTAAGTTGTTAGAGGATAACAATACCAAAAACTTTGTCTGAAGGATGCTCTAGGAATAGGATAACAGATCCTCAACAGATAAAACAATTAGCTATGGGGATACCATTATCAAAATCTGTTAGGCACCTCTAAGGGGTATTTGTCTCAAGAAATATGGGGAAACTTTCAACAAGTTTTAGACTTCCAAATTGCAGCAGATCAGACAGAAAATTTGATAGGGCAGTCTCAAGTATGGAGATGTTTTCTATGTATGGAGAGATTGCCCCTGGCCTTGATGGGTTCACAACTTGTTTTTTCAAAAAGGTTTGGCCTGTTATTCAATCAGATGTCCATGCCAACTAATCATTCTTCAATTCAGGTAAGCTACTTGATGAGGTGAATGCAACAATTGTTACTCTTGTCCCTAAAGTAAGCAATCCTTTAAGCATGGGGGGTTTGTAGACTGATTTCTTGTTACATTATCATATATAAGTGAATCACAAAGATCTTGGCTACTAGACATAGAGCATGCTTGAATGATATTATTAGCCCCAAGTCCCCAATCAGATTGCCTTTGTACCTAGCAGGAATATAGCTGAAACTCTGCTATTAGCTCATAAAATTATTAAGAAGTACAATAGAGAAAAAGGCCAAGTCAGGTGTACCATCAAGGTGGACATTAGGAAAGCTTATGATTCAATGGAATGGTGGTTTATTTTTTTAGTGCCTTCAAGTTGTGGGTTTTCCCTAAGGATATGTAATTTGGGTAAGGGAGTGTATAAGGTAATACACATTACCACTCCTAAGTACTCTGTGGCTATAAATGGAGGACTAGCTGGTTACTTATGAGGAGCTAAGGGGTTGAGACAAGGGGATCCACTATCCCCTTATTTGCTTGTGCATGCAATGGAGTTCCTAACCCAGATGCTAAAAAAGAGGATACTTGGTTGCAAGAACTTTAAATTCCATCCCAGATGTGAAAATATGCAGCTTATTAATCTTTGTTTTGCAGATGACTGAATGATTTTTACAAGAGTTGAGCTACTCCCAGTCCACTTAGTGAAAAGTGTTTAGAAGACTTCAAACTGATTTATGGCAAGGAGATTAATGCTCTAAAAGTAAAGTACTTTATGCAGGTGTATCTGTTGGTCTAAAGAACCAGATTTTGGATGCTCTTCACTTTTAAGGAAGGTAGTCTCCCACTTAGATACCAGACCATGCCTCTATCCCTGTTAAACTGAGCTGTAATGATTGCAGGCACCTAAAAAAAACAATAACAAGAATAAATGCTTGGACATTTTAATACTAATCCTTTGCAAACAGATTGCAGTTATTACAATCAGTCTTGTATAGTGTGTCTTTGGGAGGTGAGTGAGTGTGTGTTGCTTTTTTTAAGGTAAATTTAACACACTAGACTTTGCACAACTATAAAATGGATGCTCATTCACCTGTCGCATTTTTTGTTATTCTAAACAAAAAACAAAATAACTTTTAAATGGAGTAAAATCTTAAGTGTTTTCAAAGTTGAGCCAAAGCATACAGCCATTTCATCAAACACCAAGTCCAGGTGAGCAAATCCCTTCGCCACATTATAGTAACTGGTTGATTTAAACCATGATACAGACCTTTATAGCAATTTGGCATTTGATCTTCTAAGACAGAGAAAACACTCCATATTTATTATAAGAATTGTAACGAGTGCTCTATGCCTAATAAGTCAATGGTGTTAAAAGTTGAGTTTGTATTGATTGTGTATATGCAAGAAAGTGAAGAAATAAAAGCTCAACATAGAGATTTAAGTTATTTAACTACAAAAAGTGAAAACCCCCAAAAATTAAAAATAAATAAATAAAAGAAAAAATATTTCCTAAAAAACGTTTATCTCTATCCCATCTCTCAAAGACTATAAATAATGGCTCAAAAATAAAATAAAGGACTACCCCAAGCAGGCTAAAAAATGCATCTACTACGTATATATTTCACTCAAGCCTCAAATTTAGACCAAACTAACACTCAATCCAAAAATTACAATTGCCATGGCTAATGATAAGTTTGTGTCTACTAATGTCCAGAATAGTGACCTACAAGATGACATGGCATAGGAAGCCATTACCTAAAGAAGTTCAAGATGACATGACATGGCTCTTCAACCTGCCTCAAGTGTGAAATCAGGTGTACAACAAAGTGTGTAATAGCATTCTTGTGCTAATATTAGCCAATAGCATAAAATTTCCAGTACTATATGTGTCAAACAACTATAGCATCACTTTCAAAACCACTTAATAATAACGAAAATATATATGTTCGCTTCATTCAATTTGAAATGTTTACCTCATACTAAGCAAATCAATATTAATAAGCTCAAGTTTTGTACCTATAAAAGAAAGAGCTCAAGAACTTCGTCTTTGATAGCCAACAGAACATTTAAACCAACAAGGAACATACCTCTAAATCAAGATGTCATGGCAGAATTTCTGAATGAAGAAAAGGCATGGAACTTGTTTGTGCAGAATGCAGAAGATACAGTTTGAGGCAGAATATGTTGCTATTTTTACAAGAGTAATTGCAAGGAAATGTTGTGGTCTGCAATTGGAGATCAAGTCAATGGGCAAGTCCGCAAGGAACCAAACAATAAGTGAGCTATGGAAGAATGCCTCATTACAGGAGCATCAAGAAGAACATCTACCTACCAGGTTGCCTTTAAAATTTAGCTATAACTCATTGGCATATAAGAATTTTTTGACATTGTTTTTTCTTGTATTATTATCCAACTCCTCTATCTTTAAGGTTTCCATCAAATCACGACCCATCTTCACCTCTCTTCCACAAAGCTGGCCTTGAAGCATCTACGCTATTATAGCATCCAAACTTAAAGGACTGTCAAGCATAAATACTTAAGACAAGAATAACTCTTGTTCTAAATTATTCTTATTCTAATAAGCCCCATTACTCAAATCCAGTATAACCTTTTTTCTGTTCTCTCTTCAAAGCATTCCACTTCAAGTGATAATGATCATATTGCTTCCCTTGCTTCTTCCATTGTTCATCTAACTCGTATATCTTTGACTTTTCAATCAAAGACAAACCCACATTCTTAGAAGTGCCAACATTCGTAGCCAGATAATGGACAGTGTATGACATGTCAACACGTTATGATACATATATCTTGAGGAGAAACAGTGCCACCAATAAATAGTTCTTGATCCTAAATATGTTGCCTTTACAACAGATTACAAGTACAACTCCTAAAATCAAGTAATCTCTTCTATGCTGCTACAACAAACTGCTCCAAAATCACTTGGAACAATACTTAGTCAAGCTATGAACTCTACCAATAAAACATGAGAAAGAAACATCATAGGAGAATCTTCAGAATATACATGATCTTCTAAAAGATAAAATATAAGAGTAGATAAGGAAATACTATTCACAAAATCATGAGTAAAATAAAACATAAAATTACAGATGATCAAATCTAAGTAGGAAGTTTAGAATGCATGAATGAATGACTATTGGTTAAATTCAGAATTTTTATTCCTACTAGAGTTCGATTTTGACTACAGGATGATTGAAAAAATGTATCAGTCAGCAAAATTATAGGTTTTATGATATATTGTAGTGAAAATTCAAATTCACTTCAAAATAAGACTCTATGGTCTCAGTCAGCAAAATTATAGGTTTTATGATATATTGTAGTGAAAATTCAAATTCACTTCAAAATAAGACTCTATGGTCTCAGTTTTACTTTCTAAACAACGCTAATGTTGTAAGTACTGCCAAGAGTAAATGGAAAGATGACTCTTTTTTAGAAGAAAATGGAAAGATGACTTGTTTGAATAAAAACATATATTTACACTAACAATCTCAACTTAATGTTATAAAAAGTGAAGGAGACCCATTTTTTACAACCGTAATAACACATTCAATTCAAAAATAGAGAACTAATGCTCAACTCAAAAGCAAAATATATAAATTAGAATTAAAATCACATTTTTCCTTTGTATAAACAATAATTGTGGATATGGAAATTACATGGGGCAAATTGATAGATCAACTCTTTGCAAAGAAGACTACATTTGTGACATGAAGGGTGATCTTTAGTTTCCTCAATGAAAGTAAGAGGCGTTGGTGACAATCATATGTTTAAATGTCTTCTTACTTTATATTTGGATTTCCCCCGAGAATACATTTGGGATGTGCAGGATAAGTGCAATCTACACAGTAGTAGAACCAATGGTTCGGGTTACGTTCTTCCTCACAGATATCACAGTAATATTCACCAGAGTTGTCTTCAGCTGTATAACTAAGAGTGAAGGGGTGCTCATGTTGTTTGTACCTTGTGGTTTGTGGTAGTGTGGCGCATTTAAAGTCGATTGCAAATTCACAAGTGGTACAACGGAGTACTGTATCTCTTCTATTACCACAACTACTACAACTTTGATAAAAGTTTGTGTAGGAGAGGAAAAGTCGATGCTTATGACCTTTGTGAGTAAAGATGTCTGAGATCAAACTACATTGAACATCAATTTCAAAGTAGCACGACAAACACATGTAGACAAATCCATCGCAATGTTGGCCACAAGTATCACACCAAAACCTATTATTGATACGAGGGGATTTTGGGAGGAGGATGAGTGGATGTCGATGAAGTGGGTGTTGCTTTTTCATTGGTAAATTAGCACAAGATTTATGAAGAAAGAAGCTACACTTAGCACAACTGTAAAAAGGAGGGAAAATGGCTCTTACACATCCATCGCATTTTTCGTTATTGTGAACCTCCTCATCAGTAAGCTTTAAGTCATGTCCATGACTGAAGTGTTCAATTTCTGTGGCTATTTCAGTTCCGTCCTCTCTCACTTCAATTTTTTTGACTTTGTAAGCTGCCGTTGACTCAACAGATTGATCGAGCTCTGCATCTTCGTTCTCCCCATCTTTAAGTTCCAGCAAATTTATGTCCTCCCTGTTTCTCCAGTGCATAGCACAATTGAGGTGGGCAACGAAATCGCATATGGAGCAATAGTAAAGCCCGTAGCGTGTGTCCACTTTTTGAACACAGAGTAGACAAAATCGGGAGTCGGATTCATGGAGTTCAAGAGAAGAATGGGTGATGTGGAGAGGGTGCTTGTGACGGACAACTTTGAGTCTACGTGGGAATTGATAAGCACACTTTCTATGAATCCAGAAACCGCATGTATTACACAGATAGGGCATACCTTTGTCTTCTTTTATGCCACAAAGGTCGCAAGTGAACGCGATCCACTTCCAAATGGGTGTCAATGGATGGTCGTGGAATTCAGCTTCCAAGGTGGGATTGAAAGAAGCACAATTGATGTGAACGTTAAATTTGCAGTGGGAACACCGATAACTGTATCCGCCGTAAGTACTTTGACAAAGTTCGCATCTATATTCTCCAGGGTCATAATATTTCCGTGGGTCAAAGAGAATAAGAGGATGGATTGGGTGCAAGGGATGGTGCAACCCAAGGGGTAGTTCTGCACATGATTTATGATGCAAGTACCCAACCGATTTATGATGCAAGTACCCAACCCAACGGGTAGTTGTACATTCTGTACAACTATAGCTGGGACCCAATACTGTTTCCCGGCACCCCCAACAATCTTCTCCACTTCTTTCATCTTGATTGAAGACCAAGGGATGCTCCGGATGGGAAAAATGTTGAAGCGGCTCCATCAGATCTTGTATGACATGCACAGTCACAGACAAAATAACATCCAATTTGCTTAGAGAAAAAAGAAAAACGTGGGGCTGGTACACTGAATCAAAATCAATATTATATCCTATAAAGAGGAAAAGAAACAGAGAGAGACAGAGAGAGAGAATTAGAGTTTTATAAAAAAAATCCAACAATACCAATTAGATTTAAAGAATATCGCACTTCCCCCCGCTAAGCTTATAAATGATGACGATGATGGCCGCTGGTTGGGGTTGTTCAATTTGGACCGATTTTGAATGTTTAGTTGTAAGATTTGATGAGTTGGGAATTCTAAGCAAAATGGGAGATGGACGCAGATGCAGAGTGTGTGTATTTTCAATTTGTGGGTGTGAGTGAGTAAATAGTGAGAGTGACAAATACACCTAAACAAAATCTTGCACATCAGGTGTTTGAGTTTGTTTGGGTCTTAAAAGTAAGGTGGCGCAATTTTTTGGACTGAAAATTGGAAAGTAATTTTGTGTTGGGTGATATGTGGAGTTAGTGCTTCGGTATCCCTAAATTAATTATTATAAAAACATAGTGTATCATTGGATTTTTTTTTTTTTTTTTTTTTTTTTAATTTAAAAGGAGGAAGCCAAGCCAAGATTAGAAAGTAAAAAATATTGAAATAGATAGCAGTTTTTTCTTTTTTTCTTTTTCTTACAAAAAATACTTGTGTAACTTTTGCCAAACAATGTAAACTTTCTATAGGATAAAATTAATGTTTCATACGGATCTAGTTGTTCAAGTTAGATTTTGGGTAAGTTTTACAAAACTTTTTTTTTTCTTCATAATAATGGTTTGGTAAACCCACTATTTTATATTTCTTTTCTACTATCATCATGCTCACAAAATATTTAGATGATATATCATTCTTGTCAAATATCAAGATAATTAGGCATTAAAAACTCACTCATTTATGAAGAGCTCTTATACTCTTCTTCCTTTTTATTTTTATTTTTTATTTTTTTTTATTCTTAAATATACTAAACAAATAATCTTATAGATTTAACAATAAATAGAAGCCCATTGTAGTGAAATTTTGTAAGTGATTAGTCTATAATAGATATTTGATACAAATGCTTGTAATAAATATATAAAAATAAAAAGATTGGTAACATTTGTGAACTAATGCAAACTATCTCACTTTTAATATGAGACAAAATGAATATTTGACAGAGATTAGGTTCAAGTTAGACTTTGGGTGGCTTTAAAAAAAGTTATATTGCTCAATACTTTTTTTTTTTTTTTTGGGGGTACATGATAATGGTTTACTAAAGCTACTATTGGAAAAAATTCCTTTCCAACAATTATCATACTAACCAAATATTAAGGTGATATATTATTCTTTTTTAATACCAACGTGATTGGGCATTAGCAACTCACTTGCTCTTTAGCTTTTTGTTTTTGTGTTCTTAAATATGCTAAAGGACTAACCTTATAGATTTAACATTAGGGAAAAACTTAGGTATAATACCCTAGGTTCCCTAATTAAATTAAAGTACATTGTTGTATTAACCAATAAAATACAATTAGTTATTATTATTTCCAACGACAATTAAATTCAATGCAACAATGCATTTGAATTTAATTGAGGAATTTAATATACAACACCTAAAGTACTATATATAAGTTGGACAAAACTTAGGTACAGTACCTTAGGTGTTGTTCATTAGATTCCCTTCTTAAGATTCTGCCATATGGCTATTTAACTAAAAAATATATTTTCTTCTTATGAGAAAAAATCTATACGAAAAAATCTTAAGAGGGGAACTTAAAAAACAGCACCTAAATACTGTATCTAAGTCTTGCCCATATAAGTTTTACCCTTAATAATAAATGACAATTGAATATTTTGAAATTTTGTGTGTAAGTGACATTTAACATATACCAAACAATTTAGCAGTAATATATCTCAAAAAATATGATATTAATTTACGTGCAATAAAATTTTACTACATTTAACATCTATATGACAAATTTTAAGCAAATAAAAAAACCTATTTATGAATAGCAATAGAAGAACACGTATATGAACAAATTTGTTGAAGCAATTAATTATACTTACGGCAAGAAGAATCCAATTTTGGCTTCAAAACACACCTAGGCAAGCCTCCAAGTTAGCCTCAAATTTCAATTTTGTTATAACTATGTTAATGTGGAATTCATCCGCAACTTCCACTATATATAGCATTGTTATCAATCGTGCCAAATAAGAAATGCATTATCTATCACAAAAGAATCTCAATAGAAAACAAACAAGGAAAGAACAAAATGAGGAAATAAGCAAGGTATTATTCTTGCTTGCAATAATTTCAAAAAAAATTGAATATTTTAAACTTGAAACTTATCTTTCATGTGTCCAAATCTATTAAAAAACATTGTCTATAAAAATTGTCAATCTTTATATGCTCAAACTTTACTAATAGACTAGTATGTTGCTTCATGCATATGCACAGATATAATTAAAAAAAAAATCATAATTATACAATTCAAATTAAATTTTTTTTAAGAAGAGATTCAAATTATACAAGCTTACATTTTTTTTTTAAACCATACATTTCTAAATATCCTCCTCAAAAAAAAAAAAAATTCTAAAATATATAATGGTTTCTCATTTTATATATATATATATATATGATTTACACTTTAATTAGTTTTAGACTCTTTAGTTTTTGTTCCCAATAATTCACTTGCTACAAAAATTAAAAATTTAGATGGACATGTGACAAAAAATTGAACTTCAATTGAAATCTAATTTAGAATCTAATTGGATTTGCACTCTTCAATTTTTACACTCAATAATTCACTTAGTACTAAATTAAAAATTAAATAAAACACATGGCACAAAATTGAGAATTGTGAATCATGCTTTGCCAACCTTCCATTTGCATTCTGCCACCAAATCTTGACAAAACATGTAAATATATAATTTTAAGAATTTTCTTTTATCTCAACGTATGATGCAATAGATAACATAACATAATTTTCATTCATTCTAATTATCTTGTACCTTTAGTGCAAGATAACTTTCACTTGCTCTAAAGAAGCTATTTAGTTCCCAGGGTTCACTAGCACACTAATGGCATCTTAATAAAAATCCGATAATAATAAGATAGTAATTGAGTGATCATAGATTAATGCTAATTGTGGCATATTTTTAATGGATTTGGCTTACTTCCAGTACTTTTTTAACTGAACATGTCCTTTTATTTTACATATATAATGATAAGTGATAGTGGGTTTTAATCTCCACCTTTTATTTAGTTAGTGGTTGATGTGATAGACTCTTATTAAAACAAAAGGAGATTCCTATTAAAAAAGTACTAAAGATAAACCACACTCATTTTTAATAGATAAAAGTCATATTATATTATTTACATAATCATTCTTTGTCACTTAAGAGATATGACCTAATTAATTTACTTTAGTTTGAGTATATTTTAAGTTATTATTAGTTAATTTAACTTGTTTCTTCCAAAAAACTGTAGTTACGTTTAACACATTTGCTTCAATACATTTTAAGTTATTATTTAAGTTTATTTGAAGTTATAATTTAACTTGTCCCCCCCCCCCCCCCCCGGGGTTCCCTCTTTCCACTTTCTTTCTTTTTGAAAAACTCAAGTATAAGACTGATGCGTTAAAAAATAAAAATAAAAAGATTACCTTCATTGTTATGATGTTCTTTCATGAAATTAGAATACCACAATTATTCATTTATTTAAAGACACTAAAAAAAAGAAAGGCAAAAGGGTAAAAGAAGAAGAAGAAGGAATCTATGGTCTATAAGAAATCTTATGATATTTCTTCGATTCTTAATATTCTTTTATAACAATCAAGAAAATAAGAAACAACATCAACACAAAGATACTTTAAAGAAATGGACTTCTTTTTCGTTACATAAAATCGAGTCAAACAAATTTAAAAATTATATGTACTTTGTTTTTTTGAAGAAGTATATTGTCGTTTCTTCTGTAAAGGGGTTTGCATAATTCATATGCCAAGCAAAGCATAAACAGATTCAACGTCCTTATCTGTAATAATAATTAATAAAGTATATTGTTTTCAAAGGATTGAGAAGGACACTACTTTTTCTTTATGTAGAATCAATTCAATCAAATTTAAAAATTATATGTATACTATGTTTGTTTGAAGACGTATATTGTTCTTTCTTTTGTAAAGAGGTTTGCATAATTCAAATGCCAAGCAAAGTATAAAGAGATTCAACGTTCTTATTTGTAATAATAATTTTTTTTAAAAGTATATTGTTTTTAAAGGATCGAGAAGAAGGGCAATTAGGTCTTTTTATGTTGTGCTATATTTTTTCATCCAAGTTAATGGTAAACTTGATGTCGGGGGTGCAAAGTATAATAAGGGTCATAGTTTTGAGTACAAATCATGTATTTGAAAAGTTTTGAGTGCAAAGTGTAATAAAAATATATAATTCAAAAGTGTAATTTCCCCTTTAAAAAAAGTTGTTTAATGTCCATTGAATTGGCATACACAACCTAAGAATCAATTGAAGTTAAGTGCGTGTAAGTGTAACTACTCAATCAATTTTTTTTTTTTTATTTTATACTTTGCTTGTTTGAAGAAGTTTATTGTTCTTTTCTTTTGTAAGAGGCTTTGCATAATTCTATTGCCAAGCAAAGCATAAAGATTTTTAATGTCCTTTTCTCAAATAGGGAAAAGCAATGAGAAGTGTATACATAGTTCAAGAACACGCTCATTCTCCAACTGCAGAGAGACTTTTGAGAATTGTTTTACAATTTGATTTAGTGTGAATGCTTCATGAAGGAGGAAATGATACCAAAAGGAAAAGTTCCATGTAATTCAACCATCTTAATGAAACAAGTTGATACCAAGGATAAAGTTGAGGCTATAAACCGTTATTGATATTGATTGAATTACTAAAGTGGCTACACAGTGAGATTACATACTCACATTAGTTGCACAAGGCATGCTTTCATGTCTTTTAGTCAAAATATTAAAGAGCAACTATGCTTAACTTTACTCAGCTAAACCTTACCAATAAAAATGGGGTGGCTCTAAAAATCTTAATCAACTAACCGAGGTTATACAACCAAATTCATTTATTTTAGATGAGGTGAGTCAAGAAACATGAATCATCATAAGCTAATCAAATGCACACATTGATTGATTATCTACCAAGTATGCTAAGTAGGCAACATTGCTTAGAAGTTCAACCAGTTCTTAAATCACCAACTAGCTAAAAATCAAACCATCCAATTACATTGAGAGATTATCATACCAAACCGAGAAGATTAAGAAACATATGAGTGGTTAGTAAATCAAAATGGCTCTCCCTTCCCATCTTGGTCCAAGTTATAGAGATTAAACCTCTTATTTCGAGCATATCCTTTTTATCTGTCATGTGTCTAAACAAATTTAGCCAAAACCCCATATATGTTTCCAAATTGCGCATGCATTTTGCCCCTAACAACAAAGCTTTGGATTTTCTTTTCGATCTCAATCCAACTCATAGTCTTTTCTCTCTCGGCTTTCTTTGAGCAATGTTAGAACCACAAACAATCATACAACTTTTGCTACAACTCACCATGTGGCGAGTTATGAGTGGTGAAGGTGTGGACCAAGATGAATGCCCCACTTTTTCTTCACTATTTACAACTTGTCACGTGATGAGTTGTGATAAAAGTTGTGTAACTGATTGTGGTCCTAGCATTTTTCACTTCCAGGTGCTACCAAAATCAACTGATTTGAAGAATATTTTCTGATTTTGAATCACCATTATTGCTACAAGCACCAAGCAATGCTTGCCAAACATCCATACCAGGGATTTCTGGTGATCCATCAATAAACCTCTTTGCTTCAGTAACTAGACATGGTAACGTTTTGTGTCATCAATAAAAATTTAGAGTATTACCTATCACATTAACTTACCCATTTAACAAGATCTTTATTTCTCCATTAAAAAAAAAAAATCTTTATTTCTTGTTCTTCCTTTATTGATTTCAATAGTCAAAAGACTCAAATATTACTTTACTAAAAAGACAAAACTGAAAAGGCAAATTATAACTTACCCACCTTTAATTTAGCCTAAATTTAAGTTGTTACCTTTTGTTTTAAGAGCAAAGTCCAACAAGCCAATGATTCAATATGGTTTTGGGTGACGGTGCTATTATTTGAGAGTCCCTGTGCCAGTGCAAAGATTTAAACAAGCATTGTTCACCACCATTGTTATACACAAATAAAAAATAATTGAATATTTTTTTCAGCTTAAGGAGCAACTACTAACACTCTTTAAAAAAAATACAAATCAAGAAAAATAAATAAATAAAGAGACATTACACATATACATAGGCCAATGGAACTTTCAGCTTTTCATTGACTTCCTGATTGACTTTTATGGATGAGTTGATGAAACTGTTACCAGCAGCAAGATCTCTATCAAAATCATCAAGATCTCTATCAAAATCATCGATCATCACCATTTACCGAATAACATATGTTCATTCTGTAATTTCAATCTCATATCTCTCGATTAAATATGCAATTAACATAACTTGTTAGGCTACAGTCTCATGACCAATATCCAAAAGATATTAGATAAAAAATAAATAAATTAAAGGGGACTTCAAGAATTATTTGCGGTGGCACTCTCAAATAATTCTTGAAGTTCAAAATATGTCCTACAATCCTATTATATTGGAATTATTCAATTAAAATTTAATATTTATTTGCCATATGGCTATATGCCACCGCAAATAATTCTTGAAATTCAAAATATGTCCTACAATCCTATTATATTGGAATTATTCAATTAAAATTTAATATTTATTTGCCATGTGGCTATATGGTTAGAAATTTCTGGTGTACGGTGCACTGATCAATTGCTTGTTTGCCGAAATGGGAGGTTTGGCTATGGTGGGTGCTCTTTAGTAGATGAGTAAGTATAGTTTGCAAGTTATTGAAAATGACAATGTGCCCTTTATTTTCCTAAAAAAAAAAACTGGAAAGTAATAAATAAATAAAGAGAGAATACTTATATTAATTAAGTAATAAGGTCGAAAACAATAACATTTAATGATTTTTTTTAATTGTTAAATCTCTTATAATTTATGGTGTAAAAAATATGTAACTTAATATATATATATATATACACACCTATCCTCGTAAAAGAGGATTAATTTGTTCCCACTTTATACTATCTTTCTTTTTTTTTTTTATATAAACAAACACACACAAGGCACACAACAAACTCAAATTATATAACCTAGTGACGATTGGTTTTTCATGTTAATTTTTATATCCAGAATAAAACAAATTAAATAATTTATCTATATGTTATTAATGTGACATCTGTCAATCTTATATAGTAAAATGGACAATAAATTTAACATTTTCATTTTGAAAAATATAGTTTTAAAAGAACATTACTGTCTTTCAAATAGAAACATCCAAAGTTTTTAAAATTAAGCTCTTTTATTTAAACTATATTGAAAGAAAAATATTTACTTTTTATATAAAAAATTATTAAGTTAGAGAAATTATCAATAAACTTTTCATTGTTTTGAAATAGTATTATATTTTGGGACACCCTAAAAATATGGAATAGAAAAACCAATAATATGGGAGGAAGATTGTTTTTATGGATTTGGCTACTTATAAATTTACGGTGGCAGAATGGAGAAGCTCTATAGGATCCATCACCTTCTTTGTCTAATTCCTCCCTGTGGTGGGCCTCTCGTTTGCCAGTTGATTTGAAATTACTCTTGACCTAATAGTTCATTTTATGGGCTTGTTTTTGGTTCTCTATTTTTGGCCCACTTATATTTTAACATCTTTTTAGTATTAGTATTTCCCGCCAAGATTTGCGGGATTTGACTTCTCTCAATTACCTCACTAGTAGTTACTGACTGCTCGTTTGTCTCTTGGTTTTACAATAAGTACTATTTATAATAGGATTTTTTTTTTTTTTCATTTTTAAATTTCCTTTCAAACTCTTTTTTCACCAATTTGCTCTCTAATCTACGAAGAATACAGAGAAACAGAGAAACAGAATCTCTATCTGGTGAATTTGGAAGTACACGCTGTATTTGCATGCACTTAATATAACGTTTTTCCTTGCTCCTTGTTACACTGGATTTAAGCCCCACGGTTGCTGAACAATATTTGGTATTCTGTTTATAGCAGATTGCACAAGATTCTCTCTCTCTCTCTCTCTCTCTCCCATTTCTACTATGAACTTTGGTCATTTTCCACATAGCTAGATTGGTTGCTCTTGTTCAATTGCTTTCATAGTAAGTATATAACTAAGTCTTGTTGATAATGTCCTTTACAATGCCATGGTTGCACCATGTTTTATTACTACCTTTGGCATGTATTTTCATGGATTAGTTTTTCTTCATTTACATTCCAACTTCTCTTTTAATTATCATATACTGTTATTGAGACCTTTTTCAGTAGATTATTGAAAAAACAAAAAATACTAGTGATCGGTACTAATTAGCACTTTTTCCACTTATTCATTCTCTAGATCATTTTTAAAGAAATGTAACTATGCAAAAATGTATTTGGCATTTTATAGAATTTTAGCAAAGTTTCTATGAAAATAAGAAAATATCTATTTTTTTTTTCTTTTTCACATTCAAAATTAAGAGCCAATAGATCATTGAAAACAACCCAAATAACAAAACTTATTTTTGAGACGCAAATTAATTATTTCAATCACAACTTTTGGATTTGGATTCTGCTGTCATTTTCAGTCTATCAAAAATGGATTTTTTTTTTAAAAAAAAAATTTATAATTGATCATTCTTCCCATCCTGCACTTGTTTGTATTGGCGGAAGATGTGACATTGTAAATAGTTAAATCAATATTGTCATATCTTTTCAATGAAAATAATTGTTACTCAATATGATTGTTCTGAAAAATTAGATATATTAATGAACTGAAGTGTAACACATCATGACAACTATGGTTCAGCAACCAAAACTTGGTCATATATCCTGTTTTTTTGTTAACCATTATCTAATACTCACATTTGCCATGAAATGCAGATATCAAAACCACAACTTTCAGCCATGAGAGTGAAGTCCTATCCAATGAACTTCTGCTCAACAATAATTTGGCGGCCAATTTGTTTTCTGGTCATTCTAGTAATTCCCTCCAGAAACTTTAGCATTCTGGACGCACTTATATTGTTTTGAAACTAAAACTTCGTCTGAATTTTGCTCAAATAAGAAAATATTTTCTTTTATATCCGTGCTTTTATTTGCAACAGTTTAAACTTACACATTTTATTATTAAAAACTTGGCAGGGATTTTCTGGATTCATGATATCAAGGTTGTGTGTCATGATCAAACTAACTGAAGAAAGTATAACAGCAGAATCACTCGAATCACACAACAACTCGTCTTTAAGAATTGAAACAGCAGCAAAATTGCTAGTTCCTTTAAATTCATCAACAATGAATTTTGCAAGAGCTCTAAGTTCATCACTAAATGGAACTGAAATATCATATGGTGTCATCCAGGCAAAGGCCAGTGTTTTTATTGATGGCGGAGTTTGTGTTTTTACTTCTTAGTTTCCTTTTCCATTGAAATGTAAACAGATTCAAGGAAATGTGAAATCTCTTTTGACAATCAAGCATTCGGAAACTTTCTAAAATTTGAAAATTTGCAATGCATTATGGTAATGTGTCTCGAACATATGAGCTAATGCTTTTTTTCATAATTTCTTGGCTTTTTAATTATATTTTCAGGTTGCACCAACATTATTTATAGCACTTTCAACAATTCCATATTTATCACATGCTTCTTATATTGGACTAGAAGGCTTACTGTTCTCACTTTACAAAGATGAGGATCAAATGCTAGCAGTATTTTCCAACACGTCATCTCCTTTAAACTGGTATGCTCAGCCAGTGGACCGGGACAATGGGAAGTTATATGGACAAGCAATAGCTGCAGACCTTATGGCCACTACAAATTCAAGTTGGATTCAACAGGCCTTAAATAGTACAAGTGGCTATTTTTTTTTATGGGGAACATAAATTCATTGCCACTAGAAAATGAAGTACAACAGGAAAGACAAAAAACAAAAGGAGCAAAACAAGAAAATGAAGTACAAGTGGCTATTCTTGGTTAGGAAAAGCATGGAGCAAATCTCAAGATAGCATATTTCTTAGTGCTGTGGCTGTGGATGGTAGAGGTGTATTTCCTTTGGTTTGCCTGCAAAAGTGGTTATCGACCATTTTTCAGCTTTGGATTTTCATGGTGGTAATTTTCACTTGGCTACAAAAGATGGGAAAGTGATTATACAAACAAGCCTACCAAATGCACAGATAATTTTAAGCAATAATACAGTTTTGGTGCAAATGGTGAATTCAAATGGAGACCCTACAGATCAAGCAGCTAACTTCTCATGTGAGTCTGATGGCGGGTCAAAACATTTTGATGGGAAAGTTTCAGGAATGAAATACACATTTTATTGCTCTACGCTTGAGATTGCTGGAGTTGAAACGGTATAATTTTTGCTACTTTTTTCAGGCAACTTCTTATTTATGTTTAAGAGATTTATGTGAATTTTAAAATGAAAAATGCTATAGAAATTAGATATTAGTATCAGAATACGTTTTCAACTCAACATGGCTTATCTTGGATTTCAAAGAAGAATTATCGCTATTTGTTAGTTTTTAAGTTTTCCATTGTCACATTGATTGGTGTTTGCACTAGTCTGCTAAGAGCACTATGTTTCATATAAAATAGTATTTTGTTTCTTAATCTTATGGGGTAAAAGATTTTGGCTACTTTTTTTGCACAATCAAAAGTTATATGACAAAGATCCAAAGAGTTTAGCAAATTATAAGACACATATTACATTTTCGGTTATTGTTGATATGGGGTGTAAACCCCTTCTTTGTTTCAAATATCTCTCCTACAATTGGATTTAGATTTAATTCTGTTATGTTCCAGTCATTATCAGTACATTATCACTTCCTTTGATCCACTGTCAAATCAAGTTTATGTCATTGTGCTGGTGCATCTATCTGCCCCATTGACTCTGTATTTACCCAGACAATTTTAGACAAAGTAACCACCATTTGACTACATGCATGTTATATGATAAAGTAAGACTGCAACTCATCCTCACTCATACAATTTATCTGGAATTCTATTTATACTTATTTCTTTCAACACAAAAAGGAAAGGACTTAATTTGCTCTATTCTTAACTAACAGCTAATGTTCCTTTTTATTTCCTTTAATTTGAAAATAACATCAAATTCATTAAGACTTTATAATTAAAAATAATTTTATTCCACAACTTGACCAAAAAAAAAAAAAAATACATCTTAAATTTTACATAATGAAGTTTACAAATGCATCTAAGACATGAAGATTTGCCATCTATGACTAATAGTATAATTTGGCAACTATAGTTCATTTAGATGTGTACTATTTTTTTTTCCCTCAGGTATATGTCTTGGCTTATCCCACCAACAGATTAGTGAGCCTTGTCCATCAGAACAGCAAGCTTTCGTTCACACTTCTTTTGCTTCTGTTTGTTTTTATGGTTATCTCGCTTTCCATCTTCTTGTTCTTAATAGTTAGAGCTGCGAAACGAGAAATGTTCTTATGTGCTGCCCTCATTAAACAAATGGAATCGACTCAACAAGTAGAACGCAAGAGTATGAACAAAAGCCATGCCTTTGCTAGAGCAAGCCATGATGTGCGTGCTTCTTTGGCAGCTATCACTGGTTTGATAGAGCTTTCTATTCAAGATGCCAATCATGACTCAGTTTTAGCAACAAACTTAGCACAGATGAATGATTGCACAAAAGACCTCCTTGGTAACTATTATGCTCATTCTACTTACTTTTTGCCACAATAATAAAGTATAAACCAAGGTCATCAACATAGATCAATTCCAAGGAGAAGTGTATATTGCACCACATGCTTCAGTACTTGTTTATAAATAATTTGGAACTTTAGGGATGTGTAGAACATTTAAATCATTTTTTAAGCATATTCAGTAACCTATACTTTATTTAATTCAAAGCATTGACATATATGCATGTTATTATATTAATTTTATCAATGACCCAAGTGTTTGTATTTGACATTTTCTTAAATTATCTCTCAACTAAAATTTTAAACATGTGGCACAAAAATTTTTCTTCCTTAATTTTCTAATGGAAGTTTCTTTCTCAATAATATACTCGTTAGCCAATCAGACTCAAGATTATTTGAAATTCGACCAGTTCTTAAAGTTTTAGCAATAGAAGATGAACTATTTGGCATGGAGAAACTGCTTATATTTACAATTATTTTATTTATAAAAATGGTTCAGGCTTATTGAATTCAGTTCTGGATACAAGTAAAATTGAAGCTGGAAAGATGCAGCTCCAAGAAGGAGAATTCAACTTGGCTCAACTCCTCGAGGATGTTATGGATTTGTTCTATCCTATGGCTAAAAAGAAAGGCATTGACATTGTACTTGATCCTTGTGATGGCTCAATAGCTAAATCTTGGCATGTTAGAGGTAACCGTGGAAAGCTTAAACAGATCCTGTGCAACTCGCTTAGTAATGCGGTAAAGTATACAACTGAAGGGCACATCACAGTTCGTGCCATGGTCCAGGAAACAAGTTTGAAAATGCCATAATTGCTTCTAATAGTCATCTTGTATTGGAGTACTTGTCACGGTTGTGTTACAAGAACAAAAAAGGTTTAAATGATTTGGTTGCCTTTCATTCAGCTCAACAAGAACCCAATCTCACGGAATTTGTCATTGAGGTGGATGATACTGGCTTGGGAATTCCTAAAGACAAGCAAAAATCTGTTTTTGAATACTATAGTCAGGTTACAGAAACAGCTTCTGGTCAAGAAGGATCTGGTTTGGGCCTTGGTATTGTTCAATCTTTGGTAAGCAATTCAAGTAATACCTAGTTAATGCACTGAAGTTTTTCCTCCTTTTGGATGTGAATGTTGCTTTAGTTTGTTGTTGTCCAGCCTATAATTAAGGTCTTTCTGTTTGTATACTTTGTTTGCTTTTGAATGCAAAAGTGGATTTATTTTTACTTCCAAAGACGTGAAGTACTTCTGGAATTAGCGAAAGGTTACCCCAATTTGTGAAATGATGGGCCATACCCATATAATTGCTTCTATTAAAATAAGAAAAAATCTATTTTTTTTTTCTTTTTCACATTCAGAATTTTGAGCCAATAGATCATCGAAAACAACCCAAATAACAAAAAATTCTTATTTTTGAGACGCAGATTAATTATTTCAATTACTAATTTTGGATTTGGATTTTGTTGTCATTGTCAATCTATCAAAAATGGATTTAAAAAAAAAAAAATTGATCATTCTTCCCAGCCTGCAAATATTGCCATATCTTTTCAGTTAAAATAATTGTTACTTAATATGATTGATATTAATAAACTGAAGTGTAACACATCAAGACAATTATGGTTCAGCAACCAAAATAAAGATAAAATCCTGAAGCAGTCATGGTCTGTGAAATATCTCTCTTCTGCAGGTAGGCTCCAGTTGATAAAGTCTGTTCATTTTAGTCTTCATTCCTATTGGTGTAGGAAGTTCATATTGCCTAAAAAAGTTACCAAACTAAAATGGGACTTGGTTTGTAAACCAAAATGTGAAAGTGGATTGGTTTTGAAGAGGCTTGAAGATTGGAATAAAGCAGCAACAATGGGTTTTATTCAGTCTCTCTTTGTTCAAGCTTGGTCATTATGGGTAGCACGGGTTAGAACTAATCTCCTAAAGGGTAAAAGCTTTTGGAAAATCAAAATAACTCAAGATTGCAGCTGGGGGCGGAGGAAAATCCTGAAGCTTAGGGAGATTGCTAGACCCTTCATTAGATTTCATGTGGTTTCTGGCAAGAATATCCATCTTTGGTACAATTGGTGGCATCCAGGTGCCTTGTTCTTGAAATATGGCCACAGGATTATGTATGATGCAGCCAGTTCTTCTAATGCTCTTTTGTATAGTGTGTTGCAAGAGGGTAATTGGATTTGGGCACAAGCCAGATCCACTAACCCAGTCTCTATCCAAAGCAAATTGTGCTTAATTGATCTTGCTGAGGAAGAAAGACCCATTGTTAATAATATAGTCACAAATCAAAGTTCATCATGCTTTAAATCTGAATCTGGATTCTAGCAAAAACTACACACAACAATTGAATAAAAAAACAAAATTGACTCTACAGTCTCTACATTAACAAAAAGAGAATACATCAGATAAAACAGAGTATATAAGAAATTGAAATTACAATCACAATATCATCATATTGCACAAATCATTAACTAAACGAATATTCTCATCAAAGAGACAATTTGATAGATTGAGAAAATCTACCTTGGCATGGTAGTATAGTCTCTCCAACCTCTACGAGCTATCCAATTCCAATGTCCTACATCTTTTCATTTCAACGGTCGGGCCATTTATATATATATATATATATATATATGGGAAAATAGATTTTTGCCTTTAATTTTTAAACTATGCAAAATTTTGTGCATGTTTTCAGGGAAATTATTGTGTATTCTCAGAGTATCCCCTCAGTACCATAAATACATATTCTCTTCTCTTACATAAATAGTTTGTTCTACTAATCTATATATTATCTATATATTACTAAAAACTGAAGCGTAGCGTTTAATGTTGCTACTCTTACATTGCGCAACATCAGCTATCACGTCATTCTTTTTTTTTTTTCTTTTCTTTTTTAAAATATAATTTTCCTACAATTTTAAAATGATTTTTACAATTTTCAGCCTTATAAATGCAACTCACTATTTATTTATTTACTCCCACTATCACCCTATAATAAATCTGTATAATTAATCCAGCTCACTTCTTATTTATTTAGTTCCACTATCAAGCCCAATCCAAAGCCTTTTCAGTTCAACTTTAGGGTTTTGTGTGAGCATTTTCAACTTAAAGAAAAAAAAAAAAAAAAAAAAACAAACAAACAAACGTAAGCCTTTCAAGTTTTAGGTTTTTTTTTTTTTTTTTTTTTTTTTTTTAATAATTTTCCTATAATTGCTTTTAACATTTATTTTTTTTAATATTTACACTCCTCCAACATTTCTCTCTCCCTTACCATTTCATCTCCCCACTACTTTTTCAATCTTTCTCCCTCCTTTACCTTTTCATCTCTCCACTACTATCTACATTAATATCATTCTTCCTCTTTCCCTTTATCTTCCTTTATTTTTGTCTCTTCTTATTCACACCCTCTTACTATAAATTGTTCATTATCTCTTCTATTCTATGCATAGTTTTCCCTCACACAAAAAAAAAAGGTTTCCTCTCTCTCCCCCCCTCTCTCTCTCTCTCTCTCTAAATTTTTTGGTGGATTTTTATTTTTATTTTTCTTGCATCTCTACTTTAGGTTGATAATTTTTTATATTATTTAAAACTCTATTTTAGGTTAATGCGATTTTGTTTTGTTTTTAAATTGTGATTTAGTTTTGTTTTTTAAATTGTTGTTGTTGTTTATTTATTTATTCTCTTTGAATGTTAAATTTTATCCTATTGCGTTCTAAAGAATTAAATATAGCATATAAAAATATAATATTGTTCTATTACATAGCATGATTTGGATAATTAGGTATTTATTCTGTTACATAGCATGATTTTTTATAATGCTTAATTTAGATGTTAAACTATGAGACTTTACTAATTTTTTTTTTATTTTCTAATCCTTTGTGGTGGACAAAATACTCTTAATAGTTGTACTAGAAGTACTTTATAATGCCTTTTATTTAAAGAAAAGTAAAGGTTAGCCAAACGAAAGAAAAGCAAAAGTTAGCCAAACAAAAATAATCGGATAGGTGACAAATTTTAACTTTTGTAATTTTATTTTAATTATTATTATTTTATAACAATGCATGTATAGAAATTTGATTCTGAGATTTTGCTAATAATTGTTTATTTGATAATATGTTTTGGGTGGCCGAAATTATAATTTCTACAAAGAAAATAACCTTAATAGATTATTAAAAACAAAATTTTATCCAAATATTGGTTCAATTAATCATTGTTAAGTTTTATTAATTTTTTTTAGTTTATGTTTTTTTGGTGTTTTTGATTGATCCTATATTACATTTATGATTGTTCTTATAATAGATAAAAATATAATTACGAAATACATTACTCATTATTAGATTAGTTTAAATTGTAAATTTTTTTTTAATAAAACCACCATGAAAATAATTATCACGCGCAATGCGCGGGTTCGTGGCTAGTATATAATAATAGGTGAAGCAAAGAGTGTGTGAAATTGAATTCCAAATTAGAATTCTAATTGTGTACCACGTGTACACACCAAATTAGAGTTCTAATTTTGTGCCATGTGTCTAGAATTTGAAATTGAAGTTGAATTTTGTATCATGTGGTTAAATGTATGTGGGCTCATTCTCATTAAAACCACTTCTATGTATTGGGTCGAGTGAGTTACTGTGCTAATTAAGTTTTTTCTTGATTTTGCAGTCAAACGTGAAAACCAAAGAGATTAATATCGGTGATAAGAATTTGGTTTGGGTACATTGCATAATTTCCAAAAAGATAAATATATGTGGGCTTATTCTCATTAAAACCACTTCTATGTATCAGGTCAAGTAAGTTACTGTGCTAATTAAGTTTTTTCTTGATTTTGCAGTCAAACGTGAAAACCAAAGAGATTAATATCGATGATAAGAACTTGGTTTCGGTACATTGCATAATTTCCAAAAAGATAGCAAAGCCAGAGTTTGCATCTTTGTTATAAATTGCTTACAAAGTTTGCATCTTTATATTTGCACTAAGTTTTGGATTAAAGTTCTTTCTTCTTGATTCTGGCACTGAATTTTGTTTACTATTCACTTACAAAGTTTGCATCTTTACATTTGTTATAAATTGCTAATATGTGATTAGATGTACATTATGCCTAAAATTCATTATCCTTATATTTGGCTTTTTGTTCAGGTTTGGCACCTATAACAATGAAGAAAGTACTGATGTGAACTGATAGATGATACTTTTTGCAAGCAGCAAAGGAACTTAGTGATCGATGGAATCTCACGCGAATTGGAGAGAACCCGGCTGTAGATGTCTGGATGGCAGATGTGAGTCACTATGTTTTTAAAATTTTCAGTGAAGGTAAAGGTTATGAACAATGTAAATTTTATGGAGAGAGATTTATTATTCTATATTTATGCAAGTTTGGTCGCCTTCTTGGAGTGGATCACTTCACCCTGTCTTTCTACTGGAATTTTTTATTCAGATTGTTACAATTTAATCCAAAATTTTATTTCAATTTTCCTATTGTTGTTACTATCATATATTATCATTCCAATTGTTCAATTAGAATATGAAATTGAAGTCCAATTTTACTATACATGTGTACAATCTAATTATTTTTAATTTTGCTATCATGTGTAGAAGCCAATGAGATGAAATTAATAATACGTTAAACACCTATGCTTTGGGAACTAATAGTACCAATCTAAATTCATTGGACTTGCTTCATGATAATACAACTATGAAGGATGTATAAAAATACGCACAAACCCATCTCTCTATAAAAAGAGATTAGAGAGAATTTCTTTTATTAGCCATGGAACTTTAAAGGTTTTTTCTTCACACAAATGACCATCATGTTACAAAATGGCCCATCATAAAACTACAAAATGAGTATACCTTTATGGGATTTTATTTATTTATTTATTTATTTATAATTTTAAATTTTTTAAGCTACGAAAATTTCAATCATCAATAGAGATTGAAGATTCAAAAGCGTGAATGGATCTTTTGGATAAACATTGTTACCAAGATTCATCTTCCTGTGTAAAATATATACTGCTAAATTTTGTTAATGAAAATTTTTGGTTAATAATATGAATTTAAACGTAACTGAGCCTTTTAAATATGAATAAACTCATGATTGATAATATATCCATTCCCGTGCAGTAGCATGAGGCTACATACTAATTAAAATAATGATGGGACCTACCATTCATGTGATAGGGAGGACCACGTATTTATGGTACTTTGAGAATGCCTAATAATTTTTCTTGTTTTCAAACTATTTACGTGTATGTCCCTATTTTGGAACTCGATTTTCTAAAAATTAAGTGTCCCTTATAACTCGAGTTTTCTTATCCAGTTAAAACTTATCGGTATTTCAAGTTTTCTTATTAGTGCCAATCGGTATTAATCGAGAAATTATTAGTATCGATCGGTACTAATTGAAATCTGATTAATACTGATCGGTATTAATTGGAACCAATATAATACCGATCGGTATTAATATGATTTCTCTTTATAAAATGTTCAAAAACCGTTTCGATTTTTTAGCAGTGACTTAAATCACATTTTTGGCCTTGCAAACACTAAAATTTGGTTTTTTTCTATTTCTGAAAAATTTGTAGAGAATTAAATTTCTTGTCAAAAGACTCAAATCTGAAATCAATTGAAATTATGAGTAGAAAGTTATAGTCAAAACACCAAACAAGTACAGAAGATGTCTTAGAAATGGTAAAGCTGAGTTATAAAGGAAACTCAATTTTTTAAAAAATGGAGTTCCAAAAGAGGGACACATTCTACACACACACACACACATATATATATATATATATATATTGCTATGGATTTCTTCCCCCCCCCCCCCCCCCCTTTTTTTTTTTTTTTTTTTTTTGTGCTGATTTTGTTAAATCTAGTAGACAAAACAATACAAAAGGTCATATGGGGACGGGGACAAACCCATTTTACTATTTAAAGAGAATCCCAAGGAAAAGAGAGGAAATAGGATGAGCCCCAAAAAGAACAAAGGGCAGCCCACAGTTGTCAAATTAATGGGCCAACAAATTGGCCTCCAAAAACTGGAATAGGAAAAAATTCCACATTGATCTTGCGTAAAAGCTATGGTGTTTTGAGAATCACCCTAAGAAATGACAAACTATTCCTATGATTGTAGCTTCTGTTTCAGTCCTTAACACGCTACCCATTACATCTTTTTGTTGTCCATGTTTTAATACTTTCATAAGGCTCACGCATCACTCTTATATACGTAGAAATCACAATCCAATAAAACCATTAAACTTTTTAAGTATGACAAAATCTATATCTTCAAATGTGAACAATAGGAAACCAACCCAAGGCTTATCCTACTTTTTTGTTATGTTGAGTTGTGCAATTATTTAAATAAATTTATCAATTATTAATTTGTCTTTTTCAATAAATTATTACAATTCATATAATAATTTTAAATTATATTTCATTTTGTATAAATGAATCAAAACTATTTCTTAAAATGCCAAAATTAGTCAACTAATTAAAAAAAAATAAAGTTTTTTTTTTTTAAGAAACAAAAAAGAAAAATAATGAAGATTATAAAATAAACTTATATATATGGTAAATTGAAAAAACTATTAATTCGAACCTGACATAACTTAAGTCTTAAAATAAAATTTCAATCCAACCAAACTCACCAACCCAAAAAATCTGACACTTAGTTGAATTGGGTTAGTAAGTTTGATGCACATACCTATCTTTTAATATGCTTAGCCAATTTAAGTATGAATCTTGTTGGACTTCATACTTTTTTTTCCTTCCTTCCCAAAAAATAGGTATGAGTGACCAATGAAGACCTTATTTAGCAGAATCTTTTGCTTGCTGAGTAACATTTAAGGGGCCTAGATGTGAATATGGGTCATTAGGCCCACAACTTTATAAGATTAGTTTTAGGATTATGTATTATTTCATAACTTTTTACTTCAAGTATGATATAGTAAACTGTGAGTGATTGTTTATCATTTACACATAGACTCATCATTTTTTTTTTGACCACTTACTTTCTTCCCCATCACAATTGCAATAAAGAAGTTGTGAGATAAGTTGTGGTTCTAGATTTTCTTCTCTTAAACGCTAGGTTTTTGCTTTTTAGATTTTATGCATGACTTTTTAAAATCGCTTTTTTTTTTTTTTTTTTTTTTTTTTTTAATTCAATATTTTAGCAAAAAGCTAAATAAAAATTATGGTGATGATCGGTTAGGGGGATCAGCTAATGTTGGAAAAAGTAATTCCTTATATTTGAAGCAGTATAAAACTAATTTCTCCTTTTATTAGATACTTTGAGCTTGATATGTTCTTGTGTGGTTCCCTTATCCTTAAGCTTGTTGTGCTGGTTACCTTAGACTAGCCAACACATCCTTTGATATGACCATTTGTCTTTTCAATGGAGAAGAATCTAGAGTTTGAAAACTGCATATAATTTTTAAGCTCTCTTTCCCTTTTGTTGCAATATTCACATAATCCACTTATAGAATTAAGCATTTAAAGCTGAGGCAATGTCAATTGAACCTAATTAAGTACTAGGAAATGGTTAATGAACTCATTTTATCTCAGAATCTAAAAATGAGCTAATCTATTCACTAGATCATATCAAATATGATATATATCTTTGAAATCCACATCAAGTTCAACTAATTTTAAAAATTCCGAAAATGATATGTTAGTACTTAGTGCCATGGTTATAAAATGGTAAATTTGAAACTTTAGTAGAGAGATTAACAACATGATTCCGAAAACCGTTTGGTTAGAGATTTATAGTATTATTGTTTAAAATAATGTGAAAATTGTGATTTAAAAAGTGTTGTAAAAACATGTGTTTACAGTATTCATAAAGCATAAAATATGTTTGGTACTATGTTTTAAATAACATATGTTTCAGTGTGTGAAAAAACATTATTGTGTGTTTGATATACGTGTGTTTTATTTTTAAATAACTGACAAGCACAGTATAATTTAATATTTTTTATTTGAGGAGAGAGAAGTCAGTTTCTGTCTTGTCATATCAAGTAACCCCATGATTTTTAACATATTTACAAAAATGCCATTGAGCAACATTGTTCGAAACTGAAAACTTGTAAGAAGAATTTTCTAAATTCAGTGTTTAAACAGTTTAAAATGAGCAACATAACTCAAACACTCCAGTAAACAACACATTTGCCAAACACTTTTTTTTTATCTCACAATTTTTAACATTTAAAATACTAAAAACTGTTATTCAAACACCCTATTTGTCAAAAGCATAAACAAAGCATAAGCAATAACTTTCACAAAGCATTAAATTTTGTGCTCATCTTAATAACTTTCACAAAGCATAAGCAATATTATAACATATAACACTTGCTAAATAGGCCCCATCTTTTAAAAACAAAAATTATCTGTTTGCTATTTTCACCGTGCTTGATCAGGAGGATTGATATTTGATACTCTATCCAAAACTCTTTTTCACCCTCAAATATTTTATGTATTTATTTATTTACTGGACCTACCCTTATAATCATATCCCAATGCCAAAACCAGATAATCTTTAAAAAAAAAAAAAAAAAAAAAAATCCAAGGAGCCCACTGTGTTTAAAAACCACAAATGACAAAACCCTTAAGCCCAAAACCCACAAACCCGCCCACAGATTTGACCCAACACATTATTTTCCCTCTCTGCCTATAAATACTCAAAAACTCTCAAACATTCATCACCTTTACTAAAAATTTTCATCAACACAGAAACAAAGAAAGAAAGAAACAGGGCATTTTTTTTTTTTTCAATTATATCATCAACAATTTCCAACCGTCCGATCAAAGAGCCAAATGGCTGACGTGGCAGCAAAGGAACGGAAGATCCTCGTGGCCGTCGATGATGGTGAGGAGAGCATGCACGCGCTCTCGTGGTGCCTCAAAAACGTGATTTCCGAAAATTCCAAAGACACCCTCGTCCTCCTCTACGTTAAAGCCCCCCGTGCAGTTTTCTCTGCCCTTGATGGCACGGGTAATTTTCTTCACTCTCCATGGGCATTTTAGGAACACGAAAGGTTGAATTGTTCCTTTTGTTAATTATGGTGTGTGGCTCAGGGTATTTGTTTTCGGCTGATATAATGGCGGCTGTGGATAAGTACAGTAATGACTTGGCTGAGTGCGTGGTCGAGAAAGCTAAAACGATGTGCAAAGATCTTCATGACGTGAGTTGTACATTTTTTGTTTGTTAAAGGGTAAAATTGTCATTTGGTAATTTTGAATTTTTAAGAAAATAATTGTTTAAAACCATTCGATGAATATCTACACCTATTTTTAATCGTGCAGCTTATATAAAAATTATAGTAGTTTTTTTTTAACATATATTAATTTGTTGTTTGATAGTAACTTATTTGATCATTTTATAATTTTGGATTTTTAAGAAAATAATAATTTTTAACCCTATTAATGATAATAATTTATGCGTATTTTTTTAACCAATGTAACACATTTATTTAATAATTAACATGGGTTATTATTAGAATAGTAATTTATTTAATGATTATAGTGGATCATAATTTGAATCATCACCTAGGTTATGTTTGGTATACTAAATGGAGATTACGACAGAAATTGTAATCTTTATTACTAGAAATAAAATGTGTTGTAATGTAATAACTAAATATATTCATTAGTGTGATTGTGAGTTATAACATTAGAATGAAACTTAACATTTATTTTAGGAAATTTTCTACTCATACAATTATATCTTCTTAAAAATTATTATTTTTAAATTTACGAGGGATATGTGTTATTTTTTTATGACTTTTTATTTTTATAATTGTTAGATGTATATGGAAAGTTTTTTATTTGGAAATATATTAAGTTTTGAAATTATTGCATTTATTAAGAAATAACTAATACAACATTTTAAAGACAGATAGTTATCCTTCATTTTGAAAAATAGTTATTCATAAAGAATGATTATTTCTGATAATAAAAACATAATCAAACTAAAGAATAACTAAACCATAGAAATAATCATTACATTATATGTTTTTTCTTTTTTCCATAAAAGTAAAGTTTGATTTCTCATATAATTGTTTTTAAAGGTTTTGTCAGGAAGTAAATAAGGTTTTTATTGAAAATTCATATAGTTTCTTATTTAATTTTGATCTTGACAAATTTGTCCCTCGAGAAGGTCAAGGTGGAGACAAGAATAGAGCATGGTGATCCAAGGGATGTTATTTGCCAGATGACAGAGAAGTTGGGTGCTGATATGTTGGTCATGGGGAGCCATGGTTATGGCCTAATCAAAAGGTGGGTCTTACTTAAAAAAAAGGAAATTATAGACATAATAATGTTATTATCGTAAATTTGTTTTGATACATTATAAGTAAATAGGGGAATTCAAACACGTTGAATACATGAGAAAATGCCATTTGATCTACATGTTATTGACAGACTTTTTAGGTGTGTATACATGTGAATGATTTGAGGGTTTTTTTTTTTTTTTAAAAGCTAGTGAATGATTTGAGTGGATTTATTATTTGATTTTTTACTCTCTTATTTGAAATTTGTTAAGCATAATAATACTATGTGAAAAAGCTTTGGTTTGTTCACGGTTGAAAGATGAAAATTTGGCACCATGAAATAAGATGGACAATTACCTTCATTTTTTAAAATAGTATGAATAAAATAAATTTATATTTATTGGGGTACACCATAATACATTGTTTTTTATGTTGTAATTATTTTGTTTAATTTATTGCTAACACATTATTTGTGGGGGCTGGCAGGGCTTTACTTGGGAGTGTGAGCAATCATTGTGCACAGAACGTCAAGTGCCCAGTCTTGATTGTGAAGAAGCCAAAATCCACTGCAACAAACAATTAATTTTTTGTTTTTTTGGGCTTTCTCTAACTTTATAGCACTTATAGCTCTTATTATGGCTGTTGTATAAAGTTTCTTGTATGCTCTTGTAAATAAGTGTTTTTTTTTTTTTTGGGTGATTCTGTCATTGTCATTTTTTTAATCTTGTAAGTAATGCTTATTTGGGAATTTGTACAATTTTATTATCATTGAGTGGGGAATTTCCAAAGTGGGAGTGAAAGCTTTGGAGGAAGAAGGAAGCATGGTATCTTAAGGAAACAAGCAATGATTATTGTTTAATACATAGGGAATAAGCTATCTCAATAAAACAGATTATCGAAAAAAAAAAAAAGCAATCTCAATATAATAACAAAACTTATATTTTAAGAACAGAGTAGGAGAAAGCGAATGGTCTTCATTCTTATATCAATGAAGTAATTGAGTAATTGAGTTGATCGGATGTCTAAAACGACTTGATCACAAAAAAGCAAATGCACATTTTTTATTCTTTTTCTTAATGCTGCGTAGTTGAAATTATATGAATGCAGCAATCGAATGTTCAATGTCAATAGGAAATGCTAAAAAGGTTCAATATTCATCATAATTTGACCCTCATTATCTATTTTCACGCATAACCAATCTTGCTTCAAGCTCTTCTTTTTGGGCGACCTACTTGGGGCTTGGCATGTATTTTACAAGGACAAGTTTCAAGGTTTATCTCCAAGAACTACTAAAGTGAAGTGCCTCAGTGGCGCTGGAATGTTGCTTGATGCATAAATATTACCTCATCATGCTCTTACAGTTCAAGAAATATTAGTGTGAAAAATTGTTCATGAACCTAGTTTTTAAAACTTGCAATTTACATTGATGATCTACCCTCAAGAATTACTTAGCATCTTCTCTTTGTAGGTAACATGTTGATTTTATACTTTGCTACTCACTACTTAGCATCCTTTGTATATTCCTTGGTTTTAGACTTCACAGACTCACCTATTGCTTAACCACTTTGGAATGTGTCAAGTGTCAATTATATCTTGTGCTGGTAACTCCGTTTCAATTTTTTTTTTTAATGTATTTGAATTGTAATTTTTAGTGTTTTGAGTGTACTTGAAAAAATACATTGAAGACACAAGAGAGCAGCTCAAGAATCTACTCAATAAAGTGAAGTTTTCTAGTTTTGACAGTTGCTTGAACAATTGAGGTTAAGTGGACCTCGACTCTAGGCTCAACCCTAGTTCAAGTTTCAAAATACAAACTTTGCAACTTGCAGCCCATAATGACCAACTGACCTAGGACCTTTTCTAATTATAAACTAGTATATTTCGCAAAACCCACCATTTGATTGAATGTCTTCCTTATAACAATCATGCTTACCAAATATCAAGTAATTGAATATTAAAAACTCACTTATCTATGAAGAGCACAAATTTTTTAGTCTTAAATGAAGCTGGTTAAGTTCATGTATGGGCAGTTGGGCACTAGTAAATGAGCAATTTCAGCCATATCATTGAGATGCTTCTAATATATTCTCCAACAAGAAACATGGTTTTTCACAAATGGTTGACCATATTGATGTGATATTCACTAATCCTCTTATGCCCTTTTAACTAGTTCTAAGTTGACCGATCTATTTGGCTCTTATAAAGAGCTGGAGTGTATAATATAAATTTGCTTCCACGGTTCCTTCTTTGTTTTCTAATTTTATATTCCAAATAATAATCCCTAAGTACTAGGGAGAACAAATAGCAGGCAAGGAAACATTTCACATTTTGCCCAAGAGGGTGAGGAGTGTTAGTCAGGGGACCGTCCCAGCTAGGATGCTCTGGTTCAACCATCCACAAAAACACCTTTACTTACCCGAAACATGTTGCTTTTGGGCAAATGAAAGTGTTTAAGGTTTACTCTCCAGGAGTGAATCAAAGGACACTGCCTTTTTTTGATGCACAGAAATGTAATGATACAACTTAATGGACTAATCTTGGAGATACCAACAGAGTTCTCTAGAATAATGTAAAAAAAAAACCCATTATTTTTGAGTTGGAGTAGTAAGCAAAAATGCATGAATTTTTTTGTTTTAAAAAAAAAATGATATTGAAAGAAATAGCACAAAGGGTTTATTAGTTGTACAGAAGAAAGCAATGTTGTTTTATTTATTTGTTTTTTGAGAGAAGAAATAAGAGATAGAATGTTAAGTCTCTAGCTTAGTTTGTGTTGTACGTATAGGTATATATAGGATATGTTGTAATGTATACACCAAAAGGTAATTATTGAAAATTTATAACCCTTCAAATTGGATATACCAAAAAAGATCAATAACTAAAATATAAATTGACCTTCTTATATTAGAAGGAAACTCCCACTCCTTTGTTGCGATAACATACAAAACCTAAGAGGCTTGAGAGAGTTGATATTGATTGACTTCATGTTTCAAATTGCAAAAATATTTGTAGATTTCATAAGGTTTTTTCTGCCCCATGTAAAACATTTGATCATGAAAATTCTCTCTTATCAGTTTTGTTAATTAACTCTTTAAACTATAAAACTTATACAACAAATGCAATAAAGATGCATTGTTATGGAAAATTTCTTATAAAAGTATTGTTTATACATAAAAGCTTTCTAATTTTACATGAACTATCATAATTTTAATAATAATTGTAAAAAAAAAAGTGAATATTCTACATTGTATGAATACTATATTCAAAAGGTTGAAAAAGAGCACTTGAGTTAATTATTTCAATGATTGTTTTGGCTTTTTTCCATCACACAATAGATAATAATGTGTCACCAAGGACAATAAAAGAGATGAAAAATAAGATTCATGCCTTCACAAAATCATTGCTAATTGATTTAGCAACAAACACAACAATTTTAAAAAACTCTTCCAAACTATTGCTTTCAAGTCAATAACAATTTGCCAAGGACAATAAAAGAGATGAAAAATAAGATTCATGCCTTTACAAAATCATTGCTAAATGATTTAGCAACAAACATAACAGTTTTAAAGAAGAAACTCTTCCAAATTATTGCATTTAAGTGAAGAACAATTTTTTTTGTGAAAGCAAAAAAACAAGTACATAACAAATAAAATATTAAATACTTTGCTGCATATGCACATTACACAATAATCAACCACGAATGACTAACCTATGCACTTTTTCTTGCTATCTTTCCTTTTGCATATCCATTGTCCAGTTGATATTTGGCCCCAAAAGAAAACACCACCACCAACAAAAAAAATAAATTAGCAGCAACTACCCCACACTGTTACAGATTTTTGGCTTCAGTCTTCTTGGAACCAAATCCCTCAGGCATAACCACCATCAACCAAAGGCTTTAACATCAAGTTACTACAGCAGGCCACAACCTAGTTCCAGAGAAAAAAAAAAAATAGCAATCATAAGTACTAAGTACTAATGTTTGGTCTATCTTTTACTAAATGCTAACATAGTGATATTTAAGGAAACATTTAAACTTACTGGAACATGTAATAACAACTAACTAAAATTAAACCAAAAGAACCAAAGAAAATTGACGGTATAAAGAGTTCTATAGCCTAAAAATTATGGTAGAAAAAACTGATAGTAAACTCTGTACTCTAATGAAAGTAAGATAGAAATATTAAAGATGAAACAAATTAGCCTCTAATGATGAAGAAAATAATAATACGGAAACATCAAGTAAAATTGTATCTAGACACAACTATTCGATGTATCTTATAGCATTAGACTCATGTCCATCTGTCAGTTTGATCCAGTAATTCTTCTTGCAAAACACCAAAGTGTCGTATCTGGTAAAGAACGTTAGAAATTTGTGTTTAAACAAAAGGACAGATCACAAAGCATGGCAAAAGAAGAATGCATTATATGAAAGAGAGACTACAAAAAGAAGCTGAAGCAATCATTGTAAGTAATTCGATCACAAAGCATAGGAAAAAAAAATCATAACAGTTTTACAGTTCAGTTGAATACAAAATAAGAATTCATTGAATTAAAAAAAAAAAAAACAAAGAAAAAAACATATTAAAATATGCAATTTAGAGGCAAATCAAAACCAAACAGATCAATGGACAAAATTTAATTCAAATTATGGGATAAATAGAGGGAAAATCTATGAAGAGCACAAATTTTTAGTCTTAAATGAAGCTGGTTAAGTTCGTGTATGGGCACCAGTAAATGAGCAATTTCAGCCATATCTTCAAGATGCTTCTGATATATTCTCCAACAAGAAACATGGTTTTCCACAAATGGTTGACCATATTGATGTGATGTTAACTACTCCTCTATGCCTTTTTAACTAGTTCTAAGTTGACTGATCTATTTGGTTCTTATAAAGAGTTGGACTGTATAAATAAATTTGCTTCCACAGTTCCTTCTTTGTTTTTTAATTTTCTATTCCAAATAATAATCCCTAAGTACTAGTAAGTACAAATAGTAGGCAAGGAAACATTTCATAAATTTTGCCCAAGAGGGTGTGGAGTGTTAGTCAGGGGACCAACATCCCAGCTAGGATACCCTAATTCAACAATCCACAAAAACACCATTACTTAACCGGAAAAATGTTGTTTTTGGGCAAATGAAAGTGTTTAGGGTTTACTCTCCTGAAGTGAATCAAAGGATACTGCCTTTTGTTTTTGAATCAAAGGACTCTATCTTTAAAATTTTAAAAAATAAATAAATCCAAGCTGATACACAGAAATGTAATGATACAACTTAATGGACTAATCTTGGAGATACCAACTGATAAGCCAAAAACATATTGACCTATTGTGATAGAAATTAATTAATTAATAGCCAAGTTATTAATTAATCAATTTAACATGCTAACGCGTGGTAGCATAAACAAATCACCAATAAACTAAATATGCAGCGAAAATTAAATGACACGGTAATTTGTTTACGAATGGGGAAAAACTTGACGGCAAAAACCCCACCGGGTGATTTTCAGGCCACCACTCCCGAAACTTCACTATTATCATAACAAGCAAAGGAATCACAAGAATCTTACCAACCTACAGTTGAACCGTTACCCCAATATCTAATTAGACTTGTTCTGTAGTGACAGTTCCCCCTTTTGATGCACGGCTCCCAAGTACGTGACTAACCAATGTGCGGATCCTAGTATGCGACTTCAATCACCAACTAGAAAGAGTTGTTGGCTGCAAAGTTCTTTAGTTCATCTATGATGATGATCAAAAAGATGCTTAGTCACAAAACCCAAAGGTGCACATACATAACAACTTCTTCAGAAGAGATGAACTAGGGCAAAACTTTGTCTCCGGTTACAATTTGCTTGAACAGAATTTGCTCAATGCTTGTGCAACTTGTGAACACATTGATGGCCCTTAAAAAAATCCTTTTATATGCCCAGGGTTAGAAGAAAAGAAGGCCCAAAGACATATCCAAGGATCCTAAGAAATCAGATCAGAAAATCTGATTTTAGTAAACCTCGACAAATAGAAGTTGTCAAGCATCTATCGAGCAAGCATCAAGATTTAATGATTCAGCACTTCTTCAACTTGTTTCTTGGACAGACTTGATGACTTCAACACTTGATCTTGAAACTTTGTTTCTTGAAGTATTAAAAACATCTAGAACTATCTAATTACAAGTTGAGTGCATTTTGTCAAAAGATTAGCCAATTACATAAAAGAATGACATATGTTCTTTAACAAGTGAACCACATATGTCCTAACAATCTTCCCCTTTGGCAATCCCTAACAAAATCACAACAAACAAATGAACATATGAGAGAAGTCATAAATCACTCACCTCATATTCACTTGTTGAATACAATAAAATCTATCTTAACACAAACTCTTGAAAAACTTTGCAAAAAAAGAGTTTATGACAAGTAGACTTTGACAACCTGTATTTCTAAAACACTTTAAACAAAAATCATCAAGGCATCTTAGTGTGAAACATAAATAATAGATTGCATACAAATATAAGAAACATGTGTATAAAGATAGAAAAGAAACAACACATGTAGAGATAGGTGAAAAAAACACACATCCACATATAAAAAATATAAGTACAGTGTATGTAAAACCTAGTCATAAGACCCAATGTACAAGAACAATGTATCTAATAAGGTAGAAAAGAAAAAGATACATCATATCCTCACTACATCCTTCATATCAGCACTCTCTCCCTAACAAAAAAATCCTACTCTAACTCTTCCCCTAAGAATGACTACTCTCAATATCCAAAACTACTCCTCTTTTTTGTCACGAGTGACAAAGGGTAAGAGTGTCAAGTAAACATCTCATTGGTAGAGCTAACATCTCCATCATCATCCGAAGCGTCATCGTCATCACCATTATCATCATCATCCTTAACATCAAAATTAGAAGCTACTAGAGGAGGTGGTGAAGGAGTAACCTCAAAAGCAAAACCACCCATAGTCTCCTGCTGTCGTGCAATACGACTAATACGAATATTCACCTGATACAACTCAATAGAGAGTGTATCAAGGCGAACATCCATGTGCTACAGCTGCACCATGATGTCTCCAAGTGATACATCACCCATGGAAGTAAAGAGAGCAGATGTGGATGGTGCTGAACGAGATGGAGTCGGACGGGAGGGGGGAGTAGAATCTGGTTGTTGCAACCTAAACTGCGCCTCACTACGTTTTACGGTAGCGGCGTCTATGGTATAAATGTGTGTGAAGTGGTCGAACACAGGAAAAGGGACAGAAAAGTGGTGTAAGATCCTCGTGATAGCAGAAGGAAAGATAAGCTTATTACAGAACGCCAAATCTAAATAAACATCTATGATAGAAAGAATGAAGTGAGAAAGGAAGTCTACGGTAAGATGTTCAAAAAGAGATAAAAAAAACCAAGCATGAGGCTCTGTGATGGAGTTGTAGTGAGAGAGTGGATGAAGTACAAAGGTCATCACCATGTTCATGAAATGAGGGCCCTTAGCAAAAGGCTTACATGGTGTATGCTAACGCTCACCCCAGTCAGCAGGGCGCTCACAAAAAGCTGCCATGAGCTCATCTTTGGACACAGTCCTCAAACGCTTACAACTAGGATAGTCAGGATGCTCTATCCTAGGAACCCGAAGCACATCTGTAACAAACTACGATGTGACAGGAATGCGCGTACCTCGAACGCGAGTGAAAAATAGAGGTACTGAAAGATCAATCCCGTGCATGTTGGAGTGAAACTCCTGAATAAGCACAAGAGGATAAGTGACCGGGACGTCATACAGTGACTTCCATCCTCGATTGTGAATGACAGAGGGAACGTCAGTGTCGGCGAAGTCCGCCAAAATGACTTGGCGTTCCAAATGAACACCTTGTCTAGAGAAGTTTTCTGAGAAAGCCTTATAAGCATCTTTATCATGGAACCGAATGTTAGAAGGAGTAGGATCAAAAGATAAAGATGTCCTAGAACGCAAAGGGTTCTAGGATAGAGCAGACTTACGTTTAGGTGCCATAGACACAACTAACGCAAACAGAGAGAGAGAGAGAGAGAGAG
Organism: Quercus variabilis; assembly: GCA_030445155.1. NCBI lineage: Eukaryota > Viridiplantae > Streptophyta > Magnoliopsida > Fagales > Fagaceae > Quercus > Quercus variabilis. The sequence continues at coordinate 9,222,372 of CP129447.1, forward strand.
AGAGAGAGAGAGAATTAGAAAAGTCCCAAGCAATTCGAATATATCAAATATATATTTAAAAGAAAGTACGTATGCATGGGGAATGCATGAACATGTGACATGCAAAGTAAAAAGTATTATAGGCTCAGCCCAATCCAATCCTACCAGCACACAAGCATATTTCACACATCTAAATGTATGAAAATACCATTATAATGCAAATGTGATGTAATGTATGAGTTTTTAAACACATTTAAATCCAACCCAAAATTTCAAGAAACACTCATCAATTTTGAAAAACCCAAAAAAAATTTCAAAAACCCCAAAACCTAGGTTTTAAATCATGAAATGCATGAATAATGAAGAGATAAGAAGCTTACCAAGTGTAGACTTGAAAAAGCTTGAGGGAACCTTGAGGAGCAAGATTGAAGTGAGATGAGAGTGTTTGGGAAAGAAAAGAGAGAGCTATCGAGAAGAGAATCGACAGAAATGAGAACTGGATCGTGCGAGGGGTTTATATAGAAACCTTAGTAAATCTCGACAGATGAGGTGTCAGAGGTGTCCAGACATTTTTCGAGGTAGGTGTTGAGAAAATGAACTTCGACAACTACAGGTGTCGAGAGGTATCAAGGAACAAGAATCATCTTCAAAGAACAGAAACTCGATCAATCCATTAGGTGTCGAGAAGCTATTGAGGAGACAGAAACTTTCTCAATCAATCCACCAAGTGTCGAGGAGGTGTCGAGATTGTGATAAGAAAAAACTTAAGAAGCTCGACAGATAGCAAGGTATCGAGGAGGTGTCAAGACAGCTTTTAAAAACAGTTTTTCGAGGAGAAAAAAACACAGACATGAATGCAATCTAACAAATAACTCAACCAGTGATCCAACCAACATATTAAGCTCTCAAAATTATCTCTCAATAGAAATTTTAAGCACATAGATCCTCAAAAATACACACACACACACACACAACAAGTCTAACCAATTTTATTTTTCAAAAATAAGTCAAAACAGTTTAGTGAGCATACATTAGCACATGTAAAACCTTGTGATGGCCAAATCACATTGTACCTGCACATGTATCAAGAATAACAAAGAATATTGCATGTTGTGTGTGAAAAACATCGCAAGATTGCATATGTGTATACATATTATGATGATTTGAGATATGAGAAAATCACTTTAACTCACACACAATCATAACTATTTGATGGGGACTATCACATTCGAGATACATCCTATAACTCCCATATCTCCTAGAATACACGTTTGCAATCATTTTTAAAGCATTTTTTTTTTTTTTTTATCTTTTTGCTTTTTATTGTTTTTGCATATTTTATTTTATTTTAGCATATCATGCATGAGCATATAAGAGAGAAAAGAAATACTTAACATGTTAAGTTTTTGACACTGCACTTTTACTATGCCGAAGCATACGGGTGTCTTTGACACTGTACTTTTGCTATGCCAAAGCATACAGATGTCATATTATGATTGGCGGACAACAATGGTGAGATGGTTATTTATGCCTTTCTCTTATGATTTTTTAGTCCTACTCGTCAAAAAGAGTGATACGAGTATTAAGTCCAAGAGATAACTTAATCTTACTTATCACAAACAAGAGCCACAAAGCTCACTTTCTTAGTTGTGCATAAAGATGCTCATCTAAGCTACAAATGATACAAAGTTTAGAAAATTTTGTTTCAATGGCCATCCAGAGTACACAGAACCAAAGTACACAAAACACACATTATTTTTATATTTTCAATTTTTATTTTTATTTTAATATCAAAAACAAAATAAACAAAATTGAAAACAAACAAACAAAACATGTAAAACAAAGCAAAGTATAAAACTAGACTGACTTAAATTAAATGCACAACACACAAGTAATGTAACAAACAAAAACAAGAAAATGGAAGAAAGTGATGAAATCACTTAGAGTCATTTTTCTTCCACGCCTTGGAAGAACCTTTCCTTTGATTAAATCCTTGAACCGGCGGTGAGGGGGAAGAATTGAAACCGTTCAAGTTCGAAAAGAACATAAGAGCTTTGAGAAGATCACCAAAAGGAGCAAGAGAGGATTGAAGCTGATTTTGGCTTCCAGATGGGATCATGCCGTTACTCTGTTGAGTGGCTAACCACTTATAGCAATTTGGTCAAGTATGACCGGTAGCTCTACAATGATGACAGAGATGCTGCTTCTTCTGTTTAGACTTTTGAGAGTTAGCCTTCTTAGCTCTAGGGTTTTTAACGTCTTTCTTATCCTGTTTAGGGAGTTCTCCTAAGATAGATTTACCTTTGTCTAAGTTCTCACTAGCTAATTCAGTTTTAACATCAGTGTTCTCAATTTTAGTATTATTAGCAGGAGAAACAAAAATAATAGCACTAGTAGAAGCAATATTAGAGGAAGAAAGACCATACCCTAAACCTGTTCGATCCAAAGTAGATTTCTGAATGCTGAGCATTTCATCAAGTTTTGTACTTGAAGTCCTCTCCAATTGAGCTCTAACTTGAAACAGCTCCGCTTTAAGCTTCTTGGTTTTCTCAGCCAAGAAATTGTTCTCAAACCTCAGTGCACCAATTGTTTAATTAGTTTCATCAAAATTTGTAGAAAGCTCTTTACGATCAAGTTCTACATCACTAAGCTTCTTGGTGGCCAGCCTATACAGTTTCTCGTGCTTCTCAGAGAGCTTGTAAAGCTTCTTATAAGTTGTATGGATATCATCTTGATCATCCATCTTCTCACACTTAGAATCCACTAATTCTTTTTCTTCTTTCACATCTTCAACAATCCCTCCAGTAGGATTGACTGTGACAATGAAAGTATTTAAGATTCTGTCATCCTCATTGTCGGAATCATCTTCAGGCTCAGTGTCACTCAAGGTTGCAGCAAGTGCCTTACTCTTCCCAATGCTCTTGAGATATGTGGGACATTCTTGTTTCGTGTGACCGAATCCATGGCCTCCAAAACACTTTGGTCCTGCAGGAACAGTGTACTGATCGCCATCCCTTAAACTGAGAAGAACTAGATTGCTTGCGGTTCTTGTTGAAGTTCCTCCCATTGGCATTCTTCATAAACTTCTTAAATTGCCTAGTAATGTAGGACTTCATCTTAGAATCTTCATCATCGAAAGACTCATCTATGTCATTACTCTTTGCCTTTAAGGTCATGTTCTTGCCTTTACCCGACTTGCCAATCCTAGATAGTCCTAGCTCATAGGTCTGTAAGTTTCCAACCAGCTCAGTCAAAGGGATCTTGTCAATATCCTTTGATTCCTCTATTGCCGTAATCTTTGCATGGAATCTCTCGAGTAGAGATCTGAGCACTTTCCTTACAATCTTGGGTTCAGGAATAGTTTCTCCAAGATTGAAGGCTAAGTTCACTATGTCCTTGAGCTTGGCATAGAACTCATCGAACAACTCATCCTCCTCTATCTTTATTTCTTCAAAGCTTGTAGTGAGCCTTTGAAGTTTTGAATCCTTGACAGCCTTTGTACCTGTTAGGACATATGTGTTTTCACTTGTTAAGAACATATGTCACTTATTTATGTAAATTGGCTAAATCTTTTGACAAAACGCATTCTACTTGTAATTGGATAGTTCTAGGTATTATTAATACTTTAAGAAATAAGGTTTCAAGGTCAAGTGTTGAAGTCATCAAGTCTGTCTAAGAAAAAGCAAGCTGAAGTGCAAATTCATTAAAACTCGACACTTGCTCGATAGCTACCTCGACACCTGCTATCTGTCGAGATTTATAAAATCAGATTTTCTGATATGATTTTCTTAGGATCTGTGAATATGTTTTTAAGCCTTCTTTTCTCCAAACCCTAGACATATAAAAGGATTGTTTTAAGAGCCGTCAAATTGTACACAAGTTGAAAAAGTATTGAGCAATCTCTGTTCAAGCAAATTGTGATCAAAGACAAAGTTCTTGACCTAGTTCATTTTCTCTGAAGAAGTTGCTGTGTATTTGCACCAAAGGGTTTTATGACCAAGCATCTTCCTGATCTTCATCGTGTAGGATGAACTGAAGAATTTTACCGCCAACCTCTCTTCCTTAGTTGGTGTTTTGAAGTCGCGTACTGAGATCCGTGCATTGGTTAGTCACGTACTTGGGAGCCGTGCATCAAAGGTGGAAATTGTCACTACAGATTAAGTCCAATTGAGTATTGGGGTAAGAGTTCAACTGTAGGTTGGTAAGGTACTTGGAATTCTTTTACTTGTAACTGCTTGATTTGATAATAGTGAAGTTTCGGGAGTGGTGACCTGAAAATCACCCGGTGGGATTTTTGACGCTAGATTTTTCCCCATTCGTAAACAAATCACTGTGTCATTTAATTTCCGCCGCATATTTAGTTATTTGGTGATTTGTTTGTACTTCCATGCAATTGCATGATAAATTGATTAATTAATAACTTGGCTAATTAATTAATTGGTTTAATCACAAGGGGTCATTCAGTTTGTGACCTATCAAGTGGTATCAGAGCAGGCACACTCTGATTAGCTTTAATCTTTGTTGTGTTGATCCATTGACCCCTATTGTCATGGCTATAATAGGCTTGAAGAGATCCTTGTTTTCAAATACATCTTGTTTTTCTAATCACTATTTGTTTGAGTGTCTTAGAAAAAACAAGTCTAAAAGTTATTTGAATTCTTTTATAACGACTATTGGAAAGGATCTCAGTTTGGCTGAGAAGAAACTAGACTGTCTCAGAATGAAAATGTGCAAAGGAGTTTGTCTGAGAAGAGTAAAAGTTAAAGGCTTAGCTCATTAAAGGCAGTTGAGTGAAAGAACCATTCCCTCTGATTTGTCATTCAAGCATGAAGTGTGTTTTATGATGAAGTTTGCATTCAAAGTAATCGATACATGTCTATGGTATCTTGACAGTGATTGCTCAAGACACATGATTGGAGATTGATCTCTCTTCAAGATCCTTGAGCCTAAGAAAGGTGGTAATGTGACTCTTGGTGATGGAAGCAAGTCACAGATAAAAGGGAAAGGAGTCATATCTCTACCAGGATTGCCAGACATTGCAAATGTTCTTTATGTAGAAGGTCTAAGGTTGAACCTATTGAGCATAAGTCAGATATGTGATTAAGACTTCATGGTGCTATTCTCAAAGGGAAAGTGTCTTGTCATAAATGAGTCTGGAAAGAAGCTCATTAATGGGATTCGCACTTTGGACAACTGCTATGGATTGGTTCCTGATGCCGATATAGTGTGCAATAGCATTTGTTTGCCTAATGAAGATCTATGGTATCAACGAATGGGACATGCAAGTTATAAGCATTTGTCCATTGTATCTAAGCATGAATTAGTCTTGGGGATACCGAAACTTAGTAGAATGAGCAATGTTGTGTGTGGACCATGTCAGCTTGGGAAACAGACGAAATCTAAGCATCCGGGCACTCAGACATCAGCTACCTCCAGACCATTGGAGCTTTTGCATTTAGATCTTATAGGTCTAACCGGAACCGAGTCTTTTGGTGGTAAGAGATACATCATGGTTGTGGTAGACGACTTCACTAGATACACTTGGGTCATCTTACTCCAATCCAAGTCTAATGCTCTTGAGCACAAGACTGTAGAATGAAAAGAGCTTAAAGATTGATCAAATTCAAAGTGACCATGGTAAAGAATTTGAGAACTCATACATGGAGTCTTTCTGCATAAGATCAGGTATATCTCAAAAATTCTCTGCTCCTATTATGCCTCAGCAGAATGGCGTGGTAGAAAGAAAGAATAGGGTTATTCAAGAGATGGCTAAAGCTATGTTGCATAACAAAGATGTGGATCGAAACTTATGGGGAGAAGCCGTAAACATTGCATGTCATATGGTTAACAGGGTGTACTTCAGACCCAGTACCAAAAAGACTCTTTATGAGTTATGGAAAGGAAGAAAGCCAAATGTGAAATATTTCATGATATTTTGAAGTACTTGCTTCATTCTTAAGGATAGAGAGAATGTGGGAAAGTTTGACTCTCGAAGCGATGAAGGCATATTTCTTGGATACTCGTCTACAAGCAAGGCTTATCGGGTATACAACAATAGAACTCTGAAGGTAATGGAAACAGTAAATGTCGTCATTGATGAGTCTTCAGATTCCATTTCTAAGAAAGGCATTGAGGAACTATCTAAAGAAATTCTTCCTCATGAGCCCAGAGAAGTTCAAGATATTGTTGAACCAGAACCTGTGTCCCAAAGTACTCCTAGTATTGTGGAAGACTCTGTAGATGCTTCTACTTCACCAAATTCTGAGTCTCATGAAGATAAAGGACCCTACTCTAAAAACAAATTAAATCATCCTCCTGAAGTTATTGTGGAAAACATGAATGAACTCACATTAAAGAAACGTACAGTTAATAAATGTGTTGCTAACTTTGTATCTTATTCTTGCTATTTGTCACAAGTTGAACCCAAGAAAGTTGAGAAAGCATTACAAGATGAAAGTTGGGTTGAAGCAATGCATGATGAACTACTTCAATTTTGAAGGAATGATGTTTGGACTCTAGTACCTAGACCAGAAGGTGAGCACATTATCGGTACAAAGTGGATATTTTGCAACAAGACTGATGAAGAAGGCAATGTGATTCACAACAAGGCTCGACTTGTGGCTCAAGGATACTCGCAAATGGGAGGAGTAGACTATGATGAAACATTTTCCCCAGTTGCTCGAATGGAGTCAATTAGAATTCTGCTTACCCTAGCATGTTAACTGAATTTCAAACTCTATCAGATGGATGTAAAGACTGCCTTCTTAAATGGGTTACTCAAAGAGGATGTCTATGTGGCTCAACCAAAAGGATTCATTGATCCACACTTTCTAGATCATGTGCTGTACCTTAAAAAGGTACTTTATGGGTTGAAGCAAGTTTTAGAGCTTGGTATGATAGACTCATACAATATCTGGTGTCACATGGGTTCACAAGAAGAAAAGCTGATCAAACTCCCTTCATAAAAAAGGAAGATGGTGAGTTGATGGTTACTCAAGTCTATGTTGATGATATCATCTTTAGGTCGACTAAGGATGAACTTGCTCATGGCTTCTCAAAACTCATGCAAGCCGAGTTCGAGATGGCTATGATTGGAGAGTTAACTCACTTCCTAGGATTGCAAATTCGCCAACAAGATTTAGGTATATTCCTTTCTCAATCTAAATGTGCTAAGAATCTTGTGAAAATGTTTGGTTTGGAATCTGCTAGTTCTGTTAGAACCCCTATGAGCCCAAATGTTAAACTCACTATAGACTTGTTAGGTAAGAGTGTTGACCTCTCTCTTTATAGAAGCATGATAGGTAGTCTTCTTTACCTTACTGTTAGTAGACCTGACATTAGTTACAGTGTTGGTGTGTGTGCTAGATATTAGGCTAATCCCAAAGAATCCCACATGACTGTTTTAAAAAGAATTATAAAGTATGTCAAAACCACTGCTGAGTTCAGTGTGTAGTATAGTAAGGACACTAATGGTGTCTTAGCTGGGTACTCTGATGTTGATTAGGCTGGTAATGCTGATGATAGAAAGAGTACTTCGGGGGGTTGTTTTTATGTGGGTAACAATCTTGTCTCTTGGATAAGCAAAAAGCAGAACTCCATCTCTTTATCCATTGCAGAAGCTGAATACATCGCTGCCGGTAGTTGCTGCACCCAACTCCTCTGGATGCAAAAACTCCTTCATGATTATGGTATTTGTCAAGAGCATCTCACTATTTACTGTGACAATACGAGTGCCATAAATATCTCTAAGAACCTAGTTTAGCATTTTCGAACCAAACACATAGAGATTCAACATCACTTCATTAGAGAGCTTGTCGAAGATGGTACTCTCACTTTTGAGTTTATCCACACTGATGATCAGAAGGCTGACTTGTTCACCAAACCTCTTGACAGCAAACGTTTTGAATTCCTTCATCAAAACATTGGTGTCATCTCCATGGATTGATCTCCTTCTCTTGTCTCTCTTTCTCATGCATTTGCATCTAGTTTTATACTTTATTTTGTTTAACATGTTTTTGTGTGTTTACTTTTAGTTTTGTTTATTTTTGTTTTTAATGTAAAAATAAAAAAAATAAAAAAAATCAGAAAAATACAAAAACAGTTTGTGTTTTGTGTACTTTGGTACTTGTGTACCTTGGATGACCATTAAAACAAAGTTTTTAAACTTTGTATCTCTTGTAACTTAGATGAGCATCTCTATGCATAACTAAGCAAGTGAGTTTTGTGGGTCTTGTTTGTAATGAGTAAGATTAAGTTATCTCTTAAATTTAACAATCGTATCACTCTTTTTGACAGGTAGGACTAAAAAATCCTAAGAGAAAGGCATAAATAATTATCTCACCACTGTTGCCCACTAATCATAATATGATACCTATATGCTTCGGCATAGCAAAAGTGTAGTGTCAAAGACACTTGTATGCTTCGACATAACAAAAGTGCAGTGTCAAAGACATTCGTATGCTTTGGCATAGCAAAAGTGCGATGTCAAATGCTTAACATCTTGGATATTTCTTTTCTCTCTTTTTATGCTCATGTATGATATGCTAAAATAAAAGAAAATATGCGAAGAAAATAAAAAACAAAAAGATAAAAAATGCTTTAAATATGGTTGCAAGCATGTATTCTAGGAGATGTGAGAGTTATAGGATGTACTTCGAAGGTGATAGTTCCCATCAAACAGTTATGATTGTGTGTGAGTTAAAGTTATTTTCTCATATCTCAGATCGTCATAACATGTATACACATATGCAATCTTGCGATGTTTTTCACACACAACATACAATATTCTTTGCAACTTTTGATACATGTGCATGTATAATGTGATTTGGCCATCACAAGTTTTACATGTGCTAATGTATGCTCACTAAACTGTCTTGACTTGTTTTTGAAAAATAAAATTGGTTAGACTTGTTGTGTGTGTGTGTGTGTGTGTGTGTGTGTGTTTTTGAGGATCCATGTGCTTAAAATTCTTGTTGAGAGATGATTTTGAGAGCTTTACATGTTGATTGGATCAATGGTTGAAGTGTTTGTTGGATTGCATTCATGGCTGTGTTTTTCAATTCTCGAAAAATTGCTTTTAACTGCTGGCTTGACACCTCCTCAATACCTGGTTATCTGTCGAGCTTCTTAAGCCTTTTTCTTATTGCAATCTCGACACCTCTTCAACACCTGATGGATCGATCAAGAAAGTTCATGTCTCCTCGATACCTCCTCGATACCTGGTCGATCGATTGAGCTTCTGTTCTTTGAAACTGGTTCTTATACCTCGGTACCTCTCGATACCTTCAGCTGTCGACAGCCATTTCCTTGACACCTCCTCGACAGCATCCTCGATACCTCTTGACACCTCAACTGTCGAGATTTATTGAGGTGTCTATTTAAGCTCAGTCGCGATTTTTTCTTTCATTTCACTCGATCTCTCTCGATCTGTCTGAGGCGGTTCCTCTCCCAAATACCCTTTTTTCACTCAAATCCTCAAACCCACTTGATTTTCGGTCTTCCCTTGGTTTCAATCACTTGGTAAGATCTTATTTCCCTTCCTTTCTCATGCATTTCATGTTTTGAAACTTAGGTTTTGAGATTTTTGGAAATTTTTGGGGTTTTTCTTGAAATTTTGGGTTGGATTTTCACTTAAATGTTTTCAAAATGTCATACATTGCATTTCATGTGCATTAGAATGATATTTACATGCATTTAGATATGTGCTCTATGTTTGTGTGCTGGTAGGATTGGATTGGGCTAAACCCATGATGTTTTTCAATTTACATGTCACATGTTCATCATTCCCATGCATATGTACTTCTTGTTCAATATATTTAATATATGTGAACTGTGTTGGGTCTTTTCTGATTGTTTCCCTCTCTATCTCTTTCTCATTCTTTTACGTTAGTAGTGTCTATGGCACCCAAACGTAAATCCACTCCGGCTCAGAACTCTCTGCATTCTGGAGCTTCCTTTTCCTCTGATTCTACTCCTCTTAACCTTCGATTCTGTGATGGAGATGCCCACAAGGCATTTTCGAAGAACTTTTATCGATGAGGTGTTCATTTAGAATGCCAAGTCATTTTAGCGAACTTCGCCGACACTAACTTTCCCTTTGTCATTCACAGTAGGGGATGGGAGTCACTATGTGACGTCTCGGTCACTTGTCCTCTCGTGCTGATTCAGGAGTTTTACTTCAACATGCATGGGATAGATCGTTCAGTACCTCTTTTTTTCACTCGCATTCAAGGTACGCGCATCCCTGTCACACCGCAGCTCGTTGTAGATGTGCTTAGGGTTTTTAGGATAGAGTTTCCTAACTATCCTTCCTGTGAGCATCTGAGGACTGTGTCCAAAGATGAGCTCATTTCTGCCTTTTGTCAGCGCCCTACTAATTGGGGTAAGCATCAATACACATCATGTAGACCTTTTGCTAAAGGTCCTAGATTCCTAAACATGGTGATGACGTTTATACTCCATCCACTCTCTCACTACAACTCCATCACAAAACCTCGTGCTCGATTTTTGTTATCTCTTCTTGAGCATCTTGTTATAGATTTTCCTTCTTATTTTATCCTTTCTATCATAGATGTTCATCTTGATTCAACGTCTCGTGATAACCTCGTGCTCGATTTTTGTTATCTCTTCTTGAGCATCTTGTTATAGATTTTCCTTCTCATTTTATCCTTTCTATCATAGATGTTCATCTTGATTCAACGTTCCGTGATAAGCTCATCTTTCCTTCCGCTATCATGAGGATCTTACGCCATTTCTCTATTCCCTTTCCTTTGTCCGACCACTTCACACACATTTGTGCCATAGATGCCGCTACCGTAAAACGTAATGAGGCTCAGTTTAGGTCGCGACAGACGAATTACACTCCTCCCTCCCATTCAGCTCCATCCAGATTTGCTCCACCTACATCTGCTCCTTCTTCCTTTACGAGCGATGTATCTCTTGGAGACATCATGGCGCAGCTGCAGCGCATGGATGCTCACCTCGATACACTCTCCTCTGAGTTGTATCAAGTGAATATTCATATTGGTTGTATTGCACGACGACAGGCGACCATGGGTGGTTTTGGTCCAGAGGCTACTCCTTCACCACCTTCTCCAGCGGCTTCAGACTTTGAGGATGATGATGATGGAGATGCTAGCTCTACTGATGAGATGTCTACATGACACTTTACCGTTTGTCACTCGTGATAAAAAGGAGGAGTAGTTTTGGGTTATGAGAGTAGTCATCTTAGGGGGAAAGTTAGTATAGGACATTTTTGATAGGGGGAGTGTTGATATTTTTTAGGGATGTAGTGAGGTTTTGATGTATCTTTTCTTTTCTATTCTTTATAGATATATTAATCTTGTATATGAGGTCTTTTGACCAGTTTTACATACATTGTACTTATTTTCTCTATATGTGGATGTATGTTTATTTCACCTCTCTCTTCATGTGTTGTTTCTTCTCTATCTTTATACATATGTTCTTTATACTTGTATGCAATCTATTATTTCTGTTTCACATAAGATGCCTTGATGAGTTTTGTTTAAAGTGTTTTAGAAATACAAGTTGTCAAAGTTTACTTACCATGAACTCTCTTATTGCAAAGTTTTTCAAGAGTTTGTGTTAGGATAGATTTTATTGTATTCAACAAGTGAGTATGAGTTGAGTGATTTATGGTTTTTCTCATATGTTCATTTGTTTGTTGTGATTTTGTCATGGATTGCCAAAGGGGGAGATTGTTAGGACATATGTGTTTTCACTTGTTAAGAACATATATCACTTATTTATGTAAATTGGCTAAATCTTTTGACAAAACATACTGTACTTGTAATTGGATAGTTCTAGATGTTTTTAATACTTCAAGAAACAAGGTTTCAAGGTCAAGTGTTGAAGTCATCAAATCTGTCCAAGAAAAAGCAAACTGAAGTGCAAATTCATTAAAGCTCGACACCTGCTTGATAGCTACCTCGACACCTGCTATCTGTCGAGATTTATAAAATCAGATTTTTTGATCTGATTTCTTTAAGATCCATGAATATGCTTTTGGACTTTCTTTTCTCTAAACTCTAGACATATAAAATGATTGTTTTAAGAACCATCAAATTGTACACAAGTTGAAAAAGTATTGAGCAATCTCTGTTCAAGCAAATTGTAATTAAAGACAAAGTTCTTGACCTAGTTCATCTTCTCTAAAGAAGTTGCTGTGTATTTGCACCAAAGGGTTTTGTGACCAAGTATCTTCTTGATCTTCATCGTGTTGGATGAACTGAAGAACTTTGCAGCCAACCTCTCTTCCTTAGTTGGTGTTTTGAAGTCGCGTACTGGGATTCGCGCATTGATTAGTCGCGTACTTGGGAGCTGTACATCAAAGGTGGAAATTGTCACTACAGATCAAGTCCAATTGGGTATTAGGGTAAGGGTTCAACTGTCTTGGATTCCTTTACTTGTAACCGCTTGATTTGATAATAGTGGAGTTTTAGGAGTGGTGACCTGAAAATCACTCGGTGGGGTTTTTGCCGCGAGGTTTTTTTCCATTCGTAAACAAATCACAGTGTCATTTAATTTCTGCTGCATATTTAGTTATTTGGTGATTTGTTTGTGCTTCCATGCAATTGCATGATAAATTGATTAATTAATAACTTGGCTAATTAATTAATTGGTTTAATCACAAGGGGTCATTCCGTTTGTGGCCTATCAGTACTCTCATAAGTTGTCTGGAGGATGGTCCATGTTTCCTTTGCAGTTTTTGTGGAGGATATCTTCTTAAACTCCTCATTGGTGACTGCATTAAATAAGGCATTCAATGCTCTACTGTTAAAGTTTGTTGCCTTGATCTTTGCTTCATCCCAATCGGCCGACGCTTCTTTTGGCTTGGTCCAGCCAATCTCTATAGCTTGCCACACTTTCTCATCTAAGGACTGCAAGAAAGCTCTCATGTGTACTTTCCAGTATGCATAGTTAGTGCCATCAAATAAAGGAGGTATGATTAATGACTATTCTCTATCCATGACAAACAAGGGTCAATGGATCAACACAGTAAAGATTAAACCTAATCAGAGTGTGCCTGCTCTAATACCACTTGATAGGCCAAAAACGTATTGACCTCTTGTGATAGAAATTAATTAATTAATTAGCCAAGCTATTAATTAATCAATTTAACATGTAAATACATGGTAGCACAAACAAATCACCAATAAACTAAATATGCAGCAGAAATTAAATGACACGGTGATTTGTTTACAAATGGGAAAAAACTTGACGGCAAAAACACCACCAGGTGATCTCAGGTTACTACTCCCGAAACTCCACTATTATCACAACAAGTGGTTATAAGTAAGGGAATCTCAAGTACCTTACCAACCTACAGTTGAACTCTTACCCCAATACTCAATTGGACTTATTCTGTAGTGACAGTTCTCCCTTTTGATGCACGGCTTCCAAGTACGTGACTAACCAATGCGTGAATCCCAGTACACGGCTTTAATTACCAACTAGAAAGAGTTGTTGGCTACAAAGTTCTTCAGCTCATCTATGATGAAGATCAAGAATATGCTTAGTCACAAAACCCAAAGGTGCATATACACAACAACTTCTTCAGAAGAGATGAACTGGGGCAAAACTTTGTCCCCGGTCACAATTTGCTTGAACAGAGTTTGCTTAATGATTGTGTACCTTGTGAACACATTGACGGCCCTTAAAACAATCATTTTATATGCCTAGGGTTAGAAGAAAAGAAGGCCGAAAGACACATCCACGGATCCCAAGAAATCAGATCAGAAAATCTAATTTTAGTAAACCTCGACAGATAGAAGCTGTCGAGCATCTATCTAGCAGGTGTCAAGATTTAATGATTCAACACTTCTTCAGCTTGTTTCTTGGACAGACTTGGTGACTTCAACACTTGATCTTGAAAACTTGTTTTTTGAAGTATTAAAAACATCTAGAATTACCCAATTACAAGTTGAATGTACTTTGTCAAAGGATTAGCCAATTACATAAAAGAATGACATATATTCTTTAACAAGTGAACCACATATGTCCTAACACCAACAGAAAGTTCTCTAGAATAATGTAACCATTAAAGCAATATGACAGAAATAGCTAAGCCATGGTGTTGAAAATTCCTTTTTTTTATATTGCAAAATATTAAGAAGTGGCAAGTAGTTTCAAATTCCTAAAAAATAACTTTTCTATTTTCTTGGAAATTAAAAACCTAAAAATAAGAAGGCACACTTCAATTTCAATGAAGCAAAATTATTTATAAAAATAAATAAATAAACAAAGAAAAATCAGATTTCCAACCAGAAAATTTTTTCCATACAAAGCTGAGTTTTCTCTTCTAATTTGTAGATCTCTTTACTTGTCTTTGCAGCTTTAGCTAACACATTTGTAATTCAATCAGTGGCACCTTCATTGTGTCGATCTCTTTCTGCTGATTCATCCTTCCCTCATTTAGTTTAGAAACTCTGATAATTACTTGAGTCTTCATTCTTTGGTGATTTGATCCAAAAGCTGTCATTGACCTTGTCATGTGACTTTGCTCTAAGAAGATGAATTATGCTGTTATTTTAAAGGGCAAGTGACTTTGCTCTAAGAAGATGAATCATGTGACTTTGCTCTATGGTATTATAGGTTTCTACATACACTTAATTTTTCTTCTTCATTCAAGCTAGGGTGTGCATACATAATTGGTCCCAAAAGAATGATCAATTGCAACTTAAATCTAACTGCTTCTATGACTGGTCAAAATGTGAGGTTACATGTTCATAAAGTCTATCAATAAAATGCTAAATCATGCAAATACAACACTATTGTGCAGGACTAAGCTTTGAAATTTATTTAAGTAGACTAATAGGCACTAAGCTTTAAATGTCCAATAAAATACACAAATATCATACCACAATAATTCTTTTCATCAAAGTAAATCCCGATTTTATGATGTTGCAGGTCTCAGACTCTCAAGAGCTCAATTTTCAGATAATATAATCATCATTACGAATGAAAAAAAAAATCCCATACCTTGAGATACATGACAATGGCTTATAGAGGTTGTTATGATACTACTAATCATCTTTTGGCATTGCTTCTGCAAGTGACTGAAAACTTCTAGCACTAAGGTCCTCATCCCTTGCAACTAGCATAAGATAACCATCTATATATCTTCCAATAGCAAATATTTTTGGTGCGGGTTTGCTTGAAAGAAAATAAACATGAGATTCTACCACCCTAATAAGTAATAACAACGCCCACACCATAACCTCTTCTATTGTTTCCATAATTCTTAACCAAGAGATCTAGAACATATCACTTCTCCAACATGGAAGCAAATTTTTCTAGCATATTTTATAATTCAGAATTAATTTTCATCCTTAAATTTTCCACCACATGGAGCACATCTCAAACAAACATTTAGCTGTAACTCTTTGTAATTGGGGGTATAGATGTTTGGGAGCCAAATTGTGAAGCCCAAAAGTGATTCTAGCAAGCCATTTGCCATCCAGCGAGCTCTTCATGATCCTACAAACTCTGATCCCAACCCTTTACTTTTAATAGTTTGAATGACTACTAAATTGATCTATTCAAAGAAATTAACCATCTTTACACCACCAATTATTAAGTTTGTCTTCAAGTTTTGAGTTCATAGCATTATTTGCTAGAACATTCAAGCCCTATACATAATCATCACCAAAACGAAGTTATTTTGGATTTATGCAGGCCTTCCAGGAAATTGCTTTTGAGCATTTTCAGGATTTGTAACTCTGTAAAAATTTAGAAGCTTAGAAAAGCCTCAGTTTTGGACATTAGATTATCTTGTTCAAGATCATCACTTATTTCCAAGGAATGAGCCGCACAATGTAAAGGAGCAACATTGGTGTTAAATCAACCTTCCACCCCTAACAAAATTTGACTGCTAATGCAGAAGTTTTGGGCCCGCCTGGAAGATTGTCTAGTTAAATAATGGGGCTAGTGTCTCTTTCACCAACTTGGGGTAATGATGCAGCTAGTAAGGTTGAATATCTTGAATGATTAGTCTGTAAGAACTCATAGCCAAACCAAATTTAGTTAATATTAAGGCTTAGTAAAGTTGATTTGAATATTAAGTAAGGGAAATCAAGATGGATAGCTAAGGTTTTTAAAATATTTTCAGACTAGTTTAACAACTTCCAGGAGTTTAAGATACAAACAATATATAATATGGTTTCGAATGCAACAGAGGAGAATGAATGCATTCATCAGCCATGTTTTTTTTTTCTTTGGACTGAATGTAGGACACCATATGGAAGCAAGCTATCTGCATTAGTCAATATTTGTAATGGAGATTCTGAGGGCTTGAAGTCGATTATGCATTTGTCACACGAAGAAACATTGATTTTTCATCCTTTATCAAAAGTATAATAATTGAGTGCACCTTGTGCAAATAGTTATATATGGATGAAACTATAACCACAAGTACATCATTGACATTCCATATAAATGTATGCATGGAAAGGAGCGTGTCTTGAAAGAGAGGTGGGGAGGGGTTTTTTACCAGTCCGGATTTCTTCTTTCTAGAGCTTCAGCAACCAAGCTAACATTTGCCGGAAACATGACACATCAATTACGCTTCCCACCAGATATGGACCCACCATTTACTTTATCAAGACTTTTCCTTCCTACTGTAAGCATATCTTGTCCAAGGATGTCAAACTAATATGTCATTCTTTGTCTAAATAGCTTCACTTGTATATTTCTTTTTGCTCGCACAAACCTGCACATACATATAAATAGGTTGATAAGACTTAATCCTTATACATAAATTCAGGCATGTGATAGACATAGGCATTGTGCTGGCCTTCTTGCTGAGATTGTGTATTGTGTAATATTTGGTTTGAAGTGGTCATGTCATAAAGAAAGGTCTGCTTCCTTTTTCGAGCTCCTGGCATTTAAAATATAGGTGAAAGGACCAACCATAATGGGGGTATGATGCCAAAAGTTGAAGCCAACACCTTGATATTATATATTTGATACAATCTCATCTACTTATAGAGAAACAATAAACCTCACTTCTCCATTAGTGTTACTCTTATACTGCATTAGAGTAAATCACTCAATCAATGAAAAAAAAAAAAAAAAAAACCTCTCATTGAAAGAAAGTTGGACTGGCTATTCGATAATTTCAACTTTTGTTTTTCTTATGTTAATAAATGGTAAAGACCAACCATAATGGGGGTATGATGCCCTTTTATAAATTGCATATAATCTACTGTACCAAGTTTGAAAAACCAAGAGAGCTTAGAATACGTTTAGGTCTAAAGAAGCATTGACCTTGGTTTAATCAAATCACTTGCAACAAACATTAAAGACACTTGGCTGATAAAACACAGACAACCTTTAAACAAGTGTTTGTATGAATAATTCATTAGTTCTTAAGTTTGATAGGAGAAAGGATTACTAACATGTTTAGAACAATCCCAGCAAAATCCACTGTTGCACCCTTCAAAAGAATAGAGGTTCTAATCAGTATACCAAGACGGGATTCTTTAGTTATCATTAGCAAATAAGAACTTTGAGCAAAAGGAAATCTAACCTGATCAAACAACCACCAATTTATATCAACGAAAGAGTACAATTCCCCACGAAAATGCTCACCAACTTTGTGAGACCCCCTTAGAGAACCCACGATTCATCTATCACATGCTCAAATCTTGTATCTCAATTTCCATAGCCAATGACATATAAACATCTCATGCTGTCAATCTCAACACAGATTAGCATGCGCCATCTTATAATGCAATATAAAGTAGAAAAATTAACATCCATATGCTAGAACAACTCCATCCAAGATCCACAAAACCAAGAGGATAGAAGAATCTCTAAAACTAACTAGCATATATTTCACATTTGACAATAAATATAGAAGTAGCTAGCAAAACACACCCGACAAAAGGCCTCCATGAGAGTGAGAGAAGAAGCCATAGGTTCCTGCCATTTGAAGAATGGTTGTGTGTGTGAAGGAAGTAGAGATACTATGAGAATTAAAGATTGCAAGCCCGACCCATTAAAGGCTGCCTATAAATAAATAGATTGCAATAATAAAATCTCTTATTATTAATCATAAGGTGCACTAAAAGGGCTCAATATTAATTATCTGTGGTGATCACTATGCACTTGGGTCTAACAAATGCTTACTAAATTAAATACACTCAAACTAAAACATGTTTTATTAAATAAATAAAACAATGAATATGCTAGCCCACAACACAAAAAACGCCAACACTATGTGATCTCAACCTAATTCAAGTATTAGTGTAAAGAAAAGGTTGCCAACAAAACACTTCCATTAAACTGATCTTTTATTTGTGAATATTTTGACATGCTGACAAAAAAAAGCTACCACCCATCACCAGAGAGCCCAAAGGACGATATTTCCTCAAACATCTTGTGTCCAATAGGTCACCAGGGTTTAAAAATAAACTAGACCAAATTGAATATCACTTCTTGAGAATTAAATGGCCCACATAATAAACTGCAGAATATTTCACAAAAGGGAGGAAAAGGGTCCCGATATAAATAAGTATAGCATCTTATAACCTGTGTGCATGATTATGACAATCTAAATACCAAGTCATTATAGAATGAACTAACATGAGAAGCTCTTCAACTCACCTCAATTACAAACTTTGGGTAACATAGAAAAAAATATTATACTTTAGAAATTCAAGGAAATGTGATCTATTTCAATTTGAAATGAAGGTCTAAAGGATGGTTGTAAAAACAGGTGTATAGCAAAGTGTGCAAATAACATTCTTTTGCTAACATTAGCATATAGCATAAGATTCCAAGCATCATATGTGTCAAACAACCACAGTATCACTTTCGAAAGTGCTTACTAACAATGTAAATATATGCTCACTTCGTTCAATTTGACATTTTTACCATATACCAAGCCAATCAATACTACTAAGCTCATTAACTCCATTTTGGATGCTTTACAAACCACTTAAAGCAAAAAAGGAACATACCTCTAATCAAGTTCATCACCTGCATCTTCAAAATGATTCTCTATTTTCTGGTCTTATTTGTTAGTATTTACAAACTTGAGTTGAGCCTTCATTCTTAAGCTTTCTCTATTATTTATGATCTCATGCCAAGTCTTCCTTTTAGGGTTGTCATTGTCATTTACAATGACCTTGGTTTCTATTAGCATTTGAGGACCATGCCATTCAATTTATTATTCACTACCATTGTGAAATTCTGCCCTGACAAGATTGATTTTGGCATTGTGGGAATTCCACAAGATGATGACCAAGCCAACTGTAAGATCCTACTAACAACACAATATTTGGGAAGTGTATAGGCAAACGATGATCAATCAAAGATGTCATGGCAGATTTTCTAAATGAAGAAGAGGCTTGGAACTTGTTTGTGCAGAACTAATGCAAGAGATATAGTTTGAGCCAGAATATATTACTATAATAAGAGGTATATTTATCACACCCAAAGGAAAGGAATTTTTAACTTATGAGCCTTACCTGGTATGTATATTTGATGCGACTTGAGACTTGATGTTTATAAGACCTTTTTTCAAATTGATAAGTTACACCTTAAACTAAAATACCACACACAGCCCTACAATGGTCACAGCTAGCAAATGTTCCTACTCCCAACCACACATGCACCCACCACCCACTCAAATGTTGTTCAAAACACCCAAATGCACCCACCCAAAGCAGATCAGCTACAAACAATCACAAATCATTGAAAGGATAAAAAATAATTAAAAAAAAAAAAAAAAAAAAAAAGAACTAAGACAAAGGAAATCAAAAATAAAAAATAGAGAGAGAGAAACACATCTCAGGTTACTGAATTTGAAGTTGTTTATTAATTTCACTAATAAGGTCAACAACTTGACTTTCCATTAGTGAACTAAACTAGTGGATAGCCCTAATAAATCTTTACATTCAACTATTAAAAAACTAAGGCTCAACCAAAAGGAAAATATATAAAAATTAAAATTAAAACCACATTGGTCATACTGCTTAAAATCATATATATGCTTAAGAATATATTCAAACGCAATGTATGTCTACAATGAATTTTATAGAATAAGGTGCATGTTTTCATGGTTAATGTTTATAAAAGTGAATGTGCATGTGGATTTGTGCAATTGTTCATGGCAAGTTGGCAACTACCTCCACACTACATACATCAAAGTGGTCACAAGTGAGGGATGGTACCTAACAAGTAAATATGCTTCTGAACTCATTAGAGGTCCTTTGAGATGAATTTCTAAAACTAATGGTAAACTTATCCACTTCTAACATGGATCAAACTTTAACTGATACAACTTTCCCAACTCAAGTAAAGAAACAATCCTCAAACACCACAAGCTATCTAAATGGACAGATTTGAAACATAATGACTGAAATGGAAGCTAATTAAGAGCTGCAATGTGTAACATTGCCTAGCATCTCATTACAGGTCCCCAATATCAATATCATATCAGGCCATACATGTTGACCAAACACAACATACTGGATGCTTGAAAACTCCCATTTAACATGGCCAAACATTTCAGACAATAAATATATCTTGTGGAGAAATATAATGCTGGTGCCATCCATAAATAGTTCTTGATCTTGATGTGTTGTCAATACAATGGAAGGGATCAATTTACAAGTACAACTCCTAAAACCAACTGATCATTTTAATATATTGCAGCAACAGACTGCTCCAAATCAAACAATCACTTGGAACATTACTTAGTCAAACTATGGCCCTATCAATAAAATCTGAGAAAGATGCATCATTGGAGAGAAGCTTCAGGATATATATGATCATCAAAATATATATATATATATATATAGAAGAGCAGAAAAGAAAATACTATTCAAAGAATCATGTGCAAAATAAAACATTAAATTACAAAGGATCAAATATAATAGGGAAGTTAAGAATGCATGAATGAATGACTGTTGGTTAAATTCACTATTTTTACTCCTAGAGCTGCAGATTTTGACTACAATATGATTGCAAAAATATATGATTAGTCAATAAAATTCTAGGTTTGATGATATATTGTAGTAAATTTAAATTTAGTTCACAACAAGAATCTAAAGTTTCAGTTTTACTTTCTAAACAAAGTTAATGTTGAAAGTAATGTCAAGAATAAAATATTTGTTTGAATTAAACAAAAATTCACACTAACAGTCTCAACTTAATGTTATAAAAGGTGAATGTGACCCATTTTTGGCAATTGTAAAAACACATTCGATTCAAAAATGAAGAACTATTGCTCAGCCCAAATGAAAAATACAAAAACTAGAATTAAAACCACATTTGTCTATTCTATGGACATATACTATGCTTGCTGAAATTACATTGGGTACATTTATAAATCAACTCTTAGCAAGGACAGTTGCAGTATTCACATTGAAGGTGGTCTTCCGTTTCCTCAATGAAAGTAAGGGGGTGTGGGTGATAGTCAAATGTATAAACACCTCCAAACTTAAGATATGGGAATTTCCTAAGAATAAATTCAGGATGTGCAGGATAATTGCAATGTCCATAACAATAGAACCAATGCTTTGATTCACGTTCTTCTTCACAAATATCACAATAATATTCACTTGAGTCATCTTTAGGTGCATAACAAAGATTGAAGGGATGCTCATGTTATTTATACCTTGTGGTTTGTGGTAGTGTAGCGCATTTATAGTTGAGTGCAAATTCACAAGAGATACAATGGAATACTTGGTTTCTTTTAGAACCACAACTACTACAACTTTGTAAATAAAGTGTGCTAGAGAGGATAAGTCGATGTTGATGACCTTTGTGGGTAAGGATGTCTAAGGTCAAACTACATTGAACATCGAGATCAAACTTGCATTGGTCAAAATTGTAGGTGACGCCATTACAATGCAAACCACAGACAATACACCAAAACAGCCTACTATAATAAGGTGACTTTGGGAGGAGAGTGAGTGAGTGCCGATGAAGTGGGTGTCGTTTTTTTCTTGGTAACTCAATATAAGATTTATGAAGAATGAAGCTACATTTAGCACAACTGTAGAAAGGAGGGAAAATGGCACTTATGCACCCATCGCATTTTTCATTATTGTGAACCAATGCAATGTTGTGAAAATGGCAAAATGCAGGAGATATAGTTTGAGCCAGAATATGTTACTATTGTTACAAGAGAAATTACTAGGAAATGTTGTGCTCTGTAAATGGCGATCAAGTCCATGGGTAAGTCCATGAGGAACCAAATAATAAGTGAGTTGTGGATGAATGTACTCAGCCCACTACAGGGTCTTGTACCTCATTATGGCAGCATCAAGAAAAACATCTACCTGCTAGGCTACTACTAAAATTTACCTATAACTCATTGGTAAGTAAGAATTTTTAACATTGTTTTTTCTTGTATTGTTATCCAACTCCTTTATCTTTAAGGTTTCTATCAAACCAGAAACCATCTTCACCATTCTCTCCCACAAAGCTGGCCTTGAAATATCTAAGCTATTATAGCATCCAAACTCAAAGGACTTTGCCAAGCAAAAATACTTAAGACAAGAAATAGCTCTTGTTCTCCGTTATATTTATTTTGATCAACCCCATTAC
The DNA here is from genome assembly GCA_030445155.1 of Quercus variabilis. Lineage (NCBI taxonomy): Eukaryota > Viridiplantae > Streptophyta > Magnoliopsida > Fagales > Fagaceae > Quercus > Quercus variabilis. The sequence goes on from CP129447.1 coordinate 9,244,932, forward strand.
TCAGATCCAGTATAACCTTTTTTCTATTCTCTCTTCAAAGCATTCTACTTCAAGTGACAATGATCATATTGTTTCCCTTGCTTCTTCCATTGTTCACCTAACTCCTCCATCTTAGACTTTTCTATCAAAGACAAACCCACCTTAAAAGTGCCAACGTTCGTAGCCAGATAATGGGCAGTGTATGACTATGACCCATCATTGTTATCCACAAACATCAAATTTGAAAAACTGAAAAACTCTAATTGTAGTTTGGATTGTTGCAACATAACATGAGCTACACTACTATATCAATTTCAATGTTGGCATCTTAGGAGCTCACTAGTCAGATATATTTAATGGAAAACTAAAAGATTACACAATAGCATGCTATTATCATTTGCAAAAATTAAAGCAATGCTAAATTACCACCAAAAAAAAAAAATTAATTCAACTAGTGGGCTTTTCATCATGAGTAAACACATAGTAAAATCTCAGATAAATTCTACTTGTTATCTCTAGTTATAAAAACACTATATAGACACAATGAATGGATGAAACAGTACTTCATATCACCATACGTAACTTTACATTTCACATGTTTTTGAAACTTATCTTCTTCATTTCAAGAGTTATTTTGATGAAAAGAACCGCACCTCCACTTAAGAGAACTAGTAAGTTTCCCGTGCGATGCACGGATAATGTTATAATGTTTTATGTAAATTTATTTTTTGGAAAATATTATACATATATTATAGCATATTTATCATAAAACTTTGTTAGTAATGAGTTCATCATAAAAACTAATAATTATAAATTACACACATATATCTATTATAATTATTTTGTTCAAGTAATGACCAATAATGAAAACAACTTGGAGTAATATTGTATAATAAAAGTTGATAAAAGCATATTAATTCATTCTATATTATTGATTTTTATTATGTGATGTAATAAAAAGTTTCATTACGATTTTTTTTTTCTTCAATGCTTTGTTATTGCGGTATGGTGACACTTGTTGTTATCATCAATTTCTCCATCTTGATCATTTGAAATTTAGTCAGTCCATTATTTGTGTTAATTACTAATGAATTGGCTCTGAGAGATTCTTAATTAGATCTTACAAAGTTTGGATTTTGTCGCTAAGATTTTTTCATAGGTATTTGCATTTATATTAAATTTCAATGATGTAACAGTTTTTTATAAATTTTTTTATTTTTGTTAATTTTGGAAGAGTGTAGCAAAAAGAATTAATATAGCATGTTGAATTGTGGTTTTTTTTTTTTTTTTCTTCCATGCATTTTTATCATTTGAAGGTGCATAAAAAATCTTAGCAACTATGTAATTTTCAAAACCATCTTTTAGATTGAATTCATTCAAATGAAGTAGAGAAATCCATTTTTTTACTAATTTTTTTTTTCAAATCACAAGGGATTCCTTCTCCAATATCAATATTTTTAAAATAATTTAAATAAGTTGTACCTTAGTTTATTTTTCAGCAAGATCTCGATCTTGTAGATTTATTTATGCTTTTCTCAACATGTCAATCAAATATCACAAACTTTGTTTTGTTAGTTGCATTAAAAACTTTAGTTTGAATCTTGTATCTAAAGTAGTTTGCAATTGTATATATACAGTAGTTATAGTGAGATAAATATATTATAAATATTTGGAGAGTATGCAGTTAATGTGAGTGCCTCTAACTTTGGGATAGAAAAATTTATTTTTGTTTTACATTTTGCACACCAAAATGATCCTGCTTGTAATTTGACATTCCTTTCACAAAGTATGCACAAAATGTAATGACAACCCATTGTTGTATCAATATTACCTATTATTGCAATACCCTAGTGTTGGAGAAATCTGGTTTTTTAATCTCATTCAAAAACACACGCAGCGAAAGCAACAAAAAACATGGATCTACTTCAACCATGAAAGATAAACATGTAACCATGAGGTCCATTATTCTCTCATGATTCAGAGTTGATGTAAATAGAAGTCATGAGTTTTATTATTCATTTGACAGTCATTAGGAGAATAATAAATCTCACAACGGTCCAGTTCAATATGTCTTAACTCTTAAAACATATCAACATACCAACTAGAAGTCTTCACTTCCATGATCAAGATAAATCATCTTAATTGATATATTATAGTCTTCGCAGATGAAACGCCCAATTTCATCACCGTCTACGAACTAAAATTATGAGTTTACAAAGAACTTGTGATTTATATCTTTCTGTGACTTTTCACATAAATCACATATTATGCATCTCATGAACTAAGATAATATCCCATTAGTTCATAAATGGTCTCATATAATTAAGCAACTTAATTATTCATGACATGCCAATAAATTGGATTTTAGGGTACAAATCCTAACACCTAGTAGTTCACATCTTGCAATGAACTTTGAAATTAATATGTATTATTTTTTTAATGTAAATAATATGATGTATTATTATTATTTTACATAAATGATGAGTATAATTTGAAATAATTAACAAACCTATTTCGTAGGATCTCATTCAATGCATTTTATCTTTACTATTGTCTTCATACTATTTAAAGATAAATTCTCTTATGAAAATTGTTTTGCATGTATTTTTTGTATTTCTTGTATAGGATCATGTTTTTGACCATTCCTATCATTGAATTTTTTTAAAGAAAATATTAAGTTAATGGCATTTTGTGAGATAGTATATGCTATTTATTAGAATTTTTTGTTATTATAAATTTTAGAAATATGCACTTGTCAATTATTTTAGCAACTTGAGGGATCTCAAGATTTATATATATTTTTGTTGCACTGGTCGATGACAGAGAATTTGTCTGCATAAATTGCATAGAATATTATTAATAGACAAAAAGCATATTGAATTGAAATTGGGGGGAAAATAAAGAGATATTTCATGAGAATGAGATTTTCTAGAAGTATCATCCATACGTGAGGGAGGAAGAAGAGAGTTTGTAAGAGGGTAAGAGTTTTTGCTTTGATTTACACGTGGGAATGGTCAAACTTGGGTTATAATATGTAAGGTAAGAACTGGGCCTGAGTTTTTCATAAGGTTTGATCTACTTTTAAAAGATAATCCATTTTATAGTAAATAGCTTTTGGTCTAATTAGTTTAATTGTCAAGAACAATTCATATTAATATAATAGTAAAAATAAGTTATTATGATATATTGGATAACAGTAAAAAAAAACTTAATAAAAAGAGGTAAAAAAATGCTAAATTTATATAATAGTAAAAAATAAGTTACTATGATTTATAAGGTAAAATTTAAAAAAAAATTAATGAAAAAAGGTAAAAAAATGTTAAATGCAATAAGTTACTATGATCTATTGAGTAATAGTAAAAAAAAAAAAACCTTAATAAAAAGAGGTAAAAAATGATAAATTTATATAATAGCAAAAATAAGTTACTATGATTTATTGGGTAATAGTAAAAAAAACTTAATGAAAAAAGGTAAAAAATGTTAAATGCAACATTAGAGTGCCACGTGACAAGACCTCATGCACTCTCACATGAGGTCTCTGCTTTTATATATATACTAGTCGCAGACCGACGCAATGCGCGTGATTATTTTTTTAAGGGAGGTCTCATTGTTATCATTATTTTGTAATTTGAACTAACTTAATGAAGAGAAATGCATTTCATAATCATGTTCATCGCAAAATAATTTTTTATTATTGTAGAATTGTTTTATTTAAATTTTGAAACCTTAATTCTACCATAGTTGGTTGACTAATTTGTATATCTCTAAGTCAATTGTACACATTTTGCATGCTACATGTAAACCCTATTTTCCATAAGGTTGAAATAATGTGGGAAACATTTGTTTCTATGGAAGTTAAAAACTAAAATTCTTATATCTTGTCTTAATGTTGCCTCAATAATGTTAAATGAAATGTCAAAAATGGGATTTTGAAAATTTCCATCTTTATTTTTTATATATTTCTATTATTATTGAAGAATATCTTCTTTTTAGTTTTGATAAGAAATATGGTTTTCCATATTAGATTTTGATTAGTTTTAAATTTAAATTTTGTATGATTGTATTTAATTATATGATTTAATTAAGTGAATGTAACAATTGACTTTATTGACATTCGTAAGATCATCTTTAATTACTTCTATCAAGCTCTTTGTTTTCCAAGTAATGGTTACTAATTGACATTTGATTTCTTGATGATAATTCTAATGTACTAAATATGCATTGTAATGTTTATTTTTATTTTTATTTTTTTCATTCCAATTTACTGCCATTAACTTAGTGTATCCATAACTATTAGTTTATTTATGATATGTTTGGTATGATATTCTATTGTTGTTGTTGTTGTTGTTGTTATTATTATTATAAATTTATTGTTTCTAAAATAGCATGTGTTTTGTATTTTATTCTTCTATTGATGCATTGTAACATTTCATGGGAAGACTTTATGAGAACAATTTTTATTTATTTGAATTTAAGTAAAATATTTTATGTTTAATTTTTTAAAATAAAAAAAAGATAGAAAATATAAATAATTTAATAATATGAAGGACATGGCTAAATTTAAATTTTGAATAAAATAAGATGAAAAGAAAAATAGTAAAAATGAAATGTATATCAATAAACACCAAATTATTCTAAAGAATACAAAAAAAGATAACAACTTGAAACACAAAAATAAATTCACTTTAAACATTAAAAAAATTATAGGAAAATTTGGAAAGAAAAAGGATAATAACATGGTCGCGTAACTACAATGGAGCATAGTAAAAATAAATGCTACAGTTGATTTTATTACACTATAAAGTTTTTAATGTCCTCCGTAAGGTCATCTCTATTTTTTTTTTTTTAACTCCTCCCATCACATACTCGTTGGCCTCTTTATTTTCTAAATAACAGTTACAAATTGACATTTAATTTCTTTTATTTTTCTTTTTCTCTCTACACTTTATTACCTATAAATCTCTATCTCTTTTTGTTTATTTGTTGGCATCCTATTGTTTTCCCAAATTTGATAATAATTCTAATGTACTAAATATGCATTATAATGTTTATTATTTTTTTTCTTCATTCCATTTTGCTGCCATTAAATCCGTATAGCCATCACTATTAGTTTTTTCAGTTATGTTTGGTTTGATATTCTATTATTATTATTATTATTTAATTTAGTTTTTCTAAATTGGTATTTGTTTTGCATTTCATTTTTACATTGTAAGATTTCATGGCAAGACTTTATAAGAACAATTTTTATTTATTTGAATTTAAGTAAAATATTATATGTTTAATTTTTTTTTAAATGAGACAAAATATAAATAATAAAGCAAAAGATTCGAGGATAGCCTTTATGTGCTATATTTGCAAGAAGCCTTCATGATATGAATGGATTCACTATAATCTATGAATTAAAAAATTATACGAAGAAAATCACATGGCAATATCGACAAAAGAATTGTCGTGCAATACCATGTTAGGAATATCTGTGGTTGCACTTTATTGGAAGTCGGAGATGAAATGGAGTATTCAATAATACATAATAAGCAATGGTTTCCAAGTGAAGAAGTTTGGGGTCAACCTGATTTACGACAATGATGAAAAGAATTACCTATCTTGTTTTGAACCAATAATCGAAAATGCATGTCTTCCTTACAATGATGATTATATACGATTTTTATATTACAATAAGATAATATTTTACAATCAAATAAGAATTAAAAAGATAACAGCAGAAAACACAAAACTAAATCATATCAATTCAAAGTAGAATTGTAAAGATAGAATACAAAAGTTCAAAATTAAAAAATACACCAAAAACTGAGAGAGAGAGAGAGAGAGAGAGTGAGAGAGAGAGAGAGAGAGAGAGAGAGAGAGAGAGAGAGAGAGAACTTTTGTGTGTGGAAAAACAGAAAATTATGCATGGAATAATTGAGAGAACAACAAATTTATAGCAAAAGGTTAAGAAAAAGAAGAGTCAAAAATAGAAGAAGATAAAGGGGTAAGGGAATAGTGATATTAAGTTAGAGAGTAGTGGGGATATGAAAAGTTAAAATGGAATGAGAAAAGTTGAAGATGGTATAATAATAGATAAGAATAATTAAAAATAAGATTAATATGATATTTTGATTTTAATAAAATGGAGTTATTAATTCACTTTAAATGTTAAACAATTATATGAAAAATTGAAAAGAAAAAAGATGATGACATGGCTGCTGATGTGGCTTAACGGGAGCATAGCAACATTAATTGCTACGCTTCAGTTTTTAGTAATATATAGATTGATATTGATTTCTCCATACTTAAGGATGCAATAAGTTGCTATTTTTGGTAAATTTGGGTATTATTTAAGAAAAATAGTAGACATCTTTTAGAAAAAAAAGTCTAGCCTCACATTTTTACTGGCAATTACTTATAATAAATTTCATATAGTTTCAGAGAATTTGTAAGTTAGGTATAATTGTATAACTAATAATTTTTATTGCAACAAAATAATAGGTAAATTTATCAAAAAAATAAAAAGAAGAAATTTTTAAGTTATAAGCCTTACTTGGTTGTATATTATTGATGCAACTTGAGACTTGAGGTCTATAAGACCTTTTGTAAAACTAGTAGGACACCCTCAAATTGAAACACCAGCAACAACTCCACAATGGTCACGTCATCAGTAATAGGCAAATGTTCCTACTCCCAATCACTCATTCACCCATAATCGACTCAAACGTCGTTCAAAACTCCCAAACGAACCCACCTAAAGCAAATCAGCCACAAACCATCACAATTACACCAAAAAAAAAAAAAAAAAACAAAGTAAATAAAAAAAAAAATAGAGGGAGAGAGAGAGAAAGAGTGAAACTCATCTCTGGTTGTTGAATTCGAAGGTTGTTTATTAATTTCACTAATGAGGTCAGCGACTTGGCTTCCATTAGTGAACAATACTAGTGGGCAACTCTAATAACACATTAGATTTAACAATAAAAAATTAAAGTTCAACTCAATAGGAAAATATAAAAATTAAAATTTAAACCACACTAAAAATGCTTAATGATGTAAGTAATGTCAAGAATAAAATGGAAAGATGACTCGTTTGGATAAAAACAAAAATTCACACTAACAATCTCAACATAATAATGTTATAAAAGGTGAAGGAGACCCATTTTTTACAGTCGTAATAATACATTCAATTTAGCAATAAAGAACAAATGCTCAACTGAAAAGGAAAATATTAAAATTAGAATTAAAAACAGATTTTTCCTTTCTATAAACAATAATTGTGGATATAGAAATTACATGGGGCACATTGATGGATCAACTCTTTGCAAGGAAGACTACATTTGTGACATGGAGGGTGATCTTTAGTTTCCTCAATGAAAGAAAGGGGGTTTCGGTCACAATCAAATGTTTAAGCGCTTCCTTACCTCTTATTTGGATATTTCCCGAGAATACATTTGGGATGTGCAGGATAAGTGCAATCTGCACAATAGTAGAACCAATAATTTGGGTTTCGTTCTTCTTCACAAATGTCACAATAATATTCACCAGAATCATCTTCAACTGCATAACTAAGAGTGAAGGGATGCTCATGTTGTTTGTACCTTGTTGTTTGTGGTAGTGTCACACATTTAAAGTCAAGTGCAAATTCACAAGTGGTACAACGACATACTAGATTTCTTCTATCACCACAACTACTGCAACTTTGTTCAAAGCTTGTGTAGGAGAGGACAAGTCGATGCTTATGACCTTCATGGGTAAGGATTTCTAGGACCAAACTACATTGAACATCAAGTTTAAACCAGCATGGCTTACAAGCGTAAAGGAAGCCAGTTGTTGACTGAACACAGGTAGTACAAATATACATTGAGGTCGACGACTTTTGGAGGGTGAGTGGGTGTTGATGAAGTGGATGTTGCTTTTTCATTGGTAAATTAGCACAAAATTTATGAAGAAAGAAGCTACAATTGGCACAACTATAAAAAGGAGGGAAAATGGCTCTTACACATCCATCGCATTTTTTGTTATTGTGAACCTCCTCATCAGTAAGCTTTAAGTTATGCCCATGACTAAAGTGTTCAATTTTTGTGGCTATTTCAATTCCGTCCTCCCCCACTTTAATATTTTTTACTTTGTAAGCTACCGCTGACTCAACAGATTGATCGAGCTCTGCATCTTCGTTCTCCCCATCTTTAAGTTCCAGTAAATTTATCTCCTCCCCATTTCTCCGGTCTATAGCACAATTGCGGTGGGCAATGAAATTGCATTTGGAGCAATAGTAAAGCCCGTAGTGTGTGTCCACTTTTTGAACACAGAGTAGACAAAATCGGGAGTCAGATTCATGGAGTTCAAGAGAAGAATGGGTGATGTGGAGAGGGTGCTTGTGACGTACAACTTTGAGTCTAGGTGGGAAATAAGCACACTTTCTATGAATTGAGAGACCACATGGATTACACTGAAAAGGCGTACCTTTGTCTTCTTTGCCACAAAGGTTGCAAGTGAATGTGATCCAATTCCAAAAGAGTGTCAATGGATGGTCGTGGAATTCAGCTTCCAAGGTGGGTAGGAAAGAGCCACATTTGACGTGAAGGTTGAAGTCACAACTGTAACAGTGATAAGTATATTCAATACGAGATCCTTTACAGACTTCACATTTGCTCTTTTCTTTCTCAAGATAACTTGTGTATTCGTCAAAGAGAATAAGAGGATGGATTGGGTGCAAGGGATGGTGCAACCCAAGGGGTAGTTCCGCACATGATTTATGATGCTCGTAATCATCGCATTCTGTACAACTGTAGCTAGGACCAAATATTGGTTCCTAGCACCCAAAACAACTGATTCCTCTTCTGTCATCTTGATTGAAGACCAAGGGATGCTCCGGATGGCAAAAATGTTGAAGCGGCTCCATTAGATCTTGTATGACATGCACAATCACAAACAAAATAACATCCAATTTGTTTAGAGAAAAAAGAAAAACATGACTTATTAATACAATAGGAGCCGGTACACCTAATCAAAATCTATATCATATCATATTAAGAGGAAAAGAAACAGAGAGCGAGAATTAGAGTTTTATCAAAAATCCAACAATACCAATTAGATTTAAAGAATATCGCACTTCTCTCGCTAAGCTTATAAATGATAATGATGATGATGATGATGGTCGCTGGTTGGGATTGTTCAATTTGGACCAATTTGGAATGTTTAGTTGTAAGATTGATGAGTTGGGGATTCTAAGCAAAATGTGGGCGTGAGTGAGTGAAGAGTGAACGAGTGACAAATACATCTAAACAAAATCAAGTGTTTGGGTCTAACAAGTAAAGTGGCGATGTCAATTTTGGATTGAAAATTGGAAAGTGATTGTTTGAAAGGAATGGAGACTACGGAGGTGGTGCAATTTTTTGTTGGGTGATATATGGAGTTGGTGCTTCAGTTTCCCTAAAATATACTATAATAAATAACAATTGATTATTTTACAAAATTCGAATTTAGAAAATTTTGATTTATAAAAGGCATTTGAGTGATACATATTTTTTTTTAAAAAATTACATTGAATGTAACGTAAACCAAACCCATTTAGCCATAATATATCTCATCACAAAAATATTATATTAATTCAAGTGCAAGTTAATAGCTAAATAGATCTAAAAACTTCTTGCATTTAACATCTATATGACAAATTTTACGCAAGTAAAGCAACCAAGTGATTATGAATAGCAATATAAAAACACATGAACAAATTTGCATAAGCAACTTTCAATACTTACAATGATAGCAAGAAAAATCCAAATTTGACTTCCAAGTTAGCCTCAATGTCAATCTTGTTAAAACTAAGCTCAAGTGGAACTCATTTATAACTTCAACTATATATAGGATTGTTATGCCATGTTACCAAAAAGGAAATACCTTACCCAACTCAAAAGAAATAAAAAAAAAAATTAAAAAAAAAAGGCAAAGAACAAGAGAAACAAGTAAGCAATGCATTTATGCTTGCTTGCCAACTTAGATTACCTATATACTTCTCTTTCTCTTTTATCTAATATTTTATTTATTTAATCTTATTTTATACATTTCCTAACTTAAAATAAGAAACAAAAAAAAAAAGAAAAAGTAAGATACTCCGATTTGAAGTTACTCCAATTTGCTAAACAAAAAAAAAAAAAAAAGAAAAAAAAAGAAAAAAAGATAGCAAATTGGAGTATACTTCTCCTTCTCTTTTATCTAATATTTTATTTATTTAATCTTATTTTTTGCATTTTCTAACTTCATACTATCTCTAAAGAAGGAAAGAAGCAAAAAAAAAAAAAAAAAGATACTCCAATTTGCTAAACAAACTTTGATACATATGCTTTTCTTTCTCTCATTTGTCACCTTCTAATTTTCTTTTTTCTTTTCTTTTTATTCGCATTTTCTTATTGTTTCCATTCATTGAAAACAATCAAAAGATTTCTTAGAATTTTTATGATCTTTCTTAATTAGCATGAAAATAATTAAGGACATTAATAAGTCAAGTGAATTTTAAAATTTAAATTTTATCTTTCTTAGAATCTATTCAATTTTCAAAAAAAAAAAAAAAAAACTATTATTCTAAACTTGAAAGTTACCTTTTGTGTGCTCCAATATATTTCAATCATCATTTATATGCTTATGTTATAAAATAAATAAATCACTAATCTTCATGTGTTTCAAATTTATATATTTCTATCATTTCGGTCCCCAAAAAAAAAATTATATATATATATATATATATATATATAATTTCTAGTTTGGATTTGGAGTCTATCAACAATTTTTGTTCTTATATGAATTCGCCTATCTATTCTATATATTAAACACCATCCCCCAAAACTTTTACCTACATTGTTGGAAGATCTTGTTCATCAGTTATGAGTCATCATCAAGCTTGAAAAACTTATTAACTGTAAGCCTTATTTTATATAATATCTCAATTGCTTATCATTCTTTTCCAATGCCGACCTCTCATATATTCTATACATAACAAGTTATATCATATTACTTGCATGATTATATTGTGCATTTTTTATTTTTTTTTGAGAAGAAGATTATATTGTGCATTGGAGATATAGGACCTAATTCTTCTCACCAAAAAAAAGGGACCTAATTAATTGACTTTATTTTGTTATCTTTTATGTTATTAGTTAATATATAAATATTATTAGTTTTTTTTTTTGGGGGGGGGGGGGGGGGGGGAGAAACAAACACACACACTCACATGGGAGGGAGAGGGAATAGGTTCTAACATAAAAACACACTATAAACTCCACTTAAAAGCTATGATAATTTTTAAAAGAGGGTGAGGCAAGTTTTTTTTTTTGGTAGAAGGGTAAGGTAAGTTATTTTACACAAAATACATGCTTTTAAGTAATATGGAACAATTACTCATCTTTTTATTTTATATAATAAAAATAAAAAATAAAAATAAAAACACAAGAAAAGAGAATATAGTTATAACACAAACTTTACATAATTAGTTAACTTGATATTATTAGTTAACTTAATTAGTTTTTTTTTTTAGAAAGTAGAGTAGTAGCTGACTAGCTACAGTTAATTGGTCACTTCGAACATTTTAGTACCTTTGACACTTTAATTTGCTTCCTAACTATATGGGCTTTGTTGGGAGTAATATTTGAAAGGCATGAGAGATAATACTTATGCCTGTTTTCCCTTTTTTTTTTTCCTCTTTCCATTTTCTTTCTTTTCAAAGTTTGATGTAGAAAAGAAAAATGAATAAAGATTACTTTCACTATCAAGATGCTCCTTTATAACTTTCTCAAAAAAAAAAAAAAAAAAAAAAAAGCTCCTTCATAAAATTATAATTACACAATTATTCTTGTATATAGAAACATTATATAAAAAGGAAAAGGGGGAAAAACAAAAAGAATCAATGGTTTATAAGAATTTTTACAATCTCCTTGGATTCTTATCTAATGATCAAGAAAAAATGAGATGACATTAAGGCAAAGATACTTTGAACAAGTGCACTTCTTTTTCTTTACGTAAAATTTATTTAATCATTTTAAAAATTTTAGTATTATTTATTTATTTTCATTTTTAGAAATATATATATATATATATATATATATATTGGAAACAATATCGCTTGTCTAAAATCCGACCAACCACCCAAAAGAAGGGTGTGATCAGTTTCGACCATTTCAACAGTCACAATGAGTCTAAAGATCTGTCACTTGATGTTGTTGGGTAGGGTAATTGGTTCACCCTAGACCTGTGCAAGATAACTACAATTTGCCCAACAGAAGAAGTGCTTTGGGTTTCAAAACCAAAGTGTTTTGGGATGGGTATTCTTATATTGGAATTTGTATTGGTTCACCACATTTTTTTTTTCATAATTTATCTTTCTAGTTCTTCTCATGATTATTGTATAAAATTTATTGTACACTCTAGTAAACAAGTGTTTTTCTTTTTTGGTGATTCTGTCATTGTATTTTTTTTTTTTTTAATCTTGTAAGAAAAAATGCTTTCGGGGGAATTTGTATAATATTATTAATATTGAGTGGGGAATTTCAAAAGTGAGAGTGAAAGCCTGGGAGGAAGAAGCAAGGATTATTGTTTGATATATGGGGAATAAGATATCTCACCAAGGATGGTATCCTGAGGGAAGAAGCAATGATTACTGTTTGATATATAGGAATAAGATATCTCAGCAAGGATGGTATATTGGTATCTTGAGGGAAGAAGCATGATTATTGTATGATATATAGGGAATAAGCCATCTCAGCAAGTATGGTATCTTGAGGGAATCAGCAAGTATGCTCCTTCTCTCCATACATTTCTAGAAATTGCCTATCTCCGTAAATAAATACCAAAGGTCTGTTCCCCTAGTTATACTATTGACTATTAGTTTTTCCTCTCTTTTTTTGGGAAAATCTTTTATTTAGGCAATATTTTTAAAAAAAATTTATTGGGAAAACGAAAAAGTAATTAATTTTTTTGAAAGATTTTTATATTTCTTATAAAAGTAGTATAAAAAATATTTTCAAGTGAAAATATTTTTGGAAAAAGAAATTATTTTCAAGTGTTCAAGTGTGTTCCTGCAAATGATATGGAAAACATATTTTTTACTACTTTATCACTTTTTCTCATCTCCCAAGCACATATTATAATAAAAATAAAAATAAAAATTTGAGCTTTAAAAAAAAAAATCATGCTTGGGGACTGATGGTGGCAGTGGTTGACTATCGGAGACTAAGGACATTAGTGGGGGTGGTTGTCGGGTGACAAATAGTGTGAATTGGGGTTGGGAGGGGGGGGGGGGGTGGGGGGAGGTGGATGTTTGGTTGATAAGTTTTGGGTGAGTCAGATAATAATTTATTAAACATAAAAGCATAAACCAATTTTTGTCATAAGTGCTTTTATTTTATGATCAACCACAAAAAATTTCTGGTTGACCAACATTTTTAGTCTTCCCAAACACCTGTAAATACAAAAAAATATTTTCTAGAAATCAATTTCCGTTGAACCAATTACAATAATTTGATATGGTTAGCAATTTATCTTGAATAATATTATTGGTTCTATTAAAAAAAAAAATTGAATCATATTAGAAAAAAAAAATTTAAATTAACATGTAATTTTTAAACCTAAAATAAAAATAAAATAAATAATTTATTTATTATGTTATTAATGTGATATCAATCACACTTACATAGTAACATGGACAATAAATTTAACATTTTCATCTTGAAAAATAAAGTTTTAAAAGAACATTATTATCTTCCAAATAGAAACATCCAAATTTTTTTAAATTAAGCTCTTTTATTTAAACTATATTAGAAGAAAAATGTTGACTTTTTATATAAAAAATATCAAGTTAGAAAATTTATTAATAAACTTTTCAAATCATATCATCATCATCTATATATATATATATATATATGTATAAAACTGAAACCTTTGACTTTTTATTGATCTCTCTAAAACTTGCCACATCATTATCATTTTTTTAAAATAAAATTATTTTTTAAAAACAAAATTATTTAACTTTTTTTAATTAACAATATCAACTTCAACCTGAGAAAGACTAATCTTTGACATCAACAACCAAAGTCCAAACTTAATAAAGAGTGAAACTCTATCTCTCTAACAAGTCCAACTTAAACTCAAACTGAAACGTTGATCATTTATCTTCAAATTTGTGAGGTTAATCATAAACACTATAAAAGCAGTACAAACCTCAATATTTAAAAATAAAAATAAAAATAAAAATAAAAAAAACAGAGTAGAAGTATGAGTTTTTCTTCTGTTATTTTCTTCTCCTTTACTTTTTTAAAAAAAAAATTATTTTATGGTTTTCATGTGTTTTTTGAAAAGTTATTTTCATACATGAACCACTAAACCCTACACATGACTGTATATGATTTTTTTTCATTGTTTAAAGTTTAGACCTGTTAAAATTTAAAACTTATTACTTTATGGGTTTATGTACTTTTTTCTTTTTCTTATATTTCTCTTTTGAATAGTCATATATTTTTTGAATAGTTTCAATAATTTATTCTTTAGCTTTTTGGCATTTTGAAAGTTTTAACTTCTAAATTTGTGTTAGTTTTTGCAATATTTGAACATGTTTAGTAGATTTCAATGACAATACCATGTACTATTCTTTTGAAGGTAATCAATTTTTCTTTTATATTTCTCCATTATGTAATCATATACATTTTGTTTTGTTTCAAAAATTTATAGGAAGTAAATCTTATGATTCTTTAATTTTTTTTGTCTTTCAAAAGTTTTTACATTTGAATTATTCTTTTGATAGTAATACATCTTTTTCTTATATTTTTCTGTTGTGTAGTCATATATATTTTCTATCTATAATTTGTAAGCTCTGAATCTTTTAATTCCTTTCAATAGTTAAAACTATGGATTATTCTTTTGAATGTAAATCATCTTTCTCTTATATTTCTCTATTGTTTAGTCATATATATATATATATATATATATATATATTTGTTTCAATAATTTCTAAGCAATGAATCATCTAATTCTTTAATATTTTTTAGTCTTTCAGAAGTTTTAATATCTGAATTTTTGAGTTATTTTTTTGCAGTATCTAAAACCATTTAACAAATTTTTTGTAAGCCATTGCACATTCAAGGAATGACTTTTTATCAAATTGTAACATAAATTGAAGTCATACAAGAGCAAATCATGCAATGGTGTAGTTTTTTAATCAATTTAAGATTTTATAAAATTATTTTTTTCTACTCACAAATAGGTAGGTTCTTGTGCATAGCAGGGGATAGCAACTAGTATACTATATAATGAAAGTTAGGCTTGGAAACTGTGGTTGTGCCAAGTGGCTTAACCAAATTATAGAAATTTTGTTAGATTATATATATATATATATATATATATATATAGAGAGAGAGAGAGAGAGAGAGAGAGAGAGAGAGAGAGAGATATTGTCCTTATCTTCTTCTCCTATAATTTCTAAGTTGATAAAAATTTTAATTTGCTTACAACTCAAATTCTTCATCTAATCCCTTTTGTGTCTGTTGTTTGCAGTAAATTATTCGATGAGTCAAACAGTGTAATAAAAGCTGTGAATGAAAAGCAAAGGACAGTGAAGTAGGAACACTATCTAGCTAGCAAATATTTTTTAACTAAACCAAATAATCCATCCAAGTTTAATTAAATAATAATACTCCATTAAATAATAATACTAATAATAAATACAACCCTAATTCTTCATTTAATCATTTTATTATTAATTTATCTATATTTTCTAATTTACTAAAAATCTCAATATTACGATCCAAATTCTTCAACGTTTAATTACTTATAAAAAAATATTTAATTAAATTTTTTTTTTTAAAACAACTCATGATAGACACAAAATTATAATTATTCTTATCAACATTTTTCTACACATCTCTATCAATTTTTTAGATAAATACAAAAACTTAGTTATTGTTATATTTTGTTTTTTCCTTCACTATTTTTGCTAACATTGCACATATATTAGACTTCATTCTCTCAATTTCTTCTCCATAACTGTCATTTTCAATTTCTTCTCTGTAACTTTTTTCTTTTTAATAGGAACTTCTTTTTAACTTTGAGTTTATTTGTTTATTTATATTTCTTTCTTTTCAATGCTTCATTAATTTAAGTTACTTTTTTATTTATATTTCTTTCTTTTTGATGCTTCATTCAAGTTACTTTTTATTTGGTTGATCTTCTTGGGTAATTAAGCAAGTTTAATCTTTCAATCTCTTTTTTCTTTATGTGGAAATTTGCATAGCTTTAATATGTGTTTGTGTGTGTTTAATGGGATATGAACCCATGTTCTTGAGGCAGCAAACGAACCAACTAAATTTGCTAAAGATGAAACGATGTACGCATATGGCTAGAGGATGTCTAACCAATAATTTGAAACCAGGTTCTTGAATTAGCATATTTTTGTATTTAATTTTCTTATTCATTGTAAGGCATTGATTTTATTGCATGTGTTTTTTGATAAAGTTTATGATAGCTATTTTGTTTTTTTGAGGGTTTGATATGGTATTTCACTATGATTATCAATATGTATTTTAAGAGTTTTAATCGGTAACATATATTCTTCCATGAATATAAATGAAAGAGAAATTTTTGAGAAAAAAATAATAGTGAAATTGAAGAACCAAGTTGGTTGACTATTTGTAGCCCACCTTGAAGAAATAAAATTAGCAATTTTTTGTTGGGTTAAGATAATTAAACATTTTCATTATTTTTAAAAAAATAATTTCAAAATTATATATAAGAAAAAAATATCTTATTCATGATATAAACATATTTACCGTTATATAAATATAAATGTATATATATAAGTAATAACTTATTAAAAGAGTGCATGCCAATATTATGAAGCAAAATTTGTAAGCTTTGCTTCAAACCTGCGTGGATTTGAATTTGTCATTATTTTAAATGTTTAGTAATTTTGATTGTTCTTAACTATTGAAATTGAGGTTTCCACTTAAATATGATTTTAATTATTTTTTGGATAGTGTTTAATTATTAATCAATTTTTTCTATTTGAATATTCATTGGTGATTAATTGAGCCTTAAAACTCTATATATGTGCGTGTGTGTGTGTGCACCCGCACATTGTGCGTGTGTGTGTGTGCATGCGTATTTTATAATACCTTAGTTTTACACAATATGTATTCATTATATAACTTAAAAATAAAATATTCATATATTTTTATTATCTATTATATTATCTAATTTTAAGTAAATTAGTAAAAATCTATTTACATATGAATTTTAATTAAGCCGTATATCGCATGGGCATAATGCTAATAATATTATATTTTGGGACATCCTAATAAGTAATAATATGGAATAGAAAAATCAATAATACAATTGTTATTAACGAGTAATTCTTAGGTATTCTCGGAATATAAAGAATAGTGCTCCCTTCTCTCACATTGTTGTGGAGTCCGCTCATTAAATTCATGATGGAGTTCACTATCAATGTGAGAGGAGGAAGCACCATTTCTACATGCTCCAAGAGTACCTAAAATTTTTTTGTTATTAACATAAAAAATAAAAAAATAAAAACCGATAATATGGGCCTCTCGTTTGCCGAAGTTGATTTGTAATTACTCTTGACCCAATAGTTTCATATTATGGGCTTGTTTTTGCTTCTATATTTTTTGACCCACTTAGATTTTAAGATCTCTGGTATTATTTCCCACCAAGATTTACGGGATTTGATTTCTCACAATTATCTCACTAGTTGTTACTGACTGCTCGTTTATCTCTTGGTTTTACAATAAGTACTATTTATAACAGGAATATTTTTTTCATTTTTAGATTTCCTTTCAAACTCTTTTTTCACCAATTTCCTCTCTAATCTACAAAGAATACAGAGAAACAGAGAAAGAGAATCTCTTATTTGGTGAATTTGGAAGTACACGTTCTATTTAATATAACGTTTTTCTTGCTCCTTGTTACACTGGATTTAAGCCCCACGGTTGCTGAACAATATTTGGTATTCTGTTTATAGCAGATTGCACAAGATTTTCTCTCTCTCACTCTCTCACTCTCTTCCATTTCTACTATGAACTTTGGTCGTTTTCCACATTGCTAGATTGTTTTCTCTTCTTCAATTGCTTTCAAAGTAAGTATACAACTAAGTCTTGTTGAAAATGTCCTTCACAATGCCATGGTTGCACCATGTTTTATTGCTACCTTTGGCATTTATTTTCATGGATTAGTTTTTCTTCATTTACATTCCAACTTCTCTTTTAATTATCATACACTGTTATTGAGACCTTTTTCAGTAGATTATTGAGAGAAAAAAAATACTAGTGATCGGTACTAATTAGCACTTTTTCCATTTGTTCATTCTCTTGATCATTTTTAAAGAAATGTAACTATGCAGAAATGTATTTGGCATTTTATAGAATTTTAGCAAAGTTTCTATAAAAATAAGAAAATATCTATTTTTTTTCTTTTTCACATTCAAAATTAAGAGCCAATAGATCATTGAAAACAACCCAAATAACAAAAAATTCTTATTTTTGGGACGCAGATTAGTTATTTCAATCAAAACTTTTGGACTTGGATTCTGCTGTCATTGTCAGTCTATCAAAAATACATTTTTTTTTTTTAATTTATAATTGATCATTCTTCCCATCCTGCACTTGTTTGTATTGGCGGTAGATGTGACATTGTAAATGGTTAAATCAATATTGCCATATATTTTCAATGAAAATAATTGTTACTCAATACGATTGTTCTGGAAAAGTAGATATATTAATGAACTGAAGGTGTAACACATCATGACAATTATGGTTCAGCAACCAAAAGTTGGTCATATATCCTGTTTTTTTGTTAATTATCTAATACTCACATTTGCCATGAAATGCAGTATATTAAACCACAACTTTCAGCCATGAGAGTGAAGTCCTATCCAATGAACTTCTGCTCAACAATAATTTGGCGGCCGATATGTTTTCTGGTCATTCTAGTAATTCCCTCCACAAACTTTAGCATTCTGGACGCACTTATATTGTTTTGAATCTAAAACTTCGTCTGAATTTTGCTCAAATAAGAAAAATATTTTCTTTTATATCCGTGCTTTTATTTGCAACAGTTTAAACTTACACATTTTTTATTAAAAACTTGGCAGGGATTTTCTGGATTCATGATATCAAGGTTGTGTGTCATGATCAAACTAACTGAAGAAAGTATAACAGCAGAATCACTCGAATCACGCAACAACTCGTCTTTAAGAATTGAAACAGCAGCAAAATTGCTAGTTCCTTTAAATTCATCAACAATGAATTTTGCAAGAGCTCTAAGTTTATCACTAAATGGAACTGAAATATCATATGGTGTCATCCAAGCAAAGGCCAGTGTTTTTATTGATGGCAGAATTTGTGTTTTTTTACTACTTAGTTTCCTTTTCCATTGAAATGTAAACAGATTCAAGGAAATGTGAAAGCTCTTTTGATAATCAAGCATTCGGAAACTTTCTAAAATTTGAAAATTTGCAATGCATAATGGTAATGTGTCTAGAACGTATGAACTAATGCTTTTTTTTCATAATTTCTCTTTTTAATTATATTTTCAGGTTGCACCAACATTATTTATAGCACTTTCAACAATTCCATATTTATCACATGCTTCTTATATTGGACTAGATGGCTTACTGTTCTCACTTTACAAAGATGAGAATCAAATGCTAGCAGTATTTTCCAACACTTCATCTCCTTTAAACTGGTATGCTCAGCCAGTGGACCGGGACAATGGGAAGTTATATGGACAAGCAATAGCTGCAGACCTTACGGCCACTACAAATTCAAGTTGGATTCAACAGGCCTTAAATAGTACAAGTGGCTATTCTTGGTTAGGAAAAGCATGGAGCAAATCTCAAGATAGCATATTTCTCAGTGCTGTGGCTGTGGATGGTAGAGGTGTGGTTTCCTTTGGTTTGCCTGCAAAAGTGGTTATCGACCATTTTTCAGCTTTGGATTTTCATGGTGGTAATTTTCACTTGGCTACAAAAGATGGGAAAGTGATTATACAAACAAGCCTACCAAATGCACGGATAATGGTAAGCAATAATACAGTTTTGGTGCAAATGGTGAATTCAAATGGAGACCCTACAGATCAAGTAGCTAACTTCTCATGTGAGTCTGATGATGGCGGGTCAAAACATTTTGATGGGAAAGTTTCAGGAATGAAATACACATTTTATTGCTCTACGCTTGAGATTGCTGGAGTTGAAACGGTATAATTTTTGCTACTTTTTTCAAGCAACTTCTTATTTATGTTTAAGAGATTTATGTGAATTTTAAAATGAAAAATGCTATAGAAATTAGATATTAGTATCAGAATATGTTTTCAACTCAACATGGCTTATCTTGGATTTCAAAGAAGAATTATTGCTATTTGTTAGTTTTTAAGTTTTCCATTGTCACATTGATTGGTGTTTACACTAGTCTGCTAAGAGCACTATGTTTCATATAAAATAGTATTTTGTTTCTTAATCTTATGGGGTAAAAGATTTTGGCTACTTTCTTACACAATCAAAAGTTATATGACTAAGATCCAAAGAGTTTAGCAAATTATAAGACACATATTACATTTTTGGTTATTGTTGATATGGGGTGTAAACCCCTTCTTTGTTTCAAATATCTCTCCTACAATTGGATTTAGATTTAATTCTGTTATGTTCCAGTCATTATCAGTACATTATCACTTCCTTTGATCCACTGTCAAATCAAGTTTATGTCATTGTGCTGGTGCATCTATCTGCCTCATTGACTCTGTATTTACCAAGACAATTTTAGACAAAGTAACCACCATTTGACTGCATGCATGTTATATGATAAAGTAAGCCTGCAATTCATCCTCACTCATACAGGTAAGCCTGCATATTTTAACACGAAAAGGAAATGACATAATTTGCTCTATTCTTGACTAACAGCTAATGTTCCTTTTTATTTCCTTTAATTTAAAAATAACGTCAAATAATTTTATTCCACAACTTGGCAAAAAAAAAAAAATACATCTTAAATTTTACATAATGAAGTTTACAAATGCATCTAAGACATGAAGATTTGCCATCTATGACTAATAGTATAATTTGGCAACTATAGTTCATTTAGATGTGTGCTATTTTTTTTTTCCCTCAGGTATATGTCTTGGCTTATCCCACCAACAGATTAGTGAGCCTTGTCCATCAGAACAGCAAGCTTTCGTTCACACTTCTTTTGCTTCTGTTTGTTTTTATGGTTATCTCGCTTTCCATCTTCTTGTTCTTAATAGTTAGAGCTGCGAAACGAGAAATGTTCTTATGTGCTGCCCTCATTAAACAAATGGAATCGACTCAACAAGCAGAACGCAAGAGTATGAACAAAAGCCATGCCTTTGCTAGAGCAAGCCATGATGTACGTGCTTCTTTGGCGGCTATCACTGGTTTGATAGAGCTTTCTATTCAAGATGCCAATCTTGACTCAGTTTTAGCAACAAACTTAGCACAGATGAATGATTGCACAAAAGACCTCCTTGGTATTATGCTCATTCTATTTACTTTTTGCCACCCTAATAAAGTATAAACCAAGGTCATCAACATAGATCAATTCCAAGGAGAAGTGTATATTGCACCACATGCTTCAATACTTCAATACTTGTTTATAAATAATTTGGAACTTTAGGGATGTGTAGAACATTTAAATCATTTTTAAGCATATTCAGTAACCTATATTTAATTCAAAGCATTGACATATATGCATGTTATTATATTAATTTTATCAATGACCCAAGTGTTTGTATCTGTCATTTTCTTAAATTATCTCTCAACTAAAATTTTAAACATGTGGCAGAAAAAATTTTCTTCCTTAATTTTCTAATGGAAGTTACTTTCTCAATAATTTACTCGTTAGCCAATCAGACTCAAGATTATTTGAATTATCAACCTTTTCTTGAAGTTTTAGCAATAGAAGATGAACTATTTGGCATGGAGAAACTGCTTATATTTACAATTATTTTATTTATAAAAATGGTTCAGGCTTATTGAATTCAGTTCTGGATACAAGTAAAATTGAAGCTGGAAAGATGCAGCTCCAAGAAGGAGAATTCAACTTGGCTCAACTCCTCGAGGATGTAGTGGATATGTTCTATCCTATGGCTATAAAGAAGGGCATTGACATTGTACTTGATCCTTGTGATGGCTCAATAGCTAAATCTTGTCATGTTAGAGGTGACCGAGGAAAGCTTAAACAGATCCTGTGCAACTTGCTTAGTAATGCTGTTAAGTATACAACTGAAGGGCACATCACAGTTCGAGCCATGGTCCAGGAAACAAGTTTTGAAAATGCCATAATTGCTTCTAATAGTCATCTTGTATTGGAGTACTTGTCACGGTTGTGTTACAAGAACAAAAAAGGTTTAAATGATTTGGTTGCCTTTCATACAGCTCAACAAGAACCCAATCTCACTGAATTTGTCATTGAGGTGGATGATACTGGCTTGGGAATTCCTAAAGACAAGCAAAAATCTGTTTTTGAATACTATAATCAGGTTACAGAAACAGCTTCTGGTCAAGAAGGATCTGGTTTGGGCCTTGGTATTGTTCAATCTTTGGTAAGCAATTCAAGTAATACCTAGTTAATGCACTAAGTTTTTCCTCCTTTTGGACGTGAATGTTGCTTTGGTCTGTTGTTGTCCAACCTATAATTAAGGTCTTTCTGTTTTTATACTTTGTTTGCTTTTGAATGCAAAGTGGATCTATTTTTACTTCCAAAGACGTGAAGTACTTCTGGAATTAGCAAAAGGTTACCCCAATTTGTGAAATGATGGACCATATAATTGCTTTTAATCTGACACATGCATTTGACTAAATGTTATTGTGTTTGTGGCTTTGTGCTCTAGGTGCGTCTAATGGGCGGAGATATAAGAATTGTTGATAAAGAGCCTGGTGAAAGAGGCACCTGCTTCAACCTCAATATCAAGCTTCCTACATATAAACCGGAGTCAGCAGACACTGAAGGAGAATTTCCTAGAGTGCACAGTGATCGCCATTCAAATGGATTTCAATCTTTTGCATCACTCCGGTCCCCTACACCTAAACCAGATGGTTCTCATGTGGTACTTCTTATACAAGGCGATCAACGGAGGAAAATCTTGATGAATTACATAGAAAGCTTAAACATAAAAGTGTCATATGTAAAGCAAGGGAAAAATCTATTATCACATCTGGAGAAAATAAAGCACAGGTTGGACCTTTCCTATTTCAGTTTTTCAGAGAAAACCCAGATGGGTTTACATGATTATATGGGCAAATCTGCATCTTTCAGTTCTGGTTCAGGACCAATTGATGGGCCCTCATGCATCAAGGATGGAAGTGACCATGTTCCACTGTCTTACAGAAAGATCAACTCCAAAAGTTCACCAGGCATCATACTGATTGTGATTGATGCCAGTGCTGGTACTTTCTCTGAACTATGTTCAGCTGTGTTTAACTTCAGGAAGGACATTCAAAATTCACGATGTAAGGTTGTATGGTTATATCATCCAACTGTGCATGGAACTCATTCAAGAGAGCCTCCATGTGATCATATTGTATATGAACCATTTCACGGGTCACGCTTATATCAAGTACTAGGACTGATACCTGAACTAAGAAAATGTAACTTACCAAGGTTGATAGACCATAATTCCTCATATGAACTTGACTGTGAAGATATGCAGTTGGGGATGCCTTATTCTTATCACAGATCACTCAAGCAAATAGTGATCCATAAACCTGATGAGAAAAGCAGTGATATGCCTTTGAATGGAAAGAAAACTCTGGTTGTTGAAGATAATGCAGTGTTACGCAAGGTGACTATAAAAAAACTTAGTAGTCTTGGTGCAGAGGTAGAGGTATGTGTGAATGGAAAAGAGGCCTTTGATCACATCTGCAAAGTCTTAACCGATCATAGAAAGGGAGGACACTCCAATTCTCTCCCTTATGACTATATTTTCATGGATTGTGAGGTAATTTTACAAAACTCATCTCAATTTCATTTTCATTTAAAAATAGAAAATTTCCGTCTTTGGTAACTCATATATTTATGGAGAGTTTTGGAATAAAAAGCTATAGACCTTGTATCTGCTATGATCTGACCAAACTGAATGACTTCCCATGACTAACACATAATATATGTCTGTGTGGTAAATACTTCCTAGTATTTCAAATTTCAAGCTTTAACGAGCTCTGTCCATGTGTTTAAAGATTGCTTAAATAACATTTTTCTGATCCATAATGCCTTTCATTTCTACATGACAGAATTTGTATTTTGTTCTTATTTCAGATGCCAGCAATGAATGGATTGGAAGCTACAAAACTGATAAGGATGGAGGAACAACACTATGGCATCCGTCTACCTATTGTTGCTTTGACAGCCCATGGAGAGTCAGAACAAATAAGCAAGATGCTTGATGCAGGGATGGATATCCATTTAATTAAGCCATTAAAAGAGGACAAGTTGTTGGAAGCAATCAGATCTATCAACAATAAACAATAAACGTTTAAACTATTCTTGACATTAGTTATTTTTTTGGATCAGATCATAGTCACTAGTCATCATTTTTTGTTCAATTTGTAAATATAAAAGTGTTTGGGTTCCATATTTCTTCGAATAAAAGTACATGTCCAGTTTTTTTATCAGGGCCTATTTTTCATTTGTGAGTATCACTCATTGTTAATGGATGATAATGGTTATGTGCTGACTGACTTCCCCAGAAACTGTCTTAGATGTGGTCTGCCTTATCCGATTACTAGAAAGTGTCACTATCACTTCCCTCGACGCACTAAAATGTGCTCTACTTCCGTGATTATTAGAAAGGAGGTGTTCAGTGTTCTTGAATTCTCACACACCTTAATGATTTTTTCCACCCAAAAAAATAAAATCTTGGACAGCAGGTTTTATCTGCATTTTCTTAAATAAAGAGGATTCCATGGCCTTATTCGAAGGGACTGGTGTTTTTCTCTAATTGCGTATATTTTGGTCACCTTACCCGATGCTCTCCCTCCATCTCCATCTATTCCAAACAGAGGGTAACCAATTGTCATGTAAACAAACAAAACAAGAACAATCAAGCTTATTCTATGGTTCCTCATCAACCAACATGCAAGATTATGGAATTACAAATTAAACTTTTAAGATTCTTCCTTGAAGTTAACCATGCATATATCGAAGGAAATCAGATATAGTACTACTATATATTAAAGCTTCACCACTAGTGTACTCATCAAGTTGGGACACTGAAGGCCCCATGATTCTCCAACTTCACCAATTCTTTTTAACAAACAAATTACACCAACTATCAAATTGTTAATGGACAAGTAGTTTGCTTCATAAAGTCACTGCCAATTATGTAATTTGAAGAGCCAACACCATTTGAAAGGCACAAAGATAGTTGTTCTTTTCTTTTTCTCTTTTCCTCTTACAATCAATGGGAAGAGGGATACGTTGAGATACAAGATTCTTTGGTGCATTGTTATTTATACTAGTCACAAACCTGCGTGTTGCATAGAAAAGTTTGAAAATTTGTTTTTTCATTAATAAAAAAACGAAAATAATAAATGAGACTTGTAAGTATTAGTCTCAAAACCTTCTTAAAATGATGTGATTATTTTCCAATAAATTGTAGTTGATACAATAAATTAGATTATCAAAATTAAGCTATCTATATTTGTTATTTGAAAGTGGTTTAAATTTAGTAAGGTTTTTTTTCTTCGAGTAAACATAATATATTTTACCTTCAATTATTATATAAGGTGATATATTTCTTAAATAATGTAATGTGTGGTTAGAATTTGTTTCTAATGATCTTTACAATGATTTATCATCTATATGTATTGAATGGCCTAAAGATGAAGCAAATATAGGTAAATATATTACTTAGATTAGGAAAAAAAAAACAAAAATTTAATAACATTTAAAAAAAATTATCAAGAATCTACCAACATTACGCTGAGAATATGAAATAATTGTCAATGATGTTTTATTTGTAAAGAAAGATTCTTCCTTGAAGCTAACCATGCATATATATTGTTCAATGGATCCCACTAATAATTTCCCTCAAAACATTAAGGCTGACTATTGGATATAGAATCCTCACACAACGTCTTTTGGTAAATTGTTTTTCTTTGTAAAAAGATTTCATTATAGTTAATTTCACTGCAACAAATAGAATTTGTTTCATATATATATATATATATATATATTGAGCAAACTGTTTCATTTGGGTGTAGTCAATAGACATGGCAATATGGGTCAAAAAATTCTAACCCGACCCTAAAAATACCTGACCCAAACTCGATTTTTTTGACCCAAAGCAAAAACGGGTTGACCCATGACCCAACCCGATTTTTTTGCAGGTCAACCCAACCCAATCCAGATAACCTGTGACCCGACCCATTAAAAAAATTCGCTAAAAAAATATTTTAATTACATTCTAATCCCAAGTGCATAAAGCACAAAGTACTAAAACTAATAATTAATATATTATAAAGAATGACTATTTAATTCATCAAAAGTACCACCAAGCAAAAAAAAAAATCATCAAAACTACCAATAATAGCTAGCTAGCCTAGCTTCTGTGCTTGCCTGCCAATTGCGAGAAAATATTGGGATCTCCTGGAGGACCACTGATGTGGTCCTCCCAGGTCCCAACACCCAATAAAAAAAGGCCACGTAACCATCTTTTCTTACTCAGCTCCATATCACCCTTACCCATTAACTTAACTATAATTAAAAAAAATCAAACCAAGGTTAACTCTCAGCTCTACTTACAAACTTACTCACTAACCCACAGCTGGAAACCCAAAATCAATTAGCCAAAATCAAACCATGTTAACCCACTATGTTAGCCACTTCTCACCCAATTTCAAAAACCCAAAATTTTATTTTACCCAATCAATCCTCTTCCCTCTCCCTTCCCGCATCATTGGACAAGCCTTTCAACAATCTTATGCTGGGCTTTCTTTCTTCTCCCTTGGATGAATAGTGAGTACGATTGACTGTAAGCTACGACTGAAGTGGTTGTTGGAATCCACACAGCACCATTGCAACTAACCAATATTGATCAAGGTATGTATGTTACAAAGACTCATTTCACTCTTCAATGTATCGTTCTCTTAGCTTTGTTTAGTTTTTATGTAGTTTACAAATGCAGTGTCTTCTACGTGTTTGAGAAAAGCCTAAGATGAGAAATAATTAAAATAATGAAATTTTTATGTGTTGTTTTCTTTCTATCTAGTTTATAGATATTAAAAATTAAATTTTTATGAGTCTGTAGTGTGAATTGTTAGAACCCATTCCATACCCCTGCCTACTACTTTTTGTTTTTGGGTTTATTAGATGCCACTCTGTTTCTTTGGTCTTGAAACAGAGCACAAGTTCTAAACAAAACCTTAAGTCCAAAATGTAAAAATAGTTCAAAATTTTTTTTCTTACAGTTAATAGTTTATACGCACAGACCGTTCTAACCATTCTTTTTTTCTTTTTTTATTATCCTTTTGATTTGAGTTTCCTTAGAAATGTGGTTTGTGATGTTTTTAATTATAGATATTCGAGCCGATGAACAACTACAAGATGTTGAAAATTTGCTTGGAATGGTGGTGCACAGTGAGGAGGAAGCATATAAATTGTATAATGATTATGCTATACGAATTGGGTTTAGTGTTCGAAAAGAAAAACTCAAATATGCAAAAAATGGTGTAAGATAGTGAGAGTATGTGTGTTTGAAAGAAGGATTTCCACGAGATGGTGACCATTTGGATGATAAGAAATTCAAAAGATTACAAACTAGGACCGGTTGTGAAGCTAGTATCCGATTTACTGTGACAAATGGTGAGTGGAAGATTACTCATTTCAACCCTAATCATAATCATGAGCTTGCAAAGCCTGAAGAAAGACCGTTTTTAAGGTCGAATTGAAAAATAACTGATGCTCAATTAGGTGTAATAAGAACTTTCAAAGAAGCAGGCATAAGAATAGTAAGTACATATTCCTATTTAGTTGAGGAAGTTGGGGGATTTGAAAATGTTGGGTTTATAAAATGAGAATGCTATAATGTGGTAAACAAGTAGAAGTTGATCAATGTTGAGGTTGGAGATGCTTAAAGTTTAGTAAACCATTTTAAACAGAAGCAAGCAGAAGATCCTATGTTTTTTTTTGCAATTCAAGTCGATCTAGAAAATTGAATGACAAATTTTTTTTGGAGAGATAGTAGATCAAGAATTGATTATAACTCTTTTGGAGATGTAGTATGTTTTGACACTACATATCGAACTTACAAGTATAATATGATATGTGCCCTATTTGTAGGTGTTAACCATCATTGGAAGAATGTACTTTTTGGTTGTGCATTTCTATTGGATGAAACAACTGCTTCGTTTACTTGGTTGTTTGAAAAATTCTTGGAATCAATGGGAAATCAAAAACCAAAGACAATTTTTACTAACCAATGTCAAGCAATGAAGAATGCCATAAGAGTTGTGCTTCCTAATACTTGCCATTGCCTATGCTTATGGCATATCTCAAAAAATGCTGTAGAAAATTTACCAAGGTATTATGGGAATCTTGAATTTAAGAGTAGATTTAATAAGATTCTTTATAATTGTGAGACAGAAATAGAATTCAGTCTTGTTGGGATGCCTTGCTTAGAGATTACAATTTGGTAGGCAATAAGTGGCTTAGCACCTTATATGAAAATCATGAAAGGTGGTGTTCAATTTTTAGTCATAACATTTTCTCTTGCCGAATGAAAGCTTCATTCAGGAGCGAGAATAAAAATAATGTTTTTCAACATATGGCATGCAAAACAATGAGACTAACAGAATTTGTATATGAGTATGAGAAAACTTCAAAAAATATGCGCACAGAAGAGTTAGAAGAAGATTTTTGTTGCAAACAAGGTACATTTTTTCAAATAGTCCAAAATTGTGGACTTTTGCAACATGCATCATCTGTTTATACTCGTACAATGTTTAAAAGATTTGAGTTAGAAATTACTTCTATCTTGGGGGTCACACACTAAGATGTTAATTCTAATAGAGTGTCTTTCACCTATGAAGTCATTGAAGGAGATGGTCGAAGGGTTCATATTGTCCATTTTAACTCCTCAAATAATGTTGTCACATGCAGCTATAAAATGTTTAAAACATTGGGGTTACTATGTCAACATACTTTGTGAATACTTATTGTGAAAAATGTAACAGAGCTTCCTGTTTAGTATATTTTGAAACAATGGACAAAAAATGCAAAGAAAGATAATGTTGTATGTGATCATGCAAAATCAACGGATGCAAATGATGAGTTGTCAATGACAACACGCCATAATGAATTAATATGCTCAGTTTATGAATTTTTCACAAGAAGTGCAGCAACAACTCGACATACTAAAATGTGCAAAAAAAAAATTAGAGAGATGATAGAATTTGTTGAGAAAGATATGGAGGTGTTAAGTATGGCAAGAGATGATGGTGAAAGAGAAAATAGTTTTGTGGATAATAACGTCTCTAGTGATGTTGAGAAGACTAATTGCTCACTTAATAATTTCCCTATATTAGATCCCCCATGTGAGAGACCAAAAGGAGTCACAAATGCGAGAATGAAAAGCAACATGGAGAAGCATAAAAGGAAAGCATTAAAAGATATTACGAGATCAAGTAACTCTTTTTCTTTTTAAATTTTAAATGTTCGTTCAATGATTCAATTATTTATTTGTTGTGAATAATGCCTAATATTTTCTCTCTTTTTTCAAAAAAATTGCCCAAGAGAGGACTTCCAGCAAACTTTGCCAGCCAATGCACCCATCTAATGTACCCATGGATGAGAACTACAATAATCAAGTATGATTTAAGCCCCTTGCATCCTCTTTTTTATTTATTTTTAAATGATCATACATTTTAATCTCTTATAGTATTTTATAGGTATTCCATTCTCTGGGCATGCCAATGACCAGTAGTTCAATTCATTTTCAACTATCAAATCAGGTACAAGTAAAAAATAAAATAAAATTATTTATGCACTAGTATTTCATTTTTATAAATATCAAATCAGGTGACCTCATTCAATCTTTGTTTGTAATCTGTTCCATTTTGGTTTTTGACTTCACATATGAACTTATGCTTAAAGACGTAGGGTAATGCGTTTCTGTTTGGTCCACTTTCTCCATCCCCCTCTATCAACAAAATCAAAAAGGCTTATGTACTTTTTTATTCTATTGTAATTTCAAATGATTTAATTCATACTGTTGGGTATTTCATGTGATTCTTATAATCCTATGAATTTAAATTGCCCAAAGTTTTCAATGAGTTTTAGCTCAAATGGCATCTCCTCTCCTAAGAGCAAGGTGGAGGGTGATGTGGGCAGTCAAAAAAACTAGGTGTGTATAAGTTACCTTCAAAAAAAAAAATGCAAAGTTGGAGTTGAGTCATGTTCTGTTTTCTGTGGGTGATTTATGCACTAGTATTTCATTTTTATAAATATCTATCATTTGATGTTGAGATAATTTGAATGTATATCCCTTTTTCTTATTGGAGTAGTGCTTCTCCAAATGTTAGCTTAACAAGCATGCTTCAAAGTAACAATTGCTTAAATCATTAAAATCAGGTAAATATACTTGCTATTTGTATTCCTCATTAGTTATGTTTATTTATTTGTATCAATAGTTATCACTTTGTTACTAATAACTGAAAATGTTCATATCTAATTTTGCAGAATTCCTTCTTAAATGGTTTTACGCAACTAAATCCAGGACAAAAGTGATTTGACTTGAAAGATTTTTGATGAGTATTCAACTCAAAAGATTCTTGACAAGTATGCAACTAACAAGTATAGGTTGATGATGAGAGGAGTGAAAACTGTAGGAAATGTTATTTTTGTATATTGAAGGCAATGAAAATAGGCTAATTTTTAGGATATGTTAGAATACATTGCTTTTTGTACATTTTCTTTTGTTATGCCTTCTCATCCTCTAGAAAAAAAGTGTATTATTCAATATTGTTCTTCATCCAATTGAATATAACTAATATAAATGAAAAGTATTTTCGCTTTAGCAGTGATCAACTTCTTTAACATCATAATCTAAACCTGATTTAATCTGTTCCCTATACCCTCATACTATTAGTGCTAAAATTCTTAAAACCCCCATCTCCAAGGTAAGTGCTGGCCAAGACAAATTGTTGTGGAAACATTCCAAGTCTGGTAAGTACCAAGTGGAAAAAGCCTACAACCTACTCCTTACTGACCACAATTCTATGTTCTCAGCCCACACTAGCACTTTTAGTATGGAGGCTAATCTAACTATTCAATCTTTGATTTGCAAGTATCAAGTGGCTTTCAACAACCAAAACACTTCTCAACACCAGCCTACAAGGCAGAAAAACACTCAACAAGGATTAGGTGATACTTGGCAGATGATCATTAAGATAGCAGGTGCAAGGTTAAGGATGAGCAAAAGGATTGGTTATGCCTATGAAGCAAAAGATAGGCAAGGGAATCTCATTTTCAATGGTGTCTCAAGCAGTGGAGCAGCAAATACCACCCAGGCAGTGCAGGAAGTGATGGTGGAAGTAGCTGTCAAAGCTAGGAGCCTTGGTTTTAGCCGTGTTCTAGTTTTAACCAATTGCAAGAGAACTATGGATGTGGTCAACTTTACTAGAAGTCCTTGCTGGCAGGAGCAGAACATGATGGAGGATCTTTTGTCTTCGTATCATAATGGTCTTTTTGTCTATTCTATGTTTGTTCCTAGGCTCATAGTTTGTGATGTACATAATCTAGCTTTTCAGGCAACTTTAATGCCAATCCATCACTTTTGGGTAGTTTCAACTACTATGTAAAACTTTGAACTTTCATTCAATGGTATCAAAAAAAAAAAAAAAAAAAAGTTTATGATTGTATATGAATTTCCTAGAGGTGTTCTGGATGGTAGTTTGGCTTGTAAATGGTTATGTTATAGTTGCTAAGGGAATTTTGGGTTAGAAAAAGAAAATGGAAGTTGTATTTTTCAATCAGTGAATCAACACCTTATTTTTTGTGTATATCTACCTTTGAATGGTATCAAAAAAGATGAATCAGCACCTTATTTTTTTGAAGAGTTCATCCATCAAAACAAAATACTTCTTAGTGAGAAATTGCTCTTTTAATAACATTACCAACAATTTGCCCTGATACTCAATGAGAGAGACACTATTCAAAAACAGTTTATATAATTGCGAACAAGCTCAAACTCAACAACAAGCTGCCTAACAATTGAGAAATTTTATTGCCAAAATGAACAAAATTTACAATGAGATCCAAACACCAAAAACAAAGATCAACCTCATCTGTAAACACAAAAAGTATTTGCAAATACAATAACTAAAAGCTAACATAGCTAAAATAGCCTAGCATACAAACTAATGCTAGGACAATTAAGCTTCTAAAGAGCAATTACAACTCCAAATTTAAACAACAATACCAAAACACAGCAGCCTTACTAACTACCCCTGATCATCCCAATCAACTACTCAACTCTTTGGTACTACACAGCAACAACCCATGCACCTCACAACAACACCCCACACATAACACAGTAGCACCCCAGTGCACAATGCACATAGCTATGCATCACCCAACACACCTTAATGCACACCATTGCCTTAGCACGTGCCTCAGTATTTTGGCATTGTATGAAATCAAAACCAATTCTTCAAAGCCACTAATACAATCTTTCTTCAAAACTTTGGGACATCAATTTCGCAGCATCAACAACAACATTCAAATGCAAAACCATGAAACCCAACAACTAAAAGACTCACAATCACCAAATTTGATACCAAAACCCAAAATTCCCATGACCACCAAATCCCAAAATTCCCATAACCACCAAATTCAATACCAAAACCCATCAGAGCTTGTGGGCTTTGGGTCCTATCTTTGCTTCTCGGCAAAGATGCTGGTTGAGAGAGATTTCGACCTTAGCAGGATGAAGGTAGACCTTGTTGCGAAAGAGAAGAATGATGCCGGCTTCGTCGAGAACCTGAGCCAAAGCGATGGCTTCATTGATAAACCTGATTTGGCTTTAATTTTAGGTTTTCGGCTGTGGGCATTTTGGGTTTCAGACATTAGGTGAGAAGGTTGTTGAGTTAGAACTTGGGTTAGAAGTTAGAAGCGTACAAATGATTTTGGGTTAACACGGTGAGAAGGTTAGGGTTGCTGGGTGGCTAACACAATGGGTTAACACGTTTTGATTTTGGCTAATTGATTTTGGGTTTTCGGTTGTAGGTTAGTGAGTAAGTCTGTAAGTAAAGCTGAGAGTTAACCTTGGTTTGATTTTTTTAATTATAGTTAAGTTAATGGGTAAGGGTGATGTGGAGCTGCGTAAGAAAAGATGGTTATATGGCCTTTTCTTATTGGGTGTTGGGACCTAGGCGGAACACATCAGTGGTCCTCCAGAAGGTCCCAATATTTTCTCGCCAATTGCCTACAACAAGTTACACAAGATAAGGGCCTGTCAAGAGTCATCACTCATCAGTGAAGACAACCATTAAAAAAAAAATTATATATATATATATATATATATATCATTTAGGATTCAGCTGAGCTGTAGTGCATTGTCCAAACTCCAAAGGACCAAAGCCACAAAGCCACAAACGATAAAGCTAAAAGTTGAGTCAAACAAACCAGTGAAACCCACAAAGCTTCCTTTCCCAATTTCTCATTCTCTACTCTTTTAGTCTTTCTCTTGCCTCTGGCCTCTACCATTTCTTCATACTTACTAAATTTTTTTTTTATTTAGTTTATCTTTCTAAGTAATCTAAATTTACTATTATTTTAAATGCAATATAAACATGTGCACTTAAATAGATCGATAACTTGCTACTTTGCTGGCTTACTTATTTTGTTTGTTTTAAAATTTATCTTTTTTTTAAGATGTAAACTTATAATTATATGTATTTTGATAGTGAACTATTAACATTAAAGACTTTTTCTATCATAAATTTATGACTATAAATAATTTTTGTCATGCTCAAAACTATCAGAATTAGAAAGATATTAACAAGTGGCATTAAGTACAATTCATTTGCTTAATTGATTTTATTCATTCTCTCTAAACAGGTTGTCATTGATTTGTTTTTGTAATTAAAAAAAAAAAATACTTATTTGAAAAATATGGGTAAACCCAACCCAACCCGTAACTCAATTGACTCATTTAAAAATAACCCATTTAACCTGCAAACCCGAATGCCCTTACCCAAACCTGACCATTTTGCCACATCTAGCAGTCAGAGCTGAAATTAGGTCAGAAGGCCCCATTTCTTAAGCCAACAGACCTTGGCAGAAACTATTCGTTCACGGAGACAAGTGGCGTACTATTTACCTTTGTTTATCATTCTATTCTCAACCGTAGATCATACGTTAAAAAACTGTATTTGCAGGCTTTTTTGCTAACATTAGTTATCTACTTGGTTAGGATCTATTGATGTTTTGAGGTTGGATATAAGAATGATTCATGTTTACGGAATAGACCCATGATGGTCCAAATTCATTATGTGGTCGCCAGTGAACTCTTAAGACTAATGAAGCTTCACCACCCTAATGTAAATGCCTCAATTTTACAACAGTTCCACTTCCACCATTTGGGGCCCATAGCAGAAGTGACGGGGTAAATAATGACAGTCCAGACTCCAGAGTTTATCAATATAGTTGGAGCCACATTGTCAAAAGACTCAAAACAACATCACAAAGCTTTTTTTCTTGAGAAAGAAAGGGGTTTTATTGCAAGCAGGCAACAATGGGGTTCCCTCGTGGAATGGTTTGCCGCATTACCAAAAATATAAAGCATAAGTTTATTAGCAGGTTGATTCATCCAAAGAAATTTAAATTTAATGGTAAATGTAACATAAATACTAGAAGCCAAAATCCAGTAGGACATTTTTGCCATCAAATGCCAAAACTACTTCATAATTGTGATGATAAAACAAAGACATTATCCTCTTTGATCTAATGGCTCAAATAGTCTGAAAGAGTTAAAAGTAATCAGCCATGAAGTTTGCTTTAAGCCTTCAATCGTTTTCTAAGAAAAACCTCCTATTACTTAAAAAAACAAGGAAAATTTTTTTTGGACCAATTCATGCCCAACCTTTACGTCCAGAACCTTCAAAGTCCCTTACAGTTCATCCTGCAAACATTAGAGCACAAGAAAAAATATCAATACACAGTTAAACAAGACAAAAATGGTACAATTTCATTAAGAGGAAATAAACCCTACATGTTTCTCATCTTCCTTGGTTTCAACCTCAGCATCGTCTTTGCTTTCATCCTTGGATTCAACATCAGAATCTTCACCTGCTTCATCTTCAGCATCATCATCGTCATCCTCAGCCTGAAAAACAGATTGGCAGAATTAGGACCACATTGCAGTTCAATAATTTCCAAAAATCAGCTTGCTAGTAGACTCACATCAGAATCAGCTGGATCCTCCTTTGCTTCCTGGTAAAGAATTAAATTCAAGAGTTAGGAAGGAGCAAAGAAATAAGTACAAATACAAGCAGCATGGATGAAATACTCTTCAGCATTTTGAACTGCCATGGGCAAATAAATTGAACTTTAAAAGCTTTCTTATGACAGAATATATGGGCAAAGACAGAATATATGGGCAAAGAGTGTACCTCCTCCTCTCTCTTCTTCTCAGCCTCATCAAATGCTGCCTTCTCAGCCTGCAAAATCAAATATATCTCAATCAAATTTCACCTTCAACAGAACAGATTCTAGTGTAGATTCAAAGATAAGAAGGAAAATGCAACTTACATCCTTGTACTTGCCCCAGGTGTCTTCTGCTAACTGCTTGGCATACTCTGCATCATCAGTAATCAAGACATTGCTGAACAAGGTACCAGATTTCACCTGCCAAGTTACAAATCTTGCTTGTGAGAAACTAAGCTGGCGTGCAAACACAATAGTAACCCTCCCCTCCCCCACCTTGCCCCCAAAAAATATAATTTAAACATAAATTACCTGCCACAGTTCAATGCCAACATACTTCAACTTGGGGAAGACATATAGGTCTGGATCATCCTTGAAATCTGCTCAATAACAAAACTAATAAGTATTACTGAATGCCATTAACAACAACAAACTAGTAGGGCGTCACAGGACATCATTATGTGATTTGTAGATTTATACAATAAGCAACGCACCTGGGTTGTCAATCAATGGTGCCTTCCATTTCCCCTGGTAGTTGGGGTTCTTAATTTTCTGCAATGAGGAGGGGCAAAGTTATCAATAAGCATGATCTAAATCACAATACACATAAAAACTGGTACTAGAAATCTACAAACCTTTGCCTTCCATGGGCCCTTGTACTCAGGGTTGGCAATGGTTGGGGGTGTCCACTCACCATCTTCCTCATCATCCCAGTCTTCAGGCTGAAACAAACCATCTTGTTAGTAACTACACTTCTATTTCTTGCCCAGTAAACCGCAATCAATAACTACTACATCATAGATATTTTGAATAACAGGAAATTCAGTGTCTACCTTCTTGGCATCAGTATCAGGAATTTCCTTTGGGATGTCATCATAGCCCTATAAATGCAACAAATGAGTCAGATTGAATGTGATTTGTATAGAAATTAAGAGTTTTACGGAATTAGGATCAGTACCTCTGGCTTCTTGTCTTCAGGATCAGGAATATACTCTTTGTCATCCCAATCTTCTGGCTGTCAGCATTAATACAGTTGGGACAACATCAATATCTGAAACCCAAAAAGAAAAGCTAAAGTAAAAGTCAGACTGAGCATGAATGAGTAATTACTTTCTTGGCCTCGGGATCCTTGATTTTCTTTGCAGGGAGAAGATCCCAATCAGAGTAGAGACTGCCGGATTGCTTCTCCACATTGTCAATTAGGATGGTGTAGGTGGCATCTGGCTTGAGGATAAATGTATAGACGTGAGTGAGTTGGTCGGTTTCACATGGAACATCCTTCTTGATCAAGTGGTTTGTTTCATTGTAGTTGAGAATAGCATGCACTTTCTTGGTGCTGTAGCCACAGATATCCGGGCCAAACATGATACTGCAGAACAAACAATCATCGTATACCAAATCAGCAAATTTCGACAAAAATCACCAAGCCTTAGTCCAAAAGAAATGCCAAAATGCGAATTTTATTATCGACCTGTATGGGGTGTCACCACCGAATTTCTTTTGGTCAATCCCATCGCTGAGTAGTTTCATGTACCCACCACCACAGTCAAGCTTTTGTTCATGCTTGACGGCAAATTGGAAGACTAGAGTCTTATCCTTGTTGCTGAATTCGGGGAACTCAGCTGAAATAGCAAAGAATCTATAGTCTTCGCTTGTCTGGATACCTGTAAAGATGTTTAGAAATCTTAGCATGTGACAGTATATTGAAAACGCTAAAGATCAACTTAACGCATCAAATTTTACTCCAACACACACAAACGTCATTTAAATTTGAAAGGGTACCTTTGATATCAGGGTTTCCAGTCCACTTCCCGGCGGTGTAGTTCCATTCTCCAGCCATGTTCTCATCTTTCTTCCAATCAGATTTAACCCACCGACTTTCCCATCCGTCTTTAGTGTATACATTGCACATTCAACACATGGAAATCAGTAACAAGAAATCTCAACATACAAGAGCAAAATGAAAACTCAACGACACCAAAGCAAATAGTTTTCATTAGTCATATTCCAAGTTTTCAGTATGGCCCCCACATATATGCGGATGAGGAAGAATATACAATTATACACAAGATACCAATTTTCTCATATCCCTAACAATGGAATATCTAAGATTCTGTATACCTTTTTTTTTATCGACATTGACTAAGGCTTGATTCTTATGGTAGACACGATAATTGAGCTAGAGCTCATTGGAAAATATCAAAGATTCAATAGCTTCGTTCTCTTTTCTTGTAAATCTACCGATTATTTGTTCATTTTTGGCAAATCA
This sequence comes from Quercus variabilis, assembly GCA_030445155.1. NCBI lineage: Eukaryota > Viridiplantae > Streptophyta > Magnoliopsida > Fagales > Fagaceae > Quercus > Quercus variabilis. Next base: position 9,282,873 of record CP129447.1, read on the forward strand.
CATACGGAACCTATGGATCTCGAACCCACATTTCATCAAAATGCAAGGCTTTTCTATGTTTATGAATTTTCTGCCTCTTATAATACACTCGGACATACACAATCTATATCTGTGTATTTATAGATATAATTATCAATTAAGCACACTCAATTTTCAATTAACACACACACACACACACACTCAAAATCAATCTCAATCATTTCAAATATACATATTAAGTTACAGAAAACAATGTACAAAACAATGTACACGCAAATCTAGCTTTAGATATACTCATAATCATTCTCAATCATTTCATTTCCAAGATTGTGATCCTGATGTTGACCGAAATTACCGCATTTTGACCATTTCAAAATTGGAAAGCGAAAATGTGGAATTTTTTTTCACAGATCTAGTCAAAAATACTAATCTAAACAATCACATTTAAGCAAATTCGAATGCAAAACCACTAGATCGGATCGCACCGAAATTGAGAGCGAGTATCGAAATCTAGATAGAGAAAATGTGAGCAGTGAACTGTATAGAAAGAGCTAGAGAGAGAGAGGTACCGTCGAAGCGTTCTTCGAAGAAGACTTTAGCGGAGGCGATGGAGAGGAGAGAGAGGAGGAGGAGTAGAGAGAGAAAGCTAGGGTTTCTTCGGCCCTTAAACGCCATTGCTGTGCCACTCAAAGCTAGAGAGCGAGAGAGAGAGAGAGAGATACAGAGAGAGCTACAGAGAGAGAGAGCTCTGTGATGGACTAATATAGGGGTTGAAATCCATGTTTTTGCCATATTTGGCCGGGTTAAAATAGTAAATTTGTATTTAGTAATTGCTGAGGTGGAAATAAGTTGATGACGTGGAAGAGCATCTGTCTGACGCGTGGAAATGCTTGTCATTGCTTTGACGTGGCGGATTTGGATTGGTGGCTCCGCGAGGTGTGGAGGCTCTTATTGGATGAGACACGTAGGGGAAGTTGTTTTACTGTGAGATTACGGAGATGCCCTTGGGTTTACGGGTGGCATATACTGCAGCGGAATTGACACGTGGCGTGATTGTAGTGGTGGGTACGTAGCAATTGGACCCGATTTTATTGTGCGCTGTGACAGCAGGTCACGCTTATTCCTTGAGCATTATGCCATTTTACATTTTGGAATATATTAATTTTTTTTTAAGAAAAAGGTAAAACTTTTATTTTAGTTCCTAAATTGAATTTTTTTGGAATATTAGTACATAATTAGAAAAGGTAAAACTTTTATTTTACTTCCTAAATCATGTGGGGTTTAATTTTATCATTAAAGATTTAAATATGTCCATATAATTTCTATTTTGCAAATAAATTGGAGTGATGATTTTTTTAAAATAATTTGTTATGTCCATATAATTCCTATTTAGCACAAAAAAAAAAAAAAAAAAAAAAGGAATGATGGGTTTTTTTCCAACAAAAAAAAAAAAAAAAAAAAACAATTGGTTCTCTTTTATGTGGTGATTTTGGCACATTGAAATATGAATTGTGCCTCCTTCAAAAAAAATTTTTTTTGTCTCTAACCAATATGATTAAAACCAATTACAAGTCAATTTATTTGAGTTTTTTCTTCTTCTTAAATACTCCATGCAATAAGATTTGATTGAAGATTATTCTTTATCATTAGGGCAATCAATGACTCTCTCTCTTTCACCGGAATTCAATTCCAATTCAATGAAAGTGACTTTGATACTTTAGCCACCAAATCATTTGACCTATAAATTCAATTTCACAAGAAGTACTCAACTTATAAAATAAAGTCAAACAAGGATAATTCTGAATCATTCTAAAACCTTTTGGACTAAATTGATAAATCCGATAATTCGATAACAAATTGAAACTCTAATACAAATTTGTAGGGTGGGGGGGGAGTTGGATTTTGGTAATTTCTTGCTATCAATATCAAATTCCTAGTTTTTTTTATTTTAGACATAATCTTTGCTTGAGCTCATTTGTATTCCTAATAATATATCTATAAGAGCGGGTGATGTAGTTAGAAAAAAGAAAATAATATATATATATATATATATATATATATATATATATATATATGGCTAATAGATTGTTGATCTTTTCCTAAGGACCAAGCTTATGACATGATCAGTACAACTATTTGAAGATACAAATATGAAAAATTCTAGGACTATCAAAATTTTCGCAACTTCTTGTCATAATTGTGACATGACAAAGTGTGATTGGTAAATAAAATATAGTGGATCAATGTGTAACAGTGTAAGTAGTAGTTAATTACTTACAGTCTGCCACATTAAAGTTATGACAAAAAAATTGTAAAATAATTTGTGATACTACTCAACAAATATTGAAATGATTATAATCGAATAACTTGCTTTAACATATTATAATAAAATCAAACTTGAGATATAATATTTTTAAAATAAAACAAGTTGAGCTGGTCTCAATTTAACCTTAGTAGAGTTTAAAACAATTTCAAGTTGCACCTAAATGTGAACCCATGATCGAATGGTTCGAATCTTACACTCATTGTTATCTTTTTCTTTTTTCTTTTTTTCTTTTTTTTATAAGAACCTTACTAGCTTGTTTGGATGAAGGGAGGAAGGAGGGAGAGTAGAGTTGGCTAAAAATAAACTAATTTTGTTCTAAATTTACTTTACTCTACTCTACTCCCCCTCCCTCTCCCTCAATCGAAACGGATGATACACTCATTGTTAATGAATGAGATTGTTTTAGAGCTGGTTTACGAGATTACTTATTTTAGGAAAAACCTTTTTTTAGAGATAATTTTAGAAAAAACTTAGATAGAGATCTTTAAGTGTATATTAGGCGTTCAATTAAATTCAAATACACAATTACATTAACGGATATATATATAAATAAATAGAATACAAATAGTCATATTATCTTTATGAAAGATAGTTAAAAAAAATTTAAGAAAAGATAATTAAAATTTAATGTATTATATGTTTGAATTTAATTAAGAAACCTAACGAGCTATACCTAAAGATTTGTACAGTTATAACTAAATTTTATTTGGTCATTCTTTTATACATATACTAGGCTTTGAGCACGTGCTCATTGGCGTGCTCAGAGACTTTTCTATTTTTTGGAATAAAGGTTAATAATTTTCATCTATTATAATTTAGAAATATATATATTTTTTTCAAACAAATAAAAATGATAAACTTCAAAGATTAGTAGTAACTGTAATTTCTTTTCTATGAGTTCCCTTTTTGAATTCAAAATAAAATTTGTTATTTGACATTTATGATCATATTTCTAAATGAAATTACTCTTTATTAATGAGAGTATTTTTGAACCACATAAAAGCCCAGTTGTAAGAGGAGAATCCTCTTATATATAGTATAGATAGATAGATATATATATATATATATATATATATATACATATATATTGGGTATAAAAAAAATGTTTAGGAAATGTTTTGGAAATTTTGGTACTTGCTACGATAGAAAATGCAATTCTAATGAAGATATTTTATGTGATCTACAAAAAATATTAATGGTTTTACCTACAAGTTAATTAGTAAAGATTATTTTCTTACTCATTTGCATAATGGTATTACTCCTTTGTTTCACCATAAAATGTTGTTTGAGTGATTTATCCCAAATTATTTGGTCTGTATCCTATTTTGGGTTGTCTCAAAATTAATTGTTTATTTACATTCTCATTATGCCCCTATAAAAATTAGAGATAATAGTATTAAAATTTGATTAGAAGATAAAGATTGAATTTGGATGAGGCTAGAGGCTATAAATTTTAAATTCGAAAATAAGTTTGTAATCTATAGCCAGCAAAGCTTGTAATTTAGAAGAAATAACCCAACAAAGTTTGTAATTGACAATGACTTTGAAAATTTCTTTCGGTTGTCACCAACGCAGGAAAACATTTTTTATTTTTTATATGCATAGGTTTTTTTTTTTTTTTGGAGAAACATGTTTAAAGGTAATTTATGAAAATCATAAATTAAATTGAAAATAGTGGACCACATCAATTTTTCCAAAATTTTCTATCTCTTAAATTAAGGAGCTTATCTTTATTACAAAAAAATTATCACATTTCAAATTTGAAGCTTATCATAAAAATAATAATAATAACATGGGTACATTAGTTTTATTTCCACACTTTAATTTTGAAACTCGTCATTATCCAAAGCAAAAAAAAATTAATCTACATGTTACTTTATGTAGAATATATATATATATATGGGGGGGGGGGGGGGGGAGCGCCCAGTCCAACATAGTGGGCCAAAAACCCATATGAGAACTGTTGTGTGATCGAGAAGAAGGAGATGGTAAAGGCGGGGGGCCCATCTGGAGATGGGACCCTTAGAAGGAAGAATGATTACAATCCAAAGAGGACATCTTCTATCCGAAGAGGTTGTTATCTTCTGACGCGAATATTATAAATCAATTGTGTGTAAAAGGTCAAAATGTTCCGAGGACTCCACCTGATCAAGATAAGCTCTGAGTATGCTGGGAAACGATAAGGATGGAGAAATATCTAAATGGAAAGCTACTACCACCGTATTTAATACTCTGCAGCAACTTTTTTTGTCGCATTTATGTGGAGAAGACCCCTGAATAGTGTATCCTCACCTACCGCCACTCACACAGAGCTGAAGAAGATACTTGACGTGACACATACTCAAGTAGATTCACAGATGAAGTACAAGTGGACGATGGAGATGAAGAGAAGGGAGATTATATAAAGGAAAGAAGCTCCTAATGTAAAGGAGAGGAAGAAAAAAGAATATAGAAAAATGGAGAACTTAAATGTAACCCTAAGACCTTTGTTCATCCTAAAAATAATAAAATACCTCTTCGGATATTCAGGCTTTACGTGTAAATCCATGTTGGCTTGTGTTTTAAAGTTGTGATTCGTTGTTGTCAATCCAATACTTAACCTAGCTCTTTCACCCATACTCTACAAATTTATTGTTTTGGGCTTAGGCCACAAATCCTAACCCTACAATATATATATATATATATATATATATATATATATATATATATATTATAAAAATCTCAAAGTAAAAATGGTCTCCCAAACAGCATTTTTATTTTTTTATAGTATTTTGAAAATTGATCTTAAAAGTGCAAGCCAAACACATATAATGTAAAAATTATTCTCTAAAAACTAGTTTCACATTCAATTTTTTGAAAATTATTTTCATATGTTTTGAAAACAAAAACAAAAATTCCCCTACCAAACAAACCCATAATAATATTCTTTTGAATAGTTGAGTTTTCTAAGGTAAAGTTTTAGGTCCACAACATTTCATAACAAATTAGAGATGGTAAGTTATTATTGGTTTTAATTTTATCCTACTATTGAAATTACTTTTTCACCCACCAATAATAATTTGTCATTTATAATTTATTGTGAAAATATTATAAACATAACATTTCTTTTTTTAAAGCAAGCTAAACAATTTAGGAGGAATGGAGTCCAATTTTTCAAGCATAAACTACCAAAAATAATGTCTCCCTAGTACCTCAAATTGGCGGCCTGGTCCACAAAGTGTCCACTAATGTTTTTAATCCCCCGAGGCTGCCACCTCTAGAACTCATATTTACTTCGACACCCATGACCAGGATTGACTCATCACTTTGATTAAAAAAAAAAAAAAAGGTCAAAGATGGAAACGTCGGTTATAGTAAATAGTAGTAAATATTAATGGTGCGCTTGTAAGCGGCTGTAAAATTGTATTTTGAGTTTAAAATAAGCTTTTTGTAAAAAGTTATAGGAAGTTGTTGCAAGTTAGAGTTTTTGGTTATACAAATGTTTTAGGCTTCTAAAACATCTAATTAAGCAGACCTAAATAATAAATACTAGTAATATTTAGATCTCTCTTATTTCTTTCCTTTTCTTTTTTTTCCTTTTTTTTTTATTTTTATTTTTTTTAAGATTCAACACTTGGATCTTTCTATAATTCTAAAAAATGTTCAAAAGAATAACACATATAAAGAATTAGACGGCCCAAATCAGATAATGGGCAATCCTGATTTTTAGGTGTTCATTAAAAGTAAAACGTGCCTTTTCAGCAACCATGCAGTAGTTGAACAAGAGAGTGGAATCATGATATTGATATTTGATAGTGATATGCACTAACTCCATAGCACACGATAAACTCAAGAAGGCAATATTGTACTAGTACTTTTTTAATGCCATCCAAAGTGGGCCGGCATTATTTTTCTCGGTTTGGTTTGCCTGCATGCTTAAATTGCAAGCCACTCGAGGCCTCATTACAATAAAGGAAAGTGTCAGCCAGCCTCATTTTTTTGTATGTTTCTATGGAGAAGGATTATATCTAGAATTGTTATTATTATTATTTTAGATATCATTCAAACAATTGATATTGGGTGCTATGAACAGATTTGGTAGTAGATCAGTATTATGTTAATCACTTTATTTTAAAACAGTTTTTTAATATGTTAATCACTTTATATCAATTAAGAATGGAAATAAATAGTCCAGAGTTATGGGACTTGCTGTTTGGGCCTTGTGGTAGAGAAACTGGATTCAGATTCCCTCTCTCACTCATTGTAAGAAGAAATTAAAATTGAGATTGGAAAAAAAAAAAAAGTTATATGAAAATAAGGCTAAATTGTAAAGATCTTTCATGACAATTTTACTGGATCAAAAGTGCACTTTTGTTGAATGTAAGAATATGATGGATCAATTCTATCGAATTATCAATAATAATAATAATAATAATGATGGATCAATTTGGGAAGGCCGAAAAAAAGAATTTTTAAAATGTAATTGTTGTGGTAATTATTTGTGTGGTTAGGATAATGGTAGTCTTGATTCAACGTTCATGTAATGCAGAAAAACATATATGATAAAATAAGCCTTGTAGTAGGACGCCCTGCGTTTGATGGAGAGGGACGAGAGAGTAGAAAAAAGGTGAATAAAATATAACTAGTAGATATTAAATAAAAGTATATTTGGACCTCTTCTCTTATACTCTCGGAAAATTATTGATTACTCCGGAAATATCATAAATGCATACTCCTCCCTTTCACAAGAATTGTAAGTCCTACCATGATTTAATTAGTGGAACCCACAGTTATGTGAGAGGAAGAAATATACATTTATGGTACTCCGAGAGTACTCAATAATTACCCTTGATTTTCAAAAAAAAAATAATTACCCTATACTATACTTTCTATTCTTTCTAAACATAAAATAAATTCTACAAGCAACATTAGACCACCTCTATTTAATTCTGTTGTGCCCCTTCTATAGACTGTATTATTGGAGGAGCTTGAGCTAAGTAAGCCATCCCTCTAGGCTTCTCGGCCCACCAGCCTAGGCTGAGCAGGTCCATATGGCTACCAAACCAAGCCTATGGGGCATGATCCTAATTAAAAATGGCTCACTTGAGCAAAGCCACTACAATCATAGATGGATCAAGCAAAACGTTACCATAAGAACTGTACCCCCATATAAGAAACATTTTTGAGTTTGAACTTTGATATAAATTAAGAGTTTAATTTATTAATTTGTTATTTTTAAAATTATATAGCTTTTTTTAAAAGAAAAAGGTAAGTAAAAATTAGGCTAATGGCATGCCAAGTGGCAAGTAGGTCTTCCATAGGGTTTGACTCACGTTTCAAAATAAATACAATAGCTTGACCCATTTGAACCAGCTTACAATTCTACCAATTTTTTAGGTTGAACCCTAGTTTACATGGTTCTCTCAAATTTCTTAAATGTCCGATTCTTCCATATAAAAAATGGGTTTCATAATCAATTCACAGTAAACCTGGTCAGGTCAACTGATCTGGTTCGAGTTTGAAAACTATGGGTTAAGGTCTATATGGGCTACCAAACCAAGCCTATGGGGCATGATCCTCATTAAAAATGGTTCACTCGAGCAAAGCCACTACAATCATAGATGGATTGAGCAGAGCGCTAGCATAAGAACCGTACCCTTATATAATAAACGTTTTTAAGGTTGGAATTTGATATAAATTAAGAGTTTAACTTATTAATTTATTAATTTGTTACTTTTAAAATTATATAGTTTTTTTAAAGAAAAAGGTAAGTACAAATAAGGCTAATGGCCTACTATGTGGCAAGTAGTCTCCCAACGAGTTGGACTCACACTTTATCAGATTTTCAAGTTATTAGTTTGGAGCTAGTATTGGAAAGAAACCCTATACTATAAAAAAGGAATTTTTAGTGGATGATCATTTGTGATTTTTCATTTCTTTGGTTCTTTTAAGCTTTCTTGTTACCCATGTTAGCATTCTCACTTATGACACCTTTAGGTGTTATCACCAAAAACCTCCTTGATTGACAAAACATTCATAATTCTATTTTTTATCTATTAATAAAACTAGTTTTTAACTCTATGTATATGCATAGATACACTTAAAGATATACAATAAGATGCATAATATAATTCATATTTATATAATTTAAATACTATTGATAGTCATTTTTATATTTTGTTAACTTTTTAAAAAAATTTGTAAGGATATTATTAGGTAAAAAATGTAAATTGTCCATTTTTTATATTTGTTGTGAAACACCTTTTTTTTTTTTTTTTTTTTTTGTTCGATTCATTTATTCTAGACTTTTTGATGTTTGTACTTAATAACTTACTTGGATGAATATATATGATGTGATCCCACATTTGATTATAAAATTAAGAAATAAAACTCTTTTAGAATAAATAATTTAGGACACATGGTGCAAAATTGGAACTCTAATTTGAAAATTTAATTTAAGTTTTTCTCACATTCACCTGTTATTATTATTATTATAATATAGTGGTCATCGGTCGGCCTTGGCCACCATCCAGGTTAGTTGTTTTTGTCATATTCGATTGGGAACGTAACAATGTGATTAGTACTAAGAGAAATCACTTTCACGACAAGACCAAGTGCCCGTTAGTTTCAGCTTTTAGAAGCTGAAACACGCTTTTTGAAATCAAATAAATAAAATGTACATTTGGTAAATTTTAAAAGTTGCTTTTTCTAAAAAAGTTACATTTTCATTTGTGAAGGAAAAGCAAATTTCGCGAAAGTAGCCTTGAGCTCCATTGCAAAAAAGTGCTGGTGCATTTTATGTTACCGTTGCGCAAATTTCCCAAATTGAACACTAGTTTTTCTTAAAAACCCAATTTTATCCCTTTGTTTATATAACAATTTTACAAAGGAACCCAATAATGAAATCAAAACCAAAAAATAAAAAAATAAAACTGATATGACTCATTTCTATTGCATGTCGTTGGCAGTGGGGAAGAAATCAAGTAGCAGTGGGGAGGAGAATAGACGGTGGTGAAGGCAGAGATCAAGCACCGATCTAACCCATTCCTCCCTTGGCAATTTTCTCCTCTATCTTCGTTTGATAAGAATCAAATGGTGTAGTGTGTGTGAGCTTTAAGTTTTTTGTTTTGATGGGATAGAGGGAAAGAAACTTGCAGACAAAGTGGTAAGAGAAAAGAGAGAAAGAAAGAAGAAGAAGAAAAAAAAAAAAAAAAAAAAGAGCTCTACGAAAACTGGAATGTTTTGGAGGAAGTGGTAGGGAAAAAGAGGAAAGAAGGAAAAAAAAGAAAAGAAAAGAGAAAGGTACGTGTGTGGAGGAGAAAAAAGAGGGAAAAAAAAGAAGAAGAAGGAAATATGGATGAAAAAAAAAGTAAAGAAATAAGGGAAAAATAAAATAAAGAATGAGAAATTAAAATTGAGAAATGCTATCACAATATTTTCACAATATATCTTAAGTGGTAGGTTATTATTAGTTAATATTGGTGAGAAAAAAATATTTTTTTTAGAAACTTTGAAAGTTCTTTTTAGAATATTTTTTTTGAAAGTATTTTCACAATACTTTCACAATATTTTATATATACATTGTCTTTTTTGGCAATTTACCATTTAAATCGCCACTTTTATAAATGCTTGCCAAATACTCAATTTTTTCAAAAGCACTTTTTAACAATTTTTACTAAACACTTAGCTTTTTTCAAAAAAACACTTTTCATACCGCACTTTTTGAAAACCCCATTTTTTCAAAAAGCTCAGTTTTAAAAAGCTGAATCAAACTCATCCCAAAGACGCTTTCTAAAAAGCTAAGCCTTTTAGGCATTAACAACCTTCCCACATTAACACACACCTCTAATGTCATTAATTATGCTATAAAATTTGTCCCTAACTTGCGATCCAATCACCTAAGCATGTCACCATGAAGATAAATTATTCACTCCTCTTGAAACACCATGTTTTCAATGAATAAATTATGCTAAACATGTGTTGGGTTTTCAGTTTTTAAACAATATTATACATATTTTCACACATTTTTTCACCCACTCGTATTTCCAAAAAATATAAACAACGTTATTAGAACAACGTTGCCAAACGGCCCGTAAGTATTAAAAAATTAAAAGATACAAATAATTGTTTATAATATATTTCAACTTAATAATTTATGATAATCAAAATTTGAACTTGATGTTATTTTGTATCATTAAGTTCACCAATGATTAATTTTGTACTAAATTTCACCATAATTTACGGTAAGGACTAGGATTGTGGCCTAAGTCCACTTAGAGTAGTATAACCTAGTGCAACAAGCCCAAAACAATAGATTTTTAAGAAAATGGGTTTCATGAGCAAACTACAATGCAGAGCAAATACAAAGTTGAGAACAATTGGGCTAGTGCTATTAATATTAGTGCCAAAGATGCAAATTTAGCATAATATCTTCCTCTGGCAAGTCCAAGGAGGAGTTGTTCATTAAAGATCAATGCTGATCCTTTTACAGTGAGATTCAATATTCTCTTCCTTTCTCTTTCTTTGTGTCAGATGTGCCTGTTTTATTTTTGTGGGGTTCCTTTCCTTATATAGTCATTCCATTGCATCTCAGCCCTTTACTTGTACATTTTAGGAGAATTATTTGGATGCTTGTCCCATCAGGACTCTTCTGGAGGTGGTAGAGAGGGCTATGAGATGCGAAATCACTATTCATGTATTTTTCTCATAAATGTGGCCAGTTCAGTTGGTGTAGTGCATTAAATGTGGAGGTAGCAGTCACCTTCCCAGATATTTCCCCATTCTGTTACTTGCACGACTTTGTTCTCTTCCCTAAAACTTTACTTTCCAGTGTAGGTAGTTACTTAAAGTATTCCCGAGGTATCTTTGCTCATCGGGATCCTCGATCGGCAAACCAATCTGCCTTTTCTCCTTAGACCTCTCATTCACAACTTTTGTCTGTTTCTAAATGATCTTGATGTTTTCCCTCTTCAAACTTGGTCCACATGTCAAACTTTGGTTAACTTATATGTTAATCTTTAATCATCCTTGAACAGGGCCTAGGCCTAAAAATGTGCTTGGATCATTTACTCTCACATTTACCTTTTGATGTACAAAATCAAATAGTACATTAGAATATGATATTTCTTTTTGTTGTGAAATCTAATTTTGACAATATTTATAATTGAAAATAAAATTCATTCCATAGTTATAATAAATATTAAAAGAATAAGTATAAGTAAATCATTCTCTATACTAACAGGTAAGTTACAAACATTGGCACAATTTAAAAAAAAAAAAAAATTAACAATTTTTTGAATTTAGTGACACCACCTTACTTCACCTTCCCTTGCATGCATACCTAGCCTATTTCCTCTTACATTACACTTAAGCACATTAAATTGATAGACTAATAATATAAATTAATAAGAACTTTCATTTTTCTGTAATCAATTTGAGAATTTCAAATTCGACTAACACACCAACTTCTCACTTATCACATTAAACTTCTATATCTTTTTCAATAAACTTGTCAACTTATTATTCATCAAAATATTAAAATATCAATTTAATAATATAATACACTAATAGAGAACGGTTTGGCTTGGGACTAATGTCCAATGGCACTGGACCCATTGATATGGTGATACATGTCCACTTTTGGACATATATCACTATCTAATTAGGTCTAGTGCACTAGGTGCACTAGACCTAAACCAAAGTCTAATAGAAACAAACATACAAATATGAGATTATATAACACAAAAGAAACACCACAAACTCTACTCAAAGGGTGTGTTTGTTTGGAGGTGAAATATGGTGGATAAAAACTTTTGAGAGAAAATTGGAAATAAAACTTTTTTGGAGTGTGTTTAGTTGGGTAAGGAAAAAAAAAATAGTTAGGCTCGGGTGTTTTCTCCCTGGCCCACCAAGATGCTTTCTCCTTGAAATGGAGAGAAAATTGGGTGAGGATGCATTTTTTTAAATTGACAAAAATGCCCATGTGCAAGTGCACATGAGCTTTGTCTAGTTGGCTTTTTTTTTTTTTTTTTTTTTTTTTTGGGACAGTAATGTTGCCTCTTCTTCTTATTTATTTATTTTTTCTATTTTTTTATCTCAATTTTTTAGGCTTGGCGTGATAGTTGTTTTTTAATAACTAGACGTGATTTTTATTTTTAATAAATTTGGGTGATTGTTCTTTTTTTGTGTGTGGTTATTTGTCACTATTTTTTTTTTTGATAGAATATTTGTCACTAATTTTTTTTAAATGGGCATTATTCTTTAAGAATGGTATATGAGTAAATTTATTTAAACTCATTTTTTCTATTTTTCAACTTTTTTATTCTTTCACTTTTTCATCATTACATTATTTTCTATCTTCTCACTTTTTCACCATTCTAACCAAACAGACCCAAAAGTCGTGGCTCCTGAGAAGGAAAAAAAAACCATCTTTACTTGTTATTTTAAAAACTATATAATTTAATTTATTCCAATTTAAATGATTTTTTTTAAAAGTTTCTTTTATACAAATTAAATTAATTTAGGAGTTTAAACTTAAAGTATGATTTAACCCCACCCCCCTCCCCCCAAAACAAAAAAAAGAAAAAAAAAAACAGCAACAACAACTACGGTTGTGCACTTGTGTTACAGAGAAAAGCACCGTGTGCCTCTGTCTGGATAGTGTGTGGGTGCGAGGCAGGCAGCCAAGTCAGTCAATCCAACTCTTCATGTATTGACCACCCATCAGTCTCAAAACGAAGCAGGCTCCTTCCTTTGAAGTACTCAACCCACACGGAAATCTAAACCCGACCCGAATTGTTTGCTTCTTCTCCTTCTTCTTCGCGTTCTGCAAAAAAATGGGTACGGCTTCTGCTAAATCAAGAAAAGCTCTTGTGTTTATATTCAATCGCTCGATTATTAGAGTAACTGTTCCGTTTCATGCTCTAACTTACTATTGTTATTACTATTCCACTCTTGCTCATGCTCAAACTAGTAGTAGCTGTTATAGTAGTAGTGGTAGAGAAAATGTGGATAGTACCCATAATCAGAATCAGAATCAGTTCTTGAAATCTGTTAGACATCAGTGCAAATCTCGAGTCTTTAGGAATCTCGATCACGCCTTAACCTTGTTTGATACAATGCTTCACATGCGCCCTTTGCCTTCCATTGACGATTTTAATCACATGTTGGGTGCAATTGCAAGAATGAAGCATTACTCGGTAGTCGTTGCTCTAATTAAGCAAATGGGGTCATTGGGTGTCTCTCCTGATGTTTATACTGTGAATGTTTTGATTAATTGCTTTTGTTGTTTGAACCGGGTTGATTTCGGGTTCTCTAGTTTAGCAAGAGTTTTGAAACTTGGTTATCAGCCGGACTGTATTACTCTGAACACTCTTGTAAAGGGGCTGTGTCTTCAGGGTAACATTGCTAGAGCCGTGAGGATGGTAGATGAATTGGAGAAGAAAGGTTATGAGCTTGATGTAATTACTTATGGAACGATAGTTAATGGTTTGTGTAAGGCAGGTGAGACTAGTGTGGCTATTGGGTTGCTCAGGAAGATCGAAAAGGGGAATGTTGAACTTAATGTGGTGCTTTATAGCGCAATCATTGATAGTTTGTGTAAGGATAGATTGGTAATTGAGGCTTTGAATCTTTTTTCAGAAATGTTGAGTAAAAGCATTCGGCCAGACCTTGTCACTTACACGTGCTTAATCCAAGGTCTATGCAGTTTTGGCTGGTGGAAGGAGGCTACTTATTTGTTGAATGAGATGACACAAAGGAAAATAACGCCAAATGTGCAAACCTTTAGCATATTGTTGGACACGCTTTGCAAAGAGGGGATGTTGGTAGAGGCAAAAGAAGTTTTTGATTTGATGATTCAAAGAGGCATTGAGCCCAACACAATCACTTTTCAGTCTTTGATTGATGGTTATTGTTTGCAAAACAAAATGGATGATGTAGTCAAAATATTTAATCTGATGATTGAGAGGGGTTGTTTGCCGGATGTTGTTAGCTATAACGTATTGATTAATGGATACTGCAAAAATAGAAGAATTGATGATGCAATGAGTCTCTTTCATGAAATGTCTAATAAGGGAGTGATTCCTAATGTTGTCACTTACACGACTCTGATAGGTGGGTTTTGCCGACTGCAAAGAACTCAAGATGCACTTGAGCTGTTCTATAAGATGCAAGCTTATGAGTTACATCCAAATCTTCAGACTTGTGCTGTTTTGTTAGATGGTCTTTGTAAGAACAAACAAATTTATGAGGCGATGAAATTGTTTCAGGAGATGGAAGACAAAAAGTTAGACCATAATATTGTGATTTACAGCATCTTGATTGATAGTTTGTTTAATGCTGGGAAATTTATGACTGCAAGAGAACTCTTTTATAGTCTTGCCACCAAAGGGTTGCAACCTGATGTATGGACTTACACTATTATGATCAAAGGGCTTTTCAAATATAGAATAATAGATGAAGCATGTGAGCTGTTGGAAAAAATGGATAGGAATGGTTGTTCACCTAATGATCGCACATATAACACACTCATCCAAGGGCTACTACAACATAATGAGATGTTAAAAGCAATGAAATATCTCCAAATAATGATTAACAAGGGTTTCTCGGCTGATGCAATCTCTACAACCATGTTGGTTGAATTGCTAGCATCTAATAAAGTAGATAAGAACATGCAAAAATTGCTTCAGGAGCTTGTTTGAAGGATTTTAAGTTCCTCAAGATGAAGACAAATTTCATATTTTTACCCATCACCAGTCGGTATATTTGCTTCAAGTAAGTTTTATACTTTTACAAGATGATATTTCTTTTGTGCGCTATACTATTTGTTCCTTTAACTGTTTGATCTTTCATTGCAATTTTGTTGTGCTTTCATGTTGCTACTTAAAACCTATTTTCATAAATGTCTACTTCAAAATTTGGCTGATTTGAAGGTAATGCTAAATGTTATTCTTAGAAGGTCTAGCATTTTTTTTTGCTTACACAGCCAATGGCTGGTTGAATTGAATTTCAAATGTTCCATCAAATTAAATTAAATTGAATTTAGGAGTTGTATGTTAAATGTTTGATGTAGGACAAGCTAGATTTGTCTAAGTTTAGTTGTGGTGGGTTTAGGGTTAGGAAAGAAGAAGAATTAGAGAGAAGTTAGGCTGTTTAGAGGCTGTGTGAACAGTACTTGTGAGCAGTAACCTTAGAAAGAAAGAAGAGAGAGAGAGAGAGAGAGAAGAGAAAGAGAGAAGGAGAAAGAAACAACAAAGGCCAACGTGCCTATTGCTCAAAACACTCAATTTTATTGATCAACTCATCCTATTTTCTTTGAATTCATTGAGCACAATATATATAAAGACTCTTACTTGTACTCCTAGTAATAGGATCATACTACTATTAGGACTACTAATAAAACCTAATAAATAATAACTTGGAACCCAAGTAAATAAACCCTAAGATACTTAAAACCAAGATTATAGACTCAAGAAAGTTACCAAAATACCCTTAATTTGCATTAATTGCTGAAATTACAGAATTGCCTTTCAATATAAAACTGACCATAACTAATAAAATAAAATCCCAAATTAAAAACTGTTTTAACCCTAAAAGACTCATACTTAGACCAATAAAAGGGCATGACTTTCACTTCAATTGGACTTCATATGAGGACCCAATAAAATAATTCTTGAATAGGTGAATTTGCAAAGTAATAGCATATTAATCTTCCATGACTCAATCAATGTTCTTCAATAAAAATATATGTTATGCTCAAAAGTTATATATTGCTCTCTATGATAAGATGCAGTGAATATCTTTCTCATGTTTCTAATTTGAATGTGCCATAGTATCATAGGCTGTCTTGAACTTTATTAAGATTGGACTTGGAAATAGTTTGAATAACTTAAATTGCTTCTCCTTTCATTGACTAGAAGACAAGCAACTTAGGTTGTGTTCTGATATTGAAGTAAACTCATTGTTTTGTGATCATGATGTCCAATGCTTTTTTTTAATGTAGCAAATGCTTTAAATATCGTAATACATCTACTATTTTATAATAGAAGAAAACTAGTTCTGATTTGGTCTGGAACAGAATATGGGGTGATAAGGAGTTTGAATAATGGTAAGATAATATTCACTAAGTTTATTATTTTGTGGAGCAAATGAGTCATCTTGTAATATTGAAATTTAAGGAAGACTAGTCACTTAGCCTATTGAAAGGGTTGTAACTTATAGCCAGACTTGCCTGTGGGTGTGTAATACATCCCTCTTGGGTTTTATACTTAAGAATACTTGTGTATCTTCTTCTTTCTCACTCTACTCACTTTTACAATGTTCCAACCATTATTCAAAATTCTCGTCATTGTACAACAACAACAAAGCGTTATTCTTTAATTTTAGGGTCAGTTATGGATCCTCAACAAATTAGTTAAGGTCGAACACATGTATTTTTTTTTCCTCCATTCTATTCCATCTGAAGCCATACTTTTTGTTAGTTCCTTAATTAACATATCCTTTTTTACTACTTCTACTAATGTTATTTTTGGTCTTCCTCAATCCTTTTTCGTTCCCTCAACTTGAGCCAATTCACTTTCTCTTACCAGTGCATTAGCATCTCTATTTTATAACTTGACCAAACCATCTCAAGTGACTTTCCCTCATATTTTCATCAATAGGGGGGCCACTTCTATCTTTAAGTGGATTTCCTCATTTCAAATCTTATCTTTTCCAGCTACACTCATTTTATGAATATGTAAAACCAGTTTTCAATATAGCCTAAATATCTAACCTGATATAGATAGCACCTAATCTGTTACCACTACCTTAGCTGATCTTAAAAACGTTAATGATTAGATGCTGGACCAAGTAAGATCATCAATGAATTTGTTTCTCATGCTCCTTGTCCTACATCTTGCTTACTTATCCTCATTCATAACAAATGTAGTTTGGTTGCAATTTGCTAAAAATCAAATTTAATGTTAAAGCAAGATACATGTGCTTGCTAGTTAGACCATTGTTTTAAAACCAGAATGGATTGAAACAATGTAGTCCTTTATAATGTCAATCAGTCTAAGTTATGTTCTGTTTCAAATCTTTTGATTCTCTTCATTCAAAACCTAGTATGAATTTTGTAGTTGTGTCCATTCTTCACAATTCTGATTCTTGTCTTGTTTGCACTTAGTGCTTTCTGACAGTTACTATGGATGTTTGGACCTTTATTCATTTGATGGTAAATAAGATAGCATTTTTTTTTAAGAAATAATACAATTATTAATTATTTTAATTTATTTTTCTATATTACACAACTAAATGAGTTTATCTTTGAAACAAATAGTAATTAGTTTTTTCTTTGGTTCCTTCAATCCTCAGCCCCTTCCATTCAGTAGAGGTCTATTGAGTATAGTAGATCTATTATTTTTCTTGTACTATCATATACCAAAAAGACTTACATGTGAAAAATACTATAATATACCAATGTGGCAAGTGCGGGGCTTTCAAAATCTACAATTAGAAATGTTTAAACCCAATGTTGAGGAACCTGATGTGCTCCCACCAACATGTTTCAAATGGACTAGTCATACTTTCTATTTTTTATTTACTTTGAATTTCTCTCAATTTTAGGCTAGGAAGCATAACCCCATTTGAAGATACCTGGCAATGCAGAGAGTTCAATAAGATCAAAGGAGATTGTTCAGGAGAGATTGTGTTAATTAACGAGTCAATTTGCAAGTACCAGCTATATTTGCTGCAAGTCATTCTTATACTTTTACAAGGTGAAATATCTTTTCATGCATCTGGGTCGTATGTTGCTATTCTAATTTTGCGATCTTTCCTTCCAATTATATTTTGCACTAGTGCCATTAATTTGAACATATTTTTTAAAATATTTATCTCAAACCTCAGCTTATGCAAAGCTTTTGCAAAATATTTCTTGTAGAGCCTGGGATTGTTGATAATTTTTGTCTGTTTCTTATTGAATTAAAGTTTTGAAGTGTTCAACTCAATTAAACTAAATTTGTGGGTTGTGTGTTTAAGGTTTTGGAATAATGACCCAGATATTATGCTCAAAGTAATGTATCGGTGTCTTTTTTCTTTTTTTTTTCCTATTTAATAAATTTCTTATGGGTGTTAGTACTGTTAGCTTATATGTTTCATATGTTTTCTAGCGTTGTACACATATTGGACTTGGTAACCCATTTGGAATAGCGTAGTTTGGTCAGCTTGTCATCCTAAGGAAGTTGCTGATAGTTTTCTAGGCTTCATTGTCCATTGGCTATGAGATAGGCAACTTAGATTGCTGTGTAGTAGAATGTAACATCATAGTTTAGTTATTGTGGGTCCACTCTCTTAAATGAATAAAATAGATGCTTATTAACCTTACTAATCACAAGCGGTCTGATGTTTGTTCTTGAGTCATGAATCACCCAGATCCAAGGAGATCTAATTTTTTCTTATTAAAAAAAAAAGATCTAATATTAATTTGTAATCAAATTCAGTGCTAATGCTGATCTTGAGTGTTTCAAATGAAGGCAAGCTGAGTAGGGTTATCTGAAGAATCGAAGATATTCCTAGATAGGCTTGCTACCCTTCCAGATGTAGGGAATTGAAAAAAAATAATAATCAAAAAACAAAATCAAAAGATAGTAGCTGTTTCTCTTGTATATGCTGCCTGAAGTTTTATAAGCCTTGCAATAAATGAAATGCGGCATTACTAATTAATGGGGATGCAAGGTAGGTTTATTAATTTTAAGCAAAAAAAATTTAATGGAAGATATTTTTGCTTGCTGTTTATTTTTCAATTGTTTATGGATAACAAAAATAGTTATATTCAATTATTTTGACAAAATATGTTATCCGTAGAAATTTGCCCTAGATGTTATAATGAAATTTACTTTGGTGACCAATTTTAGGCAGGGAATGGAATGGCACCGTTCTAGGGGAGAATGGGTTCACTGTGGTTGCGAAGGGGGTGACAGTACAGCAGATGGATCTTATGCTGTGGCCGTGAAATGTCACCATTTTGATCCAGGTGAACAAAGTAGGAAATGCAAATGCAGATGTCAGAGTTAGACAGAAAAAAGAGGCACATGGTTTTTGGGTTATTTGGAGTTTGTTGGGTTATGCCTTTCTCTGTTGTTGGGCTCTTGGCTTGCTGGCAAGGTCATTTTGGTCGCCATCGTAATGGAGATCTTTGGATGGTTGCTCCTCATTGTTTGATGTGGTGTATTTGGAAGGAGAGAAATAGTAGGTGTTTTGAAGACAAGGAGCGTTCCATGCCTGATCTCAAGCTTCTTTTTTTTAGAACCTTACTTGATTGGTTTTCTGTGTGGAGAAACCATCCTTTTTCTTCTATTTTGGATTTTCTTGATTTTTGTAATGTTCATTTTTGATTTGTTCACCTCTGTATACTCCCTGGGTACTTCGGTGTTCCTCTCTTTTTGATTTCAATGAATCTATTACTTATCAAAAAAAGAAAAAAAAAGAGGCACATGGAATGAACACAATTTTGTTGGGCGATTCTCATGGTACTCTTTTTTCTTGGTAGTTTAAAATAACTAATTTTCCATTTCTTCTGTTGATTTTTTTATATTGGTTATTTAAGTCTGAATGTGTATGACAAATGACATTGAATTCATTCTCATTTTGTGTTTAGCCATTGATTGAACTAACTTAAGGACATGTTCATTAAAGCATCTAATTATTTGCTAAACCGCACATGTCAATTCATACTATATAGTTACACGTAAAATAGGGAAAAAACATAGCGGGATGGATGCAATACATATGTTGTACATGCTAATAGCTGAGAATTAGAACCTGACATTACCACCAGAAGATTTTCAGATTGGTATATTGATTTTGAAATCATAGTTCTTTGGTGTCATCAGATGATTTGCTTCTCCACAGTCTATGTTTCTAACAGGATAATTCCCAAATCCACCATCTTGCATATGCAATGTATTGCACCCAATGGATGTGAAACGCTTCTTTTACACATCTTGTCCAAGAATTGTAAAACGAGGAAAGACATACCAACTACCAAGGGTGACGGAAGTGAGGATTGAGGAGATTAGGAAGAATGGTATCTTCACCATGCTAGAACAGAATCCACACATTGGCCAAAGCCAAGGTCGTTTTATCTTTTCCTTCTCTTAGTTTCAAATTTATAACCAATCAATCCATATTTTTTACAAACCAACTTAGATATATGATGCATGCACTTTATTTCAGAATAATTGAATTTAAGGTCCCATACCAATGATATTTTTTTAAGGACTTTGATAAATCATTTCAGGGTGATACTATTTTTGCGCTAGAAAGGATTACTTCTGCACCATCTTCCCTCACATGGAGGAATCTGTTAAAACAAATTATGACAGAATTAGTAATTCTCTTCTTTGATGCATAATAATCCTAAAATGCAGTTTAATGTATTTTTTTTTTAATTATAATTTTTATTATTTCAAATGGTAGAAGAACTCCTAATGCCTTCAATCTTAGATCTCCTCTAAAAGAAAAATATGCAGTTAATGCCAGTGGTGTGTTTTAAATTTTTAATAGCTTATCCTTCGTGATGAATTTTACAAAACTATACTTGATGCACTGAAGATACCAAGTGTTCTGTTTCATTGAATAATTACCATTTTGCATCTGTATGGAATAGGTAGGAGAGCTGGCCAGATCATTGTTGTGGGATCCATTTTTTCTGGTGCACTTAGGCACTCTTTCATGTGCATTAGCATCTTTCGAAACATAGTGTGCAATCGCTAGAGTGATCCAATTATAATGGCATTGGTTTTATTATACAGATATGTATCTGAAGACAAATTTGCATTGTAAATATTTTTTAATAAGTAACTTGCCTTCTAAATTGTACTAGAAATTTAAAAAACCTGTGGAGTTTTAGCTGCAATACACAAAATGCAAATCTTTGTGGTTTATCAGATTTGCATATAATCAAATGATCAAGGCAATTGTGAAACAGCATGATCTTCGGATGGTTTAGATTGAAGTCAAATTAATAAGTAAATTCTTCAAGATCTATTGATGCCTGGATGGATAGTTAATTGCTTTTGTGACAGAATGCCGTCATTGCTTCTTCAATCAAGTGGACTAAAGTGGTTTCATTGCATGTTTGAGAATGAAGAGTATGTTGTTCATGTAAATGGAGACCAAAGCATAGTAAAAGCTATTGACACTTTGTGAGAAAGTTGAAATGGTGCCATTGCTGTCATAAATCAAGGAACTAAGAGGCTCATAAGGAGCAGTGACATTCATTTTATTGAATAGAATGACGATCTCCTTCATAACAAAAAGTTTTCATTTCCATCCATTTTATTTTCCACCATTAGATTCCAAAGTTCAAATCACCTGAGTTTGGTAAAAAGTTTCAGCCCACTAACCCATTAGTCATTGTAGATTGTAAATTGTATGTATATGAATATGTTATCAGACCATTGTAAAGCAGATCTTTGTTGCCAGTTAGAACTAATGATTTTTTTATGTAACCGTAGGAACCAAACTGTGGAGGAGTTTGTTCACATGGAGACCACTACTCTGATGCAACAAGTGAACAAGATCTTGCTCATTGCTGTGAACTAGACCTATGATCATGTGAATTGGGATACTCTATATTATCTTCTAGATCATATGGGTTTTGGGGAGATGGAAGAGGTGGATTAAGGCTTGTATTTCTACTATTCGCTTCTCTATGTTGGTAAATGGCTCCCCTACAGATTTCTTTGGCAGCTCTTAGGGTTTGAGACAGGGCAACCCATTGTCGCCTCTCTTATGTCTTCTGGTTATGGAGGTATTAAGTTGGATTTTGATGAGGGGTTTGCCTTTAGCGAATTGGTATTGCATGTGTCAAAGAAATGGGGAAACAATGGAACATCTTTTATTCTATTGTGAAGTTGTTTATGCTTTGTAGGGGAAGGTGCCCAGTTGTTTGGTATTCACTGAGTCATGCTAGCATCTATTGGGAGCTTGTTGTTTAGTTGGAGGAATTGGTTGGGGGAGCATGGCTTGGTTGTGTGGAACTTGGTGCCAGGTTGTTTAATGTAGACAGTTTGGAAGGAATGGAATTGCTATTCAATTGAGGACACTGAATGATCTTTGGATCAATTAAATTATTTAATTGTTCGAACTCTTTTTGCTTGGTCTAGGGTTTGGGGTTCTTCACATTGTTGTGATCCTTTTGAGTTTCTAAATTCACTTAGCCATAGCATTTGATTTATTTGTATTTTTACGATCCTTTGTGTTCATCATCAAGAGCACAAGGTTTTCTTTCTTTATTAATAACTAGTACGTTATCCAAGCAATGTACGGATAATATTGTAATGTTTTATATAAAATAATTTTGAAAAATGTTGTATATGTATTATAGTATAATTATTACAGAACTTTATTCATAATAAGTTTATCATAAAAAACAACAATTATAAATTGCACATGTTTCCATTATAGTTATTCAATTGAAATAATGAGAAGAAAAAAAGAAAAAAAAAAGAAAAAAAACAACTTTAGAGGAATGTTATAGAATAAAAGTTGATATGGAATTTTTTTAATTTTTTTTAATTTTAAAACACAATACATATCTCAAACATCCATAATTAATCACATCATTTATAAAACCTACAAATCCACAACGTTCGACCTTTACATCAAAATCGTAATTGTCGTTGTCACTCTATAAAATGCAAGTCCCCCTTCCTTGGTTGTAGCTAATTTATATGGGTTAGGATTAGATGAAACAACAATATTAGAGTTAGTAAGTGTTGTTGAAAGATTGAAGGTAATTAATATCGTTTTTGGTCTGTTTGTATTTGACATGGGATGACATGAAGGGCTATGAGTATGTATATATAAAGAAGTAGAAGTGAAAGGGGTGAAAATAGTGAGTTAAAATGCAAAGAGTTTTGTGTGTATATGTGATGGATGAAGAGTCTTGAAAGTTGAAAAATTGAACTAAATGATACAAAGAATATTTATTTTTTAATTAGAAAAGTTTTGAAATATTGAACCAAATGAAACAAAAAATCAATATTTAATTTGTTCTTATCTCTAATGTGGCACTTGAGAATATTTCAATTTTCTTTAAATAGAATGCGCCACTTGGCAAAATCTCATGCTCAATTATTTTACCCATTATAGCTCAATGGCTAGTTTACTCGTTAATTTCCAATGGCTAGAAAATAAATAATAATTAAAGTATTTGGAATACACACCCACTTCCACATGGTTTGCTAGCAGTTGTAGATTGTCACTAATCTTTTTCCATCTCTCTTTGAATTTCCATCTTTGGATTTGTGAAATTTGAAAATTTTTTTTGTAGGCCTCTAGGAACAACCTTGGAAGTTCATCTTCTGATAGGATTTTTCCTCGACCTTCTAGCAATGTAGAGAGTCCAAGCGCTCCTTTGCAAGACATATATCCTCATTTCCAACAATGGAAATATCAAGTGACGAATCTTGATGGAACTACTAGTGACATGATGCTTGGACAACTTGATCAGGCTTCGAATGTTCCTTAGTCTAGGAAGCACGGGTGCGTTTCGGGACTCGGGTGCGGGTGCGGGTGCGGGACTCGGCAATTTTTGAAAAAGGTGGATGCGGGTGCGGCGGGACTCAGCGAATAAAAAATTATTAAAAATATATTTATTTATATTTTTAATATATTGCTAAGCACACTTTTTCACATTATATAAACATATACCAAATTTAAGAGCAATAGTAGATAATAATTAAAACTAAGATGTTCATAAATTCAATACAACCCACAAGATTAAAACTAAAACATTATTTACTAACAAGTCACTGCTAAAATTTCATAATAAGTAGAATAACAAACTAAGATTCACAATCAAACACAACAGAGAGGGACGAAATCGGGTTAAAAAACAAGCACACAAACACAACAAACACTGCACAGAGAAGAGAGAAATAGAGACTAAAAGGGAAGCAAAGAGAAGAGAGAGCACACCTGAAGGAGAGAACACAGCAGAGAGGGAAAGGCCGGAGGCGGAGCCGCGGAGAGCACAGAGAGAAAGAGAGATGAGGGATGGACTGAAAGGGTGGGTTTTGGACAAGTGAGAGTGCGTGAGTGTCTAAGGTATTTTTAGGTTAGGTCAAACAGTGCGTTTCACACCCTTTTTTTTTTTTTTTTTTTTTTTTTTTTTTTTTTAATTTCGGCCTGAACTGGAAATTTCGGATTCGGCCGAATCAGCTGATACGGTTGATACGGCCTGAGTCGGCCCGATTCGTGCCGCGTCGGAGCGAGTCGGCGATGCCACGTGGCAGGACGCGGCCCGACGTGGCATAGACTTGCGGTCAGCGGCGTCCCTGCCGCGTCGCCGCGTCCGGCCTAGTCCAACTCGGGTGCGGCTCCTCTAGAGCCGCGTCGGTGCTTCACAGTCCTTAGTTTGACCTAGTATATTTTGAGTCATTGTCATTCCTTTTTCTTTTCTTTTTTTGGTAAAAATTATTCATCTTTGAAATGAGTATGAAAATCATCCTTTAGATTGGAATTGACATTTTGGAGGAAAGCATGAGGATGATCATGAGTTTGCAACATACAAACTCATGTTTATGTTTATTACTATTTTTATTCAATACAATATTTAAATATAGTAATTATTACAAGATTTGCAAAGCGGTTAAGGTGCCACCACAATTGGTGTGGGAGCAACCGTGGCAGCCATGGACAACATGACTCAAATAGTGGAGTCCTTCTCACTGAGTACCAATGCATCAACATCAAATTTGATCTTTGTCTTGGTTGTATACATGATAGTGTGTTTGTTGTTTGGAAAATTTTCCATGAAATTTGTTTCTAATTTCTTCAAACATAAATAGGTTTCAATGTCTATTTTAGGGCCCATCTAGGCTAGCACTCTAACTTTGACCCATTTGTCCCTCTCTCTTCTTTGAAAATCAAGAAGAAAGCCTATACATATCTTCTATCTTGATTGACCTATGCGATGAAGGTCAACTTCAATTGAGTCGCAATAGTAGAGTTCTTTTCATTGGTTATCTTCAATCCTAATTGGGTTTTTACACGGAGGTCAACCTCTGTTGGCTTCTGTATTTCTAGCTGATGACTTTTATGATAACTCTATAATTTTATATCAAATTTGAAAATTTTCATCCCTTTTATTTAATTTTTTCCATATAAAGTGACTATTATTTCTCCATGTTACTAAAAAGAAATGGAATGCTCCGAACCAACTGATTCGCTAGTGTGCATTTGGCACAAATGTTTTAATTTTTCTTTTCAAATCATTACAATGTTTTCAGTAATTCATATACCATTCTGGGGTCCATGTACAAAAGAAAGAGTAAACGGAGTGTTGTGTCCCAAGGATACAAGGAAGTTGATGACTTAGCCTCACATTGAGATTGATGGATTGCGTTGAATTTATATTTTGATTTTTCTGCCCAATGATAACATATGTTTGTTGTATATTTGAACGCATATGTACGTGCTTTGAAAAACACTATTTCATAATATCAAGTAGATATGATGTCTAAAAAGAAATTAAAGGGAATCTATAACATAACTCAATTAAATTTTTTTTTTCTCCCTAGTTACTTGTATACTCTCATTTGTTTATTTGTTTAAAGTAGATATGATGTCTAAAAAGAAATTAAAGGGAATCTATAATATAACTCAATTAAAAAAAAAAAAAAAATTCTCCCTAGTTACTTGTATACTCTCATTTGTTTATTTGTTTAAAGTAATGTTAGGTAAGTGTGGGGTCATGGGCCTAAATCATACGTTTGGGTTTTGAGTTTTGGCCGAGAGCGTGAGTAGTCCAAGTCTGAGGAGGAATATCTCCTCGAATAAGCTAAATATAGATCAAATGTAGATCCTAATGATCAAAGTGACCTTCCGAGAAGTTCTAGTGATAGGGACATGCGCCAAAAACATACAAGAAAGATGGGAACCCAAAAATATCTAAGAAAAAGCTGCTACTATCACATTGAATGCACTACAGCTACTTTTCTGACCGCATTTATGTGTAAAAGACCTCTAAACAATGTTGTCTTTGTTAACACAATTCACAGGAAGTTAAAGAGGGTGTCTAATAGGACAGGTGCTCAAATAAGGGCTCAGATGATCAACAAGTGTAGGATTAAAATGGTCTAGAGGGAGCTATATAATATAAGAGACCCTCCATGAGAGGGGAGAGGAAAAATAGAGAAGATGCACTGTAGCAATCTAAATTGCACTTGTACTCTGTTTAAACAATTTATATGAAAACTTACCTCTTCGAACAATGAGTTCATCTCCTCAAACAATGAATTCATTCAACTCTATGTTCCTTGTTCTTACTTAATCATCTTCTATATCCATACTAGTCGTTGTCAAATTCATTAGTGTCTAGTTCTTTAACCCACTTTCTACAAATTTATTGCACTGGGCTCATTGGGCCAACATTTCATACATTATGGGTTAAGTCTTAAAATCGTGTCCCTATAGTAAGTATTAGGGGTAATTTAGAGAATTGAGAGATCGGCTAACTAACTTTCCAAATCTTCTTAGTATACTCCTCAAAAAAAAAAAAAAAAAAAAAAAAAAATCTTAGTATATAAAGATTTTGATTTTTTTTTTTAAAATTGAATGATAAAAAAAAATATACATGCTCATGTTAATGTTATAAAAAAAACGTATGTTTATGTTTATTATGCTTTTATTAAAAATGTTATATTTAAAATAATAATAATAACTTTGATGTATTTGTAGCTTTTTCATAATTTTTAAATTATATTATGAAAATAAATAATAAATTAGAATTGAAGGTTTAGTTTAAACATCAAAGGCTGTTTTTTAAGGTTAACTTGTTTTGTATTGTCTGATAAGTTGTTAATCCATGCTTTGCACTGTTGTATTTTTGTTTTAGTTCATAAGATTGTAAATATCAAAAATAAAAATAAATTTTGTTATTGTATAGAGAAGTTTTTTATTATTATTTTGTGTAGGTTGATTTTAATTCACAGGTGAAATTGATTATAAAGATTTTTTTTTTTAAATTTTTTAAATATAAGTTGTAAATATTAGAATGCATCTTGCATTTTTTGTGAAATTATCTGCTAAATTTGAAGATTATGCCAATTGTGTCCAATAGTTCTTCCACTCAAACGCATGATGTCATGTGTGCAAATTATTCTCCATTATCCTCGTTAAATTAGGCACCATCCTCGTAAGATTTAGCACATTTATTGCTAGATTGGTTGGCATCCTCATAAGTTTTGTATTTTTTATTTTTCTTTGCTTTCCCTAAAAAAATTTGGTGTTTGATGGGAATGATAATTGATAAGGCTTGAATTGAAGATTTTTTGTTGAGTGTAGGTATTTACTCTTCAATCATAAAATACGTTTAGCAACATGATAGTTTCATTTTTATTTTGGTGATTTCAAACTAAAAGGAACCATCCATCGTGCTTGTAGGGATTGGGTTTGAGCACTATTCCTAAGGGATAAGTGAATTCAAGCCCAGCAAATCCAATACAATAAATTTGTAGAGTGTAACAACAGTTGAAGATGATTTAAAGAATGAATAAGTAAAACAAATATGGACTTGGGCAAGCAATTCAATCCTCAGCACTAGTCCAAGGAGTTTCAACTTATTATTTCTTGAGTGTTAGTGACAATGGTTACAAAATCAGTTCAGATTGCTACAATGTTTTTTCTGATAAAATCCCCGACCCCTTATCTTAGAGCTCATTTTTCCTTATATACTATTTTCCTCCTTCATCTCCACCATACACGTGCAGGTCAAATCTGCTGTTGTTGGTCTTTGTCACATCAACCTCCTCCCAAAGCTCTTAGATAGTAGTTGTGAGTCTGAAAAGTCACTGCTCAGGTTTCATTTCCACATTAATGCGGCCAGAATGTTAGTTGTGAAGTATTTAATGTGGAGGCAGCAGCTTTTCCTAGAATTGCTCTACTGTCATGTTCCAGTGTGCTTAATTACTGAACTTATCTTTTTCCTTGGAGTGCTTTGGATGATTGTCTTTGCCGATAAATCACTTTTCTTCTATCTCGGCTTTGGCTAGCCGAGGACAGAGTTGTCCTCGGCACGGTTTCCTAGGTTGCCATGATCACCACTGTCTTCTACATATGCAATTATGGGTCTCGGCATGGGCCTCAAGCCCAGTACAAAAGGTGGATGTATATCACTGGGCTCTATAACCCCACAGTGCTCTTTACACGTAATGTGTAGCTTTTGTTTAATTTAATGTAATTTTCACAGTTTAAATCAATTTTATTTTTCTTTTCTTCCATAATATTGTGAATGTAGTGATGGTGGATTATAATTTTTTATTTAATTTTTCTTGGAAGAGGATTTTTTTATTTAATTAGGATGGCTTGGTTGGTATTGATTTGCATACATGATATTGCTAATGTGGTCCTCCAAGTGCATGTAATTATAAATATAATAATGATAATAATTTTTGAGATTCTACCTTCCTTTCATGTTATTGTGATATTCAATGGAACATTTTGCTACATATTTTTGCAATGAGTGGTAATAACGGTAAAAGAATTTGGGTGATTTGGTTTCTTCTTCTAGAGACACTAATGTTATGCAACTTTTTTTTTCGTTGTAGTGCATTATTATATTTAGAAATAGCTCTAAGCCTCTAAGTAATGTCTGTTATAGAGCATTATGGGTTTAATATTATAATTATTCCATTAGAGATTTACTACTATTAAAATCAAATGGTAATAGTGCTGATTGACTTTCAATTAGTGTAGTTTGAATTGCTTGTCGACTTAATGAAGTTGCCTCTTTGTCCATTGACTAGAAGATAAGCAACTTTGGTTGCATTGAGGTACAAAAGTAACCTGATGCTTTGGTGATCATGAAATCCAATGTTTTTGTGGATGTTGTGGTGCTTTACAAAGTGTATAAAGGAAGAAAATTGATTTCTATCTGGCATAGAATGGAAGAAGGGCCGACGTAGGAGCTTAACTTATGGTAGAATCATATTTACTAATCTTAGTTTGTTATCTTGTGGAACAAATAAGATATTTGGTAGTTTTAAAATTTAAGAAAAACTGGTTGCTTAATCAGTAGCTTATTTATTGTAGCAGGTTACTTAGCCATTTAAGTAACCTCCTCAGAAAGGGCTGTAATTTGATATTTCTAGTAATGTAAAAGAGAAGAATTACAGCTACACTAGCCTTCAGGTGTGTTATACAGCTCTCTTAGGTGGATAGTCAAGAATTCTTGTGTATGACTAGGTTCATATATCTTCCTTTTCAGACTAGGTTCCAACCATTAATCAAAGTTTACCAATCATAGAAATTGAGTTTTCCAATTCAAACACAGCCTAAATATCTGACCTTATATATATCTGCTCCTAATCTGTTACTACTCCCTAGATCAGCCCCAAAATCAATAAGGTTTTGTTTGGTTGGGAGGATGGAAAACGTTGAGGGGATAGAGAAGCGGAAGGATAGAAAATATTTTAGTTTTTTTTTTTATGTGTGTTTGGTTTAAAGGATGAAAAATAGGAGGAAAAAAATAAATTACCATTATGGCCTTAATTGTAATTTGGAGCAATGGGAGACTAGGGGTAATTTAATAATTTCATGCTCTTGGCCATTTTCTGCATTGGAAGACTTATTGGTGTTACTGTGGGCAATGCTTCAAAAGATTGCACCCTTCGGTTGGAAGGTTTTTTTTTTGGGGGGGGGGGGGGTGGGTGGGAAATGACACAAAGAAATTGGATTAATTTTCCGTTATTGTGACAGTTTGGTAGAGAGGATAACATAAATAATCATAATCTTTTTACTTTCTTAGTTACGATAGAATATACACCAAAGGTGTCCACTCCATAATGATTGATCTTTACTTTTAAGCTAAGACAACAATTGACTTTTCAATAGACCTTACCAATGAACTAACTGAAACTCAGATAAATAATTTATTCTAGATAATGACTTTCAAAATTTTGTGTAGACAAAGAGGAACTGTACAAAGCGCCGCAGCACAGAATTCTGGTTTGTTCAGATTCTTGGGACTCTGGCAATCAATTGATGGTGGACAGAGACTTGGACAATGATGGTCTATTCTAAGGATATAATGCTATTGTGATTGAATCATGGAAGTATCAAACAGAATTCAAGTTGTATGTTTCTTTCATTGAGGGACATTCATTATATGGTTAATTTTTCTGCTTAATACCTAGATATGCCCTCAGCCATGTGTTTTAAAACATGTTAGTTCTTTCTGAAGCCACTGATATCCCATTTCAATTTATGTTCAATAGCCCAAAAGAAGTAAAATAGGGAATTCTTAAGCATTCTTGATTTGTAAATGTGCATGAGTTAATAGATTCCAATACTTCTGAAATGCTATTCACATGTCAGTTTACATGGGTCCTTTTGACAGGTCCACTTTTTAACAATGCATGGATTTGGAAATGTGATGTTTAGGCTAGGTTTTCTATCTCTTTGCTTGTTCCTACAGTTTCTTATATCCTAAGACGCAGTGTTTTAGTGTTTATTGATTGGCTTTTGATTCTAATGAATCATCTATGAGAAGCTTCTTCAAGAGTTTCAAAACATTTTCAGTGGAATGCATTCTGGTCCTCGGTCATCCCTTCAAAAAGTCAAGATATTCATGTGGAGAGCTATGAGGAATCCTTTGCCCACAATGCAGGATTTGACTTGTAAAGGAATTCCTGTTGATGCCATATGTCCAGTGTGTTGCCAAATGAAGAAACTATTTTCCTTGCTCTTTTGTCTTGTAATGCTTCCAAATGATTTTTGATCTGCTTAGAAAAATGTTTTTCATAACTATAATTGGTATGAGACTGATTTTAAGGAGTTGGTTTCCAAGCTAACATGTAACATCTAAACTAGACAGATCTAATCTCGATATTTTCGCTATTATGGCTCGGAACATATGGTACGGAGGGAACGTTTTTGTTCATGCTAGGAGAGTTGTTGATTCCATCCATTTGATTCAGTCCAGTGAACAGCTTTTCCATGATTTTCAACATAAGATACGAGTGCAGGGACAAGTGCAAGGTTTTAACCTGTGCCTGAGATTTCTCAGTATTGGCAACCTCCTTCACATGGTTTTACAAATTGAACTTGGGATTTGCTTTCTTCTCAGACCTTAATTGTGTTGGTCTTGGTGTCATTATCCGTGATTCACGTGGTCTGGTTATAGCATGTCGAAGTACAAGATTATCACTAGTGGATCCTTGTCAAAGCTTGAAGTTGCTGGGTGCAATCGACTCCATCAAGTTTGCCCGAGACATTGGTATCCATGATTTTTATCTTTGAATGTGCAGACGAAGGATTGTACGGTGGATACTCAAGAGTCCTAGAGTGAGTCTAGGTTCATAGATATTATTCTCATACTAGTTACCTTTACCATATTCCAACCATTATTCAAAGTTTACCAACCATAGAAAACTAGCATACCAATTCAAACGTAGCCTAGATATCAAACCTTATATATGCATGCACCTCTCCCAAAACCATTCCCAAAATTTTTAAGTTTAGTGATTAGGTTCTGCACCAAATTAGATCTTGAATCAATCAGTTTCAGTTTACAATAGTAATCCAGTTGTAATAGGACAAAAGTTGACAAAAGTGGAGTGATTATTAATAAGACCGAATGGACCGAATAAGACCAAAGTGGACAAAATGGACCGATAGGACTAGAGTGGACAGAATGGACTGAATAAGATGAAAGTCGACAGAATAGATTGAAGACTGAATGGGATCAATGTAGACCAAAGATAACTAAATGGACCGAATAGGACTATTGTAGACCGAAAGGACTGAGGTGGGTCGAATAGAAATAAAGTGTACAGAATGGACCAAATGAGACCAAAGTGGACTTAATAGAATAGAATAAGACCAAAGCAGACTGAATGGATTGAATATGACTAAAGTGGACAGAATGTATTGAAGTGGACCGATAGGACCAAAGTTGACTGAATAGGATAGAATGGACCGAAGTGGATTGAATAGAACCAAAGTGGACAAAATGAACGAAGTAGATTGGATAGACCCGAATGGACGAATAGGACCAAAAACGATCTAATAGATAGAAATGAACTGAATATAATTGAATATGACTGAATAATCAAATATGACGAATAGGACTATTTAAGACAAGGGGATTCGCTACCTCCTATGCTGTTTTTGATTATGATGGAGGTGTTTAGTAAGATGTTGAGAAGAGTAGAGGGAGCTGGTTTGATTCGTGGTTTTAAAGTTGAGAGTAGGAGGGGTGGTGGAGAATGTGTTACACATCTATTATTTGCAGACGATACTATCCTATTTTGTAATGCAGATGTGGAGCAAATTCTTCATATTCGGTTGTTGTTGCTTAGTTTTCAGGTGGTAACAGGTTTGAAGGTTAATATGCATAAGAGTGAAATGATTCCAATAGGGGAGGTTGATGATGTGCATGCCCTGGCTGAAATTTTGGGTTGTAGAGTTGGAGAGTTGCCTATGTCTTATCTTGGTATGCCTTTGGGGGCTTCACATAACTCCCCTTCAATTTGGAATCTTATTTCGGAAAAATTTGAGTGGAAACTAGCCGGGTGGAAGAAGTTGTATTTGTCTAAGGGAGGTCGATTGATATTACTCAAGAGTACGCTATCTAGTCTTCCTACCTATTTTTTATTGTTATTCACAATTCCTACTCATGAGGCTAATAAAATTGAAAAGTTGCAAAGGGACTTTCTTTGGGGTGATAGCAAGACTCGTCTGGTAGGATAGGATAAAATTTGTGCACCTATAGCCAATAGTGGCTTGGGGATAAGGAAACTTACTACTTTCAATAAGACCTTATTGGGAAAATGGTTGTGGTGGCTTGGGAAGGAAGAGGATTAGTTATGGAGGAGGGTGGTAGCTTCAAAATATGGGGAAGAATGGGGTGGATGGACCTCAAAGCTAGGAAAAGGAGTTCATGGGTGTGGTTTATGGAGAGGTATTCGCATGGGATGGGAGGATTTTAGCAAAAATTGTCAGTTTGTTATTGGGTTGGGGAATAGAATGTGGTTTTGGTAGGATGGGTGGTATGGGGATCAACCTTTTCAATTGGCTTTCCCAAGGCTGTATGGTATTGCCATTGATAAGGAGGTAATTGTAGAAGCTTCTTTATCAAGGCAGGGGGCAGAGGATAGAAGAATTTAGGATGTTCGTTTTATTCAAGAATTTAATGATTAGGAGACGGATGAAGGGTTGCATTTTCTTCGTATATTGGGAGCTAATACTCCTCAAATGGATGTGGGAGACCGGATGAGATGAAAGTTGAAGCCTAATGAGGATTTTGACATCCGGTCATATTATAACAAATTAAGAGACTTTTCCTCAATTGTCTTTCCTTGGAAAGCTATATGGAAAGCAAAGGTCCCTGGGCGAGTTTCTTTTTTTGTTTGGTGTGTAGCTTGGAATAAGATCCTAACGGGTGATAATCTGAGATTGAGGAGATTGGTTTTTGTGGACTGGTGTATTATGTGCCGACATTGTGGAGAGACGGTAGACCACTTACTTCTTCATTATGAGATGACTTATCGGTTATGGAGTTTTGCCTTTATAACTTTTGGCTTGTCTTGGGTTATACCTAGATCGATCCTAGATTTGCTTTTTGGCTAGTGGAATTGGTTGGGGAAGTAATCGTCTTAGATTTGGAATTTAGTTTCGTTGTGCATCCTTTGGTATATTTGGAAGGAACGGAATCGGCGGACTTTTGAGGATTTGGATAGTTCTGGTGATCAGATGCTTGCTTCTTTTAGTGGAACTCTTTTTGATTGGTCTCAGGGGTGGGGACTCACGACTAGTGATTCTCTCCCTTCTTTCCTTAACTCTCTTTCTCTTTATAATTAATATGTTGATTGGTTTTCCTTTTTGTTTTTTCTCTGTTTTTTTCTTTTTGTATTTTTTTGGGTTTGCTTTATGTTTTTCATGCATAGAGTTGCCTTTCTTATATATAACATTCTTATAAAAAAAAAAAAAATGCTAGTTATTGTCTTGTGCGTTACATGCATTTTTTTTTTAAAATTTTATAAATATTAGTCTTTAGATACCAATAGTATTTTTTTTTTTTATATCTATTTCCTTTTATCAATGGGTTTGAATTTTATAGCAAATTTTCTTTACATATGCTACTCCTTTTTATTTTTATTTTTTTTACATATGTGTTATGTACTTATGTGCATAACTCCAGTGCAATATGCAGGATTTTTTTATTAATAAGTAAATTAGACCATATGACAAAATGTAAAAAGTTAATCTATAATCTACTTATTCAATACTTTAAAACAAAATGGGTTGATAGAATCTTATTTGAGTGGTTGAATTTTCAACCCATTTATTTTTTTAAGATACACCAATCAATACTACAAAGATACACCAATTAATTAATATTTTGTATAATATCATTATACTAATTTTTGGCTGGCCTTAAAAAATAATTATGTAATAAAAAAATTGAATTAAAAAATATATCTAAAATAATTTAATTGGTCTTAAAAAGTATAAAGCTTATCTGCAAACTTGGTTGTAGTTTAAGATTACAACTCTCATTAAAAAAATTAACATTACTACATATTTTAAAAATCTAAATTGTTGAATTGTATGTTATTTATATTTTTAACTATATGTCAAATTTCATGCCAATCAAATACAATTTGCTATTCGATCTATAAATTTATTTTTTATGCATAATTTTAGACTACTACAAAAACTTGAAATTTAAAAATTTGATTGATAACATAGTTATTGATCTTTTGAAAAATTTGTAAGTATGAAGAATATTAGAAAAAAATGTAATTTAATAGTAGATCTGTCAAAATTTACATTTAATAAAAAAAAATTGAATGAAGTTGTAGCCTTATATTACAATCAAATTTGTTGCTAAATTTTGTCTCCTTAAAAAAGTTACGTAAAAAAAAATTTAAGACAAAGTTTAACTACAAATTAGTTATAGTCTAAGGCTACAACATTACTTAATATTATTAACATTATTATATATTTTGAAAATTTAATCGTTAGATTGTATGTTTTTACGCTCTTAATACACATGTCAGATTTTGTGCCAATTGGATTTTATTTACAATATAATCTATAAGTTCATATTTTATGTATAATTTTAAACTACAAAAACTTGTAGTTTAAACAATTTATTAATGACATAGCAATTAACCTTTAATTTTCTAAAAATTTTACAAACATGAAGATATAAGAAGAAAATGTAATCCAATAATAGATTTATCAAAATTCACTCTTAATAAAAAAATATTGAATAATTTTGTAGTTTCACGCTATATCTAATTTTGTAGTTAATCTTTATAAAAAAAATGTAACAAGACAAAATAAATTAAAAATATATACCGTAAAACATAATTTACTTTGTTTTGTTTGGGCTGTTTTACTAGACAATATTTTGTCACTCTTACTCTCTAGACAGTCGCACTCAGCTTCCATCACCACCGGACCACGATTTCTCCTTTTTGAAGTTCCGGAGCTCCGCCGAAACAGAGTTGTTAGCTGAGAGACTGTCATTTGTGAAAACCTGATTTGCTTATTTGGTCTCCGTGAGGAAATGGGTAAATCAAGAAGCTCTCTTGTTTATATCTCTGATAGCTTCATTAATAGACTAATAAGCCTTCCATTTCATGCTTTTGCTTATTCTACTAATAATAGCGGTAGAGAAAATGCGAAAACCCCAGTTCAGAATCGCAATAAGTTGTTGAAATCTGTGAGAGATCACTGCAAATGTGGAACCTTTAGGAATCTGGATCATGCCTTAGGCCTGTTTGATAAAATGCTTCACATGCACCCTTTGCCTTCCATTGTCAATTTTACTCAATTGTTGGGTGCAATTGCGAGAATGAAGCATTACTCCGTAGTCATTACTCTAATTAGAGATATGGGACCATTACGAATTACTCCCAGTGTTTATACTCTCAATGTTTTGATTAACTGCTATTGCCAATTGAAACGGGTCGATTTTGGTTTCTCTGTCTTGGCAACAGTTTTGAAACTTGGTTAGCAGCCTACCCAATCGACTCTAAACACTCTTGTTAAAGGTCTCTGTCTTCAAGGCGATATTTCTAGAGCTGTGAGGTTGGTAGAGGAAATGGAGAAGAAAGGGCATCAACCTAATGTGATTACTTGTGGGACGATAGTAAACGTTCTGTGTAAGATTGGGGAGACTAGTGGGCTATTAGGTTGCTAAGGAAGCTAGAAAAAGGGGATTTTGAAACTAATGTGGTGCTTTATAACACAATCATTGACTGTTTATGTAAGGACAGATTGGTTACTGAGGCTTTGAACCTTTTATCTGAAATGATGAGTAAAGACATTCAGCTAGACATTGTCACTTACAATTCCTTAGTTCAAGGTCTATGCAGTTTTGGCCGGTGGAGGGAGGCTGCTACCTTGTTGAACGAGATGGGGCAAAGGAAGAGCATGCCG
Organism: Quercus variabilis; assembly: GCA_030445155.1. Taxonomy (NCBI): domain Eukaryota; kingdom Viridiplantae; phylum Streptophyta; class Magnoliopsida; order Fagales; family Fagaceae; genus Quercus; species Quercus variabilis. Next base: position 9,319,600 of record CP129447.1, read on the forward strand.
AATGTGCGAACCTTCAGTATATTGGTGGACACACTTTGCAAGGAAGGGATGTTGACTGAGGCAAAAGAAGTTTTTGAAGTGATGATTCAAAGAGGCATTGATCCTAGCATAGTCACTTACAATTCTTTGATTGATGGTTATTGTTTGCAAAACAAAATGGATAAGGTAGTTAAGACGTTTAATATGATGGTTGAGAAGGGTTGTTCACCTGATGTGTTTAGCTATAACATATTGATAAATGGACATTGCAAAAGCAAAGAAATTGATGAGGCAATGCGTCTATTTCTTAAAATGTCCAACGAATGAATGATTCCCAATGTAGTGACTTACACCACTCTTATAGGTGGGTTTTGTCAAGTGGAGAGAGTCCAGGCTGCACTAGAGCTATTCAATACAATGCGAGCTTGTGGCCAACATCCAGATCTCCAAACCTATGCCATCTTGTTAGATGGCCTTTGTAAGAATAAACTAATTGTTGAGGCAATGGCATTGTTTTAAGAGATGGAAGAAAAAAGGTTGGGCCATAATATTGTGATTTACAGCATCTTGATTGATGGTTTGTGTAATGTCGGGAAAGTTATAATTGCAAAAGGATTCTTTGATAGTCTTCCCACCAAAGGATTGCAACTTGATGTGCCAACTTACAATATTATGATCAAAGGGCTTTGCCAAGAGGGACTAATAGATGAAGCCTATGAGTTGCTTGAGACAATGGATGGGAGTGGTTGCTCACCTAATGATCGCACATATAAAAAAATCATCCAAGGGTTACTGCAACATAATGAGACATCAAAGACAACAAAATATCTCCAAATAATGGTTGACAAAGGATTTTTAGCGGATGTGACCACTGCGAGCATGTTAGTTGACATGCTGTCATCTAATCAAGTATATAAGAAAATTCAAGAATTTCTTCTAGAGTTTGTTTGAAGGTTTTATAGCTTGTCAAGATCAAGGACAACTTTCATACATTTACCCATCTCAAGTTAATATGTAAGGGACATGTATTTTCTTTGAGTAAATTTTTTACTTTTTTCAAGATAGTATCTCTTTCTGTTCTTGTGTGCAAGAATTTTGTCGTGCACTCATGTTGTTGCTTTGGACCTATTTTTATGGATAGCTATTTCAAATATGTTTGATGTAAAGTTAATGCGAAATGTTGTTGTTCTAAAATCTAGCATTTTTTTGAGGTTATTTGCCCATTAGCTAGGGGAATTAATGTTAATAAATGTTCCCTCCAATTAAATTAAATTTTGGATTTGTATGTTAAATTTTCAATAAAATTATATATTATGCTTTAACATGAGGTATTGTAATTACCTTCTATTTCTAGGCTGAATTTGTCTTAGTATCATAAAAATTTCTTGAACTGTATTCACACTTAACTTGGGAATCAGATCCAATTAGTGTAGTTTGAATTGCTTGTCAACTTAATGAAGTTGCTTCTTTGTTCATTGACTAGAAGATAAGCAACTTTGGTTGCATTGAGGTACAAAAGTGACCTGATGCTTTGGTGATCATGAAATCCAATGTTTTTGTGGATGTTGTGGTGCTTTAAAAAGTGTATAAAGGAAGAAAAATGATTTCTATTTAGCATAGAATGGAAGGACTGACGTAGGAGCTTGACTTATGGTACAATCATATTTACTAATCTTAGATTGTTATCTTGTGGAGCAAATAAGACATTTGGTGGTTTTAAAATTTAAAGAGGACCAGTTTTTTTTTTTTTTTTGGGTAAACTAAGAGGACCAGTTGCTTAATCAGTAGCTTATTTATTGTAGCAGGTTACTTAGCCATTTAAGTAACCTCCTCAATTTGTCTAATATGAAGGGCTGTAATTTGATATTTCTGCATAGTTACTTAGCAACTTCAGTTGATCCTGCTACAGTTACATTTTAATATCCATCTCTTACTTGTTTCTGCAGTTTCTTATATCCTTATTTAGATGTATATTGAAATGTAACTGTAGCAGGATCAACTGAAGTCGCTAATAGGTATTTTGGTTAATTTCAATATTTAATAATATGTCAAAGGATAAAATGAAATTAATGTAATATGTAGCAATCATTCTGAAATATATTGTAATGTGACTTCTTAGTTGTGAATTATTCCATGAAAAATATATACCAATATTTTGATGCTTAGGAATATGTGATTGGGTGGAAATGGTGGGCTTTTTCATTTTGTTTTTAATTTATAGGTCTGTATTTACTCTTAAAAATATGATCAATTTTGTGTGCTTATGACTTCAGCAAGGCCTGAGATGGAGCTCTGGTAAAGGATGTAACGTCAAAATTTGGGGTGAATAGTGGCGACCTACACTCACCACACATAAGGTTATTTCTGTGGTTTAAGTGCTTTATAGGGATGCAAGGGTGTCTGAGTCGATTGATCCTCCAAGAGTTTCAAGACATTTTCTGTGGAATACATTCTGTTCCTTAGTCATCCCTTTAAAAAGTCAAGATATTCATGTGGAGAGCTATGAGTAATTATTTGCCCCCAATGCAGGATTTGGCTTGTAATGGAATTTTTTGTTGACTTGAGGCCATATGTCCAGCGTGTAATGTGTTGCCAAATGAAGAAACTATTTCCCATGCTCTTTTGTCTTGTAATGCTGCCAATGATGTTTAATCTGCTTGGAAAAATGTTTTTCATTAGCATAACTGGTACAAGACTGATTTTAAGGAGTTGGTTCCCAAGCTAACATGTAACATCTAAATTGGACAGATCTGATCTCAGTATTTTAGCTATTATGGCTTGAAATATATGGTATGGATCAAAAAAAAAAAAATTCATGCTAGGAGAGTTGTTGATTCCACCTATTTGATTCAGTCCAGTGGACAGCTTTTCCATGATTTTCTACATAAGATAAGAGTGCAGGGGCAAGTGCAAGGTTTTAACCTCTGCCAGAGATTTCTCAGTACTGCCAACCTCCTTCAGATGGTGTTACAAATTGAACCTGGGATTTGGTTTCTTCTGAGAACTTAATTGTGTTGGTCTTGGTGTTATTATCCATAATTCACAAGGTCTGGTTATAGCATGTTGAAGTTCAAGATTATCCATGGTGGATTCCTGTCAAAGCTTGAAGTTGATAGGTGCAATTGACTCCAACTTTGCCCGAGACACTGGTATCCATGGTTTTATCTTTGAATGTGCAGACGAAGGATTGTATGGTTTTTAACAAGAAAATAATTCCTCTAAGGCCAATTTGTGGACATTTTGGTTTATGAAACCTTGCAACTCACGAGAAGTACTAGTAGGTGCATGCTCTCTACCTGGTGGCTATTGATGGCAATAATGTGGCTACGTTGTTAGCTTTGTATGCTAAGGAGATTATTGAGCCTATTGTATGGCTTGAGTATTCACCTTTTTCTTTTAGTGCCATTTGAATGGTTGATGTGTCTTTTGCTTAAGTTATTATTATCTACAAAATTTCTCATCTTTCTATCCAAAAAAGAAAAAGGAAAACCCCTCTTGCGATCATATCTAGTGCAACGTACTCAAGCCACTGTCAAAGCCTTTTTATTATATCAAGATGCTTTCCAACATACTCAGGTAACTACCAAATAAAACTGCTGAGTACTACTGGCCACGTGAATTTATTCCAATACAGTTCATTCGGATTAATTTGGTCCATTAAATCTATTCAGTTCATTTTGGTCCGCTGCGGTCTATTTTGGTCCCCTTCCATGTAAGGCTTTGTAACTTTTGGATTTATCCCAAAAAAAATAACATATACTTTTGTTGAGCTATGTCAATGGTCCACATTAGTTCATTAAGTTCCTCTTAGTCCATTTGATTTATTTCAGTTCACCGCTCTCTCTCTCTCTAAGACTGCAACCGTTGAATCTATCCAAAGAAAATAAAACATACACTCTTGTTGAGTTACATCAATGGTCCATATTAGTTCATTCGATTCTTTTCGGTCTATTTCATTTATTTTAGCCCGTTCATCCATTGCGGACTATGCTGATCCCCCCCTCTCTAACTTTTGAAGTTATTCAAAGAAAAAGAAAAAACATATATATACTTTCTTGTGAGCTACATCATCAGTTTACTTTAATTTGTTCGGTCCAGTTTGGTTAGTTCAATTCATTTTGATTTATGGGCCTACTTTGGTTTCTCTCTCTCTCTCTCTTTCAAACTTTTGAATTTATCCAAAAGAGAGAAAGAAAAAAAAAACCTTACCAATTAATTAAATGTTATTTTTTTGAGATATTTAATTATTTTTCTTAAAAGACCCTGTAACCTGTTAAATTCATAAATTGTTACTGTAAAAACTCGAAGAGGCACACAAAAGGAAAAAAGCTCAAAGTTCAAACCCGGCTTTTGCTTCTGGATCCGGTTCTTCTCTCACTGATTCAATTGTGATATCTCTTTCTTGTCCCTCCCCGCCACGACGCCTTCTCCTTTGAAGAGTTTCGGAGCTCCACACAAACCAAACTCGACCCGAGTCTATAACCTGAATACCAGATTTGCTGCTCCTTCTTCTTCTTCAGGAAAATGGGTACTGCTACTCTTAAATCAACAAGCTCTCTTGTTTTTATATTCAATCATTTCATTGTTAGAGCAAGCCTTCCATTTCATGCTCTTACTTATAATTATTCTACTCTTACTCTTACTCTTACTCATGCTCAAACTAGTACTATTAGTAGTTGTAGTAGTAGTCTTAGAGAAAATGTGGAAAGCCTTAATCAGAATCAGTTATTGGAATCTGTGAGAGATCAGTGCAAATCTGGAACCTTTAGGAATCTTGATCATGCCTTAGACCTGTTTGATGAAATGCTTCACATGGACCCTTTGCCTTCCATTATCGATTTTACTGTATTGTTGGCCGCCGTTGCAAGAATGAAGCATTACCCAGTAGTTATTACTCTATTTAAACAAATGGGGTCATTAGGAATTGCTCCAAATCTTTTTACTTTGAATGTTTTGATCAATTCCTTCTGCCATTTAAACCGTGTAGATTTTGGGTTCTCGATCTTAGCAAGAATTTTTAAACTTGGTTATCAGCCAAGCCAAACTACTCTAAACACGCTTGTTAAGGGGCTGTGTCTTCAGGGTAAAATTAATGGGGCTGTGAGGTTGGTAGATGAAATGGAGAAGAAAGGGTATGAACCTGATAGATTTACTTGTGGGACGATAGTAAACGGATTGTGTAAGATTGGTGAGACTGAGGTGGCTATTAGCTTGCTCCGGAAGATGGAAAAAGGGAATTTTGTACTTGATCTGACTGCATACAACACAATCATTGATAGTTTGTGTAAGGATAGATTGGTAACTGATGCTTTGAAACTTTTGTCTGAAATGATAAGTAAAGGCATTAAGCCAGACCTTGTCACTTACAATTGCTTAATTCAAGGCGTATGCAATTTTGGTCGGTGGAGGGAGGCTGCTACTTTGTTGAATGAGATGGTGCAAAGGAAGATAATGCCAGATGTGCATACCTTTAGCATACTGGTGGACACATTTTGCAAAGAGGGGAAGCTAAAAGAGGCAAAGGATGTTTTTGATGTGATGATTCTAAGAGGCATTGAGCCTAATATAGTCACTTATAATTCTTTGATTGATGGTTACTGTATGCAAAACAGAATTTATGAGGCAATCAAGGCATTTAATATGATGGTTGAGAGGGGTTGTTCACCAGATGTTGTTAGCTATAACATATTGATGAACAGGTATTGCAAAAATAACAGAATTGATGATGCAATGAGTCTTTTTCATAAAATGTCCAACAAGGGAGTGACTCCTAGTGTTGTGACTTACAACACTCTTTTAGGTGGGTTTTGCCGGGTGAAGAGACCTCAAGCTGCACTAGAGCTATTCCATAAGATGCAAGCTTGTGGGAAACATCCAGATTTTCAAACTTATGTTGTCTTGTTAGATGGCCTTTGCAAGAACAAACAAATTGCTGAGGCAATGGAATTGTTTAAAGAGATGGAAGACAACAATTTAGACCATAATATTGTGTTTCACAATATCTTAATTGATTGTATGTGCAATGCCAAAGAACTTTCGATTGCAAGAGAACTCTTTGATCGCCTTCCTGCCAAAGGATTGCAACCTAATGTCCCAACATACAATGTTATGATCAAAGGGCTTTGCAAAGAGGGACTAATAGATGAAGCGAGTGAACTGCTAGAGAAAATGGATGGGAACAATTGCTCTCCTGACGATCGTACGTATAACAGAATCATCCAAGGGTTCCTAAAACATAACAAGACATCAAAGGCCGTGAAATATCTCCAAATAATGGTGGATAAGGGGTTTTCAGCAAATTCGACCACTGCAACTATGTTGGTTGGCTTACTGTCATCTAATCAAGTAGATAAGAGCATTCAAGAATTTTTTCAAAAGTTCATTTGAAGGTTTTGCAGTTTCTCAAGATCAAGGACAAATTTCGTATTTTTACCTATCAAAAGTCAATCCGTAAGTGATGTGTATTTGCTTCAAATAAATTTTATACATTCTACAAGATGATATTTCTTTTCATTTATGTGTGTAAGACTATTTGTTCTGTTAAATGTTTGATGATTGTTCATTCCTCTAACTATTTGATCTTTCATTGCAAGTCATCGTGCAATCATGTTGTTTCTTTGAGCCTATTTCATACACACACACACACACATATATATATATATATTTGTTTCAAAATTTGGCCAAAGTGAAGTTAATATTATGTGTTCTCATAAAGTGTGGCATTCTTTGTGGTTGTATCTATTTATATATATATATATATATATGTTATATTTGATTAGAAAATTAAAAAAAGTAAAAAACCAGATAGTCTCTTGAAGTTAGTTTCATGTATTTTTATTTATCCATATCTTTTCTTTCCCCTCATTCTTTATTAGTGGGTCATATGGATATTGTATGTGTAACTTTATCCCTACTTGCAGTTAAAAATGAGTGTTGAAATCATATGAATTTTCCTCTTTTGAATGCTTTGACATTGTAGTAGTAATAATTAAAGTTATCTACAAGTCAATTACATGATTTGTAAAGTCAATTTCCCATAAATTAGGAACAACACTTCTTCTACTACCCTTCAACACTTTTGGGAATTTGCCTCTTTCAAATTCTTTATAATAGCTTTAGTTTATGCATTATTCTAACTTGAGCTTTTTGTTGAAATTAATAACGTATATACCCTTGTTCATCTTATAGAATATAAAGGACCTAAAATTTTTTGTGTTACATTGCTAATTGTAAGCAAGTAGCACATTTAGTTACTCACCATGTCAGAGTTTTGTTGAAACTTTCTTGCCCATAATAATATTGCTCATTGAATGCCTAGGTTGGATCGAGGAATGCTGTGCTGCTTTGCAAATAAGTAGGATCTTCCAATTGCATGAATTTTGCTGAAATCACTGATACACTTGGTCTTCGCCCCCTTTGTCAACAAAACCACTAGCATGTTGACATTCTCTCATGTTTTACCGTATATGGAAAATTCAGTATCCAATGATTGAGGTCATTCCTGTAGGGTCTATTTCGGTAGCACATGTGCCAGCAAAGGGCTTGTATGAGGGCTAGACTGGCTTTCCAACAATATTGCTACCAAGGTTAAGCTCTAATGCTATGCTTGAACTCATACCTGATAACTTTCTATATCATTATGTGATTGTTATCAAAAATTCGCTCTATTTCTTGGTTCTTGCAGGCTTGGCAGATCAGTAAATCTTCAGTAACCTTTTTATTTATTTATTTATTATTGTTAAATTTTTAGTAACCTTTTGGAATGTAGTCTATGTCAAAGGGGATATTACTGTTGTTATGTGGCATTTATGTTTTGTAAATTAATAGTGTCCCAAGGGCTGAAAATCTGTCTATATGTTTAGATCATTGTCAATATATAATAGAAATTGGCTTTTGGCCATGATTCACAATTTATAGATGATTGATCCAACCCTTTTTATATTGAGTTCCTCTTGTTTTTGGTGCCCCTTCATTGGATATGGTTGAGATATCTTGTCTCCTCCCCTAATTCCCCATTTATGATTAAAAGGTAATTCTCCTATGTGGTAAATGCTATGAGTACTAGAAGATCAATTGTTGCTTATCTTTTCTAGGTCACCAATATCTTTGGCTGGAATGGTATTTATGGTAGGTAGTAGTGGTACCCCAGTTTCTTGGACTTCAAAATAGTGCTGTTGGCCGAATTTTTTCTTCCATTGTGGATCATCTTTTAATGCATAAAGACATTCAAAAGATTTTCAATATTAGTTTAGAGTAGTGATTTTTAATCTTTGTACAAGCAACTCACTCTTCTACTTGAGTCATTCTTGTGCTTTGAAACCCATTAGGATTTTGGTGAATGCTGAGGGTATTGGCGTGCTAGCCTTAATTGACTAATCAGTAGTTGGATAAATCTAAATGGTTAGGGATCTTTATTAAATTTCTGATAAAAAGAATTATCTCCCAAATGTGGGGAGAACATGTTTCCTACAGCACCAACTGCCATTTTTTAATACTTGCACTTGCTTTTAGTATTAGATCCCATTGGTGGTTTTCAGTTACATCTAGCAAGCATCGCATTAATGTGTTAGCATAGATGTGTTAGCTGTAATTTGGTCTTTTCCTTGATGATGCAATGTTAAGCAAAGTTTTTCTTGAATAGATGGGCCATTATGCCCATGTGAAACAGTAATGCATCTATGAGAGAAGTTTAAGTAAACGGTGCCAACAGTGATCACCCATTTAGAGCTCAAATGGGGTAAAATTGGTCACTTTGATCTCTTATAATTAGAGTTTCACTCCTCTTCTTTGTAGCTCATAGTACAAGAATTTGACAAATATCTAGGTTGAGGCACGAAGATCTGACCATCTGATATTGATGGCTGACACTGTTGAAAATATGATGTTGATAGCCATTGTTTAGCTTATGTGAGACAGTTATTATTCTACTGTTATAAGTAAGAATATTTTGATCTAAATTCAATGGGTTGACACCATTGAATCGTAATGATATTTAATAGGATTGATCACCTAATTAGTATCTATGATTCTATATAACATATGGTGGGTCTTGAGCTTAATTTAATGTTTAATGTTGATATGATTTAAAAATGTACACACTAATTTTTCAGTTGTTATGCTTGGAGTTTATATATCATTCAACAATTTCTTATTCCTTGACATACTTGATGTTAAGCTCTTTTGGAAAGTAAAACATCAAAATTTGATGATTTAGGATGCATTCATTTTTCTTACGCATTTCTAAGTGATAACATAATGTGAAACTTGTATCCATGACTGTAGGAAAATGAAACTGGGTTGCTGGTTATTTCAAGAAATAACAAAGACTCCTTGAAGGTTGTTTGGGTATGCCCTGTTCTAAACACTCAGAAAATATACGGTTGTTGTTTTAAATCAATATTCTTTTCTAACTGGGTTGCAAACTTATTCATGAATGTTGTTTGCGTATTAGGCTTTAGCAAATGAGAATAGTAACACTTTTCAGAGATGGTGCGGCTATTTTTAAATTGATTATCAGTGGCTATTGGTTTAACTTTATTTTAAATTAATGAACAATTTGATTGCAGTGAGTGGTAGAAGCCGGTTATGATGAGTTATTGAAGAAAGCCATGGATCTCCGACCATGCCATGGATTCATGATTTCAAATAGTTAATTGGAACTGACTTGGGGTCATTCAGTAGTATTTAACTTCTAGTATATTCCAAAATAATATCCAAGCTATTTCAATTTCTGTCTCTACAAGAGGGTTTTTTCCTTATTTTATACGTTGTGTCGTGATAAGAAACATGCCTAAAAGCGGTTTTGTTTGTGGAAAGAAAATTAGAGTGGAATGACAAAGATATTAGAATGAGAATCAAGAAGACTATTTTGTGTGACAATGTGTTCAACAAATTGAGGAGTGAGACAAACTAGGAATCACTTTGGACAGACTTGTATGGCCTCATGTTTTGGAAAATTTTATAATCATATTAAAATTGGTTAGTAATTGAATTATTGGGATTCAAGTATGAAAATAAGTCTTTATAAAGTAAAATAGCGACAATTAGTAGCATTTTTTTTATGCTAAATATATCTGAATAATAAAAACTGTGTGTTTGGTTAGTATTAGGTGTAATAGCTTTAAAGCACATTATAACTGTAGTTTGGTAAATGCTCCAACTTTCTAGCTCTCTAATACAAAAGTTCTATTATTGCTAAACCTCTGTAGCATAAAGCTCTAATTCCAACAGAAATACCAAATGAGCTCTTAGGGTTAAATGCTTCTGGAATGGCTCATTCCTTGATTGCAGGGTTAAACCTTATGAGTTCTGGTGCTGGAAGAGTATAGGGCAAGGATATTGATCTTACAGAAGCAACATGGAGAGTTGGTAAGGGTGAAGCCATTGCTAGTAACAGTAGTGCTTGGTGTAAAGTAAGAGGTAAAGGCATATTGAATAATTTTCCTGAATGCTCTGATAGTTCATGCAAGCAAGAGGTGGAGAGTGGATTTAATTAACATAAACAAACCTCGATGTGCTCAAGAAATCTTGAAAATTTCACTGCCTAGAATGTGGCTTTACAAGAGAAGCTGATCTATCCTTATAGAGCTCATAATAATATGAAGTTTGGAAGAGCTATTTCCTTCTCTGTAGACAGAAATTTTTCTTCTTTTTTAAATTTGAAAGGTTTGTAATCAGGCACTGCTTGTTAGAGCTGAACTGACAGGGAAAATTTCTACAGATACCTACTGTCCTTTATGTGATATTGAAAATGAAACTCTTGAACATATCATCATTTCTTGCCCTTAGCTAGAGCGTTATGGTTTGAGTTTGACTTAGATATTAATATCAAAGCTATCACTTATAAAAAGAGAGAAGATATTATTATCAAAGCTATTGTATGAAGTTTATATATCAAAGCAGTGGGTAATAAAACAGGTTACTGGGGTAATGATAATTGTGAGGAATATATTGATTTTCATTCTTTTTTGCAAGGAACTTGTGAAAACTATATATGGCATTTCAGGAATATATATATATATATATAGAGGTCTGTTTTGTTATATAATATATATTTTTGAATTATTTTATATAAAAAAAAAAAACTCTTTTGAAAGTTATTTAGTTAAATAGCCTTATTTTGGAACTTGACTTTTGAAAGTCAAGTTCTGTTTAAAGACTCTCATGTTTTAATCCTTATCAAATTTGCCAAAAAAAAAAAAAAAAAAAAAAAAAAAAAAAACCTAGAACTCGATTTTCACAAAGTCAGTTCCATACAACTTAAAAATAAATAAATAAAATAAAACATAAAACTCTGATTTAGGCATTTGTGAGAGGCTTTGATAACTCACAAAGAGACATACTTAAAAACATGAGTGGCTTTTCTCATTTACATGTTTATATATGATGTCAAAATAGGATTACAACACGATTATATCTCTGCTTGTATGTATCAAAAATTTGTAAATGCATAATATTATTGGACAAATATGTGAGCAAGAAGAATGAAAAATTATGACACTTAAAAAAAAAAAAAAAAAAGACTCAAAGCACTCATGAAGTGTGTGCCATGAGACTAGTATATGATGTCTAAATAGGATTATGTGTGTTGAGGTCCAAAATATCACAATGTTGTATCAAAGCCCAAAAACATTTGAGCTTTCAATAAAAAAGGAGGAAGGGACCCAAATTCATTAAGGGTCCATAGGAAGGGACCCAAGTCCATGAATGGACAAGTTTTGGACCTCACAAAACAAAGGAAAGAAAAAGTCTAGCCCAGCCCATGAAAGTAAGAAAATCACTAAGGAGCTCGGGGAGAAAACTGGACCAAGATACTTGGAGATTCCTAGGAGCCTGGGATCCTCGGAATGTGTAGCAAGGCCAGGTTAGGATTGAGACAGTTCAAGGGGGCATGCCTAGAAACACGAAGAACGAGGACAGATATGTCCCATCAACCACCCAATGATGCAGAAAAAGGATCAAAAGACTTGGGAACCAACAACTCATGAATAAAGGTCTGGTACCTCGGGGAACCCAGGAAGGTGGAACATGAAGGAAGGTGGATGGGGATCTTTCAGCTTGATAGAAAGAAATAAGCCCATTTGGGAAAAATGATAAAGGGGAAGGCAGCCAAAAGGTGGGTTTGAAAATGTGGAATCTAGAAGCCTTGGAAAAAGAAAGATCAAAGGTCAGCCCTTTAGGGCCTTCTAGAACGGGAAAGTCAGCTAGGAGCTTTTGAAGAAGGAACCTCAAAAGAGGGAAATAATGAAGAATGAGGAAGGGACCAACCACCAATGTTGCTAACACAACATTGGTTCTGGTACCCAAGGGAGCAAATAGAGGGAATCAATGGTACCCTAGAAACCCTAGGATGGCACTATAAAAGAAGGAGCAGCTAACAGTGAAGGGCAGTCTACAATGGTGAATTAGAGTGAAAAATCCTTGAGAAAGCTCTATTAGAAATCAAAAAAGAGAAAAGAGAAGGAAGACACCGTTCGAGACCCTTAAATAGCCACTAGAGAACACATTTGGATTCAAAGAGATTCAAACTTCGCCAAGTCTTAGAGGCTTGAAGAGCTATCTAAGTCTGCAATTTTTGAACTTTTTTGGACCTTGTAACACGTCCTAGTGAGCATGATGTATTACAAAATTAAGAAAATGGTGAAACATTCCATATTATCCTAAGGATCTCTAACGTTGTATTTTACTTTTATTCCTCGTATATCATTCTTTACTATTCCTTGCTATTTAATGTGTATATGCTTTTTTGTATGTTAGTATCTATGTGTTGTAGGATTTGCGCTTTGTGCACAACTTGGTTCAAAATCATCCCAATTTAGTTGTGGTAAACCAAGCTTAGTCCCTTAAAACAATAAGCATTGGGCCCAAGATCCCTATCTGGCTACTTGGGCTTGTGTGTTGTTTAACAAAAAAAAAAGAACCCACACAATGTGATACAAAAGAAACAAACAAGGAAAAATTACAACCGCCATAATTCAAATTATTCTTTTTTTTTTTTTTTTTTTGGGAGAGAGTTTCAACCTATGGCCAAGACATCAATTAATTTTTTGTTTTAGAGGGAATTGAATCCCAAATCTCTTATTCAACCATAAGAAACTTTATCCATTGAACTAATTGGAAGCCACATTATTTCAAATTATTCTTAAGACTAACCAATGTAATTCCATAATGATATCCCTAAACTTAAGGGATGTACTGATATTTTCCAAACCAAATTCATGGCTGCGATTGTGCTTCTTATCAAATTTCCAATGAATCAAAAAAATAATCATAAATAAATAAATAAATTTACTTGGAACTTCCATAAAAAATACACTACTTAGAAACTTACTAAGAAATCGGGTTTTTAAGAGTCAAGTTGCCACACAAAAAGAGCATGTAATCCTAACTGTTGATTTGTGGCGTTAGATGTATTTGTTGACACATGCAATTATTTATTGCAGTATTAATTTTTATCTTGATAATGAACCTCATCAAGATAGATTTCACTAACGCTCTGTTTGTTTCGTTGGAAAACCTTCAGTAAAGATAGTTTTTCACATTTTCCAGTGTTTGGTAGCAAAAAAAAAAAAAAAAAAAAAAAAGTTGATCAATGGAAAACTATCTTTGGTCAACGGAAAACCCTAATAAAAATAAGGCTTATATTTTATAGGTCATTTTCTATTTTTTTTTTTGGAAAACAATCTCTCTCTCACGCATTGCATCTCCTATAAATATTATCTTTATCTGTAGCCGTGGGAAACACAATTTTTTGACGCCTTCCCTCTCTCATGGTAAGATTTCTCACTTTTTCTCTCTTCCCTTTACTTTTTCTCTCCTCACACCCTCACTATCACTAACTCTGGTCTCTCCTCTTCCCATAGATCTTTCTCTCTTCTCTCTTTTCTCCATGTTTCTTTTCCCCTGTGTAACACAATTCTCTAATTAGATTTTTTTTTTTCCTTCACTGATCGGTCAATAACTCAGACTTGCAAAGGAGAACAAATTTTGCAGTGGTAATTATTTTATTCCTCTCTACCAAAATCCCAATTCTTTGCCTTGAATTTCAAGCTTGATTTTCCTTTTTCTCTAAGAAATTTTCGTACATAAAGTGCAAATAAATAAATAAATAAATAAAAGAAGAAGAAGAATGAATGAATGAAGGAAGTAAAAGATGAAAATTTTAAACATAGTACCTATATTGCTCTAAATTGCTTTTACATGGGACAATCTTTACCTTGGACTAATAATATTGTTATATAATGAATGATAATTGTTTAGGGGAATTGCATTTGTTGGCAAATACTTTTTTTGTTGGAAGATACTTTATGCAGATACTATTTGGTAATGATATATTATGCAGTACATTATGTAAATACATAATTTAGAGTAATATTGAAGACTTGTGGTTGACAATAGTAGACAATTAGTATACCAACAAAGAGTAGACAATTAAAAGTTATTGTTATTTGTATTTATTGAAAATACATTCCCCTGTCAAATATATATATATATATATATATATATATATGTATATAAACAAATGATTGATGTATATGTGTGTGTGTGTACGTGCATACATACGTACGTTACTGTCCATATATATGAGCAAAATGAGTGGTAGAGATCATGAAAATTTGACAACTAATTAATTTTGATTATATTTATTGTCAAAATTTTAGTATGAAAACCAAATTCATTCTTGGTTTTTATTTATAATGATTACATTAGTTGGTTTACATAATATACACGTTTTAAATTATACAAGAAATATTTTTAAAAAATTGCATACCAAACACCAAAAAACATTCTCAAGCTCAATTTCAAGGTCGTTACCAAAAACTGGAAAATGAGATAGTTTTCTAAAAAATGCTCTTTAAAAAATGAACAATTTTCTAGAAAACGTTAATGCTGAAGCAAATAGAAAAATGAAATAATTTGTCAACCACCATATTAAAAAGGATAAGACTTTTTTTTTTTTTTGAACTTTTTTTTTTTGAGAAGCAAAAAAAAAAAAAAAAAAAAAAAAAGAGGATAAGACTGTAGACTGTATAGAGCTCTTTGTGGATCTAATTAGGAAATTCCCAAAATTGTAGGATTTGACAATTAGCACAAAATATTAAAAAAAAAAAAAAAAGAGAGAGTCATATATTAGTGAAATTACAAATTTTATTATATTAATCTTTCAAAATCACGTGTAAAGTTTTAAACACAAGAAAAGTAAATAAATAATTTCTTTTATTATTCAATTTATAATGTTGTTGATATAACACTGATTACTATTCATTATAACATGTGTTTACAATTATATTTATTTTTTAGTAGTAAATTTGATGAATAAAAATCTTTTGTACCACTTTTTGTGTTCCATTTTATACTCCATTAATTACAACTTACCATATATTTGTTTAATTTTCTTTATAAAATAGTCAAAATTTAAAATGAAAAAAAAAAAATAAACACATGATTATTTTTAATTTGTGGAACAGAAAGTACAACACAAAAAATGATATAAATGATTTATACTCAAATTTGATAGTAGTTTGAACTCTTTTTTTTTCATATAATTTTTCAAAGTTAGGAAATATTCTAAATTCAATGGCATACATATACGCTGTAGTCAAAAGCCCTTGCCCTACTTGCAAGGGCGTTTCAAACTCAGCCATACAATCTCTCTCTCTCTCTCTCTCTCTCTCTTACCCTAGGATCCCCCTATAAGTTCTTTGTTTGATAAGTCCTAGCTCAAGCTTTTTTATTTCACACACTTATTTGAGGTGCTGTGGAGCCAAGTCTGTTATATATCCATCTCTTTCCTTATGATTTCCCTTCTAGACAGAATTCAACTAATATGGGCTCGTATCAAGAAAATAAATCAAAGAAGAGAAGGTATGTCTTTTAACTTTTTCATGGGCTGTAGTTTATTTTCATTTATGATTTCTTGTTTAGTAAAAGAGTCAATGATATATTGTTCCTGGCCAAGGATTTTATAACTTAATGGCGTTACCAGGATTTAAAACCCCCTTAATTATTTATGATTCCAAGATCATTTTTCATGTGCTAGACACAACTCTTCCTTGGTAATTAATTTTCAACCGAACATATATATAAAATATTTTGTTTTGCTTTTAATTTAAATTATATATATGTGTGTGTATGTGTGTGTGTGGATACTTCCGTTCGATCACTTGTTATTTACACTATAAGAATGTTTTACTTTGGTGGGAGTGTTCTTTTGGGATTCTAAAGATTTTCCATCCTCTAAGAAAATGGTTCTCATATTTGTTAAGCTTGTTAATTTTCTCTTATATTTATTTTAAGTTAAATAATTTTTCTTAAAATTTTATGTCAAAATGTAGAGATCATTATAGCCTACAAATGGATAGTTCTTAATTAATGACCGGTTCATATCATTCTTAGAGATTCAAGTGATAATTAAGTGGTAATGGCATTTTCATAGCTAGATGGTTTTTATTACACACATTCTCACTTTCACACACACAATCAAATTGCATACAAATCTTGACTTGAAGTCACAATTTATGTGCAATTTAAGTGTATGTAAGGGTGTGTATAAAAGGGTTTGAACTAGTGTTTAGTTTTTTTTTTTTTATTAGAGTATTCTTTGTAACTCATGTAATTTTTTTTAACCTTTTAACTTGCAGTGAAAACTTCAATAGTAAAGTTGATCATGGAAAATGAATCACATTCTCACATAGTAGATGAATGCTGCCCTTTGGATCAAGATGTCATCTCAGAGATATTAGCAAGATTGCCAGCAGAAAGCCTTATCCAATGTGAAAGGGTTTGCAAAAGTTGGTTTAGAATGATTCATGATCCAAACTTCGTACACAGATCTAAGCAAGTATTCATCACTTCAAATTTTTTACTTAAAATGTCAGAAAATTTCTGGATAAATTATTTTGATATTGAAGATTCCTATGATGGCCTGATAGTGCTTAAAAAATCTATTTATAATGGCAATCTCTGCGTCTATAATCATAGCACTGGCCAGATGAGCACCATCCCTCATGTGCCACTAACGAGTTCAAGTTCAGGAACTTCTATTCATTGGTATATGATGTTTCCATCCAAAAGTACAAGATAGTTTGCTTTTGTTTGAGTAAGAATATGGTCAAGTGTTATATATATGTTATGGATAGTAATGATGATGAAGCTCCTGCTTGGAGGGAATTAAGCTTTTCTTTCGTGTTAAACTTTCTGATTCATCCCCATCACACACAAGACCATCCAAATTTTGATGGAGTTGTGTGTAACGGGGCGTTGAATTGGATGGAAAAATATGAAACAAATAGGATGCAATATGTATCATCATTAGACATATCAAGTGAGAAGCTTAGGGAAAGAATTAAGTTGCCATCCAAACCCAACATGTGCAACAAGGAAAGACTCAACTGCAAGTTATTAGCTTTCAATGGATTTCTTTGTTATGCTAATCCAAGCTCCAAGGATAGGTTTGATTTTTGGGTATTGAGGGATTGGGTTAAACTTAAACCTATATGGATCAAGCAATATACGTTAAGCCTTTCGTCGATGATCTGCAAGCCCAAAACTTTGAAGAGTTTCATTCAAGATAGTTTTTTACCTCTTGCAATATACCAAAATGTCAACTCTTGTTCAGTAGAAATCATGATACTAGTTTGCTGGAAGTTGTTTATACAGTGTGAAGAGTAAAGAGTTGAGGGCTGAAGAAGAAGGATTACTGGATTCAAGCTCTCTTCCTTGTTTTTCCAAATTTACTTATCTTGTACCAGTGATTATAGCTCATACCATTATAAGAAGATAAGAGACATTTGTTTTCAAGTTTAATTCAAATAAAGTAGATAGGATTAGGATTGCATTCTTAGTTTCAAAGTTGTGTTGCATTTACCATTAAATTCAAGTCCTATTTAATGTAAAATAGGAGGTTGATCTTGGTTGTCATGACTCATGAGGTTACATCTTCATTAGTATTTAATATTTACTCTTTAATTATTTATATACATAAAATGTATGAAAAACCCAAGAGGTCTCTCTTTCTTTTAGTAGATTGGTTGTCTCGAATAAACTAATTAAACTCAATTTATTATTTCTGTCTATAACTGTATGTACTCATTTATGGTTTGTGGTTAAAAAAATAAATAAATAAATAAATAAATTCTTCGGATAGATGTGCATAAAGATAAAGATAAAGATTTGATTTTTAATTTTTTCTTAGTTTAAATGACTTAATATAGCATGAAATGACTGTTTTTGTTCTTGTTTTTGTTTTTTCATATATCAAAATAACTATATGTTTTTCATTTCAAATCTATAATATCACAATTTTTTTAATTGTTAGCAAAATATTTAAAACTCAAATTATCAAGTGTTATTAAATATAGTAACAATGCTTTGTAGAGTTTTTCTTTAAATTAGTTTAGAGAGAAATCATGTCCTTTACATAATCATTTCTCAAAAACATTTACATTAGATTATTTATTATATACTATATTTTATTTGAATAATTATTTAAATAATTATTTTTATTCTTTATTATTATTATTTTCATTTAATCTCTCTCTCTCTCTCTCTCTCTCCCCTCTCAGATTTAAAAACACCCACATAACTCTCTCGCCTCTCATCCTCTCTCAACCCAAAACCACAGCTTCTCAACTCTCTCTCAATTGCCACTGTTGCTATGCTTATTCTTGTATTCCGGTTCTTTGATGATTTATATGGATTTTGTTCTTAGGTTTGATGAGTATGGGATCTAGATTTAAAATAATTTTGATGAATTTGCGAAGGTTGCTGGGATTCAAGAGGAGATAATGAAGGAAGAGAGGTAGGAGAAGGGAGAGAGTCAGATAGGAGAGATGAGCAAGAAAAAAGTAAACATGTATCCAAATTCCAAAACCAAGAAAATTTAAGTGCAATGATACATTGATACGTACATACAAAAATATTTTAAGGGAGAAAAAGAAAATATTTAAAGAAGATAAAAGTAAAATTTTGGTTGCTTTTGAGGGAACAACAATTTGGTGAAAAAAAAGATAAGAAGGGATAAAATTTGAATTTATCTAAAGAAATCTTGACCTCTTAAATCTAATTTGAATCAAAATTCTCTGATACTCCCCATTCAAAAGATTAATTGATAAAAATTTTATATTTTACAGTAGATTTTGTGACCTAATAAACTAATAAGATTAGGATCCATAATCACTCTAGGACTCCAATTACAAAATATGCTGTAACAATGAGTTACCATAACATACTCAAACACTAAGCTAACTAAAACACAAATATTGGAGTCCCAATTCGTTCCCATCTCCACTTAACAATGGTATAAATTGCACAATGCACCATGCACCAGCCATTAAACACTAGTACTATACACCCTCTAGCCATGAAACCCTTCACTCTAATAATCTTCTTCGCCCTATTAACCGCTTATGGCTCTTACATTATTTCTCCTCCTTCAGCATCGCTGTCCCTTCCGCCACCATACTCGGTGGCGTATGAGTCTTGCAAGAGAAGCTACGCTCTGGAGCGTCATGCTCAGGAGTGCCTCACCACACTGATGAAAATCTCATCAACCAAAATTTTGAATTGCAAATTTGTTCACCTTACAAGATCTGAACTTTAGTTTCTTACTTAAAGACAAATATTTTACTGCTTGAGCTATAAAATAATTTATAAGCATGTAGTGGGTGAAGCATCATGCATGCAAGGACCTTCTTAACAAAATTCATACCCCAAGCAAAGCCAAAATATCACTCATTGACTAATATTATTTGAACTGTGTTGTAAATTAACCTGAATATCTTTCTTTTCATTTTGTTAAAAATTTGGCATTAATAATAATAATAATAATAATAATAATAATAGGAACAACTATGTTTGTTAATAATTAAATTTAAAGTGAGGTAATGAGAACTTATGATAAATATATCTCACATAAACAATTAAAGTGTTGCTAGGGCTACGAGGAAAAATATGCATACAAAAAATTGCAAGGCAAGGCAACCATTGTTTTTTTTTTTTTTCTTTATCATACATAGGAAAGCAAAATACATAAGTTGGGTAGAACTTAGGTAAAATTTCTTAGGTTGAACCATAGAATACATTAGGTTTTCTAATTGAATTCAAACGCAAAACTGTATTGAATTAATTTTTCTTAAAAAGATAACATTGTTTATGATGTATTGAATAAATGGAGCCATGTGTTTTAGTTTAATTGTGGATCTAAATCTAATATACTATATCAAACTATATCTAAGTTTTACCATATAGATTTACCTATCTAAAATGTGGTTTTAAAGTTGTGGAGCTTTTCGTTAAATTCCTTTAGAATGGAGAGAATCAAAACATCATTTGTCGCAAAAATAAAAAATCATTAAGCCGAGTAAAAGCAAAAGAATGAATTTTTCATGACCTGAAAAAGAAATTCTTTAATATTTTGCTTAGAAATACAAAAAATGTGTTTAAAACTAGAAGTTCAGTACAACATAACTGTCCATAGGATGCACATAATTCATAAAGGGGTTCCAATATTGTCTTTGTAAAAACTAGGTAACAAATATTGGGATATCTACTTTTCTTGTTTGTATCCTACATTTGTCAAAATGTCCACACAGTGGTTCGCTTCTTAGATATGAGATATGTCTAACTATCATCTCTCAATGTCTTCCGAAGATGTTCTTACAATCATGTGTTGGGAGTATAGTTTGGAAAATTTTCCAAATTGATTAACAAAGTTACAAAGCAATATCAATAATATATCAGTAAAACAAGATATGGTCAAATTAACTTATAAGCAAAATAGACAAGTGCAAAAGCATATAAAATTAAGGATTAAGTAAAACTTGTCGCCGAGGCATGGAACTAAATCCACTGTCCTTAAGAAGCGATTTCATGCCCATTGGAATGAATCTGTCGGTGTAGATGGCTCAGGCGGTCGCTTTCTAGGATATAATGACAACTCTGTTAATGTACACTCACAAACAGAGTTTCAAACTCATCACAAATGCCCAAGAGAAAATTTTCAGTAAAAATAGAGGAGCCAAAAGTATCAAAGTAATAGGTGTTTTTATTGTTTTAAACTAATCTCATATATGCAGAATTTGATAGTCTTAGAGCTCTTAAAAAAGAAGTAGCTAAAGATGATTAGAGTGAAAAGGAAAAGGCAAAAACAAAGGAATTTTTCTTTCCCATTGATGCCACAAGCTTCTATGTATTTTCTACAAAAAAGGGGACGGTGCGGCTTACTAGTTTTCTAAGGAAATATGAGATGATTGAGGGTTTATTTGCTGCCAAAAATTCCCAATCAAGGAAAATTCTAGAGCGTGGGCTTGGGCTACAACAAAATATTATGGGCCTAAGTTTTGAACATACCCAACATCATGCACATGATTTGATATCAGCTCTGTAGTCGAGTATAACATTATTAATTGACCAAGAACATGGGTGGCGCTAGCCATGTTCCAGGGGGTTCAAATGAACCCCCTGACTTGGCAAGAAAGAATATATAAAATATAAAATATAAAATATAAAACATTTATTTTGTTTTGACCCTCTATGATAAAAATTAGAACACTTTGACCCTAATTTTTTTGAATCACAACTAAAATAACGTTAAATATAATCCTCTTACTAATATTTTGGAATTTTTTCTTATAAAAAAAAGAGAGTCCAACAACAAGCTAATTTAATCTAAAACCTTAAAAATTAAAATTAGTTACTGAATCTGAAGTGCTTTTAATTTTTTATTTTTTGAGTAGGGATTAGGGGCGTGGGATAAGGCAGGAGTGATTGAATAAAGATAAAAGCAAATGTTAACACAACAAAAAAAATTTTAGCATCTATTTGGAAACAGTTTATCCAACATTTTGCTTAAAGTATAAAATAAGTAGAAATCACATGAAACCCACAAACAGTAAGAAAAAAAGATGAAGTAATAATTTGGCTTATAATCAAGACCCAAACACACTTAATATAGTTACAAAGAACAATAGTTGTCAAAGTTGAGTTGAATTATTAAATACAAGAATTGTAAAGAGTTAAAACAAACAAATAGATAGAAGTATTCTGGGCAATGATAATTAAAGTTCATTTAGCAATAATAATTAGTAATTTTATTGAATTTGAAAACAATGGATGATTTTCAAGATTTTATCTTAGCAATAATAATTACTATGTTCATTGTATTATAAAACTGTATGTCAAATGAACTAATAGTTTATATTTTATTTTCTTGCTAATACTATAGAAAAATTTGTAATAAAGAAACATTGTAGATCACAAGATTCATTTTCTGTCTAAGATTTATCTTTTTATTGACCCCTTAGAAAAAAATCTTGGAGCTGCCACTTACCAAGAAGCAACGAAAAGGGAATCTATTTGTACTTTTTCTCAATTTTGCTAATATGTTGATTGTCCAAAAATCCTATACAAAGAGAACACACTATCCATTCATCCATTCTTCATTACTATCCTTGAGAAGGTGGCCAAAAAATAATAAATAAATACATAATTATTGTATAAAAAGAAGCATAGCAGACCATGATTGCCAAATAAAAGTAATAAGCATGAAGGTAAACTAACATACCACCCATATAGTTTATCCTCACAATATAAAAATTATCATGTGACTTATTTTGTGACACTTCTCTTACGGTTTGCTTTATTGATGTCGCAAAAGTTTGAAGAAAGCACACCTGATACTCTCTTAATCAAATAGAAACTAAACTATTAACTTCTGGTAGTAAACCTCAAATCCACAAGGGGTTTTCCTGAATCCACAAGGAGATAAACTGGAATCCACTAGAGAAAGAATTTGATAAAAGTATGTATTTATTGGTAATAGTCTAATTTGAATTTGATGGCTACAAAATATATAAATATTGAGGAAAAAGTCTAAAACCCTAATTCGCACTAATTACGCAATTAGGTGACAAAATACTAAAATTTACCAAAAATGGCAAAATTGAGTTAAATGCAAAATCATAAATTACTGACCTTAAAGGTTGTCCCAAAACAAGTGAGACCTTATTCTGGTTTTTGAGTAAAAAGTTATTAAGGAAAAAAAAATTACTATAAACAACAAAATCATAGTTTACAGGGCCTAAATGAAGCAATTCGCCATTTTCAGGGGTACATCATAAATGACTATTGCTCAGAAGACCGTTTCACTTCAACCTATCAAATTTCATTCGATTTCGACTCCGAGACCTATGATTTTTCTAGTGCCTTTTTGTCTAGCGCAATGATTTCAGGTGTGCGTAACAGTCCAAGAATGTTATGATGGTCTATTCTACATCATTTATGAAACATCTACCTTCTTTATGGTTTGTTTTATAAAGAATTGCCAATAATTTTAAGATAATTTGATGTTGCGGCTAGTTGGCAAGTTCTAACATCACAAACAGAGAAAGAATTGAAGGGGGAAAAAAAAATCATTCTACCCTCACATTTGCGATTTTATCTCTCTAACTCTCCTTCAATTCTCATTTGGTTTTGTCTATGTTTCTAAGGAACAATTTTAATTTAAAATAACTTTTTCTTTAATTTTTCCCTAATAGGATGTTTTCCCAAGAGTAATTGTTGGCACTTGTCAAATCATCTAACCTTAAGGAATTCCTTGTAAAGCAAACCTTAAGTAATATAAATGAACACAAGATACCTCCATATACGTTTCAAAGAGAATATATTTTACAATGTGATATGTTGTTAAAACCAAATTTGCAAAAAAAAAAAAAAAAAAAAAAAAAAAAAGCGTCATTTTCAATTGCATGATGTGATTCTTCTGTTACACACACATTTTTAATTTTTTATATAGTTCACCATTTCAGTTCAAAAAGTTTGTGTACGTAAGTAAGGTAAGAGATATTAGCCTTTGAGCTAGGCTTGAGATGGTCATCATTACTCAAATGTGAAAACTTCTGGTCCAAAGTCCAAGTAACAGATATCTGTCAATGGGCCCACTGGGTTTGTAGCCCAACAAGAGACCATGCCCCAAGTTACGTATAAATTGGCAATTTTGCAAGCTAGCATTATCAGTTGTTCGGACATTCTGGCCTTTTGCCCTTCTTGGGCAAAATAATTGGCCTTATGACCCTGTTTCGAAACTATATAGGGGCGTGCCCCTGTTTTAATACTCGATCTTGGTAGTGGCGAGTTACTTAAAATACTCGATTATTCCAGAGCCGAGTTATATGCAGGTTCCTGCCACACTGGGTGTCCAGCGTGGATTTTGGGCAATAAAATATTCCCGCGTAACTGTTTATAACTCGGCATTTTACAAATCGAGTTATATGCAGAATTTAGTCCCATTTTGAATGTAACGTCTCCCAAACAGTTTTGTCTTCCTCCTTCCTCAGTCCGTCTCCCAAACAGTGTGTCTCCCTCCTTCCTCAGTCCGATCAGTAGCCACCCTCAGTTCAACACATCGTCATCTTCAAGTTCACTTGTTTGTACCCGTATCCAAACCAAAGCATTCAGTATACCCGTTCCGAACCTCAACCCAAACCCACACCTTTCACTCTCACCATAACCCTCACCATCGGCGAAGCTGAACCCAATCCATCTTCAGAGTTAAAGGATTAGAAGCATTTTAAGGTAATTTGTAATTGCCGAGTTCAATTTTGTTTTCCCTTTGCATTGAATCTGAGTTATGTTTTGGTTGTGCATGTACTCTGCTTTGAGTGTGGGTGTGGCTTATTAAGTTTTTCTCTGTTAGAGTTATCTCTATTCATTATTATTGTTGCTGTTTTAGCTTTGCTGGGTTTGGTTTTGAACTGGGTTTTGGGTACGGGTGTTCATTTGGCATGACAATGGTGTTCATTATTAGGGAAAATTGTTTTTTAATGACCTGTATATGTACTGTCATTTCAGTCAGGTTTTGATGAATTATACTGACTTGTGAACGGAATTTTTGTATTATTCATCCTCAAAAGGTGTTTGTGATTGTAATTCATGGGGGTTTCAGATGTTGAATTGTTGTCCTTACTCTAATAATGCTTACCCGATTCTCCCAATGAATAGAACTTGGGCTGAAATTATTGGAAAATTTAATGTCAATTGTTTAAATTGTGCTTCTCTGCCATACTTTCAGTGAATGAATACATATTAGACTTATGTGGTTGCATGTGTAAGAAATTTGCTGGTTGGGAACATATGTTCAAAAGCTGAAATAGGACTTTTTAACATGTTTACAGAGATATTGAGTTGTAATCATAAGTCTGGAACTAGACTCTTACCTAAGCTTCTTTTCCCCCTTGGAACAGACCTAATTTATACATATTGTAAAACTCTACATTGGATTTAAATCATAGAATGTGTTTATCCATTAGTGAGGTGATGTGATTATCCTGTGCTTAATTTTTTAGTTTTCATAGAATTATTGTAATCCTACTCTATTAGTTGGACTCATGAATTTCATAATATATTTAAGAAGGATTTGTTCCTAGTTCTGTTTTATGTTATGGTTTTTTGCTAGTACTAGAATCTCTTATTTTTTTGATATATGGAATATGTTTGTAAAACTTTATCGACTCCAATGTATTTCAAAACCTGGCATTCACGTAAGGCTACTACACTACAAAACAGACAGTATAGCCAACTATAGAATAGAGAAAATTGTAAAAACTTGGAACAAATTAGATCGAATGAAGACTCTTGGCTGCGATTGCTATTTGGCTGTTAGATTTTTCTGTATTCAGATTTTTCTCTAAATATCGAACAAAGTATATCGAACAAAGTATATGGAATATGTTGTATGAAAGGGGTCCCTCATTTTCCCCTTTCCCTTGGGACCAAAACTGAAAAAATAAAAAAATAAAAGTGTGAATGCTTTACGTGCGCACGATTTTGTAATTTTTTAAATATCCTTGTCTTTTCAAATGTTGTTTTGTGCCGAAAGCTGCATTTTAGTTGGTTTGTTAGTTGTTTTGATACTTTCATAGTAAAAATGTAATAAGGTTAACTTATACTGCATTAATGAAGTTCTATGTTTTTCGCAAGTCCTAGCTTTATTGGAAATTACGAACGTTAATAATCGCAAGTGTAGGGAACTTTGTTAACGTCTGCTTGTGGTCAACAGTGGTATATTAACATGAATGCATACGTGTCAGATATGCAGCAGCTGCAAAGTATGGAACCTGGACCCGCAAATGGTGCACAGTTGACGCGGCAGCCGGTGCATCGATCCACGGCACTGTGGGAGACACCTGTCGGTCAGGTACGTACTTGTATAGAACTTCGGATGTGTCGAACTCATTTCATTTTCTTTTTGTAGGGCTCTTTGATTATTTGTAAATAGATGTTCGAAATGGTATCATGTTTGTTTTGGTTTAGGCAGTTTATTTAATCAAAAGAGAAAATGGTACGAAGCATAAATAAGCGTGAATTTAAAAACACTCTTTCATCAACAGCACCTAGTCTTATTTCCAGATAAATTGGAACTAGTAATACTACAAAAAATATTAAACAATGAAAAGGTATATTCAAAGTTAGTAGATCTCATTTAAAAGTTATAGTAATCAATTAAAATCCGATGTCTTTATTTTCCCAAAGGTGCGCACACAAACCCCCTGTGGCTACACATAACATAAGACAACTGACTTTTGAATTCTAATTCCTATTATACTCCATTTGACATACTAAAGCACTGTGTTTATTCATTGCAAAACATAATGCCCATGACGTTATTGCTAATTTTAAACAATGTCATTGATCTTGAATTGATCCTATCTACTATTGAGGTAGAGTGAATAGCAGTTAACATTGTAATTAACATATTGCAAAATTGATTATAACTAACCAGTTCGCAAACTGTGTCTTGCATATTATTATTATGTACCATTGTTATAGTTATTTCATGTGCGCTATCCTAAGACAACGCTCTTTCGTGTGCAGGTAGTGCCAGGCGTGCTAAAGTGTAGACGCCGATCTTGGGAGTTACCCCGGCATGGGCTAGGCCCACGGATTGGCCATTACATAGCTGAGGCAGGTTTTGAAGGGTTATCAAAGGTTCCAAACATGGAAGTTGATCACGCATTGATCACAGCATTGGTTGAGCGTTGGCGTCCGGAGACGCATACATTTCACTTACCGCATGGGGAGATGGGTATCACCTTACAAGACATTGAGGTGATGCTAGGGGTACCTGTTGATGGGTTGCCCATAACTGGGAGTGCCAAGGGGGATTGGCCTGCATTGTGTCGTGATTTATTGGGTCGTCTTCCTCCAGACCCAATACCGCATCCCCATGAAAACAAGTCTATCCTTGCCGGGGCGAGGGTAAGAGTCAGCTGGCTGAATGAACAGTTTAGAGCCCCCCTCGCTGTGGATGCTACTGACGAGGTAGTGCAGCAATACGCACGATATCACATACTCGTGTTGTTGGGGTCCATTTTATTTATGGACAAGTCGGCAGATCGGGTGTCGGTGAGGCCTCTACTGTTCCTGAACCCAATCAGCAACGCAAAGAGGTACAGTTGGGGTAGTGGAGCATTAGCCTGGTTGTACAGGCACCTATGCAAGGCATCGGAGAGGACGACGATGCAGATTGGAGGTGCGCTGATGTTGGTGCAGCTGTGGGCGTATTCAAGGTTCCCATTGATATGCCCTGTTACGAGGCCACCACAACCGCCGATGGATGCAGGTCCCCTCGCCTGTCGGTACGTTATTTGATTAGTTTGATTCAATTGGCATGGCATTTGTCATTCAGCGTGCATGTCTCCATAGTTGAATTTAATAATAAATCCATTTTGTGAAACATATATTATAATTTTTAATATAATACGAGTACTTTCTTTTATATACAAATTTAATACTAGTACTAAGATGTGGAAGTTGAAGAGAAAATATTGGTATCTATTCATTCTCTCCCTCTCTCTCGTATAAAAATTGGCATATAATCAGTAGATACAAAAAGAATCACACATACCTATCGGAGTGGTTTCAAGGTCGTATTAAAATCGTAGAAATCACCCATTTATGCTCTGATCACCCATTTACATTTTGATTGTAACCAAGTAAGCAAATAGATATACAATATGCTTTTTTGCCTTAATTTGCAATGGTTCCCACTAAGGCTAATGCCAATAACTTTATCCAACCACTCGTGTGTGCAAATGATGAACTGAGATGAACCATATTGTAAGCACACTATGCAACCTGAGCATAATTCTCCTTGTACTGTTATTGACTAGTTACTAACACACACACTCAGCGGGTCTTAAACCCACAAACTTACCCTCCACCAAGATCTTACAAGGGAAGGAGGTGTCATTTGGTTTAGAGTTCCTTGGGCCAAAATAAATATGGCACCTACTTTTAGCAACTGACCTTCATATAGATGATCTAACAATAACAATAATAAGAATATCACAATTATAGGAACCCGGTGGTTCTTTACAGTTTAGGCAATCTATGGTGATAATTGGCCTAACATTAATCAGAATTCCAGCACAACAAGAAACTGACCACAGTATAAAAAGTATAGCTTTCACACACACACACACACACACACACACACACACACACACACACACACAGATTATATATTGATAAAGGAATGCCAAGATTGAAGAATCGATTTATCTCAGCAGTAATTTAATAATAATAAAATAAAAAATAAATAAACAAAACTTGATATATGATACCAATTACAAAAACAAAGAATTTCAAATGCAAACTGAAATTGATAAATCGTTTTTGTGCTTCATGACTGTTGTATGGAGGAAAAAAAACAAACCACATTTCCTTATTTGTAATAAGTTTTTTCCAATGAAAAAGTAAAAGCTAATTACTGGTTTCATTGTTGGTAAGCACTTTAGCTAATTACTGGCTTCATTGTTGGTAAGCATTTTACTGTTATGGCAACATGGTTGTTTGATATCAACTAATGACCATTTAACACAATTGTATGTTTACTAGATGGAAGGGGCCGAAGAGCACGACAGAGTATGCCACGCATGTGCTAGCTGCGTATCGTGCGTCATTGTCGAGCATGCGGGCACACCAGGTATTGTACCGCTTCATGTCACGACAATATTATTCTCCCTAGTTTTCTTGTTTCACCCGGTGGGTTGTCAACTACTGCATGTGTATAGTTAATAATGTAACGTTGGTCAAGTAGACCATATATATACAAGGAATTAGTTACAATCATTTCACAACTGTGGGCAGTCAATATATAGTCCCTTGATTGGCCTTCTATTGAATTGATGTTTGTGGTTTTTATTCCACGCATATTTAGTTGTGAACCCTTCAAATTTCTCCCTCAGTTTCAGCTAGTGCAACCAATAGTATTCGGGTGCATCTGAGCATGTAAAATCCAATAAGAGGGTCAATAATTACTTAGGATTTGTAGTGAAGTGATTGTTCAATGGTCTTTTACATTTTTTCTCAAATTGAGGATTGCCACAAATAAGTACGTATTTTATTTGTTTTTTTGTTGAACAATTATTCAGGTTGTTTGGGAGCCGTATAGGGATGTCCTAGACTCACTGCCCCCATATTGCACTGCTGGCCGACATATATGGAGGGCCACAGTGCCGTTGATCTATTTTTGGATAGTAGAGGATCATCATCCCGAACGTGTCTTTCGTCAATTTGGGATGAAGCAAGCACCACCGGGTCTAGTGGATACCTCAGTTGAACTGCACAGAATCTCCCTCCAAGGTAAACTAGAGACGGATTGGGTGCAACAACATGCTATCTACATTGACCGATGGGCCCATAGAGGGGAACGTGTTGCCAACGCACCCACTTTGGATGGGGACACGACGTACCTTGCTGCTTACATGGCTGAGTACCGAAGGTCGACCAGACGGTACATTACGCGAGAGTCGGCGTATTGGGAAATCCTGGTAAGGCAACCATTCAATGCTTCTTTTATGGATTGATATTATACGTGTGTTGCAAAGAGCATTATCAATGTTAAGTTTCGTGGTGCCATTGATTCAATGGTTTGACATTCATTGGGTTTTTACATTTCATTTGTTGCCACCAGGCATGCCATTTCAATGTTCATATATATATGAATAAGCTCATCATGCAGAATCTGTGTCCACATCAGACCTGAATTTGCCAAGTTATATACTCACATATCATACGATTTGACCTGAAATGTTTATACTATGTCAATGTTTAAAGGCAGCAGAAAAGTTTTAATGCGACTCCTTTATTTCGTAGGTTGAGTCCAATGTGGAAATGCTATTGCAATGCCAACCAGGTTCTGCAATGTACACCCAGCTGACGAAGACGCTGGATCTTGTTGGGGAGTTGAACCGAGTTGCATTGGATAATGTGCGTGCCATGGCGAGTGAGGCGAGCACACAGGCCACAAGCCGTGGTGGGCGAGGTGGTGGGTCTAGAGGGCGTGGACGTAGTGGAGGCCGTGGAGGTCGTGGAGGTGGACCTGATATTCACATCGATGACTTGGGTAAGTGAAATACGGTAACACCTCCAATTCTTATTGACTTCCAATTCTAGTACTTTAAGTTGTAATTTATTTAGAGGACGTATTATAGTAGCGAAGTACATTTTCATCACAGCCACACACGATACCCTATTCTTATGATTTCACAAATTTGAATGGCTCAAACTCCACTCTATTACCAAAATTGAAACGATTGACACATATCTCGTTTATTCAGTGACTCAATTCCTCGTTGTTATCTTAATAAATACACTTGTCTTTGTACAGATGATGAGGTGTTGGAGGCCGATTGGGACACGTACATGGATGGCGCCGGTTCATCGCGATGCACGTCTGACGCCACTGCCCAGGCATCCCATCCTGTTGGCCATGACGATAGTGCAGAACACACATCCCATGCTCAGGCTCGCCCTCGATCCCCACTACCCACTCCGCTTTCTCCCCCATTGTTCAGCGGCTCTGCTCATGAGGGTGGCTGTATATTTGTACCCACCCCTGGTCTACCGCCCCCACCTGTAGTTCAGGCTGAGCCCACCCAGGAAGCTTCATTTCCAAACCCCGATGAGCCAGCTGCACAGATCAGTCCGCTGTCTCCCCCATTGGTCAGCGGCTCTGCTCATGAGGGTGGCTGTATGTTTGTACCGACCCCTGCTGTACCGACCCCTACTGTACCGACCCCACCTGTAGTTGAAGTTGAGCCCACCCAGGAACCTTCACTTCCAAACCCCGATGAGCCGGCTGGACAGATTGAACAAATACAGAGTGAAAATATTGAGCCGGTCCATGGGTTGCGAAGATCACTCCGCAATGACATACATCCCCCTGGTTGCGGGACCGGTGACGGTAAATACCATGCATTCCCCTGCTACCTTCCTCCAAAGTTATTTAATTAAATAATAATATGAGAAGCAGAACCAGTGAATGCATTTAATGTGAATGGGAAGATGATGACCCAATGTACATGTACATATAGCGCAGTTGGATATTGTCTTCATGTAGACTTCCATCCCACCAAATGTTGCATTAACCCCCACCTAATAGTTGAAATACATTTGCCAATTGTCGTAGTTGCATATAATATTGCCAATAACTGTGAAATAATTGTGAATGAATACGGTTGTGTATATGGTTATTTAGTCAGAAATTTTGCTCTGTACAAAGTACTTTTATTGGAAAACAATAATTAAACTCGGTTAAAAATATTAATAACAAGACACATACACGTACACAGTACAAAACATGGTCTATCCCTCCGTTTAAACTCTATTTTGGCTCTCAGGGAATGTGTGCATTCAAGTAATGTGCTCTGCTTTCAATTTCAGGTAAGATGAGACCTGCCAAGGTAGCAGTGAGGAAACGAAAAGATCGCTGAAGCTCGGCATGATGTGGAGCGTATGGGGGTAAAATTCGAATCAACACTGGTTTGGCTTATGATTCTTTCTTACTTTGTTCGGAATTAACAACAAGAACCACCAATTCAAACTTTTTTTTGGCTATGTTGAAGACGGTTTTTAGTAGGTGTTTAGAAGGGTTTTAAGGACCAATTCAGAATAGGATGAGGTGTATTTATGGGGGTGGCAGAATTTGTACTAGGTGAGTAGGTGTTGTGGTGGGTTAAGAATTTCAACTCTTAAATTCGATTTTATACAGCCTGTATAACTAAACTGCAAATGTGGCATTATTGTTTACTTACTCTTAATTATCACAAAAAATGGTTGAAATGCATTTTACCCCATTGAAGTTTACTTTCTTGACCAATGATAATGAAAATACGTTTCTAGTTCAATTTGAAATTGAGTCTTGCTCATCAGGTAATGCTTGATTCTGCTTTTTTAGTACCTTCATTTGGGAAGAAGACTTGAACAATGATATAGAAGTTATTCGTTTATTGTTTTTGGTGTTAATGTAATTTGGAAATTCAGAATTTGAGGAAATATAAAAACCAAACAAAACAAATTTATATAAAAATCGTGATGCCAATCCATTTTGCAGTTCAGAATTTGAATCTTTCATTGGTTATGTAATTTTTTTGTTTTTTTGTTTTTTTTTTTTTAATTTTAAATCAAATTTTCCTTTGTTCCATTCAGTCTGTGAAGGTTTTTCTTTTATTGCCAATTTCTAACAATTTTTGTTCACTTGTCTCTTATTATTGGTTTTTATTTGTTAACCCCATTTGAGTTCTACTGCTCAATTTTTATGGCAAAAGGCTCAGCTATAGGTATAAAATTGGGTTTGTACAGCTTTTACATTTTCCGGGTAAAGTATAAATCACTATCAAATGCTTTGTAATTTGATTAAAATAAAAGCGTGTTTATGTGTTTTTTCTATGTTGGTTTAGTCCTGGATGGATGGATGGATGGATGGCTGGATAGGATTAGTGAAAGAAACAAGTTAGCCTCTTTCTATGTGAATGCTTGCACTTAAGTATATGATTGAATCCTACTACTATCTATGCTGTTGTAGAGTGTGGTTTGGTCTTTGGTGCTGAGAAAGTCCTCTTTTTAATTAACCTTGAAGAGTATGAAATTTATTTTATGTTCTTAGGAACAAAAGTTGGTGCTTTCAATGATTTTTTGTGGGCTTGTGGTTGAATGCCAAATATAAAACTGTGAGTAGCCCTGATTAGTCTGCAGAGGATTCAGTGCTGACCTCGAAGTTTTGGTAGTAAGGGGAGGCGATTTGGTTAAATGCCAACTGACTGTTTCTTTGTTTAATGTTATTTGTTTTTCTTTTTTGGAGGTAATTTTCATCTTCGTTTGAGCAGAAAATTAATAGGAGTTTAGATGTTTGTTTCATTGGTTCATAGTTTTTATGGAAACTTGTATTGGTTGTTTTATGGATTTGACAGACTACTTCAAAGCGCCTTGCTGAAGTAGTCTGTCAACTTAAAAAGAGTGAAAAATAGAAGTTCATTTTCTGCAGAAACACACACACAGAAGCATAGCAGAGCAAATGAGCGGAGAAATAGGTAATTTTCAGATTCAATTGTTGCTATGCACTTTTTCAGTATTACATCTGCTCTATAGACTGCAATGTAGAACCATTTTTCACCTTATAAAGGGCCAGAAAATCCAAGGTTTACAATATATTACTCGAATACGACAACTAATCACAGTTTTACATAGGACATTACTATTAACATGGAAACAGACCCCAAGGATAACAGTAAGGCAGAGGGTGAGATGTTTAGTTCAAGAGCCACTATGTGTATGCATCAATAAAAAATAATCGGGTTAGCTCTCTCATTATGCATGAATTCGTACCTTTCTCTTCTGATGACAGTATCACTCCATGAAGACTTTACTAGTAGGCTTAACAGAACCTTTATTATACTTATAAAATTAATATCACTTGTATATTTAGATAAAGTAATAAAATTCACTCTCCTCTCCCACACTCATTACACTAATTGGTAGTCATCTATTGGATATTGTTCTCTTTATCAGTGTTACTAGACCAGTGATTCATAAGACTAGTTAGATGTATATCTTATAGCTTTTCTGGTGATTTGTCATAATTCTTATGTGTGTCATCTGTATTATTTTTAGAGAGAAGTATCTCGACTACGGGGGTTAGCAAGTGAGGGTGAAAATCAGGACAATGATACTTCAACATTAGGCTTTCCTGGTTCTCCAGGATCCTTTACATGAGAAGGATTACATGGATCATTTAGTCCACTTGCCTCTAGTAAAAGGATGTCTCAGGTATAAACTATTATTTCTTTAGGTTAAGAAATCTTTTGGCTTGTAATTGTTGATATAATGAGTTACATTGTTTTCTCAGAAAAAAGATTATGAAGTTGCCCTTGTTGGGGCTTTCAGGAGGGTGAAGGATAAAGACATTGCGTTAGAGGCATTGACCGCTGAAAATCAGGCAGCTGTGCAGTTAGTATGTCTGAAAAACTGTCTTATTCTTGACTTTTTAATGGATTTATAGCTGCTCATTAGTCATTACTATAAATATTTGCACAATGTAATAGGTTGATTAGGTTGTGTATGGTTAACTATGCGAGAAACAGCTTCTGCATTCATAAAAGACGTCACAACTTTATATTTGATATAATGGCTGTTGAAGTCCTTCATAAATTGTGTTACTTTTGTATGTTATCGAAATCCTTTTAAGCCCGAGGCAGGAAGAGCCAAAAGGGGTACTCGGTTGAGTGAGCATAGTTAGTATACATATTATGAACACAAATTATATGCACTGGAATATTTTAGTAATTTTTTTTTTTTTTTGCAAACATGTGCTCTACTGTTTTTCCCAATTGGTGTTACCCTTTTTGGCCATTTTCTTATCTGTTAGGACCCACCAAAGAAACTGAAGAATATTGATTTTAGTACCTTTGCTAATGAAAAACTCATCCTGTACTGAAGGTTAAGAAGCCCTTTCCCTAGGAATTATTTGGTCTATCTTTAAAATAATGGAACTTTTAGAAAGACACTCAGCTTAAGTGCCTGGAAATTTATGCAAGGTGCTTGCCTAAGTGCTAAAGGTGACCGTGTCACTAAAGGCATGTCTTGCATCAAGGCTTCAGAGGTGCCCTGGCTTGCCTTTGACAATGCTGCTTTTCTTACTACTTTTATTTTATATAATAACTTGATTTTCTGTGATTTTGAAATCATTTTAAAATGCTTTTTTTTTTAATAAAAGTTTTCATGTTTTGGGGTGAATTAGGTCAAACAAAGAGAAAATTAGATAAAAGTTTTAAACATGGGGCTACGTTTTCGAGCAGCTGCAATAAAAAGGCTAGAAGCAGTCGCCTCTGGAAAGATTGTAGCTGAGACACACTTACTGAAAGCAAACGAGGAACATTGGAAGGAAATTGAGGTCCTTCGAGGTCAGGTTGCTCGGAACCAAGAAGTGACAAGAGTTGCTATGGAAAATCTGCAGCTAAAGGAAGAAATTAGAAGGTTTGTTGTTATTTTTATGCAGCTTCAATCTGTTTGTTCCATTCAACATGTTATTTCTATTAAGTAAAGTAAGTTAGTTCGAGATCGAAACTGTACCTGAGAGGGACTAGAGTTCTAGTAACAGTAGGTGCGCTTTCAGTTGCACTAGTGGATTGAATAACCTTTTTTTAGATGGGTCTAAAAGCATGTGTTGTTGGTTAATAAAAACACGAATTTCGATAGGCCGGAGGGCTGATACTATAAGTAGGACAAACGCCTTAAAAGATAAATGAAAGGCATTTTTCCACTTATCCAAGGAATCTCTTTCTTGGCATTTGTATTTGAGAGAGAGAGCTATGCTTAGGTCAGTTCCTTCAGTAAATTTATTTGGTAAGTCAGAAGTGAACTTTAGGTAAGTAAGTAGTCCCGTATGAAATTCATAAAACATTCATATCTGGCACTTGAGGAGGTACATCTTAAGTGTTGGAAGCTACTGCTAAGGTACTCCCCCTCATCTATAAAAGATAGGCAATTGAGAGAGAATAGGGCTATCGCCCGGTTTTTGATTGAATATCCTTTCCTGTGTTTGTCTTGTATTGAGGTATACCGAAGATATGAGTAAAAGTAGAGTAGGTAACAGAAGGGGAGGGATTGCAGTTTTTTATTAGTGAGGGAAAGCAGCTTTCATTTAGAATATCCTTTACCTTTTCTCTGAGTTCTGCAGAAATTTATTTTAACACGTTGATAAAAATGTAAAAATTGAAGAACTACGCAAACTGTTCGTGTTAATTATATTAGAGGAAGTTGAAATTGGAAGCAAATCTCTATAATCAATCTCATAACAATTCTTCAAATTTAACACTTAAAAAATGTGTTAAAGCATATATTGCTATCAGCATATTCTCTAACATTAGAGCCACACCCATACCCTTAACAGCGACAACAGAAGATAAATTGGCCTGGAAGCTTTCGTCTAAAGGATATTTTGACTTAAAATCAGCGTATTCTCTAACATTAGAGCCTAATTTGGATGTGCCGTTTAGGGGGAGGTGGATTTGGAAGCTCAAAACCTTGCCAAGAATTCAGGTTTTTGTTTGGCAATGCATGCATCACAGCATTGGTGTCAGGGAGTGCCTCTCGGCAAGAGGTATGGCTATAGATAATTCTTGCCCCATCTGTCATAATGATCCTGAAAGTATAATCCATGCCTTGAGGGACTGCCCCTCGGCTGAAGCTATTTGGTACCAACTTGGTGTGCTGCCCTCGGACTCGGAGTTTTTTGCTGAGAACCTTAAGGAGTGGTTGTACTCAAATTGCAATGCAAAGCCGAATCAGAGGTCAGGTCAGGTGCCATGGTTTCAAGTGTTTTTGTTTGCTTTATGGATGATCTGGAAAAATAGAAACCAGCATGTTTTCAAAGAAGAAGTGCAGAACCCAAGTATTGCTAAGGAGATTCTGGCCCGAGTCATGGAATACACTTACTGTGCAAGCAGTCACACAGCAGCTAGTCACACAGCAGCTATTCAGTCACATCTTTTTATCCAAAAGTAATTTAAAATTTTAAGACTTTGTACTTCTGTTACTTATTCATACTTTAACCTACAGATTAAAGTCATTCTATGAGGAAGGAGAAAGGGAGATGATGAAAGAACAGCTTGGGGTGTTACAAAACAAGGTAAACCAGTTGCTTAAATTTCCTATGTTTTTTTTTCAGTGTCTATGGCCAACTTACTTTCCGAAATTAAATGCATGTCTTGTGAGTAATTTTGCAGTTGCTAGAAGCACTCGATTGGAAACTTCTGCATGAATCAGATCCCTCGATGGTACAGGTTATTTCCAAACTTTGTTATGAAATCTTGACATAATTTTATTGTGTACAGTTTTCTTGTTAACCTAAAATGTTGAAATTTTTTTATATTGTAGAAAGCAACTTCAGATGTGGTGATGGAAGAAGTTCAGGATGATGGTAATCTACAGATTTCCAATCAGGTGAGATCCAGGTTCATCATGTTCAGTAGCTAATTTTTCCTGGCATGTAATTTGGTCATGTTCTGGAAATTGAAAGTTGAAAAGTGATAATCTCTGTTCATGTGTATCCTCATTTGAATGATTTGATGACATGCATGTATCTAATAATAGTCATTGTTTTAAATGAAGCACTGAGGAAGAAAGATGACAGTTTGAAGATTGCAGCCAGTAAAGTAATGACTACTGCTGAGGCAAAGCTCTAAACAAGTGCAAAAAAAAAGGCCACGGCTTCTGTGTGTACTGTGCTGTAATGGAGAGGAGAGAATTCCTTATCAATTACAATGGATAAGGTAATTACATGAATGTACATGTGGCTGGTGTGTGGTGTCTCAGGTCTTGTTCTACTAGTTTGGTTGGGGGGGAATTTCGGCTTTATGCCTAGGATCTATAGGGAGAAATTTTTACAAGTTGCTTAATTGTGTTATAAATGTAGTTGTTAGGCAGTTGAAAATCAATTTCGAATTGCACAATGTTGTGTACATTTATATTTTGAATCCGATTATTACAATTTGATTAAAGTGAAAGAGTGCATCCAACGGATTTTTTTTTTTTTTTAAAGAACATACTTATTTCGACGTGTATTAACCGTTGATAAATGTGTAACACTTTTGTCAAGTCAATCTTAGGATGTATATATGAATAGTTTGATTTATCTACAAACGACTTATATGAACGTCTTCTTATCGAGATTGAGACCAAGCTCACACTCAATCCTACCATAGCATTCATATTTCTTGCCGGGTGAGGAAGCCACCTCATTCCATTGTCCATTAATGATTTGCCACCAAAATATTCATGTACTTAGTTATTATTTATTTGGGTCTAGTTAATGTATGTCCTAAAGTTATATATTACTAATATATATATTACTAATATATTTTAATAAACGTTTTATGAGAAATTGAAAAACTTGTATTAAAAGTTAGCAATTTTTTAATTATCCATTAATGACTTCCCACAATAAAATTCATGTACTTAGCTATTATTTATTTAGGTCCATTGAATAGATTTCTTAAAATTATACATTACTTATTTATTATAGAAAATTGTTTATGAGAATTTTAAAAAGTTGGAAACAAATTTATTTACTTTTTTCATAAAAGTTTTTTAAAATGGTTTATTGGCTTTATGTGATACGATGGTTTCTACCCATATATATATATATATATATATATATATATATATATATATATATATTTCTACCCATATATATATATATATATAATTATTTTAAAAAATAGCTCATGTGATAAGGGCCTATTTATAAATTTGAACACACCCATGTATCTACTACACACGTGAAGATGCTCATGAGAAAAAGAATAGGAAAAAAAAATAGAAAAGCAAAAAGACAAAAGAAAAAAAGGAAGAGAAACCAGTGTATAGGCCGTAAAAATATGTTTTTTCGACACGGCTTGTAAGCGTTATGCCTTCTCAAATTGCCTATTATTTTCGCAACTTCTTCAGAACAAGTGTTTTTTATTTTCTCTACGCACAAAAATATAGACAACGTACTTATATGCAACCCAAAGCCAAGCACAATTAATATTGTTGCAATATAGGTACTGTTAACAATTAGTACAGGCAATTAAAGTCGATACAAATTCCAAATTTAACTTTGTGCTTAGAGAAACTAACAAGCTATTCAACAACTTCTACAGCCAATCTCATAAGCCATGGTTTCGCCTTCATTTCGCGCTTCCTTGTTGTGTCGAATCATGAACTTCATCATCTCCCATAACATGGGCTACCACTTCACTCAGCATGTTAGTACTCAAGGTTGCAATCCTCCTTGCATGGTCACGCTCCTCAATCGCAACATCTAACTGATACCTCAACAATCTGTTTCTAACGTCTCCATCGCAATAGTTTGTTTCTTCGCTTTGAGACGTCCCCCCTGGGCTTGATGTCGACATGGTAGGAGATGTACATGATGGGGAAGCAGCGTACTGCACATTCCTACCATTACGTTGCATGAACTCCATGTATGCAGATTCTGCTTCTCGTCGATCTTCGTATGACCTGTGTTCGGCATTTGCGAACTTATGAACTTGTCTACTTGCTTCGGCCCAATTGTCGTATATGCCAGGCGCACGCCCAACAAAAACAACATAGTATTTGCCACCCTAAAAGAGGAACACAATAGCATTGTATGTTAAGACCGCATGAGCTGTGCTGGAGTTAGAATTTACCAAGTTTTGAATTTGAGCAGGTAAAACATGTACCATGTCGCTCTACCAACAGGTGCTAGTAGATTACAGCAACTAACATGCACGTCGAATATTCCAAGATCTGACAAACAATTACATAATCTATAATAATTATATAATAGTAAATAATTGTACAATTAAAACAGTAACACATGTTGGCACGTTACCTTTAGAAGCAAAGGAGGCTTGTCTTCTCCATCCTTGACTGATTCCTCATGACCCTCAGCCAGAATGAGAGGAAGCAGTCTTTTTATATGAAAGCGTATAATACTCGACTATTACTAAATCGAGTAAGGCAGGGATAATTCGATTTCCACAAAGACGAGTACGTATAAATATTTCCCAACCATTTACTGGTGGAGTAAATAATACTCGATATCTATATAACCGATTTCTTCTGGCAAATGTACGACGCCTTAATAATACTCGGTTTCAAAATTACCGAGTTATACAAATCGCTTACAATAAAATCGAGTAATGTGGTAGATCTCCTGCCAAATGTACGACGCCTTAATGGTACTCGGTCTCTACATAACCGATTTATAAAACTCGCTTGGACTAAAATCGAGTACTATTGTAGATTTTGTCATTTCCTCCCCCACCTTCTGGGACCACGTCGCTCTGGCATTACTTCTTCATGCTTCTGAACGTGGACCAGTCTGCGCCTTCTACCGTTGGGTCAACGTCCACTGCTTCACTTAACTCCAACTGAGCTGCTTCACCAAATTCACTTATTCCTCATAACGTCCTTGTCTTCTTTAGTCTGTCAACATCTCAGCTGATAGGTAACCATTGCTAACTATTTATAACAACACAAAGCCACTGATTGGTATGATACGGCAATTACTTGGTCTATCTGAACATACTAGTGCATGGCATTCATAATTTCAAATAACAGTAATTGTTTGATTGTTGTGGTCAACATCTCAACTGATAGGTAACCATTGCTAACCACTTATAACAACACAAACCCACTGAATGTTACGAGACTTCAATTAATTGGTCTATCTGAACATAATAGTGCATGACATTCAGAATTTCAAATAACACTGATTCTGTCATTGATGTGGGAGGGGTTATCTGAACATGGAATTGTGGTTTAGTATTTAAGACAACACATATTTTGTGACTGTTGTGGGTCTTCAATGGGGGTATCTGAACATAACAATGCAGGAGTCATAATTTTGCAATGCTTCATAATTCTCATTTGATGAACAATACACATTGTGCGAACTAATTGCTATTTTCGAATTTAGGTGTTTGATGGAGTTGATCATGCAATTACTCCATAGTATGTTTTTAGCATCAATACTTTTTGCTATGTTAGTATTGATTTTAGATAAACAAGATGGGTTTTTTTAGCACATTTCGCTTAGCTACATGAACACCTAAACGTAGGGGGCATATATAGTTAGACTATGGTTTCATAATATTACCTTTAGAAGCATGATACAACTATTACTATTTGTGGTTCAGGTCCGGTATGAGTCCTTATTACTTCTACATTTACTACAACGGGGAGGCATATATTAATGATTCGCATGGGCTATCATACCGAGGTCCGAACCTACAGCAGGCACTTATTGAAGTGAAACATGGGATACACATGAGAAAGCTGAAGCGGAAGATAATGTCAACTCTGGGGTTAGACAAGGATTCCCATGACATCTCCATTGTATTTCGAGCTCCTCAGCAACTAGTGGGTACCCAAGTTTTCTACAATGCAATTCCATTACAATGCGACCATGATGTGGACATAATGTGGGGAGTGATAAAGAGGGCTCCACAATTCATAGCTTCTGACTTGTATGTAACTGTTGCCACTGTTGGGTGTAATGTCGACAGGGGTTCACAGTATGCTAGTACAGCTGGGGAGCAAGATTCAATTCCGGTAACCATCATGTACCCTTCAATTACAGCCGACACGTCTTTGCCCTACAAGGTTGGACCACATGATGCAGTTGCTATGGACAATATTGAAGCCGCCGAAGTGTTAGGGTCTACCCATACGGATGACGAAAATGGTTATCGAGGGTATACTGAACAAAATGAAGATATCGAAACGCACTTGGATGAGGCAATTGAAATGGATGACACTCGAGATGTGTACGAGGAGTTCATTGATAATGATGGGCCGGAGGACAATCCGGAATTTGTAGATGAACTGCAAGTTGAAAACAATGTGGATGCTTCTGCCAATCCAAACCCCAACCCCACCTGGTTCACATCAAACACATGGGATAACATTCATGACCCATCACCTTCCTTGGAAACAGGTTTGATGAGTTGGAGGCCGGGGGACGAACCAAGCAAGGGGATGCTATTCTTGAATAAAGCTGTGGTTCAGCATGCGTTAACCATGTTCTCTGTGGGGCTTAATAAGAAATTTAAGTACCTGAAGTCAGACCCTGAGAGACTGATTGTAACATGTGTAAATGATGCATGTCCATGGTTAGTTCGAGCTATCAACAGCAAAAGGCACAAGCTCTAGGAGATCACAACATGTAAGGGTCCCCACACTTGCTCGTCACTCCAGGTGGATCATGATGGAAGGATGATGGATTCGAAGTTCATTGCCATCACACTAGAGTCATACGTGCGGGAAGACATTTCAAGAACAATATCAACCCTGCGTAGTCTTCTGCATGCGAAGCATGACCATTGGGCATCTCACTATAAGGTTTGGGATGCAAAACAGAAGGCGATTGCAGCCATCTACAGGGATTTCGATGAGTCATATGCAGCATTACCTCGGTTTCTGGCGGCGTTAAAAGATGCTGATCCAACCACAGTGACACAGTTGAAGTGCGACAACCGTAACGTGGTAGGAACTTGCACATTTAACTGTGCCTTTTGGGCTTTTGGGCCGTGTATTGAAGGGTTCAAGCATTGCCGGCCGGTGAT
This sequence comes from Quercus variabilis, assembly GCA_030445155.1. Classification (NCBI taxonomy): domain Eukaryota; kingdom Viridiplantae; phylum Streptophyta; class Magnoliopsida; order Fagales; family Fagaceae; genus Quercus; species Quercus variabilis. The sequence goes on from CP129447.1 coordinate 9,362,010, forward strand.
AAGCATCGATGCAACGCACCTCTATGGCAAGTACAAGGGGAAGCTGTTGATAGCAATGGCAACGGATGCTAACAACGAGGCTTATCCGCTTGCGTTTGCCGTTGTTGAGAGTGAGAGCAAGGAGACATGGGGATGGTTCTTGGCATGGTTGACCAATATTACGGACCGGGCCAATCTTTGCATCATCTCTGACCGACATTCAGGGATAAAAGCCTGCTTCGATGACACAAGTATGAGTTGGTTGCAGCCTCCCAAGGTCCATCATCGGTACTGCCTCCGCCATGTAGTCAGCAATGTCAACACAAAATGGAAAATGTCGGAGTTGAAGAACTTGGTATGGAGGGCAGCAAGTGCGAATCAAGTCAGAAAGTTTGAAGCCATACTTGAATTAATTCGCAATGTCAAGCCGGCTGCACACATGTACCTTGAATCTGAAAACAAACAGAAGTGGACACTTGCACACGACGAAGGGCGTCGATACGGAGCCATGACAACCAACCTATCAGAGTGCTTTAATGGAGTATTGAAAGGTGCACGCAGCTTGCCAATTACGGCAATGGTGAGGTTCACCTTCTTGAAAGTGAACTCGTACTTTGATGCTCGTCGTAATCTCACTCTAGAACAGTTGGAAGCAGGTCAAGAATGGTGCAAGTATGCCATGGACATCTTTCAAAAAAATCAAGCAAAGGCAAGGGACCATATGGTGACACGGATGTCCGCACAAGCGCGGATATATCAAGTTGACACATCGGGTAATCCTCTGACTGGTGGGGGTGGACAACACACGCATAGGGTTGATCTTCGGAGTATGACATGCACGTGCGGGAAATGGGAAGCAATCAAGATCCCGTGTTCACATGTAATAGTAATTTGTGCTAAGTATAACCACGATGCACAGCAGTTTATTGATCCTTGCTATAGCGTGAGTCATAGGTACCATAGCTACGAACCGGTATTCCAACCATTGAAAGACAGATTAGAATGGCCGGAAGCAGAAGAAACTTGAGTAGTGATGCCAAACCCACGATTGATTCGGAAGAAAGGTCGGCCAAAGTCCACACGTATCCGCAATGAGATGGACGAGGATGATAATGATAGGGAGTTGCCGAGCTCCTTATGGATCGAGAATGGACCAAAATCAAGATGTGGGTTGTGTCGTCAAGAGGGGCACAACCGTAGAACATGTCCTACTCGAAATGCGGAGTCAACAACTGGTGGAGCTGCATCATAGGTAAAACTTCCATTTCGTAAACAAACGTACGTTGGTGTTCATGCATGGATAGGCAAATTGAGTGCAATTGGTATTTACATACGTTGTTGTGGGTATGTTGCTTGTTAATAACTTATATAGGTCCAGTACATAACATATTTGAACTGTTCTGTACGGCAGGTACGGCAACGAAAGTGGATGGGTGATAACCGATGTACACTGCACAGCCAGGATGATCCCTACCACAGGAGGAAGCCCCTGACCGACACCAGTAACTCGGTTTCACGACGGAAAGACAGTGTTGGATTGGTCATTTTTTGCTTGGAAACTGAAACTAAGTTCTGTACTTTTTGTTATGTACTTATGTGGTCCATGAATGTTGTTAACAAGATTAATTTTATGTACTACAGTAGATTTCACTATGGTGAAGCAAACATTTCAGTTGCATGTAAAATGTAGTAATGGAAGCAGTCACTGTTATGAGACAGTTATTGCAATGTGCAGGTGCTTGGTGGAAATTGTAATAAACTTTGTTATTATGTCATAGATAGAGAACTGAGCTGCAGATGACAGGAAAAGAAACATGTAGAGAGAGCGTGTATAGTACTGTGTGAGGTTGGGTTTTCAACATAACTCGGGTTCACAGATATCGAGTACAATAAGTAACCCGATATTAGTAATATCGAGTAATGTGTATTCCTACACCCTAAAAACAATTCGATCAGTCCAGTGTTTCGACCCATCGAGGAATCCCTGCGAGTTTTGCAAAAGTGTCTGTACAAAACGATTGCTGTACGATTGGTTTTAGATCGGTCGGAAACTAAACTCGGTTTTGGGGAAACCGAGTATAATCCAATGGTATCGAGTATTAGGTTACTGTACTCGATACTTTAAAAGGCGAGTACTACTAAGTAAACTCGATACTTTAATAGTCGAGTATCATAAGGAAATTTCGACCAGTCCCAGAATTCGACCCATCGGGGAATCCCTCAGATTTTTTGCAAAAGGCTCTGTACAATACGATTGCTATTCGATTGGTAATAGATCGCTCGAACACTAAACTCGACTTCTGAGAAATCGAGTACAATAGCCGATGGTACAATAATCGAGTATTGTACGCATAACATCAGGCGCAGAGTGTACTCGGTTTCGTAGACAAGGAGTACTAATAACAAACTCGATATCTTAGTATTCGAGTATTATCGATCAGTCCAGGACCCATCGATACCCTGATTTTTTTTGCATTGTCTCTGTACAAAACGATTGCTATTCGATTGGTGGTAGATGGGTCGAAGTTCCTTCATCCATAAACTCGGTTCTACCAGTTGCGAGTTTAATACCCGAGTATAAAGTATTCGAGTAATATAAAATTGCAACAATCCAGCCCAGCCCAGCCCATTGCTGCTACTCGGCTTTGCAGGTAGCGAGTATTTTTAATATAACTCGATGTATTTGTAATCGAGTATTTGCCAAATTACCAGACCCTGCCTTCGCAAGTGCAGTGAAAATCTCTTGTGTCTCTTCGTCTTCGTCGTCTACGCTGTCTGTGACTCTTCTTCTGCTTCTCCTCAAAACTCCAACTGCCGTCTTTTCATCCACTCCACTAAAGATTTTATTGTACACTATAAATTGTAACATACTAATGTCTCTGAACATTCTACTCCCTCTTCCCCTGAAATCCCTAGCTTCTCCTAAATACGGTGGCTGCCCTCTGTTCTTTTTCTTCAGCTTTCAACCTCCGAATCCACTATCAAGGTATGAAATTTCCAATAAAGTTGTAGAATTCTTTTACTGTTTTTGCACATTTGATGTTGATTTTAAATGCATTGGGTCTTGGTGTATGATTTATTTTCAAGTTTAAGGGACCTATTTGTCATCTTCAAATTTCGTACTTGTACATCCGTTGGTTTATGTTGTTAATTGCTACGACGTTGAGTGCAATTTGTGTTTTTTTTTTTTAGGACCAAATGTTTTTTTGTTTTTTTCTTTTTTTTGAAATGGGAATATGGAGGTTTTATTAGATGTAATTTTTGGCACTTGTAAATGACATATTTAATTTTTCATATCACCTGCATACGGTTACTAAAATACCAAATGATTTATACCTCAGTTTCATAACTAATTTTATAATTTTGGCCTCAACTAAAAATCTATTACAAATAATTCAAAGAAAACCAAAATGAACAGGAATTATTTTTAATTAGTTGGGGATAATATATCATATGTTGCATTTAATATAATAAAAGGAAAAGTTAGTCTTGTATATTATGCTGTTTTTTTGTCAAGTAATCAACATGATTCCTAAAACTTTGTTACATATATCTTGTGTCACTGCCACGTGACTTATTAATTGTTAAGATGATTACTTTATTCATGAACAATTCGATTACAGTTTTAATTTTGAAGTGGCACGCTAATGATGAAGATAATATAACTCCTATATATTCAAGTTTGAACTGTTTCTGACATCTTAATTGGGTATAATTGAAGATCCATAATCACTGTAATGTTGGCTGTGTAGTACTAATAGTAGATTTGTTTGTTTGTTTTATTGTGTTTTGAACTTCATTTCTCATTTTGTAACTGTTCATAGAATTACAAAATTCCTTATCAGTAATTTGTCTGTAAATCGGTGTAGATGGAAAGTGATAAGACGATTCCCACTGAAATTAAGCGTGAAGGAAAAGACATTGAATTAGATGCCCAACCTGATGAAGTGGCTGAACTGCCTCCAGCAAAGAAGGCTAAGACTGAGCTGAAAGTCTACGAAAGGAGGGGGAGTTCAGCTCTTTGGAAATGCAAATGCAAGAAGTGTGGATGGGGATTTATTGCTGCTGGAGCAGATGTCAGTGAAAACATGAAGCGCCATTTGGACTGGGCTTGTCCAAGGAAATTTGATGTGCCATTGAGCATTCCCGTTGCTGCAGGGGCAGATATAGGTAATGTATTGTTTATTTATGGTTGATTGAATGAGTTATAAGTTTTATTATTATTTTTAAAAAACAAAATAACATATATGTGAAAAAGGTTCTGGATTTCCCATAAAATGTCAACATGTAAATCCTTTAGATAGACAAGGTGTAATGAAACTGTAAATGGCAGAAAATCAGCTTTATTGACAAAGGATTTGCATTATCAATATAGAACATATAGAATATGCACAAAACTCTTGAGATTGTAAATGTAATAAATTGAGTTGAATGATGCAGGATGGTATGGTTGACCAATGCTAACACAAGTTATATTCATTCATATTGAAAAAGTAATAGTTCATAGATTTTGTTGGCAGACCTGGTAGATAGTAGACACTACTAGTTTTAGTGGTTGATAGTAAATGTTGTTCTTAATACTATGCAAATGACTTGTTTAAAATTATGACTGCTTCATAAATAAGTTTGTAATGAGGTGAGAACCAATTCTTGTGATGTAGCACAATCACAAGTGGAACAGGTCAGTGGAGATACAAGAAAGGGACCTATTAATGATGAGTACAAGGAAGGCGCCGGAGCTTCAATGGAACCGTCAAAATCGGGATGATCCTGGCGCATAAGCAGCAATGTTTTGATATGCCATGTAATCACAGTGGTTTTTTATTGCCCCAATATGTAATGTCTTATTAGTTTTGTGAATCAGTCAAACTGTTTGTCCATGTAATAATCATTGGGGTATGAATTATGGAACTTTGCAATTTTATTCAATTTGATAGTATGGAGGGTGGAACCTTTTGGACTAGTAAGTTGAATGTTTATTGTTGAATGAAATAAGTATTATGACTTGATGTATGGTTCAATTATGACTATAATGTCTGCGAGATGATAACAGGTTATTCGACTTAACTTCAGTTAAGTTTATTGTTTATGTAAATAGGTTGTTTTTATTCTAATCAAACGGCTTGGTACTAGGTTATTCTTAGTTACATTTCAAACTTATATTTTTTACAATGTCATGACCACAATATATACGGATCTCATAAACTAAACAAAGTCTAAACAAACGAAACAAAGTCTCATAACCTGTGGATATATAAAACATGTGAGGAACATTACATCCATGAAACACTTTGACATGTAATATTGTTTTAGCTGCTAATACGAAGTTGGGTAATGACAATTATTATAGATTGAAAGTAAATCATGTAATCGAAGGATTACATTTTGATTGATGCATATCTTTAACCTTTGTGATAGAAAGTATGATGAATCCAAAAGATTACATTTTTGTCATGTATGAAGTGGTTGTTACTGAATCCTTTTTGTATAATCGAAAAACTATTTATCCTACATCTATATTGATTACCAAATAGCGTTCAACAACTTTAAAGTATACGTGTTTGTGGGGTGTAGAGGATAGGAGTCAAAGTTCAAGTCTCTAAGAGGGGGAGTTTCACACACATATAAATTATAAAACATAAAAATTCATGCATATAATGCAACATAACAGTTGAAAACAATTTTAAAATGGAAGAAAGAAAATAAGTAATAGTCAAATAAGTTCCATTGAATTGCTTGCGAAATCAAATAAGTAATAGTCATTTGAGGAATGCTCTGCATATTGATGGTATAACATGAAACATAAAAAATAAAAAAAATAACATAAAAAAAAAAAAGTGGAAATCAAACCAGTACTCGGATTTACAATAAGCGAGTCCCTTAATACTCGACATTCCTATAGCCGAGTACATATGACAAAATTTTTTCGGATCAGTCGAATTTCCTTCGACCCATCTAAAAAAACATCAGATCCAGCCAAGCTTCTCTGGAAGAATAGATTGGTAATCGATTGGTGTTGGATCGGCCACTTTTCATAGAACTCGATTTTTTAGTTAGCGAGTATTATACAATAGAAATCGATTTTAAAGTTAGCGAGTATTATAGAAATACTAGGGTTTATAAAACGAAGTACTCGCTGACTACAGTATCGAGTTATGTGCACAAATACTCGCTTATGTTATTATCGAGTACATCTGACAAAATGTTGCGGATCAGTCGAATTTCCTTCGACCCATCTAAAAAAAAATCAGATCCAGCCAAGCTTCTCTGTAAGAATAGATTGGTAATCGATTGGTGTTGGATCGGCCAAGTTTCACAAAACTCGATTTTCTAGTTAGCGAGCATTGTAAAACATAAATCGATTTTACAGTTAGCGAGTACTATAAAAATATCAGGTTTATAAAACGAAGTCCTCGCTGACATAGATATCGAGTTATGTGTACAAATACTTGCTTATTATATTATCGAGTACATATGACAAAATTAAACGGATCAGTCGAAATTCCTTCGACCCATCTAAAAGAAAATCAGATCTAGCCAAGCTGCTCTGTAAGAATAGATTGGTAATCGATTGGTGTTGGATCGGCCAAGTTTCATAAAACTCGATTTCGCTGTTAGCGAGTATTATAAAAATATCAGATCCCGCCAAGAAGATTTTATAAAACTAGGTACTCGCTGACTGTATTATCGAGTTATATGGACAAATACTCGCTTATTGTATTATCGAGTACATATGACAAAATTTTCTGATCAGTCGAAATTCCTTCGACCCATCTAAAAAAAAAATCAGATCCAGCCAAGCTTCTCTGTACGAATAGATTGGTAATCGATTGGTGTTGGATCGGCCAAGTTTCATAAAACTCGATTTTGTAGTAAGCGAGTATTATAAATAGAAATCGATTTTACAGTTAGCGAGTATTATAAAAATATCAGATCCCGCCAAGAAGGGTTTATAAAACTAGTTACTCGCTGACTGTATTATCGAGTTGTGTGTTAAATACTCGCTTACTACATTATCGAGTTATGTGGATATATGAAACTCCAGTCAGTTATTTCTGGTGTTGGATTGCTGCACTCGACTCCTCTGTTGTTTTTAGAAGCAGCACGTCGATTGCTCTCGATTCGTCAGGCTGGAAAGCGACTTCGCGGGCTCCAAACAGCGATCCTTACCTGTAGTAAGACTCTTTTACCCTTTCTTTCCATGGAAATTAAAGGAAAATCCTGCATTATTGTCCCTCTTATTGTGAAATTTCGAACTATGCAAGTGTGGGGATTTACATGATTTTCAGTGTTGTGGTCTGAAATGGCTGAAATGGTTCATGGTTTTTTACATAGGAGTAGTTTACATACGATTTGTACCATTTAATTACATAAACATAACTGCTTTGTAAACGAACACATGAATTTAGGGTTCATGTGTTCATATGAAATTTGGGGATTTTCATGGGTGTGGGTTTTGACGTGAAATATGAAATGGGTTTGTTGGTATGGATGTTGTACACACGTTTTATACCAACTAATGTTGCAAAGAACTCATGATTTGTGAAATATGACATGAAAATTGGGTTCATGTATTCATATTGGGAATTTGGGGATTCGGATGAATAGGACTAGTGTTTGATCTGAACTGGTTTATGAGTTGTTGGTTATGCATGTTGGTGACACGTTCTGCATCATTTATATTGGGTAATGTGGTACATCTGGGTATGCATATTGGTTCATTTGCCAATCTTTTGATAACAGCTTAGATTGGGGTTTGTTGAATACGGTATAATTGGGAAAATTTGATAAACATTGTTGGTTGATGGATTGGTATTTGTTGGTGGGTTAGCATGTTTTGTTGAATTGGGTATAATTGCTTGAAATTAACCCACTGCACAATGTATAGTGTGGGTGTCGCATGTTTTTCAAATAAGTTGACTACATAGGTTAATCAAAAATTGATCATTACAATGCATTCATTCATGCCCTAATTGTATCCTTGCATCATGTATATTATATACTCATGCATATGTATTTTGTTGTTTTATGTGTCTCTAACGCAATTTTGAATATTGGTTTTGTATTGTGCATTCATTCCATCTCTATAGCTCCTAGTTATGGCTCCTAAGAAGTCTAAAACCATTAAAACCAAAGCCAAAAGAGTGTCTACCTCCTCATCTAAGCCTACAACCGTGTTTGATCGAATAAGATTTCAAACAGTTTCAGGCGAGCAAAGGTTTGAAAATGTAATTCGGCATTGGAATATTTGGGCAGAACGACAAATCAATGTAGATGAATTACCTCTTTCTGTCCATAGGAATCTACAGTGTAGGAATTGGTTGTCTCTATGTAAAGTTTTAGAACCCCCTCCAGCTGCCCTGATTCGAGAGTTCTATTCCAATCTCAGTGTCCGCTCCTCTGATGGTGATCTGACTACTTGGATTCGAGGTCAACGTTTCATAATAACTAAGGCTGATGTTTCCGAGGCTCTTCATGTACCTCTTATTCGTAGCCCTACTTATCCATACTCGGAGCGGCCTAATATATCTGATGTCATGACTCTTCTTTGCGGAAGATCAGTGACATGGGGATCTAACCGAAGAATTAACTCGAGTGAGTTAACCGAGCTTCATTATATCTTGTTTAGGATAGCTTGTCACAACATCTTCCCCATTTCCCATGTCCATACAATTCCTATAGAGAGATGTTACTTTTTGTACACCCTTGTAACTGATGCCTCTATCTGTTTTCCATCCCTTTTCATGCAAACAATGGCTGAGGCGCATAGGACCAAGTGTAAGAAGCATGGTCTATTCTTTCCAGTTTTTGTCTATAGGGTTCTAGACTATTTACAGTTACAAGACTTTCCTTCCCTAGAGTTGATCCACATCACAGCCCCTATAGGAGCCACATTTCTCAAACAGCGGAGTGCACAAAAGAAGAATGTTGGACCGAGTGTTGGTTCATCAAAAAGACCACGAGTACAGTCCACTACTAGAGATGTTCATGCTGAGGAGAGTCCTATTGATCCTACAGTTGCTGTTGCTAGCGATGGTGACGATGAGGTACATGTTGACAGCGCAGCTGCGGAGCCCACCATTCCTCCTCCTCGCTCTCTTCATGCTATGATGGAGACCTTTATGACAACTCAAGCAGCTCATGGACAGGTTTTAGATGGGCTTCTTGCTGAGGTTACTGCTTTGAGAGCGGAGTTTTCAGAGTATAGGAGTGCTTTTCCACCTCCTCCACCCTCTGACCCTCAATGATTGTCTTTGGCAATGCATAATAGACAGGGGAAGTAGGGATTGTAGTGTAGGGGGGAGAGTTGTTTTTGTACTGATCGCGTAGATTATATGAAAGTAATTTATTGTGAGTTACTAGTATTTGTATATTATTATATTTACTCTTCAAGGTCCACAAACATGGTTTTAATTGTATATTGCAATATAATTTTCTTTGTTTTTTTTTCCTTCAACTGGAATGTGGATAAGGTAACCTAACTGATAACATATGCATAATTGAAGAAAACCTACAGTCATTGAAATGATAACAGAAAGGGACCTACCTCATCATTGCATTATCGATTAGTTCTGCAATGGCTATACCAAAAAAAAAAAAAAGAGATCATAAAAGTAGATTAAACAGATACTAGCCTTTTTAAGCCCGCGCATGCTCGAAGGCTAGTTTATAGTTAAAATTAGATTACATTTTTCGTACTCATACGCGTTTATACAGTTAAAGAGAAGTTATATAGATTTATTTTAATAATTAACACCTCTGTTTCCTGTTTCCTGTCACTTATTATCCAAACATATATATGTTTCCACTTCAGTTATTTATTGTGCGTTACAAAACAGAATCTATAAAATCATATCCCAAACGGCATATAGGATACTATGGAAGGTGATGGTGTGGCTTTTGTTTCACAGTTTGTGGCAAGAGACCATGGGTTGAAAGAAAGTTTACAGGTATAAAAATCTACCTATTGGGAAATTTTCTACAGCTGCTACAATATTGCCTGATTTTGCACTACATGATTGTCACACAATTTTTGGCTTATCCCTACCGAAAACTTCCCCACACATTAACCAAACCCACTTGAACGAAATCAACAAATTTAGCTACAACCCAACTCAAGTTAATAAAACCAACATGCAGTTACGTTCAGCGGCTATACAATTAACTCTTACCAATAAACCGTAATGCGTTCCAAAAAAGGTACCTGCCATAGCATGAAAATGGTGTGCAACAAATTTTTTCTGTGTACAAAATAACTTTAATGTTTTTACAAATACATTATCATAAAAGTAAATATCTTTTGAGACATGGTCCAGGCAGTACATGACAAAAACCCTGAATGCCTCCCCTTTTCAACCTCTCTCTCTACGTTACAATCTTCAACCTCTCTCTCTGCTCACCTTTTCATTTGGTCACGCAAAACCCTGAATGCCTCCCCTTCAATTTTTTTGTTTTTCTTTCTTCCAAACCGGCTTGCACGTTTGATATTTTTAATTTCGTTTTCCTGTAAGCTAAACTGAAAACTCCCTGTTTTCTCACTTGAAGGCTTCGACATTTTTTTTCTTCCTCCCTTTAAGTTCCCTCTATGTTACAATCTTCAACCTCTCTCTCTACTCACCTTTCTTTTTGGTCACACAAACCCCTGAATGCATCTATTTATTTATTTTTTTTTCTTTCTTCCAAACCAGCTTGCAAATTTCGTATGTTTAATTTATTTTTCCTTTAAGCTAAATGAAAATTCCCTATTTTCTCACCTGAAGGCTTCAACGTATTTTTCTTTCCTCCCTTTAAGTTCCCTCTACGTTACAATCTTCAAGCTCTCTCTCTGCTCACGTTTCTTTTTGGTCGCGCAAAGCCTTGAACGCCTAATCGAATTTTTTTTTTTTTCCCTTTCCACCAAATTGGTTTGCACGTTTCGTATTTTTAATTTCTTTTTCCGTTAAGCTGAACTGAAAAGGCTTTGGGTTGGGCTTCATAGTGGAATTAAATAAATAAGATGTGGACTAAATTAATTATACAAATTTATTATAGGGTGATAGCGGAAGTAAATAAGGAAGTAGTGAGTTGCATTTATAGGACTACGACTTCTAGGGCTGAAATTTGTAAAAACCATTTTAAAATTGAAGAAAACATTATTTTTTTATAAAGAAAATGACGTTGCAGTTGATGTGGCGCAACTTGACAGCAGCAGCATTAAACGCTACGTTTCAGCTTTTACTAATATATAACTGAGAACATGTTACTCAAAATGGTGTAGGAGAGGAACGATTTTGGGTTTTCATTGTTGTAGAAGGGGAGGCGAACCTAAAAACACGGATGGAGGAAAATTTAGTATATTTCATATTTAAATTAGTGTGGTCCCCACATTAATCTAAACAGCAGACACTGAGAATAGTTAAAATCCTGTTCATATAGTGTTTTCCCAGCCTGTATTGACATGACAAGTCCTAATAACTGAAATAGTAATGCTTGGACCACGAAATGAGGTTATAAATGCACCACAATAATTATCTTCTTTCTATCCACTAACTTCGTAGATTGAGTAAGCTATGAGTCGCAATGCCTCAACATCAAATCGTAAAATGCGAAACAAGTTTGGATCTACTTCAACATGTGGATCTTCACAAGTTCCAGCAGATCAACAACTACAGACATACACAGACCACTATGGAGGAAAATGGGTTGGAAAGAAAAGAGATTTCGTTAATATGCCAATATACACGTACGAGAGTCTTGGAAGCGTCGGGCACATCATGGTCGACAAACCTACAAAACTAAGTACAGATAGCACCGCAATAGAGTTTACCATATCAGAACCACCATGGTCAACCCTATACGAGAAGAGGTGTGAGTTGGAGGTGTATTGTCGATGGCATGGGTTACGAGTTCCTAAGGCACGCTCAGCCGAGTTACCTAGAGATGAACCTGCCAACATAGTTGCTCGTCTTCAACAAGAGAACAATCAAATGCAAAGGCGACTAGATCATTTTCACGCAATCCAAAAAGCTAGGAAGCATCTAAAGGGGAAGGCGCAAGAGCGAGCCATGAAGTCTATTAATGAAATTACTGCGTTAGATGATGACAGAGATATTTCAGACTTCTCAGATTCAAGCAATGATGATTTCCAAAAATTTCTACCTACGAACATTAGACGTTGTTGTTAATGTTTGCCAACAGATGATTGCGTACGTTAAACTTTTGGAAATCTAAAGAAGCACTGTTGATTAGTTTTGGCTAAGGTTATATGAAATTAATTTCTCATTCTAAAGGTTATATGAATATTTACGCATATATTCAATACATACAAACTCATCGAACCCACACAGACCAACTGGGACCATCACCATCAAGGTGTAGACACTCACATTTGTTCAAAATAATACTCCCTTCCACCATGCATGACATGAAACTGCTAATGTTTTAAATTGCTATGTTAGTATGTTGCAATGTGTTCAATGAATTGCTTGGTGTATATGAAATGAGTTGCTCATTTTTTTCACTGCTACTCTTTGTTGCTACGTATGATTCTTTTGCTTTGGTTAGACAATGTCCTATGCTTTGTACTATAGGAAAAACCTCCTTAGATATGCTAATGTTTCCAATATTTTGTCCGTGTAATTTGAAATGTTACCCACATAACACTCATCACCCAACTTAGATTTATTGCACATTACTTGGCTAAGTGTGTATTAAATCACTTGCTTATTTTTTCTCTGCTACTACTTTATACAAATACATTACATACAGACTCATCCAAACTAAACTAACCACTCATTCTCTCTTCGTCTTTATGTACAATATAAATTTTAAAGAATACAAACTTTTCTCTGACTTCATGTTTTATGGGCGAATCATCTGAGGGATATGTTTGTTTCATCTTCATCTAAGTCTATTATTTCTACCTGATGATCTTCCAATTTACAGTTCTTGCTGGGTGGATATTGAATCTCAGTGGATATCTTAAGACTAAAAAATAACCATAACTGATAGAATGGTATTCAACGAAATCCTGCCATCCATTACAAAGCCAAATGTTCTTATCATCTTTCTTCAATCCCACTTGCCAAATACCACTATAGGCAGCATTGAGTGTAGCTACGGTGGATAGCTCAGCACTGTTGAACCCTGACCAGCAGTACCCATCCACACTGACATGAAAACATAAAGCATCCTTGAAAACTGTATGCATCGATTTTGGCGGTGACTTGTCCCCCATTGCTACATTCATGTTTGCAGTGACTGGCATGTGTTGCTCAAGTGCTTCGCACTGTTGAACCCTGTCAAGTGATATCATCCACATGCACATCAATACACAAATATGCATCCTTTTGTAATGCACTGTTTTCAAGGATGCAAAGCATCCCTGAAAATTTCCTGATACGTTTAACATAGCTCTGCACTATCTCATCAAATCATGTCAGATGAAGCACAGGAATGCTAAATAGTCATTGCGTGAACCATGTCCAATCATATCACCTACACGCACATCAATACACAGATATACATCCTTTTGCAATGCACCGTTTTCAAGGATCCCTGAAAAAATTTATAATACATTTAACACAGCTCATCACTGTCTCGTCAAATCATGTTAGATGAAGCACAGGAATGCTAAATAGTCTTTGCGTGAACCTTGTTTAGTCATATCACCCGCACACACATCAATACACAGATATGTATCCTTTTGCAATGCACCATTTTCAAGGATCCCTGAAAAAGTTTATGATACATTTAATATAGGTTCGCACTGTCTCATCAACTCATGTCAGATGAAGCATAGGAATGCTGAATAGTTTTCGTGTGAATAAATACACAACCTCCTTTGCAGTACACATCACCAGCCCGCTGCTGTAGCACAAGTTATAGTCATATCAAACAACTGCCTCAGCGAACCACATGCACCAACAAGTGCTACTGTCGACTTCTCAGTTCTGCAGTTCGCAGATCTGCATGTGCTCCTCAACACATCGCTGAACAATACACTGTCAAGTCATATCATCTTTATTCACGTGCATACTTACCTTTACATATACTCACATCCACATGAATACCTGCCCTTGCAAACCTCCTATATAAATTCCCATTTACATCTACCCTTGCAAAACATCTACACATATCAATCAGAAGTCACATTTTCCAATGTCAATGCGTAATTGGATGCTACCTCGTTTTCCAGATAACTATAGGAGGGAGAGAGATTCCGACGAGAGGGAATACTATGCCGGATTGCGGTGGGAGTGGGACTTTCGCGTGAACGAGTCCAATGCTCTGCACGATGATCTCGTGCAACTCGGAGCGCCTCTTGTCGACCGTATCTCGGTCACATTGCCACGGCAAAACATGCACCAATATGAGCGTGCAGTGACAAAAATAAAAAAAGAGAACAATCTGATGATACTGCGTAGGTCAAGGTATCACATGCTACAACTAGCAGAAGAGCTGGCCGCTGCAACGAATAGGCAACTCACTCCGGCGGAACGTAACAATGTCCTCAACTACGCGAACTACCTGTCAGAGTGAATGCCTATGTGGTATGTGTGTTATGTCTAGGATTAAGTTAATAATGTTAGTAGTGTTAGCATTTAATATGCAATGCCTGCATATTGGTGACCTCGTGTAAGTTATTTTAAGTTTTCTGTGTTATATTATTGGTGGTTCAACGAACAGGCAACTCACTCTGGCGGAACATAACAATGTCCTCAACTACGAGGACTACCTGTCACAGTGAATGCCTATGTGGTATGTGTGTTATGTCTAGGGTTAAGTTAATAATGTTAATAGCGTTACTGTTTAATATGCAATGCCTGCATATTGGTGACCTCGTGTAAGTTATTTTAAGTTTTCTGTGTTATATTATTGGTGCTTATTGAAAAACATTATGTGTGGGAATAATCTGTATTACGAATAACGTGCGTACTCTTTACAATCAATAATAAGGTTTACATAGTACAAATGCAACAACAGTGACACAAAAACATTTAAAACATAGTTAAAGCAAAATAGTTCTCCAACAAAGTCTAATTATACGACAACACAATTACTCTTCATCTGACATCTCCACGTCTGATTGATAAATGGGATCAGCAAGAAGTGATTGCATGAATTGTGCGTGCTCGTACCACCCTCCCTCCACTGACTCTCGAATCTCAACTTGGGTCCGATATCGATTAAGACGTATCTTCATTCGATTATTTTCTTCTCTTATGCGGTTCAATGCTTTACGAAGTTCGTCGATCGTGTCTCTGGGCATTTGCGATGCGAGTCGCCGAGGCACTGGCAACTTAAAACCAACCAACTCATCATAAAACATTTGTTGTTCACGAAATAACCAAGTCCACTCCTGTCTCATGGTATTGTGAACGTAAGCACTATTTCGCAGATTCGGGTTGATTGGATAGCTGAACTCATCTTCCAATACCCAACAGTGACCCATAGCAGTGAACACATCGTGAGGCCTATAGAGTTGTGGGTTGCCAGAACCAGACATTGATGCTGAATACAATAATATCAAATGATCAAGTTAACAGTGTGCATCAACTATTGGTAAATAATGTATGTTGCATGAGATGGTACACGACAAAGACATTCATAAATTTGTGTACTATTACATGCTACAAATGAAATACTAACACGCAAATTTGACCATAAATATTAGACGTTGTTAATGTTTACACATTGTGTGCAATACAAAATATTGTTGTTAATGTCTCGACCAATGATACATTCAACATTTACAAATCTAAAGATTAACTATTCATTAGTTTAAGCAAATATAAAGAATTTCAATTTTTATCAATGAAATTTACACTATATAAAGACCCAATATAACCCAATGTACACACATAACACTCATCACTGTTTCTATAGATTATTGTACATTTCTTGTAGCACCAAACAATACCAAACAATTAATATAACCCTAATCTACTCACATAACAGTCATTCAATAACATACCAAAACACAAGTAATAGAACCTAATATCTATCATGTACAACTACTTTTACTTCATAAATTTTTGTATTTCAAAGAAGAAAATCAGTTTCTCACCTGAGATGATAGAGAGATAATATGAACTTCTAACAGAAAATTTAAAAAATGAGGAGGAGCTGATCTGAAAATGATGAGGAGAAACGGATGAGAAGCTGATATATCCAAACAACTCGACAATCCCAAAGTTGAGTAATATTAATAACTCGATTTCCCACTAATCGAGTAAAGCTTCACATGCAAAATACGTGATTTGATAGCGGGTCAGAACGTACCACATACAACTCGATTATTCTTAAATCGAGTAACATAGTAACTCGATTTGTAAAATGCCGAGTTAGAAACAGTTACGCGGGAATAATTTATTGCCCAAAATCCACGCTGGGTGTCCAGCGTGGCAGGAACCTGCATATAACTCGGCTCTGGAATAATCGAGTATTTTAAGTAACTCGCCACTAGCAGGATCGAGTATTAAAACAGGGGCACGCCCCTATATAGTTTCGAAACAGGGGCATAAGGCCAATTATTTTGCCCAAGAAGGGCAAAAGGCCAGAATGTCCTCAGTTGTTCATCGTCGAGTTTTAGTTAAACACTATCCCATCTATAACTACAACCACGAGACCGTCCACTCTAATCTTTCACCATGGTGGCCACTGCTTGTACCTTTTACCTGTTTTATCTTTTCATCAATAACCCTTATCATCATCTCCTAGTGGTCGTGAAACCACCTCCTCCTCCTCCACTACCGTACGAGGTGGTGAATGAGTTATGCATGCATAACTACTATCCATCGTCGCTCGGAAACTGCTTCACCAAACTCATGCAAATCCCATCAACCAAATACGCCGCTGACTCGACCGAAGTCATCAGAATCATAATCGACAAGGTTTACAGTTTGTCACGCAGAGCACGATTCATGTTCGACCACGCCGCAACTTTTAACGCTACCCATTTGAGCAGCGACTCTATCAAGTGTCTACGAAAGTGTCAGGAATCATCCAACGCCATTGTCAACTATTGGTACCATCGCTTCGAGAAAGATGAATTTTTCCCGCAGATCCGTTCTGGAACAGTGCACCACTTCTGGCGGCGAGCTCGGACTCACGCCCGACGCTGTCTTTACGGACGCAATTGTAGTGGTGACAAAGCCGTGAGAGCATTCACACACTCCATTTTCGATGAGATCGAAGCTCTGGTCAGGCTCGGCAACGCTCTTAGAAATAGGGTCGGGAATATTAGATCGATGAGACTGACGGAGATTAAGCCAATGCCTTTGGTGGTGCGCAGATGGTACGTGGGTGAAACAAACCGTTTTCGGCGACATAGGGCTGCCCTTGGAGGTAGAGCCAACCGGCTAGGCTCACAAGTGTTTCGTCCAGTAAATTGTTTGAATTAGCAATTGGATTAGATGATAATAGTGTTTTGTTTTATTCAAATATAGTATTTGGATTAAGATTAGTTAAATAAGTGGATTTGTTTTTGTTAATAGATTATAGTATGTTGGTATTTATCTTTATCTATTTAAAATTCTGCCTTGTATAAATTTTTAGATATTGAATATTTATTGATAAATTAAAAAAGATTAGTATTTATCTTAGGCTATAATAAGTTCACATTAGTGTAGTGAACAATTCTCAAATTTGATCCCTTTAGATGGGCAAATGCTATTGATTTATGTTTTCAATTCCTTATGTAAGTTAGCATTTAGCTATCTTTTTTTGTCAACTTTTATATAGATTTTTTTGAATTGTGGTTTTAGTTGCTGCCATTGAGTTATAGCTCAACTGATACGTTATTCTTTCATAATAATTTGATAGTAGGTGAAGTTGATATTGAAATATCTGGTTACGTAACTTCTACCAAAAAAAAAAAAAAGTTGTTTTTTAAAGGTTCAAAACTTATGAAAAAAGTATGAAAAACTTACATTATTTTGAGAGTCTTGATAATTACCCTTGATGACCTAGAAATTTGAGGATTGCCAACCCTTGAAAAATAACAAGGGTCGACAAATTTAAAAGTACAACCTGGGATGGAGCTCACAACCAAGGATGGACCTAAAAATTCAAAATTTAGAACCCCCTCCTAAATTTTTCAAAAAAATAAAAATAACTACTAATGTGTGTATATATATATGTATGTGTATTTATTTTAGCAATTTCTTTCAATAAAATTGCACTTTGCCCACTCAACAATATTATTGATCTATTTAAAGGGCTATAAAAAAATTATAAGTATAAAATTTAAAATAAATTTAACCGCTAGCTCAAAAATTAGCTTAAGTCCAAACAAAGCCCAAGTAGACACACACCCAAAAAAAAAAAAAAAAATGAGAGAGAGCGAGAGAGTGGGTTTAAAAAGAAAAAGACACCCAACACGCAAGACACTAAAAAAAAAAAAGGGAAAAAAAAAGAAAGAAAATCTAAACTAAGTGTGACTTGGGACTAGGAGGCAAGGATAGGGATCCGCTAGGCCTGGGCTAGTGGGCAACGGCAGCACAGGCTGCACAGCACAACACAGCAGTAGCAGTAAATAGACTAGCACCATGCCACCGCCAATCCGCC
Organism: Quercus variabilis; assembly: GCA_030445155.1. Taxonomy (NCBI): domain Eukaryota; kingdom Viridiplantae; phylum Streptophyta; class Magnoliopsida; order Fagales; family Fagaceae; genus Quercus; species Quercus variabilis. The sequence goes on from CP129447.1 coordinate 9,380,538, forward strand.
ACTCTCAAGTTTGGTATTATATCTAATCTCTCCTCTTTTGGGGATGTGAATATCTTATCTCTCATATCTGAATCTCTAGTGCCGAAAATTACTAAAATTTTGTCGGTTAATTAGCTTGATTTGATTATCTGAGTTGTGAAGAAAATAAAAAGAAAGGCAGAGAGAAAGAGATGAGAGAACACTCTCCACTATTTACACTCACCGAAAATAGAAGAGAGAGAGGGGACAGAGAGCATCTAATGCTCCATCTTTCTCTCTCTCTCTCTCTCTCTCTCTCTCTCTTTAATAAAATTAAAGTAATAATTTATTATAAAAAATACTGCAGTAGTGACTAAAACATCAACTATGCCCTGTTCTGTGTATTTGTTACCTGATAGCGTTGAATTTTGTTTGTACTGTGCTTGTCTTTAGACATTTGCAATGTCGCAACATTCACTTGAGCAATAATATTCCTCAATGCCATCTAAAGAAGAAAATTAATTGTATAACATGCAATAAAACAACATAAAAATATACTAGTTATATTAGTCTCAGAGAGAGAGAGAGAGAGAGAGAGAGAGAGATTTTTATCTTTGAAATTTTGGTATTTATTTTAAGGGATTAAAATTTTTAATATCTTTTTAATTGAAAAAAATGTGAAAATATGGAGCCTAGCTCCAAAGCTTAAAATTGACCCACTGACCTGTGCATTTTTTTTTTTAAAGAAGAGTTACATTAGTTTGTTTAGAGGGTTATTAGTTGTTGGTGTGGGTGTGTGTTCCAAACACTTTTATTTTTATTTACTTTCTAGCTATTGAAAATTTATGAGTAAAATAGCCGTTAGGCAATTATGAGTAAAATAGCCGTTGGGCAATTATGAGAAAAATAGCCGTTGGGCAATTATTGATAATATAGCCGTTGGGTAATTATTGATAATATAGCCGTTGGGCTTTTAAGGGTTATTAGTAACCAATAACTATAGGCTATTATCTTCATAGATAGCCTATATAATACTCATCATAACATATTTTCTAGAGAGTCTTTTTACTACTCTATGTTTTAGATACACAACACTACTATCTTTCTCTCCCACATATTTTTCTACAAAAATATTGTTATAAGGAAAGGCAATAGAAGGTTGTTCTTAAACCTTTTGTGAGTGGAAGTGCGTACATCACAAAGGTCGACGCTATAGTCTAATCCTGGGGGGTTGTTTGGCCAAGAGAACCAATCGCACAAAGTTTTACTTTGGGTGGCACGAATCAACCTTTAAGGACAACGCTTTCGCAGCGTGATTCTATAGCACTGTGAGATTGTTCCTAAATTTACTTAAATTTATTTTATTATTGCTTATTGACATTCTTGATAATTATTTGAGATATTGTTTTTGTATCAAAACTTGTTTATTCACTATTATTTTTCCAACAATCTTAAAGGTTGATTTCATGCTTCAAAATGGATAAACAAGTTATTGATCATGAAATTTTATATTGTGATATGATATTATGTTTATAAAGAAAAAATTATAGTAGTTATATTCTTAGATATAATTACTTATATCTTTTGTGGAGTTTATTTTGCTATCTGGTTTATCTAAACAATTTGGTGGACTAATATTTTAGTAGAAAAAATAAATGACGTTCATCCAAATGTGATTTTGATTCTCTAATCTAAATTAACATGTGAATAATATTATGTAACGTTGTCTTGATATGTGGATATCAACTTATTACATTTGCAATTATGTGATACTATATGTGTATTATATTTTGTGAAATTGTTTTATGTCTATTAAAATCTAAGGAACATGAGATTGAAGAAAAACGTATGTGTTTTGAGAAATGTTTTTTTTTTGGCATTCAAAAGGAAAATGTTAGCAATAATTTTTATAAGAAATGAGATAAAATTTTATTTTTTGGTAGAATTTTGAAAGAGGAAAAAAAAAAATGGTGTAGACTTATGGTGAAGGCATTTCTATTGTTAAGTGGAATCAATAGTGCTGTATCAACACTTGGTACTCCTTTTGTATAATGAAGATACATGATACTATAATTTAATTAAATTTTATTTTCCTTGCTAAAGTATTCAACCAATCATTTATGGTCATGTGAAAAAGAAAAGATGGATGATTAAATGTTTGTATTATACAATTGTGGTATAATGATGTCAAATTTTACAAAATATTAAGTGTCTTATTCTTGTCAAATTTTGGACGTTCCTAAGAGTGGTTTTTAGTAGCTAGAGGCTATTGGCTCTATGTACAAAAAACTATTACTTTTACATCTCTTGACACAAATATATGAAATGAGAAATTATGAAAAATAATTAAAATTTTCTTTATATATATTAAAAAAAAAAATGATCCAACTAGTATTTTGGGCTAGTGGATAAGACTTGGTGGGAATAAATATTCCTTTTATCCACCAAGTGCAAGAGTGATATTAAAATATATATATATATATATATATACACTCACACACACATATACATATACATATTTTTATTGGCTATATGTGTTGTTTTGAAATGGTGGATAGGTTTTTATGAATTTGAAACAAAAAGACCTTACAAACCCATAACAAGAGGAACCAAACTCCTTAGTTTGGTACATAATAATTTGGATGATTTAAAACACACAATGACTAGAGATGGTAAAAGATTTTATGTAATCTTTGTTGATGACCATTCTATATTTATTTAACTTTATGTATTAGGAACCAAAGATGAGGTATTGGAAATTTTTATAAAATATATAAAAAAAAAAAATGAAGTTGAGAATGGCATAAGCCTAACTTGGTATACCTCGAATTGTGGGGGTGGTTGGCTAAGATGTTACCCAAATCTAAAAGGAGAATACCTCAAAGTGTGGGGGTACTTGCCTAAGGTCATGCTTCATGAACCTAAAAGGAGGAAACTTGATTCTTAAATATGTGATTGTGTCTTTATTGGTTATGGTTGTTATAATTCATGATATAAAATTATTTTCATCAATAGTGATGTATTTAGAATTTAATACTATAGTTGAATCTTAAAAATATTTTTTAAGTATGAGGTTCCTTTGAAAAATAAGGAAAATATGTCTCATGAATCTATTGATACTTCTAATGATCTTGTTGTGATGTGCAAGAATTGAGAAGAAGTAAGCGAACTAGGGAGAAAAAGAGTTACGGTAACAATTTTCTTACCTATATTGTTGAAGATGAACATGTAAGTTATTATGCAATTAAATTTGTTTATGCACCATTATTGTGGGAAGCTTTTAAACAATTATTAGATTATGTCTAATCACACTGCTTCCACCTAAGGTTAAGCCTATTGGTTGCAAGTGGGTGTTTAAAACAAAATTTGTATGGTTGCAAGCGGGTTTTCAAAAGAAACTTATAACTGAATGTGATCATAGATAAGTATAAGGCATGCTCAGTAGCTAAACGCTATAAGGAAAAAAAATATCATGTTGATTATTTTATACTTATCCTTCGATTATTAGAATTGCATCTATAAGAATGTTGTTTGTCATTGTATCTATTTACAAACCTATTATACATCATATGGATGTTAAAACTATTTTTCTAATAGGTGAATTTAAAAAAAAAAAAAATATATATATATATATATATGGAGCAATCCGAGGATTGTGTTGTTCTTAGACAATAAAGTAAAGTTTGTAAATTGGTTAAATCCATGTATGGATTAAAACAAGCACCTATACAATGACATGAAAATTTTGATATATGATGTTTACACATGAATTTGTGACTCATGGTCATATAATAAGTTAAATAATAATGAAGGTGTCATTATTCGTTTATATGTTGATAACTTACTTATATTTGGAACTAGTCATAATGTTGTGCATGATACTAAATGTTTCTTGACTCTAAATTTGATATGAAAATTTTGGTTGGGGCAAATGTTATTTTAGGCATCAAGATCCTTAGGGATAATGATTGCAGTGTACTATCACAATCTAATTATGCGGAAAAAAAAAAAATAAACACTTTGATATGTGACCTATGTCTATTATGTATGACTTAAAGGTGCACTTGGTTAAAAATCATGGTGATAGTGTTTTACAAGATAAATATGCACAAATTATTGGTAGTTTAATGTTTTTGACAAATTGTACTTGTCCTGATATTGCATATGTTGTTAGTAGATTGAGTAGATACACTCATAATCCTAGTATTGAGCATTGGGATGCAATATCTAAATTATTGAGATATTTAAAGGGGACTTTTGATTTTGGTTTGTCATATTATGGTTATCCTATTGTTTTAGAAGGATATTGTGATGCTAACTGGATCTCTGATACAGATGAGGTGAAGCCCACTAGTGGATATGTGTTTACACTAGCTGGAGGGGTTGTCTCTTGGAAATTAACCAAGAAGACTTGCATAGTGAGATCTAATATGGAAATAGAGTTAGTGGCCTTAGAGAAGGCTAGGTCTGAAGCTGTATGGCTTAGGAGTATATTAATTGATATGCTCATTTTACTAACTCTATTGTTTCTGTTTGCTTTCCTTGTAATTGCCAGACTGCCATAACACGTGTTAAGAGCAAAGTTTATAATGGGAAAATGCGACATATCCAATTGAGGCTAAGGCAGCTTATTGATAATGATGTTTTGTCATTGGACTTTGTGAGGTCTGAAAGGAACTTGGCCAATCCTTTGACCAAACCACTAGCAATGAGGCTGGTGAGTGAGACATCTAGGGGGATTGGACTGATACCCAAGTTGTGACACTATTACTAATGCCCAACCTCTATGATGGGTGATTCCGCGCAAGAGGTTAAATGGGTAGAGGTCATTAGTGGTCTATGGGCACTGTCATTTGTTATGTGTTTTCCGCTATCTCGATAAGGAGATTAGTGATGAGTCCATCCCTATGGTGTGAGACAGTGCTAAGTTGCAGAATTTGGTGAGGTTGAGCTTTAGGCTCTTAATGGATCCATATCCCTACCTGTTGGGATGGGGTGTATCTGCACGCACTCCTGATGGATGCCACCGACTAAGTTGCAGATTATTGGAGGTTGAGTTTTAGGCTCTTAATGGATCCATATCCTTACCTGTTGGGATGGGGTGTTCTGCACGCACTCCTGATGGATGCCACCTATGTGTGAGTGGAAGTTGTGCCGCTTCCTATGAGACTTTTTGGGTAGGTCTCTAGAGCTCTCATGAAACCCAGTGGCGCATGGCCTGGATAAGGCGCCAACCCGCTTAAGAACAACCTTAATAAAGAAAGTTATGTGGGTGGTAAGTTTGGCTTACTAATAGCTTGGTTAAAAGAGTTTTAACTCCACCATTGTCTTTTAGTTCCTACTTATTTATCCTACGTATGGTTAAAACCTTCTGGTACCATATTGATGCATGCTTTCTTTAGTTGCGTGTCTTTCCTATTTTGTGTTTGTAACATGTGGGGGATTGTTGGTGTGGGTGTGTGTTCCAAACACTTTTATTTTTATTTACTTTCTAGCTATTGAAAATTTATGAGTAAAATAGCCGTTAGGCAATTATGAGTAAAATAGCCGTTGGGCAATTATGAGAAAAATAGCCGTTGGGCAATTATTGATAATATAGCCGTTGGGTAATTATTGATAATATAGCCGTTGGGCTTTTAAGGGTTATTAGTAACCAATAACTATAGGCTATTATCTTCATAGATAGCCTATATAATACTCATCATAACATATTTTCTAGAGAGTCTTTTTACTACTCTATGTTTTAGATACACAACACTACTATCTTTCTCTCCCACATATTTTTCTACAAAAATATTGTTATAAGGAAAGGCAATAGAAGGTTGTTCTTAAACCTTTTGTGAGTGGAAGTGCGTACATCACAAAGGTCGACGCTATAGTCTAATCCTGGGGGGTTGTTTGGCCAAGAGAACCAATCGCACAAAGTTTTACTTTGGGTGGCACGAATCAACCTTTAAGGACAACGCTTTCGCAGCGTGATTCTATAGCACTGTGAGATTGTTCCTAAATTTACTTAAATTTATTTTATTATTGCTTATTGACATTCTTGATAATTATTTGAGATATTGTTTTTGTATCAAAACTTGTTTATTCACTATTATTTTTCCAACATTAGTAACCTTGAAATAAGCCTACCTAAATTTAGGCTCAGCCCATTTTGCTAGTATCTGTTTCAACAATTTTAATTGACCCTTTAGAAAAAAGTAGGTTGAATTAAGTGAAGTTTTTTTTTTTTTTTTTTTTTTTTTTTGTAGTGAACTTACCAATAATAACAATAATTAAAATGAAGAGGTTTTAGTTGCCACTATTATATTATCTAATTGAATCTAGTACTTGTTTGATGTAGAATTTTTGAAATTCTACTATTAAATTGTTGTTTTTTTTATAGGTATTACGTTTACAACATTTTCACAACAAATTATAGGTTGTTAATTATTACTATTAGTTTTAATTAAATTTAAACCTTAAAGAATTCTTATATGAAGTTTGATAAACAAAGGATTTAGAAGGGTGAGGAGGTCCTTAAAAAGAGGGATTTTAACTGAATCAATGCTTGTGTGGTATTAACACAATGGATTTAATAAAATCTTACCCCTCTCTCCTTCTAGTTGGTGCATGAATATCTCATATGTCACTTATTCAGATTTTGCTTTTTATTTATGATGAATAGATGAATATGCATTTTCTTTAGCTATTCCTTAATTGATCTCCACTTGCCAGTTGCCACTGGAAAATATTTCAAAAGCAAATGCACATTTAACTATTATTTTAGTTAAATATAATATTCAACCATGAGAGCCCTCACTCTAATCTTCGCCATATTGGCATCCGCTTATGTCATTTTCTTCGCTTATCTTCTCATCAACAACCCTTTTCACGGTCTTCCCTTCCAGCCACCTCCTCCATCTCCACCGCTTCCGCAACCGTACGCGGTGGTGAAAGAATTATGCCTAGATAACTACTATCCATTGAAGCCTGAAAATTGCTTCGTCAAACTAATGCAAATCCCATCAACCAAATACGCTACCGACTCGAACCAAATCATTAGAATCCTAGTCCACCAGATTTACAGATCTTCCACTCACCGCACGATCCGTGTTCGACCACATCTTAACTTTCCAACATACTCATTTAAGTAGTGACTCTATCAAGGGTCTACAGCAGAGTCAGAAATTGGCCGACGATATTGTCAATTTCTGGGAAGATCGCCTCATGAATGGTAAATTATTCCCAGAGATCCCTCTTGGAAGTGTGGACCAATTCTGACGGCAAGTTCTCAGTCACGTCGGAATTTGTTTTCACCAAAACGATCGTGCTGACAATGTCGTGAAGGAATTCATCATACCCTCAGTTTTCGATGAGATCGATGATCTGGTCAAGGTCGGCTTCGCATTTAAACACAAGGTCCAGAATTTTAGATCGATAAGACTGACGAAGTTAAAGCCAACGCCTTTGGTGGTGCACCACCGCCGTGAATGGCGCCTGGATCCAAAGCGTTTTCTCAAGTGAGAGCTGCCCTTGGAGCCTGAGCCAACTGCATGCATGTAGGGTTCTTCACTTCTTTTCCAGGCTCACAAGTGTTTTGTCAAGTCAATTGTTAGAATTTAACATTGGATAGATGATGGTAGAGTTTTGTTTTATTTGGATTTAGATTTGGATTAGGATTCGTTTTATTGATAGATTATAGGAAGTTAGTATTTATTTTTATTTATTTAGAAGTATATATTGTATAAAATTTTAGATATTGAATTTATCAATAGATTATTAGAAATTAGTATTATGTCCATGCAATGCACGGCTTAATAAAAGAATTATATATAAATTTTTAAAAATATAATTTTTTTTATAATATAATTAAAGTTAATAACAAATAAAATAGTAAAAATATTTTAAAATATTTTTTTGAATAATTTTATTGGAAAATACTATTTTTTTTTTAGAGAGTTTCAACCTATGGCGTCCGCTCCTGATAATTGTTTTTTATTATCAGACCAAGACACCAATCAGTTTTTAGTGTAGGCGGGAATCGAACCTCAGATCTCTTATACAACTATCAAAGACTTTACCAATTGAGCTAACTGGAACCCACAGTTAGCTTTACCACTTTACCAGTTAATTAGTATATTAACTAGAAAATACTAATTAATGATTGAAGAGAAATGCTACACCCCGGTTGGACTAAGACCTAACATTTACTTATTCAAATAACAATTAAGGTGAAGTAGGGTTAGGAACAACAAATAATAATTATAACATACCGGTATAATAACATTTATATTTAATTATAATGAAGTGCTTGCATCTCTAAGTGTCAAATTAATATCAACACTAAACGTGCTAAGATGTTTATGTTAATTAATGTAAATGAGCATAAAATTAATATCAACATCTAACACCTTATAATTGCATGAATTATGATTAAAATTGACCTAATATTTTACTTTGACCCCAAGCAATCATCTTGAATTTACAAATTAAAACTACTCAAATTTATAAAATTAAAAAAAAAAAATTGAATGAAAAATTCACAATAACACACACATAAATATATAGACACAAAGAAACTCTGAATTCAATAATTATAAACAATATTAATTTATAAACATTAAAAAAAATGGAATTAAAGTAAAGATACTCACATAAAAATTGAATTAGCTTTGACAGTAAGGGGGAGGCAGCGAAGTCATGGAGATTTCACATTATCTTAAATATTCATTGTTTTTACATCATCCTTTTTATATTTAACCAATTTTCTATCTCCATTCTTTGTGGAGTGATGTTCATTATCATGGTTTTGGATGCTCAAATCTTGGTCTCATGGCTACCTATATTATCTACACATATTAGAAAACATTTCAAATGTCTAACATCACAAACATTTGTCTTAAACATTCAAATGTAAAATAAGAGTTACCTATTACAACAACACATTTTAATGTAACATAATAATTACTGCTATAATTTCATATTGATGTAATAAATTTAAGTTAATATTACAACAAAAAAAACAATCAAGAGATGTAATAGTATAAATATTACATCTTTTTTTTTTTTTTTTTTTTTGTTGCAATAATACTTGTTGTATTATGTCTTTTTTCTTGTAGTGTTTATTGCTATCTTTGCTCGTGAATTTTGATAAATGCATGATTACTTTCTGAACCATTTAAATGCATATTCTGAAACAAGTATTTTGTGAATAAGAATGTTTATTTTGAAGTGAATGGAACACTTGATTTTTATATATTAAATTAACTACATGACTACTATCACAAATGATATATGATTTTAGGTCTTTGATTGATTACATTACTTATTTCAATTAATTAGTGCAGCTATTTATTTGTTGTTGTTTTTTCTGTTGATTGGAACACTTAATTGTTTTGTTGTTTCTATTGTTTTTCAGCCGTGAAGGGGCAAAACTTCATCGGAGAGGAGTTGACAATATTAAATACGGCTGGACCAGACAAACATCAAGCTGTAGCCCTTGCGGTTAGTGCCCCTGAAGTAGCCTTTTATAACTGCAGATTTAGTGGGTTCCAAGATACCCTCTATGTTCATACCGAATCTCAGTTCTTCCGCAATTGTATCATTGAGGGTACCGTCGATTTTATCTTTAGCAAGGCAGCTGTTGTATTTCAGAACTGTCTAATCTTAGTGAAGCAGTTGAAGCCTAGTCAAGTTAATGTTCTGATCGTCGATGGTAGTAGTGGGATGGCAAATCAAAGGGGTATTGTTACACACAAGTCCCTTATTGGAGCTGTGCCGGCCAACAAGATATGGCTAGAGGATTCGGAAAATTCAACCTAGTTAGGACGACCATGGAGTGACATAGCTGCGACGGCAATTATTAACAGCTATATTGGACATGTCCTCCATCCCGAAAGGTTGGCTTGATTGGAACAGTCGTTTTGAACTTAATTCAATTGATTATGAGGAGTGCCAAAACATAGGCATAAGTTTGCGACTGAGCAAGCGGGTGAAATGGAAAGGATGCCGAGCAAATCTCTCAGAAGTAGAGATCCAGGTGTTCAATATCAGAAAAAAAAAATTTAATAAAAAAAAACCTATTGCAACGAGATTTTCAAAGTAAATCGTTGCAATATATGGAATTTATTGCAATGAAAATCTAGTGTTGCATAAACCTATTGCCTTTTTTCTTAATTAAAAAAAACCTATTGCAACAAGATTAAACTATTGCCTTTTTTTTAATTAAAAAAAACATATCTAGTGTTGCATAAACCTATTGCCTTTTTTCTTAATTAAAAAAAACCTATTGCAACAAGATTAAACTATTGCCTTTTTTTTAATTAAAAAAAACATATTGCAACGAGATTTCAAAGTAAATCGTTGCAATATATGAAATTTATTACAACAAAAATCTAGTGTTGCATAAACCTATTGCTTTTTTTTTTTTTTTTTTTCAATAAAAAAATAACCTATTGCAACGAGATTTTCAAAGTAAATTGTTGCAATATATAAACCGTTGCAATATATGGAATTTATACAAAAATATAGTGTTGCATAAACCTATTGTCTCGGAGTTTATTACAACGGCTTGCATCGACTTTTTTGTCGTTGCAATAACACCTATTATAACAACGTTGTTATTACAACGACATTTTTTGTTGTATTAAGTCTTTTTTCTTGTAGTGAAAGTATTGTTGAACTTATTGAACGTTGCCGTGTGCAAGGTAGACAGCTCTTTTTCAATTCGATATAGCTCTCCCTGAATGATGGTGGTTTGCCAATTTTCACCAACAAATTGAAACTTGGGCAAACTGGGAATTACTATATGTTCGTTGTAAATCCCAGACTTGATATAGACAATGACTACAGTTGTTATACCCTAGGGAGCACGTCTAATGGCCTCTCTATTGGTTTCAACGTCCCTTGTGCCATCCTTAGCCACCACTATGTCTGGTGTGACCTTGCTCCTGCTAAACTTGTTGGGAAATGAATGAATCAACCAAGCTTTGGTTGAGTCATGAACTTAATATCTTGTATTAAGGAAAGAAGAAGTGATGAAAAGTGCAATAAATAGACCCCTATGTTCCTTCGACAATTTTATCTCCTTCCTTGTGATAAAGAATTTAGGAGCACTCCTAACCAACTCATTCATATAGTTTGACCGAAACATCTCACAGTTTACCTACGATTTTCCAATCATACCCAAATCTGCCCCAGCCATGGAGAATTAGCCTCTAGAGATGCAATAGTTTCAACAAGTAGATGTACATTCATACCCAAATCATCTTTGCAAGATTGAACATCTGATTTGACCTCTGTGGACAAATCAGAAAGTTCAATATCTCCAAGACTCCTATTTACCTTTTTGGCCATATTTGCAGTATTCTTTAGGGCAATGACAAAGAGTTTTTTCTCTATTGTTTACTGGTTTTGCCACTGTGCTAGTAAACAATGCACCGCACTCGGAGATAAAGTTTAGAAACTGAGGCTTGGCATAGATTTCTTCCACATAACAACCAGCATGCCAATACTTGGTGTCGGTAGTCACCACTGGAAGCTCAGTTGCCATTTTTGGCATATGTGAAAACTACAGAAAATAGAATGTACAGGCCAAGAGATAGAGACCGATTAGCCCAATTAACATTCTTCGAATCTTGAAAAAATCGATAAGAACATGAGTATGGGTTCTGGCCATTTTGAGAGAAGAGTAGCTTGAGTCTGGTATAGGGTTTGTAGCTAGAAAGCATGGGTGTGGCTCCAAGGCCATCGCACCTGCACCAGACACTCGGTGACACGCTGATTCACATTTTTTTTTTCTTTCTTTTCTCGATTTGTGCCAATTCAGGCCAATTCATGCCGATTCTGGTAAGTTGCTTTGGTTTGGGCCGATTCGCACCAATTCAGGTCGAGTCGCACCAGTTCAGCGTCGATTTAGGCCGAGTCGCGTTGATTACGGCCAAAATTGGCCGAGAAACTAGCTGAAATACATGTTAAAAAAAATAAAATAAAATAAAAACTTGAGTTGATTTCTTATTTAGTTATTAACTTTTATATATTTGTCAAATTATTTGTACATTCAACAACTTAAATCGAAATTACTGAATTATTTGTAGTTATTATTGCTCTTTAATTGGTATATATTTACTATTATATGAAAATATATTTAATAATTTGTAAATAAAAATATATTTAATAATTTATTAGTAAATGTATCCCGCCGCACCCGCATCCCACTTTTTCAAAAATTACCGAGTCTCGCACCCACATTCACACCCGCACTCAAACTCAAATCCGCACCCGTGCTTCATTGGTTTGTAGTAAGGGTAATGATGGTGGGAGAGAAGAGTAGAGGTAGTAGCTAAAGTGTGGTATAGAGTTTGTAATAAGGATAGTAGCTAAAGTGTGGTATAGAGTTTGTAATATGGGTAGTCAGTGGTGGGAGAGAAGAGTAGAAGTAGTAGCTAAAGTCTGGTATAGGGTTTGTAATAAGGGTAGTGGGTGGTGGCAGAGAAGAGTAGAAGTAGTTGCTAAAGTTTGGTTTAGGGTTTGTAATAAGGGTAGTAGGAATAAGAAGTGACAATTGCTTTATTGAAGGGACAAAAATAAAAGGAAGTTGACTATTTTCTTATTTTGTTCTAAAATATCTAGTTGTCTTATACTCTAGCTCTAGCAAATTTACGCGTTTCCATTTCCCTTTTCTTTTTTTCTTTTCTTTTTTTTTTTTTTGGTTTATAAAACAAGCTAAGCTGGGGAACCCAAGCTCTAGGTTTTTTTTTTTTTTTTTTTTTTTTTTTTTTTTTTACACATTTAAGAGATATCTTAACTGTTAAAATTGAAGGCATTTTCTTATAAGTAAACTTAGCGTGCAAATTAAATGACATTAACTAGGAAATTATGTCCCATCCAAAAAAAAAAAAAAAAGTAGGAAATTGTATATGCAATAGTATGTATTTTTTTAATAGAAAGAGAGTATATATTAAACAGTAATGATATATCTTTAACTTACTAATTACCTTTTCAAAACAAATGTTATGTCTATAATAATTTTAAAACATCCTATCAAAAAAAAAAAAAAATTTAAAACAAATTATAAGTGTAAGGTTTTTAATGATGGATTTAAAAAAAGTGATGTCATTGACGATCCAAATTAAAATCAATAACAGCTTATAACGTAAGAATTGTTGTAAAAATATTATAAACATAGCATTATTCATCTATTAAATCACACATTAATTATAATAAGATTGAGACAATTTCACTAAGACAATTTAGAGAGAATAATGCTCAAAAAAATAATTAGAGGTGGAATAAAATAATAGTTTTTGAGAAAAAAATGTTACTACATTTGCATTCTGCATCATAGGGTGTTGAAATTTTTTTGTGAATATGATTTTACGTCAACATCTAGAAAGATAAAAATGCATTTTATTCACATATGTTTAGAGCATTCCCATTGGCAATTGAAAATGGTATATGTAGGGAAAGTTTAGCATAAAGGCACAAAAAGAGCCTAGCGACCGGATTTGTAAAATCTTACAATTGCAAATTTTTTTTGTAATTGTAGCACTTTAGTAAAAATTATAATATATTTTAATTGATAAAGTGGAAGAGAGATGGGGGAGAAGAAAGAGAGAAAGTTGTATTGGAATATATTATACTATTTTAGTGGGTAATATATTTTATTTTAATGAGTAGAATATGAAAATAAAAGTTGGGATGTTGGTTGTGCTGTAAAATGGTATGGTATAATTAATAAAGTAGCCTTTTGAGATGGTAAAATAAAATAGGATGGAAGTTGTGGATGCGAATGCACATATTGTTTAGCTAAAAAAAGTAGTATAACATAACATATTGATTATTGAATAAATAATCGATTAATTTTTCAACTTAATTAATTAGCTCACATAATTATGTTGGCTTGCTTTTATTACAACCAATTTTGTAATTTTAAGGTTGTAGTTTTAAGTTACAACCAATTTTGTAGCTAAACTTTGTTCATAAAATAATTAGCTATTTTGGACTCTACATATTGTAATGCACCTATGCCTCCATTATTGTTGTGGGGATAAAAGGTTCGGATAAGGATATTGGGCCATGGGCCACGCCTGAGGACGCCAAAGAGCTCGAGGATAAGCAAATATTAGTAAAGGCAAGTAGGTTATTGGGTTGAGGACAAGGGCTGGTCACAACAAGTAAGTGATGTTGTCCGAGGAGCCAAACCTCCTCGGGAAATAGAGTGGAAGCTTGAAGTCTGACCATCCAACAAGTACTAGGCAGTGGACAACCATACTTGAAAGGAGGATAAGCTTTGGAGAGAGGTGAGTCAACAGGGAATTGAGAAATACCTGGGAAGGAAGCTACTACCACCACATTGAATGCTCTGCACCTAACCAACTGGCCGCATTAATGTGGAAGTGATACCTGACCTGAATAGTGACTTTTAGCCTTACAATTGCCTGCAAAGATTTCAAGAAGGTTATGATGGGACAAGTATCAAGAAGATTAGTTATTTGATCAACAAGTGAAAGGCTAAGATGAGAGAATGAGAAGAAGTATAAAAGGGAAAGGATTCCATTACAAGGGAGGCATCAAAAAAAAGGAAAGGAACCACTTTGTAATCAAGAACTGGAATATTTGTATAAGAGATATATATAAAAACATACCATCTTGACTTGACCGAGGAGTGTTATTCTTTTCAACTTGTTCTTCTCATTCATTCCAACACTAAACTAACACATTGTGATTCACGTACATTTGACTCATTAAACATTCAATATTAAATCCACCCTTTAACAAATTTATTGTTGCGGGTTTGTTGGGCCATTGTCCAAATCTTTTGGGCTGTGGATCAATTTGTGTCCTTACGATTATTTTGGAAAATATTTATTATACTCACATGCCACTTTTGCACAAAAATTTTCACAATCATGACTTTAAGTAAATATTTTAGTTCAAAAAAAATGTATGTAAGAGATATTTTCCTATTATTTATAAAGCTTTTTTCCGTAATATTATTAATTCAAGTCTACTATTAAGCATCATAGTTCAAGCACGTTCGAAATTTCTTGTATTTGGATAGAATTAATCCTATATATTTGACTCTGAGACTTGTTAAAACAACAGCACTGATAGTGGTTAGGTGGCTGGGATAGGTTGAGAGCTTAGGTAGAAAATACAATCATCAGTTTATTTTATTTAGTCTCTTGTTTAGGCTTCATTTCCACAGTTCTTTTCTTCTTTGCACAGTACAATCAGGTGAAATTACTGAGAGAAGGAAAGGCAAAGCTAAAAAGAAAGATAGTTTTTGAGATCTTGGACCAGTGAGGAAGATGAAATATTGAGGGTGTTGACAATAAAAAGATGTTGTGGTTGTTTTTCTGGTAAGTCGTTGGAGTATTATTGAATGGAGTTTGATAATTAAGGATTTAGGAAAGTGAGGAGGTCATTAAAAGGAGGGATCTTGACTGAATCTTGAAGGAATTTGATGCTCGTGTGGCATTAGTTATTAACACAATGGATTTAAGAAAATCTTACTACTCTCTCTGTCTAGTTGTTGCATGCATATCTCACTTGTTTAGCTTTAATTTGCTTATTTTTATGATGAATAGACGAACATGCATCATTTATTTAACTATTATTTTATTTAAATAAAATGTCCAAACAACAACCACCTCAACACTCTTAGTCCTAATACCTAACCAAATACATTCTTTGGATGATAATAATTCTTGTCTTAAAACTTTTAAAAAAAAAAAAAAAATGAAGGAAATTTTAACTGAAACTTTTGTATTGTGTTGGGCGTGAGAAAGTCCTCAATATCAAATATCAAGGCCATAACTAATCTATCAAATTCCACTACTCAATGGGCCGCTGATTTTGTAGCCCAACAATAAGAGGCAATAGCCGCAAGAGCAAAAGTATATATATATATATATATATATATATGTATATGTATATTTTACATTCGCAAGCAAGCACCATAGAGATAAAGAGAGTCTCAAACAATCAATCTTGTCATCTACTATCAAACAAGTTGTAGACCCTTCACTCTCATCTTCACCGTCCTTGCTTATTTTTTCAGCAATATTAACCCTTTTCATCTTCTCTTCCTATCACTTCATGCTCCTCTTGAATCCGCAATACAAGTATTGAATGAGGATCATACACTAGCAAGTTCACCGACTTCACCACCGCCACTTCCTCCACCGTTCGCATTGGTGAACGATTTTTGCAATAAGAGCAGCCATCCGGAGCCTAGGGTCTGCCTTGCTGCACTCATGAAAATCCCATCAACCAAGTACGCTACTGACTTGACCCAACTCGTCAGAATCATTGTCGACCAGATTTACTGAATTGCTCACTAACCTCTCGCTTCAAATTCAAACAGTACTTGGCTGTCCAACCTAGCAATTGGAGCGTCAATCTGCTTATGTGTGTGAAAATTTCTGACAACATTATCAATTATTGGGAAGGTGGGTTCATTGGGTTGGATGAGTTTAACCATAAGTACGTAGCCTACGGAACCTTGGACCACTTCTGGACCCAAATTCTATATCAAGTCCTTGATTGTACTGACGAACTTGATTTCTTTACTTCTGAGGAAGAGAAGAGGACACAAGGGTATAAACTCGTGAAGGAATTCGTGGACTCCATTTGCAATGAGTTAAGTAATCTACTCCATCTGGGAAGTTCTCTTACGGACATTGCCGGGATTTCATGGATGAAACTTACAGAGTTGAAGCCAACGCCTTTGGTGGTGGCTATGCAAAAGCCAGATCCAAAGTGTTTTCGCGAGATGGCGTTGCCCTAGCCCTTCAAGCCTGGGCCAACTATATATATATATATATATATATGAGATTTTAAATGTGAAGTAGAGTGAGGAAGACAAACTTAAGACCTTCTATTTTGATACCATAAAGAGAAAATAATAAGAGTTTTTGTTTTGGTTTGCTTTCTTGAAAATATTTTTATGCTATTGTATTTGGATCACATGAGAATTCCTAAATACTATCAAATATTACTTTGAAGGTATCAGATTCGGATCTATATATTGACCAGGGGAGACAATGGTCCCTCTAATTTTTTTTTTTTTTTTAATAAAAATATTAGTATATTAGTAGATATTAATTTTAGAAATTTTGTTCAATAAAATTACATTTTGCTTCCCCTTAATAATGCCATCAATTCTTTTAAGAGTAATGTTATAATTACAAACTTTTTTACAACATTTTTACAAACTATTAAGATACCCAAATTCTATATCAAGTCCTTGATTGTACTGACGAACTTGATTTCTTTACTTCTGAGGAAGAGAAGAGGACACAAGGGTATAAACTCGTGGAGGAATTCGTGGACTCCATTTGCAATGAGTTAAGTAATCTACTCCATCTGGGAAGTTCTCTTACGGACATTGCCGGGATTTCATGGATGAAACTTACAGAGTTGAAGCCAGCGCCTTTGGTGGTGGCTATGCAAAAGCCAGATCCAAAGTGTTTTCGCGAGATGGGGTTGCCCTAGCCCTTCAAGCCTGGGCCAACTATATATATATATATATATGAGATTTTAAATGTGAATTAGAGTGAGGAAGACAAACTTAAGACCTTCTGTTTTGATACCATAAAGAGAAAATAATAAGAGTTTTTGTTTTGGTTTGCTTTCTTGAAAATATTTTTATGCTATTGTATTTGGATCACATGAGAATTCCTAAATACTATCAAATATTACTTTGAAGGTATCAGATTCGGATCTATATATTGACCAGGGGAGACAATGGTCCCTCTAATTTTTTTTTTTTTTTAATAAAAATATTAGTATATTAGTAGATATTAATTTTAGAAATTTTGTTCAATAAAATTACATTTTGCTTCCCCTTAATAATGCCATCAATTCTTTTAAGAGTAATGTTATAATTACACACTTTTTTACAACATTTTTACAAACTATTAAGATAGCAAATTCTTATTAGTTAGCATATTTTTACTTATCAATAACTACTCACCACATTAGCAATTTGTAAAAAATTTTGTATTTTTAGCATTTTCCACCTTTTAAAGGCCATAAAAATTAATGGATTAAATCTAAAACTATATATATATATATATATATATATATATGAAATTAAAATAGCTGAAAGTACTTGTTTATTGAAAGTAGAACAAACACTTACAGTAGTAATAATCTCAAGCTACAGGGTTGAGAAACATGATACAGAGTTACAGGATACAGATATCTAGTGAACAGGGAAGCAGGAATTCTCTCTCAAAGTGGTCTCTCTAAGAAGGGAGAAATGGGAGAAAGGAATTCTGAATTCTTACAAAGCAAATAACTTCCAAAATATGACTTAACAAGAAATAACTTGAATAACTAAAGGGACAACCCCCCTTTAAATAGGCTAAATTCGGATGAATAGTAGACTGTGAACAGTAATAGTGAATAGTGAATAGTGAATAGTCACTTTTACATCAATTTGTCTTCAAAAGCATGTGAATAGCTCCAAATATTGCTGGAAATTAGGTTGGTCAGAATAGTGGGATGACCAAAAGAAAGATTCTTTTTCAAGAATAACATCATTAAGGGCAAAGCAATAGTGTTTGCTTTAACAGGGAAAATATTGTAGTATTTTCGCCATTGTGCAGGCCAGACAAATAGAGGAATCAATCTTCAGCTAAATCAGGATCTTCATCATCCTCATCATGACCGAACCATTCTTGATTGTAGGGATAATAAGGACTTTTTGTAACAGGTGCGTCAGAGCACTGTCCCTCAGTAGGTAACTTCTCTCTAACCATCATTTGCAAAAGAGAATACATAGCATCAGGATCCTTCCGAGTATTATCTAAGAAAGAAGTCATTTTCTTTTTAGGCTTAACAGGAGCTGCAATGGTTTTATCAGAGGAAGAAGCAGGAACATTTGTTATCTGATTAGGGGTAGAAATCATAGCTGTTGGCAAAGTAATAGTAGTAGAGGTTGAGAATTCTCTGAAAACATTATTGACTACTTTGTAAGCATGAAATTTGGCCCACCATTTAACATACCAACATCGTTTGAGCACATCTCCTTCTTTAACATATTGCCATTTTAAGATCCAAGGGACCTTATATTTTTTAACAAAATGACAGGGGAGAATTTTGCATCATAAGCACCTACTCTGTTAGTGCTAGTAAAACGCGAAAAAGTCTCCATTAGTTGTTCAGGAAATATTTCTGGAACGGGACCAAACTGAGCCCACCAACGGATGAACCAAAGCGGTAATTTTGAATTAAATTCTTTACCAATATTAACAAACCAAGAATGAGACATCTGATCATTCTGGTGAAGCATGAACCGAAACCAAGTAGTGAGATAATCATGGTAACAGTAGGGAATCGAAGATTTCGGTAACATTCTTGGGGTAGTAAGGTTGGAGCCCCACATTTCTTCAGAAATAAAGTGATTAATAGTAATATTGTGGTAAATCACCTTAGTAGTATCAATTTTGTCAGTAATGGGCCTAATCTTGACAGACTTTTCATGACAAAGGATATCAGAATAATATCTTACATCTTTATCAGGGTGCTCAGGAATCCAATGAAATTTTGCGGCGAAATAACTAGAGGCAAGTCTGAAAGGATCAGAAATATGGGCTCTATTTGTCTCAATATAAAACAGGTTTTGGTCACTGGATTTCTTAACATAGTCAGTAGTATAAGGGGCACTGGGAAAAGTATTTGTTTTAACAATTTGATTAGGGCTGGAATAGGGATCATAGGTTGCTGCCAAAATAGTAGAATAGTTTGGTTTAGGTATGGTACCTAAAGGGGTGAAGCAGCTAGTAATTTCCAGAGGAGTAATGGGTTCAATTTTTGTAATTGGTTTTTGCGAAGCAGGGGTATTGTCATTTGTCCTTCTACCTGCCATGGGAATTCTGTAGGAATTCACGGGTGAGGAAATCAGGGATTGAATTTTGAGATCCTTTAATATATTCAATATCAAAATCAAAAACACTTAGAATAGCTTGCCATCTGGCAAAAATATGTTTTGAAGCAATATTTTCAACATCTTTTTCAATAACATATTTAGCACTTTTACAATCAATACGTAGTAAAAACCTTTGGTTTAACAAATCACTTTGAAATTTTGAGATACATAATACTATAGATAAAATTACTTTCTTAATAGTACTATAATTTAGCTGTGCAGCATTCCAGATTCCACATTGGAAGCGAACAATTTTTTCAGACGAATCTGGGGAAACACGTTGTTTTAGAATACCTCCATACCCAATGTTAGAGGCATCAGTTTCAACAATTTTGAAAGTATTGACAGTAGGAATACCAAGACATGGTAATGTCTTAACATGAATTTTTATCTGTTTAACAAGAGAAGTATGATTATCAGTCCAAGGAGGAGGGTTATTTTGCAACCGATCAAAGAGAGGTTTGCATTGTTTCTTCAGGTCCTTGTAAAAATCAGTAACATAATTTAAAGACCCAAGAAATCTTTGAAGTTGAGTTTTGCCAATAATAACATCTAGGAATTTATCAACAAATTGAATGGCTTTACCAATAGGACAGATTTGTCCTTCAGAGATATCATATCCAAGAAAACGCACATTTGTTTGAAAAAAATTGATTTTCTTAGCAGAAATAACAAGACCATTTCTTTTGATGATATCAAGAAACAAATACAAATGTTTCCAATGTTCATCAACAGAGTTAGAGAAGACAAGAACATCATCAATGTAAACAATGGTGAAGTGACTGAAAGAATTAAAGATATCATTCATAATATTCTGGAATTCACTGGGGGCATTCTTAAGACCAAAAGGCATAACATTCCACTCATAATGGCCGAAAGGAGTGGTAAAAGTAGTTTTATACCTAACATTCTCACTAAGCTGGATTTGCCAAAATTTAGATTTCATATCAAACTTAGAGAATACTACAGTCTCACTCATCCTATGGACCAAGTCATTTTTATTAGGGATTGGATACCGGATCCATTCTAAAACCTTGTTCAAGGGTTTATAATTAATGACTAGGCGAGGAGTACCTCTCTCAATCTTAGCACTTTTCTGGACATAAAAGGCAAAACAAAACCATGGGGACTTGCTATTTCTAATTAATTTTTTATTCAACAAATCATTAATTTCATTTTTGCAAAACTCAACAGTCTCAAAATTCATCTGAATAGGGCAAGCTTTAGTAGGAATGTTCTTTTCATCAAAATCCTTAATAGAAGGCAAATCAACAATATGCCTTTTCCTACGCCAGAAGGCATTAGGAATATCAGAACAAACACTATCAACTAATAGTTTCTGAAAATTGTCAATTTTTGAAAGTAACAGTTTATTAGAGAGTTGTTCAGCAATTTTCTTATATCTAACCTCTTGTTTGAGGAAAGCAAGATGTTTTTCTTTAGCATGAATCAATCTAAAAGTTTTGTCAATGTCTACTTCAGGTTTTGAAGCAAATTTGAATTTTACTTTCTGTCCAAAGGGATCAGTAGTAATTCCATCTTTTTCAACAAGGAAAGGATACAAAGCATTGATAAAAGGCAAGCCAAGGATCACCTTATCCGTCATATTTTTAACAAGAACAAAAGGAATCTTAAAACAAACATTATCATGGCAAACATGAGCATTACTAATTCATATTTAATCTTTATTTTAGTGCCATTAGCAAAAACAAGTGATTCAGTAGATTTTTCAAAATATTTTGTGGGGATCAATCCTTCTTGAATACAGTTCATATCAGCACCAGAATCAATCATAGTAATAACATTGAAATGATAATCAGGTGAAACAACAATTTTGACTTTTGTAAACCATTTAGGAGGAAGAGATTTCCTAACAAGAGCAAGTTTATAAGCAGTGTCAGAGCTATCATTAGTAGCCGAATCATTAACAGAATTGTTAATAATACCTTTACCAGAAAGAAGAACCTGTTGACTGGGGTCGTCTCCATTCTTGTGCTCATCTTGTTCATTATCAGAATTAACAATTTTATCAATGTTTTTATCAAATTTTAATATTAACAGTTCTTGTTTAAGACAACTGTTATCACTTTTAATATTCTTAACTTCATGTTTTAGTTCAATTATTTCTTGTTTAACAATAGCAATTTCATGTTGAAAATCATTACCAGTTAATTCTTTGGATTTCATTTTAGATTTGTTAAATCTTTCCAAAGTTTCTTCAAAGCTTATAGTGGATTTTAGCTTTTTACCAGTTTCATCTTTTAACAGGTTTTTCTTAAAGCTATCCAAATATTCTTTTTGTAAAACAGGGTTTTCCATTTGGCTTATCAATTTTAGTAATAAATTATCGTTTTCTTCACTTTCAGTGAGAACATTAACAGATTTAATAACATTAACATTGCAACAGGAGTCTCTGCAACCAATCTTAATATTAGGTGAATCGGATGAACAATCAGCAGAGTGATAATTAGAATCAGATGAGGAAAAAAAACTCATCTTCCAAGGAATTAGATGAAATATTTGATTCAAGGTTTCGGAATAGATCTTCTTGATCGTCATCAGCAATTTTTAACATGTTGAACTTGTTTTTTAGCTTACCAAGTTTTTGTTTACAGTCTTTACTGTAATGACCAGGTTTTCCACAGTTGAAGCATTTCCCTTTATTAGGATTCTACTTGGTAAATCTTTTAGAAACAGTTTTCTTTTTAGCATAAAAATCATCAGTTTTACCAGAATTGGTTCTGTATTTTTTTTTTATATTTTTTATGGCTATAATTTTTGTAAATTTTATCATGTTTTTTACCTTTTTGCCTAGAGGGGGCAATAGAGGGTAAACCATACTGTTCACAGAAATTACCCATTTCATATTTAGCTTTTCTTTTATTTTTTAACTAATGTTTTAGCAGTTTTTCATCATTACACATGTTAATACCAAGTTTTTTAATAGTGCTTAATAAATCACCATAAGTTAAATTATCATAATCAATAGAATCATTATCATTAATTAATTCTTGTTTTACCTTATGGGCAAAGATAGGAGGAAGACTGTCAATAAACTTTTCTTTCCAATAAGGGTTGTGACAATCCTTCCGGAGCATTACCTTGGAAATAAAAACATCTTGATACCATCTATAATCAGACATAGTAGGGCATCTCAGATTATTCAAATATTCAGCAATTCTAGATGAAACATTAGAGGGAGTACCAACAAAGTGTTTGAGAATGATATAAACCAAAGTATTAACACCATTAGGAATACCTCTACCAATTTTATCATCAAAAATAGGAAGACCTTCATCATTCTTTTTAACAGCTTTTCTAACAGACTTTCTGGAATCTTCTGTGAGATAAGAGTCCCACCATCCATGAAGAGATCCAGAAAAACCAGTAACAAGCATGTTAACAATTTCAGGTTGATTAGAATCATGGCCATTTGCATAAGCAATTCCAACCATAGACATATGACTCATTTTATTAATGATTTCTTGTTCAGAAAAACCATCAATATTCTATTCATACATTCTATCAGCAGAAACAAAGAATTGAGTTTGAAAAGATCTTTCTTCAAACTGCATATCAGGAAGAGTAGGTTTAGGATACCAGTTTTTTGTAAAAGATACAGGGTTGGATTTTCCAACGAATCTTTTAATTTCTGGTAAATCATCTTTGAAAACATTTTCAATAGCAGTAAATGATTCAGAATTTGTAGTATTTTCAGAAACAGGTTTTGCATCATTTCTTGAAATAGCACAATTAGTACTTGTAGAAGTACTCTCGGTTTTAACCTTTAAATTAGCAAACATTTTTTCAACAACCTCAAGAGTTTTTGTCTGAGGGGATTTGAAAATCATTTTTTCTCTTTGACTAGGTAAAGTAATCAAAGGCTGTTCAGTTTTTGAAACAGGAATATTTTCATCTTTAGAAACAGTGATTTTGTCACCAAGTTTTTCTTCAATACGATCGAGCTGTTGCCCAATAATATGCAAAGATTCATTAGTAAAATTGTTTTGTTCAATAATACTAACAATAGGAGTTGCATCATCAGCAATTTTAAAAGGACAGGCCTTCATCTCGACATTATTACAGGTTATCACAACTGTGTCAAGTGGAGGATGAGTGGACCTAACAGTAGAAGCATCAGCTTTAACAAAAGTTTGCTTTTTTATCACATTCAAATATTGTTTTGAAATCTCATCTTTTGAGACGTAATAATTTTCCAAAAAGTTGAAAAATAAAATATGTCTATTCAACTCTTTCATTTTTTCAAACCATTTCCTTTTAATACGGTCTTTTTCAGACTGAGCAAAAGTATTTTGGTAATATCTTCTTTTTGCTTTATCTTTTGAAGAAGCAAATTCATCATACAGGGATTGCAAATCAATTTCAAAATCAGCATTTAAAACATTTATGACTCTAAATTGACTAGTTTCATAATTAACAGGTTTAATAGGAGGAAAATCAGAATCAGAAGGAGCAACAGAATCAGTGTCGTCTTCTTCTTCATTAACAGTTTTAACAAAAGGAGAAGAGGATTCAACTTTAGTAGAATAAAAAGGAGTACTAACTTGAGAATTAGTAGAAACACCATTTAACTTTAAGTTTTTAGCATTTTTTTTTGCAATATTTCTTCAACATCATGATCTTCTTCATTCACAATATCAAGAGGACAACTAGTCGTGGAGTTGACAGAGGAACTGAATCTCCACAATCTATCCATATTATCCTAGTTTTAACACACAATTATCATGTTCTTCTCACAACCATTGCATTTTGTAACACATACCTTAAACAACCATCTACCTCTCATGCCCTAAACGCTCTCCTAGCTTAAACGGGCCTTACTATTCGGTTCTCGGGATTCACTTTACGCTTAAGGTGGTGCCAATGACTGAAGGAAAGGGACACAACAACAGAGTATCAAAGGTTTAGATAGATACGAATGGATAGCAGAAACACAGTAACATTATCACCAGCCAGAAAAGAAGTGGCTCTGATACCATAAAGGGGGAAGGACATAGCGCTAAAGGCAGAAGCACCGATATATGTTGAAGAAGTGAAACTAAGATTATCAAAATAAAGCGGTAAGACCAGCCAAGCATTGGTCTGAAAGTGTGTCTGCCTACAAAGTTAGGACTGTTGAACAAGTTTTCTCTATTTTAGAACACCATGAAAAATGTTGTTTGTTTTCAAAAAAGAATATTCAAGAATTTCTTGCTAAAAAAATGTTTAGTTATTTGCATGCTGGCATGGTACAAGTTGCTATTAAACCACTTACTCGAAAGGGTATTAATGCTTTGGTTTATACCATTCTCAAACACTTTGTTGGTACTCCCTCTAATGTTTCATCTAGAATTGCTGAATATTTGAATAATTTGAGATGCCCTACTATGTCTGATTATAGATGGTATCAAGATGTTTTTATTTCCATAATGCTCCAGAAGGATTGTCACAAACCTTATTGGAAAGAAAAGTTTATTGACGGTTTTCCTCCTATCTTTGCTCATAAGGTAAAACAAGAATTAATTAATGATAATGATTCTATTGATTATGATAATTCAACTTATGGTGATTTATTAGGCACTATTAAAAAACTTGTTATTAACATGTGTAATGATGAAAAACTGCTAAAACATCAGTTAAAAAATAAAAGAAAAGCTAAATATGAAATGGGTAATTTCTGTGAATAGTATGGTTTACCCTCTATTGCCCCCTCTAGGCAAAAAGGTAAAAAACATGATAAAATTCACAAAAATTATAGCCATAAAAAATATAAAAAATACAGAACCAATTCTGGTAAAACTGATGATTTTTATGCTAAGAGGAAAACTGTTTCTAAAAGATTTACTAAGCAGAATCCTAATAAAGGGAAATGCTTCAACTGTGGAAAACCTGGTCATTACAGTAAAGACTG
This sequence comes from Quercus variabilis, assembly GCA_030445155.1. Taxonomy (NCBI): domain Eukaryota; kingdom Viridiplantae; phylum Streptophyta; class Magnoliopsida; order Fagales; family Fagaceae; genus Quercus; species Quercus variabilis. Next base: position 9,406,331 of record CP129447.1, read on the forward strand.
TAAACAAAAACCTGGTAAGCTAAAAAACAAGTTCAACATGTTAAAAATTGCTGATGACGATCAAGAAGATCTATTCCGAATCCTTGAATCAAATATTTCATCTGATTCCTTGGAAGAGGATTTTTCTTCCTCATCTGATTCTAATTATCACTCTGCTGATTGTTCATCCGATTCACCTAATATTAAGATTGGATGTAGAGACTCCTGTTGCAATGTTAATGTTATTAAATCTATTAATGTTCTCACTAAAAGTGAAGAAAATGATAATTTATTACTAAAATTGATAAGCCAAATGGAAAACCCTGTTTTACAAAAAGAATATTTGGATAGCTTTTAGAAAAACCTGTTAAAAGATGAAACTGGTAAAAAGCTAAAATCCACTATAAGCTTTGAAGAAGCTTTGGAAAGATTTAACAAATCTAAAATGAAATCCAGAGAATTAACTGCTAATGATTTTCAACATGAAATTGCTATTGTTAAACAAGAAATAATTGAACTAAAACATGAAGTTAAAAATATTAAAAGTGATAACAGTTGTCTTAAACAAGAACTGTTAATATTAAAATTTGATAAAAACATTGATAAAACTGTTAATTTTGATAATGAACAAGATGAGCACAAGAATGGAGATGATCCCAGTCAACAGGCTCTTCTTTCTAGTAAAGGTATTATTAACAATTCTGTTAATGATTTGACTACTAATGGCAGCTTTGACACTGCTTCTAAACTTGCTCTTGTTAGGAAATCCCTTCCTCCTAAATGGTTTACAAAAGTCAAAATTGTTGTTTCACTTGATTATCATTTCAATGTTATTGCTATGATTGATTCTAGTGCTAATATGAACTGTATTCAAGAAGGATTGATTCCCACAAAATATTTTGAAAAATCTACTGAATTACTTGTTTCTGCTAATGGCACTAAAATGAAGATTAAATATGAATTGAGCAATGCTCATGTTTGCCATGATAATGTTTGTTTCAAGATTCCTTCTGTTCTTGTTAAAAACATGACTGATAAGGTGATTCTTGGTTTGCCTTTAATCAATACTTTGTATCCTTTCCTTGTTGAAAATGATGGTATTACTACTAATCCTTTTGGACAGAAAGTAAAATTCATGTTTGCCTCTAAATTTGAAATTGATATAGATAAGGCTTTAAGAGAGATTCATGCTAAAAAACAATGTCTTAATTCCTTTGAGCAAGGAACTGAAAACAAGCATTTTGTTAAAAGACATTATAGTAACAGAGGTTCTTTCCTTTCAACAAAGTCTCTTAAAGGTAATGTTCTTAGCACTATAGTAACAACTATGTGCCCTAATATCTTTACTACTTTATTGTAGGGCAAGGAGCATAATACAGATGCCAATACCAAGGGAGTCAATTTTGTACCGGAGGCTGTACCGGTTTGGTCAGTGGAACGATATATTTCGGTACCGGTCAATACCGGTGTACCGTTTCGGGTTTACCGCTATTTTATAAATTTAATATATATATAATATTTTTAAAAAAATAATAACATCCTGAAATTTAAAATTTATTATGAAAATATTGTAAAAATATTATAAATATAATATTTTTATTTTTGTTTTGGTACACATTTTCAATTGCCATCATTTGCCAACAAGTTGTTAATCACCTCCACTTATCCTCTTTTACTTTTGCAATTTATCTTTCTTTATTTTTACCTTGATTTTATCTCCTCCACATGTTTACCTCTACTGATGAGTCTTATCTCATTTCAAATTTCAAAAAGCAAGTCTTCTCCTTACCTTTGGTCAGTTATCATGTGGGCACTCAAAAGAAAACTCAAAATCTTTGAGAAACAGTGAGACATAAAAAAATGAAGAAGAAGAACATCAGAGCAACACAGACGTTGCAGAGAACACGAAGAAAAATGGATAGCTAAGCAGAAAAGAGACCGAGATACGTGAAAGATGCATCAAATCATGAAATTTTGTTGAGAAATTATCTTAGGTGAGTGAAAAATTTCAAAGAAATCTGCGTTTCTGTTTCGGGCTGGTATTCATTTTCCGGCCGAAATCCGGTATTTTGGCCAGTACAGCCGGAACGCTTCCGGTAACGTCGGTATTTAAACCGGTACGGAATGAGGACGTTTCTGTACCGTTCTAGGCATCGGTATGAAAAATATCGGCCGTACCGGCCGGTATGGTACGAAACTAACTACATTGGCCAATACACCTAGTGTAACTACCACTAATAAGTGGAATACAAATACTATTACCACTAATAAGTGGATTACTATGTCTTCTCCGACAGGGAGAAAAGATAAAGGAAAAACCCCTATAACAGGCTATTCCCAAAATAAGGGGAAGAAAGTCTCAACAAGATGACCCCCTCAAATGCACAAAGGTGTATCTTTTGGAAATAAACCCAGTGGATCAATATCCCTTGGGGAATGTGTCCTAGTGGAGGTGACATATTCCAGTGATGAGATGATTCTTGCTTTGCAAGAAATGTTATCTAAAAACTTGCAATTTCATAATGGAACCTATAGTGAATTACCTAATTCAGTTAAATTTATCCTTGATAATCTCAATGCTTCCTTTACCTTAAATGACCATGTCCATTTCCATGAAACACTTCAAGCTCTTGAGATTCATCTTGTTAACCTTACTACCCATAATGAGGCCTTATTAAATAATCATGTTAACATTGTGTATGAAAATGATTCATTTAGAACTTACCTTGTTAATCTTGTTTTTGAAAATGTGGCCTTTAAAACCCACCTTGCTAGCCACTTGAATATTACAAATGAATCATTTACTAGTCAACTCTTTGGCAAAGAGGATATCCATTCTAAGGATAGAAAGACTATAATGAGCATTGATTTTGCTAGATTGAGCCTTAAGACCCAATCTATGTTAAGAAGTGTTGTTGCCAACTTCAGACATACAATTTCGTATTCTGGAAAGCAAGGCTATGTTTAAGTCTTTTGAATTATGGTATAAATATTTTAGCAAACTTGTAACAGCTACTATTCCCAACCCAAATGAAATTGATGAGGGTGACAATGTATTTGATTAGCTTGATTGGGAAGAATACTTTGGAGTTAGCCCAACAACAAAAATTATGAATAATAAAGCTAAAAAAAATTAAGCCAAATCAATCTATTTTATTCAAAACAAACAACTTGGTCATTTAAAAAGTTTTAAACAAAAATCCTTAGTGAGAAAGTAGTAGAGTCAAAGGCTGGAGCTGCCATACACAGCTAGTCGCAAAACCGCCTCCCCTAACTCTAAGTCTGACTCTGTCCCTGATTAGATTACATGAGAACTCCTAAATACTATTAGATTACTTTGGAGGTTTGAGGATCATCCAATGCTTTGATTTTAGCTGTAAATAATTAATGTTGTCTCAAAAACAAATAAGTGTATACACACACTTTGATTGATTTTTTCTTTTTTTGGCTAAGTGATTGGTCTAATACATACATTGACATTTTATTTCTTAAATGATAGTTCTAGTTCTAAACTTGGAGCATTAGCTTGACCCAACCGTTTTTCCAGGGTTTTTACTTATTTTCTTCACTCAAAAGTCTTTTTTCTTCTGTTAGTAGATTATTCTTGATGGGTAGCTCTGACTGCAACGCTTCCTCTACAACCAAGATCATATTTTAGTTCCTAGCTTTTAGTCCATGAAAAATTATCAAATGTGGTCCTTAATATACTTAAAGTAATTACTTTTTATAGTCTGAATCAATTTAAAGTGATTGCTTGTCACATCTAATGTGTTGTGATCACTTTAGAATTCAGACTTTAAATTAAATCACTTGTAGATCACTTAAAATTTAGAGTCTAAATTAAATCACCTGTAGATTAACAGTGCATATGATTAGAATGCTATATGTTTCTAATATCAAACTTATTGGGAGTCCAATTTACTTGTATTGCAACTATCTGTACTCCCAACAATAAAACAATACAAGGGGAAGTGGATCCTTCATGAGAGATAGGCACCTTATCATATAGAACACTGAAAAACTTAAATCAAAAAATGTTTATGAGCTGCTCCTTCTCATGGTCTCATGGTCTAATAGAGAGACCAAGCCTAAGGTTTTTTGGTTTAATATTTCCTGATTCCTTCTCCTCAGGGTCTAAAAGACATGACTCCAGTGAACAATTTGCTGTTGTGTTGGATAACAATAACAATATGCATATCAGTAATCAACCAATAGGAGGGAGGTGAGTGAACTTTATCGCATTCCATGTTTTTAATAACATCATTATTGCTAAGCTAAGAGTTGTGCATATATTATGGAAGTAATAAGATATATCTGACCTATATAACCAGCACAATAGTTCAGCAAAAATAATATATAACCAGCACAATATTGTGAAAGTTAAAACAGACTTTAAAATATAATAATAATAATAATTGTGGAGGTAAAAGCCTAGCATCGGATATTAGGCCTTGGGCTTTATCTGGGGATATGCTGTGTCCGAGGAGGGGTACGTAATTAGAAGAAGCCCGAAGTTCAGAATTATAAAAGATGGAATGGAAGAAGATGGTCCGAGGAGAAACTCCTTCTCAGATAGGGTTAAATACTGATCGGCTCTGTATTTCAACAATCTAGGTGCCCCTCCAGGAGATTTCCACGATAAGGATAATCCTCATGCACGCACAGAAGAGATAAGAACCCAGAAATATCTAAGGAAAAGGCTGCTGCCACCACATTAAATGCACATCAACTATTTTCCTGGCTGGATTTATATGGAGAAGACCTCTGAACAGTGTTACATTGGCAACTACAACTCACAGAAAGCTAAAGGAGGTGGCTGATGGGACATGTACTCAAGTGGCAATCCAAATGGTTGACAAGTGTGAGGTGAAGATGATCCAAGGGAACTATATAATGTGAGAACCCCTCCACAAAAAGGGGATTGGAAAAAAGAGAAAAGGAACACTGTAGCAATAACAGCAGAGTTTGTAGTCATCCTTATTGGATTTTATAATACTGTGTGCCTCCTCGGACATCATCTTCATGCAAGATTATTGAATTTGTCAGTGTTTGATCATATCTAAAACTCACACTAGCCGTTGTTAATTTCATTAAAGCTCAGGTCTTCAACCCACTTTCTATAATTTCTATTGTATTGGGCTTATTAGGCCAAAGTCTTGTACACTTTAAACTTGGGCCATAAATCAAGACCCTACAATAATAATAATAATAATAATAAAATTTAGTACGCACTACATCCAGCAAACAGACTTGTTCTAAAAACAATTGACAGAGATGATGGAGATCATCTAACAATTAAATGATGCTACGAAATGAATTATGAAACTAGGGCTAGTGACATGAGTCAAGTCTAATATATGGATTGTTAGATTGTGATCAAGAAAGAGAGGAGGCAATTAAAAAATAGAACAGGAAGAAAGAAGGTTTTATTATAAGTTATGTATAATACATGAAAAAAAAATTTCTTTTAAGCTTGTCATATAAAATATTGAAAAATTGTATTTTTCATGTCATTATTTATATAATATATATTAGTAATATTTTAAAATTAAAAATAATGCAAAATTATGTTAATATTGACCAACTAGAACTCGCCTTCTTTTATAATAAAGCAACAAAACACCAAATAAATCTTGCTTAAATTTCTAAAAAATTTTATTTTTATTAGATATGTTGTTTTCAATAAGTGCTCTAATAATTTTTATTTTTAATTTATCAGCATTTATTATATTAATTAAATATATGTCATATATTATTTTTTTTTTTGTCAAACTTTTTTTGTGCGTTCTTTAGGTTAGAAGCTAGTAATGCATAAAATAAAAGCCTTTGCATGAAAATAGATACATAAATAAATAAAATTTTGTACAATTTGTATTTTGAGTTGGGCTTGAGAAAGTCCTCAATAGTCAATAATTTAAGAGGCTTCTCCTATTTGGTATCCTCATTTTTTTGTTAAAAAATGTTCCTACATCCTTATATTTAATTAGAAGCAAAACTAAAGCATAATCTAGAAAAAAAATACAATTTTAACTTCCACTAAAATATTACATATAAAATGGAGTCACTCTCACACTGATTTTCAAATTTCTTTATCTATTTATAAATTAGATTCTCAAAATAAACACACACACACACACACACACACATATATATATGCACATCTGCAAGTAACGAAGCACCACTCGCCGTTGAGTCGAATTAGGTTAACTCTATCTATGAGAGAGAGAGAAAGAGTGTTAGGGTTTGTGCCCTAAAATTCAATTTATTGGCATGTTATGAATAATTAAGTTGTTTAATTGTATGAGACCATTTATAAATTAATGGGACATTATCTTAGTCCATGAGATGCATAGTATGTGATTTATGTGAAAAGTCACAGAAAGATATAAATCACAAGTTCTTTGTAAACTCAGAATTTTAGTTCATAGTCGGTGATGAAATTGGACGTTTCATCTGCGAAGACTATAACATATCAACTAAGATGATTTGTCTTGATCATGGAAGTGGAGACTTCTAGTTGGTATGTTAATATGTTTTAAGAGTTAAGACATATTGAACTGGACCGCTGTGAGAATTTTTATTCTTCTAAAGACTGTCAATTGAATAATAAATCTCACGACTTCTATTTACATCAACTTTAAATCCTGAGAGAATAATGGACCTGATCATGAGATGTAGGTTGCTTTAATATATCAGGAGTGAGATCTATAAGTTATGGTCAAAACCTCATTATGTTGGGTAGCCGCATTTAGTGTTGATGGAACATATATTCTCAAGATGGAATTCATAATCTCTCAACGGAGATATAAAATATTCCCTTGAGATAAGTTTAATGGGTTTGGTTATTCAGAGTGTTGGGCCCAACCACTTTAGTAAGAAGTTACTAAAGTATATATTTATGGAATTGGATTTCATAAATATATGATGAATAACATAAAGGATTAAACCGGGTACTCAAGGATTAAGATGTAGTAATCTTCAAAGTGACAGTCTATATTTATGACTTTATATTACTACGAATATTTTAATGAAGGGGTTGTATGTGTAATATAGTCTTGAGATATAATTAATTAATAAGGCCTAGAGTGCAATTATATTCTTATAGTGGTATTGAATATAATTAATGGTAACTTTGGACTTGTCAAGAGTTGACGGAAAAGCCCAAGGCCCATTGGAGCTAGTGTCTTATTGGTCCCTTTGGTCCCATCTCAAGCCACAAACTAAAACCCAATTGGGTAGGTCCAAAAGGCTAACCCAATTAGAAATCAGTCATTATTTAATAAGTGTTATTAAATAAAGAAACGATGAGAATGGTTTTAACGTACGGAAGATGAAAAGAAAAAGAAATCAGTTTTTCTCCACAAGGAGAAGAAAAAGGATTTTTCTTTAAGTATCTAAGTACAAAAGACTGATTGAGAGACCACACATCTTGGGCACCATGTGGAATTGAGATGAAGATTGAAGGTATTCTCAAGTTTTGATTTTGAAATTCACTGCACCAAAGGTACGCTTTCTTTTCTTTGATTCTAGAATTCATGGTTACATGTTTATCTTTCATGATTGAAGTAGATCTGTGTTTTTGTTGCTTCCGCTGCATGTGTTTTTGTATTAGATACAAAACTCAACAGAGAGAGTCTCAATAATATTTATCAAACCAAGTTACAGGCCCTTCGCTCTAATCTTTGCCGTACTAGCAGCCATTTATGGCCTTTTCTTGGCTTATTTTCTCATCTTCTACCCTCTTCATCATCTTCTCTTCTAATCAAATCTTCCACCTCCTGAGACTACGGAACAAGTGTTGATTGAGAACCATACATTTGCAATCTCACCGCCACTGCCACTGCCACTGCCGTACGCATTGGTGAACGATTACTGCAGTAAGAGCAGCGATCCAGAGCCTAAGATCTGCCTGGCCACACTCAAGAAAATCCTGTCCGCCTAGTATGCCACGGACTTGACCCAACCCACCAGAATCGTAGTGGACCAGAGTTTCAATTCGACACTAACCGCACGCAGAAAGTTCATCCAGTACATGGCTGTCCACCATGGAGAACCGGAATTGAATCTGCGAGGTTGTGTGGAAAAGCTTGACAACATTGTCAATTATTGGGATGCTGACTTCGTTGGGCATTTAATTGGCTCTCCTGATGATGATACCAGCATCTCCGGGACCTTGAAGCACTTCTGGCGCTCGAGTATAGATCACATCTTGGATTGTATACTCGATTATGATTTCTATACTCCCCAGGAAGAGAGGAGGACAGAAAGGTATAAAGTCTTGAAGGAATTCGTGACCTCCAGTACTGATGAGATTCACAATCTGCTCCATCTGGGCAGTTCTCTTTCAATCAATGCCGGGATTTCATCAATGAAACTGACGGAGTTGAAGCCAATGCCTATGGTGGTGGCTCTGTATAAGCCAGATAGAAAGCGTTTAATTCAGATATGGGGGTTATGGCTTCGTCGTCAGCTTCAGCCTCGGCCAACCAGATGTGGGGTTCACTGCTTCTTTTCTTGGCTCAAAAGTGTTTTGTGATTTTGTCATCAGCCACTATATATATATATATGCCTCTATTTATTAGGTTTTTAAGTTTTGTACTATGATATGTGTTCATAGTGTGCAAATTTTACTTTATTTATTAGTGTTTTGCTCAGGCTTCATTCCTGTTAGCACTTAGCATGTAATTCTGACTTAGTTATAGACTTTTAACATTTGTTGGCTTCATAATTAAATCAGAAAGCATGCGACTATAAAGGGTGTTCTGCGGTGCTTTAATCTCTCTTTCATGTCATTGCTGATAAGAAATGAGATTTTTTGTTTTTGTTTTTTGTTTTTTTTCTTCTTTCTTTAAAGAATGAAAACCCTAACGAGAAAGCAAAATCTAGCCCGGACGTTGAGATGTTGCTTGGTTATAAGGGGGGTACTCCCTAATTTGGGAAGTATTCCTGAGAAAAAGAAAGGGAAGATTTGTCGATGTGGATTGAAAGGAAGTTAGGGATAGACATATTAATATAGTATGATTCACCCAAAATTTCAATAAATTTCATATTACATTTTTTAGTAAAGCATGCATAGGTGTGCTGTAATCTCTTGATTTAAAGGATTGGAGATATGTACGTATTGAGATAACATAACCTACAACTAAAATTGAGGTATTAGATGATCATTAGATATGGCCAATGGAACCATCAAAATAATTTGGTAGCATTTAAAAGTTCTCATGTAATCCAAATACAATAACATAATTATCTATAATAACATAGTTATCTTTTATTTTTTATCTTATAAAACAAATCTCCTCTATATACTTTTGAATATAAATACAAGTAAAAAATAAAACAAATCTTCTCTAAATACTATTTGAATATAAATATAAGTAGTAGCTCCTAAAACATTTTCAGGAAGCAAAACCAAAACACAAAATCTTATTTATTCTTTTATTTTATTAGAGCCATAGACTCTCGTCAAATATGTCGGCTCTTGTCAAATATGTCTTCTTCTTCTGCTACCTCTTCTGCAATTAATTCCACAATTATGTCCCATCCTAATGCCTTGATTTTAATTGTAGATAATGTTGTAAAAATAGAATGCGTCTCTAATTAAAACTTTTACATAAACGAATTAACAAATAGCCTTTGGTGCAGATGCTAAGGAACTTTCACATGCATTATCGTATTCTAAAAAACAAACCAGAATTTGGTCTAGTATCATGTTGATGTGCTCTACATCCATTTCAATGATCCAAATACAGCCTGAATTAACTTGCTATGATTTTCAGAGTACCTTTTTATCTCCTTATCTTTATAAATATGGGCCCCTAATTTTGGTTTTTAAAACGAAAAATTGTAATTATATATAGCTACCAAAGAGGCCTAAATTCTCTAATTTGAATTTGAATTTATTAATATTTACTAATTAAATATATTTTATATAAAAAAAATTTCAAACCTCCTCTCAAAGTGTTAAATATATTTTATACCTTTTTTTGTAAACTCTTATATTACCATGTAAATTTCTGATAGCACACATATTTTTATTTTATATTATCAGCATAAACTTATTTTATTTTATTTTTTTTATTTTTTTTATTACATTAATTAAAATGTATAACTATAAGAACTCAATATTTTATCATTATCTATAGTACTATTTAAAGGGTTTCCCCTATTTGGATTCTTTATTTTTTTAGTTCAAAAATGCCCTTACACTCTTATGTTTAAGTAGAGATAGAACTAAAGGACAATCTGATAAAAATGCAACCCTACACTTTAAGACCTACAAACTTACATACACTGCCAGTTTCTATCTCTCATTCTTTTTCAGATTGAAGACTGTAGGGGCCTTTTTTGTTGTATTGGGCTGGGTTGCCTCTTGCGGTAGTAGGCCCAAGTGTTCTGGATAGCGGGAGTTGAGATCGGTCCAACTGCAACCCACTTTGGGCCAGTTTGTGCACAAACTATGCCTCGTTTGCCAGGAGTATGCTTACGACAGGCAAAGCTGTTTTAGATAAATTGTGGCAGACAGATATGATAATAATAACAAAAACAGAGTACTCTGGCTATTTAATTAGAAATGACCAAATGATCCCTGTTTAAGCAACGTAATCGCAATAATGATAATTATTTTACAAAGAGAACAAAGGGAGCCGAGTAATATATGAGTTAATTAGAAGAGAAAAAAAAGAAAAAAAGAAATCAAGTTAAATCTGGTCCGCAGAAGCAAACCAAAGAGGATAGAATGCCTCTTCTCAATACAATCAATCTCCTAGGTAAATCCTGCTAAGGAAATTGATCATTTTGAGGGAAACGGACCTAAATGGTTAATGCCTAGAGGAACCCTTTTTGCTTTTGGCAAAGAGCAAGGATTTCGAGAGGGAGAGAGGAAAAGAAACCTATCGGTGCATGCCGACCTAATTCTCTGTTTTTCCTTTTAATTTCTCTATTTATCTTTTCTTTCTTTCCTTTCCCTTGTTCTTTTTCTCTCTTAGTCTTTCCTTAGTTATTTTTATCACCGTGATTTTGTGTGTTGTATTTCCTCTTCTTCCGTCTGTGTGTGTGTCATTGTTGTTGTTCCTGTACACGGAAAAGGCTTCTTTTATAGTGCTTGCCGTGACCAGATTTTACTATTGTACCCCTTAACCACCTTTTTTTGGCTTGGGTGTACTTGCCGACCATCACTGTTTCATCTACGAGCCACTCCCTATTACCAAACAAAGACAACTATTTTGTTTGTTAGTCTGTCGTGGCACTGCTTCCTGCCGCAGTGCTGATGCTCTCTCTTTATCCCTCATGGCATGCACCTAGTGGTTCCAGCTCAGACTTGCCTCTTTTAGGAGGTAAGTCATCCCAGCAGGACGTATCTCCCAAAAGAGTTTGAGCAGTAACCCCGAATAGGTTTTTCCCCTTTCCCCACCACCAAACCATACCCTCTTACCTCTGACCCATGACCTTACCACGTCCTATATTGGCTGGGTACAGGCTGGTAAGGCCTAGGCCTTGTGCGTGCTTGCCTTTCATATGTGTCCAAAATCTGTCTGCTGCTCATGCGTTCGCCATGGGCTAGAGGCTCAGTCTGCCGTCTGTTCTTGACCTTTTATGAGTTGCCTTTTTGATTTCTCGCTCCCTTAGGGGTTGGGCTTCATTTAGTACTAGGCCTTGCATTTCTTTCAACCTATTTCTTAATTGCCCTGATTTCCTGCCACATCACTTGTTATTCCTATAGCAATGACTTACTCCTGCTGGGCCTCTTTTAGGCTTGTTGTTTTATTCTTTCCCCCAGTGGCTTAGCATGGCCACTAGTGCTCTTACTCATGGGCTCCAGCGTCCCTTTTGTTTTCCCTTAGGCATCCCTGGCCCATTTGCTTTCCTTGTGCTTCCTTGACCCATTTACTAACTCTGCATTCCCATGGGCTTTTACTAACTTCATTGGGCTTCCCCGACCCAATTTCCTTATTCTCGTCCTTGGGGTCTATGGGCTTGCCGTTAACCCCTTACTTTCTTTGTTTACAATGCTCTGGGCCTGCCATGGTCCATTCTCACTTTTCTATATCACATACTGCCCATAGGTGCCATTTCTCTCTTTTCAGACTTTTTAGGCCCATTTGCTTCCTCAAGACCCATTTGTTTGTATTATAGGCTTGTGATCCATTATTCCTACCACTTGGGCTCAATGGTTTTGCTCTATGTTTGCCATTCCTTTGTTGCCCGTGTTGTTGGGTTGGGCTTTCTTCCTTCTATTCAGATTCCACAAAAAATGACCCTTAACATCTAGCCCCCTAAACATATGAAGCGTTCTTGCGGTCCATATGTGAATAAAAGACCTTCCTGTCCTTTCTACCTCTCTTCATTCTTTTCCTTCGCGGGCTTTTTTAAACAATGGACCTCCTCTCATATATATATATATATATATATATATATATATATATATATATATATATTTTCTTTTCTTTTCTTTTCCTGCCGTGAACAGTAATGTCTCTTCAAATTTCCCAAAATGACAGTTATTTTAAAACAAATCCGCCACTTCATTAATTTCATTCTCTTCTTGATGGCTAACCCATCGCCTCTCTTCATGTTGGTATTAATGACCCCGGTATTTAAAAAGAGAGTCCTTTTGCAATCCAAACACAAACTCCTTCTTTTCCAAAATACTCTATCTGTTTCCCTTCCTTCACTGTTTTCTTCTTTTCAAACACTTATCCCTACTTTACTCTGATCAAACTCTCTCACTATGGCGTTGGCGAAAAGCCAAGTCTCTTCCTGCCGTAAAGGGAAGGAGGCCGTTTCTGATCCTCCTGCCGTACAGGAGATAGGCGAGGAGGTCATGTACTCCGAATCGGACCACTCTGATGAGGAAGAGGTGCGGCGTGACTTAGACAGTGAGTGCGCCCCCTTAATCAACCCTTGGTATAATGCTCATCCTCACTTCCCTAAGATTCTTGGTGACTACGTGCCACTGCCACCGGGCTGTGTGTGGCTCGCTCTTTGCTGGCAAAACCCTAATGTTTCTTGGGCCCCAATGTCCTCCTCCATCTCCGATCTGGTCATTCGCCAAGGCATTTCACTCCTTGTGCCTATCCATTTCGAATTTGGGTCAAGTACTGCCTTGGGTTGGAGGGAGTGGGTTGATAGCGAGTTATTCGATACAGGCTTCATGGGTTTGTCACAGCGGGCCAGTGTTTAAAAGGCCGTCGTCTTATCCTGAAGCATATCCAATTTCTGAGACCTCTACAACCTCCGTCACTTGGTTCACTAGTGGTGTGCCACCACCCATACATTCTTCTTCTCCTGCGGCGAACTCACCCTAACCCTTGAAGATGTGGCCAACCAATTGCTCTTGCCAATCCTCGGCGATGTTGATCCTGCCACCATAGAACTTTCTCTAGAGGAAGAAGCCATTGAGGCCGAGTTGAGGAAAAGGATGACCGAAAATGCCAACTTATCGTATTGGGTTAGTTTTTCTTCCAAATTCTCTGTGGCCGCCCGTCGCCCAGCTTTTGTTGTATTTTGGCTTTGCAAGTTTGTCTTCGGCTCCCACCCTCATTATGCCATAAAGCCTTTATATTTTTGTTGGCTATCAAAATATCTATTGGGATAAGCCTGCCGCTGGCCTCTATGTTCTTAGGGCATTTGTATGTCTAACTAGATATCTTGCGAAGTGATGAAAGTCAGGCAGGCTCCTGCTACATAGTCATTTCCTCTGTTTATAGCACCATCCTGCAGCAGTTGTTGTTTGAGCGTTGTGCCCAGCACTTGGCAAAATGTAGGCCTGTTCGTTTTGCAAAAGAGAAGTACCAATAATGTCTAAGAGTAATTACTGACTTCTGCGACAGGTTTGAGTCTGATTTCCCGCTTGCTTTTCGTTGGTCTGGTTTGAAGCCTATTAATCATTCTGTTGTCGAGTCTTTTGATAAAGATGCTGGTTTCACTTGGAGAGCTCACAGAAACTTGGGTACGGGTTATATGTGTATAGATTTTGCAATGGGTTTGTTTGTTGATATTGTTGGAACTACTACTCTTTTGGTCGGTTTTGATGAGATAGGGATCACTTATTTGGCTACCACCAATGCTATATGGTTGCCTTACTTGGCAGATGAAGGTATCAGGTTTGTTCATTATCCTGCCAACCAGGTAAAAAGGCAGTTTGGGCTAGATCAGGACATTCCTGATGACCTTTCCTATCTCAAGGAGTCTCCTACTTCTGTTCGATTTTTTCTGTGACACACTGCCTTCGAATTTTGGAGATAGCGTTTTAGTGCAGTTACAGTTCCTAGCTCGCTAAGGGAGGGTCTTTGTACTCCTGCCATGCATGGGTATTGGCAGGCGGTGATGACTTCATTCGAGCAAAAGTTGGTGGGTAACCGCGGTTTCTCCCTTATCCCTCATGATGGGCTCAGTATGGTCATCTCACCTAACCCTCGGTTGCTCCTGCCTTCCAAGTCCGTTTTAGCATATGCCAGGAAATAGAGCCGGTCCGCCATCCTTGAGTGGGATGAGGAGAAAAAAGGATAGTGTTGGCACACTAGTGATTACCCTCCGGGTTGGGAGAAGAAAGTTAAAGTAACAAACGTTCCTACGCCGGTCAAGAAGGGTCTCGCCAAGCTTAAATCCGCAAGCAAGCCCAAGCCTACTGCTCCATAGCCAGCCACAGATGCCCCCCTTTCCAACAGGACGCGGGGTGGTAAGAGAAAGACAACCCCTCACCTTGTGTCTACTATTGAGTGGAGAGTACGTCATGTTTAATTTTTGCTTTGTCCTCTGTGTTTGACTTTGACTTCCCTGTGGCTAACTCATGACATGCTTACTGACTTCTTTCTTTAACGTTGTCTTTTGTTCCCCTTTTTCTTTGCAGTCTAAGCATAAGGAGGATACGTCAGCCACCCGTTCCATTCTGCTTGATGAGCCTGAATTCGAGGTACATTTCCCTTCTTTCCTTCTTCTCTTTTGTACACGCATTTCACCTGCCACGTGTCTTTGTTTGTCTTAATCAATTGTGGGTTCCTTCATTCTTTATTATTATTTTTTTTTGTCTTCCAGTATCAGCCCGAGCACCTTTCTATATACCATCCCACAGCCGAGGAGCTTTCTGCCTCCATGGGTGTGGGCTTCTTTGATGGGGCCAAAGCAGTATTTGTAGCATCCACCCCTTCTGTCGTTGCACATGAAGTTCCCGCCAAGGCTCCTAGCCCTCCCATCAAGCCGGTACCCAGAGAAAAAGGTACTCATATTGAAAGGGTTAGTGAGACCACTCCCATTCCGACTGAGATGCTTACTCCTTAAAAGAAAGTTGCTCCTTTTGCTATGGCTCAGACCGAGGCTGCTTCACCTATCACACCCCTTGTCATTTCTACCAGTAAACCCTTCGCAGTTCTGTCTCAGGCTGTGAAGGACGGTTCTTCCTTGGTAGTTACTCCTTCCTCCATTTTTAGTTCTGCCACCCGTGGACCTGATGCTGACTTATCCTCTGAAGAGTCCGAGGACATTCTTGAGAATCCTAACGATGAGCCTATCCTAGGGAGGAGGATTTCTAAGTTTGAAGAAGAAAAGGGTGCTCCACCCGAGGC
This sequence comes from Quercus variabilis, assembly GCA_030445155.1. NCBI lineage: Eukaryota > Viridiplantae > Streptophyta > Magnoliopsida > Fagales > Fagaceae > Quercus > Quercus variabilis. The sequence continues at coordinate 9,421,873 of CP129447.1, forward strand.
TGAATTCATGGGTATGTACCTTCTTCCTCCCTTTTTTTTTTGGCTAAGTTCACTTTTCCCCCTCCTTTTGCTAAGTTCACTCTTCCCCTTTTATTTGCTAAGTTCACTTTTCCCCTTTTATTTGCATGTCTATTTCTCTGTTTGTAGAGACCTTTGAGGGACTAGGAATTGCAACAGACGTAGGGATGCCTGCAGCAACCCCTCTTACCACACCCACAGCACCTATTCCTACCGTATCTTCTATACCTGTTTCTGCCATACCTACAGCCCTCATTATCACTGGCCCTGGTGAGCTTTCTCTTCCCTTATCTCTTTCTTCACTTCTTCTTGTGAGTTTGTCCCTTTTATTTATTTATTTATTTATTTTTATCACGGTTTCTCATTTCATGCCTTGTGTTTTCTTGATAGGTCCATTCCCTACTGTGCCTTCTCAGTTTGAAGTGGGCAGCAGTTTTGCCACCATTCCATACCCTGTGAGCGAGGCTGCAGCCTTTTTTGCACGCTTTGATTAGCCTGAAGTCAACGACCTTAGACTTGTGGACTTCTGGGGTTCCAGGCCTCCTTATGTAGACTTCCATGGCTTCAAAATTCCTGAGGACTACGCTTCTCACTTAGTGACGGTCTACAGCAACCGCAGAGACTTTATGCAAGAATTTCGTCTCGGTTGCTTTGCCCGAGAGCATTTCTTGAGGATGTTGGGGAGTGTGCTGAACAACATTGAGCACAACTTCGTTGATACTGTCTCCACCGAGAGGATCTTGTAGTGGAAGGCCGCGGTGCAAGAGCTTGTTAGTGTTGGTTTTGATGTGGAGTTTATCTTGGACCACCTTCGAGAGATCACTCGAGCCCTTTTTATGAAGAGAGTATAGCCTACTGTTGATGCTATTGACTCACGTCTTAAGGTTCTGAGAAAGGAAGTGGCAGACTTTGAGGGTCGTCACGAGCGCCTTCTTTCTAGCATCGGTGGGTCTAGTCATTTTGGAGATCAACCACTCATTTCTGGACTCCATTGATGATGATGTAGTTTCTTCTTTGTTTCGTTGTTTCCTTTGCCTTATTACTCTATTTAATACACTATGTTTTCCTATAGTACTTATTTGGCTAGTTTGCCACAATTTGGGTTTGTAACTTATGATGCAACACTTTGCTACTTTTTTTTTTTTTTTTTTTTTTTTTTGCTTTTGCTATGACATATGATGATAATACTTCGTGCTTTTCATTACATCCTCATGAAAGCAAGTTACAATTTTTTTTGTCTTGTGACATAGTCACTTGAAAGATGGAAAAGGTAAAAGGAAACATAAGAGTTTTTCAACAAAACAAAAGAAAGGGACAACCGCATGACTTTTCTCCTTAGGCATAGTAACGTTTCAACCATTTCCCGTTGATGGGATCCATCAAGTCTTTGTCGTCCATCTGAGTTAAATGATAATATCCGCTTAGTGCGCCTCTCTTATGACAAAGGGTCTTTCCCACTTTGGTGCAAACTTGGATGGTCTTGCCAGGCTTCTTCTAATATAGTCTGCCATTTTTAGAACAAGTTGTCCTTCCACGAACACTCTCTCTCTTTAGTCATCTTGCCGTAGGCCTCAGTTATCTTTTGCCTATATCTGCAATTGTGTCTTCGGGCTTTTTCTCTCTTTTCATCAAGTCCTTCTAGGTCTTCACACCTTTTTGCCGCAAAGACTTCTTCTTTTTTCTCTTTTTCTTGCATCTGCATGACTCTCAGGGATGGGGTCATTATCTTTGCTGGGCTCACCACCTTAGTGCAGTAGACCAAGGAAAAAGGTGAAAAACCTGTGACTGACTTAAGTGAACTTCTATAAGCCCGAAGAGCGTCTGGCAGGTGCATTGCCCACCCTCATGTATACTCTTGGCTCATTTTACTGATAATCTTTATGAGAGTCTTGTTCGTTGCCTTTGCTTGCCCATTCCCTTGAGGGTAATAAGGTGATGACCGGTGGTGCTTGACTTGGTAGAACTCTAGCATCTTTCTCACATCACTATTGACAAAAGGTGTGTCGTTGTCGCTGATGATCCTGTAGGGCACCCCAAACCTTACAATTATGTTTTCCTTGATAAAGTTTGCCACTGCCCCTCTTGTGGCTTTACAAAATGGTACTGCCTCTGCCCACTTAGTAAAATATTCTCTGTAGCCACTAGTATCCATATGTATTCATGCGATGGTGGGTTAACCGGTCCTACCAAATCAAGCCTTCAAGTGTGGAAGGGCCATGGGGTTACCATGTTGTGCAAGTTCTACGGATGAGTGTGAATCAAGTTGGCTTGTACTTGGCAACTGTGGCACTTTTTCACAAATTCTGCCATATCCCTTTTCATGGTAGGCTAGTAGTAGCCCATTTGCAGTAGTCATCTGTAAAGCCTTTTCTTTCCTTGATGCTCCTCACACTCTCCTGAGTGCACTTCTTTCACTATTTTTCTTGCTTCTTCAGGGCCTAAACACCTTAAGGGGTCCCCATCATACCCCTTTTTGAAAAGAACCATATTATGCAAAAAGTAGCGCATTGCCAACCTCTTAAGCTTATATTTTTTGCTGTGTTTTTGCGGTAGGATGCCTTCTGTCAGGTACTGTATGAATAGGCTTCTCCAGTCTTCGCTGATGAACACAGCGTAACTTTCCTCTTTGTCTGCTATAAGTTGGTAGGTCCCACACTAGGTTTGGACTTGGTCTACATCTTTACCCATGTTCGGCTAATAAAAACCTACCCTTTGAAGTCTGCGGTAAAGGCTGACCTTTTCGTAGGATCCATAAGTCTTGTCATGTACTTCTTTCAACTTTCTTTGGGCCTCCTTTTGCCCTACACATCTGGACAAGACTCATCCTGGCATCCTGCGATACAATTCTCCCTTCACCAGGGCATAGTCTTTTAGTACCTTCAGTCCTGCGGCGTCTTCTTCCTTCATCAAGGCTTCCTTTATGAGGATCCGCCAATCCCCGTCGCACTGTTCCTCTTAGAACCTCTCCTTTAACATTCAATTATGGATTCTTTCCTCTTGCTGACCTCCACTCTGGTGCTATTACCTTCGAACATTATTTGTGAGCCTAGCGTGGCTAGTGCATCTGCAAACCGATTTTTGTTCCTTGGAGCATGCTCTATTTCAAAAGTCGAAAACTTTTCTTCCATCTTCTCGGCCATTGCTCTATACGGGGCTAGGCTGGGTTCCTTTAAAGAGAAGCTCCCCTTGGTTTGGTAGACCACTAAGTTTGAATCACCTAATACCCTTAAGTGCTTGACTCTCATTTCAAGAGCTATGGCCAACCCAGTTAGGTAGGCTTCGTATTCTGCGATGTTGTTTGAACAGGGGAATTCCAGTTTGAATGACAGCGCTACTGCCTTATCCTCTTTATGGTACAAAACTACTCACACCCCTCTAGATTGGGTGGTAAAAGACCAATCAAATTTCATTACCCATTGTTCTTTGACTTCTTCTACCATAGCCACTTCCTCCAGAACTTCATCATCCAGCGGGAATGCTTCCTCTCTTGGGAATTGTGCCAATAGATCTACTATAGCCTGGCTCTTTACCGCCCTGGGTGTCCCCATTCTCAAGTTATACTATGATAATTGTAGTAACCATTGGGATATCCTGCCAGAAAGGATCGGTTGCTACAATAAAGCTTTGACGGCATGAGATTTGGTCATCAACCATACTTCGTAAGCCAAGAAATAATGACGCAACCTCTACGAAGCATACACAATAGCTAAACACGCCCTCTCTGCCCTTGGGTAACGAGTTTCTGCATCTTTTAAGGCACAACTGATGTAGTACACTGGTTGCTCAACACCACCTCCATCCTTTTGGGCAATTAGCATGCCAATGGCATACGAATTGGTGGCTAAGTAGAGTAACAGTGGCTTTTTGTGGATCGGGGCCTGCAATGTAGGGAGGTTCATCATGATTTACTGTAGCCTCTTGAAAGCTGCCTGCTGCGCTTCCTCCCATTCAAAGCTCTGCCCTTTCCTGAGCAACTTGGTAAAAGTAGAAGTGTTTGACGCCAACCTAGGGATAAATCTTAGAATATATGAGACTTTCCCTAGGAAGCTTTTTAACTCCTTTACCGTGTCAAGAGGTCTCATGGTCGCAATGGCTGTAGCTTTGGCCAGGTCTACATCTATTCCCCTGCTATGAACTAGGAAGCCCAAGAATTTCCTAGAGGACACTCCAAATGCACATTTGAGAGGGTTCATTCTTAGTTTGAAAGCTCTGCACCTCTCGAATACCCTTCTCAGTACTTGGAAGTGTTCTTCTCTCCTCTTTGATTTTATAACTATGTCATCTACATAGTTTTCTAGCTCTCGATGCATCATGTCGTGAAATATGGCCGTCATCGCCCGCTAATAAGTAGCACTTGCAATTTTCAACCTGAAGGGCATTACCGTGTAGTAGAAGTTGCCCATAGGTATTCTGAAAGCAGTTTTCTCTACGTCCCTTGGCGCCATCTTGATTTGATTATACCCGTTGAACCCATCCATGAATGAAAACATGGTGCTTCCTACCTTTTCCTTTTTTGGGCCAGCATCTCCCTCAGATCGAGCTCCTGATCATCCTAGATTTCTCCCTACTTAGGTATGAAGGTACCTTGTGGTCGTGATACTGAACTTTCCCCAGATGGAGCCCATTGGTCATAGAACATGGTTTCCATTGAGTGAGCTTCTACTTGCTCGAATGGTGAGTGGTTTGTAGCTATGCGTTTCATTCTGCCATTCATTCTTCCCTTCACACATTGGTGCTATGTGGATGAAACTAGCCAGTGCTTGTGCAACCATGGTCTCCCCAAAAGCACGTGGTACGAGACCTCTGTTTTCACCACGTGGAACCGAGCTAAAGAAGCTATGGGTCCTACTTTTAACCACAGCTAAATATGGCCTGTGGTGTATTCTCCCCTTCTGTCGAATCCTGTCACTTCCATTGGGCAACCTTGAATCTTTCTTTTTGAAATCCCTGCGGCTTGTAGAGTGCTCAATGGAATGAGGTTTACGGAAGCACCTATATCTACTAAGGCCTTTTTTATGGGGATTTGATTTATGGATGCTGCCAGGTAGAGGGGCCTCCTATGGTCTGGGTACCCCATTTCCATATCTTCATCACTAAAAGTGATTTCGGTTGACTCCTGTAAGAGAGCCCTGTCATCTTGGATTTCTGCCGATAAACATTCTACTCCTGCCCCAGAGGCAATGCTCACCAAAGCCTCCGTGGCTACTTTTCTTTCCTTTGTTGTAAGCCCCAGTTGGTTAAACAAAATTTTGAATTTGGAACTCTGATGTAAAGTGGTAATTACTGCGGCAGGTAGGGCTGGATTCTCCTCTTTGTCCTCCCCTGGATCCGCACAAATTACTACTGCCGCTATACCCTTCCTTTTGTGGTTTGGGAGTGGGTTTCTTTAAACCTCTTGCTAGGATAATTCTAGAGTCCCTTTTTTGATCTTGTGGTGCACCAGTCTGCAGAGCACCCAACATTCTGCGGTAGGATGTTGCACGTAGTTGTGTAAACGGCAAAAGTGTGGGTCCCTCTGCTCTTCTTTTGTGGGTTCTCTAGCAACTTGATTAGGTTTGAAAACTCCATCTGCTATCCACTTGTTTAGCAATACGTCTAACTCTTTTGGAGTGCATGGTATTGGTGGTGAAGTATTGTATTCTCTCCCCTCAGTCTTCCTTCTCCGCTCGCCAATAGACACTACCATAACCTGTGGGGCGTTTCTTTTGTCCGAACTTGGTTTCATGGACTGGGCAGTCTTTCTGGCCTTCTGTAGTAACTATGCAAATTGAGAAATTTCCAAATTTTTGAGGACTGCCCTGTATTCCCTGATCATGTTCATCATACACATTTCTACCAGTGTTTTTTTCTTCACAATGGTCATAGAAATCTAGTGCAATGTCCCTGAACCTCTTGATATATTCCATCAGGTCCTCTCCACTTCTCTACTTTCTCACTTGCAAAGTCGCAAGTGTTACTGTTTCCTCTCCGTGAAAGTACTTAGTGCAAAATACGTCCACCATGTCATCCTATGTTGGAATCGACCTTGGCTTTAGGTCGATATACCAGGTGTATGCTCGGTCACGCAATGATTTAGAAAACTCTCGGAGGCATAAGTCTTCGTCTGCGGCATAAGGTCCAAGAGTATCAATGGCACTTCGCTTTCTGCCATCATACTGTGCGAATGTCCGTGGCTCATACCTCTCAGGGTATGGTTTGCCAAGTACCCTTAGTGGGTAAGGAGGCTTTTGTGCATAGAATCTCTCCTTAGGTGCCCTGGCCCTCTCTTGCTACAGGAGGGCGGCCACTTCGGCCATAGTGATGAAACGTTGTTCTGCATTATGTGGGACATCTCCCATTGGTGTCTCCTCTTTGTCCGCCACATGCTTCGGGTCATGTTAGCTTTCTTTCTCTTTTGTTTTGTCTGCTTTTTGCTGACAGATTTCTTCCATCATTTGTTGCTGTGAGTGTTGTAGTGACTGTAAGACTTCAATGAAATGTTGGCATTGTCGATAGGAATTCTTGGTTGTGGTTGGGGGTCAACCCCCATTCCGCTGGCACCTTCCACCTGGTTAAGCTGTTGTTGGTGGTGCGTTGTAGGCTTGGACTTTGCTTGTGAGGGTACAACACTCATATTTCACGTTGTCCCAGATTTTGGAGGCATTTGTTTGTGAGGGCTTTCATCCCTATCTGTTTCTTAACTCCCCGTAGGGACCTTTTTTGTTGTATTGGGTTGGGCTACCTCTTGCGGTAGTAGGCCCAAGTGTTCTGGGTAGCGGGAGTTGAGACCGATCCAACTACAACTTACTTTGGGCCAGCTTGTGCACAAACTATGCCTCGTCTGCCAGGAGTATGCTTACGGCAGACAGAGCTGTTTCAAATAGATTGTGGCAGATAGATATGATAATAATAACAAAAACAGAGTACTCTGGCTATTTAATAAGAAATGACCAAATGATCCCTGTTTAAGCAACGTAATCGCAATAATGATAATTATTTTACAGAGAGAACAAAGGGAGCCGAGTAATATATGAGTTAATTAGAAGAGAAAAAAAAAAAGAAATCAAGTTAAATCTGGTCCGCAGAAGCAAACTAAAGAGGATAGAACACCTCTTCTCAACACAATCAATCTCCTAGGTAAATCCTGCTATGGAAATTGATCATTTTGAGGGAAACGAGGGAGAGAGGGAAAGAAACCTATCGGTGCATGTCGGCCTAATTCTCTATTTTTCCTTTTAATTTCTCTCTTTGTCTTCTCTTTCTCTCCTTTCCCTTGTTCTTTTTCTCTCTTAGTCTTTCCTTAGTGATTTTTATCACCATGATTTTGTGTGTTGTATTTCCTCTTCTTCCATCTGTGTGTGTGTCGTTGTTGTTGTTCCTGTACACGGAAAAGGCTTCTTTTATAGTGCCTATTGTGATCGGATTTTACTATTTTACCCCTTAACCACCTTTGTCTGGCCTTGGTGTACTTGTTGACCATCATTATTCCGTCTGCGAGCCACTCCCCATTACCAGACAAAGACAACTATTTTGTTTGTTAGTTGCTGTGGCACCTCTTCCTACAGTGGTGCTGATGCTCTCTCTCTCTCTATCCCTTATGGCATGCACTTAGTGGTTCCAGCTCAACCTTACCTCTTTTGGGAGGTAAGTCATCCCAGCAGGATGTATCCCCCAAAAGGGCTTGAGGAGTAATCGCAAATAGATTTTCTCCCTCTCCCCACCACCAAACCATGCCTTCTTACCTTTGACCCATGACCTTACCACGTCCCATATTTCCTTTCCTTGGGCTTTCTTGGCCCATTTACTAACTCTACATTCCCATGGGCTTTTACTAACTTCACTGGGCTTCCCCGGCCCAATTTCCTTATTCTCATCCTTAGGGCTCATGGGCTTGCTGTTAACCCCTTACTTTCTTTGTTTACAATGCTCTGGGTCTGCTGTGGCCTATTCTCACTTTTCTATACCACATACTGCCCATGGGTGCCATTTCTCTCTTTTTGGGCTTTTTAGACCCATTTGTTTGTATTATGGGCCTGTGATCCATTATTCCTGCCGCTTAAGCTTAATGGTTTTGCTCTATGTTTGCCATTCCTTTGCTACCCATGTTGTTGGGTTGGGCTTTCTTCCTTTTATCCAGATTCCACAAAAAATGACTCTTAACAAAGACATTTAGTTTAGCTCTACACCCTCCTTTATTTTTCTTTAGATTGAAGACATTTACTGTCAGAGGCTGCAGTAACTTTTCAGGTTCTATCTTTTGCAAGCGTACAGTGGTTTATTACCGTGGTTGACTTCGAGATTTTAAATAGGAGGGTTTGTGCTTGAACTGGCTACTTGAAAAAGGATATTGGTAAATGCTATTTCTTTTTATTTTGGCCTAGAATTAAACACAAACTCCTTTTTTGAGTTTTTTTTTTTTTTTTTTTTTTAAATTTACGGTATTTTTATTAAGGGAATTAAGTTACTTGGATGAGAATTAAGACTGATTGGTTTTGCATTTATGTGTGTAGGTATTGGATAAGATTCGATTTGAGAGCCTCATAGACAAAGTCAACAAGACTCTCTCTATTTATGTGTGTAGGTGCTTATATATTATTCTTCTCTGTTTTGGTCCAAGAACTTAATATTTAATGTGATTTAGATTGCTAACACTTTTTATAGTTTTTGGGTTATAGATTTGGTGAACAATTTGGGTACAATTGCAAAGTCTAGGACCAAGGAATTTATGGAAGCATTGCAGGTTGGAGCAGATGCAAGCATGATTGGTCAATTTGGTGTTGGGTTTTAAGGGTATTAAGCTGCTTGAAGTGGTAATTTACGTTATTCTTTTTAATGTAATTTATGCTATTTTTTTAGAGGGTATTATGTAAACAAGTTTTTCCATGTAATTTACGCTACTTTTTTTTTTTTTTTTAATGTAATTTATGCTACTTTTTTTTAAAGGGTATTATTATATTTTTGATGTATCATGTTAATGGCTATCCAATTTAAACCTCACATGAAGTGGTTGTTATCTAAGAAATTGTTGTAAAAAAATTTCTTTTGTAACAAAAATTATGTTTATCATTTGTATAATTCTATTTGAAATTCAATATACATTTTTTTATAATTATTAATTTACTATTCCATAAAAAATGCACATACCTTTTCTTAGTTTTAAGGGTAGTTGATATCTTTGAAATTTAAACTCTTTTTCGCTAAAGTTATGAATGTGCAGTAAGTGGCTAACTATTACGATTAAAACACTACATTTTAAGATTAAATTTGAACCATTACGATTAAAACACTACATTTTAAGATTAAATTTGATTTCTTTACCGTAAAATAAATATATTTGAAATTTAAAATCTTTTTCACTTTAATTATGGATGTGTAATAAGTGGCTAACTTTAAAGATTAAAATAGTACATGTAGTTATCTACAAATGTGTACTGTTTTTAAACTTTGAATTTGAAAAAAAAAAAAAAAAAAAAAAAGAGGTGGCCGAATAGTGTTTGTTGGATAGAATGTGGGATTTAAAAAAAAAATAGTTTAATTTGAAATTTTTAAACGTGTAGTTTTTCTTTTTGATAAACTTTTAAATAAGGATAGGGTCACACCAATTCCCTACGTTAATCTTTTAAATTTCTCTAAATTTTAGTATTTTATTTTTTTTCCAAAATCAAATATGTGAGTGCCTTTAGTTAAGGATATGGATGGAGAAGTTATAGTAGTGGTTTTATAGTAGGAGTCTTTTTTTTTTTTTTCAAAAAAGAAAAAGAAAATAAAAGAGAGATTTAAAAGAAAATAAAAAAGAGAGGAAGACGTGATTTTTTTTTTTATTATTTAGAAAAGAAAAGGTGAGTAAGGAAAGTGAAGTTTTTGGAAAAAAAAAAAAAAAAAAACAAGATTTATCATTTGTAAATTGTTTATTGGCCGGTCTAAGAAATTGTTGTAAAAAAACTTTCTTACAATCAAGATTTATCAAAAAATTTTACAATCACCCAAGAGCTCTGTTCTTTATATACTAAATGATAGAATTACAATCTATCTAAGAATTTTTTTTACAAAGTGCCGAGCCAGAAGCACCACTAAAGCCCAAAAAAGCGCTACTAAAGGTACATTCGACCTATAGCGGCTGGCCATCCCGTGTGTGTTGCAGTGCCGCTATAGGTTGATTGCGGCGGTCACAAAAAGTGTCGCTATATATGTACTTTTTAGCAACGGGTGAAGGTTTATTGCTGCAGGCATAAAACCACCGCCATACGTGTTTAGAATTTGTGGGATTGACTTTTAGCGGCGGACAGATTGCGCCGCTATAGGCAATTAATCAAAATGGACTAATTGCACTTTTAGCGACGGGTCATGTCTGCCACTATTGGTGTCTACCTTTAGTGGCAGGCAAACGGTGCTGCTATAGGCAATCAATCAAAACAGATTAATTGCACTTGTAGCGGCGGGTAGAAATGCCGCTATATGTTTCAACCTTTAGCGGTGGGCGATAAGCACCGCTATAGAGATTCATTTAAAACATAAAATGTGCACCTTTAGCGGCTCTTTTTGACCGCTGCTATAGGTCTTTTTTCTTTTCTTTTTTTTTCTAGTGGGTTTTGAAACCACTGTTTGCTAATAAATAAATGGTTCACAGACCTGTTACAAAGAACCTGTAATAGTTTTAGCTCTATTAACACAATGCCACAAATTTAACTAATTAACAACACCACAAATGTCTTGAAACTAACGTAATATTAACATAGAAATATATTATCAAATACATAACATTGTCTATAACCATCATCTTAAGATTAACAAAAAAAAGATGTGGTCCTTTGAATAAAACAACCGCTCAAATTAATCTAATACTATAATCAAAGTTCCAAAGTGTTTAAAAATATCCTTCAACACTTGCAAAAAATGCAGTTGTTCTTCCATAGTTCTTTGTACACAAAAAAGTCCACAAACTCCAAGATAAAACTTATAAGCTTCTTGGTTGATGAGATGCAGCTGATGATTTGGGGAGAGCTAGAGATTGTTAGATTAGAGGAACATCCTACATACAAAGTATGATTACTCAATAAGTGCGTATAAATGGAATAGAATCACAAGAAAATATTACCAAGGCAAAAAATGGGAACAAGTTAAATGAAGACATGTTTCTTATGTTTTAAACCTCTAGAAGCCATTTTAAAATTGACATTCTAAAAGTCATTTATCATACCTGATTGCATTGTGTAGAAATTTGTTGCATTTGTTGTAGCATACGAGCCATTTTTTTGCTCCATTTCTTCGAATTGACTAACTGTTTCCTTCATTTCATCAAAACCTACTAATTTCTCCTCCATAGTAGCCAAGGAAGCCTTCAATTGTACAACTTCGTTGTCCCTTGCTTGACTTGATTGTATTTCACTGTCCATAAGAGCAGTCTTGCTACTTTGACCACTTGGGGTTGGACCAAATCCTACCCCACGAATACGACCTTTGCACTCCTTACCCATAACTTTGGCAAGCACATCATCTGTTGACCATGCAATACTACCACTTGTGTCAGATGACTGCAATTGATTGAGAAATCCTCTCCGTTCTTTAAAAAATCTCTACCTTTGTTAATCTTGAAAATTTAAAATGAGGGAAAGGAACTAATTAAGGCTACAGAGGTCATAATCTTTTATAGGTTATTGTGGCATTATTCTATGATGCTCTCCCTATTTTTTTATGAGACCTGTTTGTCCTTTGCAAAGTCCACCATCAAGTGTACTGGATGGTTCAACAAGTGACTAAATTGCTCTTCTAGTGTAAAACAACCTTCTGCAGCAAATTAGTGGGGATTATTAGAGGATATTATTTTAAAAGGATCATTTATCTTGGTTTTTTGTTCATTTTGGATGCTAGTAATTAAGTTCTCACATGGTGTTGATTAAGGATATTTTTGACACTCTGCATTGGTTTTAGTTTTCTGTCTTTCATTATACCTTCAATAATCTATTTTCTAGGTTTGTATGTCTTATTAGAGTTCATTTGAAATTTCTCTTTAATTGTTGAGAAAATAATAGAAATCAATTTGCTATTTTTTATGATTCATGTTCTTTTTCCTTGAACATAATTGTATTGTTTATGAAATCTTTGTAAATAGTCTTTTTTCAATCTTTGTAAGATTATTGTCCTTTACCCATACAAATTACAATTATTGTATGAATTATTGTTGTAGGGATGAGGGCTTAGATATAGGTATTGGGTCGTGGGCTGTATCTGAGGACATCAAATAGTCCGAGGACAAATAAATATTAATGGAGGCATACAGGTTAATGGTTTGTGGAAGAAGTTTGGTCATAAGGAGCTGGAAATGTTGTCCGAGGAGAAGTACCACTTCAGCTAAACAGAGTAGAAGTCAAAGGTCCGACCTTTCATCAAGAACAAGGCAACATGCGATCATGTTGGCAAGGATAAACATCAAATAGGGGTAAGACAAAAGAGAGTTGGGAAATATCTGAGAAGAAAGCTACGACCACCACATTGAATACTTTGCAGCTAACCCCCTAGCCGCATTAATGTAGAGGTGATACTTAAATAGTAACATTCAGCTTTACAGCTACCCACAAAGACTTCAGAAATGTGCTGATGGGACAAGTATCTAAGCCAGCAATCTAATCTACACATGGAGCGTTGAGATGAAGTGAGGAAGAGGAATATAAAGAAAAAAAACCCCATTACATAGGGGATCATCAGAAAATCTAAGAAAGAATCACTATATACTCAAGAACTGTAATTTTTGAATAAGTCTAAGAGAAATATATAAGAACAAACCTTCCTCGAACTTGACCAAGGAGAACTTTTCTTGTTCAAAACTGTTTATTTTATGCTTTCTAGAAACAACTAACTTACTGTGATCATTGTTCACCTAACTCATTGAAAGTTTAGTTTCAAACCCACTCTCTACAAATTCATTGTTTTGGGCTCTTTGGGCCTTTAACCATCCATTTGGGCTTTGGGAGCAAATCGTGTCCTTACAATTGTTATTCATGAATGTATAAATTTATGAAATTTAGTGCAGATGGATAGGCAATCATGCACCTCTTTTGGTATTTAATGTAGTTGGTAAAAAAAAATTATTAGGTACTCTGAGAGTATACTTCCCCCCTCTCACATTGAGGTAAGCCCCTGGTGAGTAGGACTCACCTCTATGTGAGAAAGAGGGAATATACTCCCAAAGTACCCAATAACAGTCCGTTGGTAAAATACATTATTTGATAATAAGTCCTTACTAAAAATACATTATTTCTATGTATTTATAAATGATTCAAGGTCCATACCCGTTGATCAAATATAAGAAAAGAGCATAAAACTCTTCTTAAGGCAATTGATTACAATTTTTTTTACGATTATTAATTTTATATGGCAAATAAATTAGGATGCTTATCTACACCTTTTACTACCAAAAAAAAAAAAAAAAAAGAAAAGAAAAGAAAAGGTCAAGATTAATAGACAATTAGTTTTTAAAACTCTTTGCTTGATTATAAATAATTTTCACTCTTAAGGACAACAGTTCAATTCTCATGTAAGTCTCTCTCTATTAACTCAACTTCCAATTTTTTTTAAAAATAATTTTTTCTTTATCCAAAATTTTCATGTACTCATTTTATGATTAGTTATTTCATTCTAACATTTTGTCTTTCTAAAAATCCTCATTTTTATTCTCATATAATCACCATCCCAAAGTATTAAGTTTGTCCTTAGTTGTGTGTAGTGTTACTATCAAAGAGTTGATATCTCTTTTATAAGTTCAAAATTTTTAATTTAATTTTTTTACATAAATAATTTAATTATATAATTGAAATAAATTCTTTAATTTACATATACTTTTCTATTAAGTCGTACATCGCATGGGCATAACACTAGTTATTACCTAAAATATGATATAAATTGAAATTCAAAATATATCTCAACAACACAAATTTCAAAATTTGTGAATTTAAAGTTTAAACAATCGAACATCTATAATTCTCGAGATTTCTCTACAACTAAACATGGCCTATAGGTTTTTTAGTTGTGATTATGTAGGTGAGTAAGGTTGTCCACCAACACCCAACCCACCCAACACAATCGTTTGGGCCAACTCGATGTCGGTGACAGTGGGCAGTAGGTCTCTACCTCCAGCAACCAAAACCAACGGGCCAGTTGGCAGGTCTTCTCATGAAAGCTCGATTCTAACCAACCCAGCCAATCTACACACCAAAATCTCGTCGTTTTCTACTGGTACAAGCAATTCTCCGGTCATTTGAGGTCAGATTTGTTGAGATCTGCCCAGCTCTTGTAGAAATTTGGCAAGATCTTGCTAAATTCAGCCATCTTTTTCCAGATCTGGCGGATTTAAACTAGTTTCAGCCAAATTTCAATAAATTCCTCTTCCCCAATTCTAACAGAGAACAAATTAGCCAAAACCGAATCCTCAACAACGAGTCCAAATCTTAAAGACTCGAAGTGGTTGGATCGATTCCAAGTTGAGCACAAATCCAACCTAAACTGACCCATGGATAGCCCTATAGGTGAGTGTTGGTCTTGAACCCACAACTTTGACCTCTATCATTTTTTCTATAAGGGACAAGTGGGGACGATATTTCAAATTATTGCTCATTGACTAAATTTTGGGAGATGCCAAAGTTCAAAGGCTATGAAAATATGCACGTGCACATACCAAATTTAAAAGCTCATTTCTTGAGGTAACTTGCATACAAAATAACTATATTTAAAAAGGGTTTTTTTTTTTTTTTTGGTTTGATGAACCTTTAAAAGGGTTAGTTTATGCATAAAATTTCATAATTTTATCCTCAACGGGTTGAAAACTTGAAATGTCATGTCATTAACCCCACTTTCACTTAGCTTACCACAAACACAACTTCCACATGAGTCTATGGTGACACAACATCACAATAAATTATGAAAGAAGTTGCAGATTTGTGTCAAAGTAGACTTAATCTAATCTACTTAGACCCAAATTCACAACTTTTTAACTCTACTTAGACACAAATTTGCAACTTTTTTCATAATACATCAAATTGAAAATAGTTAAGGCCTACTTATTTTTCTTAGTTGGTTAGTCTGCAACTTTACATGACATATTAAACACCCCTAAATCTATCTAGGAATTAAAAACAAAGGTGTGAAACAAATAATATTTTAGTATAAATTGTTTTGAAAAACGATAGTATCATTGTTAATTATGGTCACTTAGAGCATTCACAATGGGTCAGGAATATGCTAAATATAACCAAAATTTAGGGGGTGTTTGGATCCCTTTTTTTCATCACTCAATTTCCGTCACTCATCACTCATCACTCAAAATTCCCTACCCGTTTGGCACCATCACTCACTTATCATCACTCAATATTTTTCACACTATTTGTGGGCCCCATAACTATCACCCGGTGCCCTTTTTTTTCTTTTTTTCCAGTATCACCAAACCCAGTGAAAAAGAATAAAAAAAGCTGGAAAAAAAAAAAAAGAAAAAAAAAGAAAAGAAACCCAGATCAAATCACCAAATCCAATGAAAGAAGAAGAAGAAGAAGAAAAAAAGAAAAGAAAAAGAAACCCAGATCAGATGAACCCAGTGAAGGAAGAAGAAGAAGAAGAAGAAGCTAGTGTGAAAGGAAGAAGAAAAGAAGAAGAAGAAGAAAGGCATGCACTGAACCCAGTAAAGAAAGAAGAAAAAAAAAAAAAAAAAAAAAACGGTCCAAAGTTGCAGGTAAAAGTATGATAGTGGGTCCCTCATGTGGTGTTATTTACAGAAATGTCATTGAGTTATGAGTTATGAAAACTGAAAACAGTCAAAATGTGTTTTCAGTTTTCATAACTTATAACTCAAAAATCAGAGAATTAAGTGATAGAAATAGAGTCATGGAAACAGAGTTATTGTGCAACCAAACAACCTTTTTGCTATGGGTCCCACCATTTTTGAATTATGAGTTATGGAAACTGAAAATTGATGAACCAAACACCCCCTTAATATTCAGGCCCAATTTGTCTCAACAGCTGAAAGGCTAAACATGGAAAAAGGTAAAAAGAAATTTGGCATTGTGCTTTTTTTTCTGCCTTTTTTTTCAACGAGTCTCTCTTTGTCAAGGCTCAACAGAGCTCATCTCCTCTTTCCCTCTCTCTCTCTCTCTCTCTCTCTCTCTCTGGTCTCACCGTCTTTTTCTCGTCTCCCTCACTCTTTCCGGTGCTATTTTCTAGGCATTTTTTATGGTGAGATCGGCACGGTATGGTGGTTTGCGGCGGTGTGCTCATGGGTTTCCAGTGTGATTGTGGGTTTGTAGGATTCTCTAGGTGAGATCGGTGTGGTCAAGGATCTGGTAGTTGTTGTGGTGGTGAGATTGCTGTGGTTGTGGGTTTGCAAATTGGATTTGGTTGTGGGTGGTGATGGGTTTACTAATCGGTTTTGGCCGTGGGTTTGGGGCTGAGTTTCAGTGGTAGATTGTGGTAGGCTGTGGGTTATGGTGGCACGGTGGGTCTAGGGCTGAGTTTGGTGTGTTTGCTTGGTGGGTCAAGTGGGTTTGCTTGCTGTTTCTCGTGGTGGCTCTGCGATGTGGTGGTTGTTGGTTGTGTTGTTGATGTTGGGTGGTGGTTTTTAGTTGTGTTGTTGATGGTGGATCAGTGGGTGATGGTGTTGTTGATGGTGGATCGGTGGGTGGTGATTGGAAATTTTGGGTGGATAGGTGGGTGGCTTTGTTCTTGATGGTTGGTTAAGTTTCTGTGCTGGGTTTGTTTGGGGTTTGGGATGAGTTTCTGTGTTAGGTTTTTTTATATTTTTTTTTTTTTTTTGGATAAACTGTGTTGTGGTTTTGGGTCTTAACGGTGGTGATGGAGGTGAGAGAGAGAGAGAGAGAGAGAGAGAGAAATTAGAGAGAGACATAAATATATTTTATTATGTAAATATATTATTTTAATGTATTGTATAAGAAATAAAAGCTGAGATGTTAGGTGTGTTATAAAATGGTATGGTATAATTGATAAAGTAGTATTTTGGAATGATAAAATAGGATAGGATGACATATTCCAAGTTTTTTTTTTTTTTTAGGGGGTCATTTTCCAAGCTTGGTAATGTTAAACTTCTCTCTCTTGTATAAAATATGCAGAGCTGACGTGCTGCAGGGTCAGCGGATTTGCTGGAGAAGGAATGCTATGGGTGGGCTTTGGTTTCATGCCTAGCTCTACGTGGCCCTTTTATGACTGTTTTGATTGGGCTTATGTTATTCGGCTATAACTTTCAACTTAGGCCCTATTTGGGCAGTGCTGGCTTTTTTGAAATATGGGCCTAAGAAATTAATCCGAATTCTTGCTTGCTCAGTTGCTCGTTTACAAAATTCTATGGTGTGCTCGTAAGAAAGAACATCATTTACACACTTCGAAGTTGCCTCCATAAACAATCGGTGAAGATTTCACAAAAAGCTGTTTTTTCTTTTTATAAAAAAATTACTTAATATTAAGAGATAATGAGTAAAAAGTTATAGTTAGCGGTTGGCATCAACCCTTAATTTTGTTGAAATCTCACTGTGCATGTCCTTTCGAAATTCTAATACCTAGAGCTTACACTAAACCCACCTTCTAGGACTTGAACAAGTGAGCCCATTGAAAACCTCCAAACTCTCATGGAAAGAAGAGATACGACTTCACCAAACATGGGCAGTGGTGATGATACTTTTGCTGAAGAAAATGGGCTTTTGCCTTTAATTTTTAAACTATGTAGCAATTTATTCTTATTTTGAAACTATATAGCAGTGTGTCCCTCTTTTAAAATTTGATTCCCTTTATAACTCGGCTTTACCATTTTCAAATTATCTTCTACACATGTCTAGTGTTTTGGCTATAACTTTCTGCTCATAATTCCAATTGATTCAGGATTGATGTCTTTTGAAAGGAAATTTAATTCTCTACAACTTTCTAGAAATAGAGAAAACTAATTCAAGTCGCTATTGAAAAATCAAGCATTTTCTCATACCGATCGGCATTAATCAAATTTCATTTAGTACCAATCGATACTAATAATTTCCCAATTAATACCAATCGACACTAATAAGAAAACTCAAAATATTGATTAATGATAATTGGATCGATAAAAAAACTCGAAATACTTTCCATACTCAATTCTTTTTGTGATATTAAAATAATTAGACATGGAATAACATAATAGTATTTAAGAAATAGATGTTACGATATTGGACATGAATTTAATCTCTTATTTAATGTAACACAAAGAAGTCTTTTTTTTTTAGAGAGTTTCAATCTATGGCATCCACTCTTGATGATAACTTTTTATTATCATACCAAGATACTAATTACTTTTTTATGTAGGCAAGGATTGACTTCCTAATGTGCAATGCACGACATTTTACTTCGAGCACGATTTAGTTCAACTAGTTCATGTGTATCATTTTTTTTTCTTTTTGAGAAACATGTATATGCATTCCATCATAGGAAAAAAAAAATCTTATAACTGCACAGACGATGTCACGTGTCATTCGAATTTTGTGCATGATTTTTTTTTTTTTTTAAAGATAATTTTAATATATTGCTAACCCCAGAGTTTGATCTCTTTCCCCAAAAAACTCTCATTCATTCTATTAGGTGTTAATTCAATTACAAAGCCCTTGACTTATATGTGAAATTTGTTGTTGAATAATTTCCAACATTTTCTTTTTAACATGGACCGTAGCTTCACCATGCTCATTGCACTATATATGTCAAATATAATTGGGAGGGAGCAAGCAACAATCCCAGGAACGGATTGGGGTGACTAATTTATGTTTTGGTTTTTTTTTTTTTTTGGTCTAATTTTTAATTTTTGGGGACCAAATTAACTTTCTGACCCAAAATTTAAATAAGTTAAAAATACATTTATTTTTTACCGATAAGCTAGAAGTTAAAGATTAAAAGGTTATAAAGTTTTTCCCAAAAAAAAAAAAAAGAGTTATAAAGTAATAAAAAAAAAATTGATGTATTTTTCTGTGGAGTACGCCTCAGACCCATGACCTTCTTATTGACACATATATGCAGAGAATCCTGAGGGATTTTCTTGTTGGGTGATGATTTAGGGTCCAATTATGGATTGGAAGTTGTATGGTAGTTTATGAAACACTTTTTAATTTTTAAATAATATTAACTATATTTTTACATACCTTTTTACTTATACATATTTTTATAAAATATAAACAATATTATTAAAACAACGTTACAGCCCTACACCATACAATGCTTCTTCTTTTTCTTTTTGTTTTGCTTACTATAAATTGTCACGTGAAACTGAGTAGCCATTCAAAACAGTATCCAAATCTTCTGTCTTATTAATCGTGCTCTACTTCATGCTCCACCAATAAAACTTGGACAACTAGTCTGTCTTATTAAATGAGATAACTCTGACTTTAATAAGAGAGACTAGTTGTCTCATTTAATGAAAAATATTAGTTGTCCAAATTTTATTGGTGGAACACAATTGACTGGGTAGGTAAAAAAACATTCAAAGTTTCAATTCTAAAGTTTTTTATTTTTTGGTAAATAAGATTGTTTTTGTCAGAAGTGGGATTGGAACCCACGCCCTCGTTAGAGGAGCAGAACTTGAGTCTGGCGCCTTAGAGCATTCCCATCAGGTTTGTTATATGTGTTAAATGCTATAATATTTGGCATTTGACACATGAAATCTCCAAATATGAGTTTCATCAATTGTCTTATATGTGCCATTTTTTTGCAACATGCTACAGTACGCTCTCAAATTTGAAAGCGTACTGTACACCTTTACTATAATTTATATTAATTTTTTATTCTCGCTGGGCCCACTTCAAATGTCTCCTCATCGCCTCTTCTTCCCTCTGTCTCCTCATTCCTTCACCGAATTGGATATGCTCTCTCTCTCATTTCTTTCTTTGCTCTCTCACTTCATTTCTTTGCTCTCTCTCCGACGAAACCCAGGAGCATCAAGCCACGCCACGCCACACGAACCCGACCCACCACTCTCAGATCGCCGTCCACCAACACAACCACACGCCGACCTGCACTCTCAGATCGCCGTCCACCAACACAGCCACACGAACCCGACCCACCACATCCACAACAACCCATGGCTTGATCACCACGCCACGCCACGCCGTCGAGCTTGTCGTGCCATCCACCACGTCATCGGAACCTCCCATCATCGGATTTCTCTCAATCGGTTTGCAGTGGTGGGTTTTGCTTTTGGTTTTGTTTGATTTGGGATGTGGGTTTGTTTGATTTGGGATGTGGGTTTTGCCGTGCCGATCTCTCTAGTTGTGGGTTTTTTTTTTTTTTTTTTTTTTTTTGCTGCAATTTGGGCTGATCTGATATTGAGTGATTAATTGTAGTGGTTGTGGGTTGATTGTAGTGGTTATTTTTTGGGTTGTTGTGGATTTTTTTTTTTTTTTTATAAGATGGTGTTGGTGGATGTGGATTTGTGCCGGTGGTGGCTGTCGGTGTTGTTGTGGCGGCTGTCGGTGTTGTTGTGGCAGTGGTTATTGGTGGTCGTTGTTGCCGCGGTGGTGGTTGTACTGTTGTTGCTGTTGATGATGGTGGAAACTGAAGAGGAGTTTAATATATTATTTTAATATGCTGTAAATATTATTTTAATGTATAGAAGTGAAAAATAGAACATCTGATAAATGAGATGTTGTAAAATGATGTGTTAAAATAGTAAAGTAGGTTGTTGGTGTGTTAAAATGACATTTTTTATAGAAGAGCTGATGATAATGCTCTTAGGCCACTCGGCCATCCTGACTTGTGTTTCAATTCTAAAGTTAATTGGATTTAAGATAACTTTTAAGTACGGAATTTACTAAAATATAACTTTAAGGTATATATTAATAAATTTTTTATAAAAAAAAATTCATTATTTTAACATAAAAAGAGTTTTACTAACTTGTTAAGTTATTTTAAAAGTATTTTATAAAATAATGTTAAAAATGCAAATTATTTTATAAAAAATTTTACAAAATAACAAGTAATTATTGATAAATAAAAATATAATATTAATGATGTATCTAAATAAAAATTAAATAAAATTAATCGCATTAACATGTTTAAAAAGTATTATAAAATAATTTGACATAACCGAAAATTAACATATAGATAAAGCCTTATTTTTTGAAAGAAAAATAAATAAATAAAGACTTTAAGTACAAACTACAGAGTGATGGTACTCAATCCTGTCAGCAAAGCCGAGAGTTGAACTTTGAATCAAAACTTTTAAGTATAGAGCCCATAGACTAGAGCATGATGGTGACTACTCAGTAGTGTCAGCAAAGCTGCTTCTGATTGATCAATTTGCTATGGCCTATGGTAAGATTCTTAGGCGATTTTTCTTGAGGTTACTTTATTTAATGGATTTTATTAATGTGTGTCTAAGATCACTCAATAGTATATTATTTCTGAAAAAAAAAATTTATCAAAAAATTTTATTTGGGTACCTGATTGAAAGTATTGTAGAGCGTGTGTTAATAGAGGAATGGTGGGAGCCTTGGCTTTTACTCTTGTTTATTTTTTATTTTATTTTATGAACAAAATAGGTGAGCGGGAACAACTGTTGTGGCAGACCACAGGCTTGATTAGTAGAGCACTCACCCACCATGATCTTTATTCTTGTTTATTCATCTTACTTGGCTTGTCAAGAGATTTAGATTTGTTGCAATATTTAGACTATTGTAACTTAAATTATATATAATAGCTCTCAACAGATAAAAATGAAATTAGAAAAAAAAAATTAATTTCAAAAACAATGAATAAATAAAATAAAAATAAGTAAAAAAGTAAAAGTTTTTTAAATAAAAATATTAGTGAGGAAGATGGGTAATTAGGTAGGTGCAATACCCTAGCAATTGTACCCAATCCAGATCCCTGGTCAGCCACATTTATGATATAGTGTGTGCATTGTTCAATTTTCACATTTAATCATCTATTAATCACAACATTTTTCACAATTTAATTTGTAAATGTGATAAAATTCTGATTGTCATTATATGATTTTCATCATATTGTCTTATCAGTAATAGTAGTTATGTTATGTATCGATCGAAAGAGATTACTCTAATAAAAAGTTACAAATTTGAATCCATCCTTGTAAAGATTGAAATTTAGATTTAAAGCAATATATATTATTATATTAAAATGACAACATTTTAAGCAAGAAAATTATTATATTCACAATATTTTGGTAACACATTTATGACAAATTCTAACTAAGTATGTAAAATAAAATTAAATATTTAATGATTCAAAAATTTTGAGACATGTATTGAGGGTTTCAAAATAGAATATTTTAATGGTGATTAAAAAATCATGTAATATTTTAAGAGTAGTTCTACATTTATAATATTTTTACAACATTTTCAAAACAAATTTAAAACAATAAGTAGTTATTGATTTTAATTTAAACCCATTATTATATATTTACGTAACACCAATGTTTATTTTTTTTGACTTTTTTACCACCTAATCTTGTTTACTTTCGCCAAATGCCTTGTAACTGAATTAACACCTCTCCATACATAAAGTGCTTGGGGGTCTAAGGGAGAAATGATTCGAGCTGCGGGATTAGCAGTATGTTGTAATTATTTTTCAAAAAAAAAAAAAAAAAAAAACCCCTTGTTTACTTTCACTTACCCTGTTGGACTCTCACGTTTATTTGATGTTTATCTTCTCTCCTTTCCAAAATAGAATATTTTAATGGTGATAAAAAAAAATCATGTAATATTTTAAGAGTAGTTCTACATTTATAATATTTTTACAACATTTTCAAAACAAATTTAAAACAATAAGTAGTTATTAATTTTAATTTAAACCCATTATTATATATTTACATTACACCATTGTTTATTTTTTTCGACTTTTTTACCACCTACCCTTGTTTACTTTCACTTACTCTATTGGACTCTGACGCCTATCTAATGTTCATCTTCTCTCCCTTACAGAAAAATTGAAGGAAAATTGTTTATGAGAGCGTACTTAGTACATAAAAAGTTAAAGGGTAAAATACAATTATTTAGCACTCCTGAAATTTGAGATAATATTTATAGGGACTGGGTTTGAGTACTTTTACTCTTAGATGAGTGAACTCAAGCCCAACTAACCCAATACAATGAATTTGTAGAGAATGAGTTTAAGAATTAGGCCTTAGTGAGGATTACAACAACCAAATGTGGTTATGAATGGATTGAATAACAAGGAAATAGATTCGAAATATGAAATTCTGTCCTTAGCCCTCCCTTGAGGAACTTGGAGTTCTTATTACTTCTTTAGTACTTGGTTACAAAGGTTTAAAGGATCATACAAATTACTATAGTATTTTCTACTTCTAATTGTCCATCCATTTTCTTGAAGGATTTCTTACACTATATACCCCTTTTTCAGTTGATCAAACAGGTCACTACTTGAGTGCTTGTCCCATTAGCCGCCTTCCCATCCTTTCTGTGTGTTGCAGCAACCAAGGCAGCACTGTTCAGGGGTCATTTCCTCATTAATACGGCCAGAACGTTAGTTGTGGGCATTTAATGTGGAAGTGACAGTTTATCCTGGAATTGCTCATCCACCATGCTTCCATGGCTGACACATTGTACTTGTTCTTCTCTTGGGATGCTCTGGGAGGCTGCCCTTGATGGTGGGTTGCTTCTCCCTCCTATGGTCTTGGTTGGCCAAGGATAGGATTGTCCTCGGCGATGTTCCTGGGCAATCTGGACTTTCTCACTTCGTTCTCGGACTTTTCTTCCTCCTCGGCGTGGGCCTTGGGCTTGGTACGAAGTGGGCTGGAATTGACTAATTCTTTGGCCCCACAATATTAATCAAGATCAAGGCATTTTAAAAATACAACAATTCATTTCTAAGAACATATGATTTAGAAATTAAATTAATTATTTTTGAGATATTTTAAATCTAGTTTTAGCTTATACTTTAAGGGTGCCAACTATAATTTAGCCAAAGTAAAACATACAAAGTTCTTTTTTTCTTTATTTTTTTGGTTAAGAAAAACATACCCAGTTCACCTCTGTCTTCACTCCTTTATTTCTTATGGATTTAGATGCATTGTTGTCTATTCTCTTTCCAAGTTACTACAGTCTATTCTCGGGAGAATGGGTAGATTAACAATGTAAGGGACAAGTATGTAGTAAGTTAGGCAATGTTGCAAAGAATAAAGGAAAATAGCATCTCGAGTTTTAGAAACTCGAGATCCATATTAAAACTCGAGTCTCAAAGACTCGTTTTGTGCGTGTTTTGCTGCATACGTGGACTGAAAATGTCACATAGATCTCGAGTTTTAGAAACTCGAGTTCCATGCAAAAAAAAAAAAAAAAATTTAGTTTGATCGCCCCTATAGTGGCATTTTTAAGTCCTATAGTGATGTTTTAAAGTTCTATAGCGGCGTTTTCCTGCAAAATTTTTTAAAGTGTTCAATACCAAGTTCAGGGAGCCTTATAGTGACATTTTTAATCCCTATAATGACGTTTTTAAGCCCTATAGCAGCATTTATGGAACTCTAGTCTTTAAAACTCGATTTCCGCGTGGATTTTTTTCCACATCACACCCATCCACTTACAAATCGAGACTTAAAAGCTCGATTTTTCTAATAAAACTCAAGTTTTAAACACTCTAGATGCTAGTTTTTAGCATTGTTTTTAAACTTGACAACTAACTAAATTTTTTTATATTTATTGTTAAATGGAAAAAAAATTCGTCTATTCTCTTATGGATTTAGATGCACTGTTGTCTATTCTCTTTCCAAGTTTCTTATTTCCCCTCTTACCTCCTCTTTCGTTCTCGTTTTTGTCTTCCTTTGCTGTCTTTCTTCTAATCCCAAGCCTAGTGGCGACTCCAGAAATTTTTTTCAGGGTGTTCCCCAACAAGTATAAATTATACAATTTAATAAAAAGAAAATTTTGTATATTGACAACAACAACAATAAAAAAACACGCAAATAGATGCTAGTTTTTAGCATTGTTTTTAAACATGACAACTAACTAAATTTTTTTATATTTATTGTTAAATGGAAAAAAAATTCGTCTATTCTCTTATGGATTTAGATGCACTGTTGTCTATTCTCTTTCCAAGTTTCTTATTTCCCCTCTTACCTCCTCTTTCGTTCTCGTTTTTGTCTTCCTTTGCTGTCTTTCTTCTAATCCCAAGCCTAGTGGCGACTCCAGAAATTTTTTTCAGGGTGTTCCCCAACAAGTATAAATTATACAATTTAATAAAAAGAAAATTTTGTATATTGACAACAACAACAATAAAAAAACACGCAAATACATAAAGTTTACAATTGTTTTCTACGTTATTTTTTTATCAAATATTCTAGTAAAAAAAATAAACAATAAACTATAAGTTCATTTGAAATATTAATAAAATTATTAATTATTGTTGTTTAGTTATTTCATTAATTTGTTTGTCTTTTATAAACTATAATTTGTTATATTGTTGTTTTATTAATTATAAAATAAAATTATTTATGGCATATCTGCATTTGTGCATGGCATTAATTATTTATGGCATGTCATTAATTATTTGTAAGGATATGGTTTTAAAAACCGAAACGGTGACGGAACTGAAAAAGGTAGTGATTTTTGGTTTTTTGGCCCAATTGGAGTCAAACTGATAGTCGAACCGATGATGTCATAAATAATTTAATTAATTATTTTAAAATTATAAAATAAATAATAACTCATCAAATATATCCAAACAAATATTAAAAAAATTAAAAAATGAGTTTCATATCTTATGTTAGATGGTAAAGGGAAAGAAACTATAAATAATCAAAATTAACATTACAAAAATAATAGCAACGTTATATCTTTTTTTGTTTTATTTATCATTTTTTTTTACAACAGTATTAAGAATAAGTAATTTAATTGTACTTTAAAGATCTATTCTAAATAAAAGAGTGTTTAATTAGATGATAGTAGCCTAAATGTTAAAATACAAATCATTTTTTTATTGTTTAAAAACTATGTTTGTATTTGTATTCCTTTATTAATCAAAATTAAGTTATTAACACAGTTATTCAGCCAAAAAAAAGAAATAACACAACCGAATAGTACACACTAAAAATAAAAAATGAAACACTTGGCTAACATGCCTAGATGTACATCTCCCAAAGTACCCAACCCAATTCCCAAGTGCCAACTGCCAAACATTAAGAGGCTGTTTGGATTGAGTGTTTTCATGACTCAATTCTCAGTTTTCATAACTCAATTCTCAAAAATGGTGGGACCCATAGCAAAATACTCGTTTGCCTGCACCAATAATCTATTTTCATAACTCTGTTCCTAATACTCAATTCTCTACTTTTTGAGTTATGAGTTATGGAAACTGAAAACAACTTTTGGCTGTTTTCAGTTTTCAGTTTTCAATGGCAAACTTGTAAATAACATTACATAACCGGCCCATTATCAGATTTTTGCTCCCTCTTTCTCTTCTTTTCTCTTTTTTTTTTTTTTTTCTTTCCTTTTTGTCTTTCAAGGGCTGGGTGTCTGCTCCTCTTCTTCTTCTTTTTTTTTCTTCTTTTTTTTCCACTTTTTGGGTTTGGTTCTTTTTTTTTTTTTTTTTTTCCTTCTTTTCTTCTCTTTTCACTTTCTGAGTTTGGCCCTTTTTTCTTCTTCTTTCACAGTTTCCGTTGGCTGGGTTTTTTTTTTTTTTTTTTTTTTTTTTTTTTTTTTTTTTTTTCACAGGGTTCTTCCTTCTTTCTTTTTTTTTTCTTTTTTTTTTTCCACCTGGGTTCACCGTCCCTGCTCTTCCTTCTTCTTTTTTTTTTCTTTTTTTTTTTTTCACCTGGGTTCACCGTCCCTGTTCTTCCCTTTTTTTTTTTTTTTTTTTCACCTGGGTTCATCGTCCCTGTTCTTCCTTCTTCTTTCTTTTTTTTTTTCTTTTTTTTTTCCACCTGGGTTCACGGTCCCTGGTTTCTTCCTCTTTTTTATTTTTTTTCATTGGGAAACTCACAGAACCCAGTTAAAAAAAAAAAAAAAAAACCGCAGTGGGTGACAGAGCTGGGCCCACAAAATAGTGTGAAAAATGTTGAGTGATTGCATTTCAGTGATGTGCCAAACGGGTATTGAGTGATGGGTAATGGGTGATGAGTGATGAGTATTGAGTGATAAGTGATGATTGATGAGTGATGGAAATTGAGTGACGAAAATTGAGTCACCAAAAAAAGCTGGCCAAACAGCCTCTAATACTTTAGATGCCTTTTACGCCTTTCATTGATACTTGGCTTTTGAGTTTTTTTAGTAGTTCTGTCATCTGTGGGTTGGTTTTTCACTGGTGCGAACCCGTATTCACAGCCTTCTTTTTCTTCCCTCATTTTTTTTTTTGTTTCTCTGTATCTCTCAACTTGAAAGCTTTGCACAAATATCTCTCAGTCAAAGACATTAGATCTAACTTCCAAGTTCCAATCTGTTCATTTTTCTTGAGGTGGTCGGCGATGCTGGCATGGTATTTTTTTTTTTTTTTTTTAAAGCAGTTTTGTGGCTAAGTTAGAGAACCGTTGGGAAACGGTTTGACCGTTCCGGTTCCTTCTTTTTCTTTTTTCTTTAGATTGGGTTTGTAATCTGTTGTTTAGGATTGATGTTGGGTTTTTTTCCCTTGGTAGGCTTGCTCTTTTACAAATTTTTTGGGCTTTTTTTTTTTTTTTGTTTTTTGCTTGAAATAGGACAAATAATTTTTTTTATTTTTTTTTTATTTGAGGGTGGTCTTAATTTTTTTTTGAAAGCAGGGTGTTCCTAATTTTAGTTTAGGGTGTTCCTAATTTTTTTTTTTTAAGGGTAAACAAATAAAAAAATTAATTATTATGTATAAAAAAAAAATTTCAGGCCAGGGTGTTCCTAAAGGTGGCGTCGCCACTGCCCAAGCCAGCCTTGTTCTCTATGCTCCATGGCCGAGACTCTTTCTCCATCAATCTTGCCCATTCTCTTGCTCGCTCGTCTCCGCCAATCTCATCAACTTAGGTTTGTGAATATGTACCGGCAATACATGAGAAGAAGACATAGAAAACGACACCATTCTGGTTGTGGCTTTGCTTGTGGCATTCAAGCACTTCTGCCATTGATATCCATTCTGGTTTTGACTGGACTGCTTATATCACCAAAATGGTATTTTCTTTTCATGCTATTGATATCCATTTCCGCCTCTTAAGTTTTATATTTAAAACCATATCTTCTGCTTCCTCTATTTTTGGTGTACTCTTAAGTGAGATCTTTTGCAGGAACTTGAAACAGAAGGATTTCGAAAGATTTACTAAGTAAGTTGCTTTTTTTTTTTTTTTTTTTTTTTTTTATAATAATTTAGTAAAAAAAATAAATGTATTTGTGAAAGAATTAAAATGGCTTTGCTTTTTTTTTTTTTTTTTCTCTCTCTCTTGCTCTATCTTGCTAGTTGTATTGCTTTTTTTGCAGCTCCTTGTTTGATGCAGATGACACAGCGTATATTGTATGCGTTCATAAAATTTTATTTTATTTTAAAAAAAAGTGTACATTACATGCACGCTCTTTATTATGATTTATTTATTTATTTGACCCTTATGTGCTGCAGATCCTTTTTATTTTTTATTTTTGGGGGTGCAATATGTTGTCATTCTTTGTTTCATGCTACTGGTATCAATCAGAAACTATGCATACTATTTGTACTATGCGTTTTTTTTTTTTTTGACTTTTTTTTTTCTTTGTATTTTTTCTGTTTTCTTAAATATTGAGAGTAAAAAGCTGAAAAGATGAGTAAAAGCACTGATAACCACAAAAAAAGTAAAAATTTCATAAAACTGATAGAATTTAAAAATACATTAAGAGAAAAATAGTTTTGATTTAAATAAAAATATATGTTATTTGAACTTTAAATAGAAATTAACTTTTTTACATGAAATTAGAACAAAATTAATCCCACAAATGTAAGGGGGAGAGATTGGACAGTTTAGATGCATGGTCTATCCAATTTTTAACCTGTGAAATCTGATTCAAGCCACATTATTAGTACTTTTAACAAATACATGTTAAAAATTTTTAGTTTCATCTATCTATTTTTTAGTATGATTTTATTTAAGAATAAATAATTTAAGAGTTATTTTTTTTATAAAATTAGAATATTTTGTCTAATTGAGTAAATTGTAATCTATTAATTGAACTATGATATCAAATAATGTAATAAAAGCTCAATTTTGTATATATGAACAACATTAGAAGTAAGGGATTTTTGTATATAGACCCATTTTATTTTATTTAAATATGTCCTAGAGCCGGCCATAGACATACCTAGAGTTGCGATTATGAGATACGCAGCTATAGTGTGTGCGTTTGGATAGGGTGGTTTCCTGCGGCACGTTATGCTCTCCACGTTTTCTCCATTTTTTTTTTTTTTTTTTTGGCCGGCATTTTTGACTTTAGGAGATAAAATTTACTGTTCACGCATTGTTCATGCACTGTTCACGCACTGTTCACGTAATATTTAATATTAAAAGTGGGTCCTACAACACTATTTACACATTTAAAAATTATTTTGCTACAGTGTTTTCAGCAACAATCAATTTTCAGCAACTTTCAGCAACAATAAGTGTTATCCAAACAGACCCAGTATTGTTTGTAGCCCCATGTTTTAAGCGCGGCTCTCGGTTGAACAAATTTTTTTTTGTTTTTTTGTTTTTTTGTTTTTTTTTTTTTTTTTTTGTTTTGAAAAAGGACCTATAGCCGTGTTTATAAACGCGGCTATTTTCCTCCTACAACTGCATTCTCTTAACTGCGGCTTAAAGAATATCTATAGCTGAGATTTATAAACACGGCTACGGACTTGGTATAAATTGAAAAAAAAAAAAACCCTCATTACCACCAAACAGACTCAGATTGATCTATCACTCTCAAACAAACCCTCAAACAAACCTTCGCTCTCTATCCCTCTCAACACCATGCCGCCACCGCTGCCTCTGATCGATACCACCATCGCCTCTGAGAACTGATTGCCAGCGCCTCCGAGAACCGATTGCCTCAAACAAACTCATATTCTATTATGTTTTCTCTCTCTCTTGATCCTAGCTGTTCTCACTCCCTAAACCCTCCCGTCTCCACCGCTAGCCCCCTAGTCTCTACTGCTCCTCCTCCATCGCATCTCCGCCACTTCGCCGTTCAAACCCACCTCTTCTTTTCCTGTCAAAACCACCACCCTTCACGGACGAAGACAGAGAGATAAACCTGTTTATAGTTTGGGAGTACAAAGTGCAAGTACCCCTAAAATCAAATAGGCAGTTGTTTTTTTCTAGTTTCTACTATAAAAACCCAAAAAAAAAAAAAAAAAAATACTCAGGTAATCTCTCACTCAAATCTTCATATTTTGAATTCTATATCAAGTTTGAGATTTGATATGCTTGATTAGATTGTTGGGTCATGATTTATTTAGTGTGCTATTGCAAAGAGAAATGAGAAAAATGTTGGGTATGATAATATTTTTTGTCGTGCTGAGAAACCACAGAAAGTGAGTTCTTATTTTTATCTTTATGAGTACATTATTTATTATGTGATTTGGTTCATTTGGTAGGATTTTGGGTTGTGATTTGTGCATTGTGTTTGTGCTGTTTGAAGAGAATAATCAAATTATGTGCTATTTTATTTTTCTTGTATTGTCAATGAGATGGGTTACTCATAGAAGTTGGTTCTATTCTCATACTATTTTTCCCTGTTAGGAAAAAAGAAATGGGATTGGAAGTTCTGCTGAGATTTTATGTTTTTTGGGTTTCTAAAATGCTAGGTACACAACATTTTTCATAATCTGTTAAAGCAAATCAAACGCACTAACAACCCTAGAAGCATTGCTGAGAGGGTGAGTGTGAGATTGATGATCACTCACTTTGTTACATATTATTATTATTATTATTATTATTTTTTATAGAAAACCACTATCAACTGTTTGTGTTTATTCCTAACTGATGCTTCCTCCACCTCTCTCTCTCTCTCTCTCTCTGTGTGTCTTAGGTTCGAAGGACTCAAATAAATGATCGTATAAGAAAGCTTCAGGAGCTAGTGCCCAACATGTATAAGGTAGCCTCTAATTTACAGCTAAACCTTTTTTTCTTTGTCTTTTATTAATGAAAAATGAATCCATTCATGGTGTTTTCTTTATTGAGTGAAAGGAAAACATTGTGGTCTTTGTGTTGTGTTGCTAATTGAAGCTAACTAGCAAACATGCTTGTGCAAAAAGTAGATTCTCAAGAAAAGATTAAAAAAAAAAAAAAAAATTAGTTACCACGAGTAGTCAACAGTTTTAGTTGTCGGTAGACGTGAACCCTCTTGAATTTAAATTTTCTATTTGTTAGATCCAACATTTTGGCAAACAATATTAAAAGTTTAATGTCAAAAGTGTTGTCCACGGCGACGGGTCTAGGAAACTTTAGATGGGGGAACCAAAACAAAGAAATTCAATTTGTTCAATAGGACATATGAAGTATAATTTTCTGATGGTCAAAGTAAAATTTCTGTTTATCTATCATACCAAATTGAAAAGTTCTAATAAGGGGGCTTTGGGGCAGCCTAACATTTTCATCCTTTAGGTTATATGAATGCGTGGGAGAAAGGCCTAAATGTACTGATGTTTTGTTTAAATGAAATTATAAACCTTTGATTATTAAATTTACTAGATGAATAATTTTTTCGTGGTGTGATATTTTTCACTACTTGTAATATTGGTGGTTTTGTATACACAGATGATTATCAACAAACCCCAGCAGCGGAAAATAGGATTAAGTGGGAAAACAAGGCTAGCTGACATATGGGCATTGAATGGTGAGTACAAAATCCTGTTGCTGTTAAATGATCAACGCCAACCGATTAGGGAGGGCAGTGGCACGTTTGTTCGGTGGTTGGGCTCTTTTTGCGAGAATGGCTTATTATGCCTGTTGGGTGGCCAAGTGTTCCTGAAAAATTTAAATAAGATTGTTGGATTGAGATTGAGGTAGTATGAAAATAAAGTATAAGTAACAGTCATTTACAATCGCTGTCTTAATTAAATGTCATATTTAGTAGGGTCCATGCTTGTGTTTTGCTAACTCCACTTTCGCATTTTAGAAACGGTATTTAATTGACCTCGCTATTGTTGCACCACCTGATCAAATGGAATGGGCAATGCATCAACTAGGGTTCCTGAGGAGAAATCAGAGGACAAAGTTGAAGAAGGAAAACTATGAATGTGGGATGACAAAGGAACAAGTATTGGCCAACAAACCGTTGACAGTTAACAAAGTGTAGTGGATGGAGATGGTTAACTATTGATTTTTGGACAAAACACAGGTACTACTACTTTATTCGTCTATCTTATCTTAGTGGTAATTTAGTCAAAAGATGTTTTGTTTTCATATACTTTGACAGTAATGTGGTTGCAGACATTAAGTAATAAGAACAAGGAGAGTCGAGGTAAATAGAAGGAGATAGCAAGGTCTAGGCCCAAAAGTATTGCACAAATTTTTGATGCAATGGTAAGAAATGCATTACAAGTGCTACTGTCTTCGTGTATCACATAAGCTGATTTTATGCTTTTGAATCACACTAAATGTTGAAAATAGTCTTTTATTTTCTTGTTGGTGATAGATATAAACTTAGACTTTATGAATGCCTTAGTCAATGCAAATGATAAACAACATGACAATTATGAGAGCAATTGTGTTTATTGTATGAAATTTTGTTCATCAAGTAGGCGAATCTAAAGGGGCTCTGGTAGAGCGCACAGATGTGTATCGAAAAGCATACTCTAGGAAAGATGGGGCTACTGTTACTCCCCATGCGCAAGAGAACATAGTAAGCACAATTTGATTGAATTTTAGTGTATTTTGTGTTTGTATTGTTTATGGTGTGTAATATGTTATTTAGTTCTTGTGGGAAAACGTACAGGAGAGGATGGAAAAACTTTTGACTCAAGAGGGCATGAGACTACAAGGAGAGCTTGGTAGTGGAATCCTTTGGTCCAACGATGATGCGTATGCTCAGGTGTTTGGTCTAGAGCGCCCTGGACGTGTACGTGGGGTGGGATTTGGAATCATCCCATTAGGAAGAAGTGCCACAAACCTTTCACAGTTTACCTCGACTCCATCATTGTCAAGAAGAACGACCTAAAGGATTTTAGAGTTGTAGACTTGCCTTAGAGAGGAACTAGCCCAAGCAGAAGCAAGGCATCAAGAACAACTCTCCTAAGTAGAAGCAAGGTACCAACAACAAATGGCTGAAGTGATGACGCACATGAGAGAAATGTTTGCCCAACTTAGCCCTTGTATGTGTGATTCAGATCCTTCTCAGGTACCAAATAAATGTTATTTAGCAAAACACTATTTTTTGCAATGCATTGTTATGTGATATTAATACAATACCTATAATATATTCAGGGTGGCAATGCTTGATGGGGACTCTCAGGTAAAACAAATACAGCTATTATGTCATTGCATCACTTTTGAATATATAGAATGTAGCTAAGATCATTAAGGTAGGAATAACCTGAACAAATGATAAAAATTAACAGTTGGGGGTTCGGTTCTTATTTACATGGTTTTATCATAATCACTTTTCTAATTCCAATACTTTGTCAGATTTATAATTTTAACAAAATGGCATGAACCTTACCTTCACGAGGCAGAAATTAATTGGATTGGCAGTTCCTTGTGTCCATGTCCTTGGCACATTGGTTTTGAAGAGGAAAAAAAAAAAAATTCATGGTGGTGAAGCAACTATTGGGATTGAGGGTTATGTGGTATTTTGTTGAGTTGTATTTGTGTTTATGTGGTTCATCTACCCCCACTCGTCTTCTTTTAGGAATTACAACACAAAGAATAGGCAATGGAGGACTTCTAGATGGCTTATAATTTGTTTCTACTAGTCCCATATTTATTTGAATGTTGTGCATTCTTTTCCTTCTCTTTTTGGTAGTAATTATTATCTTGTGTAAATTCCAAATTGTATAACATTAAAACAAAAGGTGATACAATAGGCTGAATGGGTGAATGAAAAATTTATGGCATCTTTTGCTTTCAGTGATTTAAAATTGTGGGGGCTTATGCTTAGTAAGACTAACACTGAGTAACACATGGCTGCTGCTAATTGCAAAGTTTCCTTCCTTCTTTAAATTTGGTTAAGTTTTATTTTACTTTATTTTTGATAAATAAAGAAGGGGTGATCCTAAAGTTTGGCATTTTTGTACAAGATGGTGGTGTTTAAGTTGACCCTTTTGGCATGTTTGTACAGGATGG
Organism: Quercus variabilis; assembly: GCA_030445155.1. Lineage (NCBI taxonomy): Eukaryota > Viridiplantae > Streptophyta > Magnoliopsida > Fagales > Fagaceae > Quercus > Quercus variabilis. The sequence continues at coordinate 9,456,083 of CP129447.1, forward strand.
TGGTGTAGAAGTTGACCCTCTAGGCATGTTTGTACAGGATAGTGGTCTAGAACTTGTTCTAGAGAAGTAATTTAATCTTACTTTTGGCAATTGGAAACTGGCTGATGAGATATACCATGCTCTATATTTTTTGTAATGTAAAAATCTTTTGGCAATTTTTTGTTGGGAACTTGTTTAGTTTTGGTAATGAAATTATTTGTTTGCTGGCAATTGGTTGGGAACTGTTTATGTATATTTTTGTCGAGTGCTTGCAGATAATTATTGGTTGGGAACATAGTGTAAATTATTTGGGCAGGAATTACAAATTTAGCAAGAAAAAAAAAAAATGAAAAAAATAACACCTATAGCCACGTTTCTAAATGTAGCCCAAAGGTGGTCTATAGCCACGTTTCAAAAAATGTAGCTACATGTCCGAGCCTATAGTCGCTTTGTAAAAAATGTAGCTTTAGGACTGAGCCTACAGTCACATTTAGAAAAGGCAGCCTAAAATGGGTCTATAGCCACGTTTTGTGCGTTTTGTAAAAACACAGCTATAGGTTTTAGCCGTGGGTGGCAAAACACAGCTATAGGTTCAGACAATAGTTGCGGTTAAAAAAACATGGCTATAGACCCACAGGGGCTATTGTCATGCAGTATAAGCCGCGTTTGTAAATGCGGCTATAGAAAACCTGACTATAGCCTATTGTTGCATTTTTAGGGATGTTTTTGAAATGCAACTGTAGCCCTTGCTTCTTGTAGTGAAGTGTAGGAGATTTAATTTATATATATTTATCTTCGTTAGTTGAAAATTTGTAAAAGTAAGTATGATAAAGGGTATTTTTGGCAATATTTTATTGAGAGTTAGAGTTGTATTTTTACCAAATTGTACTTTAGTTTTGTCTCTACTTAAACATAGGGGTGTAGAGACATTTTTGAATTAAAAAAATAAAGAATCCAAACAAGGGAAACCTCTTAAATAGCAGCATTGATAATAAAAATGAGGATAAATTAGAAAAGAAACAAACTCTAAATCCTAATTCAAAATTCAAAATTCAAATAGGAATCCTAGATCAACTAAAAGATCATTAAGGAAAATAATTAAATAGAATCAATAAAAGGAAAATCTGTTACTCTTCCAGTCCCAATTTAAAGCTTTACTGGACATTATCTTCTAAATTTTTTGGAGGATCCCAATCCATTAGGATTGTTGCCACCGAATTTAAGAAGAATTCTAATTAAAAAGGACTCTAAATGGAAATGTCAACATTGATAGTATTTTGAGCATTGTTTGACTTTAGCTTCTTCCTACATCAATCTCTACCCTTTTTTCTCTTTCTTTTTGGTTTTATTTTTTTTTTCTTTTATACAAGATAGAAATTCTTGAACCTAACTCTTGCTTGCCACCCTCTACAAACACTTATATTTGTAGAGTGACTATTATGCTAAGGGTGCGCAGTGGTTTTTTTTTTTTTTTTTTTTTTTTAAAGAGCAATGTTACAACCATAAACTATTTTACAAAATTTTTACAAATTGTTGATGTGTTCAACTTTCTTAATGGTTTTCATTTGGGTCCACTATTAACACCACATTTTCATTTATCAATAACCACTCACCACATTAGTAATTTGTAAAAAAATTTGTACAAAAGTTTGTATCTCTAATATTACTTTTTTTTTTTTTTTTAAACATCAATATCTACTTGTTAAAACAATAATACTTTTATAAAAATAAAAGAAGAGTGAGATAGTCGTAGAGAGTCTCAATGTTGTCTACAGGATCAAATCCCTAACCTTAACCTTCCTAGCCACCATTTATGATCTCTTCAAATTTTGGTAGGTCACTTCAAGGGGACTTGTCCTCCATAGTAGGGGAGAAAAGAGAATAGAGAAGAACAAAGAGAAGTAGAAAGAGATAGAGTTCAATCACAAGATTATTCATATATGTCCAATTACAATGAGCTAATCCCTATTATTAAGGATGCAATGGGGTGGGGCGGGACGGGGCGGGTCTGAAGGATGGGATTTTTGCTCCCACCCTGCAAGATTTTGTCTTGCCCCATCCCTGTCCTGCCCCGCATGACAAGAAAAATTTTCTTCCCCCATCCTTGCCCTTTGGGGCCATGTGAAACTCCGCACCACTCCGTAAAACTCCACTTTTTGTTAATTTGCACTACAACTAGTATAATTATTTTAATAAAACCTATTTTATTAATAAAAATGTACTTTAAAATTACAGCTAAATTTATCCCATCAAATTAAATTAATTTTTAGAAAAAAAATTGAATAATATATCCAAGTGTTTAACAAGACAATCATAAAAAAAAAAAAAAAAAAAAAAAAATCTCATAGTATAACACATGACAAAATAAAGGTAAAGAACCACATTTGGTAGAATAAAATAAGCTAATATTAATATGTTTGTTTAAATAGTAGAGTTTTAGGGTATGAAAAATTTACAATTATAACCCTTAGCAATGCAAGGCAGGGCAGGTACGGGAAGGGGTAAGGCAGTGTGGGTTTAAAAAGTCTAAACCTATTTCCGCCCTGTCCGGTGGTGCGGGGTTAAAATCTTGCCCTATCCCCACCTTACCACCTTTGTGGGGTGGAAAAAACCCGTGTAGGGTGAAGCGGGGTGGGGAAAATTGTCATCCCTACCTATTATATCAATCTCTAAAACTAACTACTTCAGGATTACCGGCTAATTAAGCTAACTATCCCGACTGTCAATAGCTAACTAACCCAACTGCCACTTAACTACTAACTACTCGCTATACACGTCAAGTATAATGACACTATTACCCCAACCCACCCATAAGCCAATAGCACAAATGCCTAACATTCTTAGCTTCAGCTTTAAATATATAGTAGCATATAACTTGTGCGTACGCACCGTACAATTAAAACCAAGGCTTAAATGCAATTTTGGTTTCTACGTTTTGGGTCTATTTTTATTTTGGCTCAAACTTTTCTATTTTACCGTTTTTAGTTCCTAAAATGAAAAACATATTTCATTTTGGTCCCTATTGTCATCTCACTAACGGAAATTACTTACGTAGTAGACAAAGTGTATTGTTGGCATACTAAATGTTGACGTGACTATTAAAATAATATTTTAAAATAATTAATTTAATATTTAAACATGTCACATCAACATTTTAATTTTAAAAATGCCATGTCAGATAAAACAATAAAACAAATTCTAAGCTATTTTTTTAAAAATAAAATTAATTAATTAAAATTTTCAATTTTTTTTTTCTTTTCATTATCTTGTTAGAAATAATATCTTTGGTTGACAAAAAAAAATTAATATTTTTGTTTCTTTTCTTTCATTTTCTTAGCAACCAAACACCAAAATACATTGAGACCAAAACCCAGCAATCATCAAAACACCAAAACCTATTGATATCAAAACCCAAAAATCACCAAAACACCAAAACCCATTGAGACCAAAACCTAGTTATCAACAAACCTACCCCACGACCTACCACCAAACCCAACCAACCACCAACCACCACCACCATAAAGGGACGAGAGAGAGAGAGAGAGAGAGAGAGAGAGAGAGAGAGAGAGAGAGAGAGAGAGAGAAGCATCGATCTGCGAGAGAGATACATTGATTTGAGTGAGAGACGGTTACTGTAACAATTTTGTAAATTTATACATTTTAAACTTGACTAATGAGGATGATTATGGGACTTAGATATGTAAAATTGAGTTTTTTTTTTTTTTTTTTTTTTTTTTTTTTTTTTTTTTTTTTTTTTTGCCTAATGCAAATACTATTATACTGCAATGTTGTTGGCTTGCAACGCAAGATTTACATACCCATTAGCCCATTACCCATTTAAATAATGAGTTTTGCACAACATTAACTCACTAAAAACAAAAAAGTTAAAAACTTAAATAAGATACGTGGCACAAAATTAGATAACAAATAGAATCTAATTAGATTTTCTCTTAATTTTGGCTTTTATATATACACACACACACACACACACACACACACACACACATGACAAGAAGTTGTCATGGGAACAAAAAAAAAAAAAAGAGTGAAGGAGAGATGGTTCTTATTAGGATTAAGGAGGAGAAAAAGTTCATAGTGTTGTGTGATGAGTTTGAGGTTCCATGTCATGATGAATAGTAGGGGGACGGTGTACCATTTGTTTAAGTCCAATTTTGCTTTGGTCTACCTTGGATAGTCCAAAGTAAGACTTTTTAAGGACTATCTGGCCTTTTGTCCTTAATTTTTTTTTTTATTTAGCAATTTGCCCCTGTTTGCAAACTATATAGGAATATGCCCCTGTTTCGATACTTGATTATCTTAAAATTGAGTTTCTACGAAATACTTGATCTATAGAAAATCGAGTTATGTTCGATCAAACTTAAAAAAAAAAAAAAAGCATGGAACTCGATTTTACGGAAATCGAGTTCAAAAACGCCACTATAGGAATCACTGATGGGGTAATCACACTTATAAAAATTTTTTGCAGGAAAACGCTGCTATAGAGCTTCAAAACGTTACTATAGGGCCTAAAAACGGCACTATAGGGTTTCCTAAATGGTATCACACTTGCAAAAAAATTTTGCAGGAAAAATCATACTTATAAAAATTTTTTTTTGCATGAAAACGCAGCTATAGGGCTTTATAATGTTGCCATAGGGCTTAAAAACGCCACTATAGGGTCCCTAAACCTGTATGACGTGATCACACTTATAAAAATTTTGCAGGAAAACGCCGCTATAGGGCTTTAAAACGTCACTATAGGGCATAAAAACGCCACTATAGGGCTCACAATTATAAATTTTTTTTTCATGGAACTCGATTTTCTGATATTCGAGTTCCATGCAAATTTTTTTTTTTTTTTTTTTTTTTTTTTTTTTTTTTTTTTTTTAAGTTTGATCAGGCATAACTCGATTTTCTACAAATCAAGTATTTCATTGAAACTCGATTTTAAGATTATCGAGTATCGAAATAGAGGCACACCGCTATATAGGGTTCAAACAGGGGCAAATTGCTAAAAAAAAAAAAAAAAAAAAAAAAAAAAATTAAGGGCAAAAGCCCAGATTGTCCGACTTTTTAGCTATTTTGAGGCATCCAAAACTTTCCGCCGTAAACTTCTTTTTTTTTTTTTTTTTTTTTTGGAAACCAACAATCATAATTACTATGGAAATATGAAATAAACTCACCAAGATATGGTCTCGCATTCTCCTTTGAGCTGGACCGGATTGGCATTAATTGAGCTGGGCTTGAGAGCAAACAAAAATGAAATATCAACTGGACTGACCCAAATCAATATGCGACCCGAGGTAACAAAAATCAGTCTATCTATGTGGTGTTGTGATTGTTTGGTTATTACTTACCCTGAAGTCTAGACGATGGGTGCAGAGGGAAAGTTACGGCAGGGAATGGGAGCAGTCCTCTTGGGGTGTATTTCTTCGTCACCTTTCAACCCAAACTTCTGCTCGACTATTTCAATCACCAGGTTAACGAAATCGAAAATATTCTTATTATTCTCTAGTTTTTATCATTATTAAACTCAATATCATCTAGGATGATGAAATTGAAACCTATTTCCAGGCCTTTAACCCTAGTCTGGACCTTATTAACCATCGCTTATGGAATGTTCGTGGCTTCCATTCTGAGTAATAAACCTCTTCATCATCTTCTCTTCGAATCACCTCCTCCTCCTCCTTCTACGATGATGATGAATCGACCACTTGCAATCGCATGGCTTCCTTCGCCTCCACCACTACCACCATATGCGGTGGTGAACGAGTCTTGTAATAAGATTACCAAACTTATGAAGCCAAGGGCCTGCGTTGACAGTCTCATGAAAATCCCATCAACCAAATACGCCACTGACACCACCCAACTTATCACATTCGTAGCCGACCTAATCTACAATTTGTCGCTGACCTGTCGCTTCGAGTTCAACCGCTACTTGACTATCCACCATGCCACTTTGAGCGATTACTCCATTATGTGTTTGCGTCAGTGTGAGGAAATGTAGGTAGCCATTATCAATTATTGGGAGTGCACCCTCTTTGAAAAACATTATTTAGGGAAATACGTTGGAACATTGCTGAGCTTCTGGAAAGAAGTTCGTGACTTTAGGTGGGGATGTATACAACTATACAAGACATTGATTACTATGTTTCTGAAGAAGAGAAGACCACCTAAGGACATATAGTTGTGAAGGAATTCGCCCACTCCCTTTTCGATGAGATTGACGATCTACGTTGCTTGGGTAATTCTCTTTCGGAAAGTACAGGGATTTTATTGATGAAACTTACGGAGTTGAAGCCAATGCCTTTGGTGGTGATAAATCCAAATTATAGCACACAAGGCACCTCAGGCTTAACCCGTCGGCTTTACTTAGAAGGGAGCCTACAACTTATGCTGACGGGCTAAGTTATGAAGGAGGCTGAAGACCCTAAAGCTGACGGACTGTAATAGACTGTCATGGAAGGAAGTCCACAAAGAACCTTGAGGGGCTAATTCCCTTGAAAGGCAGACGACTGTTCATGGCTGAAGGGTATAAGACAAGCTGACGGTCCTGAAGCTAACGGTTCTAATAAAACCATGATTTGGCTACCACGCATGAGTATACAAGGAAATAATTTGTATCCCACGCTGAATGTTAGTCTCCTACAGTGAAAGGATTCCGCAATCTACGATTATAAGGACTCCTATATGGAAAAAACTTCTATTCCAAGGAAGAGAGGTCAACCCTCGACTACTATAAAAGCTCCAATACCCTCACAAATCAAGGTACGCATAATTAACCACTCTCTAACACTCTAGAGTTGAAAGAAGTTCTAACTTGACATTTGAAAGGTATTTGGCCGGCAGCACACCGGTGCTCTCTATTAGGTCTTCCCCTTTTTCATTGTGCAGGTACTGTTTAGAGGAGTACCGTGTGGCTCACTGATGGTTATTTCGGCATCATCAGTTGGTGCCGTTTGTGGGAACTAGTTTTTTGGTTTGTAAGCCATAGCAAATGCTTCCTGGACAAGAGAGTTGCATGCTGCTGACTCGCTCGATGGCAACAACGAACAACGTTCAGGGAGACGAAACTCGCGCAACGGCCTTTGAGAGCAGGTTCAGACCTTGGCCGCCACCGTAGAGCGCCTTACTAAGCAGAACCACGATCTGGAGGAACAGTTACGCCAGAAAAATGCAGGTAACGGTACTTAAGAGCAGGACCAAGAAGGCACCAGTGCCGATACAAGAGAACAAGAAGGGCCAGAAGGTAGTAACGCTCTGAGTAGACCGGAGCGACAGAATTTGAGCATGCCATCCCTCACGGATGCAACTCAACCACACATTGCCACAGAGATACAGGCAATAAAGGAACAAATGGAGGTCATGATGACCGCCCTTAAAGGACGGGTATTTATCGACCTCGACGATTTGGTAAATCGCATCGACTCGCTATTTACTGCAACCATCAATTTGTTCCCCCTACCACATAAATTTCGCATGCCGCATATAGACAATTACGACAGAATGAAGGACCTTTTGGATCAGCTAGAGACCTTCAAGACCTTAATGCACCTTCAAGGGGTAGCAGACGAAATCATGTGTAGGGCCTTCCCTATAATGCTAAAGGGCTCCGTAAGGGTATGATTCAACCGGCTAACGCCGAACTCCATTAGCACTTTCAAGGGGCTAAGAGCTCAGTTCACTGCACACTTTATTGGGGGACATAGGTATAAGAAGTCCACGGCGTGCTTGATGAGTATCAGGCAACGAGAGGACAAGACTCTGAGATCCTACATAACGCGCTTCAATAAGGAAGCGCTTTCGATCGATGAAGTCGACGATAAGATACTTGTAGCAGCCTTCACAAATGGGTTGCAAAAGGGTAAGTTTTTGTTCTCTCTATACAAAAATGACCTGAAGACCATGTCGGAAGTACTCTATAGGGCCACAAAGTACATGAATACTGAAGACGCGCTGTAGGCTTGGGAGGAAAAGCCAAGAAAAAGGGAGAGGCAGGAAGATGCACGACAAGACCAAGGGCAGAAGAAGCCGAGGACAGGAAATCGAAGAGATGAAAGGCGTTCTAAGCCCCCGGGGGGAAGGTTCACAAGCTTCACCCCACTAACTACCCCGATAGATCAAGTCCTAATGTAAATCAAGGACGAAGGGGTTTTGACCTTTCTTGAAAAGTTGAAGGGAGATCCTAGCAAGTGTTTTAGAGACAAATATTGCCACTTCCACCGAGACCACGGTCATGACACAGTAGAACTGTTACGACTTAAAGCAAAAAATTGAGGCCTTTATAAGACAAGGGAAATTACAGAAGTTTGTAAGCAAGGAAAGAACAGATCCACCGCCTCAAGAGCAGCCCCCCCGATGGGATAATGACCGTCCTAGACCTCCCATCGGTAACATAAGGATGATTGTAGGAGGAATGACTACCGGGTCGTCCAAAAAGGCTCGGAAGATGTACCTCAAGATGGTCTAGAACGTCCAGCTGACGGGCTCGGTGCCAAAAATAGCACGAAGAGAAGGCCCTATCATCGGGTTTTCGGAAGAAGATGCGCGATGTCTTCACCATCCGCACGACGATGCGCTTGTTGTCAGCCTACGAGTAGGGGATTATAACTTGCACCGGGTACTGGTCGACAATGGGAGCTCAGCAAACATCCTGTATTACCCGGCATTCCAGCAAATGAGAATTGGCAGAGAACAACTAATTCCGACGGACTCCCCGCTCATTGGTTTCGGAGGAATAAGGGTATTTCCCTTGGGCGTGATTACATTGTTTGTAATGGTAGGCGACTATCCTCAGTAGATCACCAAGGATGTGACATTTCTCGTGGTCGACTGTTCGTCCGCTTACAATGCTATCTTAGGGCGACCCACCCTTAATTCATGGAAGGCAGCGACCTCGACTTACCATTTAATGATTAAATTCCCTGCCGATTATGGAGTAGGAGAACTACACGGAAATCAAGTGGTTGCATGCGAGTGCTATGTGGCTATGATGGAAATGGATGACCACCTCTAGGCCATGAGCATAGAAGAACACCGGAGTATGACGGAGCCCATTGAGCAGCTTGAAGAAATCCCTCTTGACGACTCCACGCCTAATCGGACAGCAAAGATTGGAACCCTTGCCAGTCCTGTGGTCCGACAAGCATTTACAGCCTTCCTCAAGAAGAATTGGGATGTGTTCGCCTAGAGTTACGAGGACATGCCAGGAATAGATCCTTTAGTCATGGTGCATAGGCTGAATGTGTCACCCTCATTTCCACCCGTCCGATAGAAGAAGCGGGCGTTTGCCCAGAACGAGATCGGGCCATAGCTGAAGAAGTCTGCAAGCTACAGGAGGCAAACTTTATTGGGGAAGTTTACTACCCTGACTGGCTAGCAAATATAGTGATGGTTAGGAAAGCTAGCAGGAAGTGTAGGATGTGCGTAGACTTCACCGACCTAAACAAAGTGTGCCCCAAAGATAGCTATCCCCTCTTGAGGCTTGACACTTTAGTAGACTCTACAGCTCAACACCAGCTGTTAAGTTTTATGGACGCTTTCTCTGGTTACAACCAAATCAAGATGCACGAAGCCGATCAAGAGAAAAGTTCATTTGTAACCAGCCAAGGCCTCTTCTGTTACAAAGTAATGCCATTTGGCCTAAAAAATGCAGGTGCAATGTATCAAAGGCTTATGAACAAGATGTTCGTGCAGCAGATCAGGAGAAATGTCCAAATCTACATAGACAATATGCTGGTGAAAAGCCGAAGGGAGAAATATCACTTAGAAGACCTCAGAGAAACATTCGACACTCTTCACTCTTACAACATGAAGCTTAATCTGGGAAAGTGCACCTTTGGGGCGGCGGTAGGAAAATTCATAGGATTCATGGTATCACAGAGGGGCATCGAGGCCAACCCGGACAAGATTCGGGCTATAATGGAGATGGCACCCCCGAAAAATGTAAAGGAAGTACAAAGTCTCAATGGCAAGATAGCAGCACTAAATAGGTTTGTATCAAGGGCAACGGACAAGTGCTTACCTTTCTTTCGCACACTGGAGAGATCTTTCGAGTGGACCGCTGAGTGCCAGCAAGCATTCGAGGAGTTGAAAATTTATCTCTCTTCCCCACCAATTTTGAGTCCCTCGTAGCCAAGTGAAGAACTTTTTCTCTATCTTGCCATCACCCCAGCCGTCGTTAGCTCTGCCTTGATCAGAGAAGAAGAGAGAGTGCAGAAGCCTGTGTACTACACCAGCTGGGTGCTTCGCAGAGCCGAAGAAAGATATCCACCCATGGAGAAACTCGCCTTCGCATTAGTTACGGCAGCACGCAAACTTAAACTATACTTTCAAGCCTACACGGTGGTCATCCTAATCGACAAGCCTTTGCGACGGGCAATGAGTAACCCTGAAGTCGCCGGACGACTAGCACTATGGGCTATAGAATTGAGCAAGTTTGACGTCCAGTTCCGCCCGCGAATCGCCATTAAAGGACAGGTCATCGCAGATTTCATAGTTGAGTTCACAAATGACGAGGATAGGGGGGCAGAGGAATCTCCTCAATAGAGCATGCATGTAGACGGATCCTCCAACAGGCAGGCTGAGGGAGCTGGTGTTGTACTACAGTCACCCGAAGGAGACACGGTTGAGTGTATGGTCCGCCTTGAGTTCCCTACCACCAACAATGAGGTGGAGTACGAAGCTTTGGTAGTAGGGCTTGATCTCGCCAAAGCTGCAAAAGCTAAAAGCGTGATCATCTACTGCGACTCTCAGGTCGTGACCAACCAGATAAATGGGGATTACGAGTGTTAAGGTGAAAGAATGAAAAAGTATCTGGACCAAGCAAAGAGGAGGGTAAACGAGCTGAAGGCTGAAATTATACAAATCCCCCGGGGAGCAAACGAGCGAGCTGACCGCCTAGCTAAAGCCGCTTCCACCTAACATATGGCCACCCTTGGTAATGTACTCTCCTTCGTTCAGCTCTCTCCATTTATAAATTCTGTCGATGTACAAGACCTTGGTTCTGAAAGCGATTGGACTGCGCTATTAGTTTCTTACTTGAAGAACAACGTATTGCTAGACGGAAAGGAAGCTGCAAGAAAACTAAAGGTCCAAGCAGCGAGGTTCGTTCTGATAAGAGACGTCTTGTACAAAAGAGGTTTCTCCCGCCCCTACCTAAGATGCTTAGGTCTTGAAGAAGTAGATTACGTCATGAGAGAGGTATACGAGGGAATCTGCGGAAACCACTCAGGGTCGAGATCATTAGTGCACAAGCTAGTGCGAACAGGGTACTTCTAGCTAACCATGCAGAAGGATGTTGAGGCTTATGTAAAGACCTGTGACAAGTGCCAAAGGTTCAGCAATGTTATTAGAAAACCACCCGAAGAACTTACCCTGATGTCGCTCAATGGGGACTAGACATCATGGGGCCATTCCCTACGGTAATACGACAGCTGAAGTTTCTGGTAGTGGGCATCGACTACTTTACAAAGTGGGTGAAAGCTGAAGTCTTGGCCACCATTACGGAGAAGAACGTGTGGAGTTTCGTCTGAAGATGTATCATATGCAGATTTGGCATCTCTAGAGTCTTAGTCTCGGAAAACGGGAAGTAATTTGATAATAACTCCTTCTGGGACTTCTGTTCGCAGTTAGGAATACGGAACCGCTACTCCTCCCCCGCCCACCCTCAAGCTAACGGACAAGTCGAAGTCACGAACCGATCCTTGTTGAGGATTATCAAGACTCGGCTCGAGGGGCAAAAGGTATATGGGCAGAAGAACTGCCGAGCATACTTTAGGCCTACAGGATTACGGTAAGGACACCAACAGGAGAGACACCATTCCGACTAACATACAGGAGCGAAGCAGTTATCCCAACCGAAGTTGGTCTCACAAGCTACAGGGTGCACAACCATGAAAAAAGGAAAAATGACGAGGCTATGTGCCTACAGCTCGATCTGGTGGATGAAGTCAGGGCAGCGACAGAACAAAGGCTCGCACGATACCAGGACCGCATGGCCAAACACTACAACTCTCGGGTCAGACACAGAGACTTCCAGGTTGGAGACCTCGTTCTAAGGAAAGTCATGGGTGCAGCAAGAGACCCAACCTAAGGAAAACTTGGCCCAAATTGAGAAGGACCTTACTGAGTCACGGTGTGGCAGAGGAAGGGCACCTACCATCTAGAGACATTAGACGGGCTGAAGTTGCCACATCCTTAGAATGCTAAACACTTACGAAAATACTACTAGTAGAGATGATGACGTGAAGAACAACACCCCACCTTTATTCATAGTTTACTACAACAAATTTTAGTTATACTCCTCAGATTTATCATTTACTTTAGTTTTTGCAACAATAAGCCCAAAGGAAAAGTTTTTTACTTTAGTTTTTGCTACAATAAGCCCAAAGGGCAGGTTTTCTTTCTGATCTACTTTTTATATAAATGCATGACAATAAGAGGAGTTTATTCAGAACCACTGAAGTTTCTACTTACAAGTTCAAATTCAAAAAAGTGGACGACCTTAAATCCATAGGAAAAGTGGACAACCTTGAAGTTCATAAAACAATGAATGCTGAGCGATTCTAAGTCCATAAAATGGATGAAATTATATAGCTGACGGTCTAAAAAAGACTGACGAATTGGCCAAGTCCACAAGATGGATGAAGTTATGTAGCTAACGGTCTAATAAAAGACACGAGTTGGCCGAGTCCATAAAATGGACGAAACTATATAGCTGACGGTCTAGAAAAGACTGACGAATTGGCCAAGTTCACAAGATGGACGAAGTTATGTAGCTGACGGTTTAATAAAAGACACGAGTTGGCCAAGTTCATAAAATGGACGAAACCATATATTTGATAGTCTAATAAATGACTAACGAATTGGCCAAGTCCATAAAATAGACGAGGCCATAAAACTAATGTTCTAATAAAAGATTGGCAAGTTGGTCAAGTCCAAAATATGGACGAAGCTATAAAGTTGACGGTCCTACATATGTGGCCTCATCTCAAAAAGTAATAAATTATCAAAACCTGGTAAGTCCATAAGGTGGACGACCTTGTCCCAGGATAATAGAATGTTGTTAAAACTCCTAGAACCAACAAATTAAAAGTCTACGAAAAAGACAAGTCTATTGGCCCATAAAGTAGACGAATCCCGCTTAAATAAAATAGACGGAGTCATTAAGAGTGATGGGCTCACCAAAATGACCGTCTACTAGTAAAAAAATTATCAATACTGACGGCTTTATTAAGCTAACGGCTCCACTAGAATACTCAACATAAAAAGTCTAAGTCGACGGTTTAATTAAGTTGACGGCGCCATTGAACTAGACGGGTACGTAATCATGATTCCGTTCCTTTAAATCATAACCTACAACTAGATGAGCTCAACCTACGACTGGGAAATAGCCTTAGCATCTACAAAGCAAGAAAAAGAAGCACTCGAGCAAATGGCCATACATACATGTTCAAAAACAACGGGTGCTAAGTATCATAAGCAAAAGTAAATTAATTACAAATAGAAGCCCCAAAAACCAAGGGGGCACTTAAAAAAATTGTTTGCAAATGGAACAAAATACAACAGTTACAAGAAATAAAACTACGACTGGAAAGAAGGAGCGTCATTTGAAGCCTTCTTACTTCTTTTGTATAGGAGGGTATTCTGCGTCTAGATCCTCCACAGAAGGATTGGAAGTAGTGACGGGAGGGTTCGCAGCAGGTTGCACCAAAACAACACCGTCGTTTTGAGGAGGATCCTCAAAGTCATCACCTTCTACAATGACGGTGTCATTAGCAGGCGTCGTTGGTGGGGGTCCATATATAGTAATCCTGGATAGATCCAATTCAGGAAAGACCAACGCCACTTTCTTTAGGCAGTCGTCAAACCCAACACCATAGTATCCACCACAGGAATTGATAAAAGAATCTGATGCCTTGAACTCCTCGACTGCGTCAGCCTCGGCCGTCTCTACCTCCTTTTAAAGGGTTGTCAGCTTCTGTTCTAACTTCTGTTTATGACGACCCGCCTCTTCTAACTTCTGCTTCGTCTCTTTCAACTCAACGTTCAGGAGACGGACAGCTTCCTTGTACTGCGCTTGCTGGTTCAAAAGGTTAGTATTGTGTTTGCTCACACGAGTGACGACACCTTCCTTGGCCACACACTAGTCCTGAAGCGCTTTTACATGAACCAAGGCCTATGAAGAACACAGCTGTCAGTCAATAAACAAGAAAAAGATAAGTGAAAGGTTAGCTAGGGGAGACAAATTACCTATGCAATGTTAAACAAAGCTGATGCCCCCAATTCCTCCGTCCCAGACAAAGCGAAGGGTCTATGTCCGTCGGTTTTATGAGCGATTCTACACCTTCAATTGCATATTCCTTGTGCGTTAGTAGGCAACGGGGCCCCTTCAGTATAGGACCGGAAGAGGTCATCACCCCCTTTCCTGCTCCGTGGCCTGATTTGGGTGTTGACTTCTCTAGAGGCTCATCTCTAGAAGTGACGGCCACCCTTTTAAGAGGACGGCTATCATTCCCATTAGGTTTCCTCTTCGATGAACCCTTAGTGATGTTCTTAGGGGCTGACGAGGATGTCAACTCCCCCTTTGACCTCTTCTCCTCCTTTTGACGAGCAGCAGTAGCCCTTATTCGTTCCTTAGCTGCCTCCATCTCTGCATAGGTAACAGACATATATAGAAATATTGATCACAAGAGCTAAAAGTGACGGGATCATATGAATAAACTACTCACGATGGCGAGAAAAATCCTCTAACTTGCGAGCTTCAGGCGTCGGTTCAGGGCTCCCGCAGAATGCGTGAAGAGTGTCAAGAGTAATTAAGTCTCGACACCATCGCTCCTCTATAGGAATCTCAAGAACCCAACGGATAAAATCCTCCTACTCTTCAGTTATGAAAGGACGAGTGTTTGCTGAAGAAGAAAAAGTAGACAACATTAAAACACTTCAAAAGGTAGATAGGCAAATACATGTAAAAACTGACGGGGGTAAAAGCTGACAGTTAAAACCTGAATCCCTGACAAAAGCCCAGGTATTCTCAAAATAACCACGGGGCATCATCTTCCACTCTTCCTGATGGCACACCCAGTTCGTCCTTTTAACAAAGAAGTATCTACCCTTCCAATTTCTATTCCAATCTGGCATTTCAGACACTAATCTTAATTCCCTCTCCTTGACGGAAAAATTGTACATCCCCCTGGAAGAAGATAGGTGTTGGGGTCCGTAACAGTAGAAGAACCCATCTAAAGAAAGTTGACGGTGTCCTCCACTCAGACGACCCCATAAGACCTCAGCATTTATAAAGATCCTCTACGAATTTGGAGCAATCTGGCTAATGGACAACCCCAGAAAGTTAGCCAATTAACGGTGTAAGGCCATTAGGGGCAGTCTGAGCCCTGCGACAAACATGGCATTATACATACCAACATTTGCGGCTTTCCCCGTATAGCACTTTTCATTTTTCCTGGGGAGATGGATAGGGATGTGGTCTGGGATTTGGAAATGGATGCACAACTCTTTGAAGACCTTATCACTCATTTTTGGTAAAAATTTATTGACAGCCCATTCCTCCGGAAGGATGAAGGGACGGCTACCTCCAGGACTTCCTACAGTCCCCTCACAGGATTTGTCGTAGCCTTTATCTCTATCACTATCCCCCTCTTCTTCCACCTTAACTTCACCTTCCTCACCTACTAGCTCCTCTTGATCTTTGCCCCCCTGACTCCCTACTTCTTCGTCAGGAGTTTGGGCTGACGTCTCCCTCTTTGACGACCAGGAAAAGCTCCCAAACTCATCACCTGAACCAAATACCTCATTGTAGCTCGCTCCATCATGGATCGACAACTGATCACTCGACTCGTCACTTGACATCTGACTCCCTACAAGTGACGAATTTATTCTAAGCACCTAAGATAACGACCTCGCTTTAGAGAAATCAATCGAAATAAAGCATATACAAAGAGAGAAAAATGAACTTACAAGTTTCTCAGAATAGGTGACGGTTGAAGACGCGATGGCAGCAATGCAGGCGACGATGTAGGAGGATTGACGAAAGAAAGGCGACGGATCTTCTCTCCAGGAATCAGTAAAGATGAAATAGGAAAAATGAAGAGAGGTGGATTATCTATAAAGGGGATATGCACAGAAGACGAAGCGATGCCCTCGTCCAGAAGTGGAGCCAACCATAATACACAGTGTGTCCAAGCATTTAATACTGGTTGGCATATGAATTAATTTCTCTCTCCTAGCCAAAATGAAAGTCAACAACAAAAAAATGTAACTCCATAACCCATCATTTTTGACTAACGGAGATATGGAGTAGGGGGCAACTGATAAATCCAAATTACAGCACACAAGGCACCCCAGGCTTAACCCGTCAGCTTTACTCAGAAAGGAGCCTACAGCTTATGCTGACGGGCTAAGTTATGAAGGAGGCTAAAGGCCCTAAAGCTGACGGATCGTAATAGACTGTCGTGGAAGGAAGTCCGCAAAGAACCTTGAGGGGCTGATTCCTTTGAAAGGCTGACGATCGTTCATGGCTGAAGGGTATAAGACAAGCTGACGGTCTTGAAGCTAACGGTTCTAATAAAACCATGACTTGGCCACCACGCATGAGTATATAAGAAAATAACTTGTATCCCACGCTGAATGTTGGTTTCCTACAAGGAAAGGATTCCGCAATCTACGCTCATAAGGACTTCTATATAGAAAAGACTTCTACTCCAAGGAAGAGAGGTCAACCCTCGACTACTATAAAAGCCCTAATAATCTCACAAATCAAGGTACGCATAATTAATCTCTCTCTAGCACTCTAGAGTTGAAAGAAGTTCTAACTTGACCTTCGAAAGGTATTTAGCCGGCACCACACCAGTGCTCTCTGTTAGGTCTTCCCCTTTTTTGTTGTGCAGGTGCTGTTTAGAGTGTGTGAGTACCATGTGGCTCATTGGTGGTTATTTCAGCATCATCAGGTGGTGTCCCTATATAAGCCGGATCCAGAGTGTTTTTACAAGAAGGGTGGGGGTCTCACCTAACTGTACTTAGGGTTTACCGCTTCTTTTCGTGGCTCATAAGTGTTTTGTCATCAGTTGCTAAAATTATCTCCATGGGGTAGCTCTGACTTATTCTGTATCTGTAATGCTTCCTAGCCTCTATTCCTATAAAGTTTTTGCATTTTGTCTCTAGTTTTATTATTTGAAGTTTAAGTCTACTATTGAACAATTTAGTTTAACAACTATTTTGTTAATTATCAGTTCAACCTATGCTAGCTTTTTCTGTATCTTCCCTACTAGAACGGTACAAAAGCATGTGTTTTGTTTGTGTCAAATATGTTAATGATAGTTCCAATTTAATAAATTAAAATTACTTATCAAAAAAATAAACGTTAATGATAGAGGTTTGAGGTCGCCGTTACACAACAAGTTTACACCTTGGGCATAGAATTTGTTGAATATTTTTACTAAAATATAATATTTTATTTTAATACACTTTTATTTTTTTTTAATTTTTTTTTTCTTTTGAGAATGCTAACACATTTATGTAAAATGAGGAAATCAATTATCTCTTAATGACAGATACTTTGATTGCTAAATTTTGAAATTCAAATATAATTCAAAATTTGAATAGCTATTGTTAGTGGTTTTTAATTAGGAAAATTTTGAACATTAACGTAATATTAATACTAGCATATTTGATTTTATTAAAAATATATAATTTCTATTCTAAACATTTTACATTCAAATGTTTTTTTAATATAATATGTTAACGTCATATTTGGAAGGTTTTTCAGCCAATTAAGCATACAAGCTATTTTTGAATTATTATATATTATAATAAGTTATCATATATTCAAGTATTTACTATTTGGTTTAAAAGGAAGTTGAAATAGCTAGCAATATTTGTAATATATATATTCTAAAGGTTTCTAAAAGGATTTGTAATAAAGTTCAGCCACGGTATGGGCTATTGATTTGTTTTCAATAGCATTATGACACCAAAAGACAATTTAATTTGGCTATTAATTTGTTTTCAAGGTATATAGATTTGGCAAAAGACTTTTGATGTCCGTCTTTTATATATATATATATATATGAATAATATATATATATATATATATATAGAGAGAGAGAGAGAGAGAGAGAGAGAGAGAGAGCTATTGATTGTCTATTGTTTTTTCAATAGTTTTATGACCATTTAATTGATATCAAACCTACTACCGCACACCCTTGGTGCAGTGGTCACTCCACAAGTATAAATACTTGTAGGGTGTGAGGGGTAAAGGGTAGGATTCAAGTCTCCAAGAGGGAGTTTCACACACATATACACTTAGATTATATTAGAGTAGAAATTCTATCTTGTATATAAAAAAAATGATATCAAACCTATTTCTTAAAAAAAAAAAATTGATATCAAACCTTTTGCTAAGGACAAGTATCACATTATTTTTGGATTACAAAGCTACACACTTTCAAAAACAATTTTAGGGTAAAATACTATTTTGGTCCCTAGACTTTACTAAAAGTTTGTTTTTATCCCTAAATTTTAAGAAGTTCATTTTTCATCCCTAAACTATTAAAAAGTTCATATTTCACCCCAAAACTATTGAAAATGTTTTACTTTTATCCTTAAATTTTACAAAAAGTTTGTTTTTCATTCCTAAACTATTGAAAAAGTTTTTTTTTTTTTTTTCATCCCTATTTTTGTCTCTATACTATTCAAAAAAACTATTTATAGAGTTTAGAGATGAAATAATAATTTTTTAAAGTTTAAGGACGGAAAACAAACTTTTAGTAAAGTTTAGGAACCAAAATAATATTTTACTCACAATTTTATTATTGTTCTAAACACTCACCATTTACTGCTTCTTACTATTCACAAAAATATTTTATCTTTTGCTAAATTTTCTGGAAAAAAAAAAGTATTATAGAGAGCTTAATCCTACGGGTAGTGTAGACTCGCAAGGATAATCAGCAAATGTGGCTGGGTTGTTATATCCTGGGATAATGTGCAAAAATTATTTGTTTAACTACATAGGATATATCGTAGACGACATGATTTGACTTAAGACAGTAACTTGGTCCACGCCTCATCTCTGCCACTTCTTTTGGTAAAATCATATTGTGTAATTTCTCTAAGGAAAATTCAGATATTATATCTCCACTATTTCTAACTGAATTTAAGATTAGTGTACAAAATTTTATTTTACCTAGTGTCGTTCTCAGGCTTCATTCTTGTTAGATTGTCATTTTGACTTAGATGTTGTCTTTAATAAACCAGAGTTACAATTCGTCACTAACCGCACGCACCAAGTACTTCAACCAGAACTTGGCAGTCCATTCTGGCGAATTGAAAGTTTATCTACAACTGTGTGTGGAAATGTTGGGCAACATTGTCAATTATTGGGAAGATGACTTCACTTGGTATATTAACTTTCCTCGTAATATTGGAATCTATGGAACCTTGGAGCACTTATGGGACTTGAGTATATATCACATCTGGGATTGTACTGTCAATTACGATAGCTTTACTCCCTAGGAAGAGAAGAGGACAGAAAGAAAGGTGTAAAGCCTTGAAGGAATTCGTGACCTCCATTACCAATGAGATTGCAAATCTGCTCCATCAGAGCAATTCTCTTTCAATCACTACTGGGATTTCATCAATGAAATTGCAGAGTTGAAACCAATGCCTATGGTGGTGGCTCTGTGTAAGCCAAATACAAGGGTTGAGATATATGCCTCTATTTATGCTTGTAATGCTTTCTATTGGTTCATTTGGAATCCACTTATTTTGCTAAAACTGAATTTTTTTTTTTGAAAATATTGTAATAAATAAAGGTAAAAATTAGCTGAAGTAGTATAGTGGAACCCACGAATAGTACTAAAAAGTGCAGTTGGACCTATGAATAGTAGCAAAATCAAACTGAATAGTAAAATAAGTTGGCAAAAATAATCTTTGCCAAATGGACACCATATGCCTCTATTTATATTGTTTTTGCGTTTTGTTAAGTAATTTTATTAGTAAGCGTTTAGGTTAACAACTCATCATAGCTTAACAACTATTTTGTTAATTATCAGTTCAAATTTTCTTGTGTTTGGTTGCATCCCCATATGCTTTTCGCAAGTCTGTGACTTGTCCAAATTACAGTACTACTTGCACAACATCGTCTATGCTAGCTTTGCAAATATGATTAGTATAACTTGAATCCACACACCAGGAATCCGGGGGATTTTGTACTAAACATATTTCAAGAAGGAATGAACTTTTCATACCTCTAAATTTTGGACAATTTCTCTTTCAATGACCGTTCTCCCCACAATGGAAACACTTTCCTTTGGCATAATCCTTTTTCTTTCCCTTGTTGGCAACTCCTAAAACAATTTGTTTACCATCTCGCTTGGTGAAGTCCTTCTTCTTCTTCTTACCCCTGCCTTGCGACTTAGGTTGAGAAGAAGAAGCTTCAACCATATTGGCTTCAACACTGGATGTACCAAGAATGCCTTCCCCCCCTATGAATTCATTCATTAATTCAGACAATGAATAAATCTTTTTGTTCATATTATAATTAAATTTGAATTCCTCGAATCATTTTGGTAGTGACTGGAGTATCATATTCACTTGGGATTCTCCATCAATGTCGGCACCTAAAACCTCCAGTGTATTTAGATTAGAGATCATCCTAAGACAATGCTCCCTCATTGAAGTACCTTCAGTCATTTTGGTATTATAAATCTGCCTTATAGTTTCTTGCCTTGCAGAATGGCCTTACTCACCAAACATCTCCTTTAGACTTAGCATTATGTCCGAAGTTAGTTCTACATCCTGCATTTGATGCTGTAGAACATTTGAGATAGATGCTAAGATATAGCACTTGTCCATCTCATTAGATTTCTGTCAACGATCATATCGTTGTTTATCCTCAAAAGGAGCATCTAATGATGGAAGTTAGGACAAGGTTGGGTAAGTACATACTTGTGCTCTTCGGCTGTAAGAACAATGTCCAAATTTCTTTTCCACTCAACATAGTTGGATCCAGTCAGTTTGTTTTGATTAAAAATAGCAACAAGAGGGCTAAATGATGCCATGATTAAATATGAAAATAACAAACATGTATATAATAAGAAAACTGGACATTATCAATTTTGTATATAAGCATATAGTATAGAACCTTAATAAAACAATAATATAATATATGCAATGACAACCCAATCCCATGTCTATAATTCCTTGGTAGCACGTTTATTATAAACACCATGATTGATTGAGAACTATTCTCATTATTAGTGCTATCATGATAACTCTTATCAAACACTAATAATATGCCGTATTACCTTTAGCCTCTAAGTAATAATGACATAGCTCTTTTGGGAGGTTAACATTACACTTAGTCTAGTGTACACCATTATCTAGAATCATGTGTAGCCACATTTCATCCCCCTTATAGTGTGTAAACTTGTAGTACCATGAAACAAAACACCCTCCTTTGGAATCGTGAGGCATATACGCCAAGACGAGGTGCTTGTTCACACTATGTTAAATGGGCAAGTTCAATCTTGTAGTACCATGAAGTAAACAGCCTCCTTTGGGATCGCAAGGCATATATGCCAAGATGAGGTGCTTACCCACACTACTATGAACCAATAATGGAGGTTGTGAGATCCAACCTTTTAAATATACAAATTCTATTGAAATATACACTTTGATTACAAAACCACAACAACAAGGGTTCTATTGAAATATAGACTTCGATACAAGTGTATGTTTCAAGATTCTAGCACCAAAATACATAATTCTAGCAAAAATTGTAGGGAAAAGGCGCATGTATCAAGATTCTAGCAAAAAAAGGTAGGGAAAAGTGTATGTTTCAGGATCAAATGTTGTGATGATCTCAAGCGGTGCAATTGTGGCATCCCTTCCACTGCCGTCACTACCAATTCAGAAAAAGAGAGTTGACTGCTCAATTGGATCCCAAAAAACCTTGTTCCAAAAAACTCATGAAGGCACTCTTTGGCCTCTCTAATATTTCATTGTAAAGTGGAGTGCCACAAAATTGGTACTACTTATCTGGTATTGGCTTGACACTTCTGCAAAAAAATTGTGAAAGAAAGCAAGATTAAACAAAACAAAGTTATTAAGCAAGGAATAAAGAATTTCTATGATACTTGTCAACAAAGACACCAAGGGGGGAAAAAGTTTTTTAAACAAAAAGGCAGACTTATATAGACGACAATTTAAAATTTTAGAAGCAAGATATCTTTAGCAAAAATAAATTCAACCAGATAAAGAACTAAAGTAACAAGGACTGGAAACAAAAAAAGAAAAAAATATTACTTAACACTGAGTATAGACATTATGACCAACTAGCGAAATCCATCGCAAAGATTCTGCAAGGTTCCTTAAAATAAAGTTGCAAGTTATTGTGACTTGTGAGTTCTCACAATGCATTATTTTCTATTGAATATCACTAGCAAATTTATTTAATGTTTTGCTCCAGTTCAAGATGCCAATGTTTCCCCAAGAAAAACTTATAAAACTCAAAATTTAATGTGAATGTACAAAAGCTTCAAAAGCAAAATTGCTTTTTTCAAAATTTGTAAATCATTTGCTCAGTATGCCCAAGTTCTTTGAGTAAGCCAATCAACTATAACAAAGATAATAAGAAGGGAACCCAAGTTAACAAACTATTAGCTTATGTTGGACACCAATAAAATAGCAGAACTTATAGTTATGTACCCATAACAAGAAATATGGGAGGGCTACAGAATTTATAGCCAGGTACAAAAATAATATCATTGTTTAGTCTATTTTTCTTTTACCCCACAAAATACAGAACAAATTTAGCAACAAAAGATCTCACAAGAAAAAGAATCAATGTAACCAATGTTGACAAAGTGGCATTAAAATTAGTACCAACCATTTTTAACCAGATTTCAGAAAAAATATAATTGCTGTCAAACATAGATATATAATATTTATATACAACTAAATTTTAGAGAAGAATAATGGTTGTTGATAGCCATTGACAACTAAGGTAACTAGAATAAAAGGTCTGTGTGCTCCATGATCCATCACACCCTTTCAACCCCAACCTTCTTCACCTCAAATCTTTCAAACCCAATAAGCCCCAAAATCAACACCCAAAGCATACGTAGACAATATAAGACTTGATTTCAATTCCTAAGCTAAAAACCAAAAACATAAAAAATAAGAGAAAATAGAATTAAATTCAGCACCAATAAATCAATCAACAAAATTGTGACACCATTATTTACGTTCCTTCCTTTCCTAGCAACCAAACAGAGTTTATTAAAAAAATTAATAAAAAAAATAGAGATAAAAGAAAACCTACCGAGTGGTGACCTCACTCTAAAACAAGCCCAAGTCTCTGAACCAAATCGGCAAGGCTGGCTCATCAAAACCACCACCTCCGATGGTGGCTTCTTCTCTTTTTTGACCAAAATCTCTTTCTATCTCTCAATCTCATTTCTCTCCATGGATTAAACCTGAAAAGGCATCAACTTCTCTCTTTCCCCTAACCCTTAATTTCTCTAATCTGGGTTTGAAAGTATCAACTTCTCTCTATACCTGATTCTCTCCAAACACCAACCCTTACGCTCTCTTTGGTCTGGGTCTAGAAAGGGTGCGAGTGTTAGGGTCAGATGATGAGTTACTGTTTTTTCTTTATTTTTGCTAATGGGTTTGAGTTAGTTATGCTAGAAGTGGAGACGACGCATTGAGGGAGAGGCAGAGAGCGTGGAGGTTGAGAGAGTGGAGAGTTTTAGGGAGAGTGAGGGAGAGAACTCAGTTGAAGAGAGAGAGAGAAGAGAGAGTTTCAGTAAAATTCTTGGGAAGCTAAAATGAAAATAGAAGTGAGACATGAATTGCCAACCTGGACAGGTGAGGTGTCAAAATAATTAGCCATTGAATTAAATGAAAGGTCAGGATTTGTCCTATTAGTGCAATACCCTTAGGTATTGCATGGGATCTCAGTCCGGATGGAGTAGTCACCTTTGTAAATGAGGAGGTCTGATTGGTCAAAAGAAGTTTCGTTGACAAGATTATTGAGTTGTCATTTTCACTTTGTAGTCAATACTAAAGTCTTCATTCAAAAGTTCAAAATCTTGGCTTTGTCGGTAGAGATTACGAGGGTGTTTGGATACATGGGAAAGTCACGGCGCGTTTCACCTGTTGCGTTTTCTCCTTTTTTTTTTTTTTGGGCCGGCTTTTTTGACTTTGGGGGACAAGTTGTACTGTGCGTGTACTGTGCGTACACTGTTTATGCACTGTTCACGCACTGTTCACGCAATATTTAATATTAAAAGTGGGTTCCACAATACTATTCACACATTTAAAAATTATTTTGCTACAGTGTTTTCAGCAACAATCAGTTTTTATCAACTTTCAGCAACAATAAGTGCTATCCAAACGGACCCTACTAGTGCATGGGTGGTAGTAGTAGTACGTAGGCATGTGTCATGTGAAACAGAAGTACTTTACAGTGAATATCTTCTCACATTGCGACTTCGTTATGCTTTTTAAAATAATTTCCCAAAAGGTTGTAATAATGTTGTTTATATTTTTTTAAAAAGATGTGTCGATAAAAAAATGTGTAAAAATATGTAAAATATTGTTTAAATATTAAAAACTATTATTTAAATCACAATAACAAATAGGCCCTTATAACTGGTAAGTTGTTATTGATTTTAATTAAAATTTAAAATTAATTTTTTTTTTCTAATAGTAATAATTTATCATTTGCTATTTGTTATAAAAATTTTGTAATAAAAGTATTATTGACATAGCATTTTTTTTTTTATATAAAAAAGGCATTATTTCATAATATGAAATTGACATGTCTACTTGGAATGTGGTTTTAAATAATATAGTTTTGATTTTTGCTTGATAATTCATGGACTGTCTTAAATAGTTAAATGTGTTAAATTGTATTTGTGGGGCCCGAGGGCCCAGAACCCCCGGCCCACCTTTAGGCTGGCCCAGGGCCCAAGCCGAGGAGGGCAATCTCCCCAGATGGTCGGCTTAAAGGTTTTAGTTCTCCCAAGACCCAAGCCGAGGACACACCCCTCCTCGGCACACCTAGCCTAGTCTAGGAAGGGGGCAGATCCAGAGTAGGTGGTCACATCCACACTTAACGATTCTACCTGACCCTCCAGGCTCCATTATTGATGACAAGACCCTTCACTGAGAAATCTTGGAGGCAGCAACCCCCAGTATGGGAAAGAACCTGTCTGATGGGACAAGTCCTGAGCCACTAGCCCGGATGGCCAACAGCTGTAAGGCCAGGATCAAGCTAAAGGGGGTATATAAGGCAAAGAACCCCCCTTGTGAAGGGGGGCCTCCTCGGACGCCACCCGAGGAGCAACCCCAGGCGTAGAGCAAACAAACCAGATGTTCAAAGAAGACCGACGAGGGGCCGGCCAGAGCCAAACCCTTTGCCCCACTCTCTACAAATTCATTGTCGGGGGCCCACCTCCGAAAAAGGAGCCCTTACAATTGGCACCGTCTGTGGGAAGGGTTAGTGCGCCGGCCGGCGCAACCGGCGATCGTTCTAAGGCAGTTACTACTTAGAAGTTGGCGGTGCAAAAAAAAAAGAAAGAAAAAGAAAAGAAGAAGAGAAGAACGGCAGCGCGAAAAGGAAACTCAACAACAAGTAAAAGAAAAATCCTTTATTATTTCAGAAAAGATTACAAGAGATTACAAGTACAACAATCCTCATTATTTCATAAAGGAAAAGCTACAAATACAATTAGAGGCTCAGACAGGCATGTTTTACAAAAATTCCTACCAACTAATCCTACAATCAGAGGCCCAGGCGGACCGGTGTTGGAACTGGCCGGGCAAGAGGCTCGCAAAGAATTAATATCAGGAATGAGGGAAGTGTCAACCCGTGCTTTTATTGGCGTCAAGAGAATGGGAGAACTTGACAATAAAAGCACGGGAAGGGGGGCTAGGGGCTGGCTCACCTTTAAACCAAAGCTTGAACAAAGTGAGGAGCCCCTAGACCCCGGAACACCCTCCCTCATGATACTCCCTCGACCCCCTCCGAACTACCCGAGCATTGACCGTCGGAGACGGCAATACTCGAGCACCAGCCATGACGAGAGTTCGCGTGCCCCCTTCGTCGGAGGTGCGCTCTGGGGAAAGACGTTAGGTACTTCAACGACGTCCCCCCTGGCCACCATGCGAGACTCGGCCAGTGTTACGCCTAAACTCTGCCGCGCCGGCAGCCTAGTGGGGGCTGTGGCCACGGCGGCACTTAACTCCAGGTCTCCTAACTGCGGTCACAACCCTGGTGGCGGTATCAAAGGGGCTCAAGAAGGTGAAAGTGTATACGTCTGTTTGTGGGGGAGAATTCATGGAATGAGGAGAAACACTCCCCCCAAAACGCCTTTTATGGAGGGCGAAAACCAGCGGGAGTTGAATCGCGCGGAATTCGAAGGGGGAATTGTCAAAGGGAATTAATTCCCACCCAATTCCAAGGGGATTGCCAGCTGCCTGTTGCGTGTTAATTCACGAGGGCATTAATGGATGCGCGTTACGGGCATCGAAGCGTCAAACAGGAAGCGCAGAAGGCCAAGCGACGCCTCGTAAACCAGAAAGATGAGGAACACGAACCAGAGGCAGGATCAGCTCACGTGCGAAGTCACAATCCGACTCGAGGAAAAACAGCTCACAGGAAAAGACCCATGGACGTCCTCACACCAAAAACAAAGTCCTCGGATCCGAGGACAAACTCCTATTGGAGGCAACTGAGCAGTAGTGGTACAATGACTCTTGCTCCAGCATCCTCAAAGGGCCTAAGGGGAAGGACTTCTACCCGACGTGAGACTGAGTTGCCCAAAGAGGTGAACACTATGTTCTCATGCTCGGGGCCCACTTGGAAACGATGGTAGCAATTGTACCTAGGACTTGCATGGTCCTCGGACTCAAGCCTACGGGGAGCTGGCCACTCGTACTTAAGGCAGCAATTGCACCTGGGTCTTGCATGGTCTACGGACTCAAGCCTATGGGGAGCTAGCCACTTGGAAACGATGGCAGCAATTGTACCTAGGACTTGCATGGTCCTCGGACCCAAGCCTACGGGGAGCTGGCCACTCGTACTTAAGGTAGCAACTGTACCTGGGTCTTACATGGTCTACGGATTCAAGCCTATGGGGAGCTAGCCACTTGGAAACGATGACAGCAATTGTACCTAGGACTTGCATGGTCCTCGGACTCAAGCCTACGGGGAGCTGGCCACTCGTACTTAAGGCAGCAATTGCACCTGGGTCTTGCATGGTCTACGGACTCAAGCCTATGGGGAGCTAGCCACTTGAAAACGATGGCAGCAATTGTACCTAGGACTTGCATGGTCTTCGGACCCAAGCCTACGGGGAGCTGGCCACTCGTACTTAAGGCAGCAACTGTACCTGGGTCTTGCATGGTCTACGGACTCAAGCCTATGGGGAGCTAGCCACTTGGAAACGATGGCAGCAATTGTACCTAGGACTTGCATGGTCCTCGGACTCAAGCCTACGGGGAGCTGACCACTCGTACTTGAAGCAGCAACTGTACCTGGGTCTTGCATGGTGTACGGACTCAAGCCTATGGGGAGCTAGCCACTTGGAAACGATGGCAGCAATTGTACCTAGGACTTGCATGGTCCTCGGACTTAAGCCTACGGGGAGCTGGCCACTCGTACTTGAGGCAGCAACTGTACTTAGGTCTTGCATGGTCTACGGACTCAAGCCTATGGGGAGCTAGCCACTTGGAAACGATGGCAGCAATTGTACCTAGGACTTGCATGGTCCTCGGACCCAAGCCTACGGGGAGCTAGCCACTCGTACTTAAGGCAGCAATTGCACCTGGGTCTTGCATGGTCTACGGACTCAAGCCTATGGGGAGCTAGCCACTTGGAAACGATGGCAGCAATTGTACCTAGGACTTGCATGGTCCTCGGACCCAAGCTTACGGGGAGCTGGCCACTCGTACTTAAGGCAGCAACTGTACCTGGGTCTTGCATGGTCTACGGACTCAAACCTATGGGGAGCTAGCCACTTGGAAACGATGGCAGCAATTGTACCTAGGACTTGCATGGTCCTCGGACTCAAGCCTACGGGGAGCTAGCCACTCGTACTTGAGGTAGGAACTGTACCTGGGTCTTGCATGGTTTACGGACTCAAGCCTATGGGGAGCTAGCCACTTGGAAATGATGGCAGCAATTGTACCTAGGACTTGCATGGTCCTCGGACCCAAGCTTACGGGGAGCTGGCCACTCGTACTTAAGGCAGCAACTGTACCTGGGTCTTGCATGGTCTACGGACTCAAGTCTATGGGGAGCTAGCCACTTGGAAACGATGGTAGCAATTGTACCTAGGACTTGCATGGTCCTCGGACTCAAGCCTACGGGGAGCTGGCCACTCGTACTTGAGGCAGCAACTGTACCTGGGTCTTGCATGGTCTAGGGACTCAAGCCTATGGGGAGCTAGCCACTTGGAAACGATGGCAGCAATTGTACTTAGGACTTGCATGGTCCTCGGACTCAAGCCTACGGGGAGCTGGCCACTCGTACTTAAGGCAGCAATTGCACCTGAGTCTTGCATGGTCTACGGACTCAAGCCTATGGGGAGCTAGCCACTTGGAAACGATGACAGCAATTGTACCTAGGACTTGCATGGTCCTCGGACTCAAGCCTACGGGGAGCTGGCCACTCGTACTTAAGGCAGCAATTGCACCTGGGTCTTGCATGGTCTACGGACTCAAGCCTACGGGGAGCTATCTATTTACGACGGAGCCAAGGTACTGCTCGGTCCGAAGACCTATTCCTGTGAAGAAGCTAACTACCTATTGAAGAGCCTAAGGGTCGATCCCACCACTTAAGGAAGAACCAGCCGATTGAAGGCCTTCCGGACCATAGGAGCCGAGGTTTGCAAAACCCTCCTCCCCGTCCGAGGATACGTGTAGCAGGGTTTTGAGGGGCTATTATGGGGCCCGAGGGCCCAGAACCCCCGGCCCACCTTTAGGCTGGCCTAGGGCCCAAGCCGAGGAGGGCAATCTCCCCAGATGGTCGGCTTAAAGGCTTTAGTTCTCCCAAGACCCAAGTCGAGGACACACCCCTCCTCGGCACACCTAGCCTAGTCTAGGAAGGGGGCAGATCCAGAGTAGGTGGTCACATCCACACTTAACGATTCTGCCTGACCCTCCAGGCTTCATTATTGATGACAAGACCCTTCACTGAGAAACCTTGGAGGCAGCAACCCCCAGTATGGGAAAGAACCTGTCTGATGGGACAAGTTCTGAGCCACTAGCCCGGATGGCCAACAGCTGTAAGGCCAGGATCAAGCTAAAGGGGGTATATAAGGCAAAGAACCCCCCTTGTGAAGGGGGGCCTCCTCGGACGCCACCCGAGGAGCAACCCCAGGCGTAGAGCAAACAAACCAGAGGTTCAAAGAAGACCGGCGAGGGGCCGGCCGGAGCCAAACCCTTTGCCCCACTCTCTACAAATTCATTGTCGGAGGCCCACCTCCGAAAAAGGAGCCCCTACAGTATTCATAGAACAATGGTAAATAAACTATTTTAAGAAAATTTTGACCTTTTTTTTTATAAGAAACATAAAAAATAGTAAATAAATTTTATTAAAACAATTTTTTTTTTATAAAAAATTTGTCCATAAATTTTTTTTCAAAAAAATATTCCCTAAATAAATACTTTAAAACATCCATTAACCCTTTTTCCTAATTTTATATAAGAAAAATCATACTATCATAGTTGAGAGATTCTACCCCAAAAAAACAAAAAAATTTATATAAATTTATTTTTATTTCGACAACCTATGAGCCTAACTATTCACAACATTTTAATTTTATTACTATTTTGTCCCCATTTACTTTCATTATTTATTCTATTCCACTCCCATGACCTAACTCTTCTTTTCATTTATTCACATACCTATCTGTCATTCCAAATCCAAAGTACTTTTTTTGCCTTTCAAATCTAGCCGCACAAACTAGAGTATATTCAACTTGGATGGTCCTATAGCATTAGCATCAGGTGTGCTAAATGTCAGATATTTATCATTTGGTACACCAATTACCAAAAAAGCTCCTTCATTAGATGTTTTAAATTTTAAAACTTTTAGCATGCATAAACCATATAGTTTCAAATTTGGAATGATATTGTTCATAAATTGTAAAATTTTTATTGTTTTTTTTTTTTTTTTTTTTTTTTTTTTTTTTGTTTTCATAAATTGAAAATTTTTTATTCTTATGTACATTGAGCTTATACTTAACAGTACACAAATCTTTCAAAAATTTAGCATATGATGAAATTTGCTTTATGGCATCTAAAAGAGGGATGTTCACTTTAACTTGCTTAAGCACTTCAAGGATTTCAAAATTTTGATTCATTTTTTTGAGGTGGAATCAACCTTTGGGGAAAGGGAGGGATAGGACACCTTTCAATTTCATTAGATTTGGGCTCAAGGACTTCATCACTACTCTTTATTTTGGAAGATTCATCTTGTGTATTTCTTTTAGGAATATATTTTTCATTGATTTTTGCACTATGAAGAGTAGTTACAGATTTAGCTTGACTCACTTTATTTTCAGAGGAACTACAGTCATTAACACAAAATTGATCTTGGGGGTTTGGTTGCGGTTGAGATGGAAACTTACCCTTTTTTATTGTGCTCATGGATGTGGTCAATTTAGTGAGAGTGCTCCTAATGTCATTTATGGCTTGCGAGTTCTGATTTTTAATGGTGGATTGAGTTTGCATGAATTGTTGCAAAGTGTCCTCAAGACTTTTCTTTGGAGGGGGATTATAGGGAACAAAATTTGAAGAACCATGTGTAGGAGGTGCAACCACATTATCATTCCTCCAACTAAAATTTGGGTGATTCCTCCACCTTGAATTGTATGTCTTGGAATAGGGGGAAGGGTATGATTTTTTCACCATGTTCATAGCATTTTCTTGATTATGCAACACCTCTTTAAAAGTTGGAATTGTAGGGCATTCATTGGTAGGGTGTTCCATGGTCTCACAAATTCCACAAATCTCATTAATTTTAGGCACAATATTGATTCCATTGACCTTCCTTAATTCCATAGCTTCAAGCTTCCTAATTAGACTAGCCACCCTAGCACTAAGGTCATCATCTTCCCTACGTTGGTACTTACCACCCCCAAAGGGGTTGGTGGATGCTCTAGACCTATCTGAGGTATCAGTGGTATCCCAAGATTGGGCATTCTCAGTTAAGAGATCAAAATAATCAAAAGCCTCATCAGGATCTTTATTCAAAAACTCTCCATTGCACATCATCTCTACAAATTGGCGCATCTTTGGAGCTAAACTTTTATAGAAAAAAACTAATTATACGCCAAGTTTTGTAGTTATGATGTGGACAAGCATTAAGCAAATCTTTAAATCTTTCCCAACAAAGATAAATTTCTGGTTCCGCCACTAATCTTTGAGAGCTCATAGGCATAAATGTGGGACTCAGGTGTGCTTTGAAGGCCTTATGGTCTCACATTTTCCTTCGGTTTTGGATTAATGGTTGCTCTACCATTATCAACATCTTGTTTTGTGCCTCCAATGGCATTGGAGCCCTTAGTTGTTGTTGTTGTTATTTATTTATTTATTTTGGTAATTAACATTTTTTTAGTTTTCTTAATTAGGAAATAATTTTTTTTTTAAATCATCTAAAATGACGTTGTTTTAGTTAGTAAATGACAACACTTAACAAAAGCCTAATAGAGGATTGAATTGATAAAATTTGAAAATTAAAGGATTGAAATAACAAAACTGAAATTTAAAGGACTGAAATTAAAAAAAAAAAGAAAAAGAAACTTAGAGAGTTAATTTTATATTTAAGCCTAAAAAAAATTTGATGTATTTTTCCGTGAAGTACACCTTAGACCCATGACCCTCTGATTGACTTGATTGATATATATATATATATATATATATATATGGAGAGAATCGTGTGGGATTTTCTTGTTGGGTATGTAAGGAATGAATTAGGGTACAATTATGGATGGGGAGTTATTACATCTTGTAATTTCTATCTCATTATTTTTACTTTTTTAAAATTATTAATTATATTTTAATTTTCAATTTCTTTTTATTTTTTTAACTTTCTTCTGGTTGATATTAAAAATTAATTTTTTAATTTCAACCGTTGAAAGGTATTGCATAGTACACCTTTCAATCCTGCAATTACTGTTTTTTCTTTCTTTTTTTTTTTTTTTTTTTTGTTTTTTTTTTTTTTTTTTTGCTTACTATAAATTATCACGTAATATTGAGAAGTAATTCTTAAGTACTTCCGGAGTACGGAGAATGGTGCTCTCTATTCTCACATTTATCGTGGGGTCTGCTCATTAAATTTATAGTGAGATCCACCATAATTGTGAAAGAAAGA
Organism: Quercus variabilis; assembly: GCA_030445155.1. Classification (NCBI taxonomy): domain Eukaryota; kingdom Viridiplantae; phylum Streptophyta; class Magnoliopsida; order Fagales; family Fagaceae; genus Quercus; species Quercus variabilis. The sequence goes on from CP129447.1 coordinate 9,488,466, forward strand.
AGCATCATTTCACTATATTCCAAAATTACCTAAGAATTTTTCAATTTTGAGTAGTCATTCAAGACAATGCAGTAAAGCAAAGTGACAGGACATAAAAGAAAGCAAAACATGTGAAGGTGGAAAAAAAAAAAAAAACAATTTTAAGGACATATACATGGGCCACGTAGTTAACTTGGTAGGTGTGAAAGTGAAACGTTCAAACTTTCCTTCCTAAAGTTAATAGCATTTTCAATCCAAAAAAAAAAAAAAAAAAAATTTAATGGCATTTAAGATGACTTTTTAAGTATTATGTGACTACTCCATCCTGTCAACAAAAGGCAAGAATTAAACTCTGAATCAAAACTTTATAAAGTATAGAGTTTATAGACTAGAGCATGATGTGACTAGTCAATTCTACCAACAAAATCAAACCTAAAGCTATAAAATGAATTTAGAATGGTGAGTAGTCTAATCACTGAAACTACTGATTGGACCACGCACTGAGACAATGGTGGAATCGATAGCAGAGGCATAGATAGTACTGCTCAATCATGCATGCACACCGAGAAAGGATACTATGTTTCCGTATTGCCATGTTAGCATCCTATTTGGTATTTCGTAGCCAATAGATGATTGACAACTGGCGTGAGTTTGAAAAAATTTCAGGGCAAAATTGTCATTTGGTTGTCAGAGTGAATTGAATGACAATTTTGCCCTGAAATTTTTTCAAACTCCCACCAGTTGTCAATCATCTATTGGCTACGAAATACCAAATAGGATGCTGATGTGGCAATACGGAAACACAGTATCCTTTCTCCATGCACACCATGCGCTTTCTCTAAACTATTGATGCCTATGAAGCTTTTCCAACTACAATGCACTTTCTCTAATATCAGCCATAATCTTCTTCACAGACGTGTTCATGTGAAAGAGTAACTTGTTGGAAATGAATGACGACCCAACCCTATCCCAACACAATCACAAATTGGCCAGTCATATTCAAAACACATGTAAGCCTATGCCAAAGAGACAGAGATAATAAAAGCGTGGAGAAAACACAATTGTGCATGTTTTTATTTTTTGCTGTAAAGTGTTTCAGTTTCACGTGACATGCCTTCCATTTGTAATCTCTACAAAAATGAAAAACTTATTATGAACGGTTCCCACTGGTGTGGTGCCGACAGACTAGAGGGGAGAGAATAAAGTTGTGGTGCCAACATTTGTATTTTATTATTATTATATATATTATATAAAAGAATTCTCTTCTCTAAATTGATTTTTATTATCTATATTAAAGTTTTAACATTTTTATTTATTTAAAAAAAATATATTTTAAAAATATAATAAATGTAAATTATTAATATTTATCCCAAAAAAATAAAAAAGCTTTTGAAATACAATGTCCGTGCTTGATTCTAGTTATTATGTAATTCATTGCACCCTTGTATACCTTCATTTTATTGTATCTCATTATGCCACTCCCACCTACGCCACTTGTCTTCTTCATTTAACATACCCAATGTACCTTACCTGCTCATTTACTTTTGTTTTCCTTCGCTGTGTTTTATAACTGCCCTAGTCTTCTCCTTTCTAACTCCCAAGGCAGTCCTATTGTCAAGAGCCTTATAATGCACAAAGTGCTTAGGAAGGAGTTTTTACTTTTTATGCAGCACTATCCATCACAAATTAATTCATGATTGACGTGTTATTCCAAAATAGTTTCCTAGGGCCTCCAGTTTTTGGGCAAACGGTCACAAGTTCACCTTTTTATTCCTTCTATGCACAAATCAAAACAAAGTTGCACTTTTCTTTTGAAATCGCAACTTCTGTAGTAGGATTGAGTGATCGAAACCTTTTAGGCTATTATATATCTCACTTTTCCTTAATTAATTTTTAAAATTTGAAAAATATAGTGAGTTTTATGGTTCCAAGTTACAACTTAAAAAAATCGTGCTAGAGGTAGAATAAATCTCTAAAATACTGTTTAGCAAAAAAAAAAAAAAAAAACTCTAAAATACTATATTTATGGAAATAGTGATGTTAGAATAGTTTTCATTACTATTAGGTCAATCTACTGTAGAGAAAATATAGCAAAGGAAAATGACTTTATTGGAACAGTTTATCTAGTTTTTTTTTTTTTTAATATATATACTAAAAATGTGCTAAAGTTTGTTTATACCAGATATTTAAAAAAAAAAAAAAAAAAAAAAAAGAGAAAATGTGAGGAAAAATTGAAGTTTTGAAAATCTATACATAAAAGTTAAATGATAAACACTAAGCTTATAATTCTGATGTTGAATACATACGGGTGTTTAATGAAAACAAGTGGGTTTTAAAGCAAAAAAGAGGTACAGTGAAATCAAGAAGGAGGAAAAAAGTGGGTTTAGAATCAATCACGGTGTGTGGATTTGAAATGGTGAGAGTTTGATAGAGTTAAAATGTGAATAAATGAAAACAAGTTGTTAGGTGAGAGTTTGATAGAGTAAATGGAAGTAAATAAGAGTAGGTGGTAAAAAAAAAACATTTTTTTTTAACTTAAAAAATATTTGAAAAATGGAGAAGAAGATCAAAGAGGGGAAATAAGAGTCCAATCAATGTTTTAAAAGCTAAGAATATCCCTTTTTTTTTTTTTTTTTTTTTTTTTTTAAGTATCACACTCACTTTTGATAATATTTTAAAAATATGTAGGGATCTACTACTAATTGAGAACTCGAGTTTGGGGAACTCGAGTTTTCCATAGTATACTTGAGTTCCATGAACTTAAGTTCCATTGAAAAATTTTGAAAATTTTTTATGTAACTCAAGTTCCCTAAAAATTAAAACGGCAAATTTGAAAGCTATTTTTTCAAAGAACTCAAGTTTCACAAACTTGAGTTTCAAAAAAGTGACAGATTGCTAGTGAGAACTAGGCTTTTATATTGCCAATTGTTGAGGGTCATTTTTTTGGAATCCGAATAGAGAGAAGGAAGCCTAACCCAGCAACACAGGTAGCAAAGGAATGGCAAGCATAAAGTAAAACTATTGAGCCCAAGCGGTAGAAATAATGGATCATAGGCCCATAATATAAACAAATGGGTCTTGAGGAAGCAAATGGGCCTAAAAGGCCCGAAAAGAGAGAAATGACACCTATGGGCAGTATGTGGTATAGAAAAGTGAGAATGAGCCGTGGCAGGCCCAAAGCATTGTAAACAAAGAAAATAAGGGGTTAATGGCAAGCCTATGAGCCCCAAGGATGAGAATAAGGAAATTGGGCCAGGGAAGCCTAATGAAGTTAGTAAAAGCCCATGGGAATGTGGAGTTAGTAAATGAGCCAAGGAAGCCCAAAGAAAGTAAATGAGCCAGGGATGCCCAAGGGAAAATAAAAGGGGATGCTGGAGCCCATAAATAGGAACACCAGTGGCCATGCTAAGCCATTGGGGGAAAGAATGAAACGGTAGGCTTAAAAGAGGCCCAGCAAGAGTAAGTCATTACTGAAGGAATGACAAGTGATGTGGCAGGAAGTCCAGGCAATTAAAAAGTGGGCTGAAAGAAATGTAAAGCCCAGTACCAAATAAAGCCCAGTCCCTAAGGGAGCGGGAAATCAAAAAAGCAGCCCATAAAAGGCCAAGAACGGATGACAGGCTGTGCAGACAAAGCCTCCAGACCACGGCGGATGCATGAGTAGCAGGTAGACTTCAGACACATATGGATAGAAGGCACGCGCAAGGCCCAGGCACCACCAGCCTGTACCCAGCCAATATAGGACATGGTGAGGTCAGAGGTAAGAGGGTATGGTTTGGCAGTGGGGAAAAGGGAAAACCTGTTTTGGGGTTCCTGCTCAAGCTCTTTTGGGGGATACGTCCTACTGGGATAACATGCCTCCCAAAAGAGGCAAGGCTGAGTTGGAACCACTAGGTGCATGCCATGAGGGATAGAAAGAGAGAGAGAAACAGCACCGCGGCAGGAAGAGGTGCCACGGCAGACTAACAGACAAAATAGTTGTCTTTGTCTGGTAATAGGGAGTGGCTCGCAGATGGAACAGTGATGGTCAGCAAGTACACCCAGACCAGATAAAGGTGGTTAAGGGGTTGAATAGTAAAATCCAGTCATGGCAGGCACTATAAGAAGAGGCTTTACCGTGTACAAGGAGGGAGGACATTTCTCATACACAGACAGAGAAAGAGGAAATACAACACAAAAATCACGGTGGTAAAAAAAAATCACTAAGGAAAGACTAAGAGTGAAAAAGAACAAGGGCAAGGAAAGAAAGAAAAGATAAAAGAGAGAAATCAAAAAGGAAAAACAAAAGTTAGGCTGGCATGCACCGATAGGTTTCTTTCCTGCTCTCCCTCTCAAAATCCTTGCTCTTTGCCAAAAACAAAATGCGTTCCTCTGAGCATTAACCATTTAGGTTCGTTTCCCTCAAAACAATCAATTTCCACGGCAGGACTTTCTTGGGAAATTGATTGTGTTGAGAAGAGGCATTCTACCCTTTTTGGTTTGCTCCTACAAACCAGATTTAACTTGATTTCTTTTCTCTTGTAGTTAACTCATATATATTACTCTACTCCCTTTGTTCTCTTTGTAAAATAATTATCACTACTGCGACTATGTTGCTTAAATAGGGATCATTTAGCCATTTCTTATTCAATATTCGGAGTACTCTGTTTTTTGTTATTATTATCATATCCGTCTGCCACGATCTATCTAAAACAACTCTGCTTGCTGTAAGCATACTCATAGCAGATGCGGCATAGTTTGTGCACAAGCCGGCTCGAAGTTGCAGTTGGACCGGTCTTAACTCCCGCTACCCAGAACACTTGGGTCTACTACCATAAGAGGCAGCCCAGCCTAATACAACAAAAAAGGCCCCCACATTAAATTGGCGACTCCACTAGGGAGTTGAGAAACAGACAGGGACGAAAGCCCTCACAAACAAATACCTCTAAAATCCAGGACAACGCGAAATATGAGTGTTTTACCCTCACAAGTAGAGTCCAGGCCTACAACGCCTCGCCAACCACAGCCTAACTAGGCGAAAGGTGCCAACGGAATGGAGGCTGACCCCTAACCACAACCAAGAATTCCTATCAACAATGCCAACATTTTTATTGAAGTCTTGCAGTCATTACAACACTCACAGCAGCAAATGATGGAAGAAATCCGTCAGCTAAAAACAGATAAAACAAAAGAAAAAGGGAGCCAACATGACCTGGAGCATGTGTCGGACAAAAAGGAGACACCAGAGGTGTCCCACAGAATGCAGAACAATGTTTCATCATTATGGCCGAAGTGGCTGCCCTCTTGGAGCAAGAGAGGGCTAGGGCTCCTAAGGAGAGATTCTATGCATGAAGGCCTTTTTACCCACTAAGGGTATTCAGCAAACCATAACCTGAGAGATATGAGCCACGGGCATTCGCATAGTATGATGGTAGAAAGGGAAGTGCCGTTGAGCACGTGAGCAAGTTCATTGATACTCTTGGTCCTTACGCCGCAGATGAAGACTTTTGTCTCTGAGAGTTTTCTAAATCACTCTGCGACCAAGCATACACCTGGTATATTGGCCTAAAACTAGGGTCGATTCCAACATGGGATGACGTGGTGGACGCATTTTGCACTAAGTACTTCCATAGAGAAGAAATAGTAACACTTGCAACTCTACAAGCAACAAAGTAGAGAAGCAGTGAGGACCTGATGGAATACATTAAGAGATTCAGGGACATAGCACTAGATTGCTATGACCATTGTGAAGGGAGAATGTTGGTGGAAATGTGTATGACAAACATGATCAGGGAATACAGGGCAGTCCTCGAAAATTTGGAAATTTCTCAATTCGCATAGTTATTGCAGAAGACCAGGAAGACTGCCTAGTTCGTGAAACCAAGTTCGGACAAAAGAAACACCCCACAGGCTATGGCAGTGTCTACTGGCGAACAGAGAGGGAAGACTAAGGAGAGGGAATACGATACTCCCCTACCGATACCATGCATTCTGAAAGAATTAGACGTACTGCTAGACAAGTGGATAGTAGATGGAGTTTTCAAACCTAATCAAGTTGCTAGAGAACCTACAGAAGAAGAACGGAGGGACCTACGCTTCTGTCGTTTACACAACTACATGCAACATTCTACTGCAGAATGTTGGGCGCTCCGTAGGCTAGTGTACTACAGGATCAAAGAAGGGATTCTAGAATTATCCTAGTAAGATGTTCAAAAAAAACCCACTCCAGAATCACAAAGGGAAGGGTGTAGCAGCAGTAGTAATTTGTACGGATCCAGGGGAGGATGAAGAAGAGAATCCAGCCCTGCCTGCCGCAGCAATTACCACTTTACAGTAGAGCTCTAAATTCAAAAATTTGTTCGACCAGCTAGGGCTCACAACAAAGGAAAGAAAAGTAGCCATAGAGGCTCTGGTGAGCGTCGCCTCTAGGGCAGGAGTAGAATGTTTATCGGCAGAAGTTCGATATGACAGGGCTTTTTTATAGGAGTCAACCGAAATTACTTTTAGTGATGAGGATATGGAAGTGGGGTACCCAGACCACAGGAGGCCCCTCGACCTAGCGGCATCCATAAATCAAATATTTATAAAGAGGGCCTTAGTAGATACAGGTGCTTTTGTAAACCTCATTCCATTGAGCACTCTACAAGTCGTAGGGATTTTAGAAAGAAAGATTCAAGGATGCCAAATAGAAGTAACGGGATTTGGTGGAAGGGGAGAATACACCGCAAGCCATATCTAGTCGTGGTTAAAGGTGGGACCCATAGCTTCTTTAGCTCGGTTCCACGTGGTGAAAACAGAGGTCTCATACCATGTGCTTTTAGGGTGACCATGGTTGCACAAAAACACTGGGCTAGTTCCATCCACATACCACCAATGTGTGAATGGAAGGATGAACGGCAGAATGATTTGCATAGCGGCAAACCACTCACCATTCGAGCAGGCAGAGGCTCACTTAGTGGAAACCATGTTCTACGACCAATGGGCTCCATCTGGGGAAAGTTCAGTATCAAGACCACAAGGTACCTTCGTACCTAAATGGAGAGACATCCAGGATGATCCAGAGCTTGATTTGAGGGAGTTGCTGGCTCGAAAAAGGAAAAGGAAGGAAGTGCCTACCGCAGAATCAAAGGATACACCACACTGTGTCAGGATCCGAGGTCCTAACGGCAAGATTGTATATAAATTATGAAGGTGCGCAGGGCCCACGAGTAAAATGCAAGAGGGCCCCACCCAGGAGTGGCAGCATGAGAGTTTGGCATGTTGCGTGGTTCAAGAAAGTTCAGAGGAAGAAAGTAATAGAAAGGAGAGTGAAGAAGTTGTGGCAGAAAAGGAAGTATAGGTTGCGGTAGAAGAAGAAATGGAAGAAGTTGACCTGGGGTCTATTTTGCAGGGACCAAGACCTATCTCAATTAGTGCAAGTCTAACAGAAAAGGAAAAATCGGAGTTGATACTACTGTTGAAAGAATTCAAAGATGTCTTCGTATAGGAATACAATGAAATGCCAGGGTTAGACCTTGGGCTAGTTGCACACACGTTGAATGTGGACCCAGAGGCCAAGCCAGTAGCCCAGCCTGCCAGGATATTCCACACAGAAATAGAAGGGCAAATAATCAAAGAAGTATAGAAATTGCTAGCCACAGGATTCATCAAGCCTATCCAACACCTGCTCTGGCTGTCCAACATTGTACCAGTAAAGAAGAAGAATGGCCAGACAAGATATTGTGTAGATTTCAAAAATCTCAACAGAGCCTGTCCGAAGGATGAGTTCCCCTTACCAAACATGGATTTACTAATAGATTCTGTGGCAGGAAGCGCCATGTTTTCATTCATGGATGGGTTCAGCAGGTACGATCAAATCAGGATGGCACCAAAGGATGTAGAGAAAACTGCTTTCAGAACACCCATGGGCAACTTCTACTACATCGTAATGCCCTTATTAGCGGGCAATGACGGCCATATTTCACCACATGATGCATCGTGAACTAGAGGACTATGTGGATGACATAGTAGTAAAATTAAGGAAGAGAGAAGAACACTTCCAAATATTGAGAAGGGTATTTGAGAGGTGCAGAGCTTTCAGACTAAGAATGAACTCTCTCAAATGTGCATTTGGAATGTCCTCTAGGAAGTTCCTGGCCTTCTTAGTTCACAGCAGGGGAATAGATGTGGACCCGGCCAAAGTTACAACCATTGTGACCATGAGACCTCCAAACACGGTAAAGGAGTTAAAAAGCTTCTTAGGGAAAGTCTTATATATTCGGAGATTTATCCTTGGGTTGGCATTAATCACTTATGATTTCACCAAGTTGCTCTGGAAAGGGCAAAGCTTTAAATGGAGGGAAGCGCAGCAGGCAGCCTTCAAGAGGCTACAGCAGATCATGATGAACCTCCCTACAGTACAGGCCCCGATTCACAAAAAGCCACTGTTACTATACTTGGCTACTAATTCGTATGCCATTGGTGCTTTAATCACCCAAGAGGATGGAGGTGGTATTAAGCAACTAGTGTACTACATCAGCCGTGCCTTAAAAGATGCAAAAACTCATTACCCAAGGGCAGAGAGGCCGTGTTTAGCTATTGTGTATGCTTCACAGAGGTTGCGTCATTATTTCTTAGCTTATGAAGTATGGCTGATGACCAAATCCCATGCCATCAAAGCTTTGCTGCAGTAACCGAACCTCTTTGGCAAGATATCCCAATGGATGCTACAATTGTCACAATATAATTTGAGAATGGGGACACCCAAGGCAGTGAAAAGCCAAGCTATAGTAGATCTATTGGCATAGTTCCCAAGAAAGGAAGAATTCCCGTTGGATGATGAAGTTCTGGGGGAAGTGGCCATGGCAAAAGAGGCCAGAGAGCAATGGATAATGAAATTTGACGGGTTTTCTACCACCCAATATGGAGGGGTAGGAGTAGTTTTATACCATGAAGAAGATAAGGCGGTAGCGTTGTCGTTCAAACTAGAATTTTCCTATTCAAACGATACCATAGAATACGAAGCCTATCTAACTAGGTTGGCCACAACTCTCGAAATGGGAGTCAAGCACTTAAGGGTATTGGGCGATTCGAATTTGGTACTTTGCCTGGCCAAGGGGAGCTTCTCCTTAAAGGAACCCAGCCTAGCCCCGTATAGAGTAATGGCCCAGAAGATGGAAGAAAAGTTTTTGACTTTTGAAATAGATCATATTCCAAGGAATGAAAATTGGTTTGTGGATGCGTTAGCCGCGCTGGGCTCACAAATAATATTCGAAGGTGATAGCACTAGAGTAGTGGTCAGTAAGAGGAAAGAATCAATAATTGAGACGTTGAAGGATAGGTTCCGGGAGGAACAGTGTGACGGGGATTGGCGGATCCCCATAAGGGAAGCCTTGATGAAGGAAGAAGACGTCGCAGGACTGAAGGTGCTAAAAGACTACGCCCTGGTGAAGGGAGAATTGTACCGCAGGATGCTAGGTGGAGTCTTGTCCAGATGTGTGAGGCAAGAGGAGTCCCAGAGAAAGTTGAAAGAAGTATATGACAAGACTTGCGGATCTTACGGGGAGGTCAGCCTTTATCGCAGACTTCAAAGGGTAGGCTTCTATTGGCCAAACATGGGTAAAGATGCAGACCAAGTCCAAACCCAGTGTGGGACCTACCAACTTGCGGCAGACAGAGAGGAAAGTTACGCTGTGTTTATCAGTGAAGACTAGAGAAGCCCATTCATACAGTACTTGACAGAAGGCATCTTGCCGCAAAAGCACAGCGAAAAATATAAGCTTAAGAGGTTGGCAAAGCGCTACTTTTTGCATAATATGGTCCTTTTCAAAAAAGATATAATGGGGACCCCTTAAGGTGTTTGGGCCCTAAAGAAGCAAGAGAAATGGTGAAAGAAGTGCACCCAGAAGAGTGTGGGGAGCACTAGGGAAAGAAAAGGCTTTACAGGTACCTGTTGCAAATGGGCTACTACTGGCCTACCATGAAAAAGGATACGGCAGAATTTGTAAAAATGTGCCATAGTTGCCAAGTACAGGCCAATTTGATTCACACCCATCCTCAAAATTTACACAGCATAGTAACCCCATGGCCCTTCCATACTTGGGGGCTTGATTTGGTAGGACTGGTTAACCCACAATCGCATGGATACATATGGATACTAGTGGCTACAGAATATTTTACTAAGTGGGTAGAGGTAGTACCACTTCATAAAGTCACAGGAGGAGCAGTGACAAATTTTACCAAGGAAAACATAATTGTAAGATTTGGGGTGCCCCATAGGATCATCGGTGATAACGGCACACCTTTTGTCAACAATGAGGTGAGGAAGATGCTAGAGTTCTACCAAGTCAAACACCACCGGTCATCACCTTATTACCCTCAAGGAAATGGGCAAGCAGAGGCAACGAACAAGACTCTCATAAAGATTATCAGTAAAATGAGCCAAGAGCATATAAGAGGATGGGCAACGCACCTGCTAGATGCTTTTTGGGCTCATAGAAGTTCACCCAAGTCAACCATAGGTTTTTCACCTTTTTCCTTGGTCTACGAAACTAAAGTGGTGAGCCCAGCAGAGATAATGACCCCATCTCTAAGAGTCATGCAGATGCGAGAAAAAGAGAAAGAAGAAGAAGTCTTTGCGGCATAAAGGTGTGAAGACCTAGAAGGACTTGATGAAAAAAGAGAAAAGACCCAGGAACACAGCCGCAAATACAGGCAAAAAATGACTGAGGCCTACGGCAGGATGACTAAAGAGAGAGTGTTCGTGGAAGGACAACTTGTTCTAAAAGTGGCAAACTATGTTAGAAGAGGCTTGGCAGGACCATCTAAATTTGTACCGAAGTGGGAAGGACCCCTTGTGATAAGGGAGGCACATCCAAGTGGGTATTACCATTTGACTTAGATGGATGGTAGAGACTTAATGGATCCTATCAACGGGAAATGGTTGAAACGTTATTTTGCCTAAGGAGAAAACTCATGTGATTGTCCCTTTCTTTTGTTTTGTTGAAAAGCTCTTATGTTTCCTTTTACCTTTTCCATCTTTCAAGTGACTATGTCACAAGACAAAAAATTTGTAACTTGCTTTCATGAGGATGTAATGAAAAGCACGAAGTATTATCATCCTACGTCATAGCAAAAGCAAAAAATAGTAGCAAAGTGTAGCATCATAAGTTACAAACCCAAACTGTGGCAAACTAGTGAAATAAGTGCTATAGGAAACATAGTGTACTAAATAGAGTAATAAGGCAAAAGAAACAACAAAACAAAGAAGAAACTGCATCATCAATGGAGTCCAAAAATGAGTGGCTGATCTCCAAAACGACTGGACCCACCGATGCTAGAAAGAAGGCGCTTGTGACGGCCCTCCAAGTCTGCCACTTCCTTTCTCAGAACCTCAAGGCGTGAGTCAATAGCATCAATAGTAGGCTGGACTCTCCTCATGAAAAGGGCTTGGGCAATCTCTTGAAGGTGATCCAAGATAAACTCCACAGCAAAACCAATACTAACAAGTTCCTACACCGTAACCTTCCACTGCAGGATCCTTTCGGTGGAGACAGTATCAACAAAGTTGTGCCCAATATCATTCAGTACACTCCCCAACATCCTCAAGAAATGCTCTCTAGCTAATCGGCCAAGTTGGAATCCCTGCATAAAGTCCCCATGGTTGCTATAGACTGTTACCAAGTGAGATGCATAGTCCTCGGGGATTCTGAAGCCATGGAAATCTATGTAAGGAGGCCCTGAGCCCCAGAAATTTGCAGGTTCAAGATCATTGTCTTCAGGCTGGTCAAAGCATACAAAAAAGGCTGTAGCCTCGCTCATAGGATCTGGAATGGTGGTGGAATTGCTGCCCACTTCAAACTGAGAAGGCATCGTAGGTAGTGGACCTGTCAAGGAAGCACATGGCATGAAATGAGAAAACTTAAAAAAAAAGAAAAAGGAGAAATAGATGAACCCACGGGCAAGAAATGAAGAAAGAGACAAGGGAAAAGAAAGCTCACCAGGGCCAGTGATAATGGGGGTTGTGGGAAGAACAGAAATAGGCACAGAGGGAATGGTAGAAACCGACGTTGTAAATACGGTAGAAGTTGGTACAGAAGATACAACAGGAATGTGGGCGCGACAGGAGTAGCTGTTGCAGGCATCTCTATGTTTGCTGCAATACCTAGCCCCTTAAAGGTCTCTGCAAACAGAGAAATAGACATGCAAATAAAAGGGGAAAAGTGAATTTAGCAAATAGAAGGGGAAAAATGAACTTAGCAAAAAAGAGGGGGAGAGGAAGAAGGCACATACCCATGAATTCAGCCTCGGGTAGAGCACCTTCTTCTTCTTTAGACTCAGAAATCCTCCTCCCCAGGACGAGCTCATCATCAGGATCCTTAAGAATGTCCTCGGACTCCTCAGAGGACAAGTTAGCATTAGGCCCACGGGTGGCAGAACTAGGAATGGAGGAAGAAGTAACTACCAAGGAAGAACCGTCCTTCACAGCCTGAGACAGAGCTGTGAAGGGGTCACTGGTAGAAATGACAAGGGACGTGACAGGTGAAGCAGCCTCAGTTTGAGCCATAGCAGGAGGAGCAACTTCCTTTGGAGGAGTAGGCATTTCAGTCGGAATGAGAGTGGTCTCCCTAACCCTCTCAGTATGAGTACCCTCTTTTCTGGGTATCGGCTCAATGGGAAGGCTAGGAGCCTCGATAGGAACTCCATATGTAACGGTAGAAGTGGCTGGCGTCTGAAATGCTTCATTGGCCCTATCAAAGAAACCCTCCATGGGTGTGCCCATGGAGGCAGAAAGCTCCTTGGCTATGGGGTGGTATATGGAAAGAGGCTCGGGCTGATCCTGGAAGGCAAAGAAAAAAAAAGGAAAAAAAAAAAAAAATATATATATATATATATATATATATATAATAAAGAATGAAGGAACCCATGACTGATCAAGACAGACGAAGACACGTGGCAGGTGAGATACATGTAAAACAAAAAAAAAAGGAAAAGAAGAGAAGGGAGATGTACCTCGAATTCAGGCTCATCAAGCATAATGGGACGGGTGGCTGTCGTATCCTCCTTATGCTTAGACTGCAAAGGAAAAACAGAACAAGAGACAACGTTAAAGAAAGAAGTCAGTAGGCATGACATGAGTTAGGCATAAGGAAGTTAAAGTCAAACACAGAGGACAAAGCAAAAAAAAAAAAAAAAAAAAATTATTAAACATGACGTACCCTCCGCTTAGTGGCAGACGCAGGGTGGGGAGTTGTCTTTCTCTTACTACCCTGTGTCCTGCTAGAAAGGGGGTATCTGTGGTTGGCTGTAGAGCAGCGAGCTTGGGCTTACTTGTAGACTTAAGCTTAGCAGGACCCTTCTTGACCGGCACAGGAATGTTTGTTACTCTAACTTTCTTCTCCCAACCCGGAGGACAATCACTAGTGAGCCAACACCATCCTTTTTCTCCTTATAACACTCAAGGATGGCAGACCGACTCTATTTCCTAGCATAGGCTAAAACGGACATGGAAGGCAGGAGCAACCGAGGATTAGGTGAGACAACCATGATGAGCCCATCAGGAGGGATAAGGGAGAAATCGCGACTACCCGTTAACTCTTGTCCAAATGAAGTCATCATAGCCTGCCTATAGCCATGCATGGCAGGAGTACAAAGACCTTCCCTTAGTGAGCTGGGAACTGTAACTGTACTAAAACGCTATCTCCAAAATTTGAAGGCAGTGTGTCGCAGAAAAGGAGAAACTAAGAGGTTAATGGCAAGCCCATGAGCCCCAAGGATGAGAATAAGGAAATTGGGCCGGGGAAGCCCAATGAAGTTAGTAAAAGCCTATGGGAATGCAGAGTCAGTAAATGAGTCAAAGAAGCCCAAAGAAAGTAAACAGGCCAGGGTTGCCCAATAGAAAACAAAAGGGGACGTTGGAGCCCATAAATAGGAACACTAGTGGCCATGCTAAGCCATTGAGGGAAAGAATGAAACTGCAGGTTTAAAAGAGGCCCAGCAAGAGTAAGTCATTATGGAAGGAATGACAAGTGATGTGGCAGAAAGTCAAGGTAATTAAGAAGTGGGCTAAAAGAAATGTAAAGCCCAGTACTAAATAAAGCCCAGTCCCTAAGGGAGCGGGAAATAAAAAAAGTAGCTCATAAAAGGCGAGGAACGGACGGCAGGCTATGCAGACAAAGCCTCCAGACCACAGCGGACACATGAACAGCAGACAGACTTTAGACACATACGGACAGAAGGCACGCGCAACGTGTAAGCACCACCAGCTTGTACCCAGCTAATATGGGACATGGTGAGGTCATGGGTCAGAGGTAAGAGGGCGTGGTTTGGCGATGGGGAGAGGGGAAAACCTATTTTGGGGTTTCTACTCAAACTCTTTTGAGGGATACATCCTATTGGGATGACATACCTCCCAAAAGAGGCAAGGTTGAGTTGGAACCACTAGGTGCATGCCATAAGGGATAGAGAGAGAGAGAAACAGCACCGCGGCAAGAAGAGGTGCCAGGCAGACTAACAGATAAAATAGTTGTCTTTGTCTGGTAATAGGGAGTGGCTTGCAGACAGAACAATGATGGTCGGCAAGTACACCCAGACCAGACAAAGGTGGTTAAGGAGTAGAATAGTAAAATCTGGTCACGGCAGGCACTATAAAAAGAGGCCTTTGCCGTGTATAAGGTGGTAAGACATTTCTCATACACAGACGGAGAAAGAGGAAATACAACACAAAAATCACGGTGGTAAAAAAAAAAAAATCACTCAGGAAAGACTAAGAGAGAAAAAGAAAGGAAAGAAAGAAAAGATAAAAGAGAGTGTTAGGTTCTAAAGACTTAGACTTAATGTATTTAGAATTCTAATATGTAATGTTGGCAAACCATGATCAAAATGATATGTTTAGTCCTGTTTAGGATTGCTCAGAGTTGTTTAATTATTGTAAAGTTGGAATCGAGAGATTGCAGATGTATTAGTGCATTTCAGCCTGGCTCAATTGATCGAAGCTTAGACTCGATCGATCGAAAGTTGGCTAGATTGTGTTTTCTACAGAATTTCCAACTCAGCCCTATCTCATTAAACGTTTAGGGTTTTATGTTTTGCTCTAGGTATATAAGGCAAAACCCTAGCCACGTTTTGGGAGTTGCTCTGATTGTATTGTTGCTCATACTTTTATGTTTTGTGTAAATCTCTTGTGAGATCTAGAGGAGCTTTCCTTTACACAAAGCTTAGGGTTTTCAAGGTAGAGATAGTATCAACATCTTGATGATCAACTCGGTTGCTATCATTGGAGCTTAAAGAATAACAAGTGTGGGTGCTTGTAGCTGATTTGAGAATCCAAGAAAGAAGGAGTCCATGGATTTGGAGCTTGCACGTGATCATGTCAGTAAGTTCTACTCATGGGTAGCATTAGGAAGTCAGGCAGGGAGCTTGTAAGTCCTTTTGTATGAACTTCAATTCTTTCATAGTGGATTCAGGTTTACCTTGAGGATAGTTAGGTTAAATCCTCCTCAGGTTTTTACCGTGTAGTTTTCTGGGTCATCATATCATTGTGTTATTTATTTTTCTGCTGCTTTATATATTTGATATGATTGTTTGATTGTGTTTAACCTAGATTTGCATAATTTGACTAAGTTAATCACTTGGCTAATTTACTAGGTTAACCCAATTGTTGTTTTAAGGGGTCTAAAAACCAACAAGTGGTATAAGAGCGGGTAGCTCTTTTGTTGTAGATCGTTTGATCTTTGAGCTGATCCTTGACTCTTGTTGTCATGGAACACAGACACTCTCTTGTTGTTCCTCCTCACTTTGATGGGAATAACTATGCTTATTGGAAAGTAAGGATGAAAGCATTCCTGAAATCTATTAATGAGAGAGTTTGGAATTCTGTTGAGTATGGATGGGAGAAGCCCACTACTCCTATGAGTGAGTGGCAAACATCTTAAAAAGAAGCAACTGGGTTCAACAGCAAAGCTATGAATACCCTCTTTAACGCTGTTTCTATGGAGGAATTTAAGAGAATCTCTAATGTTGAGGTTGCTTTCACTGCTTGGAAAATCCTCCAGACTATTCATGAAGGCACAAAGGCTGTCAAAATAAATAAGTTGCAGTAATTAACTTCTAGGTTTGAGAGTATTAGGATGTCTGATGATGAATCCTTTGATGAATTTTATGCCAAACTTAATGACACTGTTAATTCTGCTTATAACTTAGGTGAAATATATGATCAACCTAAAATTGTTAGAAAGATTCTTAGATCTTTAATTGAAGACTTTAGACCCAAGGTGACTGCCATTACTAAGAGCAAGGATGTGGACTCCATCCCTGTTGATGAGCTTGTTGGATCTCTTCAGTCCTATGAGCTAGACCTACCCATAACTAACAAATCCAAGTCAATAGCTCTTAAGTTTGTTAATGATGTCGAGGTTGGTGGATTTGATGATTAGCTCTTTGCTATAGAGATTGCTTACCTTGCCAAGAACTTTAGGAACTTTCTAAGGAATACTAACAGAAGGGTGAGAAATACTAACACTACTGAACCTAGAAATTTTAGGAACAATGATCCCATTAAGGTTAGCAACACTGAAAAACCTAGAGAAAAAGTAGGTCAATCTTCAAATAATTCTTTGGGTTCTCAATGTTTTGGTTGTCAAGGGTATGGTCATGTTAAATCTGAATGTCCTACATTCTTGAGGTTTAAGGGCAAAGCTATGGCTGTAACCCTTAGTGATAATGAGGTTTCTGATGATGAGTTTGGATGTGACGAGGATGGAAACTTCATTACTTTCATTGCTACTGCTGTAGTCAATAAAAGCATATCTGTTGAAGAGAACCCTTCTGATAGGGAACTCTCTGAGGATGCAAATCTTCAAGAGGCCTATAATAAACTTTACAAAGTTGCTGCAAAGGATGCTATGAATGTTGAACTTGGCCTGAAGAAAATTGAATCTCTTAAGCTTGATAAGAAGAATTTGCTTGTTAAATTGTTTAATGCTAATGATCTTTTGAACAATGTGAAAATTGAGAATATGTTGTTGATTGATAAAGTTAAGAAGTTAGAACTTGATTTATCTATTTTTAGATCTGCTACTTCTAAACTTGATCAAATGCTGAGTGTTCAAAAGTATCCTTCCGACAAATCTGGTTTAGGTTTTGTTGAGAGCATCTTTGTGTCTGCATCACATTCCATAAACTTTGTTCCTTCATATTCTTCTGAACCTTCCGTGAGTGAGGTTGTGAGTGAAACTATCAAACCCCCTGTGAGTGAGGTTGTTAAACCCATAGAAGTTTCACCACCTAGGAAGATTAGGGTTGACCTGAAAATGTCTAAACCTAAGGAGTCTACCCTTTCTAAGGACAAGACGCATGGTAAACTTGCTTGGGTTTGTCATTATTGTGGAAAGTCTGAACACATTCTTCCTAATTGTTACAAGTTTCAAGCTGCTAAGAGCAAACAAATCAAAAGTGTCTGTGCCTCAAGCACAAGATCTTATGGCACTTATTGGTGAATTGGTGAAGGTGTTAAACCTTTATTCCAATATTGGAGTTGGGAATCACTCGAATGTGAATAAGAACTCCAATGCTCATGCTGCATCTAAAAGGTTTTGGATGCAAAAGACTCGATCTAACTGAGTCTTTCTGACATGGTCCTTGTGCTTCATTGCTCTACCTTTTGTGACCATTGTTCTTTGATTTTTTTTTTTTTTTTTTTGTTCTTTTGTTCTAGGATTTGCATTGCATAACATTCATGCATTTCATTCTAGGATTTATTGTGTTTTCTCTTTTATAATTTAAAAAAAAAAAAAGGAGGAAGCATAATATGTTAGACATTATTTTTCTTGGTTTTTGAAAACAAGGTTGGTTAATTTATTTACACATAACATGTCTTGTGTATCTTGTTTAGCTTTGATGAGCTTATTTACTGCACTTTACTAGTTGAAACTTTGTAGTGCATGTTGAGTGGGAAAGATGTTTATGGTGTTTGTCACTTTATCTTAATCTTGAAGTCACATGTTATTTGACTGTTGGACTTGATCATTTTGAGAAAGGCATAAATAACCATCTCACCACTGCTCACTAGTCAATCATGAACACCTTAGTGCATATCATAAGATTTTGTGCTCTCAAAAGGGTAGCACATGCATAAAAAGAACATAAGGTGAAGCTTCAGATTAATTGCTTATGCTTAAAATTGGTGTATACTATTAGGCTTGATGCCAAATCACTTAATTAAAATTGGTGTGTACTATTAGGCTTGATGCCAAAATCACATAATTAAAATTTGGTGTGTATATTATGAGGCAAATTCAAGAAACTTACATGATTGCAAGCTTTTGTTTTAGGAGATATGAGAGTTATATGATATAACTCTTTTGGTGATAGTCTTTTTCAAATTCTATGTGATGAATTTTGTAGATTTTGTGTTGATTTTTATTCACATATCACCTCACATGTATTTCAAGCTTTTGCTAGTTACACACACTACACAAGTTAATCTTTGCTAAACCTCGTACATGTTATTGTGTGTGTTTTTGGTTTGACCAACCAAGTTTGAAAATATCTTGAGAATTGTGTACAACTTATTTGTTGCTTGAAGAATTTAAAGGGAGAATGATTGAAAATTGGTTTTTGGGGTTTAAAATTTGGGTTTTTGAAAAACCATTTCATCTCATACTCATGCATTTTGTTCATCAATTTTAATGTTTTGAGGAGTTTTGTGACCAAAATGTTTTTGTTTTTCAAAACTGTGATTTTTTCTCAAAATTTAGTGAGCCTCTGTCTGTTTCGATCAATCCATTCTGTTTTTCGATCGATCGAAAATGAGCTTAAAAAGTTTTATGTGTCTCAGGTTGCTTCGATCGATCGAAAGTAATTTTCGATCAATCGAAGATCGCGAATCAGATTTTTTAAAAACTCAGATCTTTGACTCTTTCAATCACTTTTGAAAAACTTTTCAACCTTTTTCTCTCTCTCTAACTTGACAAAGCACAATCATCAAATTTTTGTCTTTTTCCTCCAAAATTTCTACAAGGTTTTCCTCTTCCATCACTGGTAAGACCTTTATACCCTTTCTTTTGCATTGATTTTCATTTTTACATGCATTATTTCATGGCATTTGGGGAAATTTTCGGACTATGCATAAATTGGGGTTTTTGATGATTTAAGCCTTATTTTATGAATTTGATCAATGGGTTTTGTTGCTTTATGGATATATTCATGATCTATGATGGTTAATTTGATCAATTTGGGGTTTTGTGAAAAATTAAAAATTCTAGGGCTTGTATTGAATCTGAATTGGGGATTTTGTTCAATTAGCTTGTTTTGATGTAGTTAAGCATTATATTCTGTGTGGGTTGTTATGTAATGCTTAATTCATCAATTTATTTAAAAATTTCAACAAGTGATTTTTCAATTTTGGGGTTTTTGATAGAAACTCTATGCTCAAGCCAATTTTGTTAATTCGAAATTAAATTGAACTTTGTTCTCACTGCATTAGTACATGCATCATATAGATTTTTATTCTATATTTTTTTTTGTGCTAACTTGCAGTCTACCCTTGGTTTTTGATTTTGTTTTGTTCTTTTTGGTTTTTCTGTTTGTCTCTGTCCTTTTCCTTAGCTTCATGCCTAGGAAGACTAGAGCCCGTAGGTCTGTTCGCTCACCTTCTCCCCCCCCCCCCCCTCCTTCCTTTGACTGTGAGAAGTTTCCGAGTGAGAAAAACCAAGAGATTTTTGATAAGCTGAACCTTAAGAGGAAAATTTGGGCTAAGCGTTCTGTAGTGTTAGATGAGTTAGATCCTGTCATTAGGGTAAACTTTAAGCGTAGGGGCTGGTTACCTTTGTTGGATATTTCTGATCCTCCTCCTTCGGCTACCTTGATTAGAGAGTTCTTTTCGAACATCTCTATCTGCATCTATGATTCCAAAACTCTAGTTAAGAGATAGATACGAGGCGTAGAGTACACCATTACTCCTACGGTAGTGGCTGATGCTCTAGGGTTACCATTGGTCTAGCACCCTGTTTACCCGTATGACGAGTCTCCTCTCTTGGATGATGTCATGTCATACATCATTGGGTCTTCTATCTAGTGGGGTTTTGATCCTCGGATCACGTCTGCTGAGCTTCTTGAGACTACCTATCTTTTTCTTAGGATAGCGTGTCATTCTCTGTGGCCTATCTCTCATCTTCACACCATTCCTTTCGAGTGGTGTGTCTTTTTGTACATTCTTATTACAGATGCTCCTATCAGTTTTCCCCATTTGTTTCTTCGTTCTTTGAATGAGGTTTATAGGAGTTCATCATTTGCTCATGCTTTGTTCCATCCTATTTTTGTTCATAGGATTTTGTTATATCTTGGTTTAGATGATTTCCCTTCCTCTAAGCTCGTTCATGTTATTGCTCCCATAGGTGCGTCTTTTCTTAGACAAAGGGCAGCTTATCTTAAAGCTGGCTCTAAACACCCTAGGTCTGAGCCCTCTGGTACTGCACCTCCTCCTTCTTCTTCTACAGGTCCTGCTGGTGAGGATGTTTTTGGTCATGTTGGCGATGCTTTTGCTACTGTTCTTCCACCTCTTTCGGATGACTTCGATGTACATCGTACCTTGGAGACTGTCATGACCGTTCAGGTGGCTCATGGTCAGATTTTGGTGGACTTCCTTGATGAGATACGTGCTTTAAGAGCTGACTTGGCACATCTTCGTTCACCCTCATCACCTTCTTTTGATGATGACATGTGATTGTCCTTTGGCATTCCGTTACAAAAAGGGGGAGTAGTGTTTTGACCTTGTAGAGGAGATTTTGTAGTTAGGGAGAGTTTTCTTTTGTTTTTGTGGAGCTAGTTGAGATATTAGATTGTATCTAGATGCTTCACCATGTATACTTTCTTTTGATATCATTTTTTTTGGGCTATTCATGTTATGGGAGATACATTGTTTTTGATATATGATTCTTGATTCTGTGTTCACTGCTTACTGATTTATATTTATGAGTTCTTCATTAATATATGTCTTTATTATGTGTTGTGTGAACTTACAAGAATGTTTTACTTTTGGATGTATCTAACTTAGGGGGAGAGTGGTTTCAAAAAAAAACTTAGGGGGAGAGTTAGTTTGCATATCTGTTGATTTACTGTTTTTCTGTCACACATGCGTTTATGCGTTTGTTGAGTGTTTCAGGAATATACAGGTTGATTCAATTGAGCTACTGTCTACATTTGCAACTGATGGATAGTAGTTAGGATTGAATTTTATTTTATGAGTATTACTTTTTGTAAAGGGCTTTTTATTTGTACACTTTAAGCTTTTAGTTTGTGTCTTGTCACGGATTGCCAAAGGGGGAGTTTGTTAGGTTCTAGAAACTTAGATTTAATGCATTTAGAATTCTAATATGTAATGTTGGCAAACCATAATCAAAACGATATGTTTAGTTCTGTTTAGGATTGCTCAAAGTTGTTTAATTATTGTGAAGTTGGAATTGAGAGGCTGCAGATGTATTAGTGCATTTTGGCCTGGCTCGATCGATCGAAGCTTAGACTCGATCGATCAAAAGTTGGCCAGATTGCGTTTTCTGCAGAATTTCCAACTTAGCCCTACCTCATTAAACGTTTAGGGTTTTATGTTTTTGCCTTAGGTATATAAGGCAAAACCCTAGCCACATTTTGGGAGTTGCTTTGGTTGTATTGTTGCTCATACTTTTCTGTTTTGTGTAAATCTCTTGTGAGATCTAGAGGAGCTTTCCTTTAAACAAAGCTTAGGGGTTTCAAGGAAGAGATAGTATCAACATCTTGATGATCAACTCGGTTGCTACCATTGGAGTTTAAAGAATAGCAAGCGTGGGTGCTTGTAGCTGATTGGAGAATCCAAGAAAGAAGGAGTCTGTGGATTCAGAGGTTGCACGTGGTCGTGTCAGTAAGTTCTACTGGTGGGTAGTATTAGGAAGTCAAGCGGGGAGCTTGTAAGTCCTTTTGTATGAACTTCGATTCTTTCATAGTGGATTCAGGTTTACCTTGAGGATAGCTAGGTTAAATTCTCCCCAGGTTTTTACCCTGTGGTTTCCTAGGTCATCATATCAACCTTCGCAAGACTTCTTGGAGCTTTACCTTGATCATCGGCCAACCTTTGTAGACCTCAGCATTAGTCAGTTGAGGATGTAATTATCCTTGGCTCACCACTTTGAGCCATCGTGGTTAAAATTGACCTCTATGCACCATACAGTCCTATCTAATAATATTCCTTCTCCTCGTACAATCCCGTGTCCTCGGCTCCGGCCATAGGCCTAATCATACAAACCTACGATGGGCTTTTAGGCTCAATATCCCTACAATAGCCCTTCGAGATTCTTCTTTCTGACTCTTTTGGAGGAAAGGAGGATTTCAACGTCATTAAGTTATCTGGTATCCCTCTTGTCCCACTTCTACTCATGGATGCACTATTATAACTGCTTAAGTCACGTTCCTATCTCTTCGGCTTACAAGACACACTCTTCATTTACTTTTGGCGGCCCCGTGTTCCCTACATTCTACGATGCGATGCAAATTCAATGGCTGATGTCTTCATTGGGTTCCGAGCGGGAGTTTTCCCGCTTTTGGTTTCTTCCTCGATATAAATACCTTTCAAATCAACTTCTCTCTTCACTTTAGCATTCCATTTGTTCTAGCGCATATACTTTGAACCTGCATACTTTTTCTGCGTACCTATGTCCTTATAAATACTCACAGCTTGTCCGAGGACCCTTTCATTCTTCCTGTAAGTCCTCTTGAACTTTTCTTCTTTATTATTCTCTACTTTCTTCTTCCCTATGGCTTTCTTCTTTTTCTATATCCTCGACCCCACTCTTTTTCCTTGATTTTTTTAGTTCTTCGTTCCCTTTATGGAAATGGGTAGATTTAAAAGCTTAGTAGATTCTGAGGAGGATATGGTGAGTTTTAGGGCTCAGTAAAGGATCCCTCCCAATGTTAACCTCAGATATTGTGAGGAAGGGGAGTGGTTCGAGTGAAGGCAAGTAGGTGAGGTAGTGATCCCCACGATCGCATTTATAGAAGGCGACATGAGGATCGCAATGGGGACTGTTGTGAGGGATTACCTTAGGTTCTTCGTTTAGCCCCTACCCAATGTGCTCCTAACGTGTTTAGGATATTAGGGTGTGTGGATGTCTTAAATGAGAAAATGGGATTAGGGTTAACCCACCACAATGTCAATTAGGTATACAAACTCCACTACCTGAAAGGGAAAGGGTACTACATGAAGATGAGGAAGCCCGAAATTAGGCTTATATAGTGTCTCCCCGAGCCTAGTAAAGGGCTAAATAAGGATTTCCTGATCGTGTCCGGGGAATGCCACGATGGCCTTCCCTGCCCAATGTAAGAAGGGCAGCCACGTGTGGTTCTCGGAGTAGGCCAAATAACTTGCTCTTTACATTGTGTTGGGTTTGTGCTATTTCATTTTTAATGATCTGTACCTTATGATTTTTGCAGATAGACATGCCATTGAGCCGAATTTCAGTCTAGTCAACAAGGAGGGCTTAGACAAAATTCTCAAAGCCGAGGTGTTTGTAAAGGAGGACTACCGTCAGCTTTGAGTAGCTCACCTGATTCTTGGAATCACGCCCATTTTGAGTGCCTTCCAAGCGCCCAAGTGCGTGATAAAGGCCCACGACCCACGCCTGCGTCGCATCAGTGTTGCCGTGGAAGGATTTCTTCTTCTTAAAGGCTTTGTAATTCCAGAGGGTACCTTCATCATCCAGCCTGTTCCTCATCCTTCTTTAACACAAGAGAGTGTCTAAGGTACAACTGATATATCTAAGGGTATACCGAAAGTAGGACCTCATCCTTACAACAAGCTACTGGTGTTGCCACCTCATCTCGTACCACCTAATCACAAGAGGAAGAGGTGGTAGACGTGAACGATTCTGAGGACGAATTTGAAGTGTTCAATCAAGTTTTATCCCCAAAACCTTCTTTTCCTAAGCTTGGTCCACACTTCTCACCCCTAATAGATGAGATGGGCATCCAAAGGAGATCAAAGAAGAGTTTACTGGAGTTAATAGAGTCCCAGCTCGGAAAGGATGCACCCGGTAAACCATCTCAGCCCAAACGTCCTCCTTCTCCTTCTCAGTCGTCTTTGCCACCCAGGGTTGAACTTGTTGATCCAAAAAGGAATAGAGAACATAAGGGTAAGGATGTACTGGAGGTTAGGAGATCTCACCCTACGCCTAAAGAAGAGACCCAACGAGCTACAAAGCAACAAAAGATTGGACTAGTAGGATAGAGGGGCTCAGAGAGGAGAGATAATCAGCCATCTGAGCCTTAGGCCTGGCTTCCAACTCCAATGCTCAATGGTGAGCCCTTAAGGGATAATGCATCCATCAGGGATTTCCATGGAGGCACTAGATGCCATATGGCCTTGGCTTTGGAGAAGGCTTTACTACTCCCTACTGATATGGCTGAGTTGCGGTCTATCAGGAGGCCGAAGGTTTTCCTTAACCTCAAAAGATATTTGGGCATGGTACGTAGCCACCCCTCCTCTTTCACATCTTTATTGTTGCTTGTAAGGTTACCAACCCTTTTTCTTTCAGGCTGTCCAAGCTACTTTTAGGGTTGAGGAGATAACCAATTCTTGCTACCGACAATTGGACGATGAGAAGACTAGGCGTGCAATAGCCATGGAGTCGCTTAAAATCGCTAACCAATCCAATCAAGATTTGAGGAAGAAACTGAAGGAGGAACAGGCAAGAAAAAGTGTTGACGCGGCTCTAGAGGGCGCTTAAAAGCAAGCCATGGACCAAAGGCTGCTTTTGCGTGATGCTAAGGAATAGTTGGCTTCTTCTAAAGAGCAAATAGCGGCCCTTTAGAGGAAGTTAGCAGAAGTTCAAAAGCTAAAAGGTCAAGCCGAGAAGGCTAAAGAGAAGGCCGAGAGAGCAAGAAGGGAGGCTGAGAAGGCTAGGGATAGGGCTGAGCAGTAAGGTTACGATCTCGGAGTAGCCGAGACCAAGGAAACCCTTAGGGCGAAGGTTCCAGCAGTGTGTCAAACCTATTGTGCTCAGACTTGGGAAGAAGCCCTCAACCAAGTTGGGGTTGAGGCTTCTTCTAAACTGAGAAAGCTAGAAAAAATTTACTACCCACCAGCCATACGAGTCTTAGACCTTCCTCCCACTTAAGATAAAGTAGCCTCTATAGTTACTGACCTTATTTAAGAGTCACAGCCTCAGGATCCTCCTTTTCCCAATCAGCAAG
The DNA here is from genome assembly GCA_030445155.1 of Quercus variabilis. Taxonomy (NCBI): domain Eukaryota; kingdom Viridiplantae; phylum Streptophyta; class Magnoliopsida; order Fagales; family Fagaceae; genus Quercus; species Quercus variabilis. Next base: position 9,513,618 of record CP129447.1, read on the forward strand.
AGCAAGCAAAAGAATCTGAAGCTTCCAAGGAAAATTCCGTTGATGTGGATAGGCCCTTGGATAAGATTATAGAGAATCCATAAGATGGGGCAACTTCTCAAAATTTTGAACTGGTCTTAGCTTTAGTCACCATGCCTGCAAAGGAAGATCCTAAGGAGAGAGAGAAGGTGACTCCTACTGAAGCAGCTAATCAGGCTGACAAGACCTCAAAGGCTGGGCTTCAGATAAAGTTGAAATGATGAATCTTTATGTTTACAATATAGTTGCAATTTCTGTAATAGAATTTTCCTTTCTCTAAGACATGCTTTAATGAAATGTGCATTTTACTTTCCCAAATTTGTACGAGTTATTTTCTTCACTTATACAAAAGTGTGAAGTTGCTTACATAAGGGAAAACATAGTTTTCACATAATTTTAATTGAAAATCAGAGTAGATCAAGACTATTAAATTCTCAGTACTTTAACAAGTTTTCTAACTTTGAGAAAAAATGTTCAAGTGTTGATTAAACAAAAGCCAAGTCCAGGGCACCCTAGAATGCTTTAAGTGATGCTCATGGACTTAAGTTCGGTTTACATCTTTGCTGGGTGATAACAATCCATGCAATCCCAAAAGGGAATTAGGAGTTTGCCTCTTTTAATAGCTGGGCTAATGTCTAACCAACACTTCAATAGATGCCATATTGTATTAACTTCAACTGAGTTTATGGCCCGAGGAACCTGACATAACTTAGTTTCTGTTTGATATTTAGAATGAAGCTATACTGTGTTAAATTTCCCGAAGCAAATGGTCTAAGGAACCAAGCATAGCTGAGGTTTGGTTTAACACTTAGAAAATTAATTAAAAGTTATCAATTTTCCCAAGGCATGTGGCCCAAGGAGCCTGACATAACTTAGTTTCCGTTTGATATTTAGAATGAAGCTATATTGAGTTAAATTCCCCAAAGCAGATGGTTCGAGGAACCAGGCATAGCTGAGGTTTAGTTAAATACTTAGAAAATTAATTAAAAGTTATCAATTTTCCCAAGGTATGTGGCCCGAGGAGCCTGACATAACTTAGTTTCCGTTTGATATTTAGAATGAAGCTATACTGTGTTAAATTTCCCAAAGCAGATGGTTCGAGAAACCAGGCATAGCTGAGGTTCAGTTTAACACTTAGAAAATTAATTAAAAATTATCAATTTTTCCAAGGTATGTGGTTAGAGGATTCAGGCATGACCAAGGTTTTGTTTGATATCCAGAATGATGCCATACTGTGTTAATTTTCCCAAAATAGATGGTCCGAGGAACCAAGCATAGCAAAGGTTCTATTTAACATTTAAAAAATTAATTAAAAGGTATCAATTTTCCTAAGGTATATGGTCCGAGGAGCCAAGCATGACCAAGATTCTGTTTGACATCCAAAATGATGCCATACTGTGTTAATTTTTCCAAAGCAGATTGTCCGTGGAACTAGGCATAGCTTAAGTTCTATTTAACACTTAGAAAATTAATTAAAAGTTATCAATTTTGCCAAGGTATGTCGTCCGAGGAGCTAGGCATGACCGATGTTTTGTTTGATAATCAAAATGATGCCATACTGTGTAAATTTTCCCAAAGCAGATGGTCCAAGGAACCAGGCATAGCTTAGGTTCTGTTTAACACTTATATTGATAGTAAAGACCCAAAATAAGTAATATAACAAACCCAAAGAAGGTGAAGAAATCTTGTCTTAATAATATATACTAAGATTATTTATATTCTAGGGGCGAGGTACAACCCTTTCTTCTAGATCTTCAAGATAATACGCGCATATACCAGCCAATGATGTTATACGATATGGCCATTCCCAGTTAGGACCTAACTTCCCCCATGCTGGGTTCTTAGCAGCTCCTAAAACTTTTCTTAAAACCAAGTCTCCCACTACCAATGGTCTTAATTTTACATTGGCGTCATATCCTTGCTTGAGCTTGTGCTGATAATAGGCTAATTGGACCATGACATTTTCTCTTCTCTCTTCAATTAGGTTTAAGCTCCTCCCTAATAGTTCGTCATTACTGCTAGGAGTGAAGAAACTTGTTCTCAGCGTGGGGAATCCCGTCTCTAGAGGAATAACAACCTCGACCCCATAAGTCATAGAAAAGGGGGTTTCTCCTGTGAACCTACGAGAAGTAGTCCGATACGTCCATAAGACATGTGATAGCTCTTCGACCCATTTCCCCTTTGCATCGTCTAGCCTCTTCATAAGTTCGCTTACAATGACCTTATTAATGGCTTCAGCTTACCTATTCCCCTGTGGATAAGCGGGAGTGGAATACCTATTCTTTATCCCTAGGTCGCTACAGTATCTCCTGAAGGCTTTGCTATCAAATTGGAGTTCGTTGTTTAAGATGAGGGTATTAGGAACTCTGAACCTAGTGACGATGTTTTTCCAAATGAAGTGCTTGGCATCCACGTCTCTGATATTTGCCAATGGTTTAGCTTTAACTCATTTGGTGAAGTGGCCTGTGCCGATCAATAGATACCTTTTGTTCCTAGCTACCTTAGGGAAAGGGTTAACAATATCCAAGCTCCACTGAGCGAAAGGCCACGGACTAGAGAGAGGACTAAGGACTCCCCCGAGTTGGTGAATGTTTGGGGCAAACCTCTGACACTGGTCACATTTCTTTACATAGTCCTCTGCTTCTTTCTGCATCCTCGGCCATAAGTAGCCTTGGGGAAGGGCCCTATGTGATAATGATTTGCCTCCCGTATGACTTCTACAAATTCCTTCATGCAGTTCTCCCAAAATTAACTCAACCCCTTCCGGATGCATACACAGTAGATACAGGCCAGAAAAAGACCTCTTGTACAACTTCTGGTCCTCAGATAGCCAGAATCGAATAGCCTTTCTTCGCACCTTATCAGCTTTAGACTTATCTTCTGGCAAAACATCCTCCTTGAGGAACATCCAGCTAGAAGCTGCCCTTATTTGATGAACATGAGTTATGGTTCTTGCCTCGGTAGGTCTACATAAGTCTTCTACAAGTATTACCCGAGGTAGACTTCGTGCCGACGAGGTTGCCAAAGTAGCTAGGGAGTCTGCATGTGTGTTTTTGCTTCTAGGGACTTGTGTCAAATACAAAGATTCAAACTTAGATTGTAAATGTCTAACCTAGTGTAAGTACTCTTGCATTCTGGGATCTTTGGCTTCCAATTCCCCTTGGACCTGGCCGATGACCAATCTTGAATCAGAGATCAACTCCACTGCCTTTCCACCCATTTTTTTTGTACCATGACCATCCCTTCTAGCAGAGCTTCATATTCAGCTTCATTATTTGTAGCCGAGAATCCCAATCTCAAGGACTTTTCAATCGTAATGCCCTCTAGAGATATCAAGACTAGCCTCACACCAGATCCTTTATGGGTTGCTACACCATCAACATAGACTTTCCAGAATGCAAGTTCTTGCATGGAGATCATTCCAACTAATTTTCCATCCATGTTTTGCTCTTCTATATTTTCTTCTTCCGAGGATTCAGCGAACTCGACAACCAGGTTGCCAAGAACTTTGCCCTTGATAGAGGTGCGTGGTATGAATTTGATGTCGAAAGCTCTTAAAATTGTGCCCCACTTTGCAACCCTTCCTGTGTAGTCAGCACTCCTTAATAGAGATTTAAGTGGTAGTTGGGTTAGGACGACAACCGTGTGTGATTGAAAATAGTGGGGAAGTTTATGTGTAGCATGCACCATTGCCAGAATGGCCCTCTCTAGTGGCAAATAACGAACCTCGGCCTCATGTAATGATTTGTTCACGTAGTAAACTGGTCTTTGAACACCATCATCGACCCGTATTAATACCAAACTCACCGCATGGGAAGCTACCGCGATGTATGCAAATAAAACTTCGTCCACTTTAGGTTTGGACATTATAGGTGGTCGAGACAAATAATCTTTCAACTGTTGGAAAGCTATGGTGCATTCTTTAGTCCATTCAAATCCCTTCCATTTATTCAATAACTGAAAGAAAGGTCTACATCTATCAACTAACCGAGAGATGAATCGATTTAGAGCAGCAGTCATCCCTGTAAGCCTTTGAACTTCCTTGGGATTCCGAGGAGGTTGTAGGTTGTTAATTGTTTCAGGGTTAACTTCAATTCCACGGTAAGTAACCATATAGCCCAAGAATTTTCCTGATCCAACGCCAAATGAACACTTGGAAGCATTAAGCCGTAGTCTGTGCTTCCTCAGGGTATCAAAAGTATTCTCGAGATCATTAACATGGTCGGACTTTATTTTGCTCTTAACCACCATATCATTGATGTAGATTTCCATGCTTTTTCCTAGTTATGGCTCAAACATCTTGGTCATCATCCTTTGATAGGTAGCTCCCACATTCTTCAAACCAAAAGGCATCACCTTATAATGGTAATTTACAGTAGGAGTGACGAAAGCTGTCTTTTCCTAGTTGTCTAAAGCTAGAGGTATCTGATGGTACCCTTGGAAGGCATCTAGAAAACTCATCCGAGGATGGCCTACAGTTGCATCCACCAATTGGTCAATCCGAGGCATAAGGAAGGGGTCTTTTAGGTAGGCTTTATTCAAGTCCGTGAAATTTACACATACATGCCATTTCCCAATCTTATTTTTTACCACCACTGTATTAGCCAACCATTCGGGATAAAAGACCTCTTTAATAGTCCCAGCTCGTTTAAGTTTCATCACTTCGTCTTTGATAACATCAGAATGTTCCTTGGATGAACGCCGAGGTGGTTGCTTCTTTGGAGTAATAGCTTGGTTGACATTCAAATGATGACAAATAAAGTTTGGATCTATTCCTGGAGCTTCGTAAGCATCCCAAGTGAACACATCAACATTCTTCTTAAGAAAATCCACCAACTTTTCTTTTTCTTGAGGGGGGTAGTTGAATTCCAACTTAAAAAACATCTCCGGATCGTCACCTATGATAAATTTCTCTAAATTTTCACACTTGGCCTCCTCAGCCAGCTCCTTACCAGGTAAGTCCGTAGACTTTAACTACTATAACCCTTCATCTACTAAAGACAAGGACTTAACTGCTGATTGATGCAAGATGGTAGACACAAGGCATTGCCGAGCCATGGATTGATCTCCTATTAGTTCCTCAATCCTTTCTCCTACCAAATACTTCAACCTTCTGATGCAGGGTTGAAGAAACAGCCCATAGCGTGTGCGGCCAAGGCCTGGCCATAATGGCTGTGTAAGGGGAGTATGCATCCACCACTATGAAGTCCACTTCTACCACCTGCGAACCTGCCTATACAGGTAACTTGATTTGACCTTTTGGGATAACCACTTTCCCATCAAAACTCACCAAAGGGGAATTATAAGCAGCCAGATTCTCAGGTTTTAGGTGTAGCCCTTTATATAAATCATGGCACATGATTTCTACACTACTATCCTGGTCTACCATCACTCTTCTTACATCATACCCACCTATTCGGAGGGTCACGACCAAGGCTTTGTCTTGTGGCTAAATAGTTCCTGCCTTATCTTCATCCGAGAAGCCTAATATTGGCAGAATTTCTATTGTAGTCTTCTTTGGCCTGGGGTTAGCGTCCTCGGTAGTAATTTGAGCTACAAACATTACCCTGGAGGGCTGTGATCCAGTCCTCCCTGGTGCAGCGAAAATGACAATGATCGTGCCTATTAGGGGCCTTAAGGGAACATTCCCTTGAACCCCAGCCTTGACTGGTCACCTTGTCCGTTGGGGTGGCACAATAGATGCTATAATTTTCCCTCCTTGACCACTTGCTCCAAATGATTCCACAATGTTTGACAATCCTCGGTAGTATGTCCCTGCTCTTGGTGATATTGATAATGGAGACTTTGATTGCGTCTAGAAGGGTCTCCACTCATCTTGCTCAGCCATTTGAAATAAGGCTCGTTTTTAATCTTTTCTAAGACTTGGTGCATAGGATCACTGAACACAGTGTTTACTACCTATGAAGTTGTAGTCTCGGATTGTCCAGCGAAATCTCTTCGGGGCCTGTTATTGTTGTAACGGTCCGACTTGAAATCCTTCCTCTTTTGAGGGATAACCTTGCCCTTCCCTTTATCTTGCTCCTGGTCTTCTTCAACCTTCTTATGCTTGTCAATTCTATCCATGAGTTGGTGTATGCTAGTGACAGGCTTCCCTATCAAAGACTTCCTCAAACTGTGATCAGAAGGTAGGCCGAGCTTAAATGTGTTGATGGCAACATCATCAAAATCACCGACTATCTCATTAAAAATCTCCCAATATCGGTCTGAATACGTCTTCAGGGTCTCTCCTTCTCTCATGGAAAAAGACAACAAGGAAGCTAAAGGCCGAGGAGCCCTTCTACACGTAACAAACCGGGATCCGAATGCTTGAGTAAGTTCCTTGAAAGAATCAATAGAACCTACCCTTAAACTATCAAACCACCTCATCGCCACAGGCCCCAGACTGGATGGGAATACTTTGCACATCAACGGCTTGTTCCTAGAGTATACAGCCATCCTTTGATTGAAATGACTAACATGCTCCACGGGGTCTGTTCTTCCACTGTACATGGTGAACGTGGGTTGGGAGAAACACTGAGGAAGTTTCCCCTCTCAATCTAATGTGTGAAAGGTGACCTTGAGATCTGGTTAAGTGCTCTGGTCATAGCATCGTTTCCCAGATCGATCAAGGACAAGTTTCTATCACCACATTGATGATAACAGTCTTTCTCAAATGAGAAAGTTTCACTAGGAGGAGTTCTCTATCTGTGCTTGTAGCTAAGGTCCTTTTCACCACTAGAAGAGAAATTAGGACTAGGGGATATTCGCCTCCTCCGTTCATGATGTAAGCTCCTCCTCAGGTGATCAATCTCCTTCTGCATGTTTCTAGCATTCTTCTCCTGAGAGACATGGGTTTTACCCCTAGCTTGGCTTCAACTAGTGTGGGTAGTATGTATGCTTCCTTCACGGCCTCTTCTCCGTTGGAGTTCATCAAAGTGGTCTTGGCGCTAAGACCCCATAGACTCTGCTTGGTGTGGACCTGAACCTACCATTGTTCTGCACTGACTTCACTACAACACCAGTATTCCCACAGACGGCGCCAATTGTAAGGACCAAGTTTGAATTCCAAGCCCATAGTATGAATGAACTTAGGCCCAAAAAAGCCCAAAACAATAAATTTATAGAGAATGGGTTGAAAAACTGGGTTTTAGTTGATCAGACAGACATTGGAATAGATTCAGATGAGAAGAGAATGAAAAGAAATAGGATTGTATTGAAGAAAAACAGTCCTCGGCAAGGTTCGAAGTGTCTTGTTCTTATATATTATTCTTAAAGTAGGTTACAAGTCTGGTTCTACAATGCTCCAGTCTTTTCTCCCTTTTTTCCGATCCCCCATTCATGAAGGGTCTCTCCCATTATATAGTTCCGTCTGAAGCATCTTGGTCCTACACTTGTCAATCACTTGGGGCTACCACTTGAGTACCTGTCTTATTAGACAACCTTATTGATCTTATTTGCATTAGGGCAGCCAATGTTACCCTATTCAAGTGTCTTCTCCATATTAATACAGTCAGGAAATTAGCTGCCCAACATTTAATGCGGTGGTGGTAACCTTCCCTTAAGATATTTTAGGACACTTCTCCACCCGATATCTTGATAAGAACTATCAACCTTCGCAAGACTTCTTGGAGCTTTACCCTGATCATCAGCCAACCTTTGCAGACCTCAGCATTAGTCAGCCTCAGATGTATTTATCCTCGACACACCACTTTGAGCCATCGTGGTTAAAATTAACCTTTATGCACCATACAGTCCTATCTAATAAAGATTCCTTCTCCTCGAACAATCTCGTCTCCTCGGTTCGGGCCATAGGCCTAATCATACAAACCTACGATGGGCTTCCAGGCTTAATATCCCTACAGGTTCCATACAACTAAAAAAAAAAAAAAAAAAAAAAAAAAAAAAAAAAAAAAAAACAACAACAACAACAACAACATAAAACTCTGATTTAGGCATTTGTGAGAGGTTTTTTTTTTTTTTTTTGGAGAATAATTTGTGAGAGGTTTTGATAACTCAGGAAGAGACCAACTTAAAAACATGGGTGGCTTTTCTAGTTAACATGTTTATATATGATGTCAAAATAGGGTTACAATACAATTACATCTCTGCATGGTTGTATCAATAGTTTGTAAATGCATAATATTATTGGACAAATGCATTAGTAAGATGAATGAAAAATTATGATACTTAACAAAAAAAAAAAAAAAAACCTTAAAGTACTCGTGAAGTGTGTGCCATGAGGCTAGTATATGATATCAAAATATATAGGATTATGCGATACAAAAGAAACAAACAAGGAAAAATTACAACCCCATATTTCATATTATTCAACCTATGGCGTTTACTCTTGATGATAGCTCTTTATCATCAATCAATTTTGATGTAAGCAGAGATTGAACTTCAGATTTCTTATTCAATCATAAGAGACTTTACTAGTTGAGCTAATTGGAAACAACATTATTTCAAATTATTCTTATAAGAATAACCAATGTAATTCCATAATGATATTCCTAAACTTAAGGGATGTACTGATATTTACCAAACCAAATTCATGGCTAATATTGTGCTCCTTGTCAAATTTGTTAAGAACCAAATAAATAAATAAATTTACTTGGAACTTCCATACAAAAATACACTACTTAGAAATTTACTAAGAAATTGGGTTTCAAGAGTCAAGTTGCCACACAAAATGAGCATGTAATCCTCGATATGTGAGCATGTAATCCTTTTTTTTTTTTTTTTTGATACAAGATAGAATTTCTACTTTAGCCTAATCTAAGTGTATATGTGTGTGAAACTTCTTCCGGGAGACTTGAACCCTAGCCTTTGCTCTCAACACCCCACAAGCATTTATACTTGTGGAGTGACCATCGCACCAAAAGTGCGCGGTGGTGTGAGCATGTAATCCTAATTGTTGATTTGTGGGGTCAGATGTATTTGTTGACACATGCAATTGTTTATGTATTTTTATTTTGATAATGAACCTCGTCACGATAGATTTCACTAAGTGAAATAATTTATCAACCACCATATTAAAAAGGATAAGACTGTAGACTGTAGACTGTAGAGAGGTCTTTGTGGATCTGATTTGGAAATTCCCAAAATTATAGGATTTGACAATTAGCACAAAATATAATAAAGAGTTATATGGTAGTGAAATTACAAATTTTATTATATTAATCTTTCAAAATCACGTGTAAAGTTTTGGACACAAGAAAAATAATAAATATTTTTTTATTATTTAAATTATTGTGTTGTTGATACACTAATTTTATAATTTTATTTATTTTTTAGCATAAAATTTGATAGTAATTTTTTTTTGAGAAAGTAGTAAATTTGATAGTAGTTTGAACCTTTTTTTTCATATGATTTCTCAAAGTTAGGAAATATTCTAAATTCAATGGGATATATATATGTTGTACTCAATGAGAAATGATATGTCCACAACATTTTTACAATAAATCTTAATTGACAGGTTGTTACTTGTTGTTATTATTGGGGCAAAAAAGTAATCTTACTGTTAGATTCAAATTTGAACCAATAACAACTAACCATCTATGATTTGTTATGAAAATATTGTAAAATATTGTGGACATAGCATCTCTCATAGTAAAAAGCCCTTGCCCTACTTGCAAGGGCGTTTCAAAAGCCCTTGCCCACGTCATAGCGGCTTTGCAATTGGAATAGCTACCTTAACCTGCATAAATAAACATTGCATATCTACTTACGCCTTTGTTCCACCGCTTCATCTGCACCTAAGCGTTGCCCCACTTCCAGTGCCACCTAGGGACAGTGGCAGAGTTAAGATTTGACTCCAGAGGGGGCAAAATTTATATACACTATGCATGTATATTGAAACACACACATATTACATATATGTTGGGTAGTTGTAAAGGATTTTTATTTTTATTTTTTTATATAGTAAAAATTCCATTTATAAATGAAAATAGTAATTAAGTATAAACACCAAATACAGCTAACGTAATTTTGTGTTATTATATAATTATCTCAAAATTTTGGATTATTATACAAAATTTTATGAAGTAGGATAATTATTACATAAAGAATTTTTTTAGTGAGGATCCACATGGTGAAGCGGAGAATTGACACTAAGTTCCAGCCAAAGCTAGTTGGCTATTATATGCATGCGAGGCCAGCCCCAAGCCAAAGCGTGGCAATTATTTGCTCTCTAAGGCTTAAGAGACGCACCTTTTTCTACCGAAAAAAAGAAAGAGATGCAACTTTGAGATGGATATATTGTCAAACCAAATACAAACCTTCTTCTTACTAAAATTTAAAAGCCACCCTACTATTTTTTTGCCGACCTGGGGGGGGGGGGGGAATTGGCGCCCCCCCCGGGGCCTTCGCCCCTGCCTGGGGACATACCATATCAAAGGGAGCACCCCATATTTGTACCCACATAGAAACCGATTCGAACTTCATGTTTTTTGCTGTCATCCCCCCTTCCCATCTGCGCAGCATGAGAACCTGATTGTCGAACATCCATGGACCTTCCCTCAAAACACGTTCCAACTCAAACTCTGTCTTAAACTTGAACTGAAACAAGTTCACCTCAACAATCTGCAATCCATCCTCCAATCCCTATGCCTTCCTTAGCATATTTTGGGTCGCTTGTTTGTTAAAAGGCTTATACATAAGAAACTTACCAATCAGACTTTGATTGCATGTCTTTATTTCATCACGTCGGCCCTTATCTGATATTAGTATGACTTCGTCTTCCTCCGAAGTTAGCTTCATATTCTCGAAACAAGTAATTACGTCGTCTGCCATCTTACAAAGGACAAAAAAGAAAAGACAAAACCTTAGGAAACCTAAGGGAGGGATGAGACTCGTAGTCACACGAGAGAGAAACTAGATTGTTTTTTTAAGTACTTTGTTTGATAAGTCCTAGATCAAGCTTTTTTATTTCACACAATTATTTGAGGTGCCGTGGAGCCAAGTCTCTTATCCATCCCTTTCCTTATGATTTCCATTCTAGACAGAACTATGAGACTCTTCGTAGTCAGATTCTCACATATGATCCATTTCCTTCAATGAGTAAGGTTTACTCTTTGGTTCTTCAAGAAGAATCACATAAGAATCCTGGTGAAGGATCAACCTCATTGCAAGGAGATGTAGTAGCAATGTATGCTAATTCAAAGAACAATTCAGGAGGTTCTGCTTGGAATAGAGGCAATGGGAAGAAAGAAAGGCCATTTTGCACACACTGTAATATGTCTGGACATACCATTGAGAAGTGTTATAAACTTCATGGTTATCCTCCAGGATACAAACCAAAAGGGAAGAATAATGTTAGTGCAAATCAGGTCTCTTCACATTTGAGCAATGGAGTTGAGAATTTCGCATCAGGAAGCAATTTGTGTCCCATTTCTAAAGCACAGTGTGAACAATTACTGGCTTTTCTCAGTTTTGGCTCAGGATCTGCTTCTGAAGGTGATGGATTACATCATGCAGCTAATGTGAGAGCTTCTTTCAGTATGGTTGGTGTGGAAGGACATTCTGGTGGTACTTTTGATGTGTTCTCTTCACAATCACAATCACAAGTCAATTCCTCAGCCAATTTTTGTTCCAACCTCATGTTAGGTACCTCTTCTAATTTTCCTTTTAATCCTAATCTGTCCCATTCTATATTTTCTGCTAAAAATGTCAATAGAGAAGCCTTTAGGAATTCTGATTAGGTCATAGACACAGGAGCTACAGACCACATGGTTCATTCTATTACTGTTTTTACTGTTAGGACATATATGTTTTAACTTGTTTAAGAACATATGTCACTTAGTTATGTAAATTGGCTAATCCTTTGACAAAACGCACTCTGCTTGTAATTGGGTAGTTCTAGGTGTTTTTAATACTTCAAGAAACAATGTTTCAAGGTCAAATGTTGAAGTCATCAAGTCTGTCCAAGAGAAAGCAAGCTGAAGTACAAAGTTTTTAAAGCTCGACACCTCTCGACAGCTACCTCGACACCTGCTATCTGTTGAGATTTAAAAAGTCAGATTTTCAATCTGATTTTCTTGGGATCCGTGAATATGTTTTTGGGTCTTCTTTTCTTCTAACCCTAGACATATAAAAGGATTATTTTAAGAGCCGTCTAGGGTGACACAAGTTGCATTATCATTGAGCAATCTCTGTTTAAGCAAATTGTGATCAATAGACGAAGTTCTTGACCTAGTTCATCTTCCATCAAGAAGTTGTTGTGTATTTGCACCATAGGGTTTTGTAACCAAGCATCTTCCTGCTATTCATCATAAAGGATGAACTGAAGAACTTTGCAGCCAACCATTCTTCCTCAGTTGGTGTTCTGAAGTCGCGTACTTGGATCCGCGCATTGGTTAGTCACGTACTTAGGAGCCGTGCATCAAAGCTGGAGACTGTCACTACAGATCAAGTCCAATTGGGTATTGGGGTAAGGGTTCAACTGTAGGTTGGTAAGGTACTTGGGATTCCTTTACTTGTAACTGCTTGATTTGATAATAGTGGAGTTTCGGGAATGGTGACCTGAAAATCACCCGGTGGGGTTTTTGCCATTAGGGTTTTCCCCATTCGTAAACAAATCACCGTGTTATTTATTTTTCCACTGCTTATTTAGTTGTTGGTGATTTGTTTGTGCTTCCATATAATTGCATGATTAATTGATTAATTAATTACTTGGCTAAATTAATTAATTAAGGTTAATCACAAGGGGTCATTCAGATTGTGACCTATCAAGTGGTATCAGGGCGGGCACACTCTGATTAGGGTTTAATCTTTGTTGTGTTGATCCATTGACCCCTGTTTGTCATGGATAGAGGACAATCCTTAATTATACCCCCTTTATTTGATGGCGCTAACTATGCATACTGGAAAGTACACATGAGAGCTTTCTTGCAGTCTTTAGATGAAAAGGTGTGGCAAGCTGTAGAGATTGGCTGGACTAAGCCAACAAAAGATTCGGCCGATTGGGATGATACTAAGATCAAGGCGGCTAACTTCAACAGCAGAGCGTTAAATGCCCTATTTAGCGCAGTCACAAATGAGGAGTTCAAAAAGATATCTTCAACTGAAACTGCCAAGGAGGCTTGGACCATCCTCCAGACTACCTATGAAGGCACAAAGGCTGTCAAAGACTCAAAGCTTCAGAGGCTCACTACAAGCTTTGAAGAAATTAAGATGGAGGAGGATGAGTCATTTGATGAGTTCTATGCCAAGCTCAAGGACATAGTGAACTCAGCCTTCAATCTTAGGGAAACCATCCTTGAACCCAAGATTGTAAGGAAGGTGCTCAGATCTCTACCTGAGAGATTTCATGCCAAGATTACAGCGATAGAAGAATCAAAGGACATTGACAAGATTCCTTTGACTGAGCTGGTAGGAAACTTGCAAACCTATGAGATAGGATTATCTAGGATTGGCACGACAAGTAAAGGTAAAAGCATGGCCTTGAAGGCAAAGAACAGTGATACAGATGAGTCTTCCGATGATGAAGATTCTAAGATGAAGTCCTACATCACTCAGCAGTTCAAGAAGTTTATGAAGAATGCCAATGGAAGGAGCTTCGACAAGGACCGGAGGCAGTTCAGTTCTTCACAATCTAAAAGCCAAGACAAAGGGAAGAAGGATGCTAAGGATGGAAGTTAGTACACTGTTCCTGCAGTACAAAAATGCTTTGGATGTCATGGGGTCGGACACATGAAACATGAGTGTCCTACATATCTCAAGAGCATTGGGAAAAGCAAGGCACTTGCTGCAACTCTAAGTAACACTGAGCTTGAAGATGATTCCGACAATGAGGATGACGGAATCTTAAATGCCTTCACTGTCACAGTCAATCCTACTGAAGGGATTGTTGAAGAAGTGGATGAAGAAGAAGAATTGGTGGAATCAAAATTTGAGAAAATGGATGATCAAGATGATATCCATTCAGCCTATGAGAAGCTTTATAAGCTCTCTGAAAAGCATGAGAAATTATATAGGCTGGCCACCAAGAAGCTAAGTGATGTGGAACTTGATCGTGAAGAGTTGTCCACAAAGTTTGATGAGGCGAATCAAACTATTGGAGCACTAAGATTTGAAAACACCTTTTTGGTTGAGAAGACTAAGAAGCTTGAAGCAGAGCTGTTTCAAGTTAGAGCTCAACTAGAGAGGACTTCAAGTGCAAAGCTTGATGAGATGCTCAGAAATCAGAAATTTGCTTCGGATCGAACTGGTTTGGGGTATGGTATTTCTTTCTCAAACATTGCTTCTACTAGCAATACTATTTTTGTTCCTCCTGCTAATAATACTGAAATTGAGAATATTCATGTCAAAACTGAATTAGTTAGTGAGAACTTAGACAAGGGTAAATCTATCTTAGGAGCACCCCCTAAGCAAGATAAAAAAGATGATAAAAACCCTAGGATTAAGAAGGCTAACTCTCAAAAGCCTAAACAAAAGAAGCAGCATCTCTGTCATCATTGTGGAGCTGCCGGTCATACTAGACCAAATTGCTATAAGTGGTTAGCCACTTAACAGAGCAATGGCGTGATAGCATCTGGAAACCACAATCAGCTTCAATCCTCTCTTGCTCCTCTTGGAGATCTTCTAAAAGCCCTCATGTTCCTTTCGAACTTGAACAGGTTAAATTCTTCTCCCTCACCGCCGGTTCAAGGATTCAATCAAAGGAAAGGCTCTTTCAAGGTGTGGAAGAAAAAGGACTTTAAGTGATTTCATCACTTTCTTTTTCCTTTTTATTTTTCTGTGTTTTGCATTGCTTGTGTGTTTTGTTTTTCTGCTGAGTCAGTCTAGTTTTTACATTATTTTGTTTAACATGTTTTTGTGTGTTTTCTTTCAGTTTTGTTTATTCTGTTTTTGATTTTAAAAAAAAATTGATTGAAAAAACAGAAAAATACAAAAACAGTGTGTGTTCTGTGTACTTTGGTACTTGTGTACCTTGGATGGCCAATGAAACAAAGTTTTCTAAACTTTGTATCTCTTGTAGCTTAGATGAGCATCTCTATGCACAACTAAGCAAGTAAGCTTTGTGGCTTTTGTTTGTGATGAGTAAGATTAGGTTATCTCTTAAAACTTAACACTCATATCACTCTTTTTGATGGGTAGGACTAGAAAATCCAAAGAGAAAAGTATAAATAACCATCTCACCACTGTTGCCCACCAATCATAATATGACACCTATATGCTTCGGCATAGCAAAAGTGCAGTGTCAAAAACATTCGTATGCTTCGGCATAACAAAACTGCGATGTCAAATGCTTGACATCTTGGGTATTTCTTTTCTCTCTTTTATATACCCATGTATGATATGCTAAAATAAATAAATAAAACATGCAAAGAAAATAAAAACAAAAAGATTAAAAATGCTTTAAATATGGTTGCAAGTGTGTATCCTAGGAGATGTGGGAGTTATAGGATGTACCTTGAAGGTGATAGTCCCCATCAAACAGTTATGATTGTGTGTGAGTTAAAAGTTATTTTCTCATATCTCAGATCGTCATAACATCTATACACATATGCAATCTTGCGATGTTTTTCACACACAACACGCAACATTCTTTGCTACTTTTGATACATGTGCAGGTACAATGTGATTTGACCATCACAAAGGTTTTACATGTGCTAATGTATGCTCACTAAACTGTCATAACTTGTTTTTGAAATATAAAATTGGTTAGACTTGTTTAGTGTGTGTGTGTGTTTTGCATGATCCTTGTGCTTATTTTCTTGTTGAGAATGTTTTTGAGAGGTTTATATGTTGAGTGGATCTTTGGTTGAGATGTGTGTTGGATTGCATTCATGTCTATGTTTTTCCCTTCTCGAAAAACTGCATTTTTCTGATGGCTCGACACCTCCTCGATACCTGGTCATCTGTCGAGCTTCTCATGTTGTTTCTTATTGCAATCTCGACACCTCTTCGACACTTGATGGATCGATCGAGATTCTCCTATGCTGTTTGAGTCTTCTTTCTCGACACCTGTCTCGATACCTTGTGGATCGATCAAGATTTCTTTTGTCTTCTCGACAGCTTCTCAATGCCTGGTCGATCGATCGAGCTTCTTGAATCTGCATTTGGCCTTGTACCTCGATACCTGTATCTGTCGAAGGCATTTTTCCTTGATACCTTCCTCGACAGCTTTCTCGATACCTCTCGACACCTCAGCTGTCGAGAATTACTGAGGTGCCTATTTAAGTGCAGTTCACGATTTTCACTCATTTCTCTCGCTCTCTCTCGATCTGTCCGAGGCTTTTCATCTCCTAAACTTGATTTTCTCACTTAAATCTTCAACCCCACTTGGATCTTGCTCATTTCTTGCTTCAATCTCTTGGTAAGATCACTTTTCCCTTCCTTTTTCATGCATTTCATGTTTTGAAACCTAGGTTTTGGGATTTTTTTTGAAAAATTTTGGGGTTTTTCAAAATTGATGAGTTTTTCTTCAAATTTTGGGTTGGGTTTGTACTTAAATGATTTCAAAATGTCATACATTGCATTTCGTTTGCATTATAATGATATTTACATACATTTAGATGTGTGCTTTATGTTTGTGTGCTGCTAGGATTAGATTGGGCTGAGCCCATGATGTTTCTTTTCCTCTGCATGTCACATGCCCATGCATTCCCATGCATACGTACTTGTTGTTCAACATATTTGATATATTTGAACTGTGTTGGAACTTTTCTGATTGTCTCCCCCTCTATCTTTTTCTCATTCTTTTACGTTAGCAGTGTCTATGGCACCCAAACGTAAATCTACTCCTGCTCGGAACCCTCTGCGTTCTAGAGCTTCTACTTCTTCAGATTCTACTCTCTTTAACATTCGGTTCCGTGATGGAGATGCCCATAAGGCATTTTCGGAGAACTTTTCTAAACGAGGTGTTAATTCGGAACGCCGCGTTGTTCTGGCGGACTTCGCCGATACTAACCTTCCCTCTGTCATTAACAGTAGGGGATGGGGGTCACTGTGTGACATCCCGGTCACTTGCCCTCTCGTGCTGATACAGGAGTTCTACTCCAACATGCACGAGATTGATCTTTCAGTACCTCATTTTGTCACTTGCGTTCGAGGTATGCGCATTCTTGTCACACCGCAACTTGTTGCGGATGTGCTTAGGGTACCTAGGATAGAGTTCCCAGATTACCCCTCTTGTGAGCGTCTGAGGACTGTGTCCAAAGATGAGCTCATCTCTTCTTTTTGTGAGCGCCCTGCTAATTGGGGTGAGCATCAGTTCACATCATGTAGGCCTTTTGCTAAAGGTCCTAAATTCATTAACATGGTGATGACGTTTGTTCTCCATCCTCTTTCTCACTATAACTCTATCACAGAGCCTCGTGCTCGATTTTTGCTTTCTTTGCTTGAGCATCTTACCATAGACTTCCCTTCTCACTTCATCCGGTCTATCATAGAGGTCTATCTTGACTCGGCATCCCGTGATAAGCTCATCTTTCCTTCTGCTATCACGTTGATTCTACGCCATTTTCCGTTCACTTTCCTGTGTCCGATCACTTCACACACATATCTGCCATAGATGCCGCTACCGTAAAATGTAGTGAGGCACAGTTTAGGTTGAGACAGCCAGGTGCCACTCCTCCCTCCCGTTTAGCGCCATCTAGATTCGCTCCATCTACATCTGCTCCTTCTTCTTCTTCGAGCGATGTATCCCTTGGTGATATTATGGCACAGCTACAGCACATGGACACTCATCTTGATACACTCTCTGCTGAGTTGTATCAGGTGAATGTTCGTATGGGTCGTATTGCACGACGGCAGGTGATCATGGGTGGATTTGCTTCGGAGGCTACTCCTTCACCATCTACTCCAATAGCGTCAGATTTTGAGGATGATGAGGATGATGATGATGATGATGGAGATGCTAGCTCTGCTGATGAGATGTTTACATGACACTCTACCCTTTGTCACTTGTAACAAAAAGGGGGAGTAGTTTTGGGCTATGAGAGTAGTCATCTTAGGGGGAGAGTTAGTATAGGACATTTTTTTGTGATAAGGAGAGTGTTGTCATATTTTTGAGGGATGTAGTGAGGCTATATGTATTTTTTCTTATCTCTTAGATACATTGGTCTTGTATATGAGGTCCTTTGACTATTTTTACATACATTGTACTTATCTTATCTCTTATATATGTTGATGTATGTTTCTTTCACCTCTCTCTTCATGTGTTGTTTCTTTTCTATCTTTATACACATGTTCTTTATGCTTGTATGCAATCTATTTATTTCTGTTTCACACAAGATGCCTTGATGAGTTTTGTTTAAAGTGTTTCAGAAATACAGGTTGTCAAAGTCTACTTATCATAAGTTCTCTTCTTGCAAAGTTTTTCAAGAGTTTGTGTTAGGATAGATTTTATTGTATTCAACAAGTGAATATGAGTTCAGTGATTTATGATTTCTCTCATATGCTCATTTGTTTGTTGTGGTTTTGTCACGGATTGCCAAATAGGGAGATTGTTAGGACATATATGTTTTAACTTGTTTAAGAACATATGTCACTTAGTTATGTAAATTGGCTAATCCTTTGACAAAATGCACTCTGCTTGTAATTGGGTAGTTTTAGGTGTTTTTAATGCTTCAAGAAACAATGTTTCAAGGTCAAGTGTTGAAGTCATCAAGTCTGTTCAAGAGAAAGCAAGCTGAAGTGCAAAGTTTTTAAAGCTCGACACCTCTTGACAGCTACCTCGACACCTGTTATTTGTCGAGATTTAAAAAGTCAGATTTCCAATCTAATTTTCTTGGGATTCGTGAATATGTTTTTGGGCCTTCTTTTCTTCTAACTCTAAACATATAAAATGATTATTTTAAGAGCTGTCTAGGGTGACACAAGTTGCATTATCATTGAGCAATCTCTGTTTAAGCAAATTGTGATCAACAGACGAAGTTCTTGACCTAGTTCATCTTCCATCAAGAAGTTGCTGTGTATTTGCACCATAGAGTTTTGTAACCAAGCATCTTCCTGCTATTCATCATAAAGGATGAACTGAAGAACTTTGCAGCCAACCATTCTTCCTCAGTTGGTGTTCTGAAGTCGCGTACTTGGATCCGCGCATTGGTTAGTCACGTACTTGGGAGCCGTGCATCAAAGGTGGAGACTGTCACTACAGATCAAGTCCAATTGGGTATTGGGGTAAGGGTTCAACTGTAGGTTGGTAAGGTACTTGGGATTCCTTTACTTGTAACCGCTTGATTTGATAATAGTGGAGTTTCGGGAGTGGTGACCTGAAAATCACCCGGTGGGGTTTTTGTCATTAGGGTTTTCCCATTCGTAAACAAATCACCGTGTTATTTATTTTTCCACTGCTTATTTAGTTATTGGTGATTTGTTTGTGCTTCCATATAATTGCATGATTAATTGATTAATTAATTACTTGGCTAAATTAATTAATTAGGGTTAATCACAAGGGGTCATTCAGATTGTGACCTATCATTTACTTCTATCACTGCCACTTTAAACACATTTGTGAATCTTCCAAATGGTGAATCTGCCTTAGTCATCCACATAGGAACAGTTAAAATCTCAGAAAATCTTATTCTTTCTAATGTGCTTTGTGTTCCTTCCTTCAACTTTAATCTGATTTCTGTCAGTCAATTGGCAAAATCCATTCTTTGCTGTCTCATATTCTTTGGCAATTTATGCTTTATTCAGGTCCTAGCTCATTGGAGCACGATTAGTTTGGGTAAGGAGATCAATGGCCTCTATTTGCTGTTAAAGGGAGAATCAGCATCAACTTCAAGCTTTGTTTCTTTATCTGTTTATGCAAATAAGGTTCAGCCACACATATGGCATGCTAGATTAGGACACATATCAGATGCCAAATTGGCTTTGTTGAATAAGAACAATGTACATTGTATCAATTCTAATGCAAACTTTCATTGTGACATTTGTCCCCTTGCTAAACAGAAAAGATTACCCTTCAACATCAGTACTACTATCTCCAATGAATGTTTTGATTTACTTCATTGTGATATATGAGGACCTTTCTCTGTTCCCACCATTCATGGTTGTAGATTTTTTTTTAACCATTGTAGATGACTGTTCTAGATGTAAATGGGTTTATCTGTTAAAGCATAAATCCCAAACTGCATCTTATCTAGACCAATTTTGTACAATGGTTGAAACACAATTTGCAATGAAAGTGAAATGCATTAGGTTAGACAATGGTACTGAGTTCTTTCTTAAAGAATTCTTTACAAAAAAAGGCATCTTACATCAATTAAGTTGTGTTGAAACTCCACAACAAAATGCTATTGTGGAGAGAAAACATCAACACATCTTAAATGTTGCAAGAGTTCTTAAATTCTAATCAAATTTACCTTTACATCTTTGGGGTTATTGCATTTTAACTGCTGTTTACTTGATAAACAGAATTCCTTCTTCTGTTTTAAGTAAAAAAACTCCTTATGAAGTTTTATTTGGTAATCCCCCCACTTATTCTCATTTAAGAACCTTTGGATGTCTTTGTTATGCTTCCACTCTTTCTCATAATAGGACCAAGTTTGATCCAAGGGCTAAAAAATGCATTTTTTTTTTGTTATCCTTTTGCGGTTAAAGGCTATAGAGTTATGGATTTATCTACCAAAACTCTGTTTACATCTAGAGATGTTGTTTTTCATGAAAATCATTTTCCTTATGTTCAAGGTAATACTAATTTTAATGATCCTTTTATTTCTGATGTTGGTTCTCATTCTCCCACAAACAGCAATTTAGATTCATTTGGTACTCCTGTTAGTATTCCAGAAGTTCTTCTTCCATCTCATACTTCAAATATTCCACTTGTTTTGCCTCCATCTATCAATGATAATGACAGCTCTACCTCCATTTCCCATGACAATTCTAGTCCACATTCCTTAGATATTACTTTTGCTTCACATACTCTTCCTATAGTTGTTCCTGCACCTCCACACACCAGAAAATCCACCAGAGTCCATAAAAAACCTGGCTACCTGCAAGAATATGCTTGCAATTCAGCTATAACAATTACTGACCTAGGTCATCCTTCAGCTGCAACAATTGCTAATCCAGGTTGCCCTTATGACATGGCTGATTTTCTCAGCTATTCACACCTTACTTCTTCCTATCAGTCTTATCTCATGACAGTTAGTGCATGTCATCCAGGACCTGCTTCCTTTTCTCAAGCTGTTCAAATTCCAGCTTGGAGAGAGGTAATGGATAAGGAAATTCAGGCTTTGGAGAAGACTTGGACTTGGATTCTTACTCCTCTACCTGCTAGAAAGACACCCATTGGATGTAAATGGGTGTACGGGGTGAAGTTCAACTCAGATGGTAGTGTTGAGAGGTATAAGGCCAGGCGTATGGCCAAAGGTTATACTCAACGGGAAGGATTAGACTTTCTGGAAACCTTTTCTCCAGTAGCAAAGACTATATCTGTCAGAGTTCTTCTTGCACTTGCTTCAGCCAAGGGTTGGCCTCTTTATCAACTAAACATCAACAATGCTTTTTTGCATGGAGACCTAGATGAAGAAGTCTATATGTGTTTACCCCCCGGTTTTCACAGTAAGGGGGAGTGTTCTTCATCACATTCTTCTACTCCTTTAGTTTGTAAACTTGTGAAATCTCTTTATGGATTGAAGCAGGCATCAAGATAGTGGAATGCAAAACTCTTTGCCACCATCTTACAGCTTGGATTTATTCAATCTGAGGCAGACCATTCATTGTTTGTTCATTCTAATGGTGATTTGTTCACAACATTATTGGTATATGTAGATGATATGGTTCTGACAGGAAATGATCCAAGTTGTATTGCATCAGTTAAATCAGTTTTAGACCAAAAGTTTGGAATTAAGGACCTAGGTTCTCTCAAATACTTCTTGGGCTTAGAAATTGCAAGGAGTGATAAGGGTATTAGTCTAAATCAGAGAAAATATGTTCTTGAAGTACTTAAGGAGGCTGGAATGGCTGGTTGTAAACCTGTCAAAACACCTATGGAGCAACAGTTAAAACTGTCCAAGGGTGATGGTGAATTACTTAAGGAGCCAAGTCAGTTTAGAAGGTTGATAGGGAAGCTAATGTATCTTACGCTTAGCAGACCTGATATTACCTATTCTGTTCATAGACTTAGCCAATTTTTATCACAGCCTAGAGTCCCTCACATGAAGGCAGCAACAAGAATCTTACAATATCTCAAAGGCACACTAGGGCAAGGAGTTTTCTTTCCTGTGGAGTCAGATTTGCAGCTTAAAACTTACTGTGATACTGACTGGGCAGGCTACCCCAATACTAGAAAGTCATTAACTGGATACTGTGTTTTTCTTGGAAATGCATTGATCTCTTGGAAGTCAAAAAAATAGGCTGTGGTGTCAAGATCTTCAGCAGAGGCCGAGTATAGGTCAATGGCTTCAAATACATGTGAAGTTCTATGGCTACTGTATCTGTTGAAAGACCTTCATGTCTCACATGACAAACCTGCCTTGATGTACTGTGACAACCAGGCTGCTTTGCATATTGCAGTAAACCCCGTCTTTCAAGAAAGGTCCAAGCACA
This sequence comes from Quercus variabilis, assembly GCA_030445155.1. Lineage (NCBI taxonomy): Eukaryota > Viridiplantae > Streptophyta > Magnoliopsida > Fagales > Fagaceae > Quercus > Quercus variabilis. The sequence continues at coordinate 9,536,136 of CP129447.1, forward strand.
TAGAGGTAGATTGCCACATTGTGAGAAATAGAGTTTTAGATGGTACAATTAAGACCTTTCATGTTAATTCAAGGAATCCATTGGCAGATATCTTTACTAAGGCTTTAGGTATGGATAATTTTCTAAGATTGCAAAAAAGGTTGGGAGTTATCAATATTTTTGCACAAACCATTCAATATCTTGAGTATCCATCTTTGAATCAAGTAGCAAGAGCTTTGCTCTTGAGGGTGAGTGTAAAAAGCAAGGAAGAATGCCCTCAAGTTGTTAGCAGACACAAGAACAGAGATGGTGAATAGGGCAGCACTCAAGGAACTGAAAATCAGAAGAATTGGATCAGTCCAGAACTACTAGAAGTGATTGAATCAGTTCCTTATCATGAACACTTCATTCACACATATGAAGGAGCTTTGCCATGTGGATAGAAGCATGACAGAAGTAGTGCTTACAGCTAGCACACGTGTGTTTGATAATTGGGATTATTGTAACTAATTTTCCTTATTTCACGGAGTTATTTTTCTTTTCTTTTGCTTTCACAGATTGTATATATATAGTGTATAGATCAATTGTATTAATCATTCAGTGAATAAAGATCATTCCTTCTATTTAGAGAGAGAGAGTTCCCAGATTCTTTTATACATATCAAGTGAGAAGCTTAAGACATATCAAGTGAGAAGCTTAGGGAAAGAATTAAGTTGCCATCCAAACCCAACATGTGCCACAAGAAAAGACTGATTAACTGCAAGTTATTAGCTTTCAATGGATTTCTTTGTTAAGCTAATCCAAGCTCCAAGGATAGGTTTGATTTTTGGGTCTTGAGGGATTGGGTTAAACTTAAACCTATTTGGATCGAGCAATATACATTACGCCTTTCATTGATGATCTGCAAGCCCAAAACCTTGAAGAGTTTCATTCAAGATAATTTTTTACCTCTTGCAATATACCAAAATGTCAACTCTTGTTCGGTAGAACTCATGATACTATTTTGCCGCAAGTTGTTTATATACAATGTGAGGAGTAAAGAGTTGAGGGCTAAAGAAGAAGGATTACTGGAACAAGCTCTCTTCCTTGTTTTTCCAAGTTTACTCATCTTTTGTACTGGTGACTATAGCTCATACCAGTATAAGAAAATAAGAGACATTTGAAAATCAAGTTGAATTTAGATAAAGTAGATAGGATTAGAATTGCATTCTTAATTTCAAAGTTTTGTTGCATTTACCATTTAAATTCAAGACCTGTTTAATGTAAAATAGGAGGTTGATCTTGGTAGTCATGACTCATGAGGTTACATCTTCATTAGTATTTATTTAACTATTTATGTTATTATGTACGTCAAAATGTATGAAAAACCCAAAAGGTCTCTCTTTCTTTTAGTAGATTGGTTGTCTCGAATAAACTAAACTCAATTTATTATTTCTGTCTATAACTATATGTAATCATTTATGGTTTGTGGTTAAAAAAAAAAAAAAAAAAAACCTTTGGATAGATGTGCGTGAAGATAAAGATTTGATTTTCAATTTTTTCTTAGTTTAAATGACTTAATAGAGTATGAAATGATTGTTTTTGTTTTTGTTCTTGTTTTTTACATTTATCAAAATTACTATATATATATATATATATATTTTTTTTTTTTTCATTTCAAATCTATAATATCACAAATTTTTTTTTTAATTATTAGCAAAATCTTTAAAACTCAAATTATCACGTGTTGTTAAATTTAGTAACAATGCTTTGTAGAGTTTCTCTTCAAACTAGTTTAGAGAGAAATCTTGTCCTTAACACAATCACTTCTTAAAAACACTCACATTAGATTATCTATTATATACTCTATTTTATTTAAATAATTACTTTTATTATTATTTTCATTTAATTTCTCTCTCCTCTCAGATTTAAAAACAACCGCACAACTCTCTCGCCTCTCACCCTCTCTCAACCCAAACCCACAGCTTCTCACTTCTCTCTCAACTGCCGCTGTTGCTAAGCTTATTCCTGTATGCCGGTTCTTTGATGGTTTATAAGGATTTTGTATTTAGGTTTGATGAGTATGGGATCTAGATTTAAGATAGGTTTTGATAAATTTGCAAAGGTTGCTGGGATTCAAGAGGAGATAATGAAGGAAGAGAGCTAGGAGAAGGGGGAGAATCAAATGGGAGAGGCGAGTGAAAAAAAGAAAAAAAAAAAAGAAAGAAAGTAAACATGTATCCAAATTCCAAAACCAAATTCCCCTGCCCTCCCCCCACCCCCGCAAAAAAAAGAAAAAATATTTCATCCCTTTTTTGCATATTGTTTTGTTCCATGACGTAATTCTTTTGTTTTAAAAAAGGAAAAAGAAAAAGAAAATTTAAGTGCAATGATACATTGATATGTACGTACAAAGATATTTTAAGGGAGAAAAAGAAAATATTTAGAGAAGATAAAAGTATAATTTTGTTTGCTTTTGAGGGAACAACTTTGGTGAAAACAAAAGATAAGAAGGGATAAAATTTGGATTTATCTAAAGAAATCTTGACCTCTTAAATCTAATTTGAATCAAAATTCTCTAATACTCCCCATTCAAAAGATTAATTGATAAATTTAGTATTTTATAGTAGATTTTGTAACCTAATAAACTAATAAGATTAGGATCCATAATCGCTCTAGGACTCCAATTACAAAATATGCTGTAACAATGAGTTACTATAGCGAGTTTCAATTAACTCAACTGGTAAAGTCTCTGACGGTTGAATAAGAGATCTGAGATTTGATCTATGCCTATACCAAAAACTGATTGGTGTCTTAGTTTGATAATAAAGAACTATGATCAAGAGCGGATGCCATAAGTTGAAACTCTCTTAAAAAAATATATATAAATAAATGAGTTACTATAACATACTAGGATGGACTCAGAACTTTGAGTTAGGAGGTGTGGCTTTATTATTGGTTGTGTGCGGCGGTTTCAACTTCTAACTTTGCTTCTACTTAGCTATTGAGATTTTTTTTTTTTTTTTTTTTTTGTAAGTAAGAACAAAATTATTTTTGTTTAGAATTTTTTAAAGGGCAAGGTTGTTTATTTTGGATAAAATTGGTTAATTGAGCTTAATTTTTTCTAGTTTTAACATTGGTAATTTTTTTTGTTGAGCTTTTTTTTTTTTTTTTGGTCTTGTATATTTGGTTTTAGATTTTTTATGGTCACTAAAATGAGGAAATGCTAGAGCTACCAGATTTTTTTTTTTATTTATATATATATTTTTTATAAATTACTGCTACGATAAGTAACTATGGTAAGTAAAAAAATGATATAAGTGGTGGACTCATTATGTGAACCAATAAAAATTTGCTACTAAAAAAATTTGTAAAAAAGTTTGTGAGTATAGCATTATGCATAAAAGAATTAATGATATTGTTTAAGAAAAACAAAATGTAATTTTATAGAATAAAATTGCTAAAATTAGTACACACATATATAATAATATTTATAAAAAAAAAAATTTGGGAGGGGCCATTACCCCTTAGTCCAATAATAGCTCCATCCCTGATAACATACTCAAACACTAAAGCTAACTAAAACACAAATATTGGTGTCCCAATTCGATCCCATCTCCACTTAACAATGGAATAAATTGTACAATGCAACATATACCAGTCATTAAACACTAGTACTATACACCCTCTAGCCTTGAAACCCTTCACTCTAATAATCTCCGTCGCCCTATTAACTGCTTATGGCTCTTACATTATTTTCTCCTCCTTTTCATCATCTTCCCTTCGAATCACCTCCTCTATCAACATCGGCATTGCTGTCCCTTCCGCCACCGTACTTGGTGGCATATGAGTCTTGCAAGAGAAGCTACACTCTAGAGCATCATGCTTAGGAGTGCCTCACCACACTGATGAAAATCCCATCAACCAAATACGCCACTGACTCTACCCAACTCCTCGGAATCTGATAACGCCTTAAAATGTATACTTGTTATATATTTATGTAGGCATTATCTCCTTATTACTATGATTATTTTGTATAATTAAGTCATGATTTGCATTAGTCCCTATTATTTATCTTTACATAATTTCTTGAATAAGATGCCATTCATTGTGTGTAATTTTCTACTTTCAGGAAATCATGTGAGAAAGATGAGTTTACAAGAATTTTTGAGAGCTAAAGGACCATGCTTAAATGTCTAAGGAGGTGCAGTTGGAGTGCTTGGATCGTCTACCATGATTGGAAGATTCAAATAAGGAAAGAAATCAAAGAGGCACAATCTGAAAAGGAAAAAATCTGATTTGAGCACTGATCAGTATTTTGGGTGTATCTCTCTCCTCAAAAATCCAATTGACACAAGGCTAGATGGGTTGGAACTTTGACTTAAATATCTACAACTTTCCAGTTTTGAGTTTTTCGTAATTCTCAATTTTTGAAGGCCGAAATTAACTCACAAGTTACTGCTGTAAACCTGAACGGAAATTAAAATAGTAAAAGTTTTATTTTCTTGGGACACTTAGACGTTAGGGTTTTAGAAGGGAGGCTGTGAGAACAAATTTTGGGCAGAGAAAACCTTGTATTTTCCTTTCTCTAATGGCAACCTAAACTTTATGCTAGGGCTAGGGGTTATGTTTCTTCTATACGGTATGAATATTCAATGTGATTCTTTTTAGGATTTTATCAACGACATATTTGATTGTTCAATTAGATTTCTTTTGATGTATTAGTTCTTCCATACTTTCAATAAGTTCAATAATGTTTTTCTTATTGTTTAGATGAATTTCTAATAGTTTCAAATAGAAATCAGGTTTTAAAGTGAATGGGTTTTTCTGAAAAATTTTCTAACCGCATTATTAATCGAGGTTATCATGCGTTCTTGAATTGTCTCAGTTCAACCGAATCATAAGTTTTTAATTGTATAAGAACAATCAATTATGAAATATATATTTTCTTAGATCACAAAGAATCTCATATCGATATAGGGAAACACCCCGATGCCTTGGTATTTACATTATTGATTTAAATCAGTTTTTATTATTATTCTTGTTAACAATCACCTAGCAAAAGTACTTTTCTTCTTCACCCAAATTGTTGTTTAATTATATTGTCTTTGAATTTACCTTGTTCCTTGTGGTTCGAGCTTGGTACTCCTAGAATTATATTGCTACGATCTCTTGCACTTGGGAGAGAGCAAGCAATTTTGGCGCCGTTGCCAGGGTATTGCTGTGTGTTCAGAGGCAATTTTTTTGGAAGCAAAGCACAACCGGTGGAAATTCTATTGGTAACTTCATTCCATTTTTTCCCTTATTTTGTTTTTATTTTTCTGTTTGTTTTTAATTTATTTTATTTTATTGTGCATTCATTGTTGCATCATTTGGGTTAGAAACAAGAGTGGCAGATTAGAAATTTTTGAAACTTAGTTTAGTAATCTTTTTGACACACCTTTGCCTTCACTTTCTTCATCAATCATGGGTGATGAAACACGTAATAATCATGAGGAGAATGGAAGAACTATGTATGAATTGTTGCATCCCACACAAAATTCTGTTTCTTCATGCATCATGTTTCCACCTAATGCACCACATGTAGAACTGAAACAAGGTTTATTAGCAATACTTCCTGACTTTAGGGGACAAGAAAATGAAAATCCTTATATTCATGTTAGAGATTTTGAAGAGGTAATTAGTAGTTTCTATGCACAAAATGTTATTGAGACTGCTAAGTTACGTTTCTTTCCTTTTTCTCTTAAGGATAAGGCAAGAAGTTGGCTTTACACTTTGAAACCTAAGTCTATAGGTAGTTGGGGGGAGATGGCCAAAGAGTTTTTTAAGAAACATTTTCCTCCCCACAAAGTCCAGCAAGTAAAAAGAAGGATAACTAGTTTTGTCCAAAATGAAAATGAGACCTTATACCAAGCTTGGGAAATGTACAAAGATTTTTTCAATTTCTGCTTAACTCATGGGTATGAAGATTGGAGATTAGTTAGCTATTTTTATGAGGGACTTACACCTAGGGACCGACAGTTTGTTTAACTCTCATGCGGAGGGGACATTTTACAAAAAGAACCCGAAGATGTAATGGATTATCTTGATGAGATAGCTGAAAACTCTAACACATGGACTGGACCTAGCCCTATGGACTCCACTGATAGGACTAGAACTAACGCTACCATTTCTAGTGGAAGTTTTTTCAAGTTGAGGGAAAATGATAACATGAGTGCAAAAATCAGCATGTTAACTAAAGAAATAAAGGCACTCAAAATGAAAGGAAGTAAGAATGTTAATGCTATCTTTAGAGAGGACCCAATGGAAGTGTGTAAAATCTGTCATGAGATAAACCATGCTACAAATGAATGTGCATCACTTTCATCATTCTTAAATGTGCCAGAAGAACAAGTATATGCATTTAATTCATATGGGCCAAATAATTCTTCATATTCTAACAATTATAATCCAAATATGTGAAACCATCCATATTTGAGTTATAAGAGTGACAATGTGTTGAATCCTCCTACTCTAAGGAATTTTAATTCACTACATGCATTATCATCATCAAGAACTTCCTTGGAGGATGCATTTAGCACTTTCATTCAAAGGCAAAGTGAGCAAAATCAAAAGTTTGAATCCATGCTCACTAGGCTATATGATGAGGTAAGAGAGACCAAGAGTCATATAACTAGGCTTACAAATTCATTGAGTGGGATAGAGAGAGGGAAGCTTGGACCATCTACCATGATTGGAAGCTTTAAATAAGGAAAGAAATCAAAGAGACAGAATCTGGAAAGGAAAAATCTGATTTAAGCACTAATCAATAGTTTGGGCATATCTCTCTCCTCAAAAATCCAATTGACACAAGGCTAGATGGGTTGGAACTGTGACTTAAATATCTACAACTTTTCCGTTTTGAGTTTTATGAAATTCTCAACTTTTGAAGACCGAAATTAACTCACAAGTTACTATTGTAAACCTGGACTAAAATTAAAATAGTAAAAGTTTTATTTTCTTGGGACACTTAGACATTAGGGTTTTAGAAGGGAGGCCGTGAGAATGAATTTTAGGTAGAGAAAACCTTGTATTTTCCTTTCTCTAATGGCAGCCTAAACTTTATGCTAGGGCTAGGGGTTATGTTTCTTCTATACGGTTTGAATATTCAATGTGTTGTTTAACAATCACCAAGCAAAAGTACTTTTCTTCTTCACCCAAATTGTTGTTTAATTATATTGTCTTTGAATTTATCCTGCACCTTGTGGTTCGACCTTGGTACTCCGAGAATTATATTGCTACAATCTCCTACACTTGGGAGTGAGCAAGCAGAATCTTAGCCCAGGGTTGGCCCTTCCACTAGGCCAATTAGGTCATTGCCTAAGGCCCCCAAGTGGAAAGGGGACCCCAAAATTTTGAAAAAGAAGGGATAATGGAAATTTAAATTGAAAGCCTTGAGTTCTTATTGGGTATGACTATTTGGTATGACATATTATTTACTGTCAACTTTGTTAGTAAAAATTTACAATCAAAGACATGCACATTAATGTTGCTATAGATCAATTAAAAGGCCTCATTTCTTAATTTAGAGAATATAGAGAAAATGGATTTACGTCTACTATGAATTCATCTAAAAAAATTGCATCTAAAATGGAAATAGAACCTATATTTCGTGAGAAACGTATAATTTATAGAAAGAAACAATTTGATGAAAATGTTCATAATGAGACAACATGATCTGCTGAAGAATATTTTAGAATTGATTATTTCTTATATATAGTAGATAAAACAATTAGTTCAATTGAGAATAGATTTGAACAATTTCAAATATATGAAGATATTTTTGGTTTTCTATTTAACTTCACAAAATTGAAATCACTGGATGATGATAGTTTGCAAAAATACTGTCTTAAACTTGAATCTTTTCTAAAAGATGATGTTTATTATGATATTGATGGTTTAGATTTATTTTCAGAGTTAAAAGTTTTAAAAGAAATTTTACAAATAAAAGAATATATTCCAATTGACATGCTAAATTATATATATATATATATATATATATATAAGGTTAGATTCATTTTCAAATACATGTATTGCTTATAGAATTTTACTACTGATACTTGTTACAGTTAGTAGAAAGAAGCTTTTTTAAAAATTAAAATTTATAAAATCATATTTAAGATTGACAATGTTCCACGAAAGATTAAATAGATTAGCTATATTATTGATTGAAAGTGACATATTAGAAGAACTTGAATACAAAAATTTAATTAGTAAATTTACATCTCAAAAGACAAGAAAAATAAGTTTTAAATAAAATATATCATAATAAAAATATATTAATTTAATTAATACATAAATATAAAAAATGTCTCATTTTAGTTCTCATCAAAGACCCCAAAGTGTTTAGGGCGGCTCTGTTTTAGCCGACTAGGAGACCATTTGGCTTCAGCGTTTAAGACCCACGTTGCACGTCTACGTTTTCCTTTGCAATAGGACCCAGCTACAGTAGCCCAACTTTAACGCCCAAAATCTAACACTAAAATGCAAATGGGAAAGAGCAGAACGCACCGTTTCATTAACGTTTTCAAAATACAAAACGCTTCATTCACAACAAGGGTTGAACCTGTACTGTTCACAAACACTTGCACTTGCTGAAGCAGAGTGACCCAAAACAAAAACGGTGATCTCCAACGGTCTCTTGAGCAATTCCTTTCTTCCTCTCACAAACCGTGCAAAGATGGAGTCAATGTTCATGAATGCCCCGTCCTCCTCGTCTTCAATGAGAGGCACCTACCCACCATCCTGCAATAAATCATCAACAGCCACACTGAAACACGGTAAAAATGCTCCCACGGAGAACAAAAGTCACCATTCCTTCGTGCTTCGCTCGAGCTTAGCTGCTCTCCGCTTGGGACGTCGTGGCCGCCACAGGAAATCTCTGCACAAACGGGTACTGTTCTGCTCATACCTTTTGATCTATTGGTGTCTCGTTATTCTGTTTTCCATGAACACACTTCAATTTGTGGTTTTGTTCAAAAATTGTGTGTAATTTTAGTTCAACATTTGTGTGTTATTTTTGTGTTTTCCATGACATTAGTATGTAGGTTTCTCTCTGCTTCATTTTATTTTGGGTGTTTCTCACCAGTGTAGACATATTGGGACCATATATGTGAGTTTAATTTGCATTTTCCATGACTCATGCGTAATTGAAAACTGATATGCATACAAACTATTCGTTGAAATGCCTGAATGAGTATAGAAGGAAGTTGTAGCAAATATGAGTAAGGGAAAATCGAAGGCTGATGGTAATGAAGAGAGAATCGGGTGGAAAGATCCTAGGGAAGTAAAAGCTTTTTGTGATTTTTCTGCTGCTCAAGTCCTAGACGGCAAGAAGCATCAAGGATTTTTGAGAAAGGAAAGGGTTGATGCTGTGATTGAGCAGTTGGCTGAAATGGGAAAAGTCGTGACTCACACGCAATATAAAAACAAATGGGATCATCTGAAAACCCGATGGAAGGCTTGGAAGGAGTGTTTTGGTAAGACTGGGTTGGGTTATGATCCTGTAACTGGGGTTATGCTGTAAACTGATGAGTGGTGGACTCGAAAGATTCAAGTTAGTTTAGTTTACATAATTCTGAAAAAACTCTATTATCTACAACTAATATTGTGTTCTAACTATCGGTTGTCCACTTGTAGGCATGTCCAAGGCGTTAACCTTTCAAAACAAGCCTTTGCCGAATATTAAATCCATGGAAATCATGTATGAAGGCACGGTTGCAACGGGAAAAAATGCATTCTGCCCGAGTGGTGAAATACCAATTGAATTATTTGAAGGCTTTGGGGATTCCATTGATAGCAAAGATTTATTGACCCCCAATGTGAACCCTCTGCGAACTCAGTTGACCCAATGGATGTTGAAGGCCTAGCATTGTCCAAAGCAAGAGTGGCAGTGAATAAGGGGAAAGGCTTGGCAAGCGGTGTCCAACTTTTTAGAGGAATTTCCAAGAAACGTAGAAAGAAGCGTTCAACCATTCAAGACATGTCCGACTCTTTGAAGAGCATGTCAGACATTATTGTTGAAAGTAGAAGTGTTAGTACTCATAATGCACCATTTCGCACCGCAGCAGCTAATGAGATGCAAGCAATAATGGACATGGTGTTGAATTTTCCTGGGGTGCAAGCGGGTGATCACCTTCATATGTTCAGCACCATCTTCTTCATGAATAACGTAGATGGTAGGAACATGTTTGCAGCTAATGTTGAGAGGAAGGAGGTCTAGCTAAGGTGGCTAGAGAAGCAATTCGAATTGAACCCTCAATTTCATGTTCTCTGAAGGAAAGGGGCTTGTCTATAGCCCGGGTTGCTTATCTTTATGTACCTCTTAGTATTGTAGTGATCAGATTATCTTTATGTACCTCTTGCAGTCTTTTGTTTTATTTTTTCTTTTTATATTGGCATAAACTATATGCTTGCCATGGGTGTGTATGTAAAACAGTGGTTACTAATTACTTGTCATCTTCTATATGCTTACTGCTCCTTTTTCTTAAGCTAATATTTATAATTGTCATATGTACCCACGTTATTTGTCACTAATTAAACCATAGTTCTTATGCTAGTGTTTATATTCTGGTGAGAATTCATTTGTGGTGAGCACTTTCCAAGCTCATGTCAAAGATAGTCTTGGTGGTGAGAAATCATAGGGAAATTTTCAATTGTTTTTTATTTCCAATGTTTATTAATGATGGAAGTCATTTCAAATTTATTTACTTTTCAAATTTAAACTTTCTGCTATTGTGTGTTTTTTGGAAGGGGTATCATAATAAATTAAGTATATATCATACTTAATTTTACCTCTACTTATTAGATGATTAACTCAAATACATAGTGATGCTTGCGGATTGTTGGTCCTGTGTGTGTGTGTGTGTTTGTGTTTTGTTAACTATCCAGGTTTGTGCAATAGCTTTGATAGAGTTTAAATCATGAAAAATGTATTCCTTATCACAGCTGTTTGTATTTGTGTTTGTATTCTTGAAATTGGGTAGAATGAGTAATTAGTTCAATTACTCAAAAACTTGTCAAACAAAAAGCTAAAATTGTATTCCTTGTACATGTCGGCATTAAGCCAAAAAAGTGTTAGGTTCCTAAATACATTAATTCCATTTCTTTGTACCCCTAAGCTGTAGGTATTGGCCTTAATCACACGCTAGAAGGCTAACACAAACCGTAGTGGCAATGCCATTTTTTTTTCTCTTTTTCTTGTTGGGTACAAAAGCACCTAGGAACTTAACAGGTACCGTTCACGGGTACTGTTCACTTAGCCCGTGAACAGTACCATTTTGTCTTTTTATTTTTTTATTATTATTATGGAATTGTATGTACATCTTTTATAGCAGTAGTTTTAAATAGATACAAAAAAACACAAGGTGAATGATAGTGAATGATGGTTTGCTCTTCCTGCAAACTGAACTTTCCTCTTTATGTGTGTATTGGCTTTCCACAGACATAAAAGGAAAGAAGTCTCAAGGTATTCAAAAGGATGAATTTCCTAAACGACACAGCTAATTCCTAGCACCAGTAAGTTTTGAAAGAAAATAACTTGTTTTTAGCGTACATATTATAGTATCACTCAATATTATGTACATGCAATTAAAGTTCGTAACATATGCAGGGACGAAGACTTTGACATTAGTGACGACATTGTACTTATAGCATATATAGCTGGGTGTGCAAGTGTCGTAGCTTACATAGAGACGTATATGGCCAAAGTACCAATGCATACAAATATACAAATAGGGTATGAATGGGTACAATATACATTTAATGGAAATGAGCAGAAATGTCACAATATGTTTAGAATGTCAAGCCATGTGTTTCAACAATTGTGTAATACATTGTGCATTCGGTATGGGTATGATGGTACCAAGAGTATTTGCTTGGAGGAGTCAGTGGCAATGGCATTGGTGCTACTTGGTAATGCCACGAGTAACAGAATGATGCAAGATAGATTTCAACATTCCGGTGAGACAGTGAGTCGACATGTGGGCACCGTAATTAAATTGTTAGCCACGGTTATGGCACCAGACATTATCAAGCCTACTGATCCTATATTTCATACCATGCCATCATATATCCAAGGGTCATATCGATATTGGCCGCATTTCATGGTACTTTGTCAATTTTGTATCTTGACTTGATTGTATTCCTATTATCTTTATGGTCATACCACGTGTTTCATTTTCACATGGCATTTTTGTGGCAATTGTCAGGATTGCATTGGAGCGATTGATGGGGTTCACGTCCACGTGGTCTTACCAGAAGAGGATCAACACCCATAGAGAGGAAGGAAAGGAGCCACAACAGTAAACTGCATGTGCACATGTGATTTTGACATGAAATTCACATTCGCATGTGTGGGATGGGAAGGATCAGCACACGACACTAGGATCTTTTTAAATGTCCTCAACAATGAGAGTAACAACTTCCCAAAACCTCCACCTGGTTTGTAACTATGCAGTTTAATGATAGTATTAAAGTATGTATTATGTAGTGAAAATACTAATATATTAAATGTGTTCGTTTGCAGGAAAATATTATCTTGTTGATTCAGGATATCTGATGAAGCCAGGGTTCCTTGCCCCATATAAGGGGGAGCGGTACCACATCCCTGATTTTCAGCCAGGTTCACAGCTACATTGTCCAGAGGAAAGATTTAATTATCTCCATTCCTCACTTCGTTCGATCATAGAATGAACGTTTGGAGTTTGGAAGAGTCCATGGAAAATTTTGAGATGTATGCCAGCATTCCATATACGCACTCAAAATTACATAATTGTTGCTACAATGGTTCTGCACAACTTCATTAGATCCTTTGACCACAATGACATTCCACATTCCCGTTCTGCACAGCGCGGATATGGAGGTAGTGAGGGAGGTCATTACGATGGAGTGGCAGATGTGGCCTCTTACTTGGATTCAAATGAGATGAAAGAGGTTCGGAACAATATCACAACATCGATATGCATGGACCATAACTGATGGTGCACAAACTTCAACGTAATACCATTTTGTGTCATGGTACTTTTTTTGTTGTCAAGCAGAACTAATAGCTCACAAAACTTGGTTTGTTGTTAAGCATAACTTGGTTTTTTTTGTTGTAAACCATTTTGTCAATGTTTGCACAGGCTGAATGCTGACATTTGTAGTAGTTGTATGATGTATGCTGATTTATCCTATATGGAAATGTTGAAATGCTGAAATATTAGAAATTATTAATGCAGCGGAAATTTTAATGCAGAATTTTGAATGCAGCAGAATTTTTAATGATGCAAGGTAGAATTTTGAATGCAGCAGAATTTTTAATGATGCAGAATTTGTAATGTAGAATTTTTAATGCAGAATTGTTAATGCAGAATTTTTAAGGCATAATTTTGAATGCAGCAGAATTTGTAATGCATAAGTGTTGAATGCAGCAGAATTTTTAATGATGCAAGGCAGAATTTTGAATGCAGCAGAATTTGTAATGCATAAGTGTTGAATGCAGCAGAATTTTTAATGATGCAAGGCAGAATTTTGAATGCAGCAGAATTTTTAATGATGCAGAGTTTGTAATGCAGAATTGTTAATGCAGAATTTTGAATGCATAATTTTGAATGCAGCAAAATTTGTAATAATGCAGAATTTTTAATGCAGAATTTGTAATGCAGAATTTTGAATGCAGCAGAATTTTTAATGATGCAGAATTTGTAATGCAGCAGGATTTTTAATGCAGCAGAATCATAAAACTTTCAGAATCAGTTTCATGTATCTTGTTCTGTCACAATCAGGATTTTTAGTTCATAACTACAGGTCAATTTCATGGAATGCTCTTAGATGCAGGTCAATTTTTAGTTCAGTTTCATGGAATGCTCTACATACTTCAAAAGTTTGGCTCACAGTAGATATAAAAAAAAAAAAAAAAAAACACAAAATCTTGGCTCATTTTTTTTAAGACACCATTTACTCGATCTATCAATGGCTGGCAAATTGTGTGTATATATATATATATATAGGCACACATATACAACAACAGAATTCCCAATCTTCTTTAAACTTAGCAATAACATTATCTCCATCAAATGTCTCCACATTGTTTTCAATAGTACAATTACATACATATCATAAACTAAATTGCAATAGTATGATTAACATACAAAACAAATGTACTATTACAACTTGCAGTTAGTACATACAACTACATCCCATTAAGGCAGACACATATGCCTGATTTTGACTTCCCCAGTCCTAGTAGATAAGATAAGCAATACTAGAAACATGGCCCCCAAGACTACTAGAGATATTGTCAACTTTTTTGCTTTCTCTTTAGAGATCATGCATGCAACCTTGGCTCTTTCAAACTTTCTTTTTGCAACTCGCTCCCTTTCCAATGCTACAGCTGTCAGGGCGTGCTTCAACTCTTCATTGGCAACTCCCACCGCATGCTCCAATCGGTTGAATTTGGCAATAACTATAGGTGCTACTGCTGCGCCACGCGGACAACAAATGTTGGCGTCTAACCACTTGAAGAAATTGCATGCACGGTCATCATCCTGCACAATACAATACAACACAGAAACAGGAATACAACTCATTGGTTCTTTAATGCACAACACAAATATTTTGCCAATACTTGGAAAGGGTACTTACTGGTGACCAATAGCGACAACCATAAAACCTTCTACCAAATGTATGAAGTTTCAGGGACGTCCTAATTCTGCAGTTCTCAACGTCACAAAAATGGCCATCAGAACTGGAGAAATAGTTACTTGTTTCCGACATTCGTAGTTCTTGGCAGTAGATATTACGTTGGCTTCGATTAGTGAACCGTAAACCAGGATGGTGCTATAAAAACAAAAGGACAACTTGAGCATAAAAGGAGTAGCAAGAGAGGTTGGTGCAATTTACCCCTAATTATGTAAAACACCTAATTCATAAAAGTGTAAGTAACATACTAATGGAAATTATAATTATAAACTAATCAATGGGTCTACAAGATGTTGAACCTTGGTGTTATGGCAAGTACCACTTGTCATCTACCCAAGCAATGTGTGATGAGTTCAATTCAAGTAATTAGTTTGAAAAAAGTTGAGTTACCAGTGCAGGTCAGCTATCGTGTTCATTTATTCTGGTTTTACTCAAAACCAATAATATTTGTGAAGAAAATAGGTCCTCAAAAACCACAGTGAGCATGTAATTCATATTTAGTGGAGGAGGTTGATTAGCACAAATCAAGGTCATTTGATTGTCAATATCAAAATAAAATTTGAAAATTCCTTAAAACCAAAAGGGGCAGATGCCTTTCATTGTGCAAAATTATCAATGTTACTCGACCTCATGATTTACTGTCAATTGAATGACAACTATCTGTTTAGTATTCCTTAAGCCTGTGAAGAAATGACTAATAACAGTACAATTAATTTCTTGATCACTAAACTAAAAGCCTTACATCAGAGATTCAGGGTAAAGAAGAAAACTAACACAAAGTTAATTAGTTAATATAAAGGAAAAAATGTCACTGCTCCCTTTTGGTTTGTATAAATGACATTCCCCTTTGAGATTTGTACAAATTAGTAGAAATCTTTTTTTTTAATAGAATATTCTCATAGGAAATTAAAAGTGTTAGAGAGCATGAAGTTATTTGTTGAGTGAGTGTCATTTCAATAATGTAGCAAGAGAGGTTGGTGCAATTTACCCTTAATTATGTAAAACACCTAATTCATAAAAGTGAAAATTTGATTCCCACAGAGCAATGGTTACTGTTTACACTAAATGAATATAGTTTAAAAAAAAAAAAAAATTCCTACCAAAACCCAGTCAGGTGATAATCCCAGCATTCTCAGAAAAATTAATGCTAAAAAAAAAAAAAATCAAACGCATCCTATTTCAAGCTTCCAAGTTCTTAACTCTAATTAGTTCATGCTACGGCTCACCCTTCACCCAATCTTATGGAAGAAATAAGTGTATAGGAGCAAGAATCTGATTTAAATGAAACCCATTAACCCATTAACAAGATAAAAACTTTGTAAAAAATAAATCATATTAACCCATTAACAAGAACTGAAATTCCAGCAAATGAATAGAGAGGACTCGACTTGGATTCTATCAAATCAAATGAAGTAAATTTCAGCTAATGAAAAGAAACCCATTAACAAAACTGATATTCGAACAAGACAGGATGGAAAACAACGAACAAAAAATTTGAGAAAACTTACCGTGCACAATGGGATTCGTTTGTCTTTGCCGGCGTTGGACTGGGTGACGTTTCTCGTGGATTTATCTTCTGAGGTCTTCGCCAGCATCGGACCTTGACTGGGTCTCTGGTGGGCGCTGAACTCTCTTCTCTAGTGGGTGAGGAGTGAATAGCAGAGAGAGAGAGAAAAAAAAAAAGGTTTTCAGCTGAGCTACAGTAAAACACAATTCCTTATATATTTTCAGCTGAGCTACAGTACCCACGTTTTGCTACAGTATTTTTCAGTTTTTAGTTTCAGTTTTTAGCTATATCCAAACGGGCCCTAGGTTTACAATTCATCCCTAACCGCACGCTCCAAGTTCAACCACTACATGACTATCCATGCTAGTCATTTGAGCAGTAAGTCAATGAAGTGTCTGCGTCAGAGTGAATAAATGTTAGACAACGTTGTCAATTATTGGGTGCATGGCTTCATGAATGATGGACCAAACATGAAATATGGAACCTTGGAGCATTTCTGGCACCTTAGGGGCGGCTTGATACATTTAGAGCTTAAGGTGAAAATTAAAATTACTACTAATTAACATAAATAATGTAGAATTTTCTTTTTTTATAGAAATTTTATAGACACAAAAAATTTGACAAAACTTTTCACACTTTTTGATGTGGCAGATTGATAGTGGTAAGTAAAAGAATGAAGTTAATGGTAGACCTAGATGAAAATTAGTAAAAGTTTGATAACTCAACTTTTATTATTATTTTATTTTTTTTGAAGTGCAAGATTCACAATATTTTTCGTAACAAATTCTAGGTTTTAAGTTGCTTCTTGTTTTCTATTTGAAAACACCACTATAATTTCTTTTTTTTTCATCAACAACATGCTATAACAACCTATTATTTAGTATTTGTTGTAAAAGCGTTGTAAAAAATATTATGGACATAGCATTTTTCTTTCCTTTTTGTTTGTTTTTCATTTGATAAAAAATATTATTTTATTTATTGATTATAAATAATATTATTAGTTAAAATTTAGGGGTTTTTTTTTTTTATTTTTTTTTTTTATTTTACTTTAGGGCCTTAGGTGACTATCTATTGCTTTTACTATTCAGCCAGGCCTTAGCTACGTACATGTCGGAGATTGCCGTAATTATGATATCGATTGTATTGACAATGTCGAGGTGAAGCCGTGAAGGAATTCATGCACTCCGTTTTCGATGAGATTGATGATCTGCTACTGGTGGGTCAATCGCTTACATACGGTTCCAAGAAAAGATTGGTGAGACTGACGGAGTTGAAGCCCACGCCTTTGTTGGTGCACCACAAATCGTCTTTGGTGGTATGGATGGGAAAAACGTCGAAGAGGCTTCATCTTCTATCACCTGCACGGACCATGATACCATTTAGTTTGATGAGAAAAAGAAGACTTCTTCAATGAAGAAGGCTCAGACTTCTCAGTGCTACCACCGTTAGTTTGGATTAGGATTAGGATTAGGATTAAATGGCCATGGCCTAAGGCCCCTGACATTAAAAGGCCCCCAAATATGGGGCAATAAGTGTTTTTTTTTTTTTTTTTTTTTAATTAAAGAAAAGTTGTGAGTTAGGTGAATATTTTTTTCTCAATTTTTAAGTGTCTATTTGACAAAGATTATTTTTGTGAATTTTTTTTAATTATTTAGCTTATTTTTTCTATTATTTATGGGTTCTACTATACTTTTTGGTACTATTCATTAGTCTTACTATACTATTTCAACTAACTTTTACCTTTATCTATAGTACTTTCGGCAAAAAGTTTTCAATTTTAGCAAAATGAGCAGATTCCAAATGTTTTATTACATAGGTTCTACAAATTGATATGTCACCAATGAAGTAATTCAATACTCATTTATTCTTTTGTTGAAGTGCTACTTCATTGCAACATCAGTTTGTAAGCTTTTTGTAATGAAATTTGTAATAAGTTTAGCATTTTCTCCCCAAAAAATGAATTAATAGAAATACAACACAGTTATCATTATGTGTATGAAAAATGCTATAGCTAGTACAAATTTTAGGAAAAAAAATTTACAAACTAATGTAATAGGAATATGATCGGTATTACTTAAATAGTATAATAAAATGAATGTTTGAATAAATTTTCTTTTATTGGTGATATGCCAGCTTGTAAAAATTATATAGAAATTATCATTAGCTCACTTTGGGTGAATTAGTCATATTAATAAGTAAGAATTAATAATAGATTTGAAATTAAATAAAAATAAATAAATATTATTTAAGTGATATTTAGATGTAAAAAGGCCCTCATAAAATTCTCGGTGTAAGAATTAGGATTAGTTTTATAAATTGGTTATTTGAAGTTGAAGCAATCTTTATTTATTTTTCTAGTGTAAGAAAAAAAATCATGAATTTTTGAGTTACAAATTGTGTCTTTCAATAAGCAATCCATTTAAAGAATTAGGGGTATTATTTCCTTCTAAGCAAAAAATATAAAAAAATTAGCTATCTTCTAATCAACTTATTGTAATGCTTCCTATATATATACACCTTATTTGGGGTAATGTTATACAAAATCATAACTTCAAGTAACCTTTTTTTTTTTTTTTTTGGCTAGGTAATTATGGGGTATAGAACCCCCGAGCTCATTGATACACATGGTACCGGGTATCACCAGGCTACAAGGCCCGGTGGTTGAAGTAACCTTTTTAATTGAATTAAAAAGAGTGTTTACATTGCTTTAAAAAAAAAAAAAAGAAAAAAAAAAAGAGCGTTTACATTGTATTGTAAATATTATTTAAAGCTTTTGCCTTTCGGTGGACTAGATGGAGCATGAGTGAGTTTAGTTGGGATAAATGTGAATTCACATGTTTGTGATGATAGATAAAAAATTAATTTAGTTAGCCATTTATATATTCTTATTCTGCACGCTTTTTCTTTCCTTTGTCTTACAGTCTTACTACTAGTTTAGTTGAGTTAATGAGAATTCGAAGGGTTGGATTTTTTGTGTAGCTAGTTATTTGTATATACTTATTACGCACACTTTTCCTATCCTTTGATTTTAGTTGTGTCAAGAGTATGCCTCATGTTTTGGCTGTTAATGCATATGCTACGGATCTTTACTCAATTGGTGGTTTGGTTCCTCTTCTTGGTTACCTGAAAAACTCCAACTCAAATCTTTATGCAAAGGCTGCAGAAATTGTAACAACTATTGTCCAAAACAATCCCTGTAGTCAACAACAAGTCATGGAAGCAAATGATTTAGAACCGCTCCTTTTTAATTTTACTTCAAACCCTGATGTGACTATTCGAACCAAAGCACTTAGGGTAATATTTTGTGTTTATAATAAGGACAGTAAATTGTGACTTAGAAAACTGTTAATTCAATTCTTCAACTAAATGGAATTATCTTTTTTATTTGTATTTGGTTATAATACATTGGAATTTTGATGTATTTCGTTGTAGTATGTGGTTTTTGTGCATGATTATGGTTTTTTTTTTTTTAATAAAAGAAAATCTTATTTTAAGGGTCAATAGACCTTTAAATAACCTTATTTATCAAGGGTTGTACATGTAAAATCTTTTAACCCTTGGTAAATTTGTAAAATCTCTTAAGCTTCAAAATAAGATTGAGCACTTGTTTTGAGAGCTTCAAAGGCCTTCAAAATTTTCTTTTCGACGGAATAAATTTCAAAGGTTATCAAGGGTTGATTAGACTCTTAAATAATTTTTCTTGAGATTTTTTAATTACATTTTTCAAGGATTTTGACCGTTAAAAAAAGTCAGCTTTGTTGTAGTATACCTTACTTGGGGCAATGTTATACACACATGTTATACAAAATCATAATTTCAAGGAACGATTTTAATTGAAGTAACGTTTTTAATTGAATTAAAAAGAGTGTTTACATTGCTTTCAAAAAAAAAAAAAAAAAAGTGTTTACATTGTATTGTAAATATTATTTATAAAGCTTTTGCCTTTCGTATGAGCATCATAGTTCAACCACGTTCAAAATTTCTTGTATTTGGAATCTTGGATAGCTCTATATGTTTTGACTCTGTGACTTGTTAAAACAACAGCACTGATGGTGGTTTGAGTTGGCCATTATAAGGTAGGTCGAGAGCTTGGGCATAGAAAATATTATCATTAGTGCGCCAGTTTTATTTTTTCAGTCTCTTGTTTGGGCTTCGTGATTTTCCACAGTTCTAATGATAAAGATCACGAGCATAAATTAAAACTCTCTCAAAATATATATATATATATATATATATATGTGAGTGTGTGTGTGTATATAGGGAAAGATTTACGTGATTCTTGTGTCAAAACTTAAAAAATAAAAAAAAATAAAAAAAGAAGGAACGAAATTTCAACTGCAACTTGTATATTGAGTTGGGCTTCAGATAGTACATAACCCAACTAATGTATATCTATCAATTCCACCAATAAATTAGTGGGCCGCTGGGTTTGTAGCCCAACAAGAGCAAAGGTAACTCTATAAATTGGCAATTTACAAGCCATCATGCACCAGTCGTTACTCGTTGAGTTCTAGTTAAAGTTGAACTCAAACCATGAGAGCCTTCACTCTAATCTTCGCCGTATTGGCATCCGCTTATGACATTTTGTTAGCTTATCTTCTCATCAACAACCCTTTTCACAATCTTCTCTTCCAACCACCTCCTCCATCACTGCCGCTTCTGCAACCGTATGTGGTGGCAGGGTCCGAGCCATAGCAAGGCTGGGGGGGGGGGGGGGGGGGGGGGGATTTTAAAAAACTATTTTATATTATGTGTAAGTATTAAGAACTTTAAATATTTAGCTACAAAAATAGAAGTCGGCCCCTCCAAATGTTTGAGTTAGTCCAATGATGCTCTTAAAAACCAATAGAATTTGTCAATTGGTCTAGTAGTTATAGAGATAAGATAGTTTTTGTTTTCTCTAATCCATTTTTTGTACATGTTTAATATCAAACTAGTCGCTAACCCGTGCGATGCACGGGATTGTTTTAAATCAAATGTTAACATGTTCAAGTTTAAACATTTCTCTAATTTCAATTATTGAAAGCTAAATTAGCTCTAATATAAGATTAAACATGTAATTATGATAAAACTATCAAAATATTACACATAAAATCATTAAAAATGAGATAAATACAAATATTATGAAGTAATATATTACAATAATTATAATGTGCTCTTACATTTGGTTTAATAAGTATTACAAAACAACCAGTAAATAGAATAAATATACAATTGTGCTTACATCTTCAAGCTTTATTCAATAGTTTTCAAGAATCTATTTCTCCCTTTCTTAGGCTCTTCTCTTTTCTCAACTTCTTCAAGCTACTTAATTTCCCGCCAAATTAGTATCAAGTATAACACCAAATTATACCAATTCATCAAAGATTTACAATGTATAACCAAACACTCGTAATATCCATAAATTTCATAATAACCCCACCCCAACTATTGAATTACTAAAAAAGTTCAATATGTCTATAATCTTCATGAAAATAAGTATTCCATTGGTTTTCATTATGAAATTCAGAAATAAATAACAAAATAAATTATTCACACACAAAAAAGTTTTTTTTTTTTTGTGAAACATGTTTAAATTGTACTATATGGTTTTATTCAAACATTAAGAAAACAAAAGTCACAAATCTAGATATTTATGGCATTTGTTTCAAGTTTATGCCAAACCAAAACTAAAGGCATGCCTGAGTGCAGTTCACAAAGGCTTTGTGGCTTGGTAGTGTTGTCAAAATTTGTGCAGTCTTCCAAACAAAAACAAAAATCCAAGAGGGGAAAAAACAAAAGAGTCAAATTCTGTGTGGTCTTCCAAACTAAAAAACAACCCTAAATAAATAAATAAATAAGGATGTAGATAATATGTAAAAAGATGGGTATTTAATAATGAAAATTAAAAGGGTGTGAGTTAAAAGGGAAAAAACCTTGGGGGTGCCTACTATATTTGCCATTTATTTTTAAAAAGTCACAAATTTTGGCCAATAACAAATAAAAGTAGAAAACTTCTAAAAAACTCATTCAAGCATTGCAAAATGTAGGCATGTGTGATTAAATAATGCACATGTATTTGTGTGCTTCAATAAATTGCAAGGGTACCAAACAACAGTGATTTATGAACAACACACTTGGTTGCATTCTAGCAACAGTAGTAGCAGGAGTAGTATTAGCAGTTGTAGCTCTGACAAACTATAAGTACAATACACATGCACACACCAGACATTTAAAACATTAAATACCAGGCACTACAGATGGCACAACAGCCCACATATTTGGTATGAAAAATGCATCTATATGGAGAAAATGTCATTTGATAATTTACCTATTTTTAACTTCCAAACTGCGCATTGGAAGATGGAAATTAGGTACTACAGCTGCTTGTGGAGACCTCCACTTTGCGTTCCTACCTCATAGCAACAGAGAAAATGAAATTAGCAAAACATAGTTTTTGGCAAGAAGACTGGGCCCCTTTCTCAAGTTTCATGCCAGCACTTGTTAGCATTAGAGTTCAACAAAGGGACAGCCCTCCATACAAATATAAATCAATCTATAAAGATTAATTATATGTCTAAAAGACTAAGTAAAAAAGTATCAAACCAAGAGAAATTAATTGCAAAAATATATCAAATGTACATAAGACTTTGCGGCTGAGCAGAAATTGTACTTCATTTGATTCTCAAAACAAAAGCTTAACACAGTGGTCATAGCAGGAGTCATAGCAGCAGTCACAGCAGTAGTCATCAAAAAGTCATATTTCTTAGATTTCCCCAGCACAATTTCAATCTAAATTCAGGGGAATAGAAAGTCAAAAACCAAAAAGAAAGAGATCAGAAATAATCATAATTTTTTAAAGCAAATTTAACAAACTGAACCAAGATACCCAAATGCACACCACCTCTTCCCCCAAAGAAAAGGAAAAAACCACCTTGGCAATTTAAACGCCATGACCCTTGTTCTAGTCTTTCATGCCAACAGTAGATGTCAAAACTTCTGTTCAATTCCGTAAACAAAAATCATCACTATTATCATGTACATGGAATGATTATCAGCATTGGGATAATGGGATTCTTACTCTTCTCAGTAGCCAGTCCATTGTTCTTCAAAAATCTCAGAGATTGTGACAACTGTAGTCATTGCTGTAATGAAATAAAATATGTGAAGAATTTTAGCAAGTATGATAATTCTTAACCCAAAAAAAAACATACAAAATTGAAATAGATGGTGAGAAAAAGCACTGAATTAGAAAGTATACAAAGTTGCACAATGTGAATTATAAAAGTTTCACAATTACCCTATCCTCAAATTCAATTCATGAAATCTTCAACTCAAGAAAATCAGATTCAATTAAATTTTCTGTTTTCTTTCTTTTCCCTCAATTATTCAACAAATGGAAAAGAAAAAGAAAAAAAAAAACAAACAAACACATCTTTTTCTTGTTTGGGTATAAAACAGAGGAAAATGTAATACAAAGAAAGTTTGAAGAAAATGTACCCATTCCCAAAGCAGAAATCTCGACCTCATCGTGCTGCTGAATCTGTAAACATGTAATGATATGTACTCTTAAGTCAACTAATGATTTTTGCTAATTAATTGAATCGAACCCTAGGTTTGATAATGAAAAAAAAAAATCAACTTTATGCAATTTTGATCGAAAATCTCAAAAAATAAGAAATAGAAGAAGAAAAAGAAGAAGAAAACGAACCGAAGTTCTAATTCAACCATCTGTTGCAATCTACCCAGTTTTGATGGCTGTAGTCAGCGCTCAAAGGTGGAGATCGGTCCTTGTGAGTAGCACCATGGAGAGATCAGTGATGCCTTCTTTTTATTTCGGACCTGACAGTGTGTGGATGGCAGCGAGATTGATTTTCAGTGTTACGTTTGGGGAAGGAGAGGGTAGAGAAATTGAGAAGAGAGAGGAACAGCAGGGGTCTGAGTTTTGGAGGAAAAAGGAGGCTGGTTTTGTACATATCGGTTTGGAAAAGATTTTTTTTACGTTTTTTTTTTTTTTTTTGGTTTCAAAAAAGTTTTTTTTTTTTATTATAAATATTGTGCTGACGTGGAAAATTGTGGGAGCGGCAAAAGCTTCGGTTTTATATATATATATAGACTAGACAACTTTTGTATACTCGTTGGAGTTTAAAAGATGATAAATTCTCCTAAAAAATTATCTTGCAGATATACATATGTGAAAGTTATTAATTATATATACAATATATTTATAAATTATGACTTACTTTAGTATCAAAATATTAATGTCTATATTTGTGTATGTGCATTTACACGTGCGTAATGGTTTATTTTGACTCGAGACTAATATATTAGTACCAAAATTTGGCCCCCCCAAACAAAAAATCCTAGCTCCGCCCCTGCGCGGTGGTGAGAGATTTATGCTTGAATAACTACTATCCATAGAAGCCTAGAAACTGCTTCTTCAAACTCATGCAAATCCCATCAACCAAATACACTACTGACTCGACCCAAATCATCAGAATCCTAGTCGATTAGGTTTACAATTCTTAACTCACTGCAAGATCCAAGTTCGACCACATCTTAAGTTTCCAACATACCC
The DNA here is from genome assembly GCA_030445155.1 of Quercus variabilis. Taxonomy (NCBI): domain Eukaryota; kingdom Viridiplantae; phylum Streptophyta; class Magnoliopsida; order Fagales; family Fagaceae; genus Quercus; species Quercus variabilis. The sequence goes on from CP129447.1 coordinate 9,560,879, forward strand.
ATTTTAGTAGTGACTCTATCAAGTGTCTACGACGGTGTCAGAAATCGGCCGACGACATTGTCAATTTCTGGGACGATCGCTTTATGAATGATAAGTTATTCCCACTGCCACCTTTTGGAACCGTGCACCACTTTTGGCAGCGAGCTCGCATTCACGTCGGAAGTTGTTTATACCATGATGAACGTGCTGACAATGTAGTCGTGAAGGAATTCATACACTTAGTTTTCGATGAGATTGATGATCTGGTTGGGGTCGGCAACGCACTTAAACATGAGGTCCAGAATTTTAGATCAATGAGATTGACGGAGTTGAAGCCAATGCCTTTGGTGGCGCACCACTGCCATGAATGGTGCCCGAATCCAAAGCATTATCGTGAGAGAGGGTTGCCCTTAGAGCCTAAGCCAACTGCATGTAGAGTTCTTCACTTCTTTTCTAGGCCCACAAGTGTTTTGTCCAGTATATTTTTAGAATTAGCCATTGGATAGATGATGGATTAGGATTAGTTAAATTTGCTTGAATTAGGATTCGTTTTATTGATAGATTATAGGAAGTTACTGTAGTATTTATCATTGTTTATTTAGAAGTCTATTTTTTTATATAAATTTTTAGATATTGAATTTATTGATAGATTATAGAAATTTAAATATTGAATTTATTGATAAATTATTGGGAAATTAGTATTTAGCTTAGCTATAGTAACTAAGTTCACATTTGTGAAGTGAACAATTCTCAATTCCTTACTAAGAATTGAGAATAATTAAGTTCACGAGCAAAGATAGCAATAAAGTATTGTTGAACTTACTGAATGTTGTCGTGTGCAAGGTAGACAGCTCTTTTTCAATTCGATATAGCTCTCCCTGAATGATGGTGGTTTGCCAGTTTTCACCAACAGACTGAAACTTGGGCAAACCAGGAATTACCATATGTTTGTTGTAAATCCCAAACTTGATATAAACAACGACTGCAGTTGTTATACCCAAGGGAGCATGTCTAATGGCCTCTTTAATGGTTTCAACATCCCTTGTGCCATCCTTAGCCACCACTATGTCCGGTGTGACCTTGCTCCTGCTAAACTCGTTGGGAAATGAATGAATCAACCAAGCTTTGGTTGAGTCATGAACTCATATCTTGTATTAAGGAAAGAAGAGGTGATGAAAAGTGCAATAAACAGACCCCTACGTTCCTTCAATAATTTATCTCATTCCTTCTGATAAAGAATTTAGGATCACTCCTAACCAACTCATTCATACAGTTTGACTGAAATAGCTCACAGTTTACCAACGATTTTCCAATCATACCCAAATCTGCCCCAGCCACAGAGAAATTAGCCCCTAGAGATGCAGTAGTTTCAACAAGCAGATGTACATTCATACCCAAATCATGTTTGCAAGATTGAACATTTGATTTGACCTCTATGGACAAATCAAAAAGTTCAATATCTCCAAGACTCCTATTTACCTTTTTGGCCATATTTGTTGTATTCTTTAGGGCAATGACAAAGAGTTTTTTCTCTACTGTTTACTAGCTTTACCATCGTGCTAGTAAACAACACATTGTACTCAGAGATAAAGTTCAAAAACTGAGGCTTGGCACAGATTTCTTCCAGATAACAACTAGCATGCCAGTACTCGGTGTCGATACCAGCAGTAGCTCAGTTGCCATTTTTGGCACATGTGAAAACCACAGATAATAGAATGTATTGGCCAAGAGACAGAGATTGATTAGCCCAATTAACATTTTTTGAATCTTGAACAAATCGATAAGAGCATGAGTTTGGGTTCTGGCCATTTTGAGAGAAGAGTAGTTAGAGTCTGGTATAGGGTTTGTAGCTAGAAAGCATGGGTGCGGCTCCAAGGCTGCCGCACCCACACTGGACACTCGGAAACATGCTGATTCACACTCTACACACCGATTAGCATTTTTTTTTTTTCGTTTCTTGATTTGAGCTAGTGTGGGCTGAGTTGTGCTGGTTTAGGCCGATTTACACCAATTTAGGTCGAGTTGCGCCAGTTTAGCGTTGATTTAGGCCGAGTTGTACCAGTTCAGCGTTGATTTAGATCAAGTTGCGCATGTTTAGCATCAATTTAGGTCGAGTCGCATTGATTACGGCCATAATTGGCTGTGAAACTGGCCAAAATACATGTTAAAAAAATAAAATAAAATAAAAACTTGAGTTGATTTCTTATTGAGTTATTAACTTATTACATATTTGTCAAATTATTTGTACGTTAAACAACTTAAATTGAAATTACTGAATTATTTGTAGTTATTATTGCTCTTAAATTGGTATATATTTACCATTATATGAAAATATATTTAATAATGTGTAAATAAAAATATATTTAATAATTTATTAGTAAACGTATCCCGCTGCACCTGCATCCTACTTTTTCAAAAATTGTCAAGTCCCACACCCGCATCTGTACCCGCACCCAAACCCAAATCCAAATCCACACCCATGCTTCATACTTCATAGGTTTGTAGTAAGGGTAATGGTGGTGGGAGAGAAGAGTAGAGGTAGTTGCTAAAGTGTGGTATAGAGTTTGTAATAAGGGTCATCGGTGGTGGAAGAGAAGAGTAGAAGTAGTAGCTACAATTGGGTATAGGGTTTGTAATAAGGGTAGTGGCTAATGGCAGAGAAGAGTAGAAGTAGTTGCTAAAGTCTAGTTTAAGGTTTGTAATAAGGGTAGTTGGAATAAGAAGTGATAGTTGCTTTGTTGAAGGGACAAAAATAAAAGGAAATGGAATATTTTCTTATTTTGCTTTAAAATATCTAGTTGGTCTTATACTCCAGCTCTAACAAATTTACACGTTTCCATTTCTCTTTTTTTTCATTTTTATTGGTTTATAAAACAAGCTAAGCTGGGGAACCCAAGCTCTAGGATTTTTTTTTTTTTTACACATTTAAGAGACATCTGAATTGTTAAAATTGAAGGCATTTTCTTATAAGTAAACTTAGTGTGCAATTTAAATGACATTAACTAGGAAATTATGTCCCATCCAAAAAAAAAAAAAAGTTGGAAATTGTGTATGCAATAATACGTATTTTTTTTAATAGAAAGGGAGTATATATTAAAGAGTAATGATATATCTTTAACTTACTAATTACCTTTTCAAAACAAATGTTATGTCTATAATAATTTCAAAACAAATTATAAGTGTAAGGTTTTTAATGATGGATTAAAAAAAAGTGATGTCATTGATGATCCAAATTAAAATCAATAACAACTTATAACATAAGAATTGTTGTAAAAATATTATAAACATAGCATTATTCATATATTAAATCACACATTAATTATAGTTAGATTGAAATAATTTCACAAAGTCAATTTAGAGAGAATAATGCTAAAAAAAATAATTAGAGGTTGAATAAAATAATAGTTTTTAAGAAAAAATGTTACTACATTTGCATTCTGTATCATAAGGTGTGGGAATTTTTTTGTGAATATGATTCTACATCAACATCTAGAAAGATAAAAATGCATTTTATTCACATATGTATAACATAAGAGCATTCTCATTGGCAATTGTAAATGGTATATGTAGGGAAAATTTAGCATAAAGGCACAAAAAGAGCCCAGCAGCTGGACTTGTAAAATCTTACAATTGCAAATTTTTTTGCAATTGTACTACTTGGCACTATTGCACTTTAGTAAAATTATAATATATTTTAATTGATAAAGTGGAAGAGAGATGGGGGAGAAGAAAGAGAGATAGTTGTATTGGAATATATTATATTATTTTAGTGGGTAATATATATTATTTTAATGAGTAAAATAGGAAAATAAAAGTTGGGATCTTGGTTGTGTTGTAAAATTGTATGGTATAATTAATAAAGTAGCTTTTAAGATGGTAAAATAGAATAGGATGGAAGTTACGGATGCGAATGCTCATATCGTTCAGCTAAAAAAAAAAAAAAAAGTAGTATAACATAACATATTGATTATTGAACAAATAATTGATTAATTTTTCAACTAAATTAATTAGCTCACATAATTATGTTGGCTTGGTTTTATTACAACCATTTTTGTAATTTTAAGTTTGTAGTTTTAAGTTACAAACAATTTTGTAACTAAACTTTGTCCATAAAAAATTAGCTATTTTGGACTCTACATATTGTAAATGACCCTATGCCTTCATTATTATTGTGGGGATAAAAGGCTCGGATAAGGATATTAGGCCATGGGCCATGCCTGAGGACACCAAAGAGCCCGAGGACAAACAAGTATTAGTAAAGGCAAGTAGGTTATTAGGCCGAGGACGAGGGCTAGTCATAACAAGCAAGTGATGTTGTTCGAGAAGCCAAACCTCCTCGAAAAACAGAGTGGAAGCCAAAAGTCTGACCACCCAACAAGTAGTAGGCAGTGGAAAACCATGCTTGAAAGGAGGATAAGCTTTAGAGAGAGGTGAGTCAACAAAGAATTGAGAAATATTTGGGAAGAAAGTTGTTACCACCACATTGAATGCTCTGCACCTAACCAATTGACAGCGTTAATGTGAAAGTGATGCTTGAACAGTGACTTCTAGCCTTACAACTGCCCATAATGACTTCAAGAAGGTTCTGATAGGACAAGAAAAGAAGACTAGTTATTCGATCAACAAGTGGAAGGCTAAGATGAGAGAAGGAGAAGGAATATAAAGGGAAAGGATTCCATTACAAGGAAGGCATTAGAAAAAAGGAAAGGAACCACATGGGTAGCTCTCAACTAAGCTTCCCGTGAAGTAAAGCATGTGCCCTGCACATGATTGGAATGCGAAAAGTTAGGACAAGATGGAGACAGTAGATTTTCGCGAGTAGCTCGTAGGTAAGGCCTTCCCGCAAGACACCCGCGAAACATTCTGTTTTGCCAGATTGCCATTTCTAATACACACTTTCTGTACCTACACTATATATACCCAAATTACCCACATATGTTGAGGAGTGCTTCTGAAAGAAACCCTAGCCGTAAACCTTGAAAGTTAGAGATTGTTATATCCACATCTCTTTACACAATTGCAAGTGAATTTTCCTCAACTCCTATATCTCCATTTCCATACCATTGAGAGGTTGATAGCCCAAACACTTACCACACTCTTTTAGAGTGTCAAGTGAGGTTTTGGTGCTGCTGGGAAGTATTAGAAGAAGTTAGGCTTTGGTGGATGTAATCGGGCATATTGCGGGATTCGGAGAGCTAGACAAGACACGGTTCCGAGAAGTCTTATTGGAGTAGGAGTTTGGAGGGCTTAGGTGCATCGGGTAGATTAGACTTAGAGGATCTCTTGTTAACCCATGTATCCCAACTGAATGTCTAGTGGATCAATTACTGCTTGAAGGGCGGCAGAGAGGTTGTTCGCTGAGTTTTTTAGTTTCCTCTTCGATAACACATCGGCGTGTTATCTTGTATTTGCATTCTTCTTCCCTACTCTTTTACCTTTCATTTTACTGATGTGTTATAATGATTATAGGTTAGAGGAGCTTATTTGTTTATCCGCTCACATTTACTCTATTCCACACTTAGAATTAAGTTAGAGTAAAATCAATCGAGCCGTAACTTTAATTTGGAGGTCTAAACAGCTCTTGTGTTTTTACACATTTTTGAACTTTCAATTGGTATCAGAGCGGGTACACTTAATTTGGTTTTAATACCTAAGTGTGATCCTTAACCCTTTGTGATGGACCGGTCACAATCTCTTAATGCCCCACCATTATTTGATAGGAGCAATAATGCCTTTTGGTAGGTCCCTATGAGGGTTTTCTGTTAGGATTAGTGCCCTTAAATCCTATTGTATGATGCTATGTATTATATTATGCATGACATGATGTATAACATAATATTGTAATTAATAAAATTATTTTATTATTATCTGAAATAATAGTAACATGAATATTTGGATATTATCATATAGTCCATAAGATGCATAGTATGTGATTTATGTGAAAAGTTACAAAAGATATAAATCACAAGTTCTTTGTAAACTTAGAATTAAGTTCGTAGTCGGTGATGAAATTGGGCGTTTCATCTGCAAAGATTATAACATATTAACTAAGATGATTTGTCTTGATCATGGAAGTGATGACTTCTAGTTGATATGTTGATATGTTTTAAGAGTTAAAACATATTGAATAAGTCTACTATGGGATTTATTATTCACCTAACGACTGTCAATTGAATAATAAATTTCACAGCTTATATTTACATGAACTCTTAATCCTGAGAGAATAATGGACATAATCATGAAGTGTAGGTTGCTTTAATATATTAGGAGTGAGATCTAAAGTAACGATCAAAATCTCAGTATATTGGGCAGCCACATTTAGTGTTGATGGAACATATATTCTCAAGATGAAATTCATAGTTTCTTAACGGAGATACAAAATATTCTCTTGAGCTAAGTTTAGTGAGTTTGTTATTCAGAATGTTAGGCCTAACTACTTTAGTAAATAGTTACTAAAATATATATTTATGAAATTTGGATTTCATAAATATATAATGAATAACTTAAAGAATTAAACCGGGTACTTAAGGATTAAGATGTAATAATTCACAAAGTGGCAGTCTTCATTCATGACTTTGTGTTATTACGAAAATTTTATGAAAAGGTTGCATGTATAATAAAGTCTTGGGATATAATTTATTAATAAGGCCTAGAGTACAATTATACTTATATAGTGGTATTAAATATAATTAATGGTAACTTTGGACTTGTCAAGAGTTGACAAAAAAGCCCAAGGCCCATTGGAGCTAGTGTCTTATCTGTTCCTTTTTGGTCCCACTCCAAGCCACACACTAAAGCCCAATTGAAAATGCCCAAAAGGCTAGCCTAATTAGATAATCAGTTATGTGGAGAGCAATATATAGAATTTCAAGTTCATGAAATGGTATGAATGTGAGTGTTGGACACTCTCTCATTCTCTGTAGAACAAACTCATATAACTGATTAAGAGACCACACTTCTTGGGCATCAAGTGGAATTGGAGTGAAGATTAAAAATGTTCTCAAGAACTTCTAATCATTGTTTTGAAATTCACCATATCAAGGTACACTCTCTTGTTCTTATATTCTGAAATTTACATAGTACATGTTATCAATTATGAATGAAGTAGATCCGTTAATTTTTCGCTGCATACATTTATATTTCAAACACTTTCTTGTGTGTTATAGATGAGTCTGTATGAGATTTCGTTGAAAATGGGTATGTTAAACCCACAATAGCTAAGTTCGAATGGGACAAGGTAGCTTTTGCTTTGACTAATGCAAATAGCAAAGCCATTAATGCTATATTCTGTGGTGTATCTACTAATGACTTTCACATGATATCGCATGTGAAGATAGCCAAGGAAGTTTGGAAGATTCTTGAGACTACCTATGAGGGTACCAAGAAAGTCAAGGACATGAAACTCCAAATGCTTACCACCAGATTTAAAGAGTTTAAGATGGGTTATGATGAGGCTTTCGATTCATTCTATGGGAAGCTCAATGAAATTGTAATTGCTAAGCTTAATCTCAAAGAAAAGATTAAGGATGCTAAGGTGGTGAGAAAGATTTTAAGGTCCTTACCGGAGAGCTTTCGAGCAAAAGTCATAGCTATAAAAGAGAGTAAAGACTTGGATGAGATCAAAATCCAAGAGTTCATTGGATTTCTTCAACCATATGAGCTAGGACTGCCTTCTCATAAGTCGAGCAAATCTCTTGCTCTCAAAACCATCACCGAGAGAATGGATGGCTCCTCCAAAGAAGATAATGTGGAGAAGGAGATAGCATTCCTGGCAAAGAACTTCCAAAAATTTCTAAAGATGAAGAACAGTGGGAAACCGTTTAGCAGAGGGAGGTTTTCATCCTCTAAATGTGATAGGAAGGAGTTCAAGAAGAAAGGTAGGAAGGATTCTCAATCCCTTCAAGGCATCATGTGTTATGAATGCAATGGTCATTGACATCTTAAGAAGGAGTGTCCCAACTATTTGAGAGGGAAGGGTAAAGTGTTTGCTACTACCCTTAGTGATTTTGACAGCTCAAATTTTGACACTGAAGGAGAATGTGACAGTGAAGGGAATTATAGGGCTTTTATGGCTATTGCCTTAGTTGATTCAAAGGATGATTTGAGCAATTTGGTTGATGACCTTGGTAATATTTTTGAGGATGAGGAAATTGAAGAATCTGAAGATGAAGATGTGTGCCAAAATGAAGGGGAGAACAATCTTTAAGAAGCATATGATTTTCTGCTGGACAATTGTGGCAAATATGCCAAAGTTGCTAACCTTGCTGTGAAAAAGATGAAAAAGGTTGAAAAAGAGCATAAATGTATACTTGTGCAACTTAAGGAATCAAAGTGTGAAGAAGAAAAACTCAAGAGAGAGTTGGTTGAAGCTTACTCTAAGATCAAGTTTTTGGAACTTGAAATTATTCAAGCAAATGTCAAGGTTGAGCGCATCTTCACCAAGAAACTTGATAGTGTGCTGTCCTTTCAAAAATCTTCATATGATAAGACTGGTTCGGGCTATATCGGAGAAGGAAGCTCAAGTAGTGAACCCAAAAAGGAAGTGAAGTTCATTTTAGCCAAGAATGTTGAGAAACTTAAAGAAGTGAAGCCTGAGATTGAGACCCCTGCTGTACTAAAGAGAATCATTGGTGCAAAGCCAAAGGAAAAAGGGAAGTCATTACCCAAAAATCAAAGGGGACCTCAAGTAAAGCACTTGTGTCATCATTGTGGCACACAAGGACACACCAGGCCGAATTGTTTCAAGCTTCATGCACTCAAGAAGGCTGATTCTATGCGTGGTCAAGAAAGTTCAAGGAGAAGACCAAAGGGAGATAGTGAGGGACATCTCATTGGAGACGTTATGGAAATGTTGAAGAACAAGTCACTGTGCCTTGCTAGCTTCACTCTGAGGTTTGAAAGTTATGTTGGTCGTACACCTCCATCTAAGGCTCTCAACCAAAACACTTGCAAAGTGTAGGTGCAGAAGGGTACTTATGCATGATCACCTCCTATGTCCATGCATTAATACTTCCAATGTTTAAGGTCATAGGTTCGTGCATCATGACATGCATAATTCATTTTGTGTCAACTGCTTCTAGTTTATGGCATGTTTCTTTTACAAGTTTTATTTTGTACTTGTTTTTTGTTGATCTTACTTTTCTTGTTCTGTTTTCGAGTGTGTTCAAAAATTCCAAAACCCATAAAAAATTGACAAATCTCCAAAAAGTTTGATCGCTTGTGCTGTGTATATCACATGTGAGTTTGGCCTAGTATCTTCGTACTAATGGCGTAGTGCATTTACGAGCTTAGTTTGTTATGTATGCGCATATATTTTAGTGGGAGAAATCTTGAATACTATTTATGACTGTTGTAAATAGATCTTTAAGCTTGTCATGAATGATTGGTCAATAGTCTTGATGGTCTTAATACTTGCATAGATTTGTACCTATATCTCTTCCCACCTTTATATTTTTATGTTTTTGCTTAAAGAGCTCCACAAATGTAATCTCCAAATGAAAAGAGATAACGAGTTGCAAAAGTCGTCACACATACTAGTATTTGACTAGGAAAAAGGGAAAGCGACATTTTAAATTGAAATATATGGTGCTCAGAAAGCCAATGGCTAACTTTCAATGTTGAAATATCAAAAATTTTAAGCATCGATCTCAAAATGAGATGTATTGTTCAAAAAGATCAAATGTTATGATTTATACAGAAGCTAAATAAAAAGCTTCTAAGATTTGTAATCATTTTCTTGTGGGAGGTCATATATGTTGATTTCTATAATTGAGATTGTCCACTTGACTTAGTATCGGTTGTGTATGACTTGATTGAATTGATCATTGAAACTTCACTCTGGTCTAAGGACTATTCCACATTTGATACTCACCCATAAAACACAAGTTTTAGTTCAATTAATGCTTATTTCATTTGTGTGATTGTATATGTTCAAATGTGATGTGTATGCTCAATTGCTTGCCGATCAAACCCAAAAAGATTTTTGAGAATTTTATATGTTTTTGAAAGTTTTTTTATACTTTCGTGATTTTAGTTTTTTTGTTCAAAATGATTTTGTGTTGTTTTACAAAAATTGGTTCAGAGGCAGTTTGGCGAGAAGCTCGCAACTTAGAGCTTCCCACGAAAAGAGCTTAAGGGAAATAAAAATTTTTCCAATTTCATTTAGAGAGTCTCGCAACTATCTCGTGAGTATTTCACAATTAGACCTTTCTAGCAAAATGTATTTAGGCAAAAACTGGAAAATTTTTCAATTCATACAGAAGCTATCGCAATTGTTTCGCAACTAAAAGCTTCTTGTGAAAGCTTTTGTGCTTCAGTGGTGTTTTTCGCGACTAATTTCACGACTGATTAACCCGCGAAAAATGCATGTTTTCAGTTTTATAAGGCTGATGTGACAGTTTTTTAAACACTCTCTATTTCCCTCACCTTGCCTCTCTTGAACCTATCTCAACCCAAAACCAATTTTCACTCAAAATCCCATCATTTTCAAGAGTGTTTTCTGCAAAATCAACATCAAGGTATGTTTTCTAAAACATTATTTTCATTTTTGTCTTAGATTACACAGAAATTAACTTAGGTTTTCAAAATTGGGGATTTTTCAAAAAAGGGTTGGGATTTTTGATTTTAAGCAATTTTTTTCAAAATTTTGATTGGGCTGAGTCCCATTTGGTTTGTGTGTATCTGTGTTGGCCCCTTGTGGCATTTTAATAATGTATTGAGGCATTTTTCATTGTGTTCATGCATTGTCCATTTATGTAGTACAGTGTTGCATGTTAAGTGTTTGACAAAATGTTCAAGTGGCATTTTTGTGTTGAATTGGACTCAAATGAGTTCCAATGTTTGGGTTTACTCTTGATTGAACATGTTTGACATGTTTTGGTCAATGAGTGTGTGTTTTACACACTTTGCCCAATTTGTGGCTTAATGCCATGCCATGCAACACCTATGCACACACTAGGCACCCACTAGGCACACACTGATGGAATTAAAGAAGAACGCAACGGAAAAATAAATTTTAAAACGGATCTACTTCATTCGATATTGATAACATGCACCAAGTTAATTTCAAAATTTGAGAACAAGAGATCGTACCTTGAAGCAGTGATTTCAAAACAAAGATCGAAGTACTTGGGAATACTTTTAATCTTCACTCCAATTCCACTAACGCCCAAGATGTGTGGTCTCTCAATTGGTAACAAAGGGATGATTAGAGAGTGACTTTCACTCACTTCCACACCATTACAATATTGTTTTTCTCACTAAGAAAATTCTGTACGTTTTTCCCTTTGTATCTAACCACTTATCTAATTGGGCTGGCCTCTTGGGCCTTTTCAATTGGGCTTAATTATGTGGCTTGGAGTGGGACCAATAAGATACTAGCTCCAATGGGCCTTGGGCTTTTCTGTCAACTCTTGACAAGTCCAAAGTTACCATTAACTATATTTAATACCACTATATAAATATAGTTGCACTCTATGCCTTATCTATAAATTATATCCTAAGACTTTATTATACATGCAACCCCTTCATAAAATATTTGTAGTAATACAAAGCCATTAATGTAAACTGCCACTTTGTAAATTACTACATCTTTATCCTTGAGTACTTGGTTTAATCTTTTAATGTTATTCATTATATATTTATAAAATCTAATTCCATAAATATATACTTCAGTCTTACTAAAGTGGTTAGGCCTAACTCTCTGAATAATAAACTCATTAAACTTATCTCAAGGGAATACTTTATATCTCCGTTAAGAGACTATGAATTCCATCTTGAAAATACATGTTCCATCAACACTAAATGTGGCTACCCAATATACTGAGGTTTTGACCATTACTTTAGATCTCACTCTTGGAATATCAAAGAAACCTACACCTCATGATCAGGTCCATTATTCTCTCAGGATTAAGAGTTCATGCAAATACAAGTCGTGAGATTTATTATTCATTTGATAGTCCTTAGGTAAATAATAAATCTTACAGCGCTCCAGTTCAATATGTCTTAACTCTTAAAACATATTAACACATCAACCAGAAGTCTCTACTTCCATGATTAAGACAAATCATTGTGGTTGATATGTTATAGTCTTCGTAGATGAAATGCCCAATTTCATCACCGACTACAAACTATAATTCTGAGTTTACAAAGAACTTATGATTTATATCTTCTGTGACTTTTCACATAAATCACATACTATACATCTCATGGACTAAATGATAATGTCCGAATATTTATGTTACCATTATTTTAGATAATAATAAAACAAATTCATTAAACACAATATTAAGTCATACATAATGTTTATACACAATGTCAAACTTAATATCATACATAGCATCATAGAATAGGATTTAAGTGCACTAATCCTAACACACATGCATCACCTCATGCACACACATGCACAGTTGCTTATTTCTTGCTTTTTGCTAAGGTCTACATGTTTTTAGAACTTATAGCATGTTGTTTTTAAGTTTGTTGTGCTCTGTTTTAAGCATTTTTACTTTTGTTTTGGACTAACTTGAATCTAATCAAGTTTTGTGTTCTATTTTTTTGTTTTACACTTGTTTCTTTGCTATGTGTCCGTTTTGCAGATGTATCGCCGTTCCTCTCATGGTAAAGAACCTATGATTGACCTTACATCATCATAAGTGTCAACAAGGACACGACATTCTTTTGAAGTCTCCAACAGCGAGAGATTCAAGACTCCCCTGGACTCTCAGACTTTCTCCAACATTTTTTAAGATGCCCCCATTGTGGTGAATCGTATTGTCTAGTTTTATACCTTGGGATCCACCTTTATCCCTAGGATTTTGCAGACAAAGATTGGGCTAATTGATTCAGAAATTTCAAGGATCTGATTGATGAATTAGTTAAGGAGTTCTACTTAAATGCTAGATTCGCTAGAGTAAAACTACAGTGTTGGGTTTGAGGAAAGGATTTTATCATCACTCTGGACTACCTTGCAAATATCCTTCAAATCACTCGACCCAAAAATGTGGATAGTTCTCCATATGATGACAGACTTCCCTAAGTGTCAAACATTCTTCAAATTCTTGGAGGTAAACATAAGGTCTCAACCAAAGGCACATCCATTGGAACAACGAAGTTCAAACCTGAACTAAAAACTCTCACATTCATCATGTTCTCGAATCTATATCCACTGTCCAACACAGCATTCATCAATCTTGGAAGAGCACAATTCTTGTGTGATCTCATCACAGGAGCTCCGATTGACATTTATGCCTATATCTTCCAGACTATTGGGAAAACGGCAGCATGAACAGCAGCATGAATGTGCCTTCCCTTCTGCATTCTTATCATGAAAATCATGGTACATGAAGGTGTTCGTCCACCAAAAGATGGAAAGATCATAGTTCATCATCGCCCAATATCCCTAGCCTCTCTTCAAAAGAGGCAAAGTCATTCTTCAGCTGAGCAGAAAAAGCAAAATCTGTCCACAACACCAAAGAGTGAATTTGTTCAACATGTCACTTACTCAAGTCATGGTTCAACTGCTCTCACTACCCCTGGACATACCGAGAATACATCTTCTCATATTCCTGAGCCTCAGAATGCTAGCACTCAGCCAAGACAATCTGCCTCTCACGCCGGTTGGTTCACTATTTTGGTTGAAGTTTTACATGAGTGTTGGGAAATTTAGACCCCGATTGATAGAATGGTCATACTATATAGGCTTGTCCTTGACAGCATACCTTCAAGCATATGCATGGGCTCATTTTAGGATCATGAGGGTTGTCGTAGTACAACCGGCCACTATCTTTGCAACTTTAGACTGCGTCACCCGGGATGAGATCATTCTCTACCTTTTTTACAAGACGTTACTGGGGAGGCCAGAGCTCATTATTGCTATGGGCCAGTCGAGGATCCGGCGTTGGTTTTAGGCCTTGACGAGCTGGGAGTTCTTTCTAGTAGAGAGAACCTTCCATTAGGTCATGCTGGTCTATGGAGTGCTTAGAGACCCACCTCCTCACAATTTGTCATTCGAGGCCCTGGTCCTAGACGACTTGGCTTATGCGACGGGTGCCTTTGATGCTTATGTGGATACATGCAGAGACTATTTTACTTGGTTTACAGAGTCTTTTGTGGGGCTTATCATCGGATATGTCCCCGTGAATGGAGGTAGGGTGCTAGGAGGTGTTATCCGCGCTCTAGTGGCCATTCGGGCAGAGTGGAGAATGCGTGCTGAGACTACAGAATGATAGAGCTTGAGGTCTTATTTGCTGCTAGAGAGGCGCACATACAGGAGGAGACTACTTGAGCATTAGCTCAGGAGAGGGAGATTTAGTAGAGAGATAGGGAGATGCGAGCTAGCTCTCGCGATGGACAAAGAGAGGAGTCAGTTTTAGATTGAGCTAGCCTTACATTAGGGCTATTCCATGCTTTTGGCAGGGGAGTTATGAGCGACTTCTCTTCCCATTCTGGCTGCTTTTGAGATTCAAGGTTGAGGGCCCATCATTCCTCCGTTCAAGCCCAAGTACATGCCAGTTATACAAATATCAGCGGAACACACAATTCAAGAGATATATACAGTAAATGTGAAATATAATAAGTACGAAGCAAAAGCCATACCTTTCCTTGAAGGTTGAGAAAGTGGTGAAAAAGAAGTGGAAGATTTTATGTGTGAACACGGTGGTTTTGAAAGAGTGAAGGTTAGACCAGAAGATGAACAACCACGGGGTGCGAGGGAAAATGAAAAGTTTTTGAAACCAGCCTTGAAAAAGACCCTTATTGTGACTGAGTCAAGTCGCGTGCAAGTCACCAAGGCCAGCTGCCAGAACATTTGAAAACAAAATTTTGAAAAATTTTCTGTGTTTTTTGCGACTAGAAGGCCTACCAGTGAGAGAGTCGCGAAAATCTCAATGTACCCCTCATGACTAGACCTTCTACCTGCGAACAAGTCGCCACACTGAGCTGCGAGAAACATAAAAACCCAAATTTTGAAAAATATTCTTAGTATTTTTCGTGACTGGGACATTGACCTGCCAATGAGTCGTGAAAAATCTCTATGTGGGCTCGCAACTGAGGCATGTGACTGGACTAACCCGCGACTAAGCCGCCAAAACAGAGCAACACTGTTCTTGAAATTTTGACAATTTTTGTAAAAACAAAATACTTTCCAAAAACAACTAAAACACTCAAAAATCTTTTTGTATTTGATCAACAAAGATTGAGCATGTGAAAACATATTTCATCAAGTACAATCACATAAATGAATATGACATTCATTAAACATAAACATGTGTGATGTGTGTGAGTACAAAAAATGAGATAGTCCTTAGTCTAATATGAAGCTTCAATGATCAATTCAACCAAGGTATACACAACTAGCACTAGATAGAGTGATCCATCTCAATTATAGAAATATGCACATATGACCTCCCACAAAAACTTGATAACATAACTTTGAAGCTTTTCATTTGGCTTTATATACATCATATCATTTGATTTTTTTTTGAATCAATACATCTCATTGTGAGATCGATACTTGAAATATTTTATATTTCAATTTGATGAGTTAGCTTTTGACTTTTTGGGCATTATACAATTTATTTTTGGTTGCTTTCCCTTTTTCCTAATCAAATACTAGTATGTGCGACAGACTTTTGCAGCTCAATATCTCTTTTCATTTGGAGATTTACATTTGGTGAGTTCTTTAAACAAAAATAATAAAATAAAGAGTGGGAAGATATATAGGCACTAGTTTATGCATGTCTCAAGATCAACAAAATCATTCACTAATCATTCATGACAAGGTTGAAGATCTATTTACAATAGTCATATAGATTTCAAGATTTCTCCCATAATGATATGAGTGCATAGGGAACAAGCTAAGATCATAGATGCACAAAGCCATTAGTACAAAGGTACAAGGCAAAACATGCTTTGAGACAAAACTCAACAATGTCGATCAAGCTTTTTAGATTTTCTACTTTTTATGTGGTTTTTGGATTTTTGACACACAAACAAGAAAAGATTGATCAAAAATAAAAACAAAACAATGCAAATAAAGAGATTTATGATGCACAAATGCATGACAATGAAGCATCAAATGCATGAAGAGTCCTACAAAGATCAAAAGAATTAGATCAAGGACCAAAAGAGCAAAAGCTCAATCATAGGAACCCTTTCTCATCTAAACAGAACGATTGTTTGAAATGAGTGTCTCATGAGAAGTGAGTCGAGGATTGGAAGAATAAGAACTGGAGATGCACATAGTCAAGGAGTTAAGAGCATTAAACACTTTCTTTAACAACGTGCTATCTTCACTCAAAATTGGTTTACCCTTTTTAGCATAACTTCCAAGAAACTCAAGTTTCTCTTTTCTTTTGATTCTTTTAAAAGCATGAAACTTAGAGCATTGAGGTCTTAGATGACCAAAGGCATCACAATGGTGACAAACAATGTGTTTAGGTCCACTGGGCTTTTTGGGAAGAGATCTAGTAACATGGTTTTGTTTTCTCTTCAACTTATAACATTGATGTCTTATATGACCAATCACACCACAATGGTGGCACGTTGAAACAAACTTAGATCTATCAAAAGCCTTAGGTTGAGACCTAAACGGAGGCTTTGACTTAATAGCCTTTCTCTTCACCTTTTGATTTCTTTTATATGGAGGAATGTACACCGATTTATCCTTTGAGGTAGAACACACAATAGACACAAAATCAAGTACCACAACATGATTGCAACAAATATTTTCATCCTTTTTAACAATAGGTTCAACAATCAAACACTTGGCATGCATCTTAAGAGATTCATTTTCACATCTTAGCTCATCAACAAGTTTGTTAGACAAAACAAGTTTAGCATCCAAGTCCATATTCAAACATTCAAACTCTTTTAGCTTTTCAAGAGAATTTTCAGCAAGTTTTTTATATTTTTCAAGCAATTTTTTTGCTTCATTGAGGTTAGCAATCAAATCATCATTTTCACAAAATACCTTGCTCAAATCCTTATTAAACTTCTTAGCCTTTTTCTTCAAGAGTTTGATGTTAGGAATATCAACAACATCCAAAGATTCATGTAACATAGCATCACAATCATAAGGATTATCACTCATAGAGGTATTTTCACAAACACATGGCATGTTACATTCATCATTAACCAAATCATACAAAGAGGCATACAAAGCATTATCCATGACAAATAAATATAAGGGGTCAAGGATCACATTTAGGTACTTAAGCCAAAACAAGTGTACCCTCTCTGATACCAATTAAAATTTCAAATAATGTGTAAAACACTATGAACGTTTAGACTCCTAATTTACAAATTACCAATTCAAGCTTAATATCAAACAATGTACGTGTGGAAAATGAACATAAGTTTATAACAGAATTGATAACATAATCTAAACCAAATAAAATCACATCCACAGTAGAACTTAAATGGCAAAGATTAAGGGAAGAGAAATGTAAACACAAGGACAACACAACAATGTGCTATCAAAGAGGAAACTGAAGCCCTCGGCATAGAACCTCTCCTCCACCCTCCAAGCAATCAATAATTTACTAGAAAATGTAGTTGGGATATATGAACAGCAATAGACCCTTCAAGCCTAATCTACTCAGTTTACCTAAGCACTACAAGCTTCTTACTCCAACGAGGTTGTGCCAAACCTTTGTCTTTTCTAGCTTACCGGATTCCGCTATAGCTTATAGTATCAACCAATAACTATTGGTCCCTTCCTAACTACTTCCTAAAGCACTAAAAAGCCTTCTCACAAATGTGGGTATGGTGAGAAAAAGATTTGGCCAAGAACCTGTAAAGGATATAACAATGGAAAGGGTGAGAGTAGAGAAATTTGAAGAGTATTTATGTAAAGATTGTGGATGAGTCAATCTTATTTTTCTCTAGGGTTTCTCTCTCAAAATTTTCTCTAGAAGTTCTCTACATTTCGTGGGAATAAGGGTCTATATATATTGATGTGTGTTTGGAATGCGAAGAGTCATTTTTCCAAAACAGAGCTAGTTGGCGACTTGGCCTCACGACTTTACTGAGTTGCGAGTTCAAGCCGCGAGCTAACTGAATGGCCAGTCTGGACTTTTTGTCCTGTAGTGCTACAGCTGGCATGATGGTTCAGTTTCTTTGCATGCTTCACTCGTATGCTTCTTCTGAGGGCTTGCCAGTCGCGAGCCACCCGCAAGATCCAGTCGCAAGTCCTTGCTTCACTGCATAGTCTTGAGCATTTCTTCACACTCTCTCACACACTACCCTTACATGATTCTCATCTAAATACAAGATTTCTAAATGCTAAATTACAAGCAAATTTAATGCGGAATAAAGCCAACAAGATGGTTAATTAAATTCAACCTTACATCTACTTCATTCACAATTGATAACATGTGTCATGTAAGTTTCAGTATATAAGAACAAGAAAGTGTACCTTGAAGCGGTGAAATTTGAAACCAAATATGAAAAGCACTTGGGAACATTTTTAATCTTTACTCCAATTACACTTGACACCCAAGAAATGTAGTCACTCAATCAGTTATGTGTGTATATTCTAGAGAGAATGAAAGAGAGTCCAACTCTCACATACATACCAAATCATGTTATTACAAAATTTTGTATGTTTCTTTCCTAATAACTGATTATCTAATAGGCCTAACCTTTTGGGCCTTTCCAATTGGGCTTTAGTATGTGCCTTGGAGTGGGACCAAAAGGGAACAAATAAGACACTAGTTCCAATGGGCCTTGGACTTTTTTGTCAACTCTTGATAAGTTCAAAATTACCATTAATTATATTTAATACCACTATATAAATATAATTGCACTCTAGGCCTTATTCATAAATTATATCCCAAGACTTTATTATACATGCAACCCCTTCATAAAACATTCGTAGTAATACAAAGTCATAAATGTAGATTGCCACTTTGTAAATTACTACATCTTAATCCTTAAGTACCGAGTTTAATCCTTTAAGTTACTCATCATATATTTACGAAATCCAATTTTATAAATATATACTTTAGTAACTATTTACTAAAGTAGTTAGGCCTAACATTCTGAATAACAAATCCATTAAATTTATCTCAAGTGAATATTTTGTATCTCCGTTAAGAGACTATGAATTTCATCTTGAGAATATATGTTCCATTAACACTAAATGTGGCTACCCAACATATTGAGGTTTTGATCATGACTTTAGATCTCACTCCTAATATATCAAAGTAACCTACACCTCATGATAAAGTCCATTATTCTCTCAGGATTAAGAGTTCATGCAAATATAAGTCGTGAGATTTATTATTCATTTGACAGTCATTAAAAGAATAATAAATATTACAGCGGTCCAGTTCAATATGTCTTAACTCCTAAAACATATCAACACATTAACTAGAATTCTTCACTTCTATAATCAAGACAAATCATCTTAGTTGATATGTTATAGTCTTCACAAATGAAACGCCCATTTTCATCACCAACTACGAACTATAATTCTGAGTTTACAAAAAACTTGTGATTTATATCTTTTATGACTTTTCACATAAATCACATACTATGCATCTCATGGACTATATGATAGTGTGCAAATATTCATTTTACCATTATTTTAGATAATAATAAAACAAATTTATCAATTACAATATTAAGTCATACATAATGTCATACATAATATCATACATAGAATCATACAATAGGATTTAAAGGCACTAATTCTAACATGCTCTTCATCTTTTGGTTGACAACCGCGAGCTGTTTATCCTTCTGTTTTACTAGCAGCTTCTCCACACTCAGCTGCTTAGATAAAGTCTTGATCTTTTCCTTGGACGTGTTGTTGGCATTCGTCGCCGCTATCAAGTCTTTTCTTAAACCAGAAGCTTCAACTTCTAGTGCCTCCACCTTGGAAGTGGCTACCACGGCCTTCTCCTCATTCAACAAGTATTGGTAGGTAATGTGCATTGCCTTCCCCAACACCTGGCAACCAAAATCACACAATAGTTAAGACCAACTGAGATAATTGACCCTTAAAGATGAAAGAAAAGAAGAAATGAAAGAAGGTTACCTGGACGAGTTTATGAACATGATGGCTAACCATCTCATGAGAGGGTAGACCTGAAATTTCTTTTAGTTCCTTGGGCGTCACGACCTCATTAGCCCGAGCCAAAGCCGTCCCAGCATCTGCCCAAACACTGGCCCTTACCTTCCCTTCCCCTTGTCTCCTATCTTGTATTTCTTTGCACGAGGAGTAACCTCCTCAAGGGAAAAGTCCGGGGAAGCTGCCCGTCCTTCATCTAAGGCAGGGGTGGACGAACCTTTCTTAGCCACCTCTTTCTCTTTTTCTTTCTTAACAACCTTCACCCTTTGCTGACCAATCCTAGAGAGGGGTTTATTCTTCTTTGACTTGATCTTAGCATACAACTCTTGGTTAAAATTAGCAGTCATCTCTGCAAAAGAGGAGTAACAACAGAAGAGTCAAAAAAAAAAAAAAAAAAGAGAGAAGACGAATGGAAGAAAGACGATCCATTGTCGTCTTGAGATAACTTACTCTTCTTTTCTTCCTGATGAATGGCATAAAGGATGTAGTGAGAAGGCTCTGGTCCCAAACAGTGACGAGACAAAGTCCAGGGGTCAACCAGCTCGTCGAAATCGTCGATCGTGCTCGTGTACCTAATAGCTTCTTGAACACACTCCTTATACCGACTATCTAGCTCAAGACGCTCTTTAACTACAAAACAGAAGAATACATAAGGTTAGAATGGATGATCAAAACAAGTAATAAATTGAAAGAAAGGCATCACTTGGGAGGCACACACACCAAGTGAAGGGGTCTCCCACCGACGTAGAAACCTAGGGACATCCCTCCAAAAGTCGTTAGAAAGGGTCTTCGAACCATCACCCGACACAAAGAAGTATCTAGACTTTCAATAACGGAAGGATAAAGGGAGATTAATGATGAGACGAGACCTTCTATCCCAGGGCACAAGCTCATAATATCCAAACTCTTTAAATTCTTTTAGACGGTAAAGATAGACGAACTCATTTAACGTGATCATATCCCTGTCAGCTATGGTTGCCCAAATCACCATACAGCTCATGACGATTCTCCATGAATTCGGCATAAGCTGTCCTGAAGTTATGTTCAGATGATGTAGAAGTTCCATTATAAATGGATGGACAGGAAGTCTGAGGCCACACAAGAATGCAGCCATATAAAAACACACCTCACCATGGGTAAAAACACAAGACTTCTTGCCCTTTCTAGGAAGACAAACTCGGGTCTCATTAGGGAGCTGGACCCTATCCATAAATCTTCTTAAGGTATCTCCTTTCAAGGAGCACTCTTCTTTGAGGGCGTGAAATGCTCAGGATGGAGCAGGAACGGAAGGGTGAGAAGACGAGGGTGCAGAAGAAGGCACGGAGGTAGTTGTGTTAGTCTCGGCCCCAGTCATGCTAGCACTTGATGATAGGCCTGTCTCTAAGTCACTAGATTTAACCTCAGAACCCATGTTCTCCCTCCTTAAAGCTTCTCACACAGACCTAAACCAATCCAAGGATTGGCACAGCAACGGGTATAGATCGCCTAACACTAGACCTAGACTACTGTCGCCTAGAACAAAATCCCCAATCTGTGGGCAATGATCACTAAAGGAACCTAAAAACGCACCCAAGCGAGCAAAAAAGAAGGCAATAGAGGGGGAAATGCACCTAATTTTAGAATAATCAACCATCAAGGGAGAAACTAAAGCCCTAAAAGGAAAAAGGAGCCCAAGGAAAGGGAAGAAAAACAAACTCTAAAAGAAAAAAAAAAAAAAAAAAAGGAGTAAAAAGGGGCGTACTTGAGAAGCTGTGAAGTCAAAGAGCTAAACACAGAAGAAAAATGAAGAAATGAGAGGAGAAAGGCAAGGGTTAAAAATGTTTGCTTCGAAAAATGTGGGAAAGCTGAAAGGTCTCATCAGAAACGAGACCCCTCAACCAGTCTAAACGTGACACATGGCCATGACGCATGCCACGCTGCCACTAAACAATTAATGCCCGGGGGGGGGGGGGGGGGGGGGGAACCCCAAGCACCATAACCGCTAAAATAAAAAAATAGAAAAAAAAAACTCTCCATATTCCCATGATCGTCCCAAAATTGGACGACCTCAAAATAGGGGGGCAGCTAATAGGCTTAACAATATCCTCGTTTAGAGGAAAAGGCAGCAGATAAGGAGCTTCAGTCTTCGTCCAATATAGCATCCGCCTAACGAGGAAAAGAACATTCATCCATAATCAATAACGGAGCATTACACAACAGTAAAGAGTCTCTTTACCGTTGGAAAGACGAATATCTTTCCATTAACACCTTATAGAGGCGTTACAAACACCACATTGAAAGCTACCATCAATACACCTCTAACGACTAGGAGGAGAAAAACAAGTATATATGCTAGAGCCTCAGACTAGGGAAGGTACGAATTCTAACCTAGGAACTCTGATATTTTGGTACTAAGCATTTCTTTCTCTCTCTCAATTACCTAACTTTACCATCGAAGGTTCTGTGGTCGGCACCACACCATTGTTCTTTTATCTCACATTCTTGCAGGGCTCGAGATGATCTTGGTCAATTCCCCTTTTGGACGATCATTTAGACTAACGATTTCAGCATCATTAGCATCCACTTGTAGAACTTTCCCAAGACCACCACCAATCTCCTTCCTTACCTCCTCATTCATTAAATCAAAAGGCAGTCCCCATACTTGGACCCATAACGATATCGTAGGAAAAGTAACATTTTGTGCCGTCATACCCTTCTACCACCTCTTCAATACCAAGAGGTGATTATCGAAACACCATGGGCCATTCTCGACTACCCACTTAAGTTGGGATTCCAAGGAAAATTTGAATTGAAGGAGGCTCTCTCCCACTTCAATAATTTTGATATCGTCTCCCATCTTCCATATGGATCTCAACAGGTTTTTTGCCACTCATAGGTTGAGAGGTTTTTCACTCAAAAAAGCATCGAAGGACACTTAGAAAGCATTCTTGTAGAGTCTGGTTTCGTTGGCTTCCATGTATGGCTATGTCTGACGTCTCCTCTTCAATCAAAGAGACCTTCTGCAATCAATCTAAAAAATTTGGATCCATAAGTCGCCCACTACCAAGATTGTGGGTAAGGAGTGCTCACCCTAGGTGAGAAGGAAACTCCTAACGTGAGGAGAGAGCTAGGTCAAAAAATCTGGTCTCAACACTTTCATTCCCGTTTTACTAATCCTAATGAGATAGCTTCAACATTAATGAGATAAAGATAAAAAAATATCGGGAAAGAGAAAGTCTAGGAACACCAAAAAAAAAAAAAAATCTACAATATTCTTATTTTGAGTTGTGGGGAGTCCATGTATAATCTTTTTTGAGTAATTAGTTATTGACTTATACTTCACATCGTTTTTAATTAAATATTTGGTTTACCTTTACCTATCTTACGTCTCCTTTTCTCAAAAAACTCAATCCTTAAACAAGCAACACAAATTCAGAAATGAAAGCCTTGATATTTAAATAGATTTTAATCTTTCATCATTTGCACAGTTTAAAAAATATATATACTTGATGAAGCCCTCAGACAAAAACAAATATGCGTAATTTCCAATAATCATCCTTTGTGCTTATTTTACTTAAAAATATTTTATGTTGTAAAGAAGCTTTTTAAATCTCAACTAAAAAATCCATCATACGTAAAGTTGCTGAAAACTCCAAATATAACGCAACATTTTCATGTGAGTTCATGCACCAAAGCGTGGGAGAAGGGATTGGAGATTAAAGGTCACATCTGAAGGCAAAGCTACGAATTTAAAATGAAGGCGAGTAGGAGACAATTTTATACCGGACCACGGAAAGCTAAATTTGTCCTAGTGGATAGACTGCGGACAATTTTTATACTGAAAAATGCTAAGATCACAATTTTTACAACTTGTTTATGTGATAAGTCGTGAGTTGTAGAGTTGTACACCCACATAGACCTGCCACTTTTTCCTCCACCACTTATGACTTGCCATTTAAGCAATTTGTGACAAAAGTTGTGGTTTTAGTATTAGTCTTTTATCACTACAAAACGCGGGGGTATTAGGCCGCGTTTGTAAAAACGCGGCCATAAAAGTACTACAGCCCCATTTTTATAAAACGGGGCTTAAAGACTCCTCCTAAAGCCCCGTTTTAAACGCGGGGCCATAGAACGCGTCTACAGCTGCGTTTTATTGAACTATGGCCCCGTTTCAAACGCGGCCAGCTATGGCCGTGTTTAAGAAACATGGCTCTAGGCCCTTCCTATTTTATTTTTTTGGCAAACATATATATATATATATATATATATATTATCTTAACTAGAGCTGCATTTATAAAATGCGGCTCTAGCTTTCCTAAAGCCGCGTTTTATAGACGTGGCTATAAATTAGGTCTGAAGCCGCGTGTTCTAAATGCGGCTCTAACTATGGTCTGAAGCCATGCATTTAAAATGCGGCTTTATCCAGGGATTGGGCTGCGTTTTTTAAACAGGGCTTCAGGTTTTGCCTATAGCCGCATGTTAAAAACGCGGCTCTAGGCTTTGTATATATACTATTTTGTCAAGCCTCCATCTTAAGAGCCTGATTTGAATTCTTACAAACAAGCCTCCATCTCTGATCTCAACCCTCACCCTCACCCTCCATTTACGATCTGAAGCCCTCACCTTCACCCTCCATCTCCGATCTCAACCCGTTGCCCTTACCCTCCATCTCTGTTCTCACCCTCACCCTTCATTTCTGATCTGAAGCCCTCACCCTCACCCTCTATCTCTGTTCTCACCCTCACCCTCCATCTCCAATATGAAGCCCTCACCTCACCCTCCATCTCTGATCTCAAGCCCTCACCCTCACCTTCCATCTCCGTTCACCCTCCATCTCCGTTCTCAAGCCCTCACACCCCACCGTCATCGCACAGGCAAAGCCTGTGTCTCGTGTCTCTCTTTCTCTCTCTCTCTCTCTCTATGAAATCAGACAAAGCTGAGAGAGACTCAAATCCGATTCTACAAGGTACGGTCTTCTTTGGCTTTTCATTTTCATAGAATTTTTTTGCTATAATATACCCATGGCTGACCTTAACTTTCTCCCTTGCATGTGGGTCTGTCATGATGTTAATCTTTTGGGTCGCAAGGATTGCTGAGGACTGACTTTGAGTTTTGGAAGACTTTGTGACTGGTGAGTTTGAAAACAGTTTAAAATTGGGTCTTGTTTTACTGTTTGGCTGCATGTTGTTCCCGGTGATTTAAGGTTGTGTCTCTGTTGAAAATTTGGGTTTTGTTTGGTTGGTGAGATTGACGAAGGTGAAAATTTGGGTTTTGGTGAAAATTTGAAAAAGAATATATGTTATAATATAGCTATATTGAATTTAAATTTGTGCAATCAAATTCATGAATATAGCTATATTGAATTTAATTCAAAAAATGTTAAGGATACTATAAATTTTATTGAAATTGCTTTTAGAATAGATAATTTGATGTGAGAATTGAAAAGTGATTGTGTAAAATAAAAAGAGACATCACCAACACCATTGGATCTGTGTGTTTTAATACACAAATGTTTGTTGCTTTTCTAGGTTATTTGTTGTTTGTATAAGAAGGGTGTGTTTAGTGTTGTGTTTGGTTAGCAAGAAAGTTCACAAAAAGAAAATAAAATGAATTAGAGATTAATTTGGGTTTCCTATGGATTGTGTGATTGGTTAGCAAGAAAGTGAAAAAACCAAAGAAATGAAAAAAATCCAAGTTGGTGGTTAAGGAAATTATTGATTGTATTAGGAACACGGTGAACAAGTGTAGAGCACCCTCTTGCAGTTGGGTTCCTAGAGAGGTGAATAGAGTTTCCCATGAACTAAAAGCTCCATCATGCTAGGAAAACTCTACATACCTTATTAACAAATAGTCAAAATTTTAAATGAACATGTACATGAATAAATATATAGGTACGTATTGATTCTTTTAGTTTTGATTCATAATATTACCAAGTTCATTCACTCACTATATAAAATTTTAAGTTTTTGTTAACATTATGTAACAAAACAGAGATGAAGATAACAGAAATCTATGAATGCAGAAAGAGAATATTGGAGAGAGGAATTGAGAAACTTTCTCTTAATCTTGTGATTAAATGAATCTGTACATGATATAAGGTTATATACACCTCTGTGCCTAAACTCCCAAAACAGAGAGTAACAAACTAATCAAACCGTAAGAAATTCAGTTACAACACGTGTGAAAATCAGTTACAGCACGTGAGAAACAAACTGAGTAAAAATAACAGATAAAACTACATGCCGTTTAGCTTCTAATCTAAATATCCTTGTAGCTTGCTTGTGTCGTTTAGTGCTTCTCTTCTTGCTTCTTATTCTTTGGTCCTTTCTTCTTTACTGGTTTCTTCTTAACTGTCTTAACTGTCTGATACATTACCAAGTTCATGTAATGTCCATGTCCACTGCTGTTTTAGTTTTGATTCTTTTGATGGAAAAAATCAGCAAATTTAATAATGAGTGAATCATTAGTCATAAAGTTGTTGAGTAGTTTGGGAAATCTAAAACAAATGCTTACAACTTGGTAATAAGATATTAAGTGAGAAAGCAATTATAATAAATTAAAAATTGAAAACTAAAGGGATTTGTTTTTGTGACGGTTTAAGCAAGAGAATTCGATGGGTTGTGTTGAGTATGGTTTTATTTACAGCAAGGCAATGGGGGATGGGGTTGTGAGCCTTGTGAAGTGTGAGCTGGATGTTTTTATAAGTGGGTCCCAGGCATCCTCTTCAACTTGAAATGGGTCCCTTTTATTTTGGATGTCTTTTGACAGGGTAGACCAAAAGATATGTGTGGCTTTATAGTAGATGAATAATGGGGCATATTGCTGATATACCCAGTTCTCTTTGTAGCTTTCTATTTTAGTTACAATTAAATTTCTTTTACTTATCGAGAAAAAGAATTTTGCTTGAAGTTGAGGTGGATAAAATTGCTGTGTCTGATACTCTGATTAATTCTATATTAGTCATTTTGTGATTGGAACCATAGTTGTTAATTCTGTTCTTTTGGGTAACTGCAACAACTATTGAATTGCTTTATACACCATTATGCTCTCTTCTGTTTGTTTGTCTCTAAGCCACAAGTGAAACATCTTGTATGTTTGAATTGAACAGTCATGTGATGCATCTGTGAGACAGGGACACCTTAATTATAAGGGTTTTTTGTACTTTCCTTCGTCTTCTCTCTGTCTTTTAATTCCCCCTGCATTGTGCGTCATGCAATTGCTTTTTTTAAGGATTTGTTACGTTGGTGGCGTAATTGGAGAGATTAGAGTGTACTGAGATTATCACTGTACTTCTTTTATATGTTTTCTGTATTATTATATCACAAATAGGGATGGTATGCCTGGAATGTGATGCATTACCATGTTCTCATTGTAAAGTAAAGCTGACTGTTGCTCTTACAAGAGGATGTTTGTTGCTGATAAAGGGTTTTTTATTTTAATATGATTTTAAATTTTAAATTTTAAACTACTGATGAGTATGTCATGTGAGGTGGCTCTAATTTTCTTTTATACTTATCTGTTGTAGTCAACTTGGCATTCTGGCTCGAGGCTAAAGGGGAATTTTTTCGCAGGTTTGAATTGTTTGGTATGTGCCCTATTTACTATCAATTCAGATTACACAGTTCTAATTGTACTAAATGTCACTAGCTCTTACATACTTCGCTCTATTATACTTAACAAAATATTGTGCATTGAGGTTTATAGTTAGATTAAATGCAAGCCATTCTGAAATTCATTGCCTAATTCAGTATGCTTTCTGTGTTCTTCATAATTGAAAACTATACATATATATCCTATTGCTTCATTTTGTGAACTTTGGAGAACAATGCCATCATCATATCCTATTGTTTGTCTCTTTGGCAATGTCTAATTGTGATGGCATGCACTAAGAAGTAATCAAGTTGTAATAGACCTTGTCAAATAGTTGAATAAAGCGCAAGCGATCCATAAACGTAGTTTTATGCATAATTTAAGACTGCAAAAACTTAAAATTTAAACATTTAATTAATCGACATGACTATTGATTTTGTTATCTTCTTAAAATTATGCAAGATAAAGTTTGGAGAGAAACTTTATGTCATTAATGAGTTTTGCACACACCATCCCATGTACGTACTTTTCAATTTGTTGGATGCTTCATCTTTTGCCATCATCATAGCAACAACGATTATGGGTACTTTAATTGGTGGATGTTTATTATTTTGTATCTTTTGCTGTCACCCTAGTCCATAGCGATGGTTATGGGTTTATTAGTTCATCTATAAATGGTCTCATCGTTTGTCAATTTCATGATATAAAGTGGCATCAATATTTATGGTACTATAAATTTGTGGTAGGGTTTTCTGAATTCGATATAGTTGGATTTTGATTCATTGATGTGTTTTTTGGAGTGAGCATAAGTTGGATCGGATACATTTGGGCCATTGTCACATATAGACTTGACAAAATCCTAAATTGGAGAAAGTGGAGAAATTACCTCAAATTTGTATTCGACTTGGTTTATTTATTATTTTTTTTTTTTGGGATGAATATTTGATATTCGACTTGGTTGTTTATTTACAGTTTTCACCTGTGATAATAATTGGTACTGATTATCAAATAAGTAATAAGTTTTTTTTTTTTTTATAAGATGGTATTTCTTATTCACTACGAAATATAATTTTAGTCTTATATTTAGAAAATTTTGTAAATGTTTTGATGACACCATCAAGTGTGTGAGTTGAGACTTTGTTTATTATTTGAAGGAAAAAAAATTTATTTGGTCCATATATTTGATAGTAGTTAATTTGATCTCTATTATTAAATTACAATTTTTCTTACACTATCTAGGTAACCAAACACGAAAACACAAATAAAATTTACTTATCTCCAACTCCTATAAGCATATATATCAACTCAAGAAAAAAAAAAAAAAAAAAAAAAAAAAAAAAACCTAAGATTTAGACCTAGAATTGTAGCAAATTGAAAATAAAATGGACTAAATTGTCTAGAAGTTGAAAATAGCATAGATCAATTTGACTGTTACCAAATTGTAGGGGCAAAATTGACTGTAAGTTAAAAATTGGATCAAATTGGCTGCTACCAAAATATATGGATCAAAATTGTATTTTTGACTTGATTGTTTGAATTAAAGAATATTATAAAGTGTAAGGAGGTTTTGAGTTTATATTGGTGTTGCCAATATTTTTCTATTGGCCAAGAGACACACAATAAGACTTTGAGATTTACCATGCTACAAAATCCCAAAAAATCAAATCAAATTTGTCCAATGGTTCTACACCAAAAAGCTTATGTACATCCTTTGATTGAATTAGAATCTCAATGCTTTCACAAAAACAAAGAAGAAAACACATCAACCATGTGCTCTTTCCTATGCCTAAAAAACGACGTCCGGTTTCAATAAATAAGCTTTCTTGGGTGCCATTTTAAGACCCAACAAGATTGACATTCACTTTTGTTTCTATTTTTCTAAAATCGGAAACTTGAAATTCCTGACTCTAAGCAAGCCACCATTGTTCAAACTCTAAGCAGGGGTGGGGTTGAATTCGGGGTACCCTTCTAATTATCTTTTGTATGGGGGGTGTGAGGATGAATTAATGCTTAAATGTCAGATCTGATCCAGTTTCATATTTTTTTTATAAGTAAATGGCTAAAGAGGCCTTTATGAAAGAGTAAATATGTTTTTGTCCTGAAAGGGGGAGTGGGATTTTAGCATTGTACAAAGACATCAAGTAATTAAATATGGAGAATGTTAACAAGCACCAGAGGGTGCTTGTTAAGGTTCTCCTTCTTGGGTCTCACATAAGTAAAAAAATTTTGAGTAAATTTGAAAAAAAGCATGACATGACATGTAAAGAAAATTTGGACAAATTTGCCCTCTTAATATGGGACACGGTTGGCATGGCTGAAGGCTCTTTTTTCTTTGGACAAAATTGCCCACTTAACTCATTTCCCTCCCTTTCACTTTTTATTTCCTACCAAATCTTATTTTATCAATATTTTACCATTCACTTTCTTTCACTTTACCAATATCAAACTATCAAACTAAATTTCTTCTCCTTTACCAATATCAAAGAGAAAGAGATGAAGAAATGTCAATAAAAGATTAAGGAATAATTAAACAATGTACCACTATTGTATTTTATTTGATTCATAGTTGTTTTTTAAAAAAAGGTTAAAATTAATATGTTGTTAATTTTTATTTTTGATACATGTATATTGTAGCACTAATGGATGGGGATGTAGTTGCAAAAGATTGCTTTAACTTAAATGAACCACTTCATGAAGGTATTATAATTTTATTTTATTTGTGATTTACATTTCATTTATCATAGAATATTTTTAAACTCTTGTTTTTATATAGCACCAAAATTAATATGAAGTTAATTTTTATTTCTAATACATGTATTATAGCATCAATGGATGGGAATATAGTTGCAAGTGAGAGTCACTAATTTGCTCCAAAATATTGTTTTGACTTAAATGAACCCCTTCAAGAAGGTATTATAATTTTATTTTATTTATAAATTTACATTTCATTTATCATAGAATATGATGTTTATATTTTAAACTTTTGTTTTAATATAGCACCAATGGATGACAATGTAGATGCAAGTGAGGCTCATCAATTTGTTCCAATGGATTGTTTTGACTTAAATGAATTGTCTCAAGAAGGTATTATTATTTTCATTTTATTTGTAATATATAATTCATATATCACATAATATGATGTTGATTGTTTTTTTAATTTTTGTTTTAATATAGCACAAGTTGATGATGATTTGATTGCAAGTGGGGTTCATGGAAGCGTTTCAAAGAATTTTGTTGAATTAAATGATCTTCCAAATGATGGAATAATTGATTGGAATGAATGTCCAATAGATAAAATGGGAGTTATTGAAGAACATGAAGATATAAATTCAATAGAAAATAAGTTTGAGCCTTTTGTTAGTCAATGTTTTTCTAGTGAAGAAGAAGCTTTCATTTTCTATAAAAATTATGCAAATCAATATGGTTTTACAATTTGAAAAGGTCGTACTGAGACAAAAAAAGGAGAAATAGTCAGATGTGATTTCTTTTGTCATCGACAAGGTAAACAACCACTAAAAATAGTGGATCCATGTAAGGAGCAAAGAAATAGGAAGTCTGTAAAATGTGGATGTAATGCTCATTTAAGTATCATTTTGCAAAAGTCATTTGATATTTTTCCTCGAGAATGGCATGTCACTAAGTTTGTTGTAGACCACAATCATGATTTGTTCTCCCCTTCGGAAGTGCGATTTCTTCCAACCAATCGAGTTATCACTATAGACGATGAAAAATGCATTTTCTTATTGAAAGAAGATGGACTTTCATTTAGAGAGGTAATGCGTGTTTGGAACTTGAGAGGCATTTGAAACATGGATAACTTCCATTTTTCAAAGGGATATTCGTAATCTTTATGTGAAAATGAGGAGGAAGAATGCAAAGAATGATGCCATGGATCTTCTACAATTTTACAAAGTTGCTAAAGAGAGAACTCTAGATTCCAATATGCATTTACAACCGATGAAGAAAATACATTGAAGCATATTTTTTGGTCACCTACTTTTTGTTTTGATTGGTACCAAAAATATGGAGATGTAGTTGTTTTTTATACTACTTATAAGGTGAATGCCATATACCTTTCGGTATTTTTGTTGGTGTCAATAATCATGAAAAGACAATTCTCTTTGGTTGTGCACTTCTTCGAAATGAAACAACAAGTGCCTTTCGATGGTTAATGAAAGTACATTCTATGTCTTATAAATTTGTACAATTATTTTTAAAATTTTATTTGATTAATTAGTAGAATAATTACATATATCCTTTGAAATATTTTCAAGCTTTAGTAAATTTGTATTTGATTAGCAAACTTTTGCATGCTTAATGAGGAATCAACCCAAGGAAATTTTGATGGACCAAGACCCATGGATTATAGAGGCAATATCAAAAGAATTGCCGGCTACAAAGCATGCCTTTTGTATAGGGCATATTACCGCTAAATTTAGCGGTTGGTTACATCAATTCTTCGTAATCAATATTCAAATTGGTGCATGGACTACTATAAGTTATACAAGTTAGAGTCATGTGAAGATTTTGACAATCAATGGCTTCAAGTTATGACAAAATATGGGGTTGGGTTCGAGTTACATCTGATGTAACTCTAAAAAATGTTACACTAACTAAAAACTTATTACTGAATTCATATTTTGAAAATCCAACCGTTGGATTACATGTTCTATATGGTCTTAACATGCATGCTAATTTTTATGCCAATTAGATATAATTTATCATTTGATCTATAAACTCATTGTTGGCCTAATTATCTGGCAACCCCAGCCCACTTTTATGTTAGGCCCAAGGCCCATGTCAAGGAGGCAGAAACGTTTGAGGATGAAAGTAGAAAGCCCAAGTAGCCAGGAAACATTGCCGAGGATGATCCTGTCCTCGGCTAGTTGAGATCACAGAAGGGGGAAGCAGCATGCCACCAAAGGTAGCCCCTCACAGCATCCCAAGAAAAGGATAAGTACAATGAGACAGCCATAGAAGCATGGTGAAGGAGCAATTCAAAGAGGAGCTGTCACCTCCACATTAAATGCTCACAACTAACATTTTGGTCGCATTAATGAGGAAATGACCCTTGAACAGTGTTGCCTAGGTTGCTGTATCTTATAGAGAGCTAGAGAAGGTGACTGATGGGACAAGCACTCAAGTAGTGACCTACGTGGTCAACAGATAAAGCGCTAAGATCAGCTAAAAGGGAGTATATAATGTAAGAAGCCCTCCAGAATGAAGGGGAGGCAATTAGAAGCTGAAAACATGATAGTACTTTGTATCATCCTATAAACTTCTGTAACAAGCCTTTGAGAAAAGTAATCAGAACTGCAGACCCCTCAGTTGAGGGCCGAGGATAGAATTTCATACTTTAAATCCATTTCCTAGTTAATCAACTCACTCGTAACCATGTTTAGTTGTTGTAATCCTTACTAGGGCCTAGTTCTTAAACCTATTCTCTACAAATTTATTGTACTAGGTTAACATGGGCTTGAGTCCACTCACCTAACAGTAGAAGTACTCAAACCCAGCCCCTATAATTGGTGCCGTCTGTAGGGAGGAACTTATGTATTAGTAAAGGAAACAACCAAGCATGGTAGGATCAGGTCCTCATCAGGCGGGCTCCCATCAATCTGAACCGACTAGATTCCAACAACAGGGTAACTTTCCCAACCCTGAGCGTGATCGAAATGAAAAGAACGGGAGGTTTGGAGAGGGAAGTGTGCACATCGCCCAAACCAGCAGGAGCCACTCTCATGTAGGCAGTCACATGCTCTGGAGACAAAATAACAACCAGACCATGCAATTAGAAAAGGTTAAGAGTCACGTATCCCAGAGATAGGATGACAAGTTGGCCATGCAGCGAGAGATAGGTAAGTTGAAGGGAAGGTTATGCCATGCACAACAAAGGCGGCCTCATTCTAGCCTTGACCTGCCCTCTGACGATGAAAGCGATGATGACTATAGGCAAAGGTCGAGGACTCCTCCAAGCGAGACCTTCTCTCACGAAGAAGAGCACTACTGGAGGCGTGCACATAGAAGCCCATCTCTAAGGGGCTTGGAAAGCGATGCCATAAGCAGGGTGCTGGATCAACTCTCCAAGTCGCCCTTCACACGCCATATAGAAGAGATGATACTCCCTCGGCAGTTCCAGCAGCCAACCTTCACTATTTATAATAGCAAAACAGACTCTGTGGAGCATGTGAGTCAATTTAACCAGAGGATGGCTGTACATTCCAAGAACGAGGCACCGATATGCAAGGTCTTCCCATCTAGCTTGGGACCAGTGGCAATGAGGTGGTCAATGGCTTGAAGACGAATTTCATAGGTTCGTACAGGCAGCTAACCCAAGCCTTTGGTTCTCGCTTCGTTACCAACAGCAGAGCTCCTCGGCCTTTGAATGTGTTGTTGTCTTTATCCATGAATGATGGAGAAACTCTGAAGGCCTACTAGGATAGATATTGGGAAATGTACAATGAATTGGATGGCAATTTTGATGATGTCACCATCAACACCTTCAAAAATAGTCTCCCAGCTAAACACGACTTAAGGAAGTCTCTAACTGGTAAGCCTACCACCAGTATGCGCCAACTAATGGATAGGATACCAGTTGCAAGGCAAGGGAAAGGAGAAGGTTATCCCTCAAGAGAGGAAGGATTTCAAGTCGGACCGATATAACAGCAACCGTCCGAGGAGAGATTTCGCAGGACAATCCGAGGCAACCAACGCATAGACTATCAATGCTGTATTTTGAGAACTAGTACACAGAGTGTTGGAGAAAATCAAGAATGAGCCATAATTAGGTGGCCGAATAAGATGGTGGGAAAGCCCATAAAGCGTAATCAGAACCTTTATTGCCAATACCACCAGGACCACGGACATACCATAGAGAACTGCAGGAATCTCTGGAACTATCTGGACTAGCTGGTCTGAGAAGGAAAGCTAAAACACCTTTTGCATCAATCTAGTGGTCATCAAGGCCAGGCCCATCAGGAGCCCCAGAGAGATACTACATTGAGGCCACCCACAGGAATAATCAATGTAATCTTGGCCGCGCCGGGAAGAACAGGCACATGCCCTTCACGAGTGTTGTCAGTGGCTCAGCTGCCTACTGAGGAGTCACAGCCAGAGCTGAAGAGGGCCAAAAGGAGTTTCCACCCAACCTTGAGCTTTACAGAGGAAGACAAGATTAGGACCACCCAGCCCCATGATGATGCGCTGGTGATCACCTTTAGAATCGGGGACTATGACGTGAAAAGGGTGATGGTGGATGATGGCAGTGGGGCCGAGATTTGTACCTCAACCTCTACAAGGGGCTGAAGTTAAAGCCGGAGGACTTGACGCCCTATAGCTCTCCCTTGATGAGCTTTGACGGGAAGTTTGTTATTCCAAAAGGCATGATTAGGCTACCCATCCAAACTAGCCTGGAGATAGTGGAGGTGAACTTTATCGTGGTAGACACCTACTCTACATACACTGCCATCGTCGGCAGGCCCTGGCTCCATACCTTAGAGGCTATTGCCTCCTCCTTACACCAAAAGCTGAAATTTCCATCAGGGGACCAGGTTCTCGAAATTCGTGGTTGCCAATCCACAGCGAGGCAGTGCACGGTGGCTACCATTTTACATCGGCTCGATGCGGAGTCCTCGGCCTCTGCTGAAAGGGGCTTATAGCAATCAAAAACCCCGATGGCGCACACCGAGGTAGCTGCCGATGAGGCAAAATGTGAGGATCTAGAGAATGTGGTCATTGGTGATAACCCAGAGAAGTTCTTTCAAGTCGGGGCTCAGCTACCCCCTCAAGAGAAGGAGGAATTGATTGAATTCCTTAAAAGAAATATTGACGTATTTGCATAGGATACCTGTGATGCTCTAGGGATTGATCCAACCTTCATCTGTCACCATCTCAATGTCAATTTATCCATCACTCCCAAGAAGCAACCACCTCTGTGCTCATTAAGAGAGCATGTTGATGCGATCAGGGAAGAAGGGAAGAAGCTTAAGTGTGTAGGGGCCATCAAGGAGGTTTTTTACCCCGAGTGGTTGCCCAACACCGTAGTGGTCAAGAAGAAAAGTGGAAAGTGGGGGGTTTGTGTAGACTTCACAGAAGTCATGCCCAAAAGACCCATTTCTCATGCCTTGAATAGACCAGCTGGTAGATGCAACTGCAGGACATCCTTAGATGAGCTTCTTAGATGCCTTTCAGGGCTATCATCAAATACCACCAGGCTTGGAGGATCAGGAGAAGACAGCCTTCATAACGCCTATTGGAAACTACCACTACAAGGTAATGCCGTTCGGCCTGAAGAACGCAGGATCCACTTATCAAAGGATGATGACGAGAATATTCGAGCTGCTGTTGGGCAAAAACATCGAAATCTATGTTGATGATATGGTGGTGAAGAGTAAAATGGTGTTCGACCATTTAGGGGACCTCGGCTGCATCTTCGATGTCCTGAGGAAGCACAAGCTGTGCCTGAATGCCTCCAAATGTTCATTTGGCGTGGGATCTGGCAAGTTTTTGGGCTACATTATTACCCACAGGGGGAATTGAGGTTGATCTTGACCAAATCAAGGCTATTCATAATCTAAAGCCTCCGCAAACCCCAAGGAGGTCCAGAGGCTCACTGGAATGATCACGGCCCTAAATCGATTCATTTCCAAGTCGGCTGACAAGTGCAGGCCTTTCTATCTATTAACAAGTGGAAGGGATTTGAGTGGTCCAAGGATTGTGTCGTGGCCTTCCAGCAACTCAAGGAATACCTATCCTGGCCACCTATCATGTCCAATCCTAAGGCTGACAAAGTCCTATGTGCATACATTGCCGTGGCACTTCACGCTGTGGGCCTGGTGCTAATACGAGACAACAATGGCATTCAAAAGCCAGTCTATTACGTTAGCAAGTCACTACATGAAGCTGAGGTCAAGTACCTACCCTTGGAGAAAGCCATACTAGCTGTAGTCCACGTTACACAAAAGCTTCCCCATTATTTCCAAGCTCACACAGTGGTTGTTCTAACCCAACTACCCTTGAAGTATGTACTTTAGACTGCTGATTACATGGGAAGGATCGCCAAATGGAACACAATTCTAGGGGCTTTTGACATCAAGTACCTGCCTCGGACCTCCATAAAGGGCCAAGTCCTGGTTGACTTGGTGGTTGAATTTACCGAGTACCTAGTAGAAACAGTAGCAGAGAAGTAAAGCATTGATGGAAAATCAGTTGGAGCCATCTTTATTGCAGGGCCCCCATGTTGGAAAGTGTGTGTTGATGGCATCGCAAATCATAAGGGGTCTGGAGTGGGGCTAGTCCTAGTATCCCTTGAGAAGTCTGTCATAGAAAAATCCTTGAGGCTTGTGTTCTCATCTACAAACAATGAAGCCGAGTATAAAGCATTGTTATAAGGGATGGTCATGGTGTAGAAGATGGGAGGAGAAGCAGTAGAGATGTTCTCAGACTCGCGACTGATGGTGGGCTAGGTAAATGGAAAGTTGGAGGCTAGAGATGAGAGGATGCAGGAGTATTTAAGCCAAGTCAAATGCTTGTAGTCAGCCTTCGTCCTTTTCAGCTTATCACATGTCTCCAGAAGTGGAAACATCCATGTAGACTAATTGGCCACACTTGCTACGTCTATGGCATGAGATCTACCTCGGGTTATACTTGTTGAGCATTTGGAAAGAGCAAATGAGGTGGCAAAAGGCATGGTTCATATCCATCAAGCTCGAGTGGGTCCCAGCTGGATGGACCCAATAGTAAGATTCCTCAAGGATGATGTTCTGCACAAGGAGAAGTCAGAGGCTGAGAAGGTGTGAAGAAACGCTCCTCGGTTCTAGCTATCTGAGGACCAAAAATTGCATAAACGCTCATATTATGAACCATATCTACTGTGCATTCACCCTGAAGCATTTGAGCTATTGCTTGAAGAGCTGTATGAAGGGATCTGTGGGAGCTACATAGGGGGGAGATCTCTGTCACACTGAGCCATTACCTAGGGATATTGGTGGCCGGGGATGTAGAAGGAAGCCCTAGAATACGCTAAGAAATGTGACCAATACCAAAGGTTTGCTCCAAATATCCATCAGCCAGGAAGGGACTTCAATCCTTTGTCTAGTCCATGGCCGTATGCCCAGTAGGGCTCGGATATTGTAGGGCCTTTCCCCAAGGCGCCAAGAAATAAAAAATATCTGTTGGTCGGCATAGATTATTTCACCAAATGGGTTGAGGCTGAGCCATTGGCCAACATCAGGGATGTGGATGCCATAAAATTCATCTGGAGGAACATTGTTACACAATTCAGGGTCCCTTATACCCTCATTTCAGATAATGGACTCCAATTCGACAACAAAGCTTTCAAAAGATACTGTTGCGAACTAGGGATTACAAATAGGTACTCAACTCCAGCTTACCCTTAAGGAAATGGGCAGGCCGAGGCTGTCAATTGATGGAAATAAAGATAAATGTAGCGAAAAATAAGTTTTAAACGGATCTACTTCATTCGATATTGATAACACGTACTAAGTAAATTTCAGAATTTGAGAACAAGAGATCGTACCTTGAAACGGTGAATTTCAAAAATAAAGATTGAAGTACTCAGGAATACTTTTAATCTTCACTCTAATTCCACTAACGCCCAAGATGTGTGGTCTCTCAATTGGTAACAAAGGGATGAAAAGTGAGTGACAAAAACTCACATGCACACCATTTCACAATGATGTTTCTTGCTTATAAAAATTTGAACATTTTTCCCTTTGTATCTAACCAATATATCTAATTGGGCTGGCCTTTTTGGGCCTTACCAATTGGGCTTAAGTGAGTGGCTTGGAGTGGGACCAAAAGGGACCAATAAGACACTAGCTCCAATGGGCTTTGGGCTTTTCTGTCAACTCTTGACAAGTCCAAAGTTCCATTAATTATATTTAATACCACTATATAAATATAGTTACACTCTAGGTCTTATCTATAAATTATATCTCAAGACTTTATTATACATGCAACCCCTTCATAAAATATTCGTAGTAGTACAAAGTCATTAATGTAGACTGCCACTTTGTAAATTACTACATCTTGATCCTTGAGTACCCGGTTTAATCTTTTAAGTTATTTATCATATATTTATGGAAACTAATTTCATAAATATATACTTTAGTGACTACTTACTAAAGTGGTTAGGCCTAACTCTCTAAATAACAAACCCATTAAACTTATTTTAAGGGAATATTTTATATCTCCATTAAGAGACTATGAATTTCACCTTGAGAATATATGTTCCATCAACACTAAATGTGACTACGCAAAATACTGAGGTTTTGACCGTTACTTTAGATCTCACTCCTGATATATCAAAGTAACCTACACCTTATGATCGGGTCCATTATTCTCTCAGGATTAAGAGTTCATGCAAATGTAAGTCGTGAGATTTATTATTCATTTGATAGTCATTAGGAGAATAATAAATTTTATAGCGGTCCAGTTCAATATGTCTTAACTCTTAAAACATATTAACACATCAACTAGAAGTCTCCACTTTCATGATCAAGACAAATCATCGTAGTTGATATGTTATAGTCTTCGCAGATGAAGTGCCCAATTTCATCACCGACTACAAACTATAATTCTGAGTTTATAAAGAACTTGTGATTTATATCTTCTGTGAATCTTCACATAAATCGCATACTATGCATCTCATGGACTATGTGATAATGTCCGAATATTCATGTTACCATTATTTCAGATAATACTAAAAAAAATTTATTAAACATAATATTAAGTCATACATAATGTCAAACACAATGTCACACTTAATATCATACATGGCATCATACAATAGGATTTAAGGGCACTAATCCTAACAATCTCCCACTTGCCCTAAAAACTATTGTGCACTAATCTAACTCCTATTCTCTCCAAATGTGACTCGAAAGTCCTTTGAGGCAAAGCTTTAGTAAATGGATCTGCTAGATTATTTGCACTTTCAATCTTTGCTATCACCACATCTCCACGAGCAACAATATCTCAAATGATATGGTACTTTCTCTCAATGTGCTTTCCTTTCTTGTGATTCCTTGGATCTTTAGATTGTACAACTGCTCCACTGTTATCACAAAACAATGTGATTGAAACTTACTCCATTCTTATTACATCAAGGTCAGAATGGAACTTCTTGAGCCATACAGCTTCCTTTGTGCTTCACAAGCAGCAACATATTCTGCCTCCATGGTGGAGTCTGTAATACAAGATTGCTTAATACTCCGCCAACTAATGGCTTCACCTCCTAAGGTGAAAACACGTCCTGAAGTGGATTTTCTGGAATCTAGATACGATTGAAAATCTAAATTTGTATAGCCAATGGGAATCAAATCCTTCCAACGGTAAACAAACATATAGTCTCTCGTTCTCTGTAGATACTTGAGAATATGCTTTACAGCTTGCCAATGTTTTGGTCCTGGATTTGATTGATATCCGCTGACCATGCCAACTGAATAGCAGATATCTGGTCTAGTACAAAGCATGGCATACATGAGACTTCCTACTACAGAAGCATATGGAACTTGTCTCATCATTTCTTCTTCCTCTTGAGTCTTAGGCCTTTGGTCATCAGACAGAGGAACTCCATGTCTGAAAGGAAGCAATCCTTTCTTGGAGTTTTGCATGCTAAACCGTTCTAGAACCTTATCTATATATCCAGCTTGTAATAAGCCTAACATCTTATTCTTACGATCTTGCAAAAGCTTGATCCCTAGAATAAAGTTAGCCTCACCCAAGTCCTTCATATCAAATTGGCTTGACAACCAAACCTTTACCGATGACATTACCCCTACATCATTTCCAATGAGTAGAATATCATCAACATAAAGCACTAGGAACATTACTACTTTATCTTGATGTCTTTTGTACACACATGGTTCATCAAGATTTTGTTCAAAACCAAATGTCTTGATTGCTTGATCAAATCTGATGTTCCATGACCTAGATGCTTGCTTAAGTCCATAAATGGATCTTTGCAACTTACATACCATATGCTCTTGGTTCTTTGCTATGAAACCTTCTAATTGCATCATATAGATTTCCTTTTTAAGATCGCCATTAAGAAATACAGTCTTGACATCTATTTGCCAAATCTCATAATCAAAATGAGCAGCAATGGATAAGAGAATTCTGATAGATTTAAGCATTGCTACTGGAGAAAAGGTTTCATCATAATCAATACCTTCTTTTTGTGTATATCCTTTCGCCACTAGCCTTGCTTTAAAGGTTTCAACCTTTCCATCTATCCCTCTCTTCTTCTTGTAAGCCCATTTGCAACCAACAGGTTTAATGCCATTAGGCGCTTTTACAAGATCCCAAACTTGATTGGAATACATGGAATCTAATTCAGATTTCATAGCTTGGACCCAATGATGTGCATCTTTATCATTTATTGATTTATCATATTTGTGGGGATCCGATTCAACCTCTTCTGAGATAGCTTCATAAGTTTCTCCAAAACCTATGAATCTTATAGGAGGCCGAATAATTCTCCCACTACGACGAGGCACCTGAGTACTAGACATGTCATGAGTAGTATCTTGTGGTGTATCTAATACAGCCACATCATCCTTAGTTTCTTCTATTGGTTGTTCATTTACAGATTCATTCATTTCAACCAACACAGCTCTACTTATAGGAGTAAAATTATTCATATAGTCATTTTCCAAGAATTTAGCATTTGTACTAACAAAAACTTTGTTATCTTTATGACTATAAAATAAACCTCCAACAGTTCCTTTTGGATACCCAACAAAGAAAACCACTTCTGTTTTAGATTGTAACTTCTCAGACTTTCCTTTTAACACATATGCTGGACAACCCCAAATATGGAGATGTCTCATACTAGGCTTACGCCCATTCCACAACTCCACAGGTGTTTTAGGAACAGACTTCGAAGGTACTAAATTCAGAAGATACATTGCTGTGTTTAAGGCATATCCTCAAAAAGAAATAGGTAGAGTTGAATAACTCATCATTGACCTAACCATATCTAAAAGAGTCCTATTCCTTCTTTCTGCTACACCATTTTGTTGTGGAGTTCCAGGTGCAGTCAATTGGGATACAATCCCATTCTTAGTTAAGTAATCCTCAAAATCCCCAAGAAAATATTCATCACCTCGATCAGATCGAATGGCTTGTATGTGTTTACCTAATTGATTCTCAACTTCAGCCCTAAACTCTTTGAAATTTTCAAAGGCTTTGGACTTCCTTTCATTAGATACATATAACCATATCTTGAGTAATCATCAGTGAAAGTAATGAAATACTCATAGCCACCTCTTGCTTGAATTGACATAGGATCACGTACATCAGAATGCACTAGCTCTAACAAATCTTGGGTTCTTCTACCTTTTGCATTAAAAGGTCGTTTGGTCATTTTACCTTCCAAACAAGATTCACAAACTGGAAATTCATCAAAGTCTATGGACTCTAAGAGTCCATCTTTGATTAGTCTTTGAATCCTATTTGAATTAATATGACCTAAATGCAAGTGCCAAAGATATGCATCACTAGTAGAAGGAAACTTTCTCTTTAATGATTTTACATGAGAGTTATTATCTAATTCAGAATTATATAATTCATGCTTATCAGGAGTTAAAATATAAAGACCATCCACAATATTGCTAGAACAGATAAACACTTTATCCTTCTTTATTACAACATTGTCTTTTAGGATAACACAATATCCATGTTTACCTAAGTAAGTAGCATAAATTAAATTCCTACGAACATTAGGTACATACAAACAGTCTTCTAATATTAAAACTCTAGATTCAAAACATAAATTACAAACACCAACAACTATAACTGGAATCTTGCTCCCATCAGCCAAAGTAAGAAACAACTCCCCTTCTTTAAGCTTTCTAGTCTCTTGGAACCCCTGCAAGGAATTGCAAATATGATTAGTACAACCTGAATCCACACACCAGGAATCCGTGGGATTCTGTACCAAACATATTTCAAGAAGAAATGTATTATTCATACCTTTATTCTTAGCAACCTTGAATACTAGACAATTCCTCTTCCAGTGTCCTTTCTCACCATAATGGAAACACTTTCCTTTGATCTTCTTTCCTTTATCAGCAACCCCTAAGGCAATTTGTTTACCCTCTTGCTTAGTGAAGTCCTTCTTTTTCTTCTTCTTCTTACCCTTACCTTTCGACTTAGGTTGAGAAGTAGAAGTTTCACCAACATTGGCTTTAACATGGGAAGTACCAAGAATGCCTTCTGCCGCTACCAATTCATTCATTAATTCAGACAAGGTATAAATCTTTTTGTTCATATTATAGTTAAGTTTGACTTCCTTGAATGATTCTGGTAGCGACTGGAGTATCATATCCACTTGGGATTCTCCATCCATATCGGCACCTAAAACTTCCAATGTATTCAGGTTAGAGATCATTGTAAGACAATGCTCCCTCACTGAAGTACCTTCAGCCATTTTGGTATTATAAATTTGCCTCATGGTCTCTTGCCTTGCAGAACGGCCTTGCTCACCAAACATCTCCTTCAGACTTAGTATGATGTCTGAAGCTAGTTCTACATCCTACATTTGATGTTGTAGAACATTTGAGATAGATGCTAGGATGTAGCACTTGGCCATCTCATTAGATTTCTGCTAACGATCATATTGTTGTTTTTTCTCAGAAGAAGCATCTAATGAAGGAAAGCTAGGACATGGTTTAGTAAGAACATACTTATGCTCTTCAGCAGTAAGAACTATGTCCAAGTTTCTTTTCCAGTCAACATAGTTGGATCCAGTCAGTTTGTTTTAATTAAGAATAGTTACAAGTGGGCTAAATGATGCCATGTTCTAAATCTGAAAACAATAAACATGAATATAATTAATAAACTGGACATTATCAATTTAGCATATAAACATATAGTATGGAACCTTAATAAAACCATAATATAATATATGTAACGACGACCCAATCCCATATTCAATATCTCTCAGCATAGAGTGAATATAAAATACTATGATTGACTGAGAACTATTCTCACCATTAGTGCTATCATG
This sequence comes from Quercus variabilis, assembly GCA_030445155.1. NCBI lineage: Eukaryota > Viridiplantae > Streptophyta > Magnoliopsida > Fagales > Fagaceae > Quercus > Quercus variabilis. The sequence goes on from CP129447.1 coordinate 9,604,531, forward strand.
ATAACTTTTATCAAACACTATTAATATGCCGTTATACATTTGGCCTCTAAATAATTATAATAAGAACTCAGCATAGAGGATACTATAATATTTAGTCTAGTGTATACCATTGTCTAGAATTATGTGTAGCCACATTTCATCCCCTTAATAGGCTTATTTTGTAGTACCACGATACAAAACACCCTCCGCATGGAATGCAAAGCTCGAGGCTAAGACGAGGTGTTTGATCAAACCACTATAAACCAAGAAATTCAATCTTGTAGGACCATGAAATAAATACTCTCCGCATGGAATGCTAAGCTCAAGGCAAAGACAAAGTATTTATTCCATACTACTATGAACCGACAATGGAGGCCGTGAGACCCAACCCTTGTATCTCTCTCCCACTAGATGTTTTAAAAGAAAGGTTTTTAGTTTTAAAACATGCATAATCTAATTACACATAGTCTTGCCCCTTTTACATGAGAAAACACTTAGAAAAAAAATTCTAATTTTCTTTCTTTCGATCGATCGAATGTGCCCCTCGATTGATCGAAAAAATTAAAAAATTCGAACTTGACCTTCTGACTTGTTTGATTGATACTCGATTGACTTTTGATCGATCGAAAAACAGATTCGATTGATCGACCAGCAATCGAAAATCAATCTATTTGAAAAGTCTGATCACTGTCTCATTCGATCAATCAAAAATGATTTTCAATCGATCAAAAATCACGAAACTCAAATTTCCAGAAATTTTCTAAGGCAATTTTCTTCATGTTTTCATGAACAAACAACTTTCAAACGAACATGATGGATAGAGAATGATGTCAAAACTGAAATTCATTGATGCTAAAGTCTTAAAGGTCAATTTAACATACTTAAATTCAAATTTAAACAACATCATAACATCAATTTCAGTTTTCATCAATTCATAGTTTCAATAACATGTAGAAAATTAAGAAACATAATCTTCTAACAATATGAAACTATCATTTCCAATTCTAAAACTCACAAAACATGTTATACAATACGAAATTGAAGACCGCTCTGATACCATTTGATGGAAATAAAGATAAATGCAGTGGAAAATAAGTTTTAAACGGATCTACTTCATTCGATATTGATAACACGTACTAAGTAAATTTCAGAATTTGAGAACAAGAGATCGTACCTTGAAGCGGTGAATTTCAAAAATAAAGATTGAAGTACTCAGGAATACTTTTAATCTTCACTCTAATTCCACTAACACCCAAGATGTGTGGTCTCTCAATTGGTAACAAAGGGATGAAAAGTGAGTGACAAAAACTCACATGCACACCATTTCACAATGATGTTTCTTGCTTATAAAAATCTAAACGTTTTTCCCTTTGTATCTAACCAATATATCTAATTGGGCTGGCCTTTTTGGGCCTTACCAATTGGGCTTAAGTGTGTGGCTTGGAGTGGGACCAAAAGGGACTAATAAGACACTAGCTCCAATGTGTTTTGGGCTTTTCTGTCAACTCTTGACAAGTCCAAAGTTACCATTAACTATATTTAATACCACTATATAAATATAGTTGCACTTTAGATCTTATCTATAAATTATATCCCAAGACTTTATTATACATGTAACCCCTTCATAAAATATTCGTAGTAGTACAAAGTCATTAATGTAGACTGCCACTTTGTAAATTACTACATCTTGATCCTTGAGTACCCGGTTTAATCCTTTAAGTTATTCATCATATATTTATGAAAACTAATTTCATAAATATATATTTTAGTAACTACTTACTAAAGTGGTTAGGCCTAACTCTCTGAATAACAAACCCATTAAACTTATCTCAAGGGAATATTTTATATCTCCATTAAAAGACTATGAATTCCATCTTGAGAATATATGTTCCATCAACACTAAATGTGGCTGCCCAAAATACTAAGGTTTTGACCGTTACTTTAGATCTCACTCCTGATATATTAAAGCAACCTACACCTTATGATCATGTCCATTATTCTCTCAGGATTAAGAGTTCATGCAAATGTAAGTCGTGAGATTTATTATTCATTTGACAGTCATTAGGAGAATAATAAATCTCACAGTGGTCCAGTTCAATATGTCTTAACTCTTAAAACATATTAACACATCAACTAGAAGTCGCCACTTCCATGATCAAGACAAATCATCGTAGTTAATATGTTATAGTCTTCGCAGATGAAATGTCCAATTTTATCACCGACTACGAACTATAATTCTGAGTTTACAAAGAACTTGTAATTTATATCTTCTGTGAATCTTCACATAAATCACATACTATGCATCTCATGGACTATGTGATAATGTCCGAATATTCATGTTACCATTATTTCAGATAATAATAAAACAAATTTATTAAACATAATATTAAGTCATACATAATGTCAAACACAATGTTACACTTAATATCATACATGGCATCATACAATAGGATTTAAGGGCACTAATCCTAACATCAATAAGGTCATAGTCAATGGGTTTAAGAAGAGGTTGGATAACGCCAAGGGAGGATAAGTAGAGGAGCTGTCATACGTCCTATAGACTTATCGGACTACACCACGGTAGTCAACAGGGGAAACACCCTTCGCCATGACCTATGAGGCCGAGGCTGTTATCCCTTTAGAGGCAAACTTCCCAATGCTAAGAACGAGCTCCTTCACTCCAAGCAGTAATGATAAACTATTAGCAAAGAACCTAGATCTGATTGATGAACGAAGGGAAAAGGCCATGATCCAGTTGGCCTATTACCACCAGAAGCTCAAGTAGGGGTATGATGTCAATGTCAAACTGAGAACATTAGCACCAAGGGACCTAGTGTTGTGGAAAGCTGTAAGTGCTACCAAAAATCCCTCCTAGGGAAAGTTGGGACCCAATTAGGAGGGACCATACCGAATTGCTTTAGTAGCAGGGGTAGGTGCATACTACTTAGAAGACTTGGATAAAAAAGCTGTACCATGTCCATGGAATGTAAAAAACCTGAGAAGGTATTATTATTAATGAAAGCACTTCTCTATTTTAAATTCTACGTCTATTATGATTGTATGCCTTGTGTTTTGACGACAGTCTAAGTACTAGACAGAACTAAGGTCTTACATGGTCCTCGGACTCAAACCTATGGGGAAACTAGTTACTTCAAGAAAAATCTGAGTACTGGACGGAACTAAGGTCTTGGATGGTCCTCGGATTCAAACCTATGGGGAAACTAGTTACTTCAATAAATATCTAAGTGTTAGATAGAACCAAGATCTTGCATAGTCCTCGAACTTAAACCTATAGGAAAACTAACTACTTCAAGAAAAATCTAAGTGTTAGACAGAACCAAGGTCTTGCATGGTCCACGAACTCAAACCTATGGAGAAACTAACTACTTTAAGAAAAATCTAAGTGTTAGACAGAACTAGGGTCTTGCATGGTTCTTGGACTCAAACCTATGGGGAAACTAACTACTTCAAGAAAAATTTAAGTGTTAGACAAAACTAAGGTCTTGCATGGTCCTCGAACTCAAACCTATGGGAAAACTAACTACTTCAAGAAAAATCTAAGTGTTAGACAGAACCAAGGTCTTGCAGGGTCCTCGGACTCAAACTTATGGGGAAACTAACTGCTTTAAGGAAAATCCCTACATCAAGAATTTATCTATGTGATTAGACAGAATCTGAGCTATGCCTGGTCCTCGGATCACCTGCTTTGGTAAAATTAACACTATGCAGAATTTGCCTAAGTATTACGCAAAGTCTATGAGCAAGCCATCCTAATTTACTTAACTACTTTGATGCTCGTTGTGATCATTGCAGACGAAGATGACCTTTCTTATAATCAAAATCTCAAAATTAAGCCCATTAGTGTCACTTAAAGCTTTTTAGGGTGTCATAGACATGGTTTTTGTTTGCCCCACATCTGGCGGGTTGTTCTGCATAAGTTTGAATGTCCATTAAAGAACCAAAGGATCTGTTGACTTTGATTTATTCTGGTTCAAAATCAAAAATGTTAGGTTCTAAAGACTTAGGATTTTATGTATTTAGAACTCTAATGTGTAATGTTGGCAAACCATGATCAAAACAATATGTTTAGTCTTATTTAGGCTTGCTCAAAGTTGTGAAATTGATGTAAAGTTGGAATCGAGAGGCTGTAGATGTATTGGTGCATTTCGGCTTGGCTCGATCGATCAAAGCTTAGACTCAATCGATTGAAAGTCGAACAAATTGCATTTTCTCCAGAGTTCCAGCTCAGCCCAAACTCTATTTAAACATCTCGGGGTTCAAGTAAAACACTCTTATATATAAGGGAAACCATAGAATGTTTTTGAGACTTTTAAGAGAGAGAAGAGAGTGCCTTTTTTGTATCTAGGGTTTTGTACCCCAACCTCTCTAAGTCTTTGTTGCTCATATTTGCGGTTTGTGTAAATCTCTTGTGAGATCCTTGAGGAGCTTTCCTTCACATAAACTTAGGGTTTTCAAGGTAGAGATATTATCTACACCTTGATGATCAACTCAGTTGCTACCATTGGAGTCTAAAGTGTTAGGACATATATGTTTTAACTTGTTTAAGAACATATGTCACTTAGTTATGTATATTGGCTAATCCTTTGACAAAACGCACTCCGCTTGTAATTGGGTAGTTCTAGGTGATTTTAATACTTCAAGAAACAATGTTTCAAGGTCAAGTGTTGAAGTCATCAAGTCTGTCCAAGAGAAAGCAAGCTGAAGTGCAAAGTTTTTAAAGCTCGACACCTGCTCGACAACTGCTCGACAACTACCTTGACACCTGCTATCTGTCGAGATTTAAAAAGTCAGATTTCCTATCTGATTTTCTTGGGATCCGTGAATATGTTTTTAGGCCTTCTTTTCTTCTAACCCTAAACATATAAAAGGATTATTTTAAGAGCCGTCTAGGGTGACACAAGTTGCATTATCATTGAGCAATCTCTGTTTAAGCAAATTGTGATCAACAAACGAAGTTCTTGACCTAGTTCATCTTCCATCAAGAAGTTGCTGTGTATTTGCACCATAGGGTTTTGTAACCAAGCATCTTCCTGCTATTCATCATAAAGGATGAACTGAAGAATTTTGCAGCCAACCATTCTTCCTCAGTTGGTGTTCTGAAGTTGCGTACTTGGATTCGCGCATTGGTTAGTCACGTACTGGGGAGCTGTGCATCAAAGGTGGAGACTGTCACTACAGATCAAGTCCAATTGGATATTGGGGTAAGGGTTCAACTGTAGGTTGGTAAGGTACTTAAGATTCCTTTACTTGTAACCGCTTGATTTGATAATAGTGGAGTTTCGGGAGTGGTGACCTGAAAATCACCCGATGGGGTTTTTGCCATTAGGGTTTTCCCCATTCGTAAACAAATCACCGTGTTATTTATTTTCCGCTGCTTATTTAGTTGTTGGTGATTTGTTTGTGCTTCCATATAATTGCATGATTAATTGATTAATTAATTACTTGGCTAAATTAATTAATTGGGGTTAATCACAAGGGGTCATTCAGATTGTGACCTATCAAGTGGTATCAGAGCAGGCACACTCTGATTAGGGTTTAATCTTTGCTATGTGATCCATTGACCCCTGTTGTCATGGCTATAACTGGTTTGAAAAGATCCTTGTTTTCAAATACATCTTGTTTTTCTAATCACTATTTGTTTGAGTGTCTCAGAAAACACAAGTCTAAAAGTTATTTGAATTTCTTTACAATGAATAATGGAAAGGATCTCAGTTTGGCTAAAAGGAAACTAGACTGTCTCAGAATAAAAATGTGCAAAGGAGTTCGCTTGAGAAGAGTAAAAGTTAAAGGCCTAGCTCATCAAAGGCAGTTGAGTGAAAAAACCATTCCCTCTGATCTGTCATCCAAGCATGAAGTGTGTTTCATGATGAAGTCTGCTTTCAAAGTAATGGATACATGTCTATGGTATCTTGATAGTAGTTGCTCAAGACATATGATTGGTGACTGATCTCTCTTCAAGATCTTTGAGCCAAAAAGGGGTGGTAATGTGACTTTCGGTGATGGAAGCAAGTCACAAATTAAGGGGAAAGGAATCATATCTTTACCAGGACTGCCAAACATTGCAAATGTTCTGTATGTAGAAGGTCTAAGGGTTAACCTATTGAGCATAAGTCAGATATGTGATCAAGACTTCATGGTGCTGTTCTCAAAGGGAAAGTGTCTTGTCATGAATGAGTCTGGGAAGAAGCTTATTAGTGGCGTTCACACTCTGGACAACTGCTATGGATTGGTTCCTGATGCCGATGTAGTATGCAATAGCATTCGTTTGCCAAATGAAGAACTATGGCATCAACGAATGGGACATGCTAGTTACAAGCATCTATCCATTGTATCTAAGCATGAATCTGTCTTGGGAATACCAAAGCTTAGCAGAATGAACAATGTAGTGTGTGAACCATGTCAACTTGAGAAACAGACAAAAGCTAAGCATCCGAGCACTCAGACTTCAGCTACTTCCAGACCATTGGAGCTTTTACACTTAGATCTTATGGGTCCAACCAGAATCGAGTCTCTTGGTGGAAAAAGGTACATTATGGTTGTGGTAGACGACTTCACTAGATACACTTGGGTCATCCTACTCCGATCCAAGTCTGATGCTCCTAAACACATTGAGGCTTTGTGCACAAGATTGCAGAATGAGAAGAGCTTAAAGATTGATAGAATTCGAAGTGACCATGGTAAAGAATTTGAAAACTCATACATGGAGTCTTTCTGCACAAGATTAGGTATATCTCAAGAGTTCTCTGCTCCTATTACTCCTCAGAAAAATGGTGTGGTAGAAAGAAAGAACAGAGTTATTCAAGAGATGGCCAGAGCCATGTTGCATAACAAAAATGTGGCTCGAAACTTATGGGGAGAAGCCGTAAACACTGCCTGTCATACGGTTAATAGGGTGTACTTCAGACCCGGTACCAAAAAGACCCCCTATGAGTTATGGAAAGGAAGAAAGCCAAATGTGAAGTATTTCAGGATATTTGGAAGCACTTGCTTCATCCTTAAGGATAGAGAGAATGTGGGAAAATTTGACTCTCGAAGTGATGAAGGCATATTTCTAGGATACTCATCCACAAGCAAGGTTTATCGGGTATTCAACAAGAGAACTCTAAAAGTAATGGAAACAATAAATGTGGTTATTGATGAGTCTTCAGATTTCGGCACTGAGAAAGGCATTGAGGAACTCTCTAAAGAAATTCTTTCTCCTGAGCCTAATGAAGTTCAAGGCATTGTTGAAACAGAACCTGTGTCTCCAAGTACTCCTAGTATTGTTGAAAACTCTACAGATGCTCCTACTTCACCAGATTCTGTGTCTCATGAAGAAAAATGACCCTCCTCTAGAATCAAATTAAATCATCCTCCTGAAGATACTGTGGGAAACATGAATGAACTCACACTAAGGAAACGCACAGTTAACAAATGTATTGCTAACTTTATGTCTTATTCCTGTTATTTGTCATGGGTTGAACCCAAGAAAGTTGAGGAAGCACTACAAGATGAAAGTTGGGTAGAAGCAATGCATGATGAGCCACTCCAGTTTCAGAGGAATGATGTTTGGACTCTAGTACCCAGACCAGAAGGTGAGCACATCATCGGTACAAAGTGGATATTCCGCAACAAGACTGATGAAGAAGGTAATGTGATTTGAAACAAGGCCCGTCTTGTAGCTCAAGGATACTCGCAAATGGAGGGAGTAGACTATGATGAAACATTTGCCCCAGTTGCCCGAATGGAGTCAATCAGAATTCTGCTTGCCCTAGCATGTTAGCTGAATTTCAAACTCTATCAGATGGATGTAAAGACTGCCTTCTTGAATGGGTTACTCAAAGAGGATGTCTATGTGGCTCAACCAAAAGGATTCATTGATCGACACTTCCCGAATCATGTGCTATACCTTAAAAAGGCACTTTATGGGTTGAAGCAAGCTCCAAGAGCATGGTATGATAGACTCACACAATATCTGGTGTCACATGGGTTCACAAGAGGAAAGGCTGATCAAACTCTCTTCATCAAAAGGGAAGACGACGAGTTGATAGTTGCTCAAGTCTATGTTGATGATATCATCTTTGGGTCGACTAAGGATGAATTTGCTCATGACTTCTCAAAACTCATGCAAGTCGAGTTCGAGATGAGCATGATTGGAGAACTGACTCACTTCCTAGGATTACAGATTCGTCAACAAGATTCAGGTATATTTCTTTCTCAATCTAAATATGCTAAAAATCTTGTGAAAAAGTTTGGGTTGGAATCTGCTAGTTCTATTAGAACTCCTATGAGCCCTAATGTGAAACTCACTGTAGACTTGTTAGGTAAGAGTGTTAACCCCTCTCTTTATAGAGGTATGATAGGTAGTCTTCTTTATCTCGCTGCCAGTAGACCTGACATTAGTTACAGTGTTGGAGTGTGTGCTAGATATCAAGCTAATCCCAAGGAATCCCACATGACTGCTTTAAAAAGAATCATAAAGTACGTTAATACCACTACTGAGTTTGGTGTGTGGTATAGCAAAGACACTAATGGTGTCTTAGCTGGGTACTCTGATGCTGATTGGGCTGGTAATGCTAATGATAGAAAGAGTATTTCGAGGGGTTGTTTTTATGTGGGTAACAATCTTGTCTCTTGGATTAGTAAAAAGCAGAACTCCATCTCATTATCCACTACGGAAGCCAAATACATTGTTGCTGGTAGTTGCTGCACACAACTCCTCTAGATGCAAAAACTCCTTCATGATTATGGTATTAGTCAAGAGCATCTCACTATCTATTGTGACAATACCAGTGCCATTAATCTCTCTAAGAACCCGGTTCAACATTCTCGAACTAAACACATAGAGATTCGACATCACTTCATTAGGGAGCTTGTCGAAAATGGTACTCTCACTCTTGAATTTAATCACACTGATGATCAGAAGGCTGGCCTGTTTACCAAACCTCTTGATAGCAAACGTTTTGAATTTCTTCGTCAAAACATTGGTGTCATCTCCATGGATTGGTATCCTTCTCTTGCCCCTCTTCTTCATGCATATGCATCTAGTTTTTGCAATATTTTGTTTAACATGTTTTGTGTGTTTTCTTTCAGTTTTGTTTTTGATTTAAAATAAATAAAAAATAAAAAAATTGAAAAAATCAGAAAAATACAAAAACAGTGTGTGTTTTGTGTACTTTGGTACTTGTGTACCTTGGATGGCCAATGAAACAAAGTTTTCTAAACTTTGTATCTCTTGTAGCTTAGACGAGCATCTCTATGCACAACTAAGCAAGTGAGTTTTGTGGCTTTTGTTTGTGATGAGTAAGATTAGGTTATCTCTTAAAACTTAACACTCATATCACTCTTTTTGACGGGTAGAATTAGAAAATTCTAAGAGAAATGCATAAATAACCATCTCACCACTGTTGCCCGCCAATCATAATATGACACCTGTATGCTTCGGCATAGCAAAAGTGCAGTGTCAAAGACATTCGTATGCTTCGGCATAGTAAAAGTGCGATGTCAAATGCTTAACATCTTGGGTATTTCTTTTCTCTCTTTTATATACCCATGTATGATATGCTAAAATAAAAGAAAACATGCAAAGAAAATAAAAAGCAAAAAGATTAAAAATGTTTTAAATATGGTTGCAAGCGTGTATTCTAGGAGATGTGGGAGTTATAGAATGTACCTCGAAGGTGATAGTCCCCATCAAACAGTTATGATTATGTGTGAGTTAAAAATTATTTTCTCATATCTCAGATCGTTATAACATCTATACACATATGCAATCTTGCGATGTTTTTCACACACAACACACAACATTCTTTCCTACTTTTGATACATGTGCAGGTACAATATGATTTGGCCATCACAAAAGTTTTACATGTGCTAATGTATGCTTACTAAACTGTCATAACTTATTTTTGAAATATAAAATTGGTTAGACTTGTTTAGTGTGTGTGTGTGTGTTTTGCATGATCCTTGTGCTTATTTTCTTGTTAAGAGATGTTTTTGAGAGGTTTATATGTTGAGTGGATCTTTGGTTGAGATGTGTGTTAGATTGCATTCATGTATGTGTTTTTCCCTTCTCAAAAAACTGCCTCTTTCTAATGGCTCAACACCTCCCTCGACACCTCCTTGATACCTGGTCATCTGTTGAGATTCTCATGTTGTTTCTTATCGCAATCTTGACACCTCTTCGACACCTGATGGATCGATCGAGAAAGTCTCTGCCCTCTCGATAGATTCTCGACACCTGATGGATCGATTGAGATTCACCTATGCTGTTTGAGTCTTCTTTCTCGACACCTGTCTCGATACCTTGTGGATCGATCGAGAATTCTTCTGTCTTCTCGACAGCTTCTCGATACCTGGTCGATCGATCGAGATTCTTGCATCTGCTTTTGGCCTTGTACCTCGATATCTCTCGATACCTGTATCTGTCGAAGGCATTTTCCTCGATACCTCTCGACACCTCAACTGTCGAGAATTACTAAGGTGCCTATTTAAGGGCAGATCGCGATTTTCACTCATTTCTCTCGATTCTCTCTCGATCTGTCCGTGGCTTTTCATCTCCCAAACTTGATTTTCTCACTCAAATCTTCAACCCCACTTGGATCTTGCTCATTCCTTGCTTCAATCTCTTGGTAAGATCACGTTTCCTTTCCTTTTTCATGCATTTCATGTTTTGAAACCTAGGTTTTGGGATTTTTTGAAAATTTTTAGGGTTTTTTTCAAAATTGATGAGTTTTTCTTCAAATTTTGGGTTGGGTTTGTACTTAAATGATTTCAAAATGTCATACATTGCATTTCATTTGCATTATAATGATATTTACATGCATTTAGATGTGTGCTTTACGTTTGTGTGCTGCTAGGATTGGATTGGGCTGAGCCCATGATATTTTTTTCCTTTTCATGTCACATGCCCATGCATTCCCATGCATACGTACTTGTTGTTCAACATATTTGATATATTTGAACTATGTTGGGACTTTTCTGATTGTCTCCCTCTCTATCTTTTTCTTATTCTTTTACGTTAGTAGTGTCTATGGCACCCAAATGTAAATCTACTCCTGCTCGGAACCCTTTGCGTTCTGGAGCTTCTACTTCTTCAGATTCTACTCCTTTTAACATTCGGTTCCGTGATGAAGATGCCCATAAGGCATTTTCGAAGAACTTTTCTAAACGAGGTGTTCATTCGGAATGCCAAGTTATTCTGGCGAACTTCGCCGATACTGACCTTCCCTCTGTCATTAACAGTAGGGGATGGGGGTCACTGTGTGACATCCCGGTCACTTGCCCTCTCGTGTTGATACAGGAGTTCTACTCCAACATGCACGGGATTGATCTTTCAGTACCTCATTTTGTCACTCGCATCCGAGGTATGCGCATTCCTGTCACACCGCAACTTGTTGCGGATGTTCTTAAAGTACCTAGGATAGAGTTTCCAGATTACCCCTTTTATGAGCGTTTGAGGACTATGTCCAAAGATGAGCTCATCTCTGCTTTTTGTGAGCGCCTTGCTGATTGGGGTGAGCATCAGTTCACATCATGTAGGCCTTTTGCTAAAGGTCCTAGATTCATTAACGGGTGATGGCGTTTGTTCTCCATCCTCTTTCTCACTATAACTCTATCACAGAGCCTCGTGCTCGATTTTTGCTTTCTTTGCTTGAGCATCTTACCATAGACTTCCCTTCTCACTTCATCTAGTCTATCATAGAGGTCTATCTTAATTCGGCGTCCCGTGATAAGCTCATCTTTCCTTCTGCTATCACGCGGATTCTACGCCATTTTTCCGTTCCCTTTCCTGTGTCCGACCACTTCACACACATATCTACCATAGATGCTGCAATCGTAAAATGTAGTGAGGCACAGTTCAGGTCGAGACAGCCAGGTGCCACTCCTCCCTCCCGTTCAGTGCCATCCAGATCCACTCCATCTATATCTGCTCCTTCTTCCTCTTTGAGCGATGTATCCCTTGGTGATATTATGGTGCAGCTGCAGCGCATGGACACTCGTCTTGATACACTCTCTGCTGAGTTGTATCAGGTGAATGTTCGTGTGGGTCGTATTGCACGACAGCAGGCGATCATGGGTGGATTTGCTCCAGAGGCTACTCCTTCACCATCTACTCCAGTAGCGTCAAATTCTAAGGATGATGAGGATGATGATGATGATGATGGAGATGCTAGCTCTGCCGATGAGATGTCTACATGACACTCTACCCTTTGTCACTCGTGACAAAAAGGGGGAGTAGTTTTGGGCTATGAGAGTAGTCATCTTAGGGGGAGAGTTAGTATAGGACATTTTTTTTGATAGGGGGAGTGTTGTCATATTTTTGAGGAATGTAGTGAGGCTATATGTATTTTTTTTTCTTATCTCTTAGATACATTGGTCTTGTATATGAGGTCCTTTGACCATTTTTACATATATTATACTTATTTTATCTCTTATATATGCTATTGTATGATTCTTTCACCTCTTTCTTCATGTGTTGTTTCTTTTCTATCTTTACACACATGTTCTTTATACTTGTATGCAATCTATTTATTTCTGTTTCACACAAGATGCCTTGATGAGTTTTGTTTAAAGTGCTTCAGAAATACAGGTTGTCAAAGTCTACTTATCATAAGCTCTCTTCTTGCAAAGATTTTCAAGAATTTGTGTTAGGATAGATTTTATTGTATTTAACAAGTGAATATGAGTTGAGTGATTTATGACTTTTCTCATATGCTCATTTGTTTATTGTGATTTCGTCACAGATTGCCAAAGGGGGAGATTGCTAGGACATATATGTTTTAACTTGTTTAAGAACATATGTCACTTAGTTATGTATATTGGTTAATCCTTTGACAAAACGCACTCTGCTTGTAATTGGGTAGTTCTAGGTGTTTTTAATACTTCAAGAAACAATATTTCAAGGTCAAGTGTTGAAGTCATCAAGTCTGTCCAAGAGAAAGCAAGTTGAAGTGCAAAGTTTTTAAAACTCGACACCTGCTCGACAGCTACCTCAACACCTGCTATCTGTCGAGATTTAAAACGTCAGATTTCTTATCTGATTTTCTTGGGATCCGTGAATATGTTTTTGGGCCTTCTTTTCTTCTAACCCTAAACATATAAAAGGATTATTTTAAGAGCCGTCTAGGGTGACACAAGTTGCATTATCATTGAGCAATCTCTGTTTAAGCAAATTGTGATCAATAGACGAAGTTCTTGACCTAGTTCATCTTCCATCAAGAAGTTGCTGTGTATTTGCACCATAGGGTTTTGTAACCAAGCATCTTCCTACTATTCATCATAAAAGATGAACTGAAGAACTTTGCAGCCAACCATTCGTCCTCAGTTGGTGTTCTGAAGTCGCGTACTTGGATCCGCGTATTGGTTAGTCACGTACTTGGGAGCCGTGCATCAAAGGTGGAGATTCTCACTACAAATCAAGTCCAATTGGGTATTGGGGTAAGGGTTCAACTGTAGGTTGGTAAGGTACTTGGAATTCCTTTACTTGTAACCGCTTGATTTGATAATAGTGGAGTTTCGGGAGTGGTGACCTGATAATCACCCGGTGGGGTTTTTGCCATTAGGGTTTTCCCCATTCGTAAACAAATTACCGTGTTATTTATTTTCCGCTGCTTATTTAGTTGTTGGTGATTTTTTTGTGCTTCCATATAATTGCATGATTAATTAATTAATTAATTACTTGGCTAAATTAATTAATTAGGGTTAATCACAAGAGGTCATTCAGATTGTGACCTATCATAAAGAATAACAAGCGTGGGTGCTTGTAACTGATTGGAGAATCCAAGAAAGAAGGAATCCGTGGATTCGGAGCTTACATGTGATCGTGTCAGTAAGTTCTACTGGTGGGTAGCATTAGGAAGTCAAGCAGGGAGCCTGTAAGTCCTTTTGTATGAACTTCGATTCTTTCATAGTGGATTTCGGTTTACCTTGAGGATAGCTAGGTCAAATCCTCCCCAAGTTTTTACCGTGTGGTTTCCTAGGTCATCATATCATTGTGTTCTTTATATTTCCGCTGCTTTATATCTTGATATGATTGTTTTATTGTTTTAACCTAGATTTGCATAATTTGACTAAATTAATCACTTGTCTAATAAACTAGGTTAATCCAATTGTTGTTTTAAGGGGTCTAAAAACCTACAAAAAACAAAAGAAAGATAGGTCTCCATTTGTATAAACCACTTTATGTTATTGTAATTATTGCCATGGTCAGCTGAGGCACAATCAGTGTTAGGATTGTACAAGTGAAAAAGATAGACAAGGTAAGTAAGAGAAAATAAAATGCGCGCTTCATTAAGTTCATAGGAATTACATAGTAGAGATTGCATTACAATGTTAAAAAAAAAAAAAAAAAAAAAGAAAAAAAAAGAAAGAAACATAAGGCAAAAGTACAATAAGAGGCTAGCCTAAGTGGCCTATTTCTTCAACTTTATTTTCTTTCCCCCCTTAAGAGGTAAGTCTGTGGCGGCCTCGAGGTCCTCAGAGCTCTGACTTGGAGGAATGCCCTACAGAGGCACCGTAGAGAGAGCTGTCTCCTTGACGAGAGGGGCCTGGACAATAGGTAAGGGGTTTGCAGCCTCTTGGGGTGCTTTCGCGTTGGGACCTTTATCTGTTTCAATTACCCCAGGAGGATCAGCTTCCTTGGCAAGCTCATCAGAAGTGATAGTAGCTAGAGCACCCTTATTTGGAGCAGTACCAACTTCCTCGGGAGCCACCTCAGTCTTGGCAATTGGAGGGAGCAGCCTCACGGATGGTAGGAGGGTAGTATACGTTCTCCACCTTCCACAGGTCAGGATGAGGCCTCAACCTTAGCTTTTTTGAGGGCCTCATTCCAAACCTAGGAGCAGTAGAGCCTGCATACCCCAAGAACTTGAGCCTTGAGGGCGGCCTCCGTCTCAGACACCCCCAAGGCATAAGCCTCCTCCTCGGCTATCTCCTTAGAGGCCTGAGCATCCGCCTTGGCAAACTCTGCCTCTACCTTAGCCCGTAAGGCTTCATCCCAAGCAAACTCTACAACGTTCCTATCTCCCTCTACCTCAGTTGCCTTTTTCTTCAACTCGGTGATTTGCTCTTTGGCAATCCTCAACTGTTCCTCTGCCTTAAGCAAGTACCTCGTTTGGTCCTGGGCCTACCTTTGAGCACCTTTCAGGCCTACTGCGGCGCTATCCCTGGCCCTAGTCATCTCCTTAAGATCTTCCCTAGCTTTCATGAGATCAGCCTCGGAGATCGTAAGGGTCTGAGCAGCATCTAGGCGCTTGTCATGCTCGATATCCAAGGCCCTGCTTTGGTTGTTAGCCGCCTCCTCCAACCTAAAAGTGGCTTGGACAACTTGCTAGTTGAAACAAGTGCACAGTAAATAGGAAACCTAGGAATAAAAAAAAAAAAAAATCAGAAGAGTCACAAGTGTTAGAAGTCTTACCATGCCCAAGTACCTTTTGAGATTTAGAAAGACCTCCTTACTCCTCAAGTTCTCCAATTCAGCCATGTCAACAGGGAGTAGAAAAGATCTCTCCAACGCATCAACCACGAATACGCCTTCACCCCTTCTAAAGTCCTTGAGGGAAGCAGTATCCATCAGGGGCTCCCCATGGAACATTGGGGCGGGGAGCCAAGCCTAGAGCTCAGCCTGTAGGGCCACTTCTTTCCCTTGGCCCTGATGCCCAGTTTTCTGTTGCTTGGAGGGTCGCCGAGCTTCATCCTCCTCCTGAGAGGAACGAGTCTTATCTCCTCCCATGGGTCTTTTGCCCTTGGAGTCCTTCTTATTTTTGGGATCATTGGGCTCGGGCCTCTGTGGCAGACTTGATTGAGGTGGAGGAAGTGGAAGCTTGGACTAGGCAAAGAATGACCTGGTCTGAGCAGGCTAGGACTTGGGTGGAGGAAGAGGAAGCTTGGATTGAGACCTCCTTGGCACATCCTTCCCTGGCTGGCCCTTAATCAGGTCAAACAGGCTAGTCTGCGGTTGTCTCTTAAATCCCATCTCGGTCTGGGGAGAAGTTCCTGTTGACAAGAGGTCTGCCTCAGTTAGGTTGGGGTCACCCAAATCACCAGAAGGATCCTCGGACAGATGAACTTGGTCGAACGTGCCAAATTCGTCCTTAGATGGACCCAAATCAGCAACTTCCTCTTCTTCTCCTAGTTCTCCTCTTTCGGCCTCTGCAACTTGAGATGATAAAAAATTACCTGCCAACGGAACGCTTTCCGGAATAAGAGACCCTTCGGGGATAAAAAATCTGTGCTCTGCTACGGTGATCTTATGAAGCCAAGGGTTTTTGGCTTTGATCACGTACTTCAAAGCCGAGAATGACTATTGGATTGGCTCATAGCCGATGATATTATGGGTGGCCTTAACTTGATTATCAACTTCATTCACGAAGATCTCCGCCCTGAGGACAGTCTCTAAATTCGCCTTGTTGACCAAGTGAAAATGACGTTCAAAAGCGTGTGGATCTGCAGAAAAGAAAACCCATTCTTGTTAGCAACCAAACAAAGCAGACCGTGATAACACAAAAGATTGAACCCTCTCCTACTCTAAATACCCCACCTGAAGTCCCCTCCTCTGTTGGGCAATGGAGGTTGTCATGTCACTCCCCGGACTCGATGAGAAAATCCTTATCCAACCCCTTGCTGGATCCAGGGAGGCACTGGATAAGCCGAACCTTATCGTCCCTTGTCTTCATATAATAGGACTTACCCTTTAGGTGCTGGAGGTTGTAGCACCAATTCACATTGTGGTGGGTTAACCTTGGCCTCATTTTCTCGTTCAAAGCATCCACACAACCCAAGATCCTAAATAAGTTGGTGGCGCACTGGGTGGGAGCTAACCGGAAGTGCCTAAAATAACCCCTCGTCACTGATCCCATAAGGATTCTCATATCACCTTTTAAAAAGGCAATTATGGAAACCACCACTTCACCCTCTTGCCTACTAAAGTACCCCTCCCCCTCCTCACAGTACCTCAAACCCACATTATTGGGTATCCTATAGTCTGCGATGAACTTCTCTATCGCCTCTTCAGACTTGACTAACTTCTTGAACCTATCCATCTCTAGAAACAACTAAAAGACTCAAGGAAGGATGAAAGGAAGAGAGAAAACGTGAGTTAGAGAAAGAAAAAGACTTATAGAAATAAGGAAAAGCTCCTTGGATAGGCTTTTTGTGCTGAAAAAGGGAGTGAGTTTGGTTGGAAGTTTGGCTGAACTTAGGATATGTGCGTAAGAACTCTTGAATGCAAAAGTAAAGAGGCAAATCAATTCGAATGAGTATTTATACCTCCTGCTAAAAATAACCGTGTGGGTTTTCCCGCCCATAAAGATAGAAAGATCCCCACCGTTTGATTACCATCACACCGTTATGTGTGGGGAAACATAAAGCTGGTAGAATTTAATAAGGGTACGCTCCATATACCGAAGCACCAGAAGCGTGCCCTAGACAAGTGAAAAGACTTTGGCACTGATAGAGGACAAGACTTGATAAGCTAGGACAAAGGCCCGAGGACATCAAAATCCTCCTCCCTGCCCGAGGAGACGTACAGCAGGATTTTGAGGGGCTATTGTGGGGCCTAATTATCTGGCAACCCTAGCCCACTTTTATGTTAGGCCCAAGGCCCATGCTGAAGAGGCAGAAACGTCTGAAAATGAAAGTAGAAAACCCAAGTAGCCAAGAAACATCGCCGAGGACAATCCTGTCCTCGACCAGCCGAGATCATAGAAAGGGGAAGCAACACGCCACCAAAAGCAGCCCCCCACAGCATCCTAAGAAAATGATAAGTACACTGAGACAGCCATGGAAGCATGGTGGAGGTGCAATTCAAGGAGGAGTTGTCACCTCCACATTAAATTCTCACAACTAACATTCTGGCTGCATTAATGAGGAAATGGCCCTTGAACAGTGTTGTCTAGGTTGTTGCAACTTACAGAGAGCTGGAGAAGGTGTCTGATGGGATAAGCACTCAAGTAATAACCTACATGATTAACAAATGAAGGGCCAAGATCAGCTAAGAGGGATTATACAATGTAAGAAGCCCTCTAAAATGAAGGGGAGGTAGTTAGAAGCTGAAAACACAGTAGTAGTTTATATCATCCTATAAACTTTTGTAACCAGCCTTTGAGAAAAGTAATCAGAACTGCAAACCCCTCAATTGAGGGTCGAGGACAGAATTTCATACTTTAAATCCATTTCCTAGTTAATTAACCCACTCATAACCATGTTTAGTTGTTGGAATCCTCACTAAGGCCTAGTTCTTAAACTCATTCTCTACAAATTTATTGTACTGGGTTAGCATGGGCTTGAGTCCACTCACCTAACAGTAGAAGTGCTCAAACCTAGCCCCTACACTCATATTTTATGCATTATTTTAAACCACTAAAACTTAAATCTAGACAATTGATTGTTGACATGACTATTAATCTTTGATCACCTTGAAATTTTGTAAGTATGAAAAATATACGAAGATAATGTAATCTAATGGTAAATTTGTCAAAATTCACATCTGGTGGAAATTTAGACCCCTTAAACACACAGATTGCATAGCCTAGATTAATTAGCCAAGTTGTTACTTAGTCAAATTATGCAATTCTAGGTTAAAGCAATCAAATAATCATATCAAGATATAAAGCAACGGAAAATAAATAAACACAAGATATGATCACCCAAGAAACCACTCGGTAAAAACCTGGGGAGGATTTAACCCATCGATCCTCAAGGCATAACAGAATTCACTATCAAAGAATTGAAGTTCTTACAGAAGGATTACAAGCTCCCTGCTCGACTTCCTAATGCTACCCACTAGTAAAACTTCCTGACACGACCACGCGCAGGCTCCGAATCCACGGACTACTTCTTTCTTGAATTCTTCAATCAGCTACAAGCTCCCCGCTTGCTTTTCTTTTAATCTTCAATGGCAGCAACCTTGTTGATCATCAAGATGTAGAAAATATCTCTACCTTGAAAACCCTAAGTTTATGTGAAGGAAAGCTCCTCAAGGATTTCACAAGAGATTCACATAAACCGCAAATATGAGCAACAATGACTTATAGAGGTTTGGGTACAAAACCCTAAAAATAAAAGGAGGCACAAGAGGCACTCTAATCTCTCTCACAAAAATCTTAAAAACGTTCTAGGGTTTTCCTTATATATATAGGAGTGTTTTACTTGATCCCCAAGATGTTTAAATAGAGTTTGGGCTGAACTGGAACTCTACAGAAAAATAAATCTGTACGTGGTTCGATCGATCGAGCCTTACAGATTTAGTCCAATAAATTTGCAATCACTTGATTCCAGTTTTACAAATAAACATACTTTGAGCAAGCCTAAACAAGACTAAACATATTATTTTGATCATGGTTTGCCAACATTACACATTAGAGTTCTAAATACATAAAATCATTAATCTTTAGAACCTAATAATCTCCCCCTTTGGCAATCCGTGACAAAACACAAACTAAAAACTCAAAGTTTACAAAGTAAAAGCCCATTACAAAAATAATGCTCATAACAACAAATCCAATCTTAACTACTATCCATCAGTTGCAAGTGTAGACAGCAGCTCAATTGAATCAACCTGTATATTTCCTGAAACACTCAACAAACGCATAAACGCATGTGTGGAAAAAATACAAATAAATCAAAATTAAATTCTTGACTTCACAAAACACAAAACAAAGACATATATCATGAATAACTCATAAATATAAATCAATGAGCAGTGAACAAGAAACAGAAATAAAAACATAAGTAAACTAACTCTCCCCCTAAGTTAGATACAACAAAAAGTTTTTATTTTCTTCCCTTTCAAAAATAATTTCAACTCCCCCTAAACAAGACAAACATGATTCCCATAAATCAATAATTTCTCCCCCTTTTTGTCACGTATTGATAAAGACAACTCAGACAAAGAGTAAACAGTCAACAATTCAACTCTATAGAAAATAGAGACAGCTCCCCCTATGAACAACACAGGTAAAAAAAAAACTTTTCTCCCCCTATAAAAATAGGAAAAATAAAACAAGTTATGGGAAAAACAGTTTTGGGGAAAAATAAAGGGGGTGGGGGAAAATCAGCAGCAGCAGCATCACCAATAGGATCAGGTACATCCTCACCAGCGAAACCAAAGTGAAAAACTCACAAACCAATAGTTAAAAACTAAGGTGAGGATACACATGAAGAAAAATATTCTCTCTTTCAATAGAATGCAAACATGGCACTATGTGACCCATAAACAGTTGCATGAGTAGAGCAAATATTTGCACATTGATTATCTATCATATCTCTTAAGAAAAATATTTTCTACAATTCACACATAAAAATAGCATATACTAGAAAGTACGTAACTCAAAAATTAATCAATCAATTTTTAGATCAAGTTGAGTACCCAATTTAGCAAAGTGTATGCATGCTATGTATGAAAACAATGAGAGATATAACTGCAAAACTGCAAAATGGATACAGAAATCAATGCAATGAATGTGAATCCTAAACACAAACCAAGGGAGACTGCAAGTTAGCACAAAAATCAATAGAATAAAATTTTATATGATGCATGAAACAATTACAATGCCATGATGCATGTACTAATGAAGTGAGCGATTAAGTTCAATTAAGATTAAATTGACAAAATTGGTTTGAGCATAGAGTTTCTGACAAAAACCCAAAAATTTGAAAATCACTTGTTGAATTTTTAAACAAATTGATGAATTGAGCATCACATAACAAATTGATGAATTTCACAAAAGCCCCAATTCGGATCAAGAACAAACCCTTTTTAAAAACCTGATTCACGACTTTCGATTGATCGAAAAATACATTCGATCAATCGAATGAAACAGTCATTTTTAAACAAATTAAAGCACTTTTTTGATCGATCGTAAATCAGAATGGATCGATCGAACTGGGCAGAGGCTCACAAATTTTTTTAGAAAAATCACAGTTTTGAAAAACACAAACCTAATTTTTAAAACAACTCCTCAAAGCATTAAACAACAAAAGCAAAATGCATGAGTATGAGATAGAATGCTTTTTCAAAAACCCAAATTTTAAACCCAATTTTCTCAAAAACAAGTTTCAATCATTCTCCCATTGAAATTTTCTTAAGCAACAAATATGTTCTGCACAAATCTCAAGATATTTTCAAAATTTTCAAACTTGAAACACATTTTGCATTAAGATTAAGGAACTTTTAATCTTGGATGGCCACAACAAAATCACACACAATATAATGTACCAAGTTTAACAAAGAGTAACTTGTGTAGTGTGTGCAACTAACAAAAGCTTGAGATGCATGTGAGGTGATATGTGAATAGCAATCAATTACAAAGTCTACAAAATTCATCACATAGAATTTAAAAGAGACTATCACCTAAAGAGTTACATCCTATAACTCCCACATCTCCTAGAACAAAAGCTTACAATCATGTAAGTTTCTTGCATTTTTGCCTCTTATTTGTATGAAATGGCATTTAGCCTAATAGTATACACCGGTTTGAATTAAGTGAATTGGCATTAAGCCTAATAGTACACACCAGTTTTAATTTAATTTGAGGCTACACCTTATGTTCTTTTTGTGCATGTGCTACACTTTCTCGAGCACAGAATCTTATGATATGCACTAAGGTGTTCATGATTAGCTAGTGAACAATGGTGAGATGGTTATTTATGCCTTTCTCAAAAGGATCAAGTCCGACAGTCAAATAACATATGACTTCAAGATTAAGACAAAGTGATAAACACCATTAACATCTTTTCCACACAACATGCACTACAAAGTTTCAACTAGTCAAGTGCAATAAATAAGCTCATCAAAGCTAAACAAGGTACATAAACATGTTATGTAAAGATAAGGTGGCTAACCTTGATTTCAAATTCATGATATGAAATACAAAACACAAAAATCTTTTTGGTTTTAAAAAATTTTATGACCAAAAACAAAAAGCACACATTATACTAAATGAACAATGCAAATGCAATGCATGACAATGTTTAACTAAGCTATAGAGGGTACACAAATAAGAAATATCAATTTCTTAATTAACCCATAAGTACATGTACAAACTATTACATACTTACACATAATAAAAAATAGCTTAGCACAAACTATTCAAGTTTCTCCACAATGTCAAGTATGTTTTAAATCAAGAGAGAGATATCATAACTCATGTAATCCTCAAGAACAATAAAACAAGACATAAAATAAAATATTTTTGTCTTTTTGAAATTTTTCAATGTTTTTGGATTTTTTAAAAAAAATAAAAATAAAAAAAACAACCTAAAAAAACAACACAACCAAAAAAAAAAAAAAAAAAACATGTCCACAAATAATTGAAAAAATTAAATCAGGGACAAGTTAGCAACACTCACCTTGGAGAATCTTTTCTCACCCATCTAGCATGAGTCTTCGGCTTTGTAGGTGAAAATCCATGTGAAGCAGAATGTATTTGAGGGATTATACCAAACTTCTGAGAGAGACTAAAATCCTGCAAATTCCTTTCACAAGCCAACAAGCTCAAATTTTTCAAAAAGGTATGAAACAATTTATATGGACTTATGGCAGGAGAAATATCATCACATATCCTAGATTGACATACAGAATGCTTAAATTTCAATTTATGACAATTAGGACGAATGTGACCAGAGATACCACAAAAGTGGCAAACAGGAACAAATTTAGGAACATCAGTATTCCTAACAACAAGTCTAGTCTCAGATTTAGGTTTTTGCCTCAACAAAGAACAATTTGGTCTAATATGACCAACAACACCACAAAGGTGACAGGTAGACACAAAAACAGATTTCTTTTGCACACTAACAGCAGGTTTAGACATAGGTTTAGAAAATTCAGCGTTAACATCAGAACTTTTACCTTTGTCTAACCTAGCAAAATAAGTCTTCTCTTTATTATTTCTCTTGAAAGGAGGGATATAAACTTTCTCAGTCTTAGGCTTAAGAGAAATAGAAACACTTCTGTTATCAACAACAGGCTTGGTACTAGTCAAATTTTTAAGTTTAGTTTGAGACTCAACTAACTCTTGTTCCAAGCTTTTCATCTTCTCATATTGAGAGGAAATTTGATTTCTCAAAAATTCATTCTTTTTATTAGATTCATCTAATCTAACAATCAATTCCTCTTTTTCAAGATTAGCCAATTTTAACTCTTCTTTAAATTTCTTAGAAATTTTCAAAGATTTAGATAATTCCTTACGAAGAGTTTCAAAAGCATTAAAGAAATCAACAGAAACAATAGTGTCCTTTTTATTCAAAACATCACAGGCATCAATAAAATCAGCATAAGCATGAGCAGAAAGACACTTCAAATTATCCATGATAACAGGGGTCAAGGATCAGCTCTTAGATCAAAAGATCTATTAGATCAAAAGATCTACAACAAGAAGAGTTACTCGCTCTGATACCACTTGTTGGAAATTTAGACCCCTTAAATACACAGATTGCGTAGCCTAGATTAATTAGCCAAGTTATTACTTAGTCAAATTATGCAATTCTAGGTTAAAGCAATCAAATAATCATATCAAGATATAAAGCGGTGGAAAATAAATAAACACAAGATATGATCACCCAGGAAACCACTTGGTAAAAACCTAGGGAGGATTTGACCCACCGATCCTCAAGGCATAACAGAATTCACTATGAAAGAATTGAAGTTCTTACAGAAGGACTATAAGCTCCCCACTCGACTTCCTAATGCTACCCACCAGTAAAACTTCCTGACACGACCACGCGTAGGCTCCGAATCCACGGACTACTTCTTTCTTGAATTCTTCAATCAGCTACAAGCTCCCCGCTTGCTTTTCTTTTAATCTTCAATGGCAGCAACCTTGTTGATCATCAAGATGTAGAAAATATCTCTACCTTGAAAACCCTAAATTTATGTGAAGGAAAGCTCCTCAAGGATCTCACAAGAGATTCACATAAACCGCAAATATGAGCAACAATGACTTAGAGAGGTTTGGGTACAAAACCCTAAAAATAAAAGGAGGCACAAGAGGCACTCTAATCTCTCTCACAAAAATCTCAAAAACGTTCTAGGGTTTTCCTTATATATAGGAGTGTTTTACTTGATCTCCAAGACGTTTAAATAGAGTTTGGGTTGAACTGGAACTCTACAGAAAAATAAATCTGTACATGGTTCGATCGATCGAGCCTTACAGATTTAGTCCAATAAATCTGCAATCACTCGATTCCAGTTTTACAAATAAACATACTTTGAGCAAGCTTAAACAAGACTAAACATATTGTTTTGATCATGGTTTGCCAACATTACACATTAGAGTTCTAAATACATAAAATCATTAATTTTTAGAACCTAACAACATCGAATTAAGAAATATAGGGTTGGATTTGAGTTACACTTGACGTAACTCTAAAAAATGTTACACTATTCAAAAACTTATTACTGAATTCATATTTTGAAAATCCAACCATTGGATTACATTTTCTATATGGTCTTAACATGCATACCAATTTTCATGTCAATCAGATGTAATTTATCATTTGATCTATAAACTTATATTTTATGCATTATTTTAAACCACTAAAACTTGAATCTAGACAATTGATTGATGACATGGCTATTAATCTTTGATCACCTTGAAATTTTGTAAGCATGAAAAATATACGAAAGTAATGTAATCTAAAGGTAGATTTGTCAAAATTTACATCGAATTAAGAAATATAGGGTTGGGTTCGAGTTACACTTGACGTAACTCTAAAAAATGTTACACTACCCAAAAACTTATTACTGAATTCATATTTTGAAAATCCAACCGTTAGATTACATGTTCTATATGGTCTTAACATGCATGCCAATTTTCATCCCAATCGAATGTAATTTATCATTTGATCTATAAACTCATATATTTATGCATTATTTTAAACCACTAAAACTTGAATCTAGACAATTCATTGATGACATGACTATTAATCTTTGATCACCTTGAAATTTTGTAAGTATGAAAAATATACGAAGATAATGTAATCTAACGGTAGATTTGTTAAAATTCATATCGAATTAAGAAATATAGGGTTGGGTTCGAGTTACGCCTGACGTAACTCTAAAAAGTGTTACACTACCCAATAACTTATTACTGAATTCATATTTTGAAAATCCAATTGAATTCTAATTTAACAACTCAACTGTTATGAAAATTTTGTAATAATTTGTTGTATTGTAATACAATTTGTAATTTTTATTTTGTAAAATTCCTTCCAGACACGTATCCCATCAAGCCACCTTTTACTTTAATTAATTTATTTTTACTTCTCATTTTTTTCTCAACCACACATATCCCATCACCCTTACACTTATCTTCTGGGGGAATGTGCAAACTACCATAGTAAGGGAGGACAAAATAGTAAGTTAATACACGTTTGAAAGAATGTAGCAAACTAGCATCTTGAGTTTTAGAAACTCGAGATCCATATTAAAATTCGAGTCCCAAAGACTCGCTTTGCGAGTGTTTTAGGTCTAAAAATGCCACATAGATCTCGAGTTTTAGAAACTCGAGTTCCATGCAAAAATTTTTTTAGTATTATCGCCCCTATAGTGACGTTTTAAAGCCCTATAGCAGCGTTTTTCTGCAAAAATTTTTCATAAGTGATCAAATACCAGGTTTAGGGAGCCCTATAGTGGCGTTTTTAAGCCTTATAGTGACGTTTTAAAGCCCTATAGCGGCATTTTTCTGCTAAATTTTTTTATAACTCCATTTTTAAGCCCTATAGTGACGTTTTTAAGTCCTATAGCGGCGTTTTCCGAACTCGAGTCTTTAAAACTCGATTTCCACGTGGATTTTTTTCCACATCATACTCATCTGCTTACAAATTGAGACTTAAAAACTCGATTTTTATCTTGGAACTCAAGTTTTAGACACTCGAGATGCTAGTTTTCAATATTCTTTACCAATGTGACAACTAACTAAATTTTTTTAATATTTATTGTTATTTAGAAAAAAAATTCCTTATCTTCTCCCATCCTTTCTACTTCTCATTTCTCATCTTTTAAAATTTTTATGTTCTCCCATAGTCCCATATGAAACTCTTGGCTCAACTTCCTTGTCTTCTAATTTTTTTTTCACAGCTTTCTTTTCTAACTCAGTTCATCTCCTCCTTGATTTCCCCTCCATCAACCCAGTTCGTCTCCCTCAAAAAAATTTATGTTCTCCCCCATATGTTCTTATGGGTTTTTTTTTTTTTTTTTTTGGATGTACTAATGTTGTTTCTTTTTTTTTTTTTTGGATCTACTGATACTTTGTTGTTTCCTGATGATTGTGATTTTAGTTTTTTTTTTTAATATTTTTTTATGTTGGTTAACGTTGTTTCCTGTGAGGGGATTGTGATTTCAGTTTTTTCTTTTCTGTACGATGTTTGGACGCATGAGTTTGGTGTTGTTTTCCTGTGAAAGACATGAGTTTTCAAATTTTCCTGTGTGAGACACTGAAACGCTTGACTAGGCTTGAGTTGGTGAGAGACGTGAAAAAGGATATTTTGGTCTCTTTGTTCATTTTTATTTTTTCCTATAAAGCTGACCCACATCTGATAAAAAGACACATAAAACCGTGTAAAAGACTGCAAAAAGGTGTGTTAAAGCTGGGTATTAACGGGCACTGTAAGGTTCTCATTAACACATCTCTTTAAATATATATATATATATATAGTATAAAAATAAAGCCATCAATTTTTTTTAGAGAGTTTCAACCTATGGCGTCTGCTTCTGATGATAACTCTTTATCATCAGACCAAGACACCAATTAGTTTTTGGTGTAGGCAGGGATTGAACCCCAAATTTCTTATACAATCATTAAAGACTTTACTAGTTGAGCTAACTAGAACCCACAAAAATAAAGCCATCAATTGAAATGCCTTGGAAACATACAAATGACCTCAAAAAGGATAAACAATAAAAGTTTAAAAGTGCCATGAGACTATAGTATGATAAGGTTGTGTTTGTTTTGACTTCAAAGTACTTTCGAAAAACCATTTCCGTAAAATTTGAGTGTTTGGCTGATTAGGAAAATTCAGTCAACTGAAAATGAATTCACCTTTGACCATAAAATAGACCTCCCCAGGCGGAAATCATTTTTTGTCCCTATTTTCACTTCAAATTGTTTCCGGAGAGAGAGAGAGAGAGAGAGAGAGAGAGAGAGAGAGAGAGAGAGAGAAAGAGAGAGAGAGAGAGGAAGAACCCAGCACCAGATCAAGCCATAGACGTCGCCGGCGAACCCCGAGCACTGCGCCAATCTCGCCTTCGATCGCACTGCGCGATCTCACCACGAACGGCGAACCCCGAACCCAGAACCCATTAAGGCGCACCGTCGATCTTGCCACGAACCCAGAACCCATCGTCATCGTCGATCTCACCACGAACCCAGAACCCATCGCCTTCGCACTGACGAGTTGCACCGGCGAACCCAGAATCCAGAACCCATCGAGTCGCACCGTCGATCGTCTTCGATGCGAACCCAGAACCCATTGCCTCGGACCAGATTTGATATATTTTTTTTTCTTTGGTTTTGTTTCTGCTTTTGATTGTGTTTGCTGTGATTTTGAAATTTTTTGTAATAAAATTTGTTTGCATGCTAAGAAAATATCTGAGAAAATGTGAAAATTTTTTCGGAAAATAGCATTTTCAAAATACAAACAAACACATAAAAATATTTTCTACAATAATTTTCATAATACAACCAAATACTTGAAAATATTTTTAGTTTTCAAAAAATAACATTTCTGAAAAATGTTTATTTTTTAGAAAATGTTTTACGGCAACCAAACACAGCCTAAATAAGTGTCGTGATTCTAGGAATATTTAAAAGCTAAAATCCTTGGACCAAAACAAAACATACGTGTTGGGTGTGTTACTGTGCGTCATCTAAATTGCACAAATCTTATTATGATTCTCTATTTTTTAATGATCAGATTTTTTGCTACTGTCATCTTTACATGTGATGTGCTGCTACTTCTTGCCCCTCTTGGCCTGACGCTTCTGTTGGTCGGTTGCTTGTGACACTATTTCTTATTTTTGTTTTCGTTCCCTCCCCCCCTGGATAATCTTCTTAGGATCTTGTCAGGTTGTGACTTTGAATTCTTCCGATTATACCTGTTTTGTTTCTTGGTAAAACATTTCTTTCCCTACAAGTTTTAACTATAAAGTCAGAGATCCTTTATACAATTTTATATAGCTTATCGGAATGACCTACACGTGAAATTCTGTACCCTATAATATATATATATATATATCTTTTATATTATGCCACTCCTTTTTGTTGATATGATATAAACGACCCCAATAAACAATATGTTTGTTTAAGGGGTGTAGCTAATTTGAAAAATTGAAGAACTTAAGGTGGCTTCACATTTGCACATGTACAGGATAGAAGCTTTTTAGTGAGAATGAATAATTGAGGATAAAACAAATAGTCTTGACCTTTTTCTTTTATGTGGCTATTGGGAGGCTTCAAGTATCTTTAAAAAATTGAGAAGAAATTTCTTGTGGGTTGGCAAATTATGTGTATATTTTTTTAAATTTGTTTTCACTGTTTTAATTTAGAGGAAAATTAATCTGTCCAGCTGGTACTACTAATTAGCACATCATTAAGAGCTTGACTTAAATCCTTCCACCAACTGAATAAAAGTTCAACCTAACTTGATTGGGTTTACGACCATTGTTTTGATGTAGTATCTTGAATTTTCTGTTGTCTCCCAAAAGAAAAAGTCATGCTATGTGGTTTATTTCCCCTTAAATGGTGCAAAAGTTGTTAGAAGAGCTACATGGCAATTGGATGATCAAAAGCATACAACACTGAAAATTCATGTTCATGTTGTAATTTTCTTTTGACTTATGTAACCTCTCAAACTAGGTACTCTGGTGTGTGAAACATTTTTGGAGTAACAATAATAGAAAATATATTCATCCAAATCAGAAAAATGAAGAGAAAAAAAAAATCATGATAAAATGCATTACATTTTAATCCTTTTTCCTTATTGTTTATTCATTGATTATTATTATTATTATTTTTTTTTGGGGAAAAGATTTTTGTCAATTCATTAGACTTTTGAGGGTACTATATTGTAATATCCAAAATTTTATCAATCCATTGTTGAATTTCAACAAATTTTTAAAGGCCAAGAGCCATATTAGGGCCCAGCCCTAACTCAGGGTTGGTGGATTCAGGCTTTTCCTTTACCCAAAACCCATGATTCAGTTTGTAATGTACGAAAAAGTGATGATGTACCCAAGAAGGGGAAAAATAATAAAAGAGGTTCACATGGTCAGCCCACAAGCCCAGTTAGAAACTGGGCCACTATTTCTTCGATTTAGCAATATTGCAGTATCCAAATCCAACTATCCAATCAGCCTCCCACAAATACAAAGAATTAACTGATCTGTGCCCGTAGTTCAAATCATGATGATTGTGATGGCCGTGGCACATTGCTTGGTGCTGCTGAATTGACTGTCATTATATCGTACTAACAGTGATGCCCAATGCAAGCCAAGCTCCTTGGTGGATCATATAAGCTAAATCTGCCATGTGGAGGTGGCTTGCCCTTTAGCACTAGTAACAGATGGACCTGTCAGTATTGGTAATCAATATTGTCTGCTCTACCAAATCAACAAATTTTATTCATTAGGTTTGCAAATTGACGTGACAGTAAATGGGATTTGATGGATTTCAAAAGCATATTTAAGTGAACGTCTAAATTATTTTTTTGTGATTGATAACACATCAATGAGTAAAGGTCATGTAGTAATATTTATAGTATTTCTAGCATCTTTTTCTTAGGTTTTCTCTAGCATCACTTATTCAAGAAAAAGGCTTTACAACTTATACATTTCCACTAGGAGAAAAACAAAACACACATCCACTAGCTGGAATAACTGCTGTACACCAGACTACCTCTACATCAGTAAACAAAGAAGACTCAAACCAAATAAAACAAACCATGTAAGAGGAGAATAAGTTAGATACATATCAACTGGCAGCAAAACAAAGGAGACTCAACCCTTAACAACAACAGCAAGCTGACTAAAAGTGCTACTAGTCTTACATATGCACTTTTATAGGCTTATGGCTAAATAATTTCTTCATGTAATGCATTTAAAAAAACTGTTTTCACTGTTCTATTCTATTATCAATACGATTTCTGTCGGCTATAATCTATTTTAATCATTACAACAACAAAAAAGGGGATTCTCAAAAAAAAAAAAAAAAAAAAAAAAAAAAAAACAACAACAAAAAAGGGGAAAAAAAGTCATTAATTTGTTGTTATACACACCCCACACATTGAATTTGACACCCTCTCTTTAAAAGAGCAATTGACAAGAACGCGGTATATTTTATAATTTATTTTTACTTTTTTTTATCTGACTATATTTGACAATCTTTTTTCAGTATAGTTGTGGTAACTCTGAGTATATTTGACAATCTGTTTCTCATCTGTAATTTGGACTTACCAACAAAAAAAAAAAAAAACAAATCTGTTTCTCATTTGTAATTTGGAATCTGGAGCATTATTGTAGTTGGATTTTAATTTCAGGTAAGTAAAGAACCTGACCTACGAGAAAGACATTTGAGGGATCTTCAAGAACTTGTCCTGCGCGAAGCAGCCAAAGTTAGTACTGAGGCTTACCAGGCTTTTTTATCCCACAGTACAGATTAAGAAATCCCAGTAAGTACTCTTTACTTTAGAGTTGCAATACCCTATTGGAGAATTCTATGGAAACACCATTCTAGGCCGTAGCTTTTATTTATTTAGTTTTTATTTATTTTTTTTTTTTTTTAATACCAAAACCATGGAAGGCTGTAATTTCTACTGTGTTTTATGTTGGTTGTGTCGTTAAAAGCAAACAAGCTTGCAGCCATAGAGGCTTTAGTTTGGGATGGGGTCGCGTTTGTTAAACGGAGACCCAGATTTTGCCCATAGCTACAGGTTCAAAACGCGGCTTTAGGATTTGTATAAATAGTAAACTAAAAACATTTTCCACCCTAACACATCAGCCTCCATCTCTCAAGCCCTCACCCTCCATCTCCAATCTCAACCCTCACCCTCCATCTCTCTGATCTCAAGCTAGCCCTCACCCTCCACTTCCAAACCTTTCATCTCCAACCTCTTAACATTTCAAATATTTGGTTGTTTCTCAGAGAAAGAGAGAGAGAGATAGAGAGAGAAACGCAAAGAGCCGAAGAGAAAGAGAGGAAAGCTAAGAGAGGTAATTATGTTTTTATTTTTTGTTTTCAATTTTTGAATTTAGGGTTTTCAGTTCTGTGTTTAATTTGAATAGAAATTTAGGGCAAAGTTCTTTAGGTTCTGACTATTTTCCGTTTCTTTTTTTTGTTTCGCAGTTATTATATTTGAATTCTAGGGTTTTGAAATAGTTTTATTTTGAAAGGTATAGGCTTTTGTTGACTCTTTGATCTGTTGTTGTTTATGAGATTTTAATCTTGTTGGATTCTTGTTTGATTTGCTTGATTTTTGAGATCTGATTTCCCTTTAGATTATATTTGATTTGGTTCCATTTCGAGCTACACCTAGTAACAAATAATTTCGAGATGTGTACTTGTCTCTCTGTCTCTGTCTCTCTCTCTTTAAGCTTCTTTCCCTTTTTAAAAACAGGGACTTGGTATTTCTGCTTGTTTGACTTGGTGGAAACGATCTCTTTTGCTCCGGAATTTCAAACTTTGGAAGCTCATTTAATCTTTCAAGATTGAAGGGTCTTTCTTGGATTCTTTGTTGATCAAAGGCATTGACTTCGTTGGTAAGGTTTTTGCTTTCTTTGCTTAGCAAATTTATGTCTTTTTGGAGTTTCTAATGGAGTTGTATTTGATTTTGCTATCTGGGTTTTGTTTTTGGATGTGAAATAAGAAATGGGTTGGTCTTATTTTTCTACATAATTCAAGTTATCATGTGGGTTTTTTTGTTTTTGTTTTCTTTTTTCTTTTTTCTTTCTAGATTCGTCTAGGTGCTTTGTAATTGTACTGTGATTGACTTTATTAATACCATAAGTTGGGTCAGGTTACAAGGGTTAAAAATGTTGTCAACCCAACCCAAGTCCGAAGCTTTAAAACCCATGATTTAGTTTGCATTTTCTATTTCATTTTAGTAAAATGTATGGGTTTGAGTTTGGTTTAATTTTCTATTTCATATATATGCCACAGCTACAACTTATTACATAAAACTTTTCCTCTTTTTTAATATTAATTATTTCTTAATTTTAGGTGCAAACAGGCATGCCACAGCTACAACTTATTACATAAAACTTTTCCTCTTTTTTAATATTAATTATTTCTTAATTTTAGGTGCAAACAGCTTACAAACAAGTTGGGTTAAAATTTCATTCAGACCGGGCATCAAAACTGACTGCTGCGAGCAGGTTGAAGTTGAAGAATAATTTGTGCTTATTTTCTGTACAAAGAGAAATTTTTACCATTTTTGAGTCACTAAATGCATGTTGGTGGAATGGTTTTTATTTTGTTTAAGAGTTATGAATTCTCTCTAGATATTTAGTTGTCTTTTGTTGTTAAAGTACATGATTTTCTGTCAGGGACGGAGCTAGTATGGAGCCCTTGCCCTCCCTTGGCCCAAATTTTTTTCATTTTTTTTACTAGGTATATTTTATGTTTTTAATAGTTGGGCCCCTCTCTCCCAAAACCTTGGCCCCGTTCCCCGCGCAGACAACCTACAACGCCTTTTTAAAATTTTTGAAGCGAGGGAGATTTAGGTCAATGCATTAGAGTTGGTCATGCATATGCATAGTAGTCTTATTTTTAGGGCATAATGTAAGAATCCTTCTTGTGCAATGCATTAGATTCCCAATTAAACACATTTTTGCATTGACTATTAAAAAAGAAAATAATGTTATTTTTTCTAAAGATTATTTATAATATTCATGCTATTAGATTGTCCAAACCCTTACATGTTTCACAGTGGATTTAGTTAGATTAGTTGATTAGTTGGTATTATAAAGTGCCTATAATGCCATGATTTTTCAGTAGCCTTACGATGTTACAACGACCTCGAAGTGTGTGCATCAATTTTCTGTTTTATTGCTTAGAAAGTGTAGGAAAGTCAAAGGAAAAAAAAATGTTTTACTGCAATTGTGTTCCTTTTTAGAACATTTTAAAATAAATAAGAAAGGAAAAGGAAAAGGAAAAGGAAAAGGAAAAGGTTGTTCCATCCCTACATATAATATAATATATAGGCAACACCCCCTGCATAGTGGACATTTTTTCCATGTTAAATTTTTGATAACTTATTTGCTTAAAGGCCTATTAAAATTGAGAGAGAGAGAGAGAGAGAGAGAGATAGAGACCACCATAAAACGCAGTAGCTAGGACTGCTTAATACATTTATAAATCGAACACCATAAGGAAGAGTCGCAAGTTGAAAGTTGAAACAAGTAGATCAAGGAAAACATTATATGTTAACTAGCTGTGCTTTAATTATCATCAATTTGTCAGTCAAGTAGACAAGGCATGTGGCATCTTACAAAAAAAGTAGTCTATAGGTAGAACTACTACAAGAGAAACAGTCATTAGATTAATCAATTACAAACTGAATTCAAAAAAAAAAAAAAAAAATAGACAAGTCGAGAGAGAGAGATTGAGAGACGGATATTGTAGAGAATAAAGACAGCCTAGTCCAGCCAACTGATGTAAATCCTCAACCTAAAAAATAATAGTTTAAACTTTGATACAAGGTTTGTATCTCTTACAAATCCTATTCATTGGACATAGTATTAAAACCAGACAAAGACATATATCACATATATCTTGTGAATTGTGACATTATGGTTGGTGTCTCGATCTTTCTTTAGAGTCCTACCTTCAAGTTGTTATTTTGTTGCTAACTCAAAGGTTAGAAAAGTCTTGCCATCTTGATCATAGCATCTGTAAAAAGTTAAAGCTTTATTCTTTTAAATTATCATATCCTACTAGATAAATAATTATAGTGCCTGTGCCAATTACAAATGTGGCCTATCTAATAATTCTTTACCACATCTTAATTTGTACTAAAGAATGTTAGATATATATAGGTTATAAACAAAGAAAATAATTAAGATACATTGGGTATTTGTTAATTATTACAATTATTACAATTACATGAATTGGGTATTTGTTTTCATATTTTTAAAACACTTATGCTTAACTACTTTTACAACTTATCACATTGAGTTAGTCTAGGACAAGTGTTATATGTTCTAAGAAAATTTAACCATACTTGGGTATGTCTATTCTTAACAAATGACAAATGAATGTAATTATAATAATTATTACCTTCGTATTAACAAATCTTGGTGTAGGTCAAATTCCGTAAATATTGTATCGCAATGGATAAAAATTGGATAGACAAGAAGAGGGGTTCAAGGGAATATTTTCAAGGTGTAAACCAATTCGTGGAATTTGCCTCTCTATCTGCGCGCAATGGGAAGATCTTATGTCCTTGTGTGAAATGTGTGAATTTGATTTTACAACCAGTAAATGTGGTACATGATCATTGTTGGGCTTCAGGGATGCTTAACAATTACAAAGTTTGGAAATTTCATGGGGAATCGGCGGCTGCTACGACGGCTATCGAATGTGGGAGTTCTCAAGTGCAAGAATCCAAAAATCTATATGGCGATTTTCATGGGATGTTGCACGATTTGTGCCCCTCACATAAAATGTCACCCAAACCAATGGAAGAAGGTCCAACTACGCAACATCTAGCCGAAGGTCCAAATGATGAGGCCAAGAAGTTTTACAAGCTGATAGATGATGTAGACAAACCTGTTTATGAAGGTTGTACAAAATTTAGCATTTTTTCAGCCATTGTCGTGTTGTTCTAGTTGAAGACTCTGTGTGGTTGGACAAACAAGTCATTTACTATGTTGCTTCAAGTCTTGATGGATATGCTTCCTTCAGATGCTAAGTTGCCAAAAGACCATTATAAGGCTAAGAAGATAGTTTGAGATTTGGGTTTGGGTTATGAGAAGATCCATGCTTGTCCCAATAATTGTATGCTGTTTTGGAATGGAAATGTTAACGTCGACGCATGTTCTTGTTGTAAAGAATCAAGGTGGAAAACAAATGAGGCATCTGTTGCTAGTAAAAATGCTTTATCCAGTAAGGGGAAGAAGAAAGTTGCAAAGATCCTACGATGGTTCCCTTTAAAGCCAAGATTGCAGCGACTATTTCTTTCACCCGATCTGGCTACTTATATGAAATGGCATGTTAATGGTCATACTGATGATGGGGTTATACGGCATCCTGCTGACTCAGATGCATGGAAAATGTTTGACAGTAAGCATTTAGAGTTCTCGTCTAACCCTTGTAATGTCAGACTTGGATTAGTTGCGGATGGGTTCAACCCCTTCAAAATTATGAGTACTAGTCACAGTACGTCGCCTGTTATGTTGGGCCCCTACAATCTCCCTCCTTGGCTGTGCATGAAATGGTCATCTTTGATTCTATCATTAGTTATTCCTGGTCCTAACTTGCCAGGGATTGCTATAGATGTGTACTTGGAACCGTTAGTAGAAGAACTAAGGGAGTTATGAAATGTTGGAGTACAAGCATATGATGCATCTTCAAAAGAAATATTCCAATTGCGTGCAGCATTGATGTGGACCGTAAATGATTTTCCTGAATACGTAGATTTGTCGGGTTGGAGTACCAAAGGTGGGTTGGCTTGTCCTTTTTGTGTTGTGGAGACCGATTCTCGATATTTGAGAAATGGGCACAAATTCTGTTACATGGGACATAGACGATGGTTGGATGTTGACCATGATTTTCAGAAAGAATGTATGTTATTTGATGGATCTAATGATACGCGATCAGCTCCTGAACCACCGGTTGCGTCAGACATTATTCTGGAAACTGAACATTTACTTGGACGTTGTCTGGGAAGGAAATGTCAACTTGCTTACAATAAAAGAAAGAGAAGGGAGGCAGATGAGAGTGGTTGGAAGAAGAGGAGCATCTTTTTCACCTTACCTTATTAGGAGGATCACAAATTGTGACACAATCTTAATGTGATGCATATAAAGAAAAATGTGATGGATAATATACTCGACATAGTGCTGAACTTGAAGGACTAAACAAAGGATAATTACAAGGCACGCCTTGACTTGGCGGACATGGGGATAAGGAGTGAACTCCACCTACAACGAAAAAGTGCTGATAAGTATACCATACCGCCCACTTGTTTTCACATGACTTCATCGGAGAAAAATGGTTTCTTGCAAGTTTTGAAAGACGTAACAGTGCTTGATGGGTACGCTTCCAATATCTCATGCTGTGTGAACATGAAAGAACACAAGATTTCTAGTTTGAAGAGTCATGATAATCACATCTTGATGTAGCAACTTTTTCCCATAGCCTTACGTGGGTCTTTACCATCTCATGTTACTAGGCCTTTGATAAAGTTAGCTTGCTTCTTTAGAGAAATTTGTTCCAAAACCCTTAAGGTTTCAGATATTGCGACTGTTGAGGCAGACATTACAATTACATTGTGTGAATTGGAAAAGATATTTCATCCATCCTTCTTTACAGTGATGGTACATTTGGTAATGCACTTAGCTGCTGAAGCCAAGATTGATGGTCCAGTGCACTACCATTGGATGTATCCCATTGAGAGTTAAGATGTGTGTAATATTATTCATGTGCACGTTCCAATTACCATTGCCAATCATTAATCTTATCATTCCTCTATAGGTACCTCTCACGCCTTAAGTCTTACGTACGAAATAGAGCTATTCCTGAAGGGTTTATTGCTAAAGGATACATAGTAGAAGAGTGCTTAACATTTTGTTCACGATATATAGAAGGAGTTGAAACTATATTCAATCGACCCACCAGGACGATTGAGGAGTCAATAGGGGTGGTTTCGATCGTGACACTAAACAATAGAGAGTGAACCCAAGCCCATCACTATATTTTATTCAATTTCGAAAACATCAACCACTTTCGTGAGTAAGTACTACGTATACAAATATGATTGCACGTCAATTCAATGTACGTTAGGTCTATTAACCCTAATACAATTGCATGCACAGGATGCACAAAAGATTGATAGAGGACAAACTCTGAAAAAGCCACAATCGTAACGTTTCCAAGGCCATTATATACAAGCACCACATGGAGAAGTTTTGAAGTTGGTTTAGGGGTCACGTACGTATTACATTTTCAACTTCTTAAACTTGTAACACTGTCCTAACTATGATTACTTGTACTGATGGGAATAACTTTGTTTGGATATGTTAGGTGATGTCATTGACTACTGCTGATAGAGAAAGGGAGGGAGTTAGTGATACCCTTGTTGTATTGTCCAAATGGCTATATATTTTATGTAAAGCTGCCGAAGCATTATGTCATTAATGGCTTAAAATTTAAGAGTGTAAATGATAAGACAAACAGGGAAACACAGAATAGTGGAGTTAGTGTCGCTACTGATGGTGGCATTACGTTCTACGATGTTTTAAGTGATATAATCGAGTTGAATTATTCTGACAATATCAAACATGTGTTATTCAAGTGTAAATGGGTTGATGACCAAAATAGAAGAGGATATAGGACTGATGAATTTGGGTTTCCTATGGTGAACTTTACACACTTCATACATGGTGGGGATAAAATGATGAATGAACCATATGTGTTGGCATTTCAAGCTACAAAAGTTTTTTATGTGAAAGATAAAAGGCACAAGGATTTGTATGTTGTTGTCAAAACTAAAGCTAGGGATATGTTTGATGCTGGTATTGGTCTCCAACATGATGAGGATGACACATATAGTTTTTCTGAGAATGTTCTGTACAATATAAGCACTAGTGAGGTTCTGAGTGACAACCTTGGTTGGGCTCGGGATGATGTAGAGGGAATGACAATTGATGCCTCTCTCATTGCTGAAAGAGATCGTCAGAGCACCATAAGGTATGTTAAATGTACTAAAATTTTGAGATATGCTATAGTACGCTCTCATATTTGACATGGTACTGATGAGAATGCAATATCCATTTATTATTTTTTTTATTCATCTTTCTCTCTCCTTTCTCATCACTTTATTCCTTTTTTTTTTCTCTCTTCTTTCATTCTTCCTTAGACATTCCTATCAACCCATCTCTTCGTTCACTCTTTTTTCTTCTCATTGTTGTTGCTTTTCTCTCTTTTGTTCAACCTCGTTGCGCCACCTGATGCTGTTCTCTATTGCTGTGGGTTTTTTTTTTTTTTTTTTTTTGTGTGCAGTGATTTGATGGGTGGGTTCGGCAGTGGGTGGCTTTTCTCTCTTCCGTTCAGCCTCGCCACGCCACCTGATGTCGATCTTTGTGTTTTTTGTTGTTGTTTTTTGTTTTTCTATGGTGGTGGTTTTGGTGTTATGCTGTGGTGGTTCTAGTGTGAGACGGTGGTGGGGTGGGATGTGCGGTGTTGATGGGTGGGCGGGTTGGTGGCGGGTGGGTTAGCGGTGGCAGTGGGTGGGTGTATGGGATGCGATTGGGTTATGTTTTTTGTTGTTCCTTTCATTTTTCTGTGGTGGTGGTTTTGGTGTTCTACTGTGGGGGTTTTGGTGTGAGACGGTGGTCGGTGGGATGTGGGTGGGGCATTGATGGTTGCTAGCAGCGAAGGTGGGCTGTGGGTTATGGGAGGGGGTGGCTGGTTTTTTTATTTTGTATTTTTATATATTGTTGGTTTTTTAATGTTATTTTAATATTGGAATACATTATTTTAATGTATAGAATTGAAGAATAGAAGATGTGATAAATGGTGAATTGTAAAATGATGTGCTAAAATGATAAAGTAGGTTTTTGGTGTGTCAAAATGACAGTTTTTATGAGAGAGCTGATGAGAATGCTCTAATGCTCTTAGTCTTTTCTTGTTTTTTTTCTATATTTTCTTTTAATAAACAATTTTATTGGGAATGGGTCTCATAACAAAGTTTAATGGAGGACAAACCAATGTCCATCACTGTTCTTTCTTTTTTTTTTTTTTTTTTTTGAATTTTATGGGAAATATCTCTTTTAACTTTTTAATTGGGTTTCCCACAAAAAGTTTATTGGATAGTCAAATACGCATTGGCATAGCATATGAAAAATACATTGGCAACGTATTATATTTATTAAGAGTAATTTAGTCAAATTTTTAATTTTTACTAATTTAATATATTATTTATATTTTAAATAATTATTAAATTAATTATGAAGTTATCGCGGTTTGACCTCAATTTGACCTTTTCAAAACCTTATACCTCTTTCTTGTCTTGTTTGTTGAATGTTCTGGGTTTTAAAACCATGACCAAAGATAAGACAATAGCTTATCAACATCAACTTTACTAAATTGGAGCTTGCCACCGGAGTGATGGTCTAGTATTAATTGGACTTACTCCCATAAGTGGTGGAAGTTCCAAATTCGAATCGCGTAATGGAAAGTGCTTAGGAAATTCCTCATGACCTGGTTCAATGCCCACTAGTGCTCTTGCGAGGTCGGATTACCCCCTCCTACCATGTTTTTCTCAACAAAAAAATAATAAAAGTTTTCATATAATAAGTTTGAGTAAATATGTCATGAAAATATGAACTCATTCTTGTTCAAGTATATGATTAATTCTTTATATGTTTACTTGAATAATAAATATGCATGATAAAATTGTTGGTGCATCGTGTATGTCCCTGAATATATATGTGAGGATTGTTTTAGTTTGTCGCTATACTTATTTAAGAACTGATTCCATTTCATTATGTTTTTCTTTTTTGTAATTTGGAAGTTTGATTTCACACACTAACTTTCTATTTACTGATGTGAAATCTCATTATCCACATATCTATATGGTTCGATGTAAAAGCACCCAGAAAATGATTTCCGACTTATTTTCGAAATAAACCATGTTTTTTAAAAAGTAAATTCATAAAACTCACTATTTTCATGGAAATGGTTTCTCAAAGTTCCATTGGATTTTTTTCCCCTTGAAAATTCCCTTTCCAAAACTATGGAACTTCCACTAGAGAATTGAAATCTAAAAAAACTATGGGATTTTTACTTTTTGTTGATAGCATATTTTGTCCTCATGATTTGTGTGCCAAACCTCGATAATTCCAAAAGCTTATTTTCACACCAGAGGATCATGGGCACACTTAGATCATCATGGTTTAACCCGTTTGGGCAATAGAGCACTCAAAGGTCCATTTCATGTCAAAATGACCAAAATACCCCTGGTCAACTCAAGGTTGACTAAAGGTCAAAATTGGTCAACTCTACCAAAATGAAATTTTCCATGGTTTTACACCAAACTTAAGGCTATTAGAGATTTTTATCAACTTTGGCCAAATCAGACCTGGAGTTGACTCCTAGCGGCGATCGAAAATTGCCTTTTGATTTGACTATCCAATCCAGATGAAACTAGTTTCATTGTGAAGAATATTAAATTCCCTTTCAAACAAGTACTTATGGGTCGAAATTAGAGTTAAAACAGTTGAGATATCTCAAAAACCGAGCTAAATGCGCCAGCTTGCTTCCTGAGGCCATAAATTTTGATTTGACTGTCCGATTTTCAAAAAAAAATCAGATGATCTAAAAACTAGGCATTTGTATCTTTCCAATTCCACCAAAATCAAGTCAATCAAAGTGAGGTAAGGCCTTCAAATGAGTTGAAATATTTAGAACCAAAAAAGCAGGAGAAAAGGTTAAGATTGCTGATGTCAACAAAGGGTCTAGTGCACACATAGTGCATGTCGCTCTAGACTAGTGCACACTTAGTGCATGTCACTCTAGACTAGTGCACACTTAGTGCAAATTGGAAGACAAAATGTCATAAAAACAAAATATATAAATACCCCTAGCTCCCAGTTTGCAACCAAAAAAAAATTTGCGGTCTTAGACCATTTTCTGGAGCAATTCTCTTTCTCTTTTCTTGGTTTTGACGTTTAAAGAGTGTAGATGTAACTTTTTAGCTGCAATATACACCTGCAGGGGGCAAAGCTGGCAACCCGGCCCAAATCAAAATGAGACTAGGCTGGGATGGAGGCCCAATACAACTAATTTGTAGAGTTGGATGGTCAAGGATAGCCCTTTAAACCCTTGTAGCCACAATTTGGTAATTAGAGAAAGAAAAATGACAAGGATAACAGTTTTGGTGAAGAATTATGTTAAGGAAAGAGAAATTCTTATTTAAGTTCTTCCTCGGGTTGGCTGAGGAGCAATGGCTCTTTAAGAATATACTTCTCGGTTTACAATAATCATTTTCTCTTTCTTTTCCTTTCAACCTTTTCTGATCCATCAAGGATCCCAGCCTTCCACTTGGATGGCCGTTGATCACTCCTTGGATACTTGTCCCACCATTGCCTTGCTAGTGATGGTAGAGTAGGCTACAAGCTGTGGGGACACTGTTCAGGGATCATTCAACCATTAATGCAGTAGGCTAGGTTGGTATGGTGCATTAAATGTGGAGGTGATGGATGTTTTGTCTAGAAGCTTCATCCTTCCCTTGCTTGCGCGTCACTACTACCTTCCTCGGTCTTCAACCTTATGGCCTTGGTGGTTTATCTCTAGTCTCTAGAGAAGTATTTTCTCCTTGGGTGAGTTGCCCTATTCGGTTTCCTTGACTAGGTTATCTTGACTAGACTGGGGCTGGGTTAATGAATAGTAGGGCTCAGTTGCCCCTCGAGTGGACTTCACTTGATGATTCCTTCTCTTCGTGCTTCCCCCTCCCACAACATCTATAGGCGTAATGGGAGGGAGTACACCTCAGCCAATTAGACCAGGGCATAGAAGGAAAATGGAGTCGCTACCTAGTTTAGGTCTAGGAATCATAAATATAGCACCCTTCTTGGAAGGACTAATCTTACTACCAGAGCACGTTTCTAGAGTTTAGGTATAGGGATAGGAAGGTGTTAGGCATAGAAACCTACCTAACCCGTGGTCGGCTTCTACTCATTGTGTCTTATGTCTTAATCACATTAAAGGTAAATTCAAAATTTATCATTCTAGGCTCACACACATGCTAACATACATCTAGCATAGAACATGACATTTCATCCTAAAACCTTAGCATATATCTATCATGCATATCTTGTCAAATCATATCCAAGGCAACAAACAAACAACCATATATCATCACGGCAGAAACATAGAAATGGTATCAAATGGGCATGTGATGGGTATGTAAGCATCAAATTAAGTATGTTCACATTTATCATCAAGGTAATACCATATGCGTGTCCATGTGAATGCATGACTTATCTCACTTACTTTACTACACTATAGCACCTATGCATCAATGTATGTTCATATTCATATGCATGTTCATGGCATCTCAACAAGATAACAACAACAAAACATGGTGGAAGAGACATATAAAACATAAGACAAAAAAAGGCAGAAGCATGTTAAACAAATGAAAAAGAGAAATAGAAACAAAAAGACTCGGGTTAGGGTTTCTAGGCATAAGTATGCATACGCATACATAGGGCCTGTGTATGTAGCCTAGTTGTATGCGTACACATACTTCAAGGATGTGTGCACATGTAAAAAGCATGCATACACATATATGCCCAGAAAAGACCCTAACCTAGAAAGCAAGAACACAACACAGAGCAGAAACTTAAACTAACAACCAACATGTAAAAAAGGATAAAGCAAGGAAAACCTAAACTAAGCAAGCGTGTTAAACATATATAACATAAAAGAAAGCAAGGAAAACAGATTAAAACAAAAGAAAAGAAAGAAAAGATACTAGAACTTATACCTCAAAACAACAAAGTTCCTTAGCTTGATTTTGACTCTCCTCTTTAGTCAATCTATTCACAATCAAACAAAAGATGATTAATATACTTGAAACTTGAAGATAAAGGCCAAAAAAGGCCTCAATAAAAAAAAAAAAATAAAATAAATAACTTGAGGATGTTTTGTGAAAAGCTCCCTCTTTGATTCACTATTTCTAGTGAATCTTGTGTTTTCCCTTAAGATTTTTTGTGTCTTTTGAAAAGGTACCATATATGGCTCTATATAGTGAGAACATAGGGGTTTGGAACGACTCCCAAACAATGTGGGATTTGTTCCAAAACTGAGCTTTAATGTAGAAAACTTGTCTTTCATAGTTTTTGGAACCTTAACATGCATGCGCTTGC
This sequence comes from Quercus variabilis, assembly GCA_030445155.1. Taxonomy (NCBI): domain Eukaryota; kingdom Viridiplantae; phylum Streptophyta; class Magnoliopsida; order Fagales; family Fagaceae; genus Quercus; species Quercus variabilis. Next base: position 9,647,597 of record CP129447.1, read on the forward strand.
CTATGTATATGTACGCATGCATACGCAGGTTTGGACCATGCGTGCATATAAGCGTGTATGTGTCTGCATACCCTAGAGTTTCTTGGCATTAATTTTCTAAAAAATAGATTTATTTAGTTCATGAAAAAGTGATGTTTTTTTCTAAAAACACTTTTCTCAATTTAATTTCAATTTGATTGAGCCCTAAACCAACCTTGGGCTTTAGAATTCTAACATTATTAGGGAATAGGGGCCCGAGACGTAAGGGGTAAAAAATGTTATGTCTACAGATGACCCCTTTTGATTCGTTATCTCCACTAATGGAATCAAAAGAATAAGAGACACAAAATTTTGTTTTGACATACAACTCGAGCTCAACCCACACACACAGCACACAACATGCATACATGGGGTGGGGTGTACTCTGTAGAGTTACGTGGGATTCATATGTCTGAATTCCTATCTTTGTTACTCAAGAAACGAGCAACAACAAGTTCACCATCTCAGAACCTTTTTTGCCAATTGCACGTAAAAGGTGAGTGACTCACTATCCTAGAGTCACTAAAAAGAAAAACAAACATGGCCAATGGCCACAACCATCAACCAAACAAACAAGGTGCTCTTAAGAGCTTAAAAGATATATATATATATATATATATATATATATATATATTTGTAGTGTCCATCTGGGGCTCTTGCCTCAAACTTTTCCAGGTGGCTTACTTGTTTTCTATCTCCATCTCTATTTCTTCTATTCAGGTGAGACTCTTGCCTCAAGGTGACATTTGTCTTTATCTTTATCTCTACCTCTTCTACTATGCCTGCATATGTAATTACCTTATGATATGTGTGCAAGTTTTATACTCTTCTTTTCTGACTTGTAATAAGGTATGTGCCTACATATTCAATTCCCTCAGGATATGTGTACAAGTTCTGTACTTTTCTTTTCTGACTTGTATGGGATCTGTGCTTGCATATTCAATTCCTTCAGGATATGTGCGCAAGTTGCCTTGGTAGTTATGACTCACGGGGAAGTGCTTGGTGTAAGATCCACTTGGGAGAATAACTTGCTAATGAGTGTGTTGGTGGCCCACTGGGGAGCCTTGGTAATCTTGACCTACGAGAAGTCTTTGATGGTGTGTAGTCCACTGGGGAAAATTTTCTTCTTCTCCTTCATGACTCACTAGGGACCTAGGGAAGGTTGTGTTGATTCTACTCATGAGGGAGTTTCCTTAACTGGCTTAGGGCAATTCTTTGCTTCAGAACCCTCGAGGGAGTTGTCCTTATGCCTTGGACTTGCGGGGGAGTCCACTATGATACTTCAAAAAATTGGTGCATTTTGTAACTTATTGGGGATTTGTTTGATGGTTTTAACTCACAAGTGAGTTTCCATAGTGATTTCTAATCCACTGAAGGATGTTCTTGATCCTTTTAATCTACTAGGATGCTTTGAGAGTCTTTGGATCTTCTACCCAACTGGGGATATTCGAAAAAAATAAATTTATCTCCCTTTTTTTTTAAAACTAAACTACACGTAGTTTAGTGGGAGGCCTAAAATATGTGTAGTTTAGCCACTAGACCTTCCTGCCTCTTCATAGTTTTCCAACGGTTACCAACCGTTTCTTTTTCTTCTTATTCCACTTCATCTTCCTCATCTTTTCACATTCTCTCTACCTCTTCAACTTCTATCTTTTCTCAATACAAAAGCCTTCTTCCTCTCTCATATCTCTTCACCTCTCTCATAATCTGTAACTTTCTTTCTCTTCCAAACTCTCTCATCCTCCCCAATGGCACCTAAGTCCAAAACCAAGAAAACTTCTTACTTGATTTCCAGTGATGTGTTCAATCTTACATGTTGGAATGGGGCTACAAGGCTAAACGAGTCTCCTCCACTAACCTACAGGTCACAGGATTATTTCTCGAATGGTGCAAGGGCCAGATTGCTAAGTTTTTCAAACTTTTCTCATTTTCAACTTTTGCTTTGATCTTCCAATTTAATCCATTTTTAGAGCTATAAATGATTAGGTTTTGCTATGGTATGGGTTTAGATGAAAACCTAATGCCTTAGGAGGGGTAGAAACATGCTTAGGATGAGTATTGATTAAAAAGTGGTTGAAAATATTGAGGAAACCTCGTTGTTTGTGTTCATGTGTGCACATGCATCGGGCCTGCATATGCAGCTTGTATTCATGTGTACATATACCCTATTGGTGCATATGCGTGTTCCATTCATATGTACACGTCCATGTTCTTCAATTCATATGGATGCATGATCCAACATGCGTACATATATAGAGTCCTTGTGTACGCATACGAAGACTTGTATGCATATGCGCAGACTTGTGTGTGCATGATGACACTCAAAATCCCTTATTTTCATTATTTCAACCCCTTTTTCACCTATTTCGTTATCTGACTACAATTCTCATGCTCTCTTTTCATCTTTTTTGCAGGTCTTGCCTCTAGTCCCCAGTAGGGGAAGCACTAACTATGTTGCTTCATGGTACAGGGCCTTAACCAACAACATGAGGGCCTTGGTGCGTGCAGTGGGCTTCGAGCCCATTCTTCATCTACTACCGATGAGCCATGCTAGTGCCATCCTAGTGTAGTCCTTAGCTAAGAGGTGGTGGGACACTACCCATACCTTTCATATTACTAACAGGGAGATGACAGTGACTCCCCATGACTTCAATTGGATGACTGGCCTTCGATGTGATAGGGTGATCATTAATTTAGAAGGCGAGTTGGGTATACAACTGGGAATATATTTGCTAGGGTGGAGGTACACGGTGGATAGAATTTGTTGCTTTGATATCGAGATGGATTATAGATCTCTTCCACAGGTGACGCCTGAGGATTGCTCCAGGATGGCTAGGGCATTTTTACTGTACATATTGGGTGTGCATCTCTTCACCCATTGGGGGGGGGGGGGGGGGGGCGCAAATCATGTCCTTGAGGTGGTTGGTTCTCTTTTGTGAGTTCGAGGAGGCTAACTAAGGCTAGGCATGTCTTGCCTACTTGTACTCTTCCTTGGACATGCTCAGCCAAGGGACTCTTCATTAGCTAGTAGGGCCTTGGAACCTCCTTGAGGTTAGTCCTTTCTTCCCTTTTCCCTTGTAGCTTCTTACAAATATGTACTTCATACCTTTGCATACTGTATTCATGTCTTTATCTTGCAAACAACCATTTGTTCATCTTGTAGACTGTGTTCATGTCTTTATCTTGCAAACTATAATCTTGTAAACTGTACCTTGTTCATCTTGCAAACTATCATCTTGCAAATAGTGCTTTCTATTTTCAGTGTTGGGTCGTGAAATACGATCTCATTACTCATGGAGTGGATATGGACTTGAGAAGCTTTTCCTTGGTTAGGGCTCACCTCGATGGGCTTTCTTTTGACGAGGTGCGTAAAGATTCTACCTTCTCTTATCATTTCCTTTGCATGTTTCCTAGGATTCTTCTTCTAACCCTATGAGTTGTCACAGATCATATGGAGTCCATGGGCTGACCTTCCTCCTGTTGTAGACCCAAACTTGGAGGCAGCTACCATCATCACTTCTAGGATCACCCAGCTTCTGGAGGGTGCCAATTTGAGGGTCCTAAACCTGGCTGAGAGGGTATGTTGCCAGCTGGTGGCTGAGGTGATAACCCCTTAAAATGTATACTTGTTATATATTTATGTGGGCGTTATCTCCTTATTACTATGCTTAATTTATATAATTAAGCTATGATTTGCATTAGTTCCTATTATTTATCTTTACATAATTTCTTGAATAAGATGTCATTCATTGTGTGTAATTTTCTACTTTCAGGAAATCATGTGAAAAAATGAGTTTACAAGAGTTTGTGAGAAAATGGAGGCCAAACTTGAATTAAAGAGGAGCTAAAGGACCATGCTTAAATGTCTAAGGAGGTGCTACTGGAGTGCTTGGGTTGTTTACCATGTTTGGAAGCTTCAAATAAGGAAATAAATCAAAGAGGTAGAATCTAAAAAGGAAAAATCAGATTTGAGCACTAATCAGTATTTTGGGCATTTCTCTCTCCTCAAAAATCCAATTGACTCAAGACCAGATGGGCTGAAACCGCGGCTTAAATATCTACAACTTTCCAGCTTTTCATTTTTCAAAATTCAAAAATTAACTCAAAATTTGCCGCTGTAAACCTAGATGAAAATTAAATAGTCAAAGTTTTATTTTTCTTAAGACACTTTGACGTTAGGGTTTTGAATGGAGGCTGTGCAAAATGAATTTTGGGGGAGAAACTTTGTATTTTCTTTTCTCTAATGGCAGCCTAAACTCTTTGCTAGGGCTAAGGCTTATGTTTCTTCTTTAGGGTATGAATATTTAATGTGATTCTTTCTATGATTTTAGACAACAACATATTTGATTGTGCAATTAGATTTCTTTTGATCTATTAGTTATCCCATGCTTTCAATAAGTTCAATCATGTTTTTCTTATTGTTTAGATGGATTTCTAATAGTTTCAAATAGAAATGAAGTTTTAAAGTGAAGGGGTTTTTCTAAAAACTATTCAAACTGCATTATTAATCTAGATTATCATGTGTTCTTGAATTGTCTCAATTCAACCGAATCATAAGTTTTTAATTGTATAAGAACAATCAATTATGAAATATATTTTCTTAGATCACATAGAATTTCATATCAATATAGAGAAACACCCTGATGCCCTAGTATTTACATTATTGACTTAAATCAGCTATCATTCTTATTCTTGTTTACAATTACCAAGAAAAAATTATTCTTCATCCTCACCAAAAGTGTCTTTTTGTTTGATTTCATTGTCTTTGAATTTACCCTACTTCTTGTGGTTCGACCTTAGTACTCTGAGAATTATATTACTACGTTCTCCTACACTTGGGAGTGAGCAAGCAAATTTGACACCGTTGATAGGGAGCTATTGCGTATTTGGAGGCAATCAATTTAGAGCAAAGCATAACTGATGGAAATTCTTCTATTGGTAACTTCATTCCATTTTTCCCTTAATTTTGTTTTAATTTTTTCTGTTTTTTTTTATTTAATTTTATTTGATTGTGCATTCATTGTTGCATGTGCATTTGGGTTAGAAATAAGAGAGGCAGATTAGAAATTTTTGAAATTTACTTTTGTAATCTTTTTGACACACAAAACTATGTATGAACTATTGCATCCCACACAAAATTCTATTCCTTCATGCATTATGTTTCCACCTAATGCACCACATGTAGAAGTGAAATAAGGTTTATTAGCAATACTTCCTGACTTTAGGGGACAAGGAAATGAAAATCCTTATATCCAAGTTAGAGCTTTTGAAGAGGTAATTAGTAGTTTCTTTGCACAAAATGTTGTTGAGACTACTAAGTTACATTTCTTTCCTTTTTCTCTTAAGGATAAGGCAAGAAGTTAGCTTTACACCTTGAAACCTAGGTCTATGGGTAATTAGGGTGAGATGTCTCAAGAGGTTTTTAAGAAGCATTTCCTTCCCCACAAAGTCCAGCAAGTAAAAAGAAGGATAGCAAGTTTTTCCCAAGGAGAAAATGAGACCTTATACCAAGCTTGGGAAAGGTACATATATCTTTTCAATTTCTGCACAAGGTGTGAAGATTGGAGGTTGGTTAGCTATTTTTATGAAGGACTTACACCTTGGGACCGACAATTTGTTCAACTCTCATGTAGAGGGAAATTTTTACAAAAAGAACCCAAAAATGCAATGGATTATCTCAATGAGATAGCTAAAAACTCTAACACGTGGACTAGACCTAGCCCTATGGACTCCTCTAATAGGACTAGAACTAATGCTTCCACTTCTAGTTGAAGTATTTTCAAGTTAAGGGAAGATGATAACATGAGTGCCAAATCAGCATGTTAACTAAAGAAATAGAGGTGCTCAAAATGAAAGGAAGTAAGAATGTTAGTGTTGTCTTTAGAAAGGACTTAATGCAGGTATGTAAAATATGTCATGAGATAAACCATGCTACAAATGAATGTGCATCACTTTCATCATTCTTAAATGTGCTAGAAGAACAAGTACATGCATTTAACTCATACTGGCCAAATAATTCTTCATATTCTAACTGTTATAACCAAAATATGCGAAACCATCCATATTTGAGTTATAAGAGTGACAATGTGTTGAATCCTCCTACTCTAAGAAATTTTAATTCACCACATGCATCATTATCGTCACATAGACCTTCTTTGGAGGATGCACTTAGTAATTTCATTCAAAAGCAAAATGAGCAAAATAAAAAGTTTGAATTCATGCTTACTAGGCTAGATGAAGAGGCAAGAGAGACCAAGAGTCATATAACTAGGCTTACAAATTCATTGAGTGGGATAGAGAGAGGGAAGCTTCCTTCCCAAACTCAACCCAATCCCATTAATCAAAGTTTAAAAATTGGCTCTAAGGATAAACATGAGGAAGTAAAAGTTGTGACCATTTTGAGGAGTGGTAAAGAGATTGATAAAAGTTCTCCTTTAGTAACTAAGAAATCTAAATAGACCTTAGTTGAAAAAGAGAAGGATGAAACTAAGTCACTTGGGCTTGATGACATTGAACAATGCCCAATCCCTCCACCATTTCCACAAGCCTAAAAATTACCTAGGAAATTGGACACTATATTTGAGATATTAGAGCATTTGCATTAAGTTAAGATAAAATTTTCCATTATTGCATGCTATCTAGCATGTGCTTGCATATGCCAAGGCAATTAAGGACTTATGCACCATCAAGAGAACCCATCATGTGAAGAAGACCGCATTTCTAACAAAACAAGTAAGTGCAGTTATCCAACATAAGACTCCACCAAAGTATAAGGATTTGGGTTATCCTACGATCTCTTGTACTGTTGGAGATTACATTATGGAGTATGCATTGCTAGATCTTGGGGCAAGTGTTTATTTGATCCCTTTTAGTGTATATCAAAAACTTGGATTTGGAAAGTTAAAACCTACTTTAGTAACTTTATAGTTGGCTGATCACTCTGTAAGGGAGCCGAAAGGGATTGTTGAGGACGTGTTGGTGAAAATTGAACAATTTTATTATCCAGTTGATTTTATTATTCTAGATTACCAACCTGTTTTACATTTTAGTGTTCATACCCTTATATTTTGGGTAGACTTTTTCTTGCCACAGCTAATGCTTTAATTAATCGCAGGGATGGAAGGATGCAACTCACTTTTGGTTCCATAACATGACTTTGGAGCTAAACATATTTCATGTGGCTAAACAACCACATGAGGATGATGATTGTGCTTATGTGAACCTCATTGAAGAGGTGGTTCAAGAAGAGTTTAATAAGAATTGTTTTTCTCACCTCAGCGCAACTAGCCTCCATTATGACCCTCTCCTTATCTTTTGTCTAATTCAAGGTAGTAAATCTCTGAGTAAGGTCTGCCAGCTCACTTTCCAAGATCACAACTCGGGATCTCAGTTGAGTACACTCTGCCTCTGTGGCTAAAGGGACTAGACTCCTCTACTTAAGCTCTACTCTAAGGGTGGCGAGCTCAGCCTCATAGGTCATTCCTATCTCATCATAATCCTCCATAGTGGGATGAAGAATATCCTTGTAGCAATCCCTGTCCCTCATAGCCTCTATCAAGCACTCTCTCAGTCCTTAAAAGTACTCTTAACTCTGACCTCAAACTCCAACGTGTAATCCCTCAATATTTCAATCGAAAGGTGAGGATCAAGAGGATCTGGAATCGATGGCTCAACAATGAAGCATGGGTCCTTACTGGTTTTCCATTCTCTAAACTCAGTAATGGACCACTCATGATCGTCTCCAGGACAAATAGGATAGTCGATAGTCAACCTGGGCTTCTTCCAAAGCCAAAAATGCGCTCTATCATGGCCATATCAATATCCTAAAGCCTATAATCACAAGCGATGATAGAAAGATCACTAAGTCAAGGGACATGTTGATTACCTTCGAACAGTCTCATGGCCATACTTGGAAAGTACCCTGTGCAACCCTAGATGCCCACCAAAGAAATGTCAAGCAAACCAACACAATGGTTCCAACCCTACCACCTAGTAACTCCCCACTTGAGTCTCCACATCTAGTTAGTGGGAACCAAGCCAAATAGGTACCATAACCAACCAATAGTGTCCCCAATAAAAGGAAGAACAAGGGCCATAGTGAGCTTAACTCTATTCTTCCTCAAGAACCCCACAGGCTATGCCCTAGATATCACACTTAAATGGCTACAGAAAAACAACTGTAGCATATGCATACAACAACCAAGCCTATCACTACCCATCTCATGGCACAGAGAAAGAGATCGAATAGTCTCAGAGAGGAGAACGGGAATCAAAGAAGTTATATGAGGCAGAGTACTTACTAGGAGTAGTATTGCAAAGGTGATGGTACTTGATTGATAAGGGAATAGCATTGTACCGAAGAAGGCCACCATGAAAGCCTGACGCCTGTAGAACACCCAATGTTGCTCTAAGTAAACAACATCCTCTCAGTAAGTAGCAGGGAACTTAACTAGTCCAAACTAGTTGAGTAGAAAATCAAAAGGTATGCTACCTCCTAACTCTCTCTTATATTGAGTCAACAAATCAACAATGGGTCTCTTTATGCCCAATAGCTCCACCAGCCTCTTGTGGTAGCAAGATCGGATCGGTGGCTAGTAAACCTGACTCACGAGAGTAGATAGAGAAAGGAGACGATCATATTCCTCCAAAGTAAGGACCAAGTCCACCTCCCTGATGGTGATGCACCTTAAGGCGGGATCCCAACAGATTGCAATGGCCTCTAGTAAGTGCCCATCAAAAGGAGTTTGAAAAATTGAGGTGGCATCTCCAAGGAACTGCTAAATGTAAGCTTGATCCGTAGAAGAGAACGAACCTTACCATCTCTTGAGCTCCTTCTCATAAAAAGTCTCCCCACAAGCTCTACCAAAGTATCATAAGTCTTGAGCCCAAGAACATCCATGCTTAGATTTGAAAGAATCTAGTGTTTTGATGTAGATCCATGCAGAAAAGTGAAGAAAAATGGTGTTTCCAAGAGTTTACTATGAAGAAAAAAGGTAAGAGAAGACACCAGAAATTATAAACCAGAATATGGAAGGGCTGGGAGGCACCCAGACTTTTATGCATGCTTCTTGAGGCTAGCACACATTGTGTGGTTGTCGTACCTTAAGACGTGTGCCAGGGCTTTTCAACCCCCTCGGCACAAACCCACACATATTTTGAGCTTAAATCTAAAGGATGAAGGGTTTTGGATAGGTCTCGAGCAAAGATTCTCAGTTTTTGCACTAACAGTGGGGCATGGTAGGTTTAGTAGCAACCGGTCCCTCAAGAGATTTTTTGTGCAACCGAGACTGCACAACGATAGGCCAAGAATGTATTGACCCCTTGTAATGAATTAACCAATTAATTAGCCAAGTTGATTAATTAATCAGACTAACATACAATATGTGTGGCAGCACAACAAATCACCAACTAAGTAAATATGCAGCGAAAAATAAATTGACACGGTGATTTGTTTACGAATGGGGAAAACCTACATGGCAAAAAACCCATTAGGTGATTTTAAGGTCACCACTCTCGAGAATTCACCACTATCACAACAAGCAGTAACAAGTAAAGGAATCTCAGTACCTTATACCAACCTACAGTTGAACCCTTACCCTAATACCCAATTAGACTTGTTCTACAATGAGAATCTCTCCTTTTAATGCATGGCTCCCAGTACTTGACTAACCAATTTGATGCGTGGATCCTAGTACGCGACTTACTCACCAACTTGAGAAAGATGTTCGCTGCAAAGTTCTTCAGTTCATCCAGATGATGAAGATCACGAAACTCCTTGGTCACAAAACCCAATAGAGAACAAACGCAGCGGCTTCTTCAAGAGAAAGATGAACTAGGACAAATTTTGTCTCTGGTCACAATTTGCATGACAAAGACTTTGCTTCACACTCGCACAATCTCTGACGGCCCTTAAAACAATCCTTATTTATGTTTAGGGTTGTGAGAAATGAAAAACCAAACATATACCCACTGTTAGGATTAGTACCCTTAAATCCTATTGTATGATGCCATGTATGATATTAAGTGTGACATTGTGTTTGACATTATGTATGACTTAATATTATATTTAATAAATTTGTTTTATTATTATCTGAAATAATGGTAACATGAATATTCAGACATTATCATATAGTCCATGAGATGCATAGTATGTGATTTATGTGAAGATTCACAGAAGATATAAATCACAAGTTCTTTGTAAACTCAGAATTATAGTTCGTAGTCGGTGATAAAATTGGGTACTTCATCTGCGAAGACTATAACATATCAACTACAATGATTTGTCTTGATCATGGAAGTGGAGACTTCTAGTTGATGTGTTGATATGTTTTAAGAGTTAAGACATATTAAACTGGACCACCGTGAGATTTATTATTCTCCTAAAGACTGTCAAATGAATAATAAATCTCACGACTTACATTTGCATGAACTCTTAATCCTGAGAGAATAATGGACCTGATCATAAGGTATAGGTTGCTTTGATATATCAGGAGTGAGATCTAAAGTAACGGTCAAAACCTCAGTATATTGGGCAGCCACATTTAGTGTTGATGGAACATATATTCTCAAGATGGAATTCATAGTCTCTTAATGGAGATATAAAATATTCCCTTGAGATAAGTTTAATGAGTTTGTTATTCAGAGAGTTAGGCCTAACCACTTTAGTAAGTAGTTACTAAAGTATATATTTATGAAATTAGTTTTCATAAATATATGATGAATAACTTAAAGGATTAAACCGGGTACTCAAGGATTAAGATGTAGTAATTTACAAAGTGGCAGTCTACATTAATGACTTTGTATTACTACGAATATTTTATGAAGGGGTTACATGTATAATAAAGTCATGGGATATAATTATAGCTAAGACCTAGAGTGCAACTATATTTATATAGTGGTATTAAATATAGTAAATGGTAACTTTGGACTTGTTAAGAGTTGACAGAAAAGCTCAAGGCCCATTGGAGCTAGTGTCTTATTGGTCCCTTTTGGTCCCACTCCAAGCCACACACTTAAGCCCAATTGGTAAAGCCCAAAAGGCCAGCCCAATTAGATAAATTGGTTAGATACAAAGGGAAAAACGTTCAGAGTTTCAAATGCAAGAAAACATCATTATGAAATGGTGTGCATGTGAGTTTTAGTCACTCACTAGTCATTTTTTTGTTACCAATTGAGAGACCACACATCTTCGGCGTTAGTGGAATTGGAGTGAAGATTAAAAGTATTCCCGAGTACTTCAATCTTTGTTTTTGAAATTCACCGCTTCAAGGTACGATCTCTTGTTTTCAAATTCTGAAATTTACTTAGTACGTGTTATCAATATCGAATGAAGTAGATCCGTTTAAAACTTATTTTCCCCTGCATTTGTCTTTATTTCCATCACCCACAGATTGAAATTAAATCAAATATGAAAAACCGATTTTCATAAATCTCGATAGATAGCTTGTCTGTCGAGAAGCTATTGAGCATTGAGCTTCAGCAGCCTTTTAAACCTCGATAAATACTAGCTATCGAACTTTAAAATCCAGCACATCTTTACTTGATTCTTGGATAGACTTGCATGGCTTTAACACTTGAACTTGAGGCCTTGTTTCTTGAAGTATTAAACACATCCTAGATCTACCCAATTACAAGTAAAGTGCATTTTGTCAAAGGATTAGCCAATTCCATATTGACATATGTTCTTAACATGATTCACATATGTCCTAACAACCTCCCCCTTTGGCAATCCAAGACAAAACCACAACAAACAAATGAACATATGAGAGAAGTCATAAATCCCTCAACTCATACTCACTTTTTGAATACAATAAAATATATCTTAACACAAACTCTTGAAAAATTTACAAGAAGAGAGTTCATGGCAAAAACACTTTGACAACCTGTATTTCTGAAACACTTTAAACAAAACTCATCATGGCATCTTAATATGAAATAGAAAATAAAAGATTGCATACAATAGATAATAATCATGTGCATAAAGAGGGAAAGGAAACAAGACATGTAAAGATAGGTGCATGAACATACATCAACATATATATATATATATATATATATATATATAAAATAAGTACAATGTATGTCAAATAGTCACAAGACCGATATACATGAGGTAAATGTAAAAGAAAGAAAAGAAATACATAAAAACCTCACTACATCCCTCAAGGTATAAACACTCCCACTATCACAAAAATCACCTATGCTAACTCTCCCCCTATGTATATGACTACTCTCATATCAAAACTACTCCTCCTTTTTGTCACGAGCGACAAAGGCTAAGTAAAACAAGTAGACATCTCATCATCACTGGGTGAGTTAGCATTATCGTTCTTATCAGCATCATCACTGCCGAAGCCATCATCACTCTCATCCTTTGAAGCTAGTGGAGATGGAGAAGTATAAGTGGTGAAACCACCCATGGCTGCCTGTTGTCGTGCAATACGACCAACACGAGTGTTCACCTGACACAACTCATCACTGAGTGTATTAAGGTGAGCATCCATCTGCACAAGTTGTGCCATGATGGCCTTGAGAGTCACTCCACTCACAGAAGATGAAGAAGCGGAGGTGGAAGGAGCGGAAAAAGCTGGAGGAGTCGCCGTCTCGGTCCGTGGCCGCCTCGATCAAAGTTAGGCCTTGCTCCGTTGAACAGTAGCAGCATCTATAGCACGCATAACAAAGAAGTGTGTAGATTTTGGATAGAAGACGAAAAAATGGTGAAGGATCCTCATGATAGTCAAAGGAAAAATGAGCTTACCACGGGTTGCCTTATCCTTATAGACATCTATAATGGATATGATGAAATGAGAAGGGAAGTCAATAGAAATGTCCTTTAAGAGGGATAACAAAAATCGAGCTCGATGCTCTGTGATAGAATTATAGTGAGACAATGGATGGAGAATGAATGTCATCACCATGTTAAGGAATCTTGGACCTTTTGCAAAGCCCGAGGAATGGGTGTTTTGACAGTCACCCTAAGATGAAGGTGTCTCACGAAATAAAGACAAGAGTTCGTCTTTAAACACAGTCCTCAAACGATCGCAGCCAGGGTAGTCAAGATGTGCTACCCTAGGAACATGTAGTACCTCAGATATAAGATCTAAAGTAACTACAATGCATATAACTGAAATGCGAGTGACAAACTGGGGTATAGAATAGTTAAATCCGTGCATGTTAGAGTAAAACTCCTGTACGATCACGAAAGGACACGTGACCGAGATGCCACATAGTGACTCCTAACCCTTGCTGTAGATGACTGTGGGAAGGTTAATATCGGAAAAATTCAATAAGATGACTTGGCATTCCGAATGAATGCCTCGTTGAGAAAAGTTCTCCAAAAAGTCCTTTCGGGCTTTATCATCACGAAACCGTACATGAGTAGGAGTGATGTCAGAAGAAGAAGATACCCCAAAACGAAGACGGTTATGGGACGGAGTGGATTTTCGTTTAGGTGCCATAGAGCTAACTAACGCAAGAGAGAGAGAGAGAGAGAGAGAGAGAGAGAGAGAAAGAGACACGTAGAAAAGCACCAAACAAATCAATATATAATAATATAAAGAATTGAAGGTGCATATGCATGAAAATACATGAGCATGTGACATGCAAACTTAAAAACATCATGGGCTCAGCCTAATCCAAGCCTAATAGCACATAACAAATCAATATATATGGCACACATCTATAATGTATGACAATATAGTTATAATGCTCATGAAATGCAATGCACGATGATTTGAAATCACTTGAACAAAACCCCATCCCAAAAATTTTCACAAAAACTCCAAAATTCTGAAAAACCCCAAAGTTTATCAAAAACCCCAAAGTTTATCAAAAATCCCAAAATTTAGGTAAAAAATCATGAAATTCAAGATAAAGAAGTGAAAGAGAATCATACCAGAGAAAGGAAGTGGTCTCTAGACCGAAGAAAGAGTGGGAAAGTGATTTGGAGTGAGAGAGAGGTGTTTGGGAAGGTGAGAAGATGTGTTTTCTATTGAGAGAGATTAGGGAGAAATGAAGAAAACTTCACGTGGACCCTATTTATAGGAACTCCAGTTTCTCGATGGATCGAGAGGTATCAAGATCTGTCGAGAATTAAAACACGAGAAATAGCTAATGAGCATCTATCAAGGATCTGTCGAGAGGTGTTCACAGCAAAAAGGGCTCGATGGATCAAGTAGCTATTAGGAAGCTATTGAGAATGCAATAAAAAGAAGCTCAAAGGGCTCGATAGATAGACTAGCTATCGAGAGGTATCTAGAAGCTGTCGAGATTGCTTAAAAATAGTCTTTCAAGAAGAGAAAAATACAATCATGAATGCAATTAAACATGCTACTCAACTAAAGATCCAATCAACATTTCAATCTCTCAAAATCATCTTTTAACCCCAAAAAAAAAAAAAAAAATCAAGGATTTAGAACCAAAACACACATACACACACTAAACAAATCTAACCAATTTTATATTTCAAAAACAAGTTAAGATAGTTTAGTGAGCATACATTAACATGTGTATTCCTTATGATGGCCAAATCACATTGTACCTGCACATGTATCAAGAGTAGCAAAGAATATTTCGTGTTATGTGTGAAAAACATTACAAAATTGCATAAATGTCTACATGTTATGATGATTTGAGATATGAGAAAATCACTATACCTCACACACAATCATAACTGTTTGATGAAGACTATCACCTTCGAGGTACATCCATAACTCCCACATCTCTTAGAAGACACGCTTGCAATCATGTATAAAGCATTTTAATTCTTTTTGCTTTTATTTTTCTTTTGAGCAAACCATGCATGGGCATATAAGAGAGAGAAAAAAAATACCCAATTATGTTAAGCTTTTGACATTACACTTTTACTATGCAAGCAACAGTGGTGAGATGGTTATTTATGTCTTTCTCTTAGAATTTTCTAGTCCTTCCAATCAAAAAGAGTGATACGAGTGTTAAGTACAAGAGATTATTTAATCTTACACATCACAAACATGACCCGCAAAACTCACTTGCTTAGTTGTGCATTGAGATGCTCATATAAGCTACAAAAGATATAAAGTTTAGAAAACTTTGTTTCAATGGCCATCCAAGGTACACAAGTACCAATGTACACAAACACACACTGTTTCTGTATTTTTCTGATTTTTCAATTTTTATTTTTATTTTAATGAAAAAAAAAATAAATCAAGACTGAAAACAAACAAACAAAAACATATTAAATAAAGCAATGCATAAAACTAGACTAACTCAAAATAAGAAAGCAAAACACACAAGTAATGCAAAATCAAAAACAAGAAAAGGAGAGAGAGAAAAAGTGACTAAATCACTTGGAGCCTTTTTCCTTCCACACATTGGAAGAACCTTTCCATTTAGCAAACCCTTGATCCAATGGTGAAGGGGAAGAATTGAAACTGGTCAAGTTTGAAAGGAACATGAGAGCTTTAAGGAGATCTCCAAAAGGAGCAAAGAATGATGGAAACTAATTCTGGTTTCCCGATGAGATCATACTGTTACTTTGTTGAGTGGCTAACCACTTATAGCAATTAGGTTGAGTATGTCCAGCTGCTTCATAGTGATGACATAGATGCTGCTTCTTCTGTTTAGGCTATTGAGTGTTTCCCTTCTTAGCCCTAGGGTTCTTAATCTCTTTCTTATCAAACTTATGGGGTGCTCCTAAGATAGATTTACCATTGTCTATGTTCCTACTAGCTAACACATTTTTCACATCATTGTTCTCAGATTCAACATTATTAGTAGGAGAAACAAAAATAGTAGTACTAGCAGAAGCAATACTAGAAGAAGAGAAATCATACCCTAAATCAGTTTGATCAAAAGCAGATTTCTAAAGACTAAGCATCTCGTCAAGCTTTGCACTTGAAGTCCTCTCCAGTTGAGCTCTGACTTGAAATAACTCTGCTTCAAGCGTCTTGGTCCTTTTAGCCAAGAAATTATTCTCAAATCTCAGTGCTCCAATGGTTTGATTGGCTTCATCAAACTTTGTGGAGATTTCTTCTCATTCAAGCTCTATATCACTGAGCATTTTGCTGGCCAACCTATACAATTTCTCATGCTTTTCCGAAACCTTGTATAACTTTGCATAGGCTGTTTGGATGTCATCTTGCTCATCCATATTTTCAACAATCCCCTCAGTAGGATTTACAGTGGCAGTGAAGTCATTTAGGATTCCATCATCCTCATTGTCAAAATCATCTTTAGGCTCGGTGTTACTCAAAGTAGCAGCAAGTGCATTGCTCTTCCCAATTGTCTTGAGATGCGTAGGGCACTCTTGTTTCATGTGACCAAAACCTTGACACCCAAAGCATTTTGGTCCTGAGGGAACAGTGTACTAACCACCATCCCAAGCATCCTTCTTCCTTTTGTCTTGGCACTTAAACTGAGAAGAACTAGATTGCCTATGGTCCTTGCCAAAGCCCTTTCCATTGGCATTCTTCGTGAACTTCTCGAATTGCCTTTTGATGTAGGACTTCATTTTAGAATCTTCATCATTTGAAGACTCATCTGTATCACTACTCTTGGCCTTCAATGCCGTGCTCTTGCTCTTGCTTAATTTTCTGATTCTAGACAAACCCAACTCATAGGTCTGTAGATTGCCAACCAGCTCTATCAAAGGAATTTTTTCCATATCATTTGATTCCTCAATCGCAATGATCTTGGCATGAAATATCTCGGGTAGAGATCTAAGCACCTTTCTAGCAATCTTGGGTTCTAGAATGGTTTCCCTAAAATTAAAGGTTGAGTTCACTATGTCCTTGAGCTTGGCATAGAATTGATCGAATGACTCTTCCTCCTCTATCTTGATCTCTTCAAACCTTGTAGTGAGCCTCTGAAAGTTTGAATCTTTGACAGCCTCAGTTCCCTCATAGGTTGTTTAGAGGATGGTCCATGCTTCCTTCACAGTTTCAATAGAAGATATCTTCTTGAACTCCTTATTTGTGACTACACTGAATAATGCATTCAATTCCTTACTGTTGAAGTTTTTCGTCTTGATCTTAGCATCATCCCAATCGGCTGGCACTTCCTTCGGCTTGGTCCAGCCTATCTCCACAACTTGCCACACTTTCTCATCTAAAGACTACAAGAAAGTTCTCATGCTTACTTTCCAGTATGCATAGTTAGTACCATCAAATAAAAGAGGTATAATGAGAGATAGTTCTCTATCCATGACAAATAGGGGTCAATGGATCACACAACAAAGATTAAAACTGTTAGGACATATGTAGTTTAAGTGTTAGGACATATGTCACTATTTTTTATGTAATTGGCTAATCCTTTGACAAAACGCATTTTACTTGTAATTAGGTAGATCTAGGTTTGTTGAAATACTTCAAGAAACCAAGTTTCAAGATCAAGTGTGAAACCATTCAAGTCTGTCCAAGAAAAATAAGCTAAAAGTGCAAGTTCATTAAAGCTTGACAGCTGCATCTATCAATCTTAAGTGAGCTGTTCCAGCCCGTGTCTCGACACCTGCTCGACAGCTTCTATCTGTCGAGGTTTATAAAAATCAGAATTCTGATCTGATTTCTTAGGATCCGTGAATGTGTCTTTGGGCCTTCTTTTCTTCTAAACCTATACATATAAAATGATTGTTTTAAGAGCCGTTAACATAGATATAAGTTGCACAAGCATTGAGCAAACCTTGTTCAAGCAATTTGTAACCGGAGACAAGGTTCTACCCTTGTTCATCTCTTCTGATCTCTTCTGAAGAAGTTGCTGTGTATATGCACCTTTGGGTTTTGTGACCAAGCATCTTTTTGATCTTCATTGTGTAAGATGAACTGAAGAACTTTGCAGCCAATCCTCTTTCTTGTAGGTGATTGAAGTCGCGTACTGGGAATCACGCATCTAGTTAGTCACGTACTTGGGAGCCGTGCACCAAAAGGGGAAATTGTCACTACAAATCAAGTCCAATTGGGTATTGGGGTAAGGGTTCAACTGTAGGTTGGTAAGGTACTTGGGATTCCTTTACTTGTAACTGCTTGATTTGATAATAGTGGAGTTTTGGGAGTGGTGACCTGAAAATCACCATGTGGGGTTTTTTCCATTAGGGTTTTCCCCATTCATGAACAAATCACCGTGTTATTTATTTTTCATTGCATATTTAGTTTTGGTGATTTGTTTGTACTACCACGCGTTTACATGTCAATTTGATTAATTAATAATTTGGCTAATTAATTAATTAAGTTAATCACAAGAGGTCAATACGTTTGTGGCCTATCAAAAACCTAATCAGAGTGTGCTTGCTCTGATACCACTTGATAGGCCAAGAATGTATTGACCCCTATTGATGAATTAACCAATTAATTTAGCCAAGTTGATTAATTAATCCAATTAACATAGAATATAAGTGGTAGCACAAACAAATCAACAATGAAGTAAATATGCAGTGGAAAATAAATTAACACGATGATTTGTTTACAAATGGGGAAAACCTACACGGCAAAAACCCTACCGGGTGATTTTAAGGTCACCACTCCCGAGAATTCACTATTATCACAACAAGCAGTTACAAGTAAAGGAATCACAGTACCTTATACTAACCTACAGTTGAACTCTTACCCCAATACCCAATTGGACTTGTTCAGTAGTGACAATCTCTCATTTTAATGCATGACACCAAGTACGTGACTAACCAATTCGATGCACGAATCCCAGTACACGGCTTACTCACCAACTTGAGAACGATGTTGGCTGTAAAGTTCTTTAGCTCATCCAGACGATGAAGATCATGAAGCTTCTTGGTCATAAAACCTAACGGCGTACAAACACAGCAGCTTCTTCAAGAGAAAGATGAACTAGGGCAAATTTTGTCTCCGATCACAATTTGCATGAACAAAACTTTACTTCAAACTTGTGCAACCTTTAACAGCCCTTAAAACAATCCTCATATATGTTTAGGGTTGTGAGAAAAGAAAGCCCAAACATATACCCACGGATTAGAATGAAATCAGATCTGAAAAACTAATTTTCATAAATCTCAATAGATAGCTTATCTGTAGAGAAGTTGTTGAGCATTGGGCTTCAGCAGCCTTTTAAACCTCAATAGATACTAGTTGTCGAGCTTTAAAATCCTGCACATCTTTACTTGATTCTTGGATAGACTTGCATGGCTTTAATACTTGAACTTGAGACCTTTTTCCTTAAAGTATTAAACACATCCTAGATCTACCCAATTACAAGTAAAGTGCGTTTTGTCAAAGGATTAGCCAATTCTATATTGACATATGTTCCTAACATGATTCACATATGTCCTAACACACAAAGCCTACACTTTGGCAGTTTATTTTTAGGCGTCTCGTCCGGCATCCTAGAATATCTTAAACCTCATTTTCAAAACTCGATTTACCCGGTTCAGGGGTTGGTTCAGCCCATGTCGCTAAGACGTATAGTGGGATAGTGCCAAGGTCATTCTTGGTGGTTGATAATGATCCATCCAACATGGTATGAAGGCAGGGGAAGTCATTTCCCGTATGTAATTCCTCAAAGGAACCTTTCTTAAAGCACCGGTCGATTCAATTTTTAACTGAGTCAATCAATGCATTCTACCACATGATGAATCCAAAATCCCACTTGGGGAAGTCCATGTTCATAATCATGGTTATCCAAAAAGTCATATCATCCAATGCAATTCTAATCCTGCTTTAAGTCGGTTGATCAGTTTAGAACCACACAAAATCCTACGCTGAGGTAGTTTATTTTGCACCGTTCAGTCCATTTTCTACTTATCAATATGCTCAAGAATAGGACCATCTCACCAAGAACCTTTCCTCTCATGTCAAAAATTGCATAAAACCTACACTAGGGCAATTTCATTTTATGCGGTCTCTCCTTTTTCCATCTCCCTCAATGGATTGATCTTTATTGGATTTCATTGATAAACTTGTGGAAATACGATGCGAAAAGGGATATGGAATATAAACTGGCACAAGAATGTTGTTTAATGCTGAAAATGCAACAGTGCATGAGCAAGAACAGTGGTACCACAGGCTCATCAATGCTAAAGCACTACCGGAATCATACATCCAAGCCTACCAATAGGTGATATCTAGAATCATACATATAAGGCCTACCAAGAGGCAATATCGGGAAACATACATGTAAGGCCTACCAAGAGGCAATGTCCATTTATACATCAAGAGCATACCGAGAGGCGATAATACACATCAGGGCCACTATGGAGTAATATAATTTACACATGACTAAAGCCTACCAAGAGGCAATATAAAAATACAGTTCAGGCCAACTAAGAGGCAATCCAATATATACATGCCTAGCCCATCAAGGGGCAATATCTACAAAGTACAAGAAAAATAAAACATGCCCGCATAGGGACTACATTAAAATGGTACAACAATACATGGCTAGCCTAAAAAGAGTCATCATCTCTGACAGCATCGCTTGCAAAGTGCTTGGCATTACTGCCATCGGCATCATTACCTGTAGCAAGACCTGCAGAAGAACCGACTCGATTTGCTGAAGAACTTGGGGCATATCTTAGAATCTGAAATGGTACCTAATCTAGTACAAGGCCCTTTGCCTAATCATCCAAGGGGACAAATCCCCAACTACTGGTAGGTCCTAGAGGAACAGGCATATACTCTGACTTATGTCATGAAGTAAGAGTATCTCTGCCAAGAATATAGGGTGCAGGAAGTACATGCATTCTATGCACCCTTATCTCGCCATTCAAAACACTGATGTGCCTACAGAGCATGCCTATCTCAGCTAGGAGCTGGCTCGTCTCTCTATTGATGCCAACGGCATGGGCCTCCTTCTCTCTCTGCCATCGATCCTTCTCTCGGGCTAGTGACCTAGCAATCTCCTCTTGGAAGCCCATCTCTAGTGACGGCCACACCCTTAAGCTCTCTCACCCTAGCCTGTAGGGTATCTGCATGTAACCTCAACTGGGCCTTTGAAGCCAGACGAACACATGCTATGTCCCCGAGCACTCTGCTACCACTCACAGGAAAATCATCAATGATAGGTCCAGCCAAGGATTGTAGAAACCAGGTGACATAATTAGTATCCGCCGTAACAAAACTGTTGAGAGAGCCTATCTTATAGGCAGGGTCATCCAAAATGACTTTGTGATTGGATAACTCAGGAGGTAGATCCCTAGGCACTCTAAAAATTAGCATAACCTGATGGAAGCTTCTCTCAGCTAAGAAGAACTCCCAGCCCGATAAAGCCCAAAACCAGAGCTATACATAAGACTCAGGTGACACAATCCTGCGCAACGCTAATAGTGGATGGTTGTTGGTGATCATGCAAAGGGACTCGGCATATGCCTTAGGATATATCATTGAAGATAGGCCATAATATTGTGAACGCAAGGCCAAGATGTGCTCATATGCCCACCACGTCAAAATTTGCTAATAACCCTCGAGGTTCCTGAAGCCATGTCTCGAAACCCACCTCAGGAAAGCAATGAAGACTCTGTAAGAAAGGGACCCTCAGTCATAGGCCCCTATATCTAATACTACTCTCATGGCTCCCAGTAGCCTACAATTCAACACTGACCGGCTATTGCCAAATAGGCAACTACTGATGAAGTTGAAGAAGAACTGCCTGAGAGCAATTTCATTAACGGATCTACTTCATTCGCAATTGATAACATGTATTATGTAAGTTTCAAAATATAGAACAAGAGAGTGTACCTTGGTGCGGTGAATTTCAAAACCGATCAGAAGTCCTCGGGAACATTTTCAATCATCACTCCAATTCTACTAATGCCCAAGATGTTTGGTCTCTCAATCAGTTATATAAGTTTACTCTAGAGAGAATTCAAGAGTGTCTAACACTCACATACAAAACGTTTCATGCACTTATGATTGTTCCAAAATTTTGTATGTTTCTCTCCTAATAACTAATTATCTAATTGGGTTAGCCTTTTAGGCCTTTCCAATTGGGCTTTAGTATGTAGCTTGGAGTGGGACCAAAGGGGAACAAATATGACACTAGCTCCAATAGGCCTTAGGCTTTTCTGTCAACTCTTGACAAGTCCAAAGTTACCATTAATTATATTTAATACCACTATATAAATATAATTGCACTCTAGGCCTTATTAATAAATTATATCCCAAGACTTTATTATACATGCAACCCCTTCGTAAAATATTCGTAGTAACACAAAGTCATGAATAAAGACTACCACTTTATGAATTACTACATCTCAATCCTTGAGTACTCGGTTTAATCCTTTAAGTTATTCATTATATAACTATTTACTAAAGTAGTTAGGCCTAACATTCTGAACAACAAACCCGTTCAACTTATCTCAAGGGATATTTTGTATCTCTATTAAGAGATTATGAATTCCATCTTGAGAATATATATTCCATCTCACGCCTGATATATCAAAGCAACCTACACTTCATGATCAGGTCTATTATTCTCTCAGGATTAAGAGTTCATGTAAATATAAGTCGTGATATTTATTATTCAATTGACAGTCATTAGGTGAATAATAAATCTCACAGCGGTCCTATTCAATATGTTTTAACTCTTAAAACATATCAACATATCAACTAGATGTCACCACTTCCATGATCAAGACAAATCATCTTAGTTAATATGTTATAGTCTTCGCAGATGAAACGCCTAAATTCATCACCAACTATAAACTAAATTCTAAGTTTACAAAGAACTTGTGATTTATATCTTCTGTGACTTTTCACATAAATCACATACTATGCATCTTATGGACTATATGATAATGTCCAAATATTCACGTTACCATTATTTCAGATAATAATAAAACAACTTTATTAATTACAATATTAAGTCATACATCATGTTATACATAATGTCATACATAATATAATACGTAGCATCATACAATAGGATTCTAGGACACTAATCCCAACATGTTCATCTTCAACCACTCCATGTGGATCTAAGGCTCATCAGGTGGCCCAAAGTACAATCTCGTTGCTGGGGTAAAGGGATAGTGGATACCCAAAAGCTCGTTCGCAATGTTGAAGTCCACAAACTTGGTCTAGATCGAATACCCACAAAATCTAAGGCCCAAGATGGTCGTCCAGTCAATAGGAAGGGCTGTATACTCCCTACGGCTCAAATGAAAGGTGTGAGTCTCCGCGTGGAACCGCTACACCAAAGTCTTTGCTATCGCGTGTCTCATGGAATATGTTGGAGTCCTCAGGAAGTCCTTAAAGCCCTACTCGATCAAAAATGCACGGTAGCATGCATTAGTCTTAGAGTCAAACAGGTGGATAAGGAATGAAGACTAAGCTCCCCAACTGCGAGTCCAGTCAGCAGCCTGTACTTGAAATCAGAAAAGCTTCGAATTAACATGCATATCTACACATCCAAAATTGACAAGTGGAAGAGAAATCTCGGACTACGGCTATGGCACCTCAAAGCGCCTGGCCATATCATCAGCCTTTAAATTCATATCCAGATCGAACATGAGCTCATCCTTTAGTTCCATGCCCCTTGGGCCCTCTCCCTCCTTAGTCTGAGGATACTATGAAGAATTGCCAATTAAACTAGTACAGGACTAGGATAAAGCATTGGTCATCTCTACCGAGCGTTGACCCTTAGTACAATACGTAATGGGCACACAGCTAGAGGGTGCAATGTCATCACCCCTTCGATTAAAGCGACTTTGAAGAATTTGAGCCGCCTGCTGGCCAGCTAAAACGATGTCATTGTCGCTGCTAGATGAATCCCCTCGGGATGAAGTAATGGAGGGACATAATTTGTTGGATCTCCCCTATCGAGACATAATCTGCAAAAGTAAATTCAGATTTATTCAGTAAGCCCAAATCAAATGGCAATTTAAGCAAACAGGTAAGTATGTCTAGCCCTACTATGTAATACATATCATGCAGGTTCATACCAAGAAGTCATGTTTCCTAAAATGTTGAAGTTTCCAAACTACTCCTCTCCGAGATTCATATTTAGCCACACCCGTTCATCTCACTAGGATTTAGATTCGACCACGACCGTTTAATCTTATGCCCTCTCTAGGATTTCGATTCAGTCACGATCGTCTAATCCTATGCTTTCTCCAGGATTTAAATTCAGCCATAACCACCTAATCCTATGCTTTTTCCAGGATTTCAATTCGGCCATGACTGACTAATCCTGTGCCATCTCTTCAAGATTTCGATTCAGCCACAAACGTCTAATCCTATACTCTCCCAAGATTTCAATACGGCCATGTCCATTTAATCCTATGCTCTCTCTAGGATTTCAATTTGGCCATGGCCATCTAATCCTACCCTCTCTCCACAATTTTGATGCTCTCTCCACGATTTTGATTCGGCCACCACCATCTAATCCTATGCTTTCTCTAGGATTTCGATTCGACCACCACCGTCTAATCCTAATCTAATGCCATCTCTCCAAGATTTCAATTTAGCCATGACCGTCTAATCCTATGCTCTCTCCAAGATTTCAATTCGGCCACGACCATCATCTTATGCACTCTCCAGGATTTCTATTTGGCCATGACAATTTAATCCTATGCCATCTCATCAGGATTTCGATTCAACCATAACTGTCTAATCGTATGTTCTCTCTAGGATTTCGATTTGGCCATGATCGTTTAATCCTATATTCTCAAAGCAACTCACCCCCTCAAAGTTACATTATTGTTATGACTACAAGATCTCAAGATTCCCAGTTACTATGCTTTTTCTCCTATGTCTACTTTGCATTTTATTTTGGTATCCTTGCATCCAACATTTTCATGTTCATCTATGTGGCCTAAAAATTAAGTTTTCCTCACACAAACAGGTGTAAACGTGATCATGCATGTACGTAGTGTTGATACCGTATTTTGTCTTCCCTCGCTTGCGTGTCAGACCTTGAAAAATCCAAAAATATCATTTTCTCTCAATGGGGTCACAAGAACATATATAATGGCGTGGCTCAACCCGTTCAGACACTAAAGTGCTTTAAGTGTCTTTTTCAGCCAAAATGACCAAAATGCCCCTGGTTAATCCTAGGTTGACCAAAGGTCAAACAAGGTCAAAATCTCCACAAAACAACATTTTTTATGGTTTTATATCAAACCCAAGCTTGTGGGAGATTTTCGGCAACTTTGACCAACTTTGACAAAGTTTGACCTGGAGTTGACTTTCGGCAGGCCCTAGAAACCCTAATTTTGATCCAGTCATCAAAACAAGTTGAGACTTATTCCATTACGAAGATAATCAAATTCTCATTCCAATGACTATTCATGGGTCGAAATCGGAGTTAAAATGGTTGAGATATTGAGAAAATTGTGAAAAGCGCATCAACATTGTAATTCATGGGTCATAACTTTTGATCCAACCATTGTAATTTTAATTTCTTTATTTTTATGAAAACTAGACATCTAGATCTTCCTAGGGACATCAAGATCACCTCAATCGGAGTCTGAAAAGACCTCCAAATATGCGACTGAATTTGGAACTAATAAGTGCAATAGGACGAATTTGCCAATGTCACGATGACATCAGCTCGGCGCATTTTGTTTGGCCGTCGGGCCCAGCTGGTGCACCAAAAAGGTGAGCCGTGCCTCAAAAATCATGCTAAGGGCTATAAATAGCCCCTAGCACCCCAGATTGGACAAGAACCAAAAAATTAGGTTTTTGGGAGCTGTTTGGGCAGTTTTTGGGCTTTTTTCCTCTCTTCCCAATACATTTCTCCACCAAAAACACACAAAAAGATATACACAAAAGCTTTTTGATTTCTCTCATCAATTCCTTCTCACGAACTAGTCAGCCGTCATATTCATAAATTGGTGCAGGTATTTTACTTAGCTATTCTTTATTGGTTGTTAAGTGTTTACACTTGTTAAAATTTCCAACCTTTCCTTCGTTTTTTAGGTTTTTGGTGAATCCCTTCATTTGACGAAGGACTACTTGAATAATGAAGAGAAGGTAGTGGTGGCCAACTCAAAGGTTGATTCAATTGAGGCCGAGAGCTCAAAGTTGAGGAAGGGCCTGATCGAAGCTATGGACCAATCAATGAAGGCCAAAGAGAAGGTGAAGGAACTAAAGGAGGCGTTGAAGGTTAATAAGAAGCTCGTCATTCAGAAGGATGAAGAAATTCAAGTTGCCCCCCTGAAAACGGACGAGGAACATGAGAAAGTGATAGCCAGGTTTCTTGAGTCTAATCGCTTCTTTGATATTCAGTTCGAGCAATACTTCAAGGGCTTTGAGCTCCTTCATAGGTGGATGATGAAGCACCACAGCCATGTTGCGGATTTTGCAAACCTGGACTTTGAAGCTATTGATATGGAGATCCTTGCTAACGAGGCCAATGAGAAGGAAGATGAGACTATTGTTGAAGCTACTGATGCTGTTGGAGGGGACAGTGATGCTTTAGGTGGTATTGCTGCAGGAAGAGTTACGGATGAGGCTCATGCGAACGTGGGCCATATTGAGGAGACTATTAGTGCTCCTTGAAGAAAAATTTGAATAACTTTATTTTGCTTTAACTTAAAAACACTGGATGCCTCTTGTTTTGAGGCTTTTAACTTAGAAATAATGGGTGCCTCCTGTTTTGAGGCTTTTGTTTTAGAAACAATGCATTTGTTTAGTTTTGAACTTTAAAGTTCTTTTACTTATGATTCATGCTTACTGTTTATCAGCTTGCTTAAGATTTTAAACTCGTCATTTGAGTTCTCATCATGTTCTGTGATTTCAGCTCGTCGTTAGAGTTATTATCATAATTATGGTCCTAACTCGTCATTCTAGTTTTCGCCATATTTTATGATTTTTAACTCATCGTTTGAGTTATTACCATGTTTATGATTTTAACTCGTCATTCAAGTTTTTACCATATTTTGTGATTTTAACTAGTCATTTGAGTTTTTACCATTTTTTTGTGATTTTAACTCATCTTTCAAGTTTTCACAACATTTATGATTTTAATTCGTCATTCGAGCTTTTACCATTCGAGTTCTTATCACGTTTGTGATTTGAACTTATTGCCAGATTTCTAGTATTTCCTTTTCATTTTTGAACTTAGCCTTGACACACTGTCAAACTTTATTGAAAAAAGGAATGGCTGAAGAAGCCTTATTATTTCATACATTCCTCATATGCGAGGGAATTAGAAGGAAATAGCAGTTGAAAATAAATTTATCAAAATACTTGAAGAAAAAAGAAATACTTAGAAAAAACAATGAAAACTCACTTATTTGATGCGTCGTCAGGCGAGCTGCTCTTACAAACAGAGCTTACTAGACCATGAAATGGCTTTTATTGATAGTACTTCTTGAGATGTTCCGCGTTCCAAGGACGTGGCAGTGGATTGCTGTCCAAATCCTTCAAATAATAGCTTCCTCGTCTGGAATAACGGATGACCTTATATGGACCTTCCCAAGTAGGCCCCAACTTCCCTTGTGTTGGATCCCTAGTAGCTTGTGAGACTTTCCGCAGCACCATGTCGTCAGGGTTAAACCTTCTAAGCTTTACCCTTTGGTTATGGTACTTCTGCATTTTTTGTTAATACCAAGCCATTCTAAAGGCTGCCTCATCTCTAACTTCAGCCAAACAATCCAAGTTAAGTCATAGCTCGTCATTGTTTGTACCTTCGCTGTAATGAGCTCGCCTAAGACTAGATACTCCTACTCGGCTAGAATAATTGCTTCAGTGCCGAAGGCCAGTTTGAATGGAGTTTCTCCTATTGGTGTTCTTGTTGTTGTCCTGTAGGCCTATAATACCCCAGGTAATTCTTTAGGCCATGCACCCTTTGCCCCCTCAAGTCGTGCTTTGATGAGCTTAAGCAAAGTACGATTTGTTACTTTTGTCTGCTGGTTAGCTTGTGGGTGCCCAAGTGACGAATAATGGTTTTGTATTCCCAGCTTTGCGCAAAATTCCCTGAATTTTCAATTGTCAAACTGTCGACCATTATCAAAGATGATCGTCCTAGGAATTCCAAACCCGCAGACAATGTTCTTCCAAACAAAGGTCTATATCTTGCCTTTTGTGATTACCACTAGTGGCTCTATTTTGACACATTTGGTGAAGTAATCAATGGTCATAAGTAGAAACTTTGCTTGCCTCTTTCCCAAAGGGAGTGGACCGACAATGTCTATACCCCATGTGGAAAATGGCCACGATGAGGAGATCCTCATTAGTAATTCCCCAGGTATACGCTACACATTGCCGAAGTGCTAACACTTATCACACTTCTTCACATGTTCAACTGCAACTGTGAGAGACCACCAAAATTAGGGGTGCTCTCAAAAAAGAGATTTGAGTACTTTTTAGGGCACCTCTCTTTTTGGGTAAGTGATGTAGAGTCACCACTTATTTTTTTTATACAAAAAAATTAAGAAAAAAATAAATATATACAAATACATGATTGAATGGTTCCATTCTCATTGATTGAATAAAAAATTACATATACGAAAATTTGAAATTACATGGCTTTGAGTCCTATTTACAAACTACCAAATAATTACATGGCTTTTTGTCCTAGTTATATTCTACCAAAAAAAAAAACAAACAAACAAACAAAAAAAACAAACAAAGACAAGGCTTAGATCTACCTATCCGAAAGAACTAGATTCGGAAGCTAGGTTACAAAATGGGAAGGTGTTAAGCACCCATTCAGTCCAGACAGAGTCTGGTCTTCTAAACTCTTGTGACCTATGTACCCTTTTTATGCATACTATGGATGATATATTGAACATGTGAAACAAAAACTAAATCACACAAATTTATTTATGAATGAAGTCTCTTCTTTTGTTTTAAAAAAATTCAGATATGTTTTAGTGATAAAAAAATGATTTTTTTTTTTTTTTTAGAAACACACACACACACACATACACATATAGGGGAAGGGGGATGAGATAAGAGAATACACTCACACGCCAAAAAAAAAAATTGATTTTGATTTGTCAAAATACCAAATCTATTTTATAGTATGTAGAAAAAGTGGTTTTTCGAGATAAAAATTCAAATCTGTGTTTATTACATAAAATAAAGTCTTTTGATTTGAAAAATATCAGATCTGTTTTTTGGGAATGAAAAAAATTGGTTTTTGGTTTGCAAAAGATCAGATCTGTTTTGTGATGATAAAAACAGTTTTTGATAACAAAAAAATTAGATATATTTTTATATGTTTAAAAAAGTATGAAAAAGATTTTTTTTTTTATAAGAGAGTTTCATTCATAATATAAACTTGTGCAACATGAATAAAATAAAACAAACAACAATAAAAACTATCAAGCATAATCTTTTTCTTTACTTCGAAATTTGCATATGTTAAGAAAAAATCAGATTTATATCTAAGAAAGATACGAATCAGTTTTTAATTTGAGAAAAATTCAGATTTGAATCTAAGAAAGATGTAGATCCGTTTTTATTTTAAGAAAAATTTAGATCTTCATCTAGAAAGATACAAATCTGTTTTTAATTGAGGAAGAATTCAGATTTACATCTAGAAAGATGCAAAGCTATTTTTATTTTAAGAAAAATTCATATCTACATCTAATAAAGATATGTTTTTTTTTTAAAGAAAAATTTAGATCTACATCTAGAAAGATGAAAATCGGATTTTAACTGAGGAAAGATTCAAATCTACATCAAGAAAGATGCAGATATGTTTTTATTTTAAGAAAAATTCAAATCTACATCTAATATATATGTAGATCCGTTTTTGATTAAGAAAAATTCATATCAGCATCTGAGAAAGATGCAGATCCATTTTTTATTAACAAAAATTTAGATTTCCATCTAAGAAAGATGTAGATATGTTTTTATTTTAAGAAAAATCACTGTTCACATGCAGATTATCGACATTCAAGAAAGAGATTATAACAATTACCTAAAAACCAATCATGCTTTAAACAAAAAATGATGAACCATTAATGTTATGGATGAAAACATTCATCAACATAAAAAAGAAGCATAAAAAAAGAAAGGGTGATTGGAAACAACCTCTTGCATGAGCACTCATTGTTCTTTTGGGGATGTTTTAGGGTTCAAAGAAACTAAGTTTCTTTGAACCCTAAAAACCCTAATTTAATTAGCAAATCTTAGAGAGGATCAGTAAGCATCGGCAATTTGAGAGCCTCAAAACGTATGCCTCTTAAAGCGTAAAAAAAAAAAGGTGTTGGATTATGAAACCCAGCCTCTATTTATAGGGGTTGGAAAACTCTAAAAAATAGCCCTGAAGTGTAGAATGCAAATCGGGACTCATCTTTCTACGAAAAAGATCAAAAAGGGTGTGCCTTATCATCACATAAAGGCCATTGGGCCAAAGCCCAAAAAAAGCCAATTCGGCACTCCAAAATTGCCAAATGGTACTCTTGGATGCTGAATGCTCTTTCATGTTTGGGTGCTATTTGGACTCTCTTTCTAGGGTGTTTTGATCTAGTCCTTGCACCTAGACGTGTTTTCATCCTCTTTCTATGATTTTTTTTTATCACCTTTTTGGATAATTTAGACATTGCAAGAACAATTATCTTGTAGATGAATACCCTAAAATAAATCTTGATAAAGTTTAGATTATCTACAATTTTATTGTTATCCAATCATCCCTTTTATTCTTATGCATGCATCCCTATTTTAAACACTAATTATCAACCAATCACAAAATTATTTAATTAATCTTAATTGTTTAACCAATCAGAACTAATTTAAATTGATCATGTGTGGTCGATTCTACCTAGACACAATGCATGCTGACCATGCAAACTTGATCATGTGATATCTTTCGATTCGATGGTCCCATTTGGAAACCAAACACACCATTGCGATCGTTAGAAACTCAAGATCATTTTTATGGTATGCAATGAATGAATTGATGCATGTAATGCAAGAACAAATTGATGCATGTAATGCAAGGACAAATTGTTGCATGTAATGCAATCATGATTTTTGGAGTGCGTGGATGGCCATTCAAGTCATTCTCCTTGATTAAATCATGGGTGCAAAATCAAGTGTCTACAGAATGCCCCTCATTGACAGAACTTGAAAAGCTAATGTCAATGTAAAACAAAGACACTGATTTTAGCGACCATGATTTAATTGAGGTTCAATTTTCAAAGATTACCTAGCCTTCGAACCTAAAACCTTGGAACATAAAACTAGTCTTATCTTTTGACAAAAAATGAAAATACCAGACTTAGCTGGTAGTTAATGACTCTGGAAATGATTCTTGACAAATGGGATGACCAAGAGATTCTTCAATCCTGATCTTGAAAATGGAGTTGTTTGTGACCAAAGGACTTCTCAACATCGATTTTGACGAAAGGTCACTAAAGGACTTCTCTACCTTGAAACTGGAGTTATCCGCAACCCTAGGATTTCTCTACCTCGATCTTGACGAAAGGCGACTAAAGGACTTCTCTACCTTGAAACTGGAGCTGTCTGCGACCCAAGGACTTCTCTATCTTGATCTTGATGAAAGGCAACCAAAGGACTTCTCTACCTTGAAAGTGGAGTTGTTTGCGACCCAAGGACTTCTTTACCTCGATCTTGATGAAAGGCAACTAAAGGACTAGTCTACCTTGAAATTGGAGCTATCTGTGACCCAAGGACTTCTCTACCTCGATCTTGACAAAAGGAGACTAAAGGACTACTCTACCTTGAAACTGGAGTTATTTGCGACTCAAGGACTTCTCTACCTCGATCTTAATGAAGGCAACTAAAGGACTTCTCTACCTTGAAATTAGAGCTGTCTGCGACCCAAGGACTTCTCTACCTCGATCTTGAAATTTGTTGGAGTGTCAATCAAAGGTCTTCCATGCTTTGATCTGAAATTGTTTAGATAACGATCAAAGGTCTTCTCTACTTCAATCTAGACTTGTTGAAATTGCGATCAAATGTCTTCTCTACTTCACTCTAGAGTTGTTGAAATGGTGATCCACGGCTTCTCTACTTCACTTTGGACTTGTTGAAATGTCGATTCGGGGCTTCTTCACTCTAGACTTGTTGAAATGTCAATCCAAGGCTTCTCGACCTCATTCTAGAAATGTTGAAATGTCGATCCAGGGCTTCTCTACCTTAATTTGGAGATGTTGAAATGTCGGTCCAGGGCTTCTCTACCTCATTCTGGATATGTTGAAATGTCGATCCAGTGCTTCTCTACCTCATTCTCAACTGCTTCCTACAAAAAAGTCAAAATTTAGGGCTAGGCTTTAAATTATGAGAGCATTATGATTCCATTGTTTTTGAGATGTGTGATCTTCATTTGTTTCTTCTTGACTTGAACTTTATCAAGAAAAGTTTGATTGACAAAAGATTCTATTTTTGAGAAACATTTGATTTTTTGAAACTTGGAAGTTTTGAAATTGACATTTAAAATTTTGAGACATTGAAAATTTGAGATTTTGAATTGAAGTTTGGAACTTGAAATCTGAAATTTTAAGATTTAGGATTTCAAAAATTAAGGCTTGAAATTTTGATCATGAAAT
This sequence comes from Quercus variabilis, assembly GCA_030445155.1. Lineage (NCBI taxonomy): Eukaryota > Viridiplantae > Streptophyta > Magnoliopsida > Fagales > Fagaceae > Quercus > Quercus variabilis. The sequence continues at coordinate 9,680,019 of CP129447.1, forward strand.
CTGAGGTTTGAATTTTTTCTAGAAGTTTTGAAAATTGAAGGTTTTGAAATTGAATTATGAAATTTTGAAACTTGAGATCTTGAAAGATTTGAAACTTGAAATTTTGAAAAATTGAAACTTGGGATTCTGAAAATTTGTGACTTAAAATCTGGAGATTTTGAAATTTGAGACTGGAGAATTGGAGATTTTGAAATTTGAGACTTGAGATTTTGAGATTTGAAAATTTGCAACTTGAAATTTTGAAACTTGAAATTTAGAGTTTAGAATTTGTAATTTGAAATTTGGAATTGAAAATTTGATGTTAAGGCATTGTCATTGTGTTGTTGTGTGATCTTGTTGGAATTTGGGGCATTGTATAATTGATCATGTTGTAATGTTGGCTTTGGAGCATTTTTGAAGTGTTGTATCTTTTGGTCATGGTGTAATCTGGACAATGTTGGTGGCTAATGGAATTTTGGCAATGTTGGTAATTTGTAATGTTGTTGGATGAATTTTGGCTTGAATTTTAGGAGTATTGGCATTGTGAAATTTTGGCAATGTTGGTAATTTGTGATGTTGTTGGACGAAATTTGATTTCAATTTTGGGAGTATTGAAGTCATGAAATTTTGGCAATGTTGGTAATTTGTGATGTTGTTGGATAAACTTTGGCTTGGATTTTAGGGGCATTAAAGTCATGAAAAAATTGTTGTGTAGGCTTGGTTGAACAAAATCATGATGAATGTGGAAGATTTGTTGGCATGTCTAATTTATGTTTTATGGACATGGCAAAAAAAATTTTGTGGGTAAATTTGTGGGTATGGGAAAAATTTTGATTGCGGTAAAATTTCAACTATGGAAAAATGTGGTTGAGTGTGTGATGTTGGTTCTTGGAAAATTTTGTGTGGTTATGATTTTGGCTATGTAAGAATTTATTTGTGCATGGGCATGAACTTGTGGAATTTATTTTTTCTGCTATCTTGGAAGTGTAGGAATTTTTTCCAATGGCTATGGAAAAATTTGGTAGTTGTGTATGGACATGTGAAAAATTTTGATTGTGGTAGAATTTGGTGGGGCGTTGATTTTTTGTTGTGGGACATTGACTTTTTTGGGCGCATGGGAATTTTTTGGACATGTGATTTTGGTCATGGAAAATTTTTTTGACATGGGAAATGTTTGATCATGTGGTTTTGGTCATGGGAATTTTTTTTTTGGACACGTGATTTTGGGCATGGGAATTTTTGGACACGTGATTTTGGTCGTGGGAATTTTTTTTTTTTTTGGACACATGATTTTGGGCATGGGAATTTTTGGACACGTGATTTTGGTCATGGGAATTTTTTGAACATGTGGTTTTGCTCATGGGAGTTTTTTGGACATGTGATTTTGGTCATGGGAATTTTTTTGGACACGTGATTTTGGTACTGGGAATTTTTTGGACACATGATTTTGGTTATTATGTGGAAACTTTAAATGAGACAAGTTTAGAGTTCACCTGATGAGGTCTTGTAGTACCAATTTAAATTTATCTTGATTGGCCTTGATGGAGTTTGCACTTATGAGGTAGAGCTGAATGCCCCTAGTTTGGAAATGAATGCATGATTTTTTTTTTTTTTTTTTTTTTGAAATCTTGAAATCTTGGTTTTCTATGAAAAGATGATGACGGTGGTCCTTTTTTAAAAAAATGAATGAGGCATGGCCAAATGCCCCTAGTTTGCAGATTGATGCATGACTTTTTGAAAGCCTTGATATTTGAGGAAAAGATGATTTTTTTTTTTCCAAAATGGATGAGGCATGGCCGAATGCCCTTAGTTTAGAAATGGATGCATGATTTTTGAGAAATCTTGATTTTTTAGGAAAAGATGATGATGATGATTTTTTTCAAAAATGAATGAGGCATGGCCAAATGCCCCTAGTTCAAAAATCAATGTAAATTTTGAAAAATCTTTATTGTGTAGTGGCCTAAATAAAGAAAAATTTGAGTAAAACAAGATAAAAATCACAAAACCGGGGAAAACAAGGACTACTAGGATGATGGGCCAATGGGCTCTGTAGGAGTACAGAGTTTCACCTCTAAGCTGAAGATTAATGGTGATTGTTGAGTAGATAAAAGATCCATGTCCACCTCATGCAAAAGATTCTTCTCATGACCTTGTTAGTACTCGGTTATTATAAAAATGTTTTGGGCCAATGCCCCTTTTTTAGACATGCTTGCAAAGAAAATTGATGATATACTTAACAGATGCTCCTAGCCTAAATTCACAAAAAATAAAAATAAAAAATGTTTTGATTTTGAGCCTTTAATTCTTTTTTTTTTTTTTTTTTGAGTGATTGTGACTAGGCTTTTTGAAAAGGCTGCCTACGTACCTCTCTCATAGAGGATCAGGTCCAGACGTAGTTCAAAAAAAAAGTTTTTTTGAAAAATGATTTTTCAAATGAAGTTTCTTTTTTGGGGGATTTTAACTTGGACTTTGAAAAGGCTGCCTATGTACCTCTCCCATAAAGGATCAGGTTTAAACGTAGTTCGGAAATTTTTTAAAAAAAAATGATTTTTGAAATGAAGTTTCTTTTTTGGGGGATTGTAACCAAGCCTTTGAAAAGGCTGCCTACGTGCCTCTCTCATAGAAGATCAGGTCCAGACGTAGTTCCAAAAAAAAAAAAGTTTTGAAAAAACTCTTTTTTTTTTTTTTTTTTTGAGAAATGAAAATTTTGAAATGTGTCTTTTTTTGTTTTTTTGAAAAAAGCAATTTACTTGGAATAAGATATTTTTGAAATTTTATCTTTTTCAAATGAACAAAAGGGGATCCTTTGAACAACTTCTTTGACCAATCATAATGCTCAATCGTTAACTTGATCTCATTGGCTAGAAAGGATTTGAAATCATTACAAATATGTAATCAAATTTTCTTCTTCATTTGGAATTTTTTAGATTAAGTATTCAAAGACAATCAATGAAATGAAAGGCTTGGGAATCACATATGTTGGGAACAAGCAAGAAAGGGAAAAATCCTAAGTTTGAGGATTTGAAATTTGTTTTTTTTTTTTTTTTTTTTTTTTTTTGAGAATTTGGAAATTTGTTCTCTTGAGAGTTATTTTCTGTTGGGAGCAAACAAAGTGAGTGTTTAGAGCTTAGAAAAATTTTTGGTCACTTGAGTATTTGTGAAATTTGTCTTTTAATGATATCAGCCAGTGGGTTTTGATAATCTTGAGCAGTTTTCCTCTTAATCCAAGAGAAAATATCATCAGAGCTAAATGTGTGTTTTCAATCAGTAGGACTTCAAGAAGGGATTTATTCAAAGGTTGCAATGTAGGCCAGGTTCAGGTTATCGAAAGGAAGGATATAAAATACTCAAAAACCCTTATGATGTTTCCCCAAGTATGCAATACTTTAAATTCAAGCATTGGAAGATTTTTTTTCCACTTCTTTCATTATTGACTCTTGTGCTAAAATCCTTGTCATGTTAATGGTCTTCTCATTGGTCTTCATTGATGCCTTTCATTTGGTCTTGATTTTTGTTTTTTTTTTTAGCTTGACGACTTCCTATCTTGTGGTCAAATCACTCAATCTCATTTTTTGTTTTTCTCATTTTTTCAATTTTTGAATTTTTTTTTGGCTCTAATTTTTGCCTAGACTACCCTTTTGGGTTTTCAGCCTAGCGAGCTCTCTCCCTTTTCTTTTTCGTTTGCTCTAATTTTTGCCTAGACCGCCCTTTCGAGTTTTTAGCCTAGCGATTTTTTATTTTTTATTTTTTTATTTTTATTGGCTTTCACCCAATTGTATTTTTTCTTTCAATTTGACAGACTTCCATCTTTCCTAGATGAATTAGTATTTCTCCATGATACCCTCTTATCCTTTTCTAATGCACTTTCATTTTTCTTGACTTGATTGAACACACTTTTTTTTTTGAGGAAATGTGTCTTATTTTTTTCTTTTCCTCATCTTCCTCAATTTGATTAGATTTTGATCTAGATGAGTCTTCATTTTTGCTCATCCTTCTCAACTTGAATGATTTTTCATGGAATCTCATATCTCTCGTGTCTTTTGATGAATTAGTATTCTCTCACAACTTGATAAAAATTCTTGCATTCACTTCTCTTTTTTTTTTTTTTTTTTTTGGTTGAAGTCTTTTCTATCTTGATCGCCTTCTCTCTTTTTTTCTCATAGTTTGATACTTTCTCTAAATCTTATCTTTCCTTGATGGATTTCCTTTCTACCTAGCTTTGATGAACTCTCTTTTTTGAACTTGGTGAATCTTCCTCTTTTGGACTTGTCATATTGTCTTCATTGAGGACCTTACCAAGTGGTGCTAAATCCAAAAGGTCAACACTTCCTCATCTTGAGATTTAAGCATGCATACTTAATTTCTCCACCCATGTAATCAGCACCAAGTGGATTTAAGAAAAATACCGATGAGGATGGTGAAGTTGTCCGAAACAAGTCTAGATTGGTGGCTCAAGAATATACTCAAGTTGAAGGCATAGACATTTGCTCCGGTAGCAAGACTAGAGTCAATCTGAATTCTTCTCTCCATAGCGTGTATTATGAACTTTAAGCTATACCATATGAATATGAAGAGTGCCTTCTTGAATGGAATTTTGAACGAAGAAGTGTTTGTTGGACAACCAAAGGGGTTTCAAGAGCCTCACTTTCCAGACCATGTGCTAAGATTGAAGAAAGCATTATATGGGTTGAAGCAAGCACCAAGAGCATGGTATGATCGCCTCATCGCATACCTTTTGGATCATGGTTTCAAGAGAGGTCAAGCTGATCAAACACTCTTTGTTAAAAGATGAGAAATCTCTTCTTGTTGCTCAAGTATATGTGGATGATATTGTCTTTGGATCTACAATTGATCACCTTGCACAAGAATTTTTAGAAGAAATTAAGAAGGAATTTGAAATGGGCATGGTGGGGGAGCTAAACTACTTCTTAGGGCTTCAAGTGAAACAACAGAAAGATAGAATATTTATTTCTCAAGAGAAGTATGCCAAAAATCTTGTAAAGAGATTTAGCATAAACCCCAAGAAGTATGCATCCATTCCTATAAGTTCCTCAATCAAACTAAGCCTTGACCCAGCCGGTGTGGAAGTAGATCCAACACTCTATCGAAGCATGATCGGTAGTCTTCTCTACCTCACGGCAAGTAGGCCGAACATCACCTTTAGTGTAGGGGTATGTGCTCGATTCCAGGCAACACCCAAAGAGTCCCACTTGACAACGGTCAAATGTATTATTCGTTATATCAATGGCACATCCAACTATGGAATTTGGTATTCAAGAGACTCCAATAAGTGCTTAGTTGGATATTCGGATACTAACTAGGCCGGGTGCATTGATGATAGGAAGAGCACCTTGGGCGATTGTTTCTACCTTGGAAATAACTTGGTGTCGTGGATGAGTAAAAAGTAAAATTCAGTCTCTCTATCAACGGCCGAAGCTGAATACATCACAGCAAGGAATTGTTGTGCGCAACTATTGTGGATGAAGAAGATTTTACATGATTATGGAATCACTCAAGACACTATGTGTGTGTTTTGTGATAACACAAGTGCCATAAACCTGTCAAAAAATCCAATTCAACACTTTAAATCAAAACATATCAAGATTCAGTACCACTTCATTCAAGATCTAGTGGAGGACAAGATTGTGTGGCTGGAGTTTATCAACACCGATAACCAAAAGGCAGACATATTTACCAAACCTCTTGATGGTCTACGGTTTGAGTCTCTCTGTAAGACCATCGGTGTCAGTATCATCCCTTGACTTCTATCTCTTGTGTGACCTTATGTTGTTCATTGTTGCATACTTGCTATATAGGTCTCTATTATGTGGTTGGATGTTTCTTTTCAATTTTTTATACTTGTTGTTTTCGTTGATCTTACTTTACATGTTCTGTTTTTTATTGTGTTGAAAAATGAAAAAACCCATAAAAATTGAAAAATCTCCAAAAAGTTTGATCGCTTGTGTTGTGTTTATCACATGTGAGTTTGGCCTAGTACCTTCATACTAATAGTGGGGTGCATTTACGAGCTTAGCTTATTATGTATGAACATCTATCTTTGTGGGAAAAATCTTGAAATCTATGTGTGATTGCTGTAAATCGATATTCAAGCTTGTCATGAATGATTAGTTAATAGTCTTGTTGGTTTTGATTCATGCATAAACTTGTGCCTATATATCTTCCCATTTTTTATGTTTTTGCTTTATAGCTCAACTAATGTTAAATCTTGAAAAGAGATAATGAGCAATAAAAGCCATCGCACATACTAGTATTTGACTAGTAAAAAGGGAAAGCGACTTGTATTGTAATGTATGGTGCCTCAAAAAGCCAAAGGCTTACTCTCAAAATTGAAATCTCAAAAATTTCAGGCATCGATCTCAAAATGAGATGTATTGTTCGTAGATGATCAAATGTTATGATTTGAAAGAAGCCAAAAGAAAAGCTTCAAAGAAATGTAATCATTTTCTTGTGGGAGGTCATATATGTTCATTTCTATAATTGAGATAGACCACTTGACTTAGTACTAGTTGTGTATGACTTAATTGAATTGATCATTAAAGCTTCACTCTAGACTAAGGACTATTCCACATTTGATACACACACACAACACACAAGTCTATTGTTCAATGAATGCTTATTTCATTTGTGTGATTGTACATGTTCAAATGTGATGTGTATACTCACTTGCTTGTCGATCAAACCCAAAAATATTTTTGAGTATTTTATATGTTTTTAAAAGTGTTTTTATGCTTTCGTGTTTTGAGTTTTTGTTCATATTGCATTTTTTTCATGTTGTCTTCAAAAACTCCTTCAGATGCATTTTCATGAGAAGCTCACGAGTAAGCTCTTCCTGCAAAAATGAGAAAGGCAAAAATGAAAACACAAAAAATTCAGATAGAAACTTTCGCGACTATCTTGCAACAGTTTCGCAAGTAAATCTTACTCACGAAACATTGTAAGCTTTAGTGGCATTTTTTGCAAGTAACTTCGCGAGAAGCTATCCCATGAAAAATGCGTGTTTTCAGTTTTTAAGGGTTGATCATGAAAGTTTTTCAAACATAAGCCCTTTGCCTCCCTCGAGCCTCTCTCAACCCTAAACCTATTTTCACTCAAAAAGCCAACCAAAACTCAAGAGAAATGTTCTCAAAATCATCTCTAAGGTATGTTTGATCAATCTTTTTTCTTTATTTCTTAAGATTTTGCCTTAGATTATAGGTTTTGCATGAGTTGAGTAGCTTTTTTAAAAAAGGGTTGGGAATCTATAGGTTTTGTGAATTTTTTTCAATTTCTTGATTGGGCTCTGTCCCATTTGCTTTGTTTGTGTTTGTGTTGGCTCCTTGTGGCATGTTAACATGTATTTAGGCAAGATTTACACATGTTCATGCATTGCTTACATGTTAGTTGTGTTGGTGCACACCAAGTATTTGATAAAATGCCCAAATGGCATTTTGGTGTTGTTTTGGACTCCGATGAGTACCAAATCTTGGGGATTACCATGATTATACATGTTTATTATGTTTTGATCATTGGTTGTGTGTTTTACACACTTTGACCAAATGTGTTTAATCATGCCTTGATCATGCACACTTGATGCATACACTTGTTCACTTGTCATGTTGTTGCATATCACTCATGCTAGATAAATGTTGTTACATGTTTAGCTCTCATAACATTATCTTGTGACATTGTTTATGTTTTGTTTAGGACTTTGTAGTTTTTTTTTATGGACTAACTTGGTACTAATCAAGTTTGTGTTTTTGCACTTATGCCTTTGTGTTTTGTGACTGTTTTTCCAAATGTCTCCTACTAAGCATTCTGCCACAAAGAAATCATCAAAGTGTCCATGCTCGAACTCAAAGAATTTCTAAAACGTTGACGTAGGCTTGGCCTACAATGACTTCTACAAAAAGGTGACGATCATCATGGAAAGGGTTGTAAGAATGGAGACCCTTGAAAACACTTTCATTCCTGAAGTGTTTAAGGAAAGGACTTGGAAAAAGTTGCTGAATCCAACTGGGAATGTCTTTGCTGAAATCATAAGGGAATTCTTTGCAAATGCCATTGTGGAAGAGAAGCGCATTAATTGTTGGGTGAGGCAAAGAGAATTCTTTAAAACAAGGGATTCAATTCAAGAGGTATTATAAGTTTGTCCACCATCTCAACAAATTTCCATCCAATATAATGATAAATTGGATTCTCTTGAGCCAGTGGCAGATCTCCTCGGTGGTTCTCTCAGAAAGAAGTCAATGTACACAATTCCTTTCACCACGGAGATAAGGACATTGGGCTATATCATGATCCACAACCTTTACCCGGTGACGAACTTGACCGCATTGTCTAGACCAAGAACTATGTTTCTGTATGGTCTCTTCACACACAAGGAGATTGACATATGCGGTCACTTATACTACCTCTTGACCAAAGCCATCACCAAAAGGAATTTGAGAACCGTCTTGCCATTCCCAAGTCTCATCATGGCTCTTATAGCAAGAACCAGGCTGAAGTTTCCAAGTGGTCTTACCTTGTGTAAAGGGACTCTTCGATTGGTGCTTTAACAATGACCTGAACCAAAGCTCATATCACCGGACCAAAAACCGATATTTCTCAAATCCCAAGGGATGATGTTAAGGAAGAAGGTGGGGACATGGAGAAGGAGATTGATAGGTTCATATTAGCCCCGGAGGGCTCTACACAACCATCCTCCCAAGCACAAGCATGGAAACCCGATCATCTTGATCGTCTCATTGCATAAGTTAAGTAGATGTATGGTATGATAGAATCCCATGTGCAGAACACCTCGAATCAGTTTATCTATGTTGAAAGCCAGATTACTACACTATCGTCTCAGATTGATGACATGATGATGGAGCAGTGGTGGCATCAAAAGGGATTTGAATCAGAATCTGACGAGTTCTAGCCTTTTTGGCCATTCCAGTCAAAAAGGGGGAGTAGTTTGAGGGGTAGCATATCATAGATATTGGTTTATTTTGGTGGTTTGGTAGTTTACTTTTGTTTTAGTAGTCTACTTTCTTTTGCCTCTATGGTTTTTATAACTCTTGGATATTTACATTGCTTTCTTTTGAAGCTTTAAAGTACTCTAGTTTAAAACTTTAGTTTATATTTAGTACTTTGTTTTATATATCCTTGCTTTGTAGCTTTTTTAAAGTACTTTTAGATTAATGCATACATTATCTTTAGTACTACACACTTGAGCACTTATTGGATCTTATATTTTTAATGCAAATACTTTGGTGTTTTGCATTGGTTGTGTGTTTGGACACGCAATTGATTTTTGCATTGCTCTTAATTGCATTGTGTGTCTAGATGATCATTTACTAGTTAAATGTTCATTGTAGTCATTTTTTAATGACTGTTTTTATATGATCAAGTTATGCTTTATAGTTTATATCTTGTTTATTACCTTGATCACATTTTACTTGTTCCTATATGTACCTTGCATTCAACTTGTCACAAGCTTAATGAAAGTTTTGTTTGTGTGTGAATGTTTCAGGATACAGGTGTATACGTGCAAGTGCTTCACAGCTTCTAGATTAGGTGTGAATGAGTTTTGTACTGTTCCCAAACTCACATTTAAGTTTAGAGCTTGTTTTAGGGGTTTTGTCACGGCATAGCCAAAAGGGGAGATTGTAAAGTTGTTATTTACAACTATTTTGTGTTGGCTTTAATTCTGTGCCAAATTTAGTTGTAATTTTGCTTAATCATGTTTACCATGTATTTTATGTGTGATTTTACTATATGGGTTGTGTGTGAGAGAGAGTGTGAAGACTCAAACTTTTATTGAAGAAAGAGTGGATTTCGCAAGTATTTTGCAAGTAGACTTCCAACGAAGTGAGCCACATACAGAGCACATGACTGGAATGTGAAGAGTCATGACAACTAGTGATAGCTAGTTTTCGCAAGTAATTCGTGGGTAAGGCTTTCCCACGAAATACCTGCGAAACATTTTGTTTTGCTATTTTGTAAAAAATGCTTTTCAGAGAGAAAACCTGATGATACAAACCTAAGAGTTAGAGATTTTTATACCCACAATTCTCTACACAATCCTATGTGGTTTTCCTCACACTCCTACCTCTCCATATCCATATCCTTAAGAGGCTGATAGCCCAAAAACTTACCACACCCATTCTAAATGTATAGTAAGGTTTTGGTGCTACTGAGAAGCATTGGAAGAAGCCAAGCTTTGGCAAATGCAATCGGGTGTATTGTGAGATCCAGAAAGATAGACAAGACACGGTTCCGAGAAGTCTTGTTGGAGTATGAGCTTAGAGGGCTTAGGTGCATTGGGTAAATTAGGCTTGGAGGGTCTCTTGTTATTCGTGTATCCCAACTTATTGTCTGGTGGATCAATTTACCGCTTGGAGGATGGCGGAGAGGTTTTCTGCCAAGTTCTTCGGTTTCCTCTTCAATAACACATCGCCGTGTTATCTTGTTTTTGCATCTCTTTTCTCTACTCTTTTAGCTTTCATTTTACTGTTGTTATATGCTGAATATGGCTTAGAGTAGTTTTGTTGTTTGTTCGCTCGCATTTACTCTATTTCACACTTAGTTTAAGTTATAGTAAAATCAACCGAGCCGTAATCTTTTAATTTGAGGTCTAAACAGCTCTTGTGTTTTTTAACACAAATCCAAGCTTTCAAAAATTTATGAAGAAAACTTTTGGGACATTAAAATTTAATGAGGCATTTTAGATATTGCACAATGAAATATTCTAGGAATCATAAGATTTTGTTAGGGTTTAACTAAAAGAGTAACAGTAGGGACTATATACTTGTCTACAAAATATAAAGGAGGAAATTATTCAACTTTAAAATTGGGGGGATGAAACTACCCAAATATAAAAGGGGAAAGTACTTTCTTCCCTAATTCTTTTCTGTTGGTAAAACTATGTGTTTTTTACTTTAAACAATGTGTTAAAAAAAAAAAAAGATCAGCCCAAGAAAGCTGTCCATAAAACTATGAACTTTGGCTCAACAATAAATGTCACGATATTTTTTCAATACCATTATTTTAGCTATGATGGGCTTGGTATGATATTTTATAATTTTATTTTAGAGTAATGTTACATCTACAACATTTTCACAACAAATTTTAAGAGGTAAATTGTAATTGATTTTTAATTGGGACAACCACTTTAAACTATGCATTAAAAAAAAAAACAAACAAAAAACCAATAAAAGATAATTATTCCTAAAATGAATTTTTGCTTATCAAATTTGACTAAACCACAAAAAAAAAAAAAAAAAAAAAAAAAAAAAAAAAAAAGAAGAAGTCTAGGAACACAAAAAAGTGTCACAAAATTTTTATAATACCTTTATTTTCAACCGTGGTAAGTTTTGGTTTGATATATTATTATTTATTTTATAAAAATGTTAGCTTCACAATATTTTCATAACAAATTCTAGTTGGCAAGTTGTTACTGATTTTAAAATGGACTCACGATTGATATCACTTTTTTATCCATCAATAGTTACTTACCTATGATATGTTGTAAATTTATGTGAAAATGTTGTGGACTTAGCAATTTTATTTATTTGATTTATAAGAAATTGAGATCTGCATAATTATGAAAATATTCTAATAAACAAGTGTTACAACATTTTCACAAATATTGTGAAATTTGTTGTGTCAGTATAACAATGAGTCCAAATTTGGTAAGGATAGGGTGTCAAACCTATGTTTTATACCATCCAATAAGTGGTTGTCACATCTGCATCTATATATTACTAAAAGCTGAAGCGTAGAGTTTAAAAGTTCAATATAGGCATGAAACACCCTTGAACGTTTAGACCCCAAATTATAAAAATACCAATTCAAGCTTTATATCAAACAAATAATGTGCGGAACATGATAATAAGCCAATAACAGAATTGATAGACAATCTAAGCCAAATATTGATGGAAATTTAGACCCCTTAAACACACAGATTGCGTAGCCTAGATTAATTAGCTAAGTTGTTACTTAGTCAAATTATGCAATTCTAGGTTAAAGCAATCAAATAATCATATCAAGATATAAAGCAGCGGAAAATAAATAAACACAAGATATGATCACCCAGGAAACCACTCGGTAAAAACTTGGGGAGGATTTGACCCACCGATCCTCAAGGCATAACAGAATTCACTATGAAAGAATTGAAGTTCTTACAGAAGGACTACAAGCTCTCCGCTCGACTTCCTAATACTACCCACCAGTAAAACTTCTTGACACGACCACGCGCAAGCTCCGAATCCACGGACTACTTCTTTCTTGAATTCTTCAATCAGCTACAAGCTCCCCGCTTGCTTTTCTTTTAAGTTCCAATGGTTGCAACAGTAATGATCTTCAAGATGTTGAAATCATCTCTACCTTGAAAACACTAAGTTTTGTGTAAAGGAAGTCTCCTCAAAGATCTCACACGAGATTCACACAAAACAGCAATGTATGAGCAACAAAGCAATATGGACAACCTCCAAAAACGTGGCTAGGGTTTAGTTTATATACCTAGGGTAAAAACACAAAACCCTAAACGTTTAATGAAGTAGGGCTGAGTTGGAAATTCGGCAGAAAATTCAACCTGTGCGATTTTCGATCGATCGAGTCTATTCTTAGATCGATCGAGCCAGGCCAAAAGTCCCAAGTACTTCTGCAGCCACTCGATTCCAACTTTACAATATTAAACCAACTTTAAGCAAGTCTAAACAAGACTAAATACAATGTTTTGATCATGGTTTGCGAACATTACAAATTAAAGTTCTAAATACATAAAATCCTAAGACCTTAGAACCTAACAGATTTGTATAAAGAAAAACTCCTCTAGATCTCACAAGAGATTTACACAAAACAAAAAAGTATGAGCAATAATATAACAGGAGCAACTCTAAAAATGTGGCTAAGGTTTTGCCTTATATACTTAGGGCAAAAACATAAAACCCTAAACGTTTAATGAGGTATGGCTGAGTTGGAAATTCTGCAGAAAATGCAATCTGGCCGACTTTCGATCGATCGAGTCTAAGCTTCAATCGATCGAGTCTAAGCTTCAATCGATCAAGCCAAGCCGAAATGCACTAATATATCTGCAGCCACTCGATTCCAACTTTATAATAATTAAACAACTTTGAGCAAGTTTAAATAAGACTAAACATATTGTTTTGATCATGGTTTACCAACATTACAAATTAGAGTTCTAAATACATCAAATCCTAAGTTTTTAGAACCTAACAAAAGGTAAAGCCAGATCATTTCTTTTATTTTATGGAATTGATAATTTAATATTCATAGGTTCAACAAGCAATTGATATTTCAAAGACTCAATAACATGTGCCACAAGTTGCAATAAGGGCTCATTGAATTCATTCGAGACGACCTTCGTTGTTTTAAAACCAAAAGCCAATATTGCACATGGATTGCAATCTAGTTTTAAAAGAATCAAATCCGGGTGTAGGTACAGCTAGATCATTTCTTTTATTTTATGGAGTTGATAATTTAATATTCATAGGTTCAACAAACAATTGATATTTCCAAGATTCAATAACTTGTGCCACAAGTTGCAATAAGGGCTCATTGAATTCATTCGAGACAACCTCCATTGTTTTAAAACCAAAAGTGAACGCTTATGGAAGTCAGTGTGGTCCCTAAATAGTAAATACCCGCCATAGGTGAGACATTTTCTGTGGAGAGCATGCTTGAATATTTTGCCAACCCGAGACAACCTGCGTAAGAAGAAAATGCAGATAGACCCTCTTTGCGTGGTGTGCCAACAGAAGAGTGAAACAGTGAAGCATATATTATGGGAATGCCCTCTGGCTAGGAACGTATGGGCACTGGTCATGGGACGGGTCCAAAAGAGTAATGCTCAAATCCCAGACTTCTTCATGCTGACGTAAAGTATGCTCGTGAGACTCACGCGTACAGAGATGGAACAATGGGCGAGGATTGCATGGAACATATGGAATTCACGTAACAAAATTTGTTTTGAAAACACCCACACTCGCCCAGATATTATTCTTCATGGCGCCACATCTCTTCTGGACGAGTACCAGGCTCTAGTAGCTACCCAACAGACACGTTAGCCCATGGATGTGTTGCTTTGCTATAGGCTAGTCAGATAGTCCTGTTTTTTTTATTGTTTTCTTCTTGTTTCTTGGCTGTTCAGCTGGGATTTCATCAGGTGCAATAGTTAAAGTTAAAAAATAAAAATGACAAAAATTAATATAAGTAGGTGTAGTGTAATTGCACATAATGTAATATCTTAAATATTACACGGAATCCAAATCCGTTTAGCTGTAAAGTAGTTCAGATGATGTGTTTTTTATTGTAAAGTAGTTCAAATCCGGGTGTAGGTACAGCCAGATCATTTCTTTTATTTTATGGAGTTGATAATTTAATATTCATAGGTTCAACAAACAATTGATATTTCCAAGATTCAATAACTTGTGCCACAAGTTGCAATAAGGGCTCATTGAATTCATTCGAGACAACCTCCATTGTTTTAAAACCAAAAGTGAACGCTTATGGAAGTCAGTGTGGTCCCTAAATAGTAAATACCCGCCATAGGTGAGACATTTTCTGTGGAGAGCATGCTTGAATATTTTGCCAACCCGAGACAACCTGCGTAAGAAGAAAATGCAGATAGACCCTCTTTGCGTGGTGTGCCAACAGAAGAGTGAAACAGTGAAGCATATATTATGGGAATGCCCTCTGGCTAGGAACGTATGGGCACTGGTCATGGGACGGGTCCAAAAGAGTAATGCTCAAATCCCAGACTTCTTTATGCTGACGTAAAGTATGCTCGTGAGACTCACGCGTACAGAGATGGAACAATGGGCTAGGATTGCATGGAACATATGGAATTCACGTAACAAAATTTGTTTTGAAAACACCCACACTCGCCCAGATATTATTCTTCATGGCGCCACATCTCTTCTGGACGAGTACCAGGCTCTAGTAGCTACCCAACAGACACGTTAGCCCATGGATGTGTTGCTTTGCTATAGGCTAGTCAGATAGTCCTGTTTTTTTTATTGTTTTCTTCTTGTTTCTTGGCTGTTCAGCTGGGATTTCATCAGGTGCAATAGTTAAAGTTAAAAAATAAAAATGACAAAAATTAATATAAGTAGGTGTAGTGTAATTGCACATAATGTAATATCTTAAATATTACACGGAATCCAAATCCGTTTAGCTGTAAAGTAGTTCAGATGATGTGTTTTTTATTGTAAAGTAGTTCAAATCCGGGTGTAGGTACAGCCAGATCATTTCTTTTATTTTATGGAGTTGATAATTTAATATTCATAGGTTCAACAAACAATTGATATTTCCAAGATTCAATAACTTGTGCCACAAGTTGCAATAAGGGCTCATTGAATTCATTCGAGACAACCTCCATTGTTTTAAAACCAAAAGTGAACGCTTATGGAAGTCAGTGTGGTCCCTAAATAGTAAATACCCGCCATAGGTGAGACATTTTCTGTGGAGAGCATGCTTGAATATTTTGCCAACCCGAGACAACCTGCGTAAGAAGAAAATGCAGATAGACCCTCTTTGCGTGGTGTGCCAACAGAAGAGTGAAACAGTGAAGCATATATTATGGGAATGCCCTCTGGCTAGGAACGTATGGGCACTGGTCATGGGACGGGTCCAAAAGAGTAATGCTCAAATCCCAGACTTCTTTATGCTGACGTAAAGTATGCTCGTGAGACTCACGCGTACAGAGATGGAACAATGGGCTAGGATTGCATGGAACATATGGAATTCACGTAACAAAATTTGTTTTGAAAACACCCACACTCGCCCAGATATTATTCTTCATGGCGCCACATCTCTTCTGGACGAGTACCAGGCTCTAGTAGCTACCCAACAGACACGTTAGCCCATGGATGTGTTGCTTTGCTATAGGCTAGTCAGATAGTCCTGTTTTTTTTATTGTTTTCTTCTTGTTTCTTGGCTGTTCAGCTGGGATTTCATCAGGTGCAATAGTTAAAGTTAAAAAATAAAAATGACAAAAATTAATATAAGTAGGTGTAGTGTAATTGCACATAATGTAATATCTTAAATATTACACGGAATCCAAATCCGTTTAGCTGTAAAGTAGTTCAGATGATGTGTTTTTTATTGTTTTTTGTCAGCTTTGCCTGCCTGTCTTGTTGCGAGGCTAGTGTGTAGCCTTTCTGTGGCTGCAGGAGGAACCATTATTATACTTCTTGTACCTTTTCTTTATTTCATTATACCGATTCTATCTTCTAAGTCAAAAAAATGTTGGACATCGATTGCAATTTAGTTTTAAGAGTATCAAATCCGGGTGTAGGTATACAGCCAGATCATTTCTTTTATTTTATGGCATTGATAATTTAATATTCATACATTAGGATGTCTATTATTGCTCAAGGAAAAATCAAAATATTACTAGAACGGTGAATTTTACATGGCTATGTTGCTTTGCTATAGGCTAGTCAGATTGCCTGTTTTTTTTTTTATTGTTTTCTTCATTTTTTGTCTGTTCTGCTGGGATTACATCAGGGCAATAGTTAAAGTTAAAAAATAAAAATGATAAAAATTAATGTGAATAACTATAGGTCTTAAATATTTTCAAATTCATTTTGCTGTAAAGTAGTTGGTTCAAATTCATTTTGCTGTAAAGTAGTTGGGATGATGTGTTTTTTACTGTTTTTTGTCAGCTCTGCCTGCATGTCCTGTTGCGAGGCTAGTGTGTAGCCTTCTGTGGCTGCAGGAGGACCCATTATTATACTTCTTGTACCTTTTCTTTATTTCACTATACCGATTCTATCTTCTAAGTCAAAAAAAAGTTGGACATCGATTGCAATTTAGTCTTAAGAGTATCAAATCCGGGTGTAGGTATACAGTCAGATCATTTCTTTTATTTTATGGCATTGATAATTTAATATTCATACATTAGGATGTCTAATATTGCTCATGGAAAAATCAAAATATTACTAGAACGGTGAATTTTACATGGCTGTGTTGCTTTGCTATAGGCTAGTCAGATTGTCCTGTTTTTTTTTATTGTTTTCTTCATTTTTTGTCTGTTCTGCTGAGATTACATCAGGGGCAATAATTAAAGTTAAAAAATAAAAATAATAAAAATTAATGTGAGTAAGTATATGATAATTGCACTTAATGCAATATCTTAAATATTTTCAAATTCATTTTGCTGTAAAGTAGTTCGGATGATGTGTTTTTTACTTTTTTTGTCAGCTCTGCCTGCATGTCCTGTTGCGTGGCTAGTGTGCAGCCTTTGTGGCTGCAGGAGGACCCATTATTATACTTCTTGTACCTTTTCTTTATTTCACTCTACCGATTCTATCTTCTAAGTCAAAAAAATGTTGGACATCGATTGCAATTTAGTTTTAAGAGTATCAAATCCGGGTGTAGGTATACAGCCAGATCATTTCTTTTATTTTATGGCATTGATAATTTAATATTCATACATTAGGATGTCTATTATTGCTCAAGGAAAAATCAAAATATTACTAGAAGGGAATTGACAATATTGAATTTTACATTTGATTATTTAAACATTTGTATTAATTGTCTACACATTGACCAATTACGATGAGTAATTTCATAACTTTGTTTAAATACTTTTTTCAGGTTGTTAAATCTAATCACATTTAAGATTAATTAATATATAAATTTTTTGAAATAGGATAAAGATTTAACCAAAAAAATTAGTAACCTCTGGTCAGATTCCACCTTCGTTTCTTACGCAAATGCTATGCTAAATGAAATTATGGATCAACCTACAAAAATTATGGGTGACCTACATTTTAATTGTTCTAGATTTTTTTAAAAAATAAATAAAGAATAATACAAGTTGTCTTTTTTTCGTTGTATGTTTTCGCATTCAACATAAAAGTTGAAAGTTGCAACTTATTTAAATATCTATACTTTGCAATGAAAATGGAAATTATAAATTTAATTTGCATTTGCCTTGTTTATGCTTTATTATTTTCTATTTATACTTTGGTTGAAGTAATATTAATGTATTTAGTTATATTTGGTCATTTATATTTTTGTATTTTCTTAATAAAGTTGTGAAAATTCAATTGAAAATTCTTTTTATAAGATAGTTTTATTTCCTAGATATTATTACTTATAAACTTATTATACATTTATTTAATTGATTTTTATTAACTCTAGAATTATTAATTAAAATATTTATGATGTTAGCAGTTTGACCATCAGTCTTGTTTTGATTGGACTATAGAACCTAGAACTACTTCATTTTTCGGTTCTTTATCCAGTTGGGTTTCAAAAATCATGTCTCAAACTGAAATTTCTTGCTGTGAAATAATAGTTGTAAAGTTGTGATTTACAACTATTTTGTGTTGGCTTTAATTCCGTGGCAAATTTGATTGTAATTTTGTTCAATCTTATGTACCTTGTATTTTATGTGGGATTCATTGTATGAGTTATGTGTGAGAGAGAGTGTAAAGACTCAAGACAAATTAAAGATCAAAGGAGTTTTTGTGGGTAGCTCGCAAGTAGCCTTTCCGTTAAGTGAAGCATGTGCTCAACACACGACTGGAATGCGAAGAATCATGACAGATGGTGACAGCTGATT
Source organism: Quercus variabilis (assembly GCA_030445155.1). Classification (NCBI taxonomy): domain Eukaryota; kingdom Viridiplantae; phylum Streptophyta; class Magnoliopsida; order Fagales; family Fagaceae; genus Quercus; species Quercus variabilis. The sequence goes on from CP129447.1 coordinate 9,698,575, forward strand.
TTTGTGAGTGTCTCGCGGGTAAGGCCTTCCCGCGAGATACCCACGAAACATTCTGTTTTGCTATTTTATCATATTTGATACACCATGTCTCTACCCACATTATATATACCCACTTTACCCACATATTGTGAGGAGTGCTTTTTAGAAAGAAAACCCTAGCCACAACATTTGAGAGTTAGAGATTATTATACTCACAATCCTCTATACAATCCTTGAGAGGTTGATAGCACAAACATTTACCCCACCCATTCTGAGTGTAAAGTGAGGTTTTGATGCTGCTTGAAGCATTGGAAGAAGCCATTTGTTTGGAGGATGCAATCGGGCTGAATTGTGTGATCTAGAGAGTTAGAGAAGACAAGGCTTAGCTAAGTCAATTGGTATCAGAGTGGGTACATTTGCTATGGTTTCATTACCTAAGTGTGATCCTAGACCCTTTTTGAGATGGATCGATCTCAATCACTCAATGTTCCTCCATATTTTGATGGAAACAATTATGCATTTTGGAAAGTCTGTATGAGGGCATTCCTTTGTTCTATTGATGATAGTGTTTGGGATGCTATCGAGATAGGATGGACTAGGCTAGAGGCCGCCAAATTCGAGTGGGATAAGGCAGCCCTTGTGGCAGCTAACACTAATAGCAAGGGTTTAAATGCTGTTTTTTACGGTATTTCTCCTGACAAATTTCACAGGATCTCTCATGTTATAATTACCAATGAGGCATGGAAAATCTTGGAGACGACCTACAAAGGCACCAAAAAGGTGAAGGACACCAAGTTGCAAATGTTTACCACACGCTTCGAGAAACTAAAGATGAATGAAGACAAGTCATTCGACTCATTTTATGGGAGGCTAAATGAAGTGGTGATTGGGAAATTTAACTTGGGAGAAAAGATAGAGGACTCCAAGATTGTGAGGAAGATTCTACAATCATTGCTGGAGAGTTTCCGTGCAAAGGTCACTGCTATCGAAGAGAGCAAAGACCTTGATGAGATTAAAATTCAAAAACTCATTGGTTCTCTTCAAACCTATGAGCTATCTCTACCATCTCAAAGGAAAAGCAAATCTCTTGCTCTCAAGACGGTCAATGAGAGATTGGAAGCTCAAGACTCCTTGGATGAGGATGAGGTTGAAAAGGATGTGGCGTACCTTGTTAAGAACTTCTATAAGTTTCTAAAGTTCAAGAGTGATGGAAAGTCTTTTGAGAGGGCAAATTCTCAAAGTTCAAGAAGGACAAGAAAGACTTTAAGAAGAAAGATTCAAGAGATTCCTCGCCGTCTGAAATGGTCACGTGCTTTGAGTGCAAAGGACATGGACATGTAAAGAAAGAATGCCCCACATATTTGAAAGCAAAGGGTAAAGTCTTTGCAACTACCCTTAGTGACTCAGATGGTTCAAATGGGAGTTGAGGAGGAATCTGAAGATGAAGGTGAAGAATGAGTCTATGAAGGAACAAAGGAATTGCAAGAAACTTATAATTCTCTTTTAGAAAAGTCCGGAGAGTATGCAAGGGTGGCTAAGGTAGCCATAAAAAAAATGAAAAGAGCAGAGCAAGATTACAAAAGTCTTCTGGTGCAGTACAAAGAAATGAAGTGTGAAGTTGAGGCGTTGAATGGAGAACTAACTGAGGCCTACTCTAAGATCAAGTTTCTTGAACTTGAAGTGATTCAAGCTAATGCCAAAGTGGAGCACGTTGCCTCCAAGAAATTTGATGAAGTTCTTTCACATCGAAAGCCTTTTTCTGACAAAAGTGGCTTAGGATAGTCCGGAGAAAGTAGTTCAAGTGCCAATGTGTCCAAGAAGATGACATTTGTTAAAGTTAAGGAACCAATGATAGCAACTCTAAGTGTTGAGAATGTAAAAGTAGAGAAGAAGCCAAATGGAAATGCTCAAAAGGTTTTAAAAAAACCTCAAAATCCATTTGTGGCCAAACCCAAGGCTAAAGGGAAGTCTTTTACAAAGTCTCAAAGAGGTCCTCAAGTTCAACACTTTTGCCACCATTGTAAAGTTCAAGGGCACACGAGACCTAACTGCTATAAACTTCACGCATTAAAGAAAGCGGATTCTCAAAGGCTAAGAGGACAAGGAAAAGGGAATTGGAACGCCAAGCAGTCAAAAGGGTGAGAAGATTATTCCGGTTTTGGTGATGTGATGAAGATAATAGATACCATCACTTCTTATTTGGCAAGCTTCAGCCAAAGGTTTGAGAATCACAGCTCTAGTACCCAATCCTCTAGGGATATCACCCCAAACGCACGTGTTGTGTGGGTGAAGAAGGGTACGCATGCATAAGTATTAAACTATGTCCATGCATCAATTCTTCCTATATGATGTGACTTTTATTGGTTGTTTGCTTATGTTTCACATTTAGCGTGTTTATTTTCAAGTTTGTTTTGTACTTGTGTTTTATTTATTTATTTATTTATTTATTGATCTTACTTTACATGTTTTGTTTTTGAGTGTGTTGAAAAATTCAAAAACCCATAAAAATTGAAAAATCTCTTAAAAGTTTGATCGCTTGTGTTGTATATATCACATGTAAGTTTGGCCTAGTACCTTCGTACTAATGGCATAGTGCATTTACGAGCTTAGCTTGTTATGTTTGTACATTTATCTTTGTGGGAAAAATATTGAATTCTATGTGTGATTGTTGTAAATCGATCTTTAATCTTGTCATGAATGATTTGTCAATAGTCTTGATGGTTTTGATACATGCATAGACTTATGCCTATATATCTTCCCACATTTTTTTTTCGCTTTATAGCTCAACAAATGTCAAATCTCAAAAAAAGATAATGAGCTACAAAAGCTGTCGCACATACTAGTATTTGTCTAGGAAAAAGAGAAAGCGACTTATATTAAAATGCATGGTGCCCAAAAAGCCAATGGCTTTTTCTCAAAATTGAAATATCAAAATTTCAAGCATCAATCTCAAAATGAGATGTATTGTTAAATGATCAAATGTTATAAATTGTGAAGAAGCCAAATGAAAAGTTTCAAAGATATGTAATCATTTTTTTGTGGGAGGTCATATATGCTCATTTTTATAATTAAGATAGGCCACTTAACTTAGTACCAGTTGTGTATGACTTGATTGAATTGATCATTGAAGCTTCACTCTAGATTAAGGACTATTCCATATTTGATTCTCACACACAACACACAAGACTTTGTTCAATGAATGCTTATTTCATTTGTGTGATTGTAGGTGTTCAAATGTGATGTGTATACTCAATTGCTTGTCGATCAAACTCAATTGCTTTGTTCAATGGATGCTTATTAATATGTTATTGACCAATCAATTTAACCAATAAACTTTCATTTTCTTCACCTTTAGTGAGAGTATTAACAGTTTTAATAACAGTTGGAGGGCTCGAGTACATTGGGTAGACCAGGTTTGAAGGGTCTTTTGTTATTCGTGTACTCCAACTTATTCTCTAGTGGATTGATTTACCGCTTGGAGGGCGGAGGAGAGGTTTTACACCAAGTGCTTAAGTTTCCTCTTCGATAACATATCGGCATGTTATCTTGTGTTTGCATTCTTCTTCCCTATTCTTTTAGTTTTCATTTTACTGTTGTGGTTTGATGAATATGGCTTAGAGTAGTTTTGGTGTATGTTTACTCGCATTTACTCTATTTTGCACTTAGTTTAAGTTAGAGTAAAACCAATCGAGCCGTAAGTTTTAATTTGGGGGTCTAAACAGCTCTTGTGTTTTCAAACATATTTGAGCTTTCAATAGTCAAATGCTAGAGGAATTTCTTTTGTTAACCTTCAATTCATTAAGTAAAAAAAAAAAAAAAAAAATCTAGTTGACAACGAATGCTTTTTTCTTAGTTTTATTTTTATATTGGATTCCCAAATTTGAAGTATTTTACTTTCTCCCAATTCACAGGTTCCACAAGTAATTGATATTCAAAATTCAATAGCACAAGCTGTAATAAGGGCTCGTTGAATTCATTTGAGATGTGAGCAAAACTCTGGTGTTTTAAAAGCAAAAGTAAATATTACACATGGATACTAATCTAGTTTTGAAAGTAGCAAATCTGGATGGAGGTACTGGTGGTAGATCAATTTCTTTTAGGATAAAGTTTAGCTAAAATTTGGTTGTAGGCTTAGGTTACAACCTTACTTAATATCTTTTTATTGGAAGTGAATTTTAACAAATTCACCTTAGATTACATCTTCTTCATATAACTTCCATGCTTGCAAAATTTCTAAAAAATTAAAGATCAATAGCTATGCCATTAATAAATTGTTTAAATTGCAAATTTTGTAATTTAAAATTATACATAAAATATAAGTAGTAAATAATATCTAATTGACACAAAATTTGATTGTGTATTATGAGCTTAGAGAGCATGCAATTTAACGGTTAGATTTTCAAAATATATAGTATTATTTATTTTATTAAATAAGGTTGTAGCTTAAGGTTACAAACAATTTTATAGCTAAACTTTGTCTATTATTATATTTTATGGCATTAATAACTTAATATTCATACATTAGGATCTCAGCTTAAGGATGTGAAGAGATAAGGCTGAAACTGATTTAGAAGGCTGTGATAATGATAGGGAAGAAAAGGCTCACTAAAAAGAGTTCTATAATAATTTTTATGGTATTAATAATGTTTAGAATTTTTTTTTTTTTTTTTTTACTATAGTACTATGTGTGAATATCGAATGTTTGTAGAGAGTAGAGACTTATGTGAAACCAATACAAAGATGTTAGTTAAAAGAATTGTCAATTAACTGTCTACTTCCAAATATACTTTGCGTGTGTACCTTTTCTTTTAATAGTTTGATTACAACGTAGCAAATTTTATTTGAACAAATCAAACAAAAGTAAACATCTAAAGTCTATAGAAGTCTAAAGTCTATAGACTTTTTTTTTTTTTTTTTTTTTTGAGAAATGTTTTGTTTGATTTGTTACAAATAAATTTTGCTGCTTTGGATCGTGACCTTCTATATTGTAAGGGGAAAAAAAATCATTTTTGTATTTGTTTTTGGTTTTGCATGAAAAGGGGAATTAATACTTAAGAATCTTCAGGCTACACGAGGCAATATTAAAAGTCACCTTATAAAAATATTAAAAACCTTTTTTTGATACAAGATAGAACTCTACTCTAGTCTAATCTAAATATATTTGTGTGTGAAACTCCTTCCTAGAGACTTGAATCTCGGCCCTTTCCCTCTACACTCCACAAGCACTTATACTTGTGGAGTGACCATCGTACCAAGGGTATGCGGTGGTAAAATATTAAAAACCTAAAGATAAAGAAGCTTATTTTAGAATAAATTATAATATATAACTTCTCAAGTTTATGCCTAACCAGGGATGGTGTCATCGTTGGACTAGGGGCCAATAGCTGCCCCCAATGATTTTTTTTTTTTTTTTAAAGTATTATTATATATATGTGTACTAGTTTTAGCAATTTTATTCTATAAAATTACATTTTGTTTTCCTTAAATAATATAACTGATTTTTTTTTAGAGTAATGATATAAGCACAAACATTTTTATAAATTTTTTTGGTAGCAAATTCTTATTGGTTTGCATATAGGCCCACTATTCACATCAAATTTTTACTTACCAGTAACCACTTATCACATTAGTAATTTATAAAAAAAGCTTATAGCTCAAGCATTTTCCTCATTTTAGTGACCATAAAAAAAATTTGTAAATCTAAAATTTAAAACAAAATATACAAGACCAAAAAAAAAAAAAAAAAAAAAAGAACAATAACAAAAATTTACCAATAGTAAAACTAAAAAAAATTAAGCTCAATTAACTAATTTAATCCAAAATAAATAACCCTTCCCTTTAAAAAATTCTAAACAAAAATAATTTTGTTCTTACTCACACACAAAAAAAAAAAAAAAAAAAAAAAAAAAAAAAAAAAAAATCTCAGTAGCTAAGTAGTAGTAAAGTCAGAGGTTGAAACCAATGCACACAGTCAACAGTAAAACTGCCCACTTTAACTTAAAGTTTTGGCTCCATCCTTGTGTCTAACTTACACAAAAAAAAGCCAAATATATTAAAATCTCCGCTCTAAGAATTAGTATGAACCAACTTAAGATTTTTACTCACTTTGAATAAATTTATCTTCTTTAGCATGTTTCACAACTAAAAAAAAAAAAAAAATCTTTTTATTTTTTTCACTCACACATACATATTATTTTTCTCTTCCACCAACGGCAATATTGATTACACTCTTTTTTTTTTTTTTTTTTCTTTTTCTCTGACTTTGTTAGGATATATGTGATTCAATGTTAGGAACATATGTCACTATTTTATGTAATTGGCTAATCATTTGAAAAAATGCACTTTACTTGTAATTGAGTAAATCTAAAATGTGTTTAATACTTCAAGAAACAAAATTTCAAGTTCAAGTGTTAAAGCCATGCAAGTCTGTCCAAAAATCAAGTCAAAAAGTGTTGTTCATTCAAGCTCGACAGCTAGCGTCTATCGAGATTTAAAGAGAGTTGTTTAAGCCCGAGGCTCGATAGCTAGCTCGATAGATAGGGTATCCGTCAAGGTTTATGAAGTTCAGTTTTTCAGGACTATTTTTCATCCAATTCGTGAATGTATGTTTGGGCTTTCTTTTCTCACAACCCTAAACATATATAAGGATTATTTTGAGAGCCGTAAAAGGTGACACAAGTTGCACAAGAGCAAATTTCACAAGTGTGAAGAAAAGTGTGACCAGAAATCTAGTTTGCCGTAGTTCTTCAAAAAGCTGCTGTGTTTGTACACCATAGGGTTTTGTGACCAAGCAACTTCATGATCTTCATCGTCTGGATGAACTGAAGAACTTTGCAACCAACATCCTTCTCAAGTTGATGATCAAGTCGCGTATTGGGATCCGTGCAATCGGTTAGTCACATATTGGGAGCCGTGCATTGAAACGAGAGATTGTCACTACAGAACAAGTTCAATTGAGTTTTGGGGTAAGGGTTCAACTATAGGTTGGTATAAGGTATTGGGATTCCTTTTACTTGTAACTGCTTGTTTTGATAATAATTAATTCTCGGGAGTGGTGACCTTAAAATCATCTGGTGAGGTTTTTGCCATATAGGTTTTCCTTATTCGTAAATAAATCATCGTGTCAATTTAATTTCCGCTGCATACTTAGTTTAATTGGTGATTTGTTTGTGTTGCCATGTACATTGCATGTTAATTTGATTAATTAATAAAATTGGCTAATTAATCAATTAATTCATCATAAGGGGTTAATACATTTTTGGCCTATCAAGTGGTATCAGAGCAGGCACACTCTGATTAGGTTTTAATCTTTGCTGTGTGATCCATTGACCCCTGTTGTCATGGAAACTCTTGATTTTTTTGATTTGCATGATCTTGTATTGAATGATGATGATGATATTCAAGATGCCTATTGTAAGCTTTATAATTTTTGTATGAGATCTCTTAAAAGTTCTAAAAAATTAAAAGCTAAATTTAAAAAGGTTAAGCTTGAAAAAGATGATTTGATTGCAAAATTGGATGAAGCCAATAATTTGAATGAGAATTTCAGAAATCAAATTTCATCTCAAGTGGACAAAATTAAGAGTTTGGAAGAGCAACTAGTTGAATTTAAAACTGAAATTGAAAAATTAACTAGTGCCAAACTTCTTGTTGAGCCTAACTCAAAAGAAAAATATTTTTATATTCCTCCATTTAAAAGGAATAATGAAGTGTTGAAGGCTAATATTGCTAGGATAGACAAAGGTAAAAATTCTGATTTTAACGCTGAAGTTTCTAAACTTATGTCTAAAACTCCTCCTAGGTTGAATAAAAATTCTGAATTTGTTCTCACTTGTCATCATTGTCATATTGTTGGTCATATTAGGCCAAATTGTCCTAAGTTGTCAACCTCTAAGGTTAGACCTCCTTCTAGGAAGTCGAGTAGTTCTAAAACTACTCATGTTTGTCACCATTGTGGTGGTTCTGGTCACACTCGGCCTAATTGCTTTAAGTTGTATCCTTAAAAGCAAGTGCCCAAATGGTCACAGGTTTCCTCTTAATGACCTACACATTTGTTTGGAGAGTTATTAAAAGTTTTGAGATTTTTAACTCAATTTCAGGAGAATTTTAATTTTTCTATGTCCTTTAGTAGACATACTAGGACACGTGCCTTTTCATCTTCACAGTCAAAGACTCGTGCTGTGTGAGTAAGAAAGGAGCCTAAGACTTAATTGTCTTTTCTGTTTATCCTTTACTTTAATTCTTTCTATCTAAAGTAGTACTCTCTTTGCTTGATTTCTTATCTGCTTTTGGAATTATGCTTTCATGCATTTGCATTTTTTTTTTATCATGCTTTCATGCATATGCATCTTGTTTTATGCTTTGGTTTGTTTAACAAGTTTTTGTTTGTTTGTTTTTAGTTTTTGCTTTGTTTTGTTTTAAAAAAAAAATTGAAAAATTGAAAAAATTGTGTGTGTTTGTGTACATTGGTACTTGTGTACTTTGGATGACCATTGAAATAAAATTTTCTAAACTTTGTATCTCTTGTAACTTAGATGAGCATCTCTATGCACAACTAAGCAAGTGAGTTTTGTGGCTCGTGTTTGTGATGAGTAAGATTAAGTAATCTCTTCTACTTAACACTCGTATCACTTTTTTTTTTTTTGGAAGGACTAGAAAATTCTAAGAGAAAGACATAAGTAACCATCTCACCACTGTTGCCCGCCAATCATAAAATGACATCTGTATGTTTCGGCATAGCAAAAGTGCAATGTCAAATGCTTAACATCATTGAGTACTTCTTTTCTCTCTCTTATATGCCCATGCATGATTTGCTTAAAAGAAAAATATGCAAAGAAAAATAAAAGCAAAAAGATCAAAATGCTTTATATATGATTGCAAGCGTGTAATCTAGGAGATGTGAGAGTTATAAGATGTATCTCGAAGGTGATAGTGTCCATCAAACAGTTATGATTGTGTGTGACTTAAAGTGATTTTCTCATATCTCAAATCGTCATAACATGTAAACACTTATGTAATCTTGCGATATTTTTCACATATAACACACAATATTCTTTGCTGCTTTTGATACATGTGCAGGTATAATATAGGCTATCACAAGGAATACATATGTTAATGTATGCTCACTAAACTATCTTAACTTTTTTTTGAAAAATAAAATTGGTTAGACTTGTTTTGTGAATGTGTGTGTGTGTGTGTGTGTGTGTGTGTGTGTGTGTGTGTGTGTTTTGGGATCTATGTGACTACATTTTTCTTGATTGAGAGATGATTTTGAGAGGTTAAAATGTTGGTTGAATGATTGAATCTTTGGTTGAGTAGCATGTTTTATTGCATTCATATCTATGTTTTTCTCTTCTTTGAAAAACTATTTTTTTAAGCAATCTCGATAGCTCCTCGACACCTGGCTATCTATTGAGCTCTTTAGCTTCTTTTAATTGCAATCTCGACAACTTCTCAATAGCTCCTCGATCTATTAAGAAAGTTTCTATCTCCTTAATAGCTTCTCGATAGTTCCTCGATCCATCAAGCTTGTTTTTGCTGTGGACACCTTCACGATAGCTTCATCTGTCAACCCTTTTTAAAGCTCGACACCTCTTGACACCTCTATCTGTAGAGAATTACTAAGCTTCTATATATTTGTTGAGTGCGATTCGGACCTCATTTTGCTTGATCTCTCTCAATCTCTCTAGACTCTTCACCTTCCAAAACCTCTTTCTCACTCCAAACCTCTTCCTCAAGGATTTTTCGGCCTAGATCAAGTTTTTCTTCACTTGGTAAGGGTCCTAATCCTTCCTTTTCATGCACTTCATCTTTTATGACCTAACTTTTGGGGTTTGATGAAAAATTTGAGGTTTTTCCAAATCAAAGAGGTTTTTGCAAAATTTTTGAGATGGGTTTTGTGTTTTTGATCTTAAAACTTCATGCATTGCATCTCATTTGCACTATAATAGTGTTCATAAATTCTTAGATGTGTGTTTACTTTGTTGCATACTTGTGTGCCGGTAGGATTAGATTAGGGTGAGCCAATGATGCTTTTACTATTGCATATCACATGCTTATGCATTTTCATGCATACGTACTTTACATTCTCTATATTCTTATATATTGAACTATTTTGGGACTTTTTTGATTGTCTCTTTCTCCCCCCCCCCCCCCCCCTCATTCTCTAGTTTACGCTAGTGCGTCATGTCACAAAAACATAAGTCTGTTCCATCTCGGAACCCTCTTTGTTCCGGGGCATCCATTTCATCTAATCTTACTCCCTCTTCTGTTTGGTTCCGTGATGAGAAAGACAAAACGAACTTTTTTGTGAACTTTTCTAGACGAGACATTCATTCGGAATGCCAAGTCATTTTGTTGGACTTCTCTGACACTGACCTACCTATTGTCATTCACAATAGGGGTTGGGAGTCACTGTGTGACATCCCGGTCACCTGTCCATCCGTGCTTATATAGGAGTTCTACTCCAACATGCATGGATTTGATTTTTTAGTACCTCTCTTTGTTACTCGCATTCGAGGTACGTGCATTGTGGTCACACCGGATATTGTATCCGATGTGCTCCGTGTCCTGAGGGTGGAGCATCTTGACTACCCCGATTGTGAGTGTCTGAGGACTATGTCCAAAGACGAGCTTATGTCAGCTTTTTTGTGAGCGTCCCTTTGATTGAGGCGATCGTTAGTTTACTCCATGTTTGACCTTTGCTAAAGGTCCTAGATTCATGAACATGGTTATGACTTTTGTTCTACATCCTCTTTCTCACTATAACTCTATTACCGAGCCCTGTGCTTGATTTTTGCTTTCTCTATTAGAGCATCTTACTATAGATTTTCCCTCTCATTTTATTCTTTCTATCTTAGATGTCTATAAGGATATGGCGACCTGTGATAAGCTCATCTTCCCTTCAGTTAGCACGAGGATTTTATGCCATTTTTCTGTTTCCTCTCCCGTTTCTGACCACTTCTCTATTATATGTGCCATTAACCCCACTACCGTTAAATGGAGCAAGGCACAGCTATGTTCAAGGCGGTCTAGATCGGTAACTCCTACCATTCCTTCTTTGGCTCCAGCCACCTCTACTCCCTCCTCTTCTATGGGTGGCGTGGCTTTGGATGCAATCATGGTGCAGCTTTAGTGTATGGATGCTCGCTTTGATAGACTCACTACTGAGATGTATCAGGTGAACACCTATGTTGGCCATATTACCAGACGGCAGGCTCACCTAGGTGGCTTTGTAGAGTCTCCCTTTCCAACTCTCGAGGCATCTGAGGACGACGAGGCATCCGAGGACGATGATGACTCCGACGATGATGATGATGATGGAGATAGAGATGCTAGCTCCCCCAGCAATGATGAGATGTCTACTTGACACTCTTACTCTTTGCCACTCGTGACAAAAAGGGAGAGTAGTTTTGGATATAAGAGTAGTCATTCTCATAGGGGGAGCCTTAGTATAGGAGATTTTTGTTATGAGGAATGTGTATATTGAGGGATGTAGTGAGGACTCTCTATATCTTTTATATTTTCTCTCTATTTCAGATACATTACATCTTATACATTGGTCTTATGACCATTTTGACATACAGTGTAGTTATATTTGCTTTATATATATTAATGTATGTTCTTTCACCTATCTCTCCGTGTTTTGTTTCTTTTCTTTCTTTATACACATGTTTTTTATAAGTGTATGCAATCTATTATTTCTGTTTCACACTAAGATGCCTTGATGAGTTTTGTTTATAGTATTTTAGAAATACAAGTTGTCAAAGTCTACTTGCCATAAACTCTCTTTTTGCAAAGTTTTTCAAGAGTTTGTGTTAGATAGATTTTATTGTATTCAACAAGTGAATATGAGTTGAGTGATTCATGACTTCTCTCATATGTCATTTGTTTATTGTGGTTTTGTCACGGATTGCCAAAGGGGGAGATTGTTAGGACATATGTGATTCAATGTTAAGAACATATGTCACTATTTTATGTAATTGACTAATCTTTTGACAAAACACACTTTACTTGTAATTGGGTAGATCTAAGATGTGTTTAACGCTTCAAGAAACAAGGTTTCAAGTTCAATTATTAAAGCCATGCAAGTTTGTCCAAGAATCAAGTCAGAAAATGCTGTTTATTAAAGCTCGACAGTTAGCATCTATCGAGATTTAAAGAGAGTTGTTTAAGCCCGAGGCTCGACAACTAACTCGATAGATAGGGTATCTGTTGAGGTTTATGAAGTTTAGTTTTTCAGGACTATTTTTCATCCAATCTGTGAATGTATGTTTGGGTTTTCTTTTCTCACAACCCTAAACATATATAAGGATTATTTTAAAAGTCATAAAAGGTGACACAAGTTGCACAAGAGTAAATTTCACAAGTGTGAAGAAGAGTGTGACCGGAAACCTAGTTTGCCATAGTTCTTCAAGAAGCTGTTGTGTTCGTACACCATAGGGTTTTGTGACTAAGCAACTTCATGATCTTCATTGTCTGGATGAACTGAAGAACTTTGCAGCCAACATCTTTCTCAAGTTAGTGATTAAGTCAAGTACTGGGATCTGCGTAATTGGTTAGTCACCAACTAGAATCCGTGCATTGAAAGTAGAGATTGTCACTATAAAACAAGTCCAATTGGGTATAAGAGTAAGGGTTCAACTGTAGGTTGGTATAAGGTACTGTGATTCCTTTAATTGTAACCGCTTGTTTTGATAATAATGGATTCTCGGGAGTGGTGACCTTAAAATCACCCAGTAGGGTTTATGCCGTGTAGGTTTTTTTCATTCGTAAACAAATCACCGTGTCAATTTAATTTTTGTTGCATACTTAGTTTAATTGGTGATTTGTTTGTGCTGTCACATACATTGCATCTTAATTTGATTAATTAATAAACTTGGCTAATTAATCAATTAATTCATCATAATGGGTCAATATGTTTTTGGCCTATCAGACTTGCAAGCTACAAACTCAACTTTCTTTTTCTATCTTTGCACTCTCTCATGAAAGAAGAAAATGTGAGTTAAACCCACATTTTTAGTTTATAAAAATGCATATAGTGTGAAACAGATTGTGAAAGAAATACCATAAGCCAACCGACCTATCTTTCTTGGGGAACTTAGAATATTGAATTATGAAACCTTATGTGGATTGCCTAGGGTTGTAAATGAACCATGCTAATTTTGAACAGCTCAAGTTTGGTTAAGGAAAAAGCTTGTTCGTTTGTTTAGAAAACAAGCCTTATATTTAGGTTTGATTACTAAATAAGCTAAACTCAAACATAATAATGTGTTCGTGAATAAGTTCGTGAACATGAGGCTCAATTTAACTATATATAATATTATATTTTTATATGCATACATGTCTATAAATAGATTCATATAGGCTTAAAATTGGATTGTATAAGTTTTTCAATAGCTAGGTTTCATATTAAGTTATTATTTTGTAGCTTATTGATGATATAAATAATCTATTCGTAGTAAAAATTCATAGAATTGTAAAGAGATAAAACATTTTAGTCATGGTTTCAAAATATATATGTAAAGAATAAGTTAACTAAATAACTCGTTAATAATCTTGAGCTTGCTCAATAAGAAAATGAGTCAAAAAACTTGAACATAAAACTTGTTTGGAGATAAAATCAAGGTTGGCTTGTGTTAAAAAAAAAAATTAAATAAACAAGTTTGAACTTTTAATACTCGGCTTAATTTGTTTATAGTCCCAGACTTACCAGCTGAACCTCTATATGCATATTGAATGGGTTTTCATCCGGTGTGGGCTGCATTTTTTTGAGGCCCTACTTCCAACAAAATGCAATGCAAATCATCTTGTCATCTTGTGCCAATGCACTATAAAAAAATCCTCTTACTGTCTTACAGAAACAAGAATATATCCTCAAAAAGACTAAAGCAAGACTAGTATTATTTACTTATGGCCACTCCCCCATTCTCCTCGGTCATGCCTCAGTGCACTCCAGCTCCAATTCCAGATTTTCCTGAGCCTGTTCCAGTCATCGGCCCTCAGTTTTGTTTACCTCACATTATTGAGCTTAAAATCAAAGAGTTGATTGGCAAAGGCAACTATGTTGTCCAAGACATCAACGGCAATAAAATTTTTAAAGTAAAAGGAGCCTTTCTAACCCTTCATGACCATCGTGTCCTATGTGATACTGCTGGAAACCCCATTGTCACTCTTCGACAGAAGGTTTGGTTCCTTACTTTCTTTTATCCAATTAATGCATAAAATTTTTAACTTTTTAAACAGGGGATAAAGCAAAAACAATATTCAAATATAGACCTATTTATTCCGATATCATTATTAGTTACCATTTCTGTTTATCTTAAAGTTAAAGGTTTTAAAAATAACAAATGTAATTATTTAACCTTTTTCTGACATATATGTTATCTTCACCCTATATATAATTGATTTTGTTAATTCCTTGTATTCTTTATTAATTTGCAAATGATGAACTTGTTATGCTTATAGCATATGCAAAAGCTTAGTTATATAAAAAAACCTTGTTTGCCTTTATGTGTAGAAGCCGAGTCTTCATAATAGATGGAATGTTTTTAACGGTAAAAACCAAGAATCCAAGGACCAACGTTTTACCGTTAAGAAATCTTCTTTTGTCCAAATGAAGACCGAGTTACATGTGTTCTTGAAAAATAACACAAGTGATGAGAAAGTTTGTGACTATAAGATCGAAGGGTGCTGGATGGAACGATCTTGCGTCATTTATGCTAAAGATACACCGATTGCACAGGTGACTCCTTTTTACTTGACTTTTTTTTTCCCCCTACCTTGATGTACATATAAATTCGTCAAATAAGACCATGTCAAAATTCCCTACCAAAATTTTTCATTAAAAATGAAAAAGATTAAATGCACTAAAACCCCTAAACTTTTATGTTATTGCAATAAGACACCCTCAACCATTGCCATCAATTATAATAGCATAAAATTTTAGGAGTTTTAGTGCATTTTACCCTGTTAGAGATATATTAGATATATTAACACAATGTAATTGCTAAGCCTACTCCAACTTATACTAATAATCTAGGGTTTAGTTGTTTATATATACTCATTGTAATACATGTTATTATATTCCACATTTACATACTAAAGATGTAGCCTTTAAGGAATTCTTCTGTAAATGTTAGATGACAAGGCTGAACCATATAACCCTTGTGTTCTCAATGTTCTTATTTATTATTATTATTATTATTATTATTATTATTTTAGAATGCAGTGTTTCTATTCTATGATTCTCCTTCTGCATCCACTCTAGCATATATAACATGTATAACATATCGCGTTGCTAATATATTTAACATACCCAAATATTTGTACTGTAATGATAATCCATAATTTTTGCTCAAGGGGTAACCTAAACTATGAGACAATTTGCAAAGATTTTTACCTAAATTATGGATGAAATGATACTCTCTTTAATTTATCGATGAAATAACTCTCTCCTAGAGATTCTAGGATTTGTATAAATGAGTAGAATTTTTTATTTTGAAAAAATAAAAAGAATATTTCTTACAGTATAACCGTATAAGATGGTATGAATTTATCAGCCTAAGAGGAGAGTCGCTACTTTCCTAGTTTAGGGGACTGTCATTCCTCCACTCCTCCAAATAATTGGAAATAGTGTGAATAATGATTGACATTATAAAAATAAATGTTTTTTTAGCCAAAATAAAGTTCTTCCAAAATATCAAGACGTACGCACGTTTTTGGTTATAGTGAAATGTTTGAGATGCTTCATATTAGCAGGCTTAGAAAACACTTAAGACTGATTAAATTGGTTAATATGGAAAATGCAGATGCGCAAGGAGAATACGTTTAAAAGTTGTGTGTTCGGAATGGACGACTTATTGGTAACAGTATATTCTAATATCGATTACGCATTCATAGTCACGCTTATTTTGATTTTTGCTGAAGTTAACGTGGAGATCCTACCGGCCGCGTTGGCTTTTGTTAAGAATTGTTCCCGTATTGCTACCTTCGGAAATTAGTCTTACGTGCACAAGTTGTTGCAGGGCAGGTGGGATCTTTGAAGATTGGTAGTTGTGGCGTTTTCCTTGATTTGTGCTAAGATAGTTAGTATTTGAATGTTATGTCAGTTGTTTTTTTATAACGTTGAGTTATTATTTTGTTCTAGCTTTTAGGAGTTGGAGTATGTTGTTTTTTAGTTCTAATTTTTAGGAGTTGGAGTTTAAGAGAATCACGATTGGGTTAGTGGTCCTGATTTTATGCTTTGGAACGTTGCCATCTGCTTGTATAAATTCAGTGGCTATTGGAATAGAAGTTATTAAAAAATTTATCATCCAAACTTATCTTTTAAGGAGGCTGGATTACCAGAATCAATCCAGAAATTATCCATTTTTTCTATTTAAATTCCATTAAAAAGCCATCATAGGTAACCATAAAGAGATATATGCACCAATTAGATGGAAATAATGTGTTTCGCTTTATTTTTTTTAGAGAAATGCTAACAAATGTCTTTAGGTCATTGGTTAATAATTTATTTAAAAAACAATTTATGAAAAAATAAAATAAAGCAATTAATGTTTTGACAGTTTTTTTTTTTTTTCATAAAAGTAATATTAAAATTTTTTTAAAATAACCACCGCACACCCTTGGTGCGATAGTCACTTCACAAGTATAAATACTTGTAGGGTGTGGGGGGCAAGGGTCAGAGTTCAAGTTTCTAGGAGAGAGCTTCACACACCTATACACTTAGATTAGACTAGAGTAGAATTTTATCTTGTAAAAAAAAAAAAAAAAAATTTCTAAAATAGATTGTTAACTAATACCCTAAGGCATTCGATAACATGACATTTTTTTTTTAATTTTTTTTTTTTTATATTGAAATAATATGTTTCGCTTTGATCTACTGTTATTTCTGTTGGGACAATAAATAAACAACGACGCACGTGGCAGCCAAATATGTGGTATGTATATCAACGAGCAAACTGTTGGGTAGTTACCAACAAGATGAAGCCCGTCGGATATTGGATAGTTTATCACGGATTAGTTTTTTTTTTTTTCTTTTTTGGAGAAAGTTATCGTGTATGAGTTATCTCTATATTTAAAAAGTGCATACGCGATAGAGATACAATACTAGTATTTACAAGTTTTCTCTTTTTCCTAGACAAATACTAGTATGGGCGATAGTTTTTGTAGCTCATTATCTTTTTCTGAGATTTGAGATTTGTTGAGCTATAAAGTCAAAAAAAAAAAAATTGTGGGAAGATATATAGGCATAAGTCTATGCATGTATCAAAACCGTCAAAACTATTAACAAATCATTTATGACAAGATTGAAAATCAATTTACAACAATTACACATAGAATTCAATATTTTTTTCACAAAGATAAATGTGCATACATAACAAGTTAAGCTTGTAAATGCACTACACCATTAGTACGAAGGTACTAGGCCAAACTTACATCTGATATACACAACACAAGCGATCAAACTTTTAAGAGATTTTTCAATTTTTATGGGTTTTTGAATTTTTCAACACACCCAAAAACAAAACATGTAAAGTAAGATCAATTAAAAAAAAAAAAAAAAGCAAGTATAAAACAAACTTGAAAATAAACACGCTAAATGTGAAACATAAGCAAACAACCAATAAAAGTCACATCATATAGGAAGAATTGATGCATGGATATAGTTTAATGCTTATGCATATGTACCCTTCTTCACCCTCACAACACGTGCGTTTGGGGTGATATCCCTAGAGGATTGGGTACTAGAGCTGTGATTCTCAAACCTTTGGCTGAAGCTTGTCAAATAAGAAGTGATGGTATCTATTATCTTCATCACATCACCAAAACCGGAATAATCTTCTCACCCTTTTGACTGCTTGGCGTTCCAATTCCCTTTTCCTTGTCCTCTTAGCCTTTGAGAATCCGCTTTCTTTAATGCATGAAGTTTATAGCAGTTAGGTCTCATCTGATTTAACACCCTAAAAAAAATATTAAAACAAAGTTATGAAATTACTCATAGTAATTGGTCAATTGTGTAGACAATTAATACAAATGTTTAAATAATCAAATGTAAAATTCAATATTGCCAATTCCCTGCTAGTAATATTTTGATTTTTCCTAGAGCAATAATAGACATCCTAATGTATGAATATTAAATTATCAATGCCATAAAATAAAAAAAATGATCTAGCTGTATACCTACACCCGGATTTGATACTCTTAAAACTAAATTGCAATCGATGTCCAACATTTTTTTGACTTGGAAGATAGAATCGGTATAGTGAAATAAAGAAAAGGTACAAGAAGTATAATAATGGGTCCTCCTGCAGCCACAGAAGGCTACACACTAGCCTCGCAACAGGACATGCGGGCAGAGTTGACAAAATACAGTAAAAAACACATCATCCGAACTACTTTACAGCAAAATGAATTTGAAAATATTTAAGATATTACATTAAGTGCAATTACCCTATACTTACTCACATTCATTTTTATCATTTTTATTTTTTAACTTTAACTACTGCCCCTGATGTAATCCCAGCAGAACAGACAAAAAATGAAGAAAACAATAAATAAAAAAAACAGGACAATCTGACTAGCCTATAGCAAAGCAACACATCCATGTAAAATTCACCGTTCTAGTAATTTTTTGATTTTTCCTTGAGCAATATTAGACATCCTAATGTATGAATATTAAATTATCGTTTGCCAAAAAATAAAAAATATTAAATTATCAATGCCATAAAATAAAAGAAATGATCTGGCTGTATACCTACACCCGGATTTGATACTCTTAAAACTAAATTGCAATCGATGTCCAACTTTTTTTTGACTTAGAATTGATAGAATCGGTATAGTGAAATAAAGAAAAGGTACAAGAAGTGTAATAATGGGTCCTCCTGCAGCCACAGAAGGCTACACACTAGCCTCGCAACAGGACATGCAGGCAGAGCTGACAAAAAACAGTAAAAAACCCATCATCCCAACTACTTTACAGCAAAATAAATTTGAAAATATTTAAGACCTATAGTTATTCACATTAATTTTTATCATTTTTATTTTTTAACTTTAACTATTGCCCCTGATGTAATCCCCGCAGAACAGACAAAAAATGAAGAAAACAATAAAAAAAAAAAAATAGGACAATCTGACTAGGCTATAGCAAAGCAACACATCCATGTAAAATTCACCGTTCTAGTAATATTTTGATTTTTCCTTGAGCAATATTAGACATCCTAATGTATGAATATTAAATTATCAATGCCATAAAATAAAAAAAATGATCTGGCTGTATACCTACACCCGGATTTGATACTCTTAAAACTAAATTGCAATCGATGTCCAACTTTTTTTTGACTTAGAAGATAGAATCGGTAGAGTGAAATAAAGAAAAGGTACAAGAAGTATAATAATGGGTCCTGCAGCCACAGAAGGCTACACACTAGCCTCGCAACAGGACATGCAGGCAGAGCTGACAAAAAACATTAAAAAACACATCATCCGAACTACTTTACAGCAAAATGAAATATTTAAAATATTGCACTAAGTGCAATTTCCCTATACTTACTTACGTTAATTTTTATTATTTTTATTTTTTAACTTTAACTATTGCCCCTGATGTAATCCCGGCAGAACAGACAAAAAATGAAGAAAACAATAAAAAAAAAAACAGGACAATCTGAATAGCCTATAGCATAGCAACACATCCATGTAAAATTCACCGTTCTAGTAATATTTTGATTTTTCCTTGAGCAATGTTAGACATCCTAATGTATGAATATTAAATTATCAATGCCATAAAATAGAAGAAATGATCTGGCTGTATACCTACACCCGGATTTGATACTCTTAAAACTAAATTGCAATCGATGTCCAACTTTTTTTTGACTTAGAAGATGGAATCGGTATAATGAAATAAAGAAAAGGTACAAGAAGTATAATAATGGGTACTCCTGCAGCCACAGAAGGCTACACACTAGCCTCGCAACAAGACAGGCAGGCAAAGCTGACAAAAAACAATAAAAAACACATCATCTGAACTACTTTACAGCAAAACGGATTTGGATTCCGTGTAATATTTAAGATATTACATTATGTGCAATTACACTACACCTACTCATATTAATTTTTATCATTTTTATTTTATATTAATTTTTATCATTTTTATTTTTTAGCTTTAACTATTGCACCTGATGAAATCCCAGCTGGACAGCCAAGAAACATGAAGAAAACAATAAAAAAAAACAGGACAATCTGACTAGCCTATAGCAAAGCAACACATCCATGGGCTAACGTGTCTGTTGGGTAGCTACTAGAGCCTGGTACTCGTGCAGAAGAGATGTGGCGCCATGAAGAATAATATCTGGGCGAGTGTGGGTGTTTTCAAAACAAATTTTGTTACGTGAATTCCATATGTTCCATGCAATCCTAGCCCATTGTTCCATCTCTGTACGCGTGAGTCTCACGAGCATACTTTACGTCAGCATAAAGAAGTCTGGGATTTGAGCATTACTCTTTTGGACCCGTCCCATGACCAGTGCCCATACGTTCCTAGCCAGAGAGCTGTGGCGACGTCACGTCTAAGTCAGGGTGTTCTCAGGAACACCGTGACTTGAAAAAAATAAATAAAAAATAAAAAATTTATACTTAATCTTAATTAGGAACACCCTGATCACAAAATTAGGAACACCCTCATTAACAAAATTAAGAACGCCCTCAAATTAAAAAAAAAAAAAAAAATCTGTTCTACATCCAAGCAAAAAAAAAAAAAAAAAAAAGCCCAAAAAAAATTTGAACTAAAATTTGAAAAAAAAAAAAAAAAGTAATAGAGCCAAGCCCACGGCAAGCCAAGCCCATGGCGAGGCCAATAGATTACACAGGTAGCCCGTAGCCCACGGATTCTCCAAAAAAAAAAAAAAAAAAAACAAACAAACAGAGAACAGAAATCAACCCATGCCACGATCACTTCGTTGCCAGGGAAATCAGAAACCAAACCCCAATACAACCAGTCCATCAGCAAAGCAAAACAAACCCCAACTAAGTTAGTGTTTATCTCAAAAAAAAAAAAAAAAAAAAAAAGCTCCCAATACAGAGAAAACAAAAACAAACCCCAACATACATTGATACACTGCCCACGGTCACGGACCGTCGCCGTCGTCGCAGATACACTGCCCACAAACCCCAGCATACACTAAATCACTGATACAAACCCCAGTAGAGAAAACCGCTCGTCGTCGCCGTCGCAGTCTCGCAGATCGGTGCTCGCTGTTCGCCACTCGCCGCCTCGCCCTCATCGCAGTCTCGCAATGGTTGCCGTCACAGATCGCAGTCGTCGCCGTCGCAGATCGCAGATCACAGTCTCGCCGCTCGGATCTCGATGCTCGCCGGTCGGACCTCGTGCTGGGTATTTCTCTCTCTTTACTCTTTTTCTCTAAGTCTCTCAGTTTCTCTCTTCTCCTTACCTATGAAATACAAAACTGAAATGAACTCTCTCTCTCTTTATTCTTAACTTTAATACCGGTTACTCTCTCTCTCTCTCTACATAATTATATAATTTATATGCTTTTGCCTGCTTTTTTTTTTTTTTTTTTTTTTTTTTGTCTTTTTGAATTTGTCCTAATCCTATTGGTCTGTGTGTTGGTGTAATGGTGTTCACCAACACTGTAATGGTGTTGGTGAACACCATTACACCAACACACTGACCAATAGGATTAGGACAAATTCAAAAAGACAAAAAAAAAAAAGAAAAAGCAAGCAATTGGTCAGATTGGTTGGCTGAATTGCTTGCTTTTGCCTCTTTTTATTTTATTTTATTTTTTAATTTGGCCTTATCTTCCCTGTTGCTTGTTGGTGTTGGTTCTTGTGTAACGTGTGTTGCAGTGTTGGTGTTGGTCAATGTGTTAGTAATATATTGATTGTCTTTTAGTGTGAAGTAAATTGTCTATTGTGATTGTGAAATTTTCTGATTGGTAGGTTATTGTTTATGATTGTTGATTAGCAGTGCAATGTGCTACACATTATATTGTTTTAATTATTGTGATACACATAGAATGTGTAACGTGCATAAGACAAATAAAAGAAAAACAAATATAATAAATTAAAGTAGTATAATTAATGACAAACAAATTAAAGCAATATAGTTTATTGTTATGCTAAATAACAATAATTAAAGCTATATAATTATATTAACTAATACATTATAAAAGACAAATAAATTAAATTATGTTAGGCTAAATAACAATTAATAATTTTATAATTAATGCAAGAATAATAATTATAAAATTATTGTATAATTTATGCTTGTTGAGGAACACCCTGAAAATTTTTTCTGGAGTCGCCACTGCCAGAGGGCATTCCTATAATATATATGCTTCACCGTTTCACTCTGCTGTTGGCACACCACGCAAAGAGGGTCTATCTGCATTTTCTTCTTACGCAGGTTGTCTCAGGTTGGCAAAATATTCAAGCAAGCTCTCCACAGAAAATTTCTCACCTATGGCGGGTATTTAGGGAACACACTGACTTCCACAAGCGTTCACTTTTGGTTTTAAAACAACGGAGGTTGTCTCGAATGAATTCAATGAGCCCTTATTGCAACTTGTGGCACAAGTTATTGAATCTTGGAAATATCAATTGTTTGTTGAACCTATGAATATTAAATTATCAACTCCATAAAATAAAAGAAATGATCTGGCTGTACCTACACCCGGATTTGATTCTTTTAAAACTAGATTGCAATCGATGTGCAATATTGGCTTTTGGTTTTAAAACAACGGAGGTCGTCTCGAATGAATTCAATGAGCCCTTATTGCAACTTGTGGCACATGTTATTGAGTCTTGGAAATATCAATTGCTTGTTGAACCTATGAATATTAAATTATCAACTCCATAAAATAAAAGAAATGATCTGGCTTTACCTTTTGTTAGGTTCTAAAGACTTAGGATTTGATGTATTTAGAACTTTAATTTGTAATGCTGGTAAACCATGATCAAAACAATATGTTTAGTCTTGTTTAAGCTTGCTCAAAGTTGTTTAATTATTATAAAGTTGGAATCGAGTGGCTGCAGATATATTGGTGCATTTCGGTCTGGCTCGATCGATCGAAGCTTAAACTTGATCGATCGAAAGTCGGCCAGATTGCATTTTTTGCAGAATTTCCAACTCAGCCCTACCTCATTAAACGTTTAGGGTTTTATGTTTTTGCCCTAGGTATATAAGGCAAAACCTTAGCCACATTTTTAGAGTTGCTCCTGTTGTATTATTGCTCATACTTTTCTGTTTTGTGTAAATCTCTTGTGAGATCTAGAGGAGTTTTTCTTTATACAAAACTTAGGGTTTTCAAGGTAAAGATAGTATCAACATTTTGATGATCAACTCGGTTGTTGCCAATGTAGCTTAAAGAATAACAAGCATGGGTGCTTGTAGCTGATTGGAGAATCCAAGAAAGAATGAGTTCATGGATTTGGAGAATGCACGTGGTCGTGTCAATAAGTTCTACTGGTGAGTAGCATTAGGAAGTCAAGTGAGGAGCTTGTAAGTCCTTTTGTATGAATTTCAATTCTTTTATAATGGATTTAGGTATACCTTGAGGATAGTTAGGTTAAATCCTCCCGAGATTTTTACCGTGTGATTTCCTGGGTTATCATATCATTGTGTTATTTATTTTTCTGATGCTATATATATTTGATATGATTGTTTGATTGTGTTTAACCTAGATTTGCATAATTTGACTAAGTTAATCACTGGGCTAATAAACTAGGTTAATTCAATTATTGTTTTAAGGGGTCTAAAAACCAACAAGTGGTATCAGAGCGGGTAGCTCTTTTTTTTAGATCTTTTGATCTAAGAGCTGATCCTTGACCCCTGTTGTTGTGGATTCTTGGAAAATCATTTTGCTTATATGTCAACATGCCTAGTTGTTGTTATTGTCTCTTGTTGATTTTACTAAATCTTTTCTTGAGCATCTTGATCGTATCACATGTGGTAATAATTATCTGAGTTATATTGCCTTAACCGTCTTAAAGGCACGTGATTCTTGTCTGTGGTATTTGGATAGTGGTTGTTCCAGGCATATGACAGGAAACAAAGGCTTGTTCCAGACACTCTTTGAAGGGAAGATTGGGACAATCACCTTTGGAGATGGAAGCAAATCTGTAATTAGAGGCATTGGAACTGTGGACATTCTAAGGTTACCAGTTTTTGAAGATGTCTGGTATGTTGATGGATTGAAAGCCAACTTACTTAGTATTAGTTAGATTTGTGACAATGGGCTAAATGTTCTCTTCACTAAGTATGAATGTGAGATACTTGATGGAGGAGGTGACTGTATGTGTGTTGGTGTAAGAACAGTTGACAATTGTTATGGTATAACACCAAGTGTAAACAACAAGTGTTTTAGTACTAAGATTGATCAAGTTGAGCTGTGGCATCAATAGTTGGGGCATGCAAGTCATAAGCAATTGGAGAAGATTTCCAAGTGTGATGCAGTTATTGGTTTACCTAAGTTTGAGAAGATAAAAAAGAGCATTTGTGGACCATGTCAGATAGGTAAACAAGTGAAATCCAAACATCCGTTTGTAGTTGGTGTTCAAACTTCACGACCTCTAGAGTTATTACACATTGATGTTATGGGTCCTACCAGAGTTCAGAGTTTAGGTGGAAAGAAGTATATTCTAGTTGTTGTGGATGACTTTACTAGATATACTTGGGTAGTGCTTTTGAAAGATAAAGCTGAAGCTCCTGAGAAGATGATACATCTGTGCAAGAAACTGTAAGTTGAGAAAGATATTGTGATAGCCAAAATTAAAAGTGATCATGGAAAAGAATTTGATAACACCAAACTGGCTACTTTCTGCAATGATAAAGGCATACATCAAAAGTTTTTTTCACCCAAAACACCTCAACAGAATGGAATAGTGGAAAGGAAGAATAGGGTTTTTTAGGAGATGGCACGAGTCATGCTACACAATAAGAAGTTACCTAAATTCTTCTGGGGGGAGGTTGTTAACACTGCCTGCCACATACTTAACCGAGTATATTTCAGACTTGATTCCAAAAAGACTCCCTATGAACTCTGGAGAGGGATGAAGCCTGTTGTTAAATATTTTAGGATATTTAGCAGTGACTGTTATATCTTGCGTGACAGAGAGAACCTAGAAAAATTTGATGCCAAAAGTGATAAGAATACTTTCTATGATACTCTTTTACTAGTAGAGCTTATAGATTGTACAATCTAAGAACCAAAACAGTCATGGAATCTTTAAATGTTGTGATCAATGATGAAGTATGTTCAGAGTCACATTCAGAAAAGACTACTCCTGTTCAAGATAAGTATTTAAAAGTTGATGATTCACTTCGTGCTGATTATGTGGGGAAACATAGTAAGGAAGAGCTATTGCTTTTGAATGATGCAGTTTCAGTACCATCAAGCCCAGAACCATCTACTCCAATTCATGAAACTCAACAAGCACACAGTGAGTTGAGCCCTCTTTCAGAACAGAAAGGCACCTCCACATCTCTGGTAAAACGTACATCCTCTAGAGTCAGATTAAACCATCCTTCCACTAATATATTGGATAGTCTGAATGATAACATGAGATTGAGATCAAAAACCTTAAATGTGATTACTCACTCATGCTATCTATCCCAATTTGAACCAAAGAAGGTGGATGAAGCACTTCAAGATGCTGATTGGATAAATTCCATGCATGAAGAACTTCATCAGTTTGTTCGGAATAATGTGTGGGAATTAGTTCCTAGACCAAAGGGAGTAAATGTAATTGGAACTAAATGGATCTTTAAGAACAAGTTGGATGAACATGGCACTGTCATTAGAAATAAATCAAGACTTGTTGCTCAAGGATACACACAAGTGGAAGGAGTTGACTTTGATGTGACTTTTGCACCAGTAGCAAGACTGGAATCCATTAGAATATTGTTGCCCATAGAAAGCCATCTAAACTTTAAATTGTATCAAATGGATGTCAAGAGTGCTTTCTTGAATGGGATGTTGTAAGAAGAAGTATATGTTGAACAACCAAAGGGTTTTGTTGATTCTCACAGATCGAATGATGTCTACAAGTTGAAGAAAGTTCTCTATGGTTTGAAGCAAGCTCCTAAGGCTTGGTACGATAGATTAACTGCATATCTTACTGAGCATGGTTTCAAAAGAGGATCTGCAGACACTACTCTCTTCATAAGAAAGGATAAGAATGGTTTTGTTGTAGCTTAAATTTATGTTGATGATATTGTTTTTGGTGCTACTAATGACTCTGCTCATTCTTTTGCAAATGAAATGAAGGTGATGTTTGAAATGAGCATGGTTGGTGAACTAACTTACTTCTTAGGATTGCAGGTGAAGCAAACGGACTCCGGAATCTACATCAACCAAGCAAAGTATGCTAGAAATCTAGTTAAGAGATTTGGACTGGACAAGGCTGCCCATGCCAGGACACTAATGGCTGCTAATGCAAAATTAACAAATGATCCTTCAGGTGAGTCTGTTAATGTTACACTATATAGAAGCATGATTGGATGCCTATTGTATTTGACTGCTAGTAGGCCTGATATTGCTTTTAGTGTTGGTGTTTGTTCTAGATTTCAATCTAATCCTAAAGTTTCACACTTGAATGCTGTTAAAAGAATAATAAAATATGTAGGTGGAACTTGTGAGTTTGGATTATTTTATAGCAAAGAATCTAATCTGTCTCTTGCTGGATTCTTTGATTCTGATTGGGCTGGTAATGCTGATGATAGAAAAAGCACCACTGGTGGGTGTTTTTATGTAGGAGCCAATCTTGTTGCTTGGATGAGTAAAAAGAAAAATTTTGTGTCTTTGTCTAATGTAGAGGTAGAATATATTGCTGTTGGAAGTTGTTGCTCACAGCTTCTTTGGATGAAAAAGCTTTTGAATGATTATGGGATAACCCAAGATACCATGGTAGTTTATTGTGATAACTCTAGTGCAATTGATATCTCTAAAAATCATGTTCAACACTCTAAGACTAAACACATAGAGATTAGATATAACTTTATTAGGGATCTTGTTGAAAGAAAGATTGTCTCTCTTAAGTACATCCCTACTGAATGTCAGAATGCTGACATCTTCACCAAACCTCTTGATAGAAGTAAGTTTGAGACACTTCGTCAAGTAATTGATGTGATTCTGGTTCCTTGATCATTCTTGGTCTTCTTGGTCCTTGTGCTTCATCGTTCCATCTTTTGTGACCATTGTTCTTTGATTTTTTGTTCTTTTGTTTTAGGATTTGCATTGCATAACATTCATGCATTTCATTCTAGGATTTATTGTGTTTATCTCTTTTAATAAAAACAAAAAAAAAAAAAAAGAAAAGAAAAGGGGAAAGCAAAAATATGTTTGACATCATTATTCTTGATTTTTGAAAAACAAGGTTGGTCAGTTTATTTACACATAACATGTCTTGTGTACCTTGTTTAGCTTTGATGAGCTTTTTCATTGTACTTTACTAATTGAAGGTTTGTAGTGCATGTTGTGTGGGAAAGATGTTTGTGGTTATTAATCACTTTGTCTTGATCTTGAAGTCACATGTTATTTGACTGTCGGACTTGATCCTTTTAAGAAAGATATAAATAAGCATCTCACCACTGCTCACTAGCCAATCATGAACACCTTTGTGCATATCATAAGATTTTGTGCTCTCGTAAGTGTAGTACATGCACAAAAAGAACATTTGGTGTATACCATTAGGCTTGATGCCAAATCACATAATTAAAACTGGTGTGTATATTATGAGGCAAAAATTCAAGAAACTTACATGATTGCAAGCTTTTGTTCTAGGAGATGTGAGAGTTATAGGATGTAACTCTTTAGGTGATAGTTTCTTTTAAATTCTATGTGATGAATTTTGTAAATTTTGTGTTTGATTTCTATTCACATATCACCTCACATGTATCTCAAATTTTTGTTAGTTGCACACACTATACAAGTTACTCTTTGCTAAGTTTCGTACATGTTAATGTGTGTGTTTTTGGTCTGACCAACCAAGTTTGAAAATATCTTGAGAATTATGCATAACATATTTGTGGTTTAAAGAATTCAAAGGGAGAATGATTTAAATTTGTTTTTGAGGAATTGGGTTTAAAATTTTGGGTTTTTGAATAAGCATTTTATCTCATACTCATGCATTTTTGTTCATCAATTTTAATGCTTTGAGGAGTTTGTGTCAAAATGTGTTTGTTCTTTCAAAAACTGTGATTTTTCGCAAAAATATTGTGAGCCTTTGCCTGTTTCGATTGATCCAATTTGTTTTTTGATCGATCGAAAATGTACTTAGAATCCTTTTAGAAGTCTCGAGTTGATTCGATCGATCGAATGTATTTTTTGATCAATCGAATGTCGCGAATAAGTTTTTTTAAAACACTGTTCTTGACTTTTTCAAAAAGTTTCAAAACCTTTTTCTCTCTCTCCGACTTGGCAAGCTCACTCAGCAATTTTTTGTCGTTTTCCTCCGAAATTTTTGCATGGCTTTTGTCTTCTAAGGTCGGTAAGACCTTTTTACCCTTCCTTTCGAATTTATTTTCATAATTTCATGCATTTTTCATGCATAGTTCCTCAAAATTTTCGGACCTTTTCTTTTTGGGATTTTTGTTGATTCAAGCCCTATTTTGTGAAATTGATCAATGGGTTTTTGTGGAGACATGATATAAACATGATATTGATGGTTTAATTTGATCAATTTTGGGTTTTGAGAAAAATTAAAATTTCTAGGGCTTGTATTGAATCCGAATTGGGGCTTTTGTTCAATTAGGTTGAAATTGATGAAATTGGCTTGTTGTTTTGATGCAATTAAGCATCATAATCTGTGTGTTATGTTTTGTAATGCTCAATTCATCATATTTGTTTAAAAATTCAACAAGTGGTTTTTTTAATTTTGGGGTTTTTGATAGAAACTCTATGTTCATGCCAATTTTGTCACTTTAAACTTAATTGAACTTAATTTTTATTGCATTAGTACATGCATCATGACATTTTGATTATTCATGCATCATATAGATTTTTGTCTCCATATTTTTTGTGCTAACTTGCAGTCTGCCCTTGGTTTGTGTTTTTGTTTTGTTCTTTTCGGTTTTCCCTTGTGTCTCTGTCCTTTTCCTTAGCATCATGCCTAGGAAGACTAGAGCTCGTAGGAATGTTCCCTCACCTTCTCCTCCCCCACCTTCCTTTGAACGTGAAAGGCTCCCGAGTGAGAAAAACCAAGAAATTTTTGTTAAGCTGAACCTTAAGAGAAAATTTTGGGCTGAGCATTCTGTAGTGCTAGATGAGTTAGATCCTGCCATTAGGGCAAATTTTGAGCATCGGGGCTAGTTACCTTTGTTGGAGATTTCTGATCCTCCTCCACCGGCTACCTTGATTAGAGAGTTCTTTTCTAACATCTTTATCCACGTCTATGATTCCAACACTCTAGTTAAGAGTTGGATACGAGGCGTAGAGTACATCATTACTCTTGATGTAGTGGTTGATGCTCTAGGGGTACCTTTGGTACGACACCCTGTTTACCCGTATGACGAGTCTCCTCTCTTAGACGATGTCATGTCATACATCACTGGGTTTTCTATCCAGTGGAGTTCTGATCCTCAGATCACTTTTGCTGAGCTTCCTGAGACTACCTATCTTTTTTTTAGGATAGCATGTCATTCTCTTTGGCCTATCTCTCATCTACACGCCATTCCTCTCGAGAGGTGTGTCTTTTTGTACGCTCTTATTACTGATGCTCCTATTAGTTTTCCCCATCTGTTTCTTTGTTCTTTGAATGAGGTTTGTAGGAGTTCATCATCTGCTCATGCTCTAGTCCATCCTATTTTTGTCCATAGGATTTTGTTGTATCTTGGTTTAGATGATTTCCCTTCCTCTGAGCCCATCCATGTTATAGCTCCCATAGGTGCGTCTTTTCTTAGACAGAGGGCCATTCATCTTAAAACTGGCTCTAAACACCCGAGGTCTGAGCCTTCTGGTACCGCACCTCCTCCATCTTCTTCTACAGGTTCTGCTGGTGAGGATGTTCCTGATCCTGTTGGTGATGCTGTTGCTGCTATTCCTTCACCTCCTTTGGATGACTTCGATGTACGTCGTACTTTGGAGACTGTCATGACCGTTTAAGCAGCTTATGGTCAGATTTTGGTGGACTTGCTTGATGAGATACGCGCTCTGAGAGCTGACTTGGCACATCTTCGTTCACCTTCACCACCTCCTTTTGATGATGGCTTTTGAGTGTCCTTTAGCATTCCGTCACAAAAAGGAGGAGTAGAGTTTTGATACTTGTAGAGGAGATTTTGTAGTTATGGGGAGTTTTCTTTTGTTTTTGCAGAGCTAGTTGAGATATTAGATTGTATCTAGGTGATTCACCGTATACTTTCTTTATATATCATTTTTGGGCTATTCATGTTATGGGGGATACATTTTTGATATATATGATTCTTGGTATGATTCATGTTTCTTGTGTTCACTGCTTATTGATTTATATTTACGAGTCTTCATTAATATATGTCTTTATTATGTATTGTGTGAACTTTCAAGAATGATTTGTTTTGGATGTATGTAACTTCGGGGGAGAGTTAGTTTACACATCTGTTAATTTATTGTTTTTCTGTCACACATGCGTTTATGCGTTTGTTGAGTATTTCAGGATTGTACAAGTTGATTCAATTGAGCTGCTGTCTACATTTGCAACTGATGGATAGTAGTTAGGATTGAATTTTTTTTTTTTTTTTTTTTTTATGAGCATTACTTTTTGTAAAGGGCTTTTACTTTGTAATCTTTGAGCTTTTAAGTTGTGTTTTATCACGAATTGCCAAAGGGGGGAGTTTGTTTGGTCCTAAAGACTTAGGATTTGATGTATTTAGAACTCTAATTTGTAATGTTGGCAAACCATGATCAAAACAATATGTTTAGTCTTGTTTAGGCTTGCTCAAAGTTGTTTAATTATTGTAAAGTTGGAATTGAGTGGCTATAGATGTATTAGTGCATTTCGGGCTGGCTCGATCGATCGAAGGTTAGACTCGATCGATCGAAAGTTGGCCAGATTACGTTTTCTGCAAAATTTCGAACTCAGCCCTACCTTATTAAACGTTTAGGGTTTTATGTTTTTGCCCTAGGTATATATAGCAAAACCCTAGCTACGTTTTTAGAGTTGCTCCTGTTGTATTGTTGCTCATACTTTTCTGTTTTGTGTAAATTTCTTGTGAGATCTAGAGGAGCTTTCCATTACACAAAACTTAGAGTTTCAAGGTAGAGATAGTATCAACATCTTGATAATCAACTCAGTTGCTGCCATTGGAGCTTAAAGAATAACAAGCGTGGGTGCTTGTAGCTGATTGAAGAATCCAAGAAAGAAGGAGTCCGTGAATTCGAAACTTGCACGTGGTCATGTCAATAAGTTCTACTAGTGGGTAGCATTAGGAAGTCAAGCGGGGAGCTTGTAAGTCCTTTTGTATGAACTTCAATTCTTTCATAGTGGATTCAAGTTTACCTTGAGGATAGCTGGGTTAAATCCTCCCTAGGTTTTTGCCGTGTGGTTTTCTGGGTCATCATATCATTATGTTATTTATTTTTCCGCTGCTTTATATATATTTGATATGATTGTTTGATTGTGTTTAACCTAGATTTGCATAATTTGACTAAGTTAATCACTTGGTTAATAAACTAGGTTAATCCAATTGTTGTTTTAAGGGGTCTAAAAACCAACAACCTACAACCAGATTTGATACTTTCAAAAGTAGATTGCAATCCATGTGCAACATTGGCTTTTGGTTTTAAAACAATGAAGGTTGTCTCAAATGAATTCAATGAGCCCTTATTGCAACTTGTGGCACATGTTATTGAGTCTTGGAAATATCAATTGTTTGTTGAACCTATGTATATTAAATTATCAACTCCATAAAATAAAAGAAATGATCTGGTTGTACCTAGACCTGGATTTGATTCTTTTAAAACTAGATTGCAATCCATGTGCAATATTGGCTTTTGGTTTTAAAATAATGGAGGTCGTCTCAAATGAATTCAACGAGCCCTTATTGCAACTTATGGCACATGTTATTGAGTCTTGGAAATATCAATTGTTTGTTGAATCTATGAATATTAAATTATCAACTCCATAAAATAAAAGAATTGATCTGGCTGTACCTCCAACCGGATTTGATACTTTCAAAACTAGATTGCAATCCATGTGCAATATTGGCTTTTGATTTTAAAACAACAGAGGTCGTCTCGAATGAATTCAATGAGCCCTTATTGCAACTTGGGTCACATGTTGTTGAGTCTTGGAAATATCAGTTGTTTGTTGAACCTATGAATATTAAATTATCAACCCATAAATAAAATTAATGATCGGGCTATACCTACAACCGGATTTGATACTTTCAAAACTAGATTGCAATCCATGTGCAATATTGACTTTTGGTTTTAAAACAACAGAGGTCATTTCAAATGAATTCGATGAGCCCTTATTGCAACTTGTGGCACATGTTATTGTATCTTGAAATATCAATTGTTTATTCAGCCCTGTGAATTGGGTGAAAATAAGATACTCCAAATTCTGAAGTCCAATGTGGAAAAAAAATTAAAAAATAAGGAAAAAAAAAAAAAAAACAGATATTCAAACTGTTAACATCATAAATAATATCTAGCAATAAACTATCTTAAAAAGGAAATTTTGAAGTGAATTTTCATATCTTTATCAAAGTATCTAGCATTACTCTATTAAGAAAATATAAAATAGAAATAACCAAATATAATAAATAAATTGATATTACTTCAACCAAAGTTTAAATTGAAAATTGTATGGCATAAACAAGCAAATAAACATTAAATTTATAATTTCCATTCTGATTTCGAAAGTATAGATATTTAAATAATTTGCAACTTTCAAGTTTTATATTGAATACAAAAAAATACCAAAAAAAAATGTATTTTTTTTTTTTAATGCTAGAACAATTAAAACATAGGTTACCCATAATTCTTCTCAAAAGAAAAAAAAGAAAAAAGAAAAAAAAAAGAGACTACCCATAATTTTTGTAGGTTGATCCATAATTTCATTTAGCATAGCATTTGTATAAGAAATGAAGGTGGAATTTGACCAAAGGTTCATTAATAATATATGAAATTATAGATCAAAAAAAAAAAAAAAAACCAAATTCCAAGCTTATAAATAATATATGAAATTATAGAACTCTTCATCATGGCCTTTTATTTCCTGGGTGAGGCTCCGGTCTAGTACATGTAATGAATTGGATCTATTAAGATGGTGAAATATGTTAAAAAATGGACACGTGTTATAATCTCCATGAATTCAATGCAACTGAACACTAGACTCAAACCTCACCCTTCTTTCCCATCATTATCACAACCTTCTAATTAAATCAGTTTCAGCCTTACCTCTTCACTTCCATAAGCAGACATCCTCATGTATGAATATTAAATTATTAATGCCATAAAGTAAAAGAGGATTGGACTAAAAGATTCCTTGTGGTACATTAATTTAAAGTCTTCTCATGCTATGGTGTATGATCATTAATTTAAAGGATTTATGAATATTATTTAGTTATGATTGTTGTTTCGTACTGTCGTACATCAAAGGTAAATGTGTAAATGAAATAATAGTCAATTCCATTTGTGGGCAATAATTCATGAAGTTTCGGTTCCTAGTTGTCAGTATCGTATGATACACGATACGTATTATACGATTTGTATCATATTGTGTATAAAAAGTTCCATATTGTATTGACGTTTTGCAAGTGCTTATAAATCGTACGATACAATGTATATATCATATGAATCATATCGTTTCCTAAAATTGTACGTATCACACGATACATATACAGATGCTTTAAAATGAGATTTTTTGTTTAAATTTATACTCTTATTTGAATCTAACAAGCTGTTAGACTTGTTTTAAACACAAAATTTTTAGGTTACTTAATTTAACCGAATAAAATAACATATTCATAAGTTTTTTTTTTCCCCTTTCTTTCTTCTACAAAATTTGAACTACACAATGCACACTTACAATTCACTTTAATATTTACAAATTTATTTTCTATACTATGAATAAGATATTAATTGAAAATGTAATTATTTTTTATTTTTTTCATTATTGTTATAAGTCCAAGAAACTAGAATGCAAAGAAGAATTTTCTTTAATTATTAAAATAAAAAGAACAAAAAGAGATAGTAAATGTTGATGACAATGAAGGAAATTTTAATGAAGAAATAAATTTGCAAAATGATAAAAGTGATAATAGCATTGACTTATGAAAGCTCGAAAATGTGTTGAAAACACAAGAGCTGTTTAGACTCTCAAATTAAAATTACGGCTCGATAGATTTTACACTAGCTTAATACTAAGTGCAGAATAGTGTAAAAGTGAGCGGACAAATAAAAAAGCTACTCTAATCCATAATCTAAGCAACATAGCAGTATAATGGAATATAAAAGAGTAGGGAAGAAGGATGCAAATACAAGATAACACGCTGATGTGTTATCGAAGAAGAAACTGAAGAACTCGAAGAAAAACCTCTCCACCGCCCTCTAAGTAGTAATTGATCCATTAGACAATCAGTTGGGATATATGAGTTAGCAAGAGACCCTCCAAGCCTAATCTACCCGATGTACCTAAGTCCTCTAAGTTCCTACTCTAACAAGGCTTCTCGGAACCGTGTCTTGTCTAGCTCTTCGGATCCCGCAACAAGCTCCATGTTGCATCTGTCATCCTTGGTGATAGGCCACAAATTGAATGACCCCTTGTGATAAAACCA
This sequence comes from Quercus variabilis, assembly GCA_030445155.1. Taxonomy (NCBI): domain Eukaryota; kingdom Viridiplantae; phylum Streptophyta; class Magnoliopsida; order Fagales; family Fagaceae; genus Quercus; species Quercus variabilis. The sequence goes on from CP129447.1 coordinate 9,733,325, forward strand.
ATTAATTAATTAGCCAAGTTATTAATTAATCAATTTATCATGCAATTGCATGGAAGCACAAACAAATCACCAAAAACTAAATATGCAGTGGAAATTTAAATGACACGGTGATTTGTTTATGAATAGGGAAAAATCTCACAGCAAAAATCTCACCGGGTGATTTTCAGGTTACCTCTCTTGAAACTTTACTATTATCAAATCAAGCGGTTACAAGTAAAGGAATCCCAAGTACCTTACCAACCTACAGTTGAACCTTTACCTCAATACCCAATTGGACTTGATCTGTAGCGACAGTTCCCACCTTTGATGTACGGCTCCCAAGTACGTGACTAACCAATGCACGAATCCCAGTACGCGACTTCAGAATACCAACTTAAGAAAGAAAGGTTGGCTACAAAGTTCTTCAGTTCAACCTACCCGATGAAGATCAGGAAGATGCTTGGTCACAAAACCCTATGGTGCAAATACACAGCAACTTCTTGAAGGAAGATGAACTAGGTCAAGAACTTTGTCTTTTGATCACAATTTGCTTGAACAGAGATTGCTCAATGAATTTGCAACTTGTGTCGCACTTGAAGGCTCCTAAAACAATCCTTTTATATGTTTAGGGTTTAGAGAAAAGAAGGCCCAAAAACATATTCACAGATCCCAAGAAAATCAGATCAGAAAATCTAAATTTTTAAATCTCAACAGATAGCAGGTGTCGAGGTAACTATCGAGCAGGTGTCGAGGTTTAATAAAATTGCACTTCGGCTTGCTTTTTCTTGGACAGACTTGATGACTTCAACACTTAACCTTGAAACCTTGTTTCTTGAAGTATTAAAAACACCTAGAACTACACAATTACAAGTAGAGTGCGTTTTGTCAAAGGATTAGCCAATTTACATAAATAAGTGACATATGTTCTTAACAAGTGAAAACACACATGTCTTAACAATCTCCCCCTTTGGCAATCCATGACAAAACTACAACAAACAAATGAACATATGAGAGAAGTCATAAATCACTAAACTCATATTTACTTGTTGAATACAATAAAATTTATCTTAAGACAAACTCTTGAAAAATTTTGCAAGAAGAGAGTTTATGGCAAGTAGACTTTGACAACCTGTATTTCTGAAACACTCTAAACAAAACTCATCAAGGAATCTTGTGTGAAACAGAAATAATAGATTGCATACAAGCTATAAGGAACATATGTATAAAGATAGAGAAGAAACAACACATGAAGAGAGAGGTGAAAGAAACATACATTCACATATATAAAGAAGTATAAGTACAATGTATGTAAAAATGGTCAAAGGACCTCATATACAAGATCAAAGTATCTAAAAAGTAAGAAAAGAAAAGATACATATAAAACCTCACTACATCCCTCAAAAAAATATCAATACTCCCCTTATCAAAATGTCCTATACTAACTCTCCTCCTAAGATGACTACTCTCATATCCCAAAACTACTTCCCCTTTTTGTCACGAGTGACAAAGGGTAGAGTGTCATGTAGACATCTCATCAGTAGAGCTAGCATCCTCATCATCATCATCCTCATCATTAGAATCTGAAGCTGCTGGAGTAGGTGGTGAAGGAGTAGCCTTTGGAGCAAAACCACCCATGGTCGCCTGCCGTCGTGCAATACGACCAACATGAACATTCACCTGATACAACTCAGCAAAGAGTGTATCAAGGCGAATGTCTATGCACTGCAGCTGCGCCATAATGTCTCCTAGAGATACATCACCCATAGAGGAAGAAGGAGCAAATGTAGATGCGAATTTGGATGGAGTCGAACGAGAGGGAGGAGTGGCATTCGCTTGTCGTGACCTGAACTGCGCCTCACTACATTTTACGGTAGCGGCATCTATGGCAGATATGTGTGTGAAGTGGTCGAACACAAGAAAAGGAATGAAAAAATGGCGTAAGATCTTCGTGATAGCGGAAGGAAAGATGAGCTCATTATGGGACTCCGAATCAAGATGAATATCTATGATGGAAAGAATAAAGTAAGAGGGAAAATCTATAGTGAGATGCTCAAGAAGAGATAACAAAAATTGAGCATGAGGCTTTGTGATAGAGTTGTAGTGAGAAATTGGATGGAGTACAAAAGTCATCACCATGTTAAGAATTCTAGGACCTTTAGCAAAAGGCCTACATGATGTGTACTGATGCTCTCCCTAATCAGCAGGGCGCTGACAAAAGGTAGAGATGAGCTCATCTTTGGACATAGTCCTCAGATGCTTACAAGAAGGATAGTCAGGAAACTCTATCCGAGGAACCTTAAGCACATCTGCAACTAGCTGCGGTGTGACAAGAATGCGCGTACCTCGAACGCGAGTGAAAAAGAGAGGTACTGAACGATCTATTCCATGCATGTTGGAGTAAAACTCCTGAATCAGCACAAGGGGACAAATGACCGGGATGTCACACAGAGACCCCATCCCCAACTGTGAATGACAGTGGGAAGGTCAGTGTCGATGAAATCTGCCAAAATGACTTGGCGTTCCGAATGAACACCTCGTCAAGAAAAGTTCTCCGAAAATGCCTTGTGGGCATCTCCATCACGGAACCAAAGGTTAAGAGGAGCACAGTCAGAAGAAGAGGAAGCTCCAGAACGCAGAGGGCTTCGAGCAGGAGTGGATTTACGTTTGGGTGCCATAGACACTACTGACATAAAAGAATGAGAAAGAGATATAGAGGAAGACAATCAAAAAAGTTCCCAAAACAATTCACATATATCAAATATATTGAACAATAAGTACGTATGCATGGGAATGCATGAGCATGTGACATGCAAATCAAAAAGGCACCATGGGCTCAGCCTAATTCAATCCTACCAACACACAGCATAAAGCACACATCTAAATGCATGCAAATGTGATTCCAATGCATATGGAATGTAATATATGACATTTTAAAAGCATTTAAGTGAAAAACCAACCCAAAATTTCAAGAAGATCTCATCAATTTTGAAAAACCCCTAAAATTTCAAAAAGTCCCAAAACCTAGGTTTCAAAACATGCAATGCATGAAAAAGGAAGGGAAAAGAACTTACCAAGTGAAGGAAATCAAGGAAAGACCAAAAATGATGAAGATTTGAAGATTTGAGTGAAAGAAACTTGTTTGGGAGGTGAAAAGTCTTCGGATAGATCGAGAGAGATCGACAGAATGAGAGAAAGATCGCGATCGCAGCTTATATAGGCACTTCAGTAATTCTCGACAGCTGAGGTTTCGAGAGGTATCGAAGAAGCTGTCGAGAAAGGTGTCGAGAATTTTGCCTTCGACAGTTGCAGGTATCGATAGGTGTCGAGGTGCAAGATCAATTTCAGATAAAAGAAGCTCGATTGATCGACAAGGTGTCGAGGAGGTGTCAAGGGGATAGAAACTTTCTCGATTGATCCATCAGGTGTCGAAGAGGTGTTGAGATTGCGATAAGAAAAAGGTTTAAGAGGCTCGACAGATGACAAGGTATCGAGGAGGTGTCGAGGAGGTGTCGAGAAAGCAGTTAAAAACAGTGTCTCGAGAAGAGAAAAACACAGACATGAATGCAATCCAACAAACACCTCAACCAATGATCCATTCTACATATAAAGCTCTTAAAATCATCTCTCAACAATAATTTAAGCACATGGATCCTCAAAAACACACACACACGCACTAAACAAGTCTAACCAATTTTACTTTTCAAAAACAAATTAAGACAGTTTAGTGAGCATACATTTGCACATGTAAACACTTGTGATGGCCAAATCACATTGTACCTGCACATGTATCAAAAGTAGCAAAGAATATTGCGTGTTGTGTGTGAAAAACATCGCAAGATTGCATATGTGTATGCATATTATGACGATCTGAGATATGAGAAAATAACTTTATCTCACACACAATCATAACTGTTTGATGGGGACTATCACCTTCGAGGAAGATCCTATAACTCTCACATCTCTTAGAATACACGCTTACAATCATATTTAAAGCATTTTTTATCTTTTTGCTTTTTATTTTCTTTGCATATTTTCTTTTAAGCATATCATACATGGGCATATAAAAGAGAGAAAAGAAATACCCAAGATGTTAAACATTTGACATCGCACTTTTGCTATGCCGAAGCATACGAATGTCTTTGACACTACACTTTTACTATACCGAAGCATACATGTGTCATATTATGATTGGTGGGCAACAGTGGTGAGATGGTTATTTATGCCTTTCTATTAGGATTTTCTAGTCCTACCTATCAAAAAGAGTGATACGAGTGTTAAGTTTAAGAGATAACTTAATCTTACTCATCACAAATAAGAGCCATAAAGCTCACTTGCTTAGTTGTGCATAAAAATACTCATCTAAACTACAAGAGATACAAAGTTTAGAAACTTTGTTTCAATGGCCATCCAAGGTACACAGGTACCAAAGTACACAAAACACACACTACTTTTGTATTTTTCTGATTTTTAAAAAAAAAAATTTATTTTTATATTTAAAAACAAAATAAACAAAACTGAAGGTAAACACACAAAACATGTTAAAACGAAGCAAAGCATAAAACTAGACTTACTCAACAAAAATGCAAAACACACAAGTAATGCAACAAACAAAAAAAGAAAGGGAAAAGAAAGTGATGAAATTACTTAGAGTCCTTTTTCTTTCACACCTTGGAAGAACCTTTCCTTTGATTAAACCCTTGAACCAGTGGTGAGGGGGAAGAATTGAAACCGTTCAAGTTAGAAAGAAACATAAGGGCTTTTAGAATATCTCCAAGAGGAGCAAGAGAGGATTGAAGCTGATTTTGGCTTTTAGATGCTATCATGCCATTGCTTTGTTGAGTAGCTAGCCACTTATAGCAATTTGGTCGAGTATGACCGACAGCTTCACAATAATGACAGAGATGCTGCTTCTTTTGTTTCGGCTTTTGAGAGTTAGCCTTTTTAGCCCTAGAGTTTTTGGCATCTTTTTTATCTTGTTTAGGAGGTGCTCCTAAGATAGATTTACCCTTATCTAAGTTCTCACTAGCTAATTCAATTTTGACATCAGTGTTCTCAATTTCAGTGTTATTAGCAGGAGAAACAAAAACAGTATTACTAGTAGAAGCAGTATTAGAGGAAGAAAGACCATACCCTAAGCTAGTTCGATCTGAAGCAGATTTCTGATTTCCAAGCATCTCATCAAGCTTTACACTTGAAGTCCTCTCCAATTGAGCTCTAACTTGAAACAGCTCAGTTTCAAGCTTCTTGGTCTTCTCAGCCAAAAAGTTGTTCTCGAATCTCAATGCTCCAATAGTTTGATTCGCCTCATCAAACTTTGTGGACAACTCTTCATGTTCAAGTTTCACATCACTGAGCTTCTTGGTGCTCAACCTGTATAATTTCTCATACTTCTTAGAGAGCTTGTAAAGTTTCTTATAGGCTGAGTGGATATCATCTTGATCATCCATCTTCTCAAATTTGGACTCCAACAATTCTTCTTCTTCATCCACTTCTTCAACAACCCCCTCAATAGGATTAATTGTGACAGTGAAGGCATTTAAGATTCCGTCATCCTCAGTGTTGGAATCATCTTCAGGCTCAGTGTCACTCAAGGTTGCAGCAAGGGCCTTACTCTTCCCAATGCTCTTAAGATATGTTGGGCGTTCGTGCTTCATATGACTGAATCCATGACATCCAAAGCATTTTGGTCCTGCAAGAACAGTGTATTGACCTCCATCCTTAGCATCCTTCTTCCCTTTGTCTTGACTTTTGAACTGAGAAGAATTGGATTATCTGCGGTCCTTGTCGAAATTCCTCCCATTGGCATTCTTCATGAACTTCTTGAACTGCCTTGTAATGTAGGACTTCATCTTGGAATCTTTATCATCGGAAAACTCATCTGTATCACTGTTCTTCGCCTTCAAGGCCATGCTCTTACTTTTACCAGTTTTGCCAATCCTGGAAAGTCCTAGCTCATAGGTCTGCAAGTTTTCAACCAGCTCAGTCAAAGGAATCTTGTCAATATCCTTTGATTCTTCTATTGCCGTAATCTTTGCATGGAATCTCTCAGGTAGAGATCTAAGCACCTTCCTTACAACCTTGGGTTCAGGAATGGTTTCCCCAAGATTGAAGGTTGAGTTCACTATGTCCTTTAGCTTGGCATAGTACTCATCAAATGACTCATCCTCCTCCATCTTAATTTTTTCAAAGCTAGTAGTGAGCCTTTGAAGCTTTGAATCTTTGACAGCGTTTGTTCCTTCATAGGTTGTTTGGAGGATGGTCCAAGCCTCCTTAGCAGTTTGAGTTGAGGATATCTTCTTGAACTCCTCATTGGTGACTGCGCTAAATAAGCCATTTAACGCTCTGCTGTTGAAGTTAGCCGACTTGATCTTTGCATCATCCCAATCAGCCGGTTCTTCTTTTGGCTTAGTCCAGTCAATCTCTACAGCTTGCCACATCTTTTCATCTAAAGACTGCAAGAAAGCTCTCATGCGTACTTTCCAGTATGCATAGTTAGTGCCATCAAATAAAGGAGTTATGATTAATGACTGTCCTTTATCCATGACAAACAGGGGTCAATGGATTACACAGCAATGATTAAACCTAATCAGAATGTGCCAGCTCTGATACCACTTGATAGGCCACAAATTGAATGACCCTTTGTGATAAAACCAATTAATTAATTAGCCAAGTTATTAATTAAACAATTTATCATGCAATTGCGTGGAAGCACAAACAAATTACCAAAAACTAAATATGCAGCAAAAATTTAAATGACACGGTGATTTGTTTACGAATGGGGAAAAACCTCGCGGTAAAAATTCCACCGGGTGATTTTCAGGTCACCACTCCCGAAACTCCATTATTATCAAATCAAGCGATTACAAGTAAAGGAATCCCAAGTACCTTACCAACCTACAGTTGAATCCTTACCTCAATACCCAATTGGACTTGATCTGTAGTGACAGTTCCTACCTTTAATGCACGGTTCCCAAGTACGTGACTAACCAATGCACGAATCCCAGTATGCGACTTCAGAATGCCAACTTAAGAAAGAAAGGTTGGCTGCAAAGTTCTTCAGTTCATACTACATGATGAAGATCAGGAAGATGCTTGGTCATAAAACCCTATGGTGCAAATACACAGCAACTTCTTGAAGGAAGATGAACTAGGTCAAGAACTTCGTCTTTTGATCACAATTTGCTTGAATAGAGATTGCTCAATGAATTTGCAACTTGTGTTGCATTTGATGGCTCTTAAAACAATCCTTTTATATGTTTAGGGTTTGGAGAAAAGAAGGCCCAAAAACATATTCACGGATCCTAAAAAAATCAGATCAGAAAATTTGAATTTTTAAATTTCAACAGATAGCAGGTGTCGAGGTAGTTATCAAGCAAGTGTCGAGTTTTAATGAAATTGCACTTCAGCTTACTTTTTCTGGGACAGACTTGATGATTTCAATACTTAACTTTGAAACCTTATTTCTTGAAGTATTAAAAACACCTAGAACTGTCCAATTATAAGTAGAGTGCGTTTTGTCAAAGGATTAGCCAATTTACATAAATAAGTGACATATGTTCTTAACAAGTGAAAACACATATGTCCTAACACTTGGCTTCTTCCAATTGCTTCCCAACAGCACCAAATCGTCACTTGACACTCTCAAAGGTTGTGATAAGTTTGGGCTATCAACCTCTCAATGGTATGGAAATGGAGAGGTAGGAGTTAAGGAAATACCACAAGCAAGTGTGCAGAGAAATGTGGGTATGACAATCTCTAATTCTCAATGTATTTGGCTAGGGTTTTCTCTCAGAAGCACTCCTCAACATTTGTGAGTAATGTGGGTATAAATAGTGTAGGCATAGAAAGTGTGTATCAATATGAAAAGGCTGGCAGAACAGAATATCTCACGGGTGTCTCGCGGGAAGGCCTTACCCGCGAGATACTCGCGAGACACAGTTGTCTTCATCCTAGCCTGACTCTTCTCATTCCAGCATGTGCAGGGCAAATGTGCTACTTCGTGGGAAGCTAAGTCGTGACATACCTGCGAGAAATCTTCAGTCTTCAAATGCTTGAGTCTTCACATACTTTCTCTATAGCACAAGACCCTTACAATGAAATCCCACATAAATACAGGGTATACAAGATTGAAAGCAATTACAATCAAATTTGATACGGAATAAAAGCTAACAAAATACATAGTTGTAGATAACAACTTTACAACTTAGATGGGGTTGATTAGCCAATATGATGAATATAAAGAAAATAAATTAATTTTTGGGTCATTTGTAATATATTATTACTTTTGAATTTAAGGAATTTGAATGTGTATGTTATAAACATGTGCTAGTTTGATTTCTTTAGTTAGCTTGTTAAAAGTGGTGAATAAATTAGTCATTAGCTAAATATATCCAAAATTTATAATGAACGTACTCTTTATATATTTATATCTATGATTTTTTTTATAAATTTTGTTAAGTATTTATGTATATTACGATACACAATATAATATGATACACGATATAAAAAAAAAAAAAAATCGATTCATGATACGATTCACATTTTGACAACTATGCTTCGGTCAATATTGTCGATTACAGAAAAATGATTAATAGGTATTTGACCTCACCAGAGAAATATAAAATGTAAATATTGTCAATTACGGAAAAATTATTAATAGGTATTTGGCCTCACCAGAAAAATATAAAATGTAAATATTGTAGATTACGGAAGCATGATTAATAGGTATTTTAATTAATACACAACTTCTTTTCCCCAAATAATCATAGTACACAATCGTTTGATTTACACAGAAAACAATTGGTAATCTTTTATATTTGCATTAGACGTGGTTGTACAGTAAATTGATTATTTAATTGGTGATTTTTGTTTACTATGCAAAATAGGAAATTTGTTATCAACATAAAAGCAGTAATATGAATATAAAGCCTTTATGGATCTTTTACAAATTGTTCTTCATAGACTTTTATAAATTTCTAACTTTGGAACATTTAGAGATACCTTCACTTATATGAGTTTATATTAGGTTCTTTCTACGTTTTTATTATATATATATATATATATATATGTATGTATATTTCATTATACATGTTAGAGGTTTATTGATATCAGTACAAAAATACAATATGGTTAGATCTCATTCTAACTAAACGTAAACTCTTTAATCCATACAAAGTTCCTCGAATCCACAATAAAGAGGTATAGAATTCTCTTGAAAAAAAAAAAAAAAAAAACCCTCAATTTTATTAAGATAAAATTGAATAGGCTTTAATGCCTTGTCAATGGTATCTACGACTTTTAGGATTATGGCCTATGGGCTTACCTTCATATTTAACTTCAATTAAATCCTCACAGTATTTCTAATATAAAATGGATCAAGCCTGCTAGATTAACTTTTCTCCAAAAAAAAAAAAAAAAAAAAAACCCTGCCAGATTAGACATTGTTTTGACTATGCAATTGGGAATTTAATTTCACACCCATTTACTTTCCACAGATTATAGTCAAGTCAAAACGTGTTGGTTCTTATCTTTGTTCATATTAGGACATATGAATGCAAAAATTAGTCTTCTATTCTTATTTGTAAAATGTAACTGCACAATCGACGAATTATCATGAGTAATTCCCAATTTTTTCTCATTTTTTTCTTGTTAAAGTCTTAAATTAACGGAAGTAACATCATTTTCATGTGAATTGTAAAAAGAGTGTTGCTAGAGTTACAAACTTTACAAATTAATGTGTTAACAATCACAAAATTGAAATTAAAACATTATTTTTTTTTCTTTTTTGGGTGAGAAATGCATGTTTTTATTAATAAGAAGATAAAAATATTACATCTTGAATCAGTGTGGATTCAATCATAATAGGATTTTACTCTATCCATGCTATTTATTGGTAGAGTATAAATTTTGATATTTCAATTTTGAGAATAAGCCTTTGGCTTTTTGGGCACCATGCATTTTAATACAAGTCGCTTTCCCTTTTTCCTAGACAAATACTAGTATGTGCGACAACTTTTGTAGCTCATTATCTTTTTTTGAGATTTGACATTTGTTGAGCTATAAAGCGAAAAAAAAAATGTGGGAAGATATATAAGCATAAGTCTATGCATGTATCAAAACCATCAAGACTATAGACAAATCATTCATGACAAGATTGAAGATCGATTTACAACAACTACACATAGAATTCAATATTTTTCCCACAAAGATAAATATGCATACATAACAAGCTAAGCTTGTAAATGCACTACGCCATTAGTACGAAGGTACTAGGCTAAACTTACATGTGATATACACAATACAAGCGATCAAAATTTTAAGAGATTTTTCAATTTTTATGGGTTTTTGAATTTTTCAACACACTCAAAAACAAAACTTGTAAAGTAAGATCAATTAAAAAAAAAACAAGTACAAAACAAACTTGAAAATAAACACGCTAAATGTGAAACATAAGCAAACAACCAATAAAAGTCACATCATATAGGAAGAATTGATGCATGGACATAGTTTAATGCTTATGCAAGTGTACCCTTCTTCACCCACACAACATGTGTGTTTGGGGTGATATCCCTAGAGGATTGGGTACTAGAGCGGTGATTCTCAAACCTTTGGCTGAAGCTTGCCAAATAAGAAGTGATGGTATCTATTATCTTCATCACATTACCAAAACCGGAATAATCTTCTCACCCTTTTGACTGCTTGGTGTTCCAATTCCCTTTTCCTTGTCCTCTTAGCCTTTGAGAATCCGCTTTCTTTAATGCGTGAAGTTTATAGTAGTTAGGTCTTGTGTGTCCTTGAACTTTACAATGGTGGCAGAAGTGTTGAACTTGAGGACCTCTTTGAGACTTTGGAAGAGACTTCCCTTTAGCCTTGGGTTTGGCCACAAATGGATTTTGAGGTTTTGTTAAAACCTTTTGAGCATTTCCATTTGGCTTCTTCTCCACTTTTACATTCTCAACACTTGGAGTTGCTATCATTGGTTCCTTAACTGTAACAAATTTCATCTCTTTGGACACATTGGCACTTGAACTACTTTCTTCGGACTATCCTAAGCCACTTTTGTCAGAAAAAGGCTTTCGATGTGAAAGAACTTCATCAAATTTCTTGGAGGCAACGTGCTCCACTTTGGCATTAGCTTGAATCACTTCAAGCTCAAGAAACTTGATCTTAGAGTAGGCCTCAGTTAGTTCTCCATTCAACGCCTCAACTTCACACTTCATTTCTTTGTACTGCACAAAAAGACTTTTGTAATCTTGCTCTGCTCTTTTCATTTTTCTGGTAGCCACCCTTGCATACTCTCTGAACTTTTCTAAAAGAGAATTATAAGTTTCTTGCAGTCCCTTTGTTCCTTCATAGACACATTCTTTACCTTCATCTTCAGATTCCTCCTCAACTCCCATTTGAACCATCTGAGTCACTGAGGGTAGTTGCAAAGACTTTACCCTTTGCTTTCAAATATGTGGGGCATTCTTTCTTCACATATCCATGTCCTTTGCACTCAAAGCACGTGACCATTTCAGACGGCGAGGAATCTCTTGAATCTTTCTTCTTAAAGTCTTTCTTGTCCTTCTTGAACTTTGAGAATTTGCCCTCTCAAAAGACTTTCCATCACTCTTGAACTTTAGAAACTTATAGAAGTTCTTAACAAGGTACGCCACATCCTTTTCAACCTCATCCTCATCCAAGGAGTCTTGAGCTTCCAATCTCTCATTGACCGTCTTGAGAGCAAGAGATTTGCTCTTCCTTTGAAATGGTAGAGATAGCTCATAGGTTTGAAGAAAACCAATGAGTTTTTGAATTTTAATCTCATCAAGGTCTTTGCTCTCTTCGATAGCAGTGACCTTTGCACGGAAACACTCTAGCAATGATCGTAGAATCTTCCTCACAATCTTGGAGTCCTCTATCTTTTCTCCCAAGTTAAATTTCCCAATCACCACTTCATTTAGCCTCCCATAAAATGAGTCGAATGACTCGTCTTCATTCATCTTTAGTTTCTCGAAGTGTGTGGTAAGCATTTGCAACTTGGTGTCCTTCACCTTTTTGGTGCCTTCGTAGGTCGTCTCCAAGATTTTCCATGTCCCATTGGTAATTATAACATGAGAGATCCTGTGAAATTCGTCAGGAGAAATACCGTAGAAAATAGCATTTAAACCCTTGCTATTAGATTTAGCTGCCACAAGGGCTGCCTTATCCCACTCGAATTTGGCGGCCTCTGGCCTAGTCCATCCTATCTCGACAGCATCCCAAACACTATCATCAATAGAACAAAGGAATGCCCTCATACGGACTTTCCAAAATGCATAATTGCTTCCATCAAAATATGGAGGAACATTGAGTGATTGAGATCGATCCATCTCAAAAAGGGTCTAGGATCACACTTAGGTAATGAAACCACAGCAAGTGTACCCACTTTGATACCAATTGACTTAGCTAAGCCTTGTCTTCTCTAACTCTCTAGATCACACAATTCAGCCCGATTGCATCCTCCAAACAAATGGCTTCTTCCAATACTTCAAGCAGCATCAAATCCTCACTTTACACTCAGAGTGGGTGGGGTAAATGTTTGTGCTATCAACCTCTCAAGGATTGTGTAAAGGATTGTGGGTATAACAATCTCTAACTCTCAAATGTTGTGGCTAGGGTTTTCTTTCTAAAAAACACTCCTCACAATATGTGGGTAATGTGGTATATATAATGTGGGTAGAGACATGGTGTATCAAATATGACAAAATAGCAAAACAGAATGTTTTGCGGGTATCTCGCGAGAAGGCCTTACCCATAAGACACTCACAAAAATCAGCTGTCACCATCTGTCATGATTCTTCGCATTCCAGTCGTGTGTTGAGCACATGCTTCACTTAACGGGAAGGCTACTCGCGAGCTACCCGCAAAAACTCCTTTGATCTTTAATTTGTCTTGAGTCTTTACACTCTCTTTCACACATAACTCATATAATGAATCCCACATAAAATACAAGGGACATAAGATTGAATAAAATTACAATCAAATTTGGCACGAAATTAAAACCAACACAAAATAGTTGTAAATCACAACTTTACAACTATTATTTCACAGCAAGAAATTTCAGTTTGAGACATGATTTTTAAAACCCAACTGGATAAAGAACCGAAAAATGAAGTAGTTCTAGGTTCTATAGTCCAATCAAAACAAGACTATTGGTCAAACTGCTAACATCATAAATATTTTAATTAATAATTCTAGAGTTAATAAAAATCAATTAAATAAATGTATAATAAGTTTATAAGTAATAATATCTAGGAAATAAAACTATCTTATAAAAAGAATTTTCAATTGAATTTTCACAACTTTATTAAGAAAATACAAAAATATAAATGACCAAATATAACTAAATACATTAATATTACTTCAACCAAAGTATAAATAGAAAAGAATAAAGCATAAACAAGGCAAATGCAAATTAAATTTATAATTTCCATTTTCATTGCAAAGTATAGATATTTAAATAAGTTGCAACTTTCAACTTTTATGTTGAATACGAAAACATACAACGAAAAAAAGACAACTTGTATTATTCTTTATTTATTTTTAAAAAAAATCTAGAACAATTAAAATGTAGGTCACCCATAATTTTTGTAGGTTGATCCATAATTTCATTTAGCATAGCATTTGTGTAAGAAATGAAGGTGGAATCTGACCAAAGGTTATCAATTTTTTTGGTTAAATCTTTATCCTATTTCAAAAAATTTATATATTAATTAATCTTAAATGTGATTAGATTTAACACCCTAAAAAAAGTATTAAAACAAAGTTATGAAATTACTCATAGTAATTGGTCAATTGTGTAGACAATTAATACAAATGTTTAAATAATCAAATGTAAAATTCAATATTGTCAATTCCCTGCTAGTAATATTTTGATTTTTCCTTGAGCAATAATAGACATCCTAATGTATGAATATTAAATTATCAATGCCATAAAATAAAAGAAATGATCTGGCTGTATACCTACACCCAGATTTGATACTCTTAAAACTAAATTGCAATCGATGTCCAACATTTTTTTGACTTAGAAGATAGAATCCGTATAGTGAAATAAAGAAAAGGTGCAAGAAGTATAATAATGGGTCCTTCTGCAGCCACAGAAGGCTACACACTAGCCCCGCAACAGGACATGCAGGCAGAGCTGACAAAAAACAGTAAAAAACACATCATCCGAACTACTTTACAGCAAAATGAGTTTGAAAATATTTAAGATATTCATAACCAAAAAAAAAATATTTAAGATATTGCATTAAGTGCAATTACCCAATACTTACTCACATTAATTTTTATTATTTTTATTTTTTAACTTTAACTATTGCCCCTGTTGTAATCCCAGCAGAACAGACAAAAAATGAAGAAAACAATAAAAAAAAAAAAAAGGACAATCTGACTAGCCTATAGCAAAGCAACACATCCATGTAAAATTCACCGTTCTAGTAATATTTTGATTTTTCCTTGAGCAATATTAGACATCCTAATGTATGAATATTAAATTATCAATGCCATAAAATAAAAGAAATGATCTGGCTGTATACCTACACCCGGATTTGATACTCTTAAAACTACAGAAGGCTACACACTAGCCTCGCAACAAGAGAGGCAGGCAAAGCTGACAAAAAACGATAAAAAACACATCATCTGAACTACTTTACAGCAAAACGGATTTGGATTCCGTGTAATATTTAAGATATTACATTATGTGCAATTACACTACACCCGCCCATATTAATTTTTATTATTTTTATTTTTTAACTTTAACTATTGCATCTGATGACAACCCAGCTGAACAGCCAAGAAACATGAAGAAAACAATAAAAAAAACAGGACAATCTGACTAGCCTATAGCAAAGCAACACATCCATGGGCTAACGTGTCTGTTGGGTAGCTACTAGAGCCTGGTACTCGTGCAGAAGAGATGTGGCGCCATGAAGAATAATATCTGGGCGAGTGTGGGTGTTTTCAAAACAAATTTTGTTACGTGAATTCCATATGTTCCATGCAATCCTGGCCCATTGTTCCATCTCTGTACGCGTGAGTCTCACGAGCATACTTTACGTCAGCATAAAGAAGTCTGGGATTTGAGCATTACTCTTTTGGACCCGTCCCATGACCAGTGGCCATACGTTCCTAGCCAGAGGGCATTCCCATAATAGGGTTATACTTAGGTAGTCCCGGAGCAGTGCTCCGGGCTCTCAGAAAGTGGGTGAGCCCCACATGTGGGTCCCACCATGGGGCCCACCTACTTTGTGAGAGCCCGGAGCACTGCTCCGGGACTATTCAAGTTTTTCCCCCCATAATATATGCTTCACTGGTTTACTCTGCTGTTGGCACGCCACACAAAGAGGGTCTATTTGCATTTTCTTCTTACACAGGTTGTCTCGGGTTGGCAAAATATTCAAGCATGCTCTCCACAGAAAATTTCTCACCTATGGCGGGTATTTAGGGACCACATTGACTTCCACAAGCGTTCACTTTTGGTTTTAAAACAACAGAGTTGTCTCGAATGAATTCAATGAGCCCTTATTGCAACTTGTGGCACAAGTTATTGAATCTTGGAAATATCAATTGTTTGTTGAATCTATGAATATTAAATTATCAACTCCATAAAATAGAAGAAATGATCTGGCTGTACCTACAGTCGGATTTGATTCTTTTAAAACTAGATTGCAATCCATGTGCAATATTGGCTTTTGGTTTTAAAACAACGGAGGTCATCTCGAATGAATTCAATGAGTCCTTATTGCAACTTGTGGCACATGTTATTGAGTCTTGGAAATATCAATTGCTTGTTGAACCTATGAATATTAAATTATCAACTCCATAAAATAAAAGAAATGATCTGGTTTTACCTTTTGTTAGGTTCCAAAGACTTAGGATTTGATGTATTTAGAACTCTAATTTGTAATGTTGGTAAACCATGATCAAAATAATATGTTTAGTTTTGTTTAAGCTTGCTCAAAGTTGTTTAATTATTATAAAGTTAGAATTGAGTGGCTGCAGATATATTAATGCATTTTGTCCTGGCTCGATCGATCGAAGCTTAGACTCGATCGATCAAAACTTAGACTCGATTGATCGAAAGTCGGCCAGATTGCATTTTCTGCAGAATTTCCAACTCAGCCCTACCTCATTAAACGTTTAGGGTTTTATGTTTTTGCCCTAGGTATATAAGGCAAAACCTTAGCCACGTTTTTAGAGTTGCTCCTGTTGTATTATTGCTCATACTTTTCTGTTTTGTGTAAATCTCTTGTGAGATCTAGAGGAGTTTTCCTTTATACAAAACTTAGAATTTACAAGGTAGAGATAGTATCAACATTTTGATGATCAACTCGGTTGCTGTCAATGGAGCTTAAAGAATAACAAGCATGGGTGCTTGTAGTTGATTGGAGAATCCAAGAAAGAATGAGTTCATGGATTCGGAGATTGCACGTGGTCGTGTCAGTAAGTTCTACTGGTGGGTAGTATTAGGAAGTCAAGCGGGGAGCTTGTAAGTCTTTTTGTATGAATTTCAATTCTTTCATAATGGATTCAGGTTTACCTTGAGGATAGCTAGGTTAAATCCTCCCAAGGTTTTTACCGTGTGGTTTCTTGGATTATCATATCATTGTGTTATTTATTTTTCTGTTGCTATATATATTTGATATGATTGTTTGATTGTGTTTAACCTAAATTTGCATAATTTGACTAAGTTAATCACTTGGCTAATAAACTAGGTTAATCTAATTGTTGTTTTAAGGGGTCTAAAAACCAACAAGTGGTATCAGAGCGGGTAGCTCTTTTCTTTTAGATCTTTTGATCTAAGAGCTGATCCTTGACCCCTGTTGTCATGGATTCTTGGAAAATGTTTTTGCTTATATGTCAGCATGCCTACTTGTTGTTAGTGTCTCTTGTTGATTTTACTAAATCTTTTCTTGAGCATCTTGATTGTATCACATGTGGTAATAATTATTTTTGTTATATTGCCTTAACCGTCTTAAAGGCATGTGATTCTTGTCTGTGGTATATGGATAGTGGTTGTTCCAGGCATATGACAGGAAACAAAGGCTTGTTCAAGACACTCTTTGAAGGGAAGATTGGGACATTCACCTTTGGAGGTGGAAGCAAATCTGTAATTAGAGGCATTGGAACTGTGGACATTCCAGGGTTACCAGTTTTTGAAGATGTCTAGTATGTTGATGGATTGAAAGCCAACTTACTCAGTATTAGTTAGATTTGTGACAATGGGCTAAATGTTCTCTTCACTAAGTATGAATGTGAGATACTTGATGGAGGAGGTGATTGTATGTGTGTTGGTGTAAGAACAGCTGCCAATTGTTATGGTATAACACCAAGTGTAAACAACAAGTGTTTTAGTACTAAGATTGATCAAGTTGAGCTGTGGCATCATCAGTTGAGGCATGCAAGTCATAAGCCATTGGAGAAGATTTCCAAGTGTGATGCAGTTATTGGTTTACCTAAGTTTGAGAAGATAGAAAAGAGCATTTGTGGACCATGTCAGATAGGTAAACAAGTGAAATCCAAACATCCATTTGTAGTTGGTGTTCAAACTTCAAGACCTCTAGAGTTATTACACATTGATGTTATGGGTCCTACCAGAGTTCAGAGTTTAGGTGGAAAGAAGTATATTCTAGTTATTGTGGATGACTTTACTAGGTATACTTGGGTAGTGCTTTTGAAAGATAAAACTGAAACTCTTGAGAAGATGATACATCTGTGCAAGAAACTGTAAGTTGAGAAAGATATTGTGATAGCCAAAATTAAAAGTGATCATGGAAAAGAATTTGAGAACACCAAACTAGCTACTTTCTGCAATGATCAAGGCATACATCAAGAGTTTTCTTCACCCAAAACACCTTAACAAAATGAAATAGTAGAAAGGAAGAATAGGGTATCAGGAGATGGCACGAGTCATGCTGCACAATAAGAAGTTACCTAAATTCTTCTGGGGGGAGGCTGTTAACACTACCTGCCACATACTCAATCGGGTATATTTCAGACGTGATTCCAAAAAGACTCCCTATGAACTCTGGACAGGGAAGAAGCCTGTTGTCAAATATTTCAGGATATTTAGCAGTGACTGTTATATCTTGCGTGACAGAGAGAACCTAGAAAAATTTGATGCCAAAAGTGATAAGAATACTTTCTATGATACTTTACTACTAGTAGAGCTTATAGAGTGTACAATCTAAGAACCAAAACAGTCATGGAATCTTCAAATGTTGTGATCAATGATGAAGTATGTTCAGAGTCACATTCAGAAAAGACTACTCCTGTTCAAGATAAGTCTTTAGAAGTTGATGATTCACTTCGTGTTGATTATGTGGGGAAACATAGTGAGGAAGAGCTGTTGCTTTTGAATGATGCAGTTTCAGTACCATCAAGCCTAGAACCATCTACTCCAATTCATGAAACTCAACAAGCACACAGTTAGTTGAGCCCTCTTTCAGAACAGAAAGGCACCTCCACATCTTTGGTAAAACGTCCATCCTCTTGAGTCAGATTAAACCATCATTCCGCTAATATATTGGATAGTCTGAATGATAACATGAGATTGAGATCAAAAGCCTTAAATGTGATTACTCACTCATGCTATCTATCCCAATTTGAACCAAAGAAGGTGGATGAAGCACTTCAAGGTGCTGATTGGATAAATTCCATGCATGAAGAACTTCATCAGTTTGTTCGGAATAATGTGTGGGAATTAGTTCCTAGACCAAAGGGAGTAAATGTAATTGGAACTAAATGGATCTTTAAGAACAAGTTAGATGAACATGGCGCTGTCATTAGAAATAAATCAAGACTTGTTGCTCAAGGATACACAGAAGTGGAAGGAGTTGACTTTGATGAGACTTTTGCACCAGTAGCAAGACTGGAATCCATTAGAATATTGTTGGCCATTGCAAGCCATCTGAACTTTAAATTGTATCAAATGGATGTCAAGAGTGCTTTCTTGAATGGGATGTTGCAAGAAGAAGTATATGTTGAACAACCAAAGGGTATTGTTGATCCTCACAGATCGAATGATGTCTACAAGTTGAAGAAAGCTCTTTATGGTTTGAAGCAAGCTCCTAGGGCTTGGTACGATAGATTGACTGCATATCTTACTGAGCATGGTTTCAAAAGAGGATATGCAAACACTACTCTTTTCATAAGAAATGATAAGAATGGTTTTGTTGTAGCTCAAATTTATGTTGATGATATTGTTTTTGGTGCTACTAATGACTCTCTTGCTCATTCTTTTGCAAATGAAATGAAGGCGATGTTTGAAATGAACATGGTTGGTGAACTAACTTACTTCTTGGGATTGTAGGTGAAGCAAATGGACTCCGAAATCTACATCAACCAAGCAAAGTATGCTAGAAATCTAGTTAAGAGATTTGGACTGGACAAGGCTGCCCATGCCAGGACACCAATGGCTGCTAATGCAAAAGTAACAAATGATCCTTCAGGTGAGTCTGTTAATGTTGCATTATATAGAAGCATGATTGGATGCCTATTGTATTTGACTGCTAGTAGGCTTGATATTGCTTTTAGTGTTGGTGTTTGTTCTAGATTTCAATCTAATCCTAAGGTTTCACACTTGAATGCTGTTAAAAGAATAATAAAATATGTAAGTGGAACTTGTGAGTTTGAATTATTTTATAGCAAAGAATCTAATCTGTCTCTTGCTGGATTCTCTGATTCTGATTGGGCTGGTAATGCTGATGATAGAAAAAGCACCACTGGTGGGTGTTTTTATGTAGGAGCCAATCTTGTTGCTTGTATGAGTAAAAAGCAAAATTCTGTGTCTTTGTCTACTGCAGAGGCAGAATATATTGCTGTTGGAAGTTGTTACTCACAGCTTCTTTGGATGAAAAAGCTTTTGAATGATTATGGGATAACCCAAGATACCATGGTAGTTTATTGTGATAACTCTAGTGCAATTGATATCTCTAAAAATCCTGTTCAACACTCTAAGACTAAACACATAGAGATTAGATATAACTTTATTAGAGATCTTGTTGAAAGAAAGATTGTCTCTCTTGAGTACATCCTTATTGAATGTCAGAATGCTAACATCTTCACCAAACCTCTTGATGAAAGTAAGTTTGAGACACTTCGTCAAGTAATTGGTGTGATTCTGGTTCCTTGATCATTCTTGGTCTTCTTGGTTCTTGTGCTTCATCGCTCCATCTTTTGTGACCATTGTTTTTTGATTTTTTGTTCTTTTGTTCTAGGATTTGCATTGCATAACATTCATGCATTTCATTCTAGGATTTATTGTGTTTATCTCTTTTAATAAAAACAAAAAAAAAAAAAGAAAAAAAGAAAAGGGGAAAGCAAAAATATGTTTGACATCATTATTCTTGATTTTTGAAAAACAAGGTTGGTCAATTTATTTACACATAACATGTCTTGTGTACCTTGTTTAGCTTTGATGAACTTTTTCATTGCATTTTACTAGTTGAAGCTTTGTAGTGCATGTTGTGTGGGAAAGATGTTTGTAGTTATTAATCACTTGGTCTTGATCTTGAAGTCACATGTTTTTTGACTGTCGGACTTGATCCTTTTGAGAAAGGTATAAATAAGCATCTTACCACTGCTTACTAGCCAATCATGAACACCTTAGTGTATATCATAAGATTTTGTGCTCTCGTAAGTGTAGTACATGCACAAAAAGAACATAAGGTGTAGCTTCGGTTTAAATGCTTAATGCTTAAAATTGGTGTGTACTATTAGGCTTGTTGCCAATTCACATAATTAAAATTGGTGTGTACCATTAGGCTTGATGCCAAATCACATAATTAAAACTGGTGTGTATATTATGAGGCAAAAATTCAAGAAACTTACATGATTGCAAGCTTTTGTTCTAGGAGATGTGAGAGTTATAGGATGTAACTCTTTAGGTGATAGTCTCTTTTAAATTCTATGTGATGAATTTTGTAGATTTTGTGTTTGATTTCTATTCACATATCACCTCACATGTATCTCAAACTTTTGCTAGTTGCACACACTATACAAGTTACTCTTTGCTAAGTTTCGTACATGTTAATGTGTGTGTTTTTGGTCTGACCAACCAAGTTTGAAAATATCTTGAGAATTATGCACAACATATTTGTGGTTTGAAGAATTCAAAGGGAGAATGATTTAAATTTGTTTTTGAGGAATTGGGTTTAAAAATTTGGGTTTTTGAATAAGCATTTCATCTCATACTCATGCATTTTTGTTCATCAATTTTAATGCTTTGAGGAGTTTGTGTCAAAATGTGTTTGTTCTTTCAAAAACTGTGATTTTTCGCAAAAATATTGTAAGCCTTTGCCTGTTTCGATTGATCCAATTTGTTTTTCGATCGATCAAAAATGTACTTAGAATCCTTTTAGAAGTCTCGAGTTGATTCGATCGATCAAATGTATTTTTCGCTCAATCGAATATTGCGAATAAGTTTTTTTTTAAACACTGTTCTTGACTTTTTCAAATCACTTTTTCAAAAAGTTTCAAAACCTTTTTCTCTCTCTCCGACTCGGCAAGCTCACTCAGCAATTTTTTATCATTTTCCTCCGAAATTTTTGCAAGGCTTTTGTCCTCTAAGGCCGGTAAGACCTTTTTACCCTTCCTTTCGAGTTTATTTTCATAATTTCAAGCATAGTTCCTCAAAATTTTCGGACCTTTTCTTTTTGGGATTTTTGTTGATTCAAGCCCTATTTTGTGAAATTGATCAATGGATTTTTGTGGGGACATGATATAAACATGATATTGATGGTTTAATTTGATCAATTTTGGGTTTTGAGAAAAATTAAAATTTCCAGGGCTTGTATTGAATCTGAACTGGGGCTTTTGTTCAATCAGGTTGAAATTGATGAAATTGGCTTGTTGTTTTGATGCAATTAAGCATCATAATCTGTGTGTTATGTTTTTTAATGCTCAATTCATCATATTTGTTTAAAAATTCAACAAGTGGTTTTTTTAATTTTGGGGTTTTTGATAGAAACTCTATGTTCATGCCAATTTTGTCACTTTCAACTTAATTGAACTTAATTTTTATTGCATTAGTACATGCATCATGACATTTTGATTATTCATGCATCATATAGATTTTTGTCTCTATATTTTTTGTGCTAACTTGCAGTCTGCCCTTAGTTTGTGCTTTTGTTTTGTCTTTTTGGTTTTCCCTTGTGTCTCTGTCCTTTTCCTTAGCATCATGCTTAGGAAGACTAGAGCTCGTAGGAATGTTCCCTCACCTTCTCCTCCCTCCACCTTCCTTTGACCGTGAAAGGCTCCCAAGTGAGAAAAACCAAGAAATTTTTGTTAAGCTGAACCTTAAGAGAAAAATTTGGGCTGAGCGTTCTGTAGTGCTAGATGAGTTAGATCCTGCCATTATGGCAAATTTTGAGCGTCGGGGCTAGTTACCTTTGTTGGAGATTTCTGATTCTCCTCCACCAGCTACCTTGATTAGAGAGTTCTTTTCTAACATCTTTATCCACGTCTATGATTCCAACACTCTAGTTAAGAGTTGGATATGAGGTGTAGAGTACATCATTACTCCTGATGTAGTGGTTGACGCTCTAGGGGTACCTTTGGTATGAGACCCTGTTTACCCGTATGACGAGTCTCCTCTCTTAGACGATGTCATGTCATACATCACTGGGTCTTCTATCTAGTGGGGTTCTAATCCTCGGATCACTTCCACTGAGCTTCCTGAGACTACCTATCTTTTTTTTAGGATAGCGTGTCATTCTTTTTGGCCTATCTCTCATCTACACACCATTCCTCTCGAGAGGTGTGTCTTTTTGTACGCTCTTATTACTGATGCTCCTATTAGTTTTCCCTATCTGTTTCTTTGTTCTTTGAATGAGGTTTGTAGGAGTTCATCATCTGCTCATGCTCTGGTCCATCCTATTTTTGTCCATAGGATTTTGTTGTATCTTGGTTTAGATGATTTCCCTTCCTTTGAGCCCATCCATGTTATAGCTACCATAGGTGTGTCTATTCTTAGACAGAGGGCCGTTCATCTTAAAATTAGCTCTAAACACCCTAGGTCTGAGCCTTCTGGTACCGCACCTCCTCCATCTTCTTCTACAGGTTCTGCTGGTAAGGATGTTCCTAATCCTGTTGGTGATGCTATTGCTGCTATTCCTCCACCTCCTTTGGATGACTATGATTTACGTCGTACTTTGGAGACTATCATAACCGTTCAAGCGGCTCATGGTCAGATTTTGGTGGACTTGCTTGATGAGATACGTGCTCTGAGAGCTGACTTGGCACATCTTCGTTCACCTTCACCACCTCCTTTTGATGATGGCTTTTGAGTGTCCTTTGGCATTCCATCACAAAAAGAAGGAGTAGAGTTTTGATACTTGTAGAGGAGATTTTGTAGTTATGGGGATTTTTCTTTTGTTTTTGCGGAGCTAGTTGAGATATTAGATTGAATTTAGGTGATTCACCGTATACTTTCTTTATATATCATTTTTGGGCTATTCATGTTATGGGAGATATATTTTTGATATATATGATTCTTGGTATGATTCATGTTTCTTGTGTTCACTGCTTATTGATTTATATTTATGAGTCTTCATTAATATATGTCTTTATTATGTGTTGTGTGAACTTTCAAGAATGATTTGTTTTGGATGTATGTAACTTCGGGGGAGAGTTAGTTTACATATCTGTTGATTTACTGTTTTTCTGTCACACATGCGTTTATGCGTTTGTTGAGTATTTCAGGATTGTACAAGTTGATTCAATTGAGCTGCTGTCTACACTTGCAATTGATGGATAGTAGTTAGGATTGAATTTTTATTTTTATGAGCATTACTTTTTGTAAAGGGCTTTTACTTTGTAATCTTTGAGCTTTTAAGTTGTGTTTTGTCACGAATTGCCAAAGGGGGAAGTTTGTTAAGTACTAAAGACTTAGGATTTGATGTATTTAGAACTCTAATTTGTAATGTTGACAAACCATGATCAAAACAATATGTTTAGTCTTGTTTAGGCTTGCTCAAAGTTTTTTAATTATTGTAAAGTTGGAATCGAGTGGCTATAGATGTATTAGTGCATTTTGGCCTAGCTCGATCGATCGAAGGTTAGACTTGATCGGTCGAAAGTCGGCCAGATTGCGTTTTCTGCAGAATTTCGAACTCAGCCCTACCTTATTAAACATTTAGGGTTTTATGTTTTTGCTCTAGGTATATAAGGCAAAACCCTAGCCACGTTTTTAGAGTTGCTCCTGTTGTATTGTTGCTCATACTTTTCTGTTTTGTGTAAATCTTTTATGAGATCTAGAGGAGCTTTCCTTTACACAAAGCTTAGGGTTTTCAAGGTAGAGATAGTATCAACATCTTGATAATCAACTCAGTTGCTGCCATTGGAGCTTAAAGAATAACAAGCGTGGGTGCTTGTAGTTGATTGGAGAATCCAAGAAAGAAGGAGTCCGTGAATTCGGAATTTGCACGTGGTCATGTCAGTAAGTTCTACTGGTGGGTAGCATTAGGAAGTCAAGTGGGGAGCTTGTAAGTCCTTTTGTATGAACTTCAATTCTTTCATAGTGGATTCAAGTTTACCTTGAGGATAGCTAGGTTAAATCCTCCCCAGGTTTTTACCGTGTGGTTTCCTGGGCCATCATATCATTGTGTTATTTATTTTTCTGCTGCTATATATATTTGATATGATTGTTTGATTGTGTTTAACCTAGATTTGCATAATTTGATTAAGTTAATCACTTGGCTAATAAATTAGGTTAATCCAATTGTTGTTTTAAGGGGTATAAAAACCAACAACCTACAACCGGATTTGATACTTTCAAAAGTAGATTGCAATCCATGTGCAATATTGGCTTTTGGTTTTAAAACAACAGAGGTTGTCTCAAATGAATTCAATGAGCCCTTATTGCAACTTGTGGCACAAGTTATTAAGTCTTGGAAATATCAATTGTTTGTTGAACCTATGAATATTAAATTATCAACACCATAAAATAAAAGAAATGATCTGGCTGTACCTAGACCCGGATTTGATTCTTTTAAAACTAGATTGCAATCCATGTGCAATATTGGCTTTTGGTTTTAAAATAACGGAGGTCGTCTCGAATGAATTCAATGAGCCCTTATTGCAACTTGTGGCACATGTTATTGAGTCTTGGAAATATCAATTGTTTGTTGAACCTATGAATATTAAATTATCAACTCCATAAAATAAAAGAATTGATCTGGCTGTACCTCCAACCGGATTTGATACTTTCAAAACTAGATTGCAATCCATGTGCAATATTGGCTTTTGATTTTAAAACAACAGAGGTCGTCTCGAATGAATTCAATGAGCCCTTATTGCAACTTGTGTCACATGTTATTGAGTCTTGGAAATATCAATTGTTTGTTGAACCTATGAATATTAAATTATCAACCCATAAAATAAAATTAATGATCGGGCTGTACCTACAACCGGATTTGATACTTTCAAAACTAGATTGCAATCCATGTGCAATATTGACTTTTGGTTTTAAAACAATAGAGGCCATTTCGAATGAATTCGATGAGCCCTTATTGCAACTTGTGGCACATGTTATTGTATCTTGAAATATCAATTGTTTGTTCAGCCCTGTGAATTGGGTGAAAATAAAATACTCCAAATTCTGAAGTCCAATGTGGAAAAAAAAAAAAAAAAACAGATAATCAAACTGTTAACATCATAAATAATATCTAGCAATAAACTATCTTAAAAAGGAAATTTTGAAGTGAATTTTCACATCTTTATCAAAGTATCTAGCATTACTCTATTAAGAAAATATAAAATAGAAATAACCAAATATAATAAATAAATTGATATTACTTCAACCAAAGTTTAAATAGAAAATTGTATGGCATAAACAAGCAAATAAACATTAAATTTATAATTTCCATTCTGATTTCGAAAGTATAGATATTTAAATAATTTGCAACTTTCAAGTTTTATATTGAATACCAAAAAATACCAAAAAAAAAAAAAATTGTATTGTATTTTTTTTTTTTAATGCTAGAACAATTAAAACATAGGTTACCCATAATTCTTCTCAAAAAAAGAAAAAAAAAAAAAAGAGACTGCCCATAATTTTTGTAGGTTGATCCATAATTTCATTTAGCATAGCATTTGTATAAGAAATGAAGGTGGAATTTGACCAAAGGTTCATTAATAATATATGAAATTATAGATCAAAAAAAAAAAAAAAAAAATCCAAATTCCAAGCTTATAAATAATAAATGAAATTATAGAACTCTTCATCGTGGCCTTTTCTTTCCTGGTTGAGGCTCCGGTCCAGTACATGTAATGCATTGGATCTGTTAAGATGGTGACATGTGTTAAAAAATGGACACGTGTTATAATTTCCATGAATCCAATGCAACTGAACACTAGACTCAAACCTCACCCTTCTTTCCCATCATTATCACAACCTTCTAATTAAATCAGTTTCAGCCTTACCTCTTCACTTCCATATGCAGACATCCTCATGTATGAATATTAAATTATTAAAGCCATAAAGTAAAAGAGGATTGGACTAAAAGATTCCTTCTAGTACATTAATTTAAAGTCTTCTCATGCTATGGTGTATGATCATTAATTTAAAGGATTTACGAATATTATTAAGTTATGATTGTTGTTTCGTACTGTCGTACATCAAAGGTAAATGTGTATATGAAATAATAGTCAATTCCATTTGTGGGCAATAATTCATGAAGTATCGGTCCCTAGTTGTCAGTATCGTATGATACACGATACGTATTATACGATTTGTATCATATTATGTATAAAAAGTTCCATATTGTATTGATGTATTGTAAGTGCTTATAAATCGTACGATACAATGTATATATCATATGAATCGTATTGTTTCCTAAAATTGTACGTATCGTACGATACATATACAGATGCTTTAAAATGAGATTTTTTTGTTTAAATTTATACTCTTATTTGAATCTAACAAGCCGTTAGACTTGTTTTAACCACAAAATTATTAGGTTACTTAATTTAACCTAATAAAATAACATATTCATAAGTTTTTTTTTTCCCCTTTCTTTCTTCTACAAAATTTGAACTACACAATACACACTTACAATTCACTTTAATATTTACAAATTTATTTTCTATACTATGAATAAGATATTAATTGAGAATATAATTATTTTTTTTTATTTTTTTCATTATTGTTATAAGTCCAAGAAACTAGAATGCCAAGAAGAATTTTTTTTTTTTAATTATTAATATAAAAAGAACAAAAAGAGATAGTAAATGTTGATGACGATGAAGAAAATTTTAATGAAGAAATAAATTTGCAAAATGATAAAAGTGATGATAGCATTGACTTATGAAAGCACGAAAATGTGTTGAAAACACAAGAGCTGTTTAGACCCTCAAATTAAAATTACGGCTCAATAGATTTTACACTAGCTTAATACTAAGTGTAGAATAGTGTAAAAGTGAGCAAATAAACAAACAAGCTACTCTAATCCATAATCTAAGCAACATAGCAGTATATGGAATATAAAAGAGTAGGGAAGAATGATGCAAATACAAGATAACACGCTGATGTGTTATCGAAGAGGAAACCGAAGAACTCGAAGAAAAACCTCTCCACCGCCCTCTAAGCAGTAATTGATCCACTAGACAATTAGTTGGGATATATGGGTTAGCAAGTGACCCTCCAAGCCTAATCTACCTGATGTACCTAAGTCCTCCAAGTTCCTACTCCAACAAAGCTTCTCGGAGCCGTATCTTGTCTAGCTCTCTGGATCCTGCAACAAGCTCTATGTTGCATCTGTCATCCTTGGTGACAAGCCACAAATTGAATGACCCTTTGTTATAAAACCAATTAATTAATTAGCCAAGTTATTAATTAATCAATTTATCATGCAATTGCGTGGAAGCACAAACAAATCACCAAAAACTAAAGATGCAGCGGAAATTTAAATGACACGGTGATTTGTTTACGAATGGGGAAAAACCTCGTGGCAAAAACCCCACCGGGTGATTTTCAGGTCACCACTCCCGAAACTTCACTATTATCAAATCAAGCGGTTATAAGTAAAGAAATCCCAAGTACCTTACCAACCTACAGTTGAACCCTTACCCCAATACCCAATTGGACTTAATCTATAGTGACAGTTCCCACCTTTGATGCACGGCTCCCAAGTGCGTGACTAACCAATGCGCGGATCCCAGTA
This sequence comes from Quercus variabilis, assembly GCA_030445155.1. Classification (NCBI taxonomy): domain Eukaryota; kingdom Viridiplantae; phylum Streptophyta; class Magnoliopsida; order Fagales; family Fagaceae; genus Quercus; species Quercus variabilis. The sequence goes on from CP129447.1 coordinate 9,761,488, forward strand.
CGCGACTTCAGAATACCAACTTAAGAAAGAAAGGCTGGCAGCAAAGTTCTTTAATTCATCCTACACGATGAAGATTAGGAAGATGCATGGTCACAAAACCCTATGGTGCAAATACACAACATCTTCTTGAAGGAAGATGAACTAGGTCAAGAACTTCGTCTTTTGATCACAATTTGCTTGAACAGAGATTGCTCAATGAATTTGCAACTTGTGTCGCACTTGACGGATCTTAAAACAATCATTTTATATGTTTAGGGTTTGGAGAAAAGAAGGCCCAAAAACATATTCACGGATTCCAAGAAAATCAGATTAGAAAATCTGAATTTTTAAATCTCGACAGATAGCAGGTGTCGAGGTAGCTATTGAGCAGGTGTCGAGCTTTAATAAAATTGCACTTCAGCTTGCTTTTTCTTGGAAAGACTTGATGACTTCAACACTTAACCTTGAAACCTTGTTTCTTGAAGTATTAAAAACACCTAGAACTACCCAATTACAAGTAGAGTGCGTTTTGTCAAAGGATTAGCCAATTTACATAAATAAGTGACATATGTTCTTAACAAGTGAAAAAACATATGTCTTAACAATCTCCCCCTTTGGCAATCCGTGACAAAACCACAACAAATAAATGAACATATGAGAGAAGTCATAAATCACTAAACTCATATTCACTTGTTGAATACAATAAAATTTATCCTAACACAAACTCTTGAAAATTTTTGCAAGAAGAGAGTTTATGGCAAGTAGACTTTGACAACCTGTATTTCTAAAATACTTTAAACAAAACTCATCAAGGCATCTTGTGTGAAACAGAAATAATAGATTGCATACAAGCTATAAGGAACATGTGTATAAAGATAGAGAAGAAACAACACATGAAGAGAGAGGTGAAAGAAACATACATCCACATAGATAAAGAAGTATAAGTACAATGAATGTAAAAATGGTCAAAGGACCTCATATACAAGATCAATGTATCTAAAAAGTAAGAAAAGAAAAGATACATATAAAACCTCACTACACCCCTCAAAAAAATATCAATACTCCCCTTATCAAAATGTCTTATACTAACTCTCCTCCTAAGATGACTACTCTCATATCCCAAAACTACTTCCCATTTTTGTCACGAGTGACAAAGGATAGAGTGTCATGTAGACATCTCATCAGTAGAGCTAGCATCCCCATCATCAGAATCTGAAGTTGCTGGAGTAGGTGGTGAAGGAGTAGCCCTTGGAGCAAAACCACCCATGGTCGCTTGCTATCGTGCAATACGACCAACATGAACATTCACCTGATACAACTCAACAGAGAGTGTATCAAGGCGAGTGTCCATGCGCTGCAGCTGCGCTATAATGTCTCCTAGAGATACATTGCTCGTAGAGGAAGAAGGAGCAGATGTAGATGCGGATTTGGATGGAGCTGAACGGGAGGGAGGTGTGGCATTCGCCTGTCACGACCTGAACTTCGCCTTACTATGTTTTACGGTAGCGGCATCTATGGCAGATATGTGTGTGAAGTGGTCGAACACAGGAAAAGGAATGGAAAAATGGCGTAAGATCCTCGTGATAACGGAAGGAAAGATGAGCTTATCACGGGACGCCGAATCAAGATGAACATCTATGATGGAAAGAATAAAGTGAGAGGGAAAATCTATAGTGAGATGCTCAAGAAAAGATAACAAAAATCGAGCACGAGGCTCTGTGATAGAGTTGTAGTGAGAAAGTGGATGGAGTACAAAAGTCATCACCATGTTAAGAAATCTAGGACCTTTAGCAAAAGGCCTACATGATGTGTACTAATGCTCTCCCCAATCAGCAAAGCACTGACAAAAGGTAGAGATGAGCTCATCTTTCGACATAGTCCTCAGACGCTCACAAGAAGGATAGTCAGGAAACTCTATCCTAGGAACCTTAAGCACATCTGCAACTAGCTGCGGTGTGATAGGAATGCGCGTACCTCGAACGCGAGTGAAAAAGAGAGGTACTGAACGATCTATCTCGTGCATGTTGGAGTAAAACTCCTGAATCAGCACAAGGGGACAAGTGACCGGGATGTCACACAGTGACCCCCATCCCCTACTGTGAATGATAGTGGGAAGGTCAGTGTCGGTGAAATCCGCCAGAATGACTTGGCGTTCCGAATGAACACCTCGTCAAGAAAAGTTCTTCGAAAATGCCTTGTGGGCATCTCCATCACGGAACCGAAGGTTAAGAGGAGCAAAGTTAGAAGAAAAGGAAGTTCCAGAATGCAGAGGGTTTTGAGCAGGAGTGGATTTACGTTTGGGTGCCATAGACACTACTAACGTAAAAGAATGAGAAAGAGATATAGAGGAAGACAATCAGAAAAGTTCCCAAAACAATTCACATATATCAAATATATTGAACAATAAGTACGTATGCATGGGAATGCATGAGCATGTGACATGCAAATAAAAAAGGCACCATGGGCTCAGCCCAATCCAATCCTACCAGCACACATCTAAATGCATGTAAATGTGATTCCAATGCACATGGAATGTAATGTATGACATTTTAAAAGCATTTAAGTGAAAAACCAACCCAAAATTTCAAGAACATCTCATCAATTTTGAAAAACCCCAAAAATTTCAAAAAGTCCCAAAACCTTGGTTTCAAAACATGCAATGCATGAAAAAGGAAGGGAAAATGAACTTACCAAGTGAAGGAAATCAAGGGAAGACAAAATATGATGAAGATTTGAAGATTTGAGTGAGAGAAACTTGTTTGGGAGGTGAAAAGTCTTTGGATAGATCGAGAGAGATCGATAGAATGAGAGAAAGATCACGATTGCAGCTTATATAAGTACCTTAGTAATTCTCGACAGCTGAGGTGTCGAGAGGTATCGAGGAAGCTGTCGAGAAAGGTGTCAAGAATTTTGCCTTCGACAGCTGTAGGTATCGAGAGGTGTCGAGGTGCAAGATCAATTTCAGATAAAAAAAGCTCGATTGATCAACAAGGTGTTAAGGAGGTGTCAAGGGGACAGAAACTTTCTCGATCGATCCATCAAGTGTCGAAGAGGTGTCGAGATTGCGATAAGAAAAAGGTTTGAGAGGCTCGACAGATGACAAGGTATCAAGGAGGTGTTGAGGAGGTGTCGAGAAAGTAGTTAAAAACAGTGTTTCGAGAAGAGAAAAACACCGACATGAATGCAATCCAACAAACACCTTAATCAATGATCCATTCAACATATAAAGCTCTTAAAATCATCTCTTAACAATAATTTAAGCACATGGATCCTCAAAAAAACACACATACACATTAAACAAGTCTAACCAATTTTATTTTTCAAAAACAAGTTAAGACAGTTTAATGAGCATGCATTTGCACATGTAAACACTTGTGATGGCCAAATCACATTGTACCTGCACATGTATCAAAAGTAGCAAAAAATATTGCATGTTATGTGTGAAAAACATCGCAGGATTGCATATGTGTATGCATGTTATGACGATCTGGGATATGAGAAAATAACTTTAACTCACACACAATCATAACTGTTTGATGGAGACTATCACCTTCGAGGTAGATCCTATAACCCCCACATCTCTTAGAATACATGCTTGCAATTATATTTAAAGCATTTTTGATCTTTTTGCTTTTTATTTTCTTTGCATATTTTCTTTTAAACATATCATACATGGGCATATAAAAGAGAGAAAAGAAATACCTAAGATGTTAAGCATTTGACATCGCACTTTTCCTATGCCGAAGCATACGAATGTCTTTGACACTGCACTTTTGCTATCCCGAAGCATACATGTGTCATATTATGATTGGTGGGCAACAGTGGTGAGATGGTTATTTATGCCTTTCTTTTAGGATTTTCTAGTCCTACTCGTCAAAATGAGTGATACGAGTGTTAAGTTTAAGAGATAACTTAATCTTACTCATCACAAACAAGAGCCACAAAGCTCACTTGCTTAGTTGTGCATAAAGATGCTCATCTAAGCTACAAGAGATACAAAGTTTAGAAACTTTGTTTCAATAGCCATCCAAGGTACACAAGTACCAAAGTACACAAAGCACACACTGTTTTTGTATTTTTCTGATTTTTCAAAAAAAAAATTTATTTTTATATTTAAAAACAAAATAAACAAAACTGAAGGTAACACACAAAACATGTTAAAACGAAGCAAAGCATAAAACTAGACTGACTCAACAAAAATGCAAAACACACAAGTAATGCAACAAACAAAAAAAGAAAGGGAAAAGAAAGTGATGAAATCACTTAGAGTCCTTTTTCTTCCACACCTTGGGAGAACCTTTCCTTTGATTGAATCCTTGAACTGGTGGTGAGGGGGAAGAATTGAAACCATTCAAGTTAGAAAGAAACATAAGGGCTTTTAGAATATCTCCAAGAGGAGCAAGAGAGGATTGAAGCTGATTTTGGCTTCCAGATGCTATTATGCCATTGCTCTGTTGAGCAGCTAGCCACTTATAGCAATTTGGTCGAGTATGACTGGCAGCTCCACAATGATGACAGAGATGCTGCTTCTTTTGTTTAGGCTTTTGAGAGTTAACCTTCTTAGCCCTAGAGTTTTTGGCATCTTTCTTATCTTGTTTAGGGGGTGCTCCTAAGATAGATTTACCCTTGTCTAAGTTCTCACTAGCTCATTCAATTTTGACATCAGTGTTCTCAATTTCAGTGTTATTAGCAGGAGAAATAAAAACAGTATTGCTAGTAGAAGCGGTATTAGAGAAAGAAAGACCATACCCTAAGCCAGTTCAATCTGAAGCAGATTTCTGATTTCCAAGCATCTCATCAAGTTTTCCACTTGAAGTCCTCTCCAATTGAGCTCTAACTTGAAACAGCTCAGTTTCAAGCTTCTTGGTCTTTTTAGCCAAAAAGTTGTTCTCAAATCTCAATGCTCCAATAGTTTAATTCGCCTCATCAAACTTTGTGGACAACTCTTCACGTTCAAGTTCCACATCATTGAGCTTTTTGGTGCCCAACCTATATAATTTCTCATACTTCTTAGAGAGCTTGTAAAGCTTCTTATAAGCTGAGTGGATATCATCTTGATCATCCATCTTCTCGAATTTGGACTCCACCAATTTTTCTTCTTTATCCACTTCTTCAACAACCCCCTCAGTAGGATTGATTGTGACAGTGAAGGCATTTACGATTCCGTCATCCTCAGTGTCAAAATCATCTTCAGGCTCAGTGTCACTCAAGGTTGCAGCAAGTGCCTTACTCTTCCCAATGCTCTTGAGATATGTTGGGCATTCCTGCTTCATGTGACCGAATCCATGACATCTGAAGCATTTTGGTCCTACAGGAATAGTGTACTGACCGCCATCCTTAGCATCCTTCTTCCCTTTGTCTTGACTTTTGAACTGAGAAGAACTGGATTGTCTGCGGTCCTTGTCGAAATTCCTCCCATTGGCATTCTTCATGAACTTCTTGAACTACCTTGTAATGTAGGACTTCATCTTGGAATCTTCATCATCGAAAGACTCATTTGTATCACTGTTCTTCGCCTTCAAGGCCATGCTCTTACTTTTACCAGTTTTGCCAAACCTGGAGAGTCCTAGCTCATAGGTCTGCAAGTTTCCAATTAGCTCAGTTAAAGGAATCTTGTCAATATCCTTTGATTCTTCTATTGCCGTAATCTTTGCATGGAATCTTTCAGGTAGAGATCTGAGCACCTTCCTTACAACCTTGGGTTCAGGGATGGTTTCTCCAAGATTGAAGGCTAAGTTCACTATGTCCTTTAGCTTGGCATAGAACTCATCAAACGACTCATCCTCCTTTATCTTAATTTTTTCAAAGCTAGTAGTGAGCCTCTGAAGTTTTGAATCTTTGACAGCCTTTGTTCCTTCATAGGTTGTTTGGAGGATGGTCCAAGCCTCTTTAGCAGTTTCAGTTGAGGATATCTTCTTGAACTCCTTATTGGTGATTGCGCTAAATAGGGCATTTAACGCTCTGCTGTTGAAGTTAGCCGCCTTGATCTTTGCATCATCCCAATTGGCCGGTTCTTCTTTTGGCTTAGTCCAGCCAATCTCTACAGCTTGCCACACCTTCTCATCTAAAGAATGCAAGAAAACTCTCATGCGTACTTTCCAGTATGCATAGTTAGTACCATCAAATAAATGAGGTATGATTAATGACTGTCCTCTATCCATGACAAATAGGGGTCAATGGATCACATAGCAATGATTAAACCTAATCAGAGTGTGCCAGCTCTGATACCACTTGATAGGCCACAAATTGAATGACCCTTTGTGATAAAACCAATTAATTAATTAGCCAAGTTATTAATTAAACAATTTATCATGCAATTGCGTGGAAGCACAAACAAATCACCAAAAACTAAATATGCAACGAAAATTTAAATAACATGGTGATTTGTTTACGAATGGGAAAAAATCTCGTGGCAAAAACCCCACCGAGTGATTTTCAGGTCACCATTCCTGAAACTCCATTATTATCAAATCAAGTGGTTACAAGTAAAGGAATCCCAAGTACCTTACCAACCTACAATTGAACCCTTACCCCAATACCCAGTTGGACTTGATTTGTAGCGACAGTTCCTACCTTTGATGCACGGCTCCCAAGTACATGACTAACCAATGCACAGATCCCAGTATGCGATTTCAGAACACCAACTTAAGAAAGAAAGGTTGGCTGCAAAGTTCTTCAGTTCATCCTACACGATGAAGATTAGGAAGATGCTTGGTCACAAAACCCTATAGTGCAAATACACAGCAACTTCTTGAAGGAAGATGAACTAGGTCAAGAACTTCCTCTTTTGATCACAATTTGCTTGAATAGAGATTGTTCAATGAATTTGCAACTTGTGTCGCATTTGATGGCTCTTAAAACAATCCTTTTATATGTTTAGGATTTGGAGAAAAGAAGGCCCAAAAACATATTCACGGATCCCAAGAAAATCAAATCAGAAAATTTGAATTTTTAAGTCTCGACAAATAGCAGGTGTCAAGGTAGTTATCGAGCAGGTGTCGAGCTTTAATGAAATTTCACTTCAACTTGCTTTTTCTTGGATAGACTTGATGACTTCAATACTTAACCTTGAAACCTTATTTCTTGAAGTATTAAAAACACCTAGAACTACCTAATTACAAGTAGAGTGCGTTTTGTCAAAGGATTAGCCAATTTACATAAATAAGTGACATATGTTCTTAACAAGTGAAAACACATATGTCCTAACACTTGCCTTCTTCCAATTGCTTCCCAGTACACCAAAACGTCACTTGACACTCTTAAAGGTTGTGGTAAGTGTTTGGGCTATTAACCTCTCAATGGTATGGAAATGGAGAGGTAGGAGTTGAGGAAATACCACAAGCAAGTGTGTAGAGGAATGTGGGTATGACAATCTCTAATTCTCAATGTGTTTGGCTAGGGTTTTCTCTCAGAAGCACTCCTCAACATTTGTGGGTAATGTGGGTATAAATAGTGTAGGCATAGAAAGTGTGCGAGACACAGCTATCTTCATCCTAGCCTGACTCTTCTCATTCCAACATGTGCAGGGCAAATGTGTTACTTCGCAGGAAGCTAAGTCGCGACATACCTGCGAGAAATCTTCAGTCTTCAAATGCTTGAGTCTTCACACACTCTCTCTATAGCACACAACCCTTACAATGAAATCCCACATAAATACAGAGTATAAAAGATTGAAAGCAATTACAATCAAATTTGATACGGAATAAAAGCCATTAAAATACATAGTTGTAAATAACAACTTTACAACTTAGATGGGGTTGATTAGCCAATATGATGAATATAAAGAAAATAAATTAATTTTTGGGTCATTTGTAATATATTATCACTTTTGAATTTAAGGAATTTGAATGTGTATGTTATAAACATGTGCTGGTTTGATTTCTTTAGTTAGCTTGTTAAAAGTGGTGAATAAATTAGTCATTAGCTCAATATATCCAAAATTTATAATGAACATACTCTTGATATATTTATATCTATAATTTTTTTATAAATTTTATTAATTATTTGTGTATCTTACGATACACAATATGATATGATACACGATATAAAAAAAAAAAAAATCGATTCATGATACGATTCACGTTTTGACAACTATGCTTCGGTCAATATTGTCGATTACAGAAAAATGATTAATAGGTATTTGATCTCACCAGAGAAATATAAAATGTAAATATTGTCGATTATGGAAAAATTATTAATAGGTATTTGGCCTCACCAGAAAATATAAAATGTAAATATTGTAGATTACGGAAGCATGATTAATAGGTATTTTATTTTATTTTTTTTTGAGAAAGAACCCCAACGAGGTACAAAATATCTTATTGCATCCTTAAAAGATCAAGTTGATAAACATCAAGAATATCTGAAGGAATAGATTCCATCCAGACAAGAAAAGGATATCTAACAGCCCGTCTAGCAAGTTTGTGGGTAACACAGTTCCCTTCCCTATGAATGTGCTTAACTGAAAAAGAAGAAAAACTAGAAAGCAAATACTTAATATCTTGCAGTACATGACCCATGTAAGAACACTCCATGTTGTCACCAAGAATTGCCTGAATAACAGTTTCAGAGTCACCTTCCATAACCACCTTGTCAAACCCGAGTTCCTTAGCAAACACCATAGCCTGACGAGCCGCTAACACTTCCACCATCTCCACTGAAGTAGGTGATGGAATTTGTTGTGAGAGAGCAGCCATAACTAATCCCTGATCATTCCGGATTATCACACCGATGCCAGCTAGTCCATCCTGAGAGAAAATCGCGCCGTCAAAGTTCACCTTCACACATGGCGCAATAGGAGGCCTCCATTTTACTGCACGGGCTGTCCTAGGAATCACAGAGTGAGTGGGGCGAAGTTGCTGAAATTCTTGGAGTGCACTACACGCCTTGGGATTAATCTGACTGAACGGCACAGTAGGTTCTCCCACACGTTCCTTGTTTCGGCGCTGCCAAACTTCAGTTATCAGCATAGCAAGAAGATCAAGTGAGTATTTTCCTGCCAACGCATGTTTAAGAATCTCCAAGAAGCTGGTGCAGTTCCTTGTTTCTGTCACTAACATGCTGAACTTCACTTTCCACATATCCTGTAGCTTCGGGCAAGACCAGAGGGCATGCATCGTGTCTTCTTGTTGAATCTTGCATTCCGGGCACACCGCATCAGTCAAAACATGTTTTCGAACCAGATTCGCTTGTGTAGGCAGAGCATTGTTTCCAGCTTGCCACACAAGAGATTTTACCTGGTTTGGAACACGCATACGCCAAATAGCTTTCCAAACCGGTGAGGCTATCCCACCATGAGTTGTTCCCTGCACTTCCGCTTCCTCTGGCTTCATCAAAAGATGATAACCGGACTTGACCGAGAAGATACCATCATGGGTGAAAGGCCAGAATGGACGGTTAGCTTGATCAAACAAGCTAAGTGGGATGGCCTTAATGGTTGCTGCCTTTTCAGGTAAAAATAGTCTATCAATCTCAGTCACCTTCCAGCACCTGTCAATATGGTTAATTAGGCTAGAAACCAAGGCATTTGCATGGTTGTCTGGGGCAGGGGATAGGACTTTGCCTTGCTGAGATCCAGGCAGCCAAGCATCCTGGAAAATTTGCACCTGAGCTCCATTTCCAATCCTCCACTTCAGTCCACGAGTAATGAGTTCTCTCCCCTTCAAAATACTCTTCCAAGCAAAAGACCCTTTATTGTCCTTAGCATCAAAAATTGACCCATGAGGGAAATATTTTGATTTAAAGAACTGGAAAAAAAGTGAGTCTTGGTTTTGTAATAGGCGCCAAACTTGCTTAGCTAGCATGGCGTCGTTAAATTTTTGGAGTTCCCTAAAACCCATTCCTCCAATTGCTTTTGGCCTACAAAGAGTGTGCCATTTTACCCAATGAATACGTCTTCTAGCCCCACGTTGTCCCCACAAAAACTTCCTAATCATAATCTCAATCTCATGGCAAAGTGTAGTGGGAAGTTTAAAGTAGCTCATAGAGTATGTGGGGATTGCTTGTACCACGGCCTTTAAGAGAACTTCCCTACCAGCTTGAGACAAGAGCTTCTCTTTCCACCTTTGTAGCTTAGACCATATCCGATATTTAATGGACTCTTGATGGACTCTTGTACCTCACTATCCGTATTCTTACTGAAGAACAGTGTGGTTTTCTCTTTATTCAGCTGTTGCCCGGAAGCTTCTTCATAATTAGCAAGAAGGTTTTGTAAGTGTATACATTCCTATACTGATGCTCTACAAAAGACCAAGCTATCATCTGCAAAAAATAAATGGGTTAATCTAGGCCCATTCCTGCAGATAGATATACCTCTAATATCACCAGAAGTAGTCGCTTTAGAAATTAAACCATGTAAACCCTCAGTGCAGAGGAGGAAGAGGTAAGGGGATAAAAGGTCCCTCTGACGCAGTCCTCTACAAGGGTGAATGGTTTGTGAAGGCTCCCCATTAATCAAAATGGAGTAAGAGACAGTAGTAATACACTCCATCATAAGATCAACCCATCGACTGTGAAAACCCATCTTTTTCAACAAACACTCCAAGAAAGACCATTCAACTCGATCATAAGCCTTGCTTATGTCAAGTTTGAGAGCCATAAAACCTGTAAAGCCAGTTTGCTGAGTTTTCATGTAATGTAGAGTTTCAAATGTCATAAGAATATTGTCTGTGATCACCCTCCCTGCTTGAAAAGCACTTTGATTCTCAGACACAATGGATGGCAACAGAGGTTTCAAGCGGTTAGCTAAAACCTTTGAAATCAGCTTATATATTACATTGCAGAGACTGATTGGTCTAAACTCAGAAATTTTTTCAGGATTCTTCACTTTAGGGATAAGAGTAACATAAGTGTAATTAAACTCTTTTGGGATGTGACATGAGTTTAAACAATCCATGACAGCATTAGAGACTTCATTACTAATCAAGGGCCAAAAAGATTGAAAGAAAAGAGGAGGCATAACATCGGGTCCCGGAGCCTTAAGAGGGGCCATCTCCTTCAAGGCAAGATCAACCTCTTCTTTAGTAAAATCTTTAGTCAGGTTGTTGTTCATCTCCTCAGTAACTAGCGGTTGTATCACGTCCAGAATACCATGATCATTGTGGGATCTTTCAGATGTGAACAGCTTTGAATAGAACCCAACTATGATGTTAGCCACCTGTGCACTATCTGTACACCAGGAATTAGAATCATCAAATAAACCCACAATTCTATTCCGTCGAAACTCTATTATGGAAGAAACGTGTATTATTATCACCACATGTAAGATGTAAAGCTCTTGCCCTTTGCTGCCACATTAAGCTTTCTCTGTCCATCAGCTTATTTACCTCTGCTCTCAATAAACTCACTGACTCAAAATCAGCCCCCTGTGCCGCTGCCATTTCAGCCTTCTCCAATAGTTTTGATTTTTCCTCCAATTGCTTCCTCACACTACCAAAGGAGCGTTTACTCCATTCCATAAGCTTTTCCCCACATAATTTTATCTTTTCATGCATCAATGGAGAGTTTGAATGGGGGAAGGGAGATAGCCACGCTGCCTTTACTGTTTCACCGCATCCATTCTCCTTTAGCCACATGTGTTCAAACTTAAAGGGTTTGCAAGGTCTAGCTGTAATTCCTTCAGGATTTATGATTATAGGATAATGATCAGAGGCATTGTAATGAAGGCAATGAACTCTAGTTGCCGGATTCAAATTAAGCCATGAGTGATTAGTAAGAGCACGATCTAGCCTCTCCAACACCATATTATCAGCTCTCTTGCCTCTCCAAGAGTATTTTTTCCCCATAATACCGTGGTCAATAAACCCACAGTCATCCACAACTTCTCTAAACTCCCTCATTGCTGATTCACTTCGTGGTGCCCCTCCTAGCTTCTCATGAGACAACAGGATTTCGTTAAAGTCATCGGCGCATAACCATGGAAGGTTGTATTTCTGATGAAGATTACGCAGTAAATCCCAAGTCTCACTTCTCCGTCTAGCCTCTGGCATCCCATAAATGCCCGTGAACCTCCAGGAATCCTCCTTCCCCTTATTAACAATAACGTCTATGTTAGGACATATATGTTTTAACTTGTTTAAGAACATATGTCACTTAGTTATGTATATTGGCTAATCCTTTGACAAAACGCACTCTGCTTGTAATTGGGTAGTTCTAGGTGTTTTTAATACTTTAAGAAACAATGTTTCAAGGTCAAGTGTTGAAGTCATCAAGTCTGTCCAAGAGAAAGCAAGCTGAAGTGCAAAGTTTTTAAAGCTCGATACCTGCTCGACAGCTACCTTGACACCTGCTATCTGTCGAGATTTAAAAAGTCAGATTTCCTATTTGATTTTCTTGGGATCCGTGAATATGTTTTTGGGCCTTCTTTTCTTCTAACCCTAAACATATAAAAGGATTATTTTAAGAGCCGTCTAGGGTGACACAAGTTGCATTATCATTGAGCAATCTCTGTTTAAGCAAATTGTGATCAACAGACAAAGTTCTTGACCTAGTTCATCTTCCATCAAGAAGTTGCTGTGTATTTGCACCATAGGGTTTTATAACCAAGCATCTTCTTGCTATTCATCATAAAGGATGAACTGAAAAACTTTGCAGCCAACCATTCTTCCTCAGTCGATGTTCTGAAGTCGCGTACTTGGATCCGCGCATTGGTTAGTCACGTACTTGGGAGTCGTGCATCAAAGGTGGAGACTGTCACTACAGATCAAGTCCAATTAGGTATTGGGGTAAGGGTTCAACTGTAGGTTGGTAAGGTACTTGGGATTCCTTTACTTGTAATCGCTTGATTTGATAATAGTGGAGTTTCGGGAGTGGTGACCTGAAAATCACCCGGTAGGATTTTTGCCATTAGGGTTTTCCCCATTCGTAAACAAATCACCGTGTTATTTATTTTCCACTGCTTATTTAGTTGTTAGTGATTTGTTTGTGCTTCCATATAATTGCATGATTAATTGATTAATTAATTACTTGGCTAAATTAATTAATTAGGGTTAATCACAAGGGGTCATTCAGATTGTGACCAATTAAGTGGTATCAGAGCAGGCACACTCTGATTAGGTTTTAATCTTAGCTGTGTTGATCCATTGACCCCTGTTTGTCATGGATAGAGGACAATCATTAATTATACCTCCTTTATTTGATGGCACTAACTATGCATACTGGAAAGTATGCATGAGAGCTTTCTTGCAGTCTTTAGATGAAAAGGTGTGGCAAGCTGTAGAGATTGGTTGGACTAAGCCAACAGAAGATCCGGCCGATTGGGATGATACTAAGATCAAGGCGGCTAACTTCAACAGCAGAGCGTTAAATGCCCTATTTAGCGCAGTCACAAATGAGGAGTTTAAAAAGATATCCTCAATTGAAACTGCCAAGGAGGCTTAGACCATCCTCCAGACTACCTATGAAGGCATAAAGGCTGTCAAAGACTCAAAGTTTCAGAGGCTCACTACAAGCTTTGAAGAAATTAAGATGGAGGAGGATGAGTCATTTGATGAGTTCTATGCCAAGCTTAAGAACATAGTGAACTCAACCTTTAATCTTGGGGAAACCATCCCTGAATCCAAGATTGTAAGGAAGGTGCTCAGATCTCTACCTGAGAGATTTCATGCCAAGATTCAGCGATAGAAGAATCAAAGAACATTGACAAGATTCCTTTGACTGAGCTGGTAGAAAACTTGCAAACCTATGAGATAGGATTATCTAGGATAGGCAAGACAAGTAAAAGTAAAAGCATGGCCTTGAAGGCAAAGAACAGTGATACAGATGAGTCTTCCGATGATGAAGATTCTAAGATGAAGTCCTACATCACTCGGCAGTTTAAGAAGTTTATGAAGAATGCCAATAGAAGGAGCTTCGACAAGGACCGGAGGCAGTTCAGTTCTTCACAGTCTAAAAGCCAAGACAAAGAGAAGAAGGATGCTAAGGATGGAAGTCAGTACACTATTCCTGCAGGACCAAAATGCTTTGGATGTCATGGGTTCGGACACATGAAACATGAGTGTCCTACATATCTCAAGAGCATTGGGAAAAGCAAGGCACTTGCTGCAGCTCTAAGTGACACTGAGCCTGAAGATGATTCCGACAATGGGGATGACGGAATCTTAAATGCCTTCACTGCCACAGTCAATCCTACTGAAGGGATTGTTGAAGAAGTGGATGAAGAAGAAGAACTGGTGGAATCAAAATTTGAGAAAATGGATGATCAAGATGATGTCCATTCAGCCTATGAGAAGCTTTATAAGCTCTCTGAAAAGCATGAGAAATTATACAGGCTGGCCACCAAAAAGCTAAGTGATATGGAACTTGATCGTGAAGCGTTGTCCACAAAGTTTGATGAGGCGAATCAAACTATTGGAGCACTGAGATTTGAAAACACCTTTTTGGCCGAGAAGACCAAGAAGCTTGAAGCAGAGTCAGAGCTCAATTAGAGAGGACTTCAAGTGCAAAGCTTGATGAGATACTTAGAAATCAGAAATATGCTTCGAATCGAACTGGTTTGGGGTATGGTATTTCTTTCTCAAATACTGCTTTTACTAGCAATACTGTTTTTGTTCCTCCTGCTAATAATACTGAAATTGAGAATATTGATGTCAAAACTGAATTAGCTAGTGAGAACTTAGACAATGGTAAATCTATCTTAGGAGCACCCCCTAAGCAAGATAAGAAAGATGATAAAAATCCTAGGGCTAAGAAGGCTAACTCTCAAAAGCCTAATCAAAAGAAGCAACATCTCTGTCATCATTGTGGAGCTGCCGGTCACATTAGACCAAATTGCTATAAGTGGTTAGCCACTCAACAGAGCAATGGCGTGATAGCATCTGGAAACCATACTCAGCTTCAATCCTCTCTTGCTCCTCTTGGAGATCTTCTGAAAGCCCTCATGTTCCTTTCGAACTTGAACGGGTTAAATTCTTCCCTCTCACTGCCGGTTCAAGGATTCAATCAAAGGAAAGGCTCTTCCAAGGTGTGGAAGAAAAAGGACTTTAAGTGATTTCATCACTTTCTTTTTCCTTTTTGTTTTTCTGTGTTTTGCATTGCTTGTGTGATTTGTTTTTCTGCTGAGTCAGTTTAGTTTTTGCAATATTTTGTTTAACATGTTTTGTGTGTTTTCTTTCAGTTTTGTTTATTTTGTTTTTGATTTAAAATAAAAAAAAAATTGAAAAAATCAGAAAAATACAAAAACAGTGTGTGTTTTGTGTACTTTGGTACTTGTGTACCTTGGATGGCCAATGAAACAAATTTTTCTTAACTTTGTATCTCTTGTAACTTAGATGAGCATCTCTATGCACAACTAAGCAAGTGAGCTTTGTGGTTTTTGTTTGTGATGAGTAAGATTAGGTTATCTCTTAAAACTTAACACTCATATCACTCTTTTTGACGGGTAGGACTAAAAAATCCTAAGAAAAAGGCATAAATAACCATCTCACCACTGTTGCCCGCCAATCATAATATGACACCTGTATGTTTCGGCATAGCAAAAGTGCAGTGTCAAAGACATTCGTATGCTTTGGCATAGCAAAAGTGCAATGTCAAATGCTTAACATCTTGGGTATTTCTTTTCTCTCTTTTATATACCCATGTATGATATGCTAAAATAAAAGAAAAAATGCAAAGAAAATAAAAAGCAAAAAGATTAAAAATGCTTTAAATATGATTGCAAACGTGTATTCTAGGAGATGTGGGAGTTATAGGATGTACCTCGAAGGTGATAGTCCCCATCAAACAGTTATGATTGTGTGTGAGTTAAAAGTTATTTTCTCATATCTCAGATCGTCATAACATCTATACACATATGCAATCTTGTGATGTTTTTCACACACAACACGCAACATTCTTTGCTACTTTTGATACATGTGCAGGTACAATGTGATTTGGCCATCACAAAGGTTTTACATGTGCTAATGTATGCTCACTAAATTGTCATAACTTGTTTTTGACATATAAAATTGGTTAGACTTGTTTAGTGTGTGTGTGTGTGTTTTGCATGATCCTTGTGCTTATTTTCTTGTTGAGAGATGTTTTTGAGAGGTTTATATGTTGAGTGGATCTTTGGTTGAGATGTGTGTTAGATTGCATTCATGTATGTGTTTTTCCCTTTTTGAAAAACTGCCTTTTTCTGATGGCTCGACACCTCCTCGATACTTGGTCATCTGTCGAGATTCTCATGTTGTTTCTTATCGCAATCTCGACACCTCTTCGACACCTGATGGATCGATCGAGAAAGTCTCTGTCCTCTCGATAGATTCTCGACACCTGATGGATCGATCGAGATTCACCTATGCTGTTTGAGTCTTCTTTCTCAACACCTGTCTCGATACCTTGTGGATCGATCGAGAATTCTTCTGTCTTCTCGACAGCTTCTCGATTCCTGGTCGATCGATCGAGATTCTTGCATCTACTTTTGGCCTTGTACCTTGATACCTCTCGATACCTGTATCTGTCGAAGGCATTTTCCTTGATACCTTCCTCGACAGCTTCCTCGATACCTCTCGACACCTCAGTTGTCGAGAATTACTGAGGTGCCTATTTAAGGGCAGATCGTGATTTTCACTCATTTCTCTCGTTCTCTCTCGATCTGTCCGTGGCTTTTCATCTCCCAAACTTGATTTTCTCACTCAAATCTTCAACCCCACTTGGATCTTGCTCATTCCTTGCTTCAATCTCTTGGTAAGACCACGTTTCCCTTCCTTTTTCATGCATTTCATGTTTTGAAACCTAGGTTTTGGGATTTTTTGAAAATTTTTGGGGTTTTTCAAAATTGATGAGTTTTTCTTCAAATTTTGGGTTGGGTTTATACTTAAATGATTTCAAAATGTCATACATTGCATTTCATTTGCATTATAATGATATTTACATGCATTTAGATGTGTTCTTTATGTTTGTGTGCTGCTAGGATTGGATTGGGCTGAGCCCATGATATTTTTTTCCTTTTCATGTCACATGCCCATGCATTCCCATGCATACGTACTTTTGAACTGTGTTGGGACTTTTCTGATTGTCTCACTCTCTATCTTTTTCTCATTCTTTTACATTAGTAGTGTCTATGGCACCCAAACGTAAATCTACTCCTGCTCGGAACCCTCTGCGTTCTGGAGCTTCTACTTCTTCAGATTCTACTCCTTTTAACATTCAGTTCCGTGATGGAGATGCCCATAAGGCATTTGCGGAGAACTTTTCTAAACGAGGTGTTCATTCGGAACGTCAAGTTATTTTGGTGGACTTTGCCGATACTGACCTTCCCTCTGTCATTAACAGTAGGGGATGGGGGTCGCTGTGTGACATCCCGATCACTTGCCCTCTTGTGCTGATACAAGAGTTCTACTCCAACATGCACGGGATTGATCTTTTAGTACCTCATTTTGTCACTCGCATTCGAGATATGCGCATTCCTGTCACACGGCAACTTATTGCAGATGTGCTTAGGGTACCTAGGATAGAGTTTCCAGATTACCCCTCTTGTGAGCGTCTGAGGACTGTGTCCAAAGATGAGCTCATCTCTGCTTTTTGTGAGCGCCCTGCTAATTGGGGTGAGCATCAGTTCACATCATGTAGGCCTTTTGCTAAAGGTCCTAGATTCATTAACATGGTGATGACGTTTGTTCTCCATCCTCTTTCTCACTATAACTCTATCACAGAGCCTCGTGCTCAATTTTTGCTTTCTTTGCTTGAGCATTTTACCATAGACTTCCCTTCTCACTTCATCCGGTTTATCATAGAGGTCTATCTTGATTCGGCGTCCCGTGATAAGCTCATCTTTCCTTCTGCTATCACGCGGATTCTACGCCATTTTTCCGTTCCCTTTCCTGTGTCCAACCACTTCACACACATATCTGCCATAGATGCCGCTACCGTAAAACGTAGTGAGGCACAGTTCAGGTCGAGACAGCCAGTTGCCACTCCTCCCTCCCGTTCAGCGCCAGCCAGATCCGCTCCATCTACATCTGCTCCTTCTTCCTCTTCGAGCGATGTATCCCTTGGTGATATTATGGCGCAGCTGCAGCGCATGGACACTCGTCTTGATACACTCTCTGCTGAGTTGTATCAGGTGAATGTTCGTGTGGGTCGTATTGCACGACAGTAGGCGATCATGGGTGGATTTGCTCCAGAGGCTACTCCTTCACCATCTACTCCAGTAGCGTCAGATTCTGAGGATGATGAGGATGATGGTGATGATGATGGAGATGCTAGCTCTGCCGATGAGATGTCTACATGACACTCTACCCTTTGTCACTCGTGACAAAAAGGGGGAGTAGTTTTGGGCTATGAGAGTAGTCATCTGGGCTATGAGAGTAGTCCTCTTAGGGGGAGAGTTAGTATAGGACATTTTTTTTGATAGGGGGAGTGTTGTCATATTTTTTGAGGGATGTAGTGAGGCTATATGTATTTTTTTTCTTATCTCTTAGATACATTGGTCTTGTATACGAGGACCTTTGACAATTTTTACATACATTGTACTTATTTTATCTCTTATATATGTTGATGTATGATTTTTTCACCTCTCTCTTCATGCGTTGTTTCTTTTCTATCTTTATACACATGTTCTTTATACTTGTTTGCAATCTATTTATTTCTGTTTCACACAAGATGCCTTGATGAGTTTTGTTTAAAGTGTTTCAGAAATACAGGTTGTCAAAGTCTACTTATCATAAGCTCTCTTCTTGCAAAGTTTTTCAAGAGTTTGTGTTAGGATAGATTTTATTGTATTCAACAAGTGAATATGAGTTGAGTGATTTATGACTTCTCTCATATGCTCATTTGTTTATTGTGGTTTTGTCACAGATTGCCAAAGGGGGAGATTGTTAGGACATATATGTTTTAACTTGTTTAAGAACATATGTCACTTAGTTATGTATATTGGCTAATCCTTTGACAAAACGCACTCTGCTTGTAATTGGGTAGTTCTAGGTGTTTTTAATACTTCAAGAAACAATGTTTCAAGGTCAAGTGTTGAAGTCATCAAGTCTGTCCAAGAGAAAGCAAGTTGAAGTGCAAAGTTTTTAAAGCTCGACACCTGCTCGACAGCTACCTCGACACCTGCTATCTGTCGAGATTTAAAAAGTCAGATTTCCTATTTGATTTTCTTGGGATCCGTGAATATGTTTTTGGGCATTCTTTTCTTCTAACCCTAAACATATAAAAGGATTATTTTAAGAGCCGTCTAGGGTGACACAAGTTGCATTATCATTGAGCAATCTCTGTTTAAGCAAATTGTGATCAACAGACGAAGTTCTTGACCTAGTTCATCTTCCATCAAGAAGTTGCTGTGTATTTGCACTATAGGGTTTTGTAACCAAGCATCTTCCTGCTATTCATCATAAAGGATGAACTGAAGAGCTTTGCAGCTAACCATTCTTCCTCAGTTGGTGTTCTGAAGTCGCGTACTTGGATCCGCGCATTGGTTAGTCACGTACTTAGGAGCCGTGCATCAAAGGTGGAGACTGTCACTACAGATCAAGTCCAATTGGGTATTGGGGTAAGGGTTCAACTGTAGGTTGGTAAGGTACTTGGGATTCCTTTACTTGTAACCGCTTGATTTGATAATAGTGGAGTTTTGGGAGTGGTGACCTGAAAATCACCCGGTGGGGTTTTTGCCATTAGGGTTTTCCCCATTCGTAAACAAATCACCGTGTTATTTATTTTTCGCTGCTTATTTAGTTGTTGGTGATTTGTTTGTGCTTCCATATAATTGCATGATTAATTGATTAATTAATTACTTGGCTAAATTAATTAATTAGGGTTAATCACAAGGGGTCATTCAGATTGTGACCAATTATTCTATATGGTTAAGGGAGGCAAAGTCCACATCAATCTTAACCGAGTTCTTCCAAAGTAGAGCCAAACCACCAGCTCTTGTCACTCTCGGAACAACCCATTTCTCATCAAAATGCAATTCATCACAGAGTTTTGTCAGCCTATCTTCGTCTGCCCATGTCTCGGCCAAGAACAGGCAGTAGGATCTTGTGCCCGCATTATTGACGCAAGCTTATGAACGGTGCGTTGGTTCCCAAGCCCTCACACGTTCCAACATAACCAACTCATTGTCCTCGGTGGGGCTATTGAACAGCCTCCATCGTTGAGAAATAAAGTGACTGAAGATCCTCATTTTGCTGTGGACGAAGCTTCAATATGGTGTTTTCCCAGCTGGGTGTTAGGTATAACTTCTATGTATGAGCTAATGGGCCGAGTAATCCTAACCCACTTAGCTGTTGCCTCACTTACCAAGCCCGGCCTTACATATGTTGCTTTATTTTCTGGGCTTTTTGAAAAAGGCCCACCTTGGATTTTACTACATTCTGCTGAGTCTTGCGTGTCATCCATTATAGCTTTTTCATGTTGGCTATCTGCATGCAAATCAAGATCCTTGGACGTGCACTCCGAAATAATGGGATTGATTGTATTGTCATTAATATCATCCTTTTGACTCTGAAAATTTGGCGTTGAGCCCACCTTTTTTGAATTCGAATCATCATTAATCTCCATCGGATCAGACTCACCTTCCTTTTCTGTTCTTTCCTGCTGCCAATGTGAAACCTCCGGCTTCCTTTTCTGATTAGACTTCATCGGAAAAATAGTCCTTTCCCTGAGCTTCTGTTTTTGTGATTCAAAGTATCTAGGCACACAAACAATATTTTTGTTTGAGGAATAGAAAGGCAGGGCTCTAATACAAGAATCGTACCTTTTGTCCTTCGATTTAAGAGTACCATTACTATGAATCCATACTTCACAATCTTTGTCGGCATGATCTAGGCAGCCGCACCAATAACATAAATTAGGCAGCCTCTTGTATTTGAAAGTCACCCATGATTTCTCATCATTTTCCACTGTCACCACCCTACCGTGACAAAGGGGTTGAGTGACATCCACTCGTACCTGTACCCTCTTGAAACCTTGTCCTCCCGAGGTGGATCCCTCAGGCATGCGTACCACCTCACCAATCGTAGCACACAATTCTTCTGCCGTAGCTTGGTTCAGGTATGTAATTGGTACGTCATGCACTTAGACCCAGAAGACCGTTCCTTGAACACCACATCACGCAACGGGAGGGTTTTGTTAAAGTACTGCAGTACAACAACATGCTTGTCAAAGCTCCAAGGCTCATTGCGTAGAACCCTATCAACATCGGACTTGTTGTCAAAGATAAACAACAGCCGGTGGTCACCAAGGTTTTGGATTTGAAAACCATTCTTAGATCGCCAGATAGGGTTGAAAGTACGCGCTACTGCTTCCACATTTAGAGCCCTAGGTGTAAGAACTTCGCCACAATCGAGAACTCTTGAGACTTATGCTTTGCCTGAAATTTGAATTCACCTCCTTCTCTATCGGAGAGGGATAGTTTGTTCCAACCATTCGTTATATCCTCCATAGGATAGCTATTAGAGTTACCGCTCAAAGCGCTCACTGTTTCCCAGAAACCCCAAGAAACAAAGCCCTGCAAGCCTTGGGAGTAAACTTGTTACTCCAAGGATTCAAACAGAAAACTCACACTGAAATTCTACAGTCTAAGGCTAGCAGGTTATGAGATCCTGAAAACCATTAGAGCAGAGAAACACCTACTCAGATTTTTTTTATTTAAACTTACATATCTTAATCTTAATTTTAATTAATACACAACTTCATTTCCCCAAATAATCATAATACACAACTGTTTGATTTACACAGAAAACAATTGGTAATCTTTTATATTTGCATTAGACGTGGTTGTACAGTAAATTGATTATTTAATTGGTGATTTTTGTTTACTATGCAAAATAGGGAATTTGTTATCAACATAAAAGCAGTAATATGAATATAAAGCCTTTATGGATCTTTTACAAATTGTTCTTCATAGACTTTTATAAATTTCTAACTTTGGAACATTTAGAGATACCTTCACTTATATGAGTTTATATTAGGTTCTTTCTACGTTTTTATTATATATATATATATATATATATATATATGTATGTATGTATATTTCATTATACATTTTAGAGGTTTATTGATATCAGTACAAAAATACAATATGGTTAGATCTCATTCTAACTAAACGTAAACTCTTTAATCCATACAAAGTTCCTCGAATCCACAATAAAGAGGTATAGAATTCTCTTGAAAAAAAAAAAAAAAACCCTCAATTTTATTGAGATAAAATTGAATAGGCTTTAATGCCTTGTCAATGGTATCTACGACTTTTAGGATTATGGCCTATGGGCTTACCTTCATATTTAACTTCAATTAAATCCTCACAGTATTTCTAATATAAAATGAATCAAGCCTGCTAGATTAACTTTTCTCAAAAAAAAAAAAAAAAAAAAAAAAAGCCTGCCAGATTAGACATTGTTTTGACTATGCAATTGGGAATTTAATTTCACACCCATTTACTTTCCACAGATTGTAGTCAAGTCAAAACGTGTTGGTTCTTATCTTTGTTCATATTAGGACATATGAATGCAAAAATTAGTCTTCTATTCTTATTTGTAAAATGTAACTGCACAATCGACGAATTATCATGAGTAATTCCCAATTTTTCCTCTTTTTTTTCTTGTTAAAGTCTTAAATTAACGGAAGTAACATCATTTTCATGTGAATTGTAAAAAGAGTGTTGCTAGAGTTATAAACTTTATAAACTAATGTGTTAACAATCACAAAATTGAAATTAAAACATTATTTTTTTTTCTTTTTTTGGTGAGAAATGCATGTTTTTATTAATAAGAAGATAAAAATATTACATCTTGAATCAGTGCGGATTCAATCATAATAGGATTTTACTCTGTCCAAGCAGCATAATTTAAGATATATTAAGTGACATCAATTACATTATTGTCACTTTTCTTTTTAATTTTAAAAAATCATCATTATCACGCTTGGTCATAAATTTTTTTAAAAAGTGATAATGATTTTAGCATTTTCTTTAAAACACATTTACTGAAAATTTTGTGTGACAAAAATTATTGAAGTATTTAATCTATTTATGCTTATGCAACTGGAAAACTAATCAATTCCTAGAAAATGCCCTCACGCAATGCTGGAGCGTAAAGGACCTTAGCGTAGCTCGAGTAAGAGCTTTTGATTTTTCACTTTCCCAACTAATTTGAAAAGTTCTAGTCCACCAAGGATTGTGAGTTTGAAATTTGAACCCGTTGCCCATGTGGGAATGGAATACTTGACATTTGGTCAATTGAAAATTTCTGGGGATACTGCAATGTGAACATTTTTATAGTCTTGAATTTCGTACACAAAGGGATTGGCCCCCATTGCATATAAATAAGAAACTTCAAAATTTTCTTGGGACAAACTTACCAACAAGATAGAACATAGAATAGATTGAATCCATCATGGCAGAACCGAGTGCACAATACAAGCTAATCCCCTCTCACTACAAGAAATTTGAGTTTAGGCGACATTTGTAAAACGTTGCTAAAAACCCAAAAAACATCGCTATAGACACAAATGATCTATAGTGACGTTCTTTTTTGTGACGTTCAAAAATGTCACAATAGAGTAGTCGTTATAGGTCTATTGCGACGTTTCTAAAAATGTCGTTATATGTGACTCTTTAATGGCTATCAAAAACTTTTAGTGACATTTTTTTAAAACATCGCTAAATAATATAACATTTTCGTATGTGGGAAAATACATTTAGTGACATTTTTAAAATGCCGTAAATAATCAACCCAATAGTGACGTTTCAAAAACGTCATAAAAGCATTTGTTGTCTTGCTTTTTGGCAACATTTTTAAAACGTCGTTGTAGGACTGATTATTAGGTTTTTTCTTTTAAGTAAAAAAAGATTAAAAATGCTATATAAATTGCTCAAAATTCAACAATAACTATCATAAGCTTGTAATAGATCAAATATACCTATTGATCATCAATATTCCACAATAACAAATATCCAAACTAACACACTAACACCATTGCACATAGATTCAAATAGATATATATATATATATATATACACACACACCAATACATAGATAGCATATGTCTAAATTATCTTGAATTTAACAAAACACTTGTCTACCTTCACACACACCAAAAAAAAAAAAAAAAACCATCCAAACTATGAAAATATCATAAACAAAGTACAATACTTCCAAAATAAATATGGTTGTTGAAAACAACTATGTGATAGCCCATACTCCCAAAAAAAAAAAAAAAAAAAAAGCCACCCAAACTATGACAATATTATAAACAAACTACAATACTTCCAAAATAAATGTGGTTGTTCAAAACAACTATATAATAGCCCATGAAGTCCTTAAAACATTGCATTTACTACGATAAGTTAGTTTCTTGATGGGATGAAGCCTATGATCTATGAGGAGTTGGAGATTGATGATCTAAACAAAACCACCCTAAATACAAGTAAAGAGTATCTAATAAGTTCATAAAAAAATCATTTTGAGTAACAAAATAATAGTAGCTATACTTAAAAAATTTAAACACTAAATACATTCTTAAAATATTAAAATTTCATTCACACAAGTAGACTAAACCTTTAGGATCTTAAGAAATAATCAACAACCTTCTAAAGAAGATTACACATAAACTTGTCCTATAGTACACAACAACTTCAAAACCACTTAGTTTCATGAACATGCAAATAAGATTACACATAATCTTAAATATAATAAACAAATCATACCAAGTCTATCAATATCTTCATTCACACAAATGGACTAAGTCTTGAAGCTCTACAAGTATTGAAGTCCAAAAAGTAATCAACAAATATAACTCAATAATAGCCAAATTAAAAAATAAAAAATAAACATTCCCAACATGAATGTAAATTGCCTTATAACATCATGCAAGCCACCCGCTTACTCCAACACAACAATCCACCCCAACACAATTATCATAATCACAAATATAGAATGCTTACAAGTATTGGAAAATAAAAATAGTATTCAACAAACATAACTCAACAATATCCATCCAAATTTAATAAACACTCCAAATATCAATTGCAACGATCTTATAACACCATGCAAGCCATCCACTTGCTCCAACATAACAATCCACCCAATAAAATTATCATAATCACAAATATAGAATGCTTACAAGTATTGAAGTTTAAAAAGTAATCAACAAATATAACTCAACAATATTCATCCAAATTTTCATAAAATAATAAACACTCCCAATATGAATGTAAACCGCTTTATAGCACCATGCAAGCCACCTGCTTGCTCCAACTCAACAATCCATCCTAAGACAATTATCAACATCTCAAGTACAAAGTTTTAAGCAAAGATCACTTACTATGCTCAAGCCAAGCATGCACCTTTCCAAAATAAATCCAAACATATCACAATAAATGAGTTGTTAACCTACAAAATAAATGAGGACACTTAAATGATGTGGAATGAAAATAAGGGTGCCTTTCAAAAAAAATTTAATGAGTTGGGACCTGGTACAATCAGGTAGAAAAATTAAGGACCACTTTGCAAATAATATTTGAAGTTTAATTGTATCCAAGCTTCATTCGGTACACATAAGGAAACTTACCCATCATGCCTAAATGTCTCGACTGAAATAGGTCCTCCAAATCATCCGATTTCTTTAATAGAAGAAACTTCAATCTAGTGTGTATGCATGTATGATAATGCCTTGACACTAAGTCAAGTTATGAATGTTGCTAAAGGAGTTGAAGTAGTTTGTAAAAATTTCATATATATATATAACCACAAAGATACAAATGAACCTTGTGACAGGTAAGTAACAGTTAAAATCTAAGAAGGCGATTACAGTTAACAGCTTATGTTAAGTAAATAATATATACCCAAAATGCCAAAATGTAAAAAATCCTCAAATTAAGTAATGTTTTTATCCACAATTCCTTTGTTAGTCTATATTTCTTATTCTAGTTAAACTTATACCCCCTATGCCTGCCAAATTCCAACTTTAGCTAAACCCAATAAAGGTCAAGCATTTCATCAACTCCATATATAGTCACAAACAGCCTTTTACTGTATTCAAATAAAAAATCAAAACTAAAGCAAAAAAAAAAAAAATATATATATATATATATATATATATATGAAGAATAATGATAACAAATTGATTCCAAACCAATAGTATGCTTTAATCAAATTTTACTACACCATGATATCTTTGAGAGTACTTTATCAAAGACTAAAACTATTCATCCCATCTAATGGTCCACCTCAAAGGTTGTGCTTGCTATCTCTGGGATTCCAAACCAATAGCTTTGATGCCAATTTATTCTCTATCACTAAAATAATATAATGCTAACAACAATTTTCTTAGGAGAAGTCAAAATAGTATACGGGTATCTCCAAAGTCATGATATCACAAATAAATAAACCTACAAAACATAAATCAAACAAGTGGCAACAAAGCTCAAATTCCATTCATCTTAACTTTGATGATTTGGCACATAACACCTGAAGAAACACCACTTTTTCATTCCCCAAAAAACCAATAAAACACAAGGAAATTCATACTAATATAAATTTACTTTTCTCTTCTAAAGCTTTCTCAGTACCCAAACAAAAGCTAAAAAAAAAAGCCAAATACCCAAATAAAGCAAGAAGACTAAAAAAACCCAAATCCAAAATATTAATTTCCTCAACTTTCTTGGCTACCAAAAAAAACCCATGAACTATATGTAAAAATAAAAAATAAAAAGAAGGGATGTACTATACATGAAGAAATAGGAGGTGGTTACGGTAGATTGGTGGCTAGGGCGCTGGCTAGAGGTGGCGACGTGAGGGGAGAGGGAGAAGAGGTGTTATGGGGAGAGAGAGAAGTGGGAGATGAATGAACAAAAGAAAAGAAAAAAAAAGAAAAGAAAGAAAAAAGTGTGTAGGAAAAAAAAAAGTGGGAAATGAAAAACTAAGGAAAAGTTTGTGCAATAAGACCAAAAAATATGGGGGGAACATATAGCGACGTTTTCAAAATGTCACTATAGAGTTTTAAATTTTTTGGCAATCGCACTATGAAGTTTTCTTTAATTCCTACAATGATGTTTTCTTAAAACGTAACTATAAGCCAGATAGATGTTGCTGAAGTAGTACTAGTTGCGACATTTTAAGAAATGTCACGAAAGGCTCACTCTTTAGCGGCGCTAGTAAAAAGAAGTCACAATATATCATTAATAGCGACAGATTTGAAAACGTTGCTAAAAAAAACACCACCTAAACTCAAATTTTTTGTAGTGTTTGGATGATTAGCCCTCACTATTGTGCTCCTTATACTGTGGATCTTGGAATTGTCAAGAAAGTTTTTACCATAAGTGATGGCAACTTTGTTGTCACCGATACTAATGGCAACACCATTTTCAAAGTAAAAGGAGTCCTCTTAACCCTTGTTCATCAAGGTCGGGTCATAGTTGATGCTGCTGGAAATCCTATTGTGACCATTTGAGATAAGGTAAATTACCGGCCTTTAATTAGTGATTTGTTCTTAGATCAAGAATTTTATTTTTTTATTTTTTTTATTTGTTAGCATTGAGAAGAAAGGTTTCTAAGCATCCGTTTCCTTGCCTTAACACGTATATTTTATGGTTAATTTTTTTTTAATATATAAAGAGCCTAGGGTCAACAATTTTTTCAAATTTTTTCACCATTGTTGACATGGTATGTTATATAATAAAAGTAGTGTCAATGTAGAACCCAATCGACATTTATGTTGTGTTTTGGGAAAACCTTTTATTTTTTATTTTATTGATATCTAATCTGGTGTGTGCATATGTTATCATGTATTTAAAATTTTAATTTAGATGACACTAAATACATTTTCATATTTATACTACTTGATCTGAAACATGAAATAAGCCATTTTTATATATGTAGTGCAGGTAATGAGTGCACATAGCAGGTGGCATGCTTTTAGGGGAGAAAGCATAGATTCTAAAGATTTGCTGTTCAGCGTTAAGACACATTCTGTGCTTTATCTCAAGACTAAATTAGATGTGAGATTAGCACATAATAGAATAGAGAAGGTTTGTGTTAAGGACATATTTTATGTAATTGGCTAATTCTTTGACAAAATACACTTTACTTGTAATTGGCTAGATCTAGGACGGGTTTAGTACTTCAAGAAACAAGAGTTCAAGTCAAGTGTTAAAGCCATGAAGATTTGACTAAGAAACAAGTGAAGAAAGAGTTGTTCACTAAAGCTCGATAGAGATTTAATGCTGAAGCTCAATAGAAGCTTGACACAAGCTGTTTCTATCGAGACTTACGAAATCAGAATTTCCAGATCTGATTTTCGACCCAAGCTAATGTGTATGTGTTGGGTTTCTTTTCTTACAACCCTAGACATATATAAGGCTTATTTTAAAGGCCATCACATATGCAAAAATAGTGACCTAGTGCCTTATTCTCTTTGAAAGAAACTACTGTGTTTTTACGCCAAATGGTTTTGTAACCAAGGAGCTTCTTGATCTTCATTATGCATGAAGTGGAGAAATTTGCAGCCAACAACCTTCTTCAAGTTGCTGGAGTTAGTCATTTATTGGGATCCGTGCATCATTAGTTTGTCATGTATTGGGATTCGTGCATTAAACAGAACGAGTGCCACTACAAGATCAAATCCAATTGGGTATTAGAGTGAAGATTCAACTGTAGGTTGGTAATTTGGGATAGGCCAAGGGTAGTTGATAAAATTTTTTTTACTTGTAATCGCTTGATTATTGATTAATGGATTCTTGGAAGTGGTGACCTTAAAATCACTCGGTGAGGTTTTTGCCTTGTTGGTTTTCCCTATTCGTAAACAAATCATCGTGTCAAATTTAATTTCAACTACATTTAGTTTAGTTGGTGATTTGTTTGTGCTAACACACCATTACATGTAATTGAACCTAATTAATTAACTTGGGTAATTAATGAATATACAAGGGGTCAATACATTTTTGCCTTATCAAGTGGTATCAGTGTAGGTACACTCTGATTAGGTTTTAATCGTTGCTATGAGATCCATTGACCCTTGTTGTCATGGCATTAATTAGTAAGAAAAGATCTTATGTTTTAAATACATCTTGCTTTTCTAACCTTTGTCTGCTTAAATGTTTCAGAAAATGCATGTCTAAAAGTTATTTAAAAGCACCTTTCTTAAATATTGAAGAGTATCTTAATGTAACCTAGAAAAGACTAGACTGCCTCAAATTACATGTGTAGAGGTGTTCATCTAAGAAAGCTGAAAATCAAAGGTCTTACAAGAAGATGGTAGTTGAAGGAGAAAACCATTCCAAGTGATCTCTCAAATAAGCATAAACTATGCTTTATATTGAAATCGACATTCAAAGTAATGGACACTTGTTTATGGTAACTTGACAATGGATGCTCAAGGCATATGACTGGAGACCAATCTCTCTTTAAGGTTTTTGAGTCTAAGAAGGGTGGTAATGTTACTTTTGGTGATGGCATCAAATCACAAATAAAAGGAAAAGGAACTATCTCCTTGCTTAGACTGCCTGACATTACTAATGTATTGTATGTAGAAGGTCGAAGAGTAAGTTTGCTTAGCATAAGTCAAATATGTGATCAAGACTTCATGGTACTATTCTCCAAAAGGAAGTGCATAGTACTAAATGAATTTGAAAAGCATCTCATAAGTGGGGTTCACACTTTGGACAACTACTATGGCTTGGTACCTGATGCAAATATTGTGTGCAATAGTATTTGGTTGCCTAATGAAGAATTGTGGCACCAAAGGATGGGACATGCTAGTTACAAGCATCTATCAATTGTGTCCAAGCATGAATCAATTCTAGGAATGCCGAAGCTCAGTAGAGTAGGCAATGATGTGTGTGGTCCATGTCAACTTGGGAAACAGACCAAAGCCAATACTCAGACTTCAGCCATATCTAGACCTCTAGAACTTCTACACATTGATCTCATGGGTCCGACTAGGACAAAATCGCTTCGAGGAAAGAGATACATCATGGTTGTTGTAAATGACTTCACTAGATTCACATGGGTAGGTCTTCTCAGATCCAAGTCTGATGCTCCTAAGCATATTGAATCATTGTGTACGAGATTGAAAAATGAGAAAGGTATAAAGATTGATCGAATTTGCAGTGACCATGGTAAAGAATTCGAAAACTCTTACATGGAGACATTTTGCACTAAGGTCAGTATATCTCAAGAATTTTCCACTCCCATTACTCCTTAACAAAATGGTGTGGTTGAAAGGAAAAACAAGGTTATTTAAGAGATGGCTAAAGCCATGCTAAACAACAAGGATGTTGCCAGAAATCTATGGGGCGAAGCAGTCAACACAATATGTCATACAGTTAATAGGGTATACTTCAAACCTGGCACAAAGAAGACTCCTTATAAAATGTGGAAAGGAAGAAAGCCAAATGTGAAGTGTTTCAGGATATTTGGAAGTACATGCTTCATTCTCAAAGATAGAGAGAATGTGGGAAAGTTTGACTCCCAAAGTGATGAAGGGATATTTTTGGGATACTCCTCTACAAGCAAAGCCTATAGGGTTTTCAACAAAAGAACTATGAAGGTTTTGGAAACAGTCAATGTTGTTATTGATGAAGCATCTTCATCGAATCTATCTAGAAGTGTTGAGGAAATACCCAAGATGACTTTTACCTCGGATCCACAAGTCAATCATGAAAAGCTGGTTGAGGAACCTTCATCCCCTAATACACCGAGTACTCCAAGTGTTGTAGAAGTCTTAGATACTTCAAACTCCCTAACTACCATGGAAGCTCCTATGGAGAACACATTATCTCCGGAGCCAGAATCTGCTAAAGGAAAAGGACCATCTTCTAGAATTAAATTAAACCATCCTCCAGAAGTCATTGTTGGAAATATGAATGAACTAACACTAAGAAAGAGTACAATTGATAAGTGTGTTGCTAACTTTGTATCTTATTCTTTCTACTTGCCGCAAGTTGAGCCCACAAAGGTAGAGGAGGCCTTCTAGGATGAGAGTTGGGCAGAAGCCATGCATGATGAATTGCTCCAGTTTCAAAGAAATGTTGTTTGGACCTTGGTACCTAGACCAGAAGGAGAGCACATCACAGGCATAAAGTGGATATTTTGCAGCAAGACAAATGAGGAAGGAAATGTGATCCTCAACAAAGCATGATTGGTTGCACAAGGATGTTCCCAAGTGGAAGGAGTGGATTTTGATGAGTCTTTTGATCCAGTAGCTCAAATGGAATCCATTCGAGTTCTTCTATCCCTAGCTTGTCACTTGAAATTCAAGCTATACCAAATAGATGTGAAGATTGCTTTTTTAAACGGATTCCTGAAAGAAGATGTCTATGTTGCTCAGCCTAAATGTTTCATTGATCCACACTATCCAGATCATTTTTTGTACCTTAAGAAGGCTTTATATGGACTGAAGAAAGCATCTAGAGCCATGTATGACCGGCTTACACAATACTTGATCTCATATGGATTCACAAGGGGACAAGCTGATCAAACACTCTTCATCAAAAGGGAGGATGGAGAATTGATAATAGCACAAGTCTACATTGATGATATCATCTTTGGTTCCCCAAAGGATGATCTTGCTCACACCTTCTCAAAGCTGATGCAAGTTGAATTTGAGATGAACATGATTGGAGAATTGACTCACTTTCTTGGGCTACAGATTCGACAACAAGAATTAGGTATATTCATCTTTCAATCTAAATATGCCAAAAATCTTGTGAAAAAGTTTGGTTTGGAATCTACTAGTTCTGTTAGAACTCCTATGAGCCTAAATGTTAAACTCACTGTAGATCTATTAGGAAAAGTGTTGATCCTTCTCTCTATAGAAGCATGATAGGTAGTCTTTTGTACCTTACTGCTAGTAGACCTAACATAAGTTACAATGTAGGAGATTGTGCAAGATATCAGGCTAATCCCAAAGAGTCTCATAAAATATGTTAAGTCCATCGTTGATTTTGGGGTGTGGTACAGCAAGGACACAAATGATGTCCTAACTGGATATTCTGATGCCGACTGGGCTAGAAATGTAGATGATAGAAAGAGCACATCAAGGGGTTGTTTCTATGTAGGTAATAATCTCATCTCCTAGATGAGTAAGAAGTAGAATTCCATCTCTTTATCTACCGGTAAGACTATTCATATTGCTGCTAGTAGCTGCTGCACCCAACTTCTATGGATGCAAAAAGTTCTCTCTGATTACGGTATTTTTCAAGAACATCTCACCATTTATTATGATAATACCAATGCCATCAATATCTCTAAAAATCCTGTTCATCATTCTTGAACTAAACACATAGAGATTAGACATCATTTCATTTGTGAACTTGTTGATGATGGCACTCTCACCCTTGAATTCATTCATACTAATTATCAAAAGGTAGACTTATTCACTAAGCCCTTGGATAGCAAACGGTTTGAATTCCTATGCCAAAACATTGGTGTAATCTCCTTGGAGTGATCTCTTTCTCTCACTCTCCTTCTCTAGCATATGCATCTAGTTTTATGCTTTGTGTTTTCTTTCATGTTTTTGTTTTGGTTGTTTTCAGATTTTCTTTATTTATTTTTCATAAAAATTAAAAAAAAAATTGAAAAATCAGAAAAATACAAAAACAATGTGTGTTGTGTGTATTAGTACTTGTGTACCTTGGATGGCCTTTGAAACAACGTTTCTTAACTTTGTATATCTTGTAACTTAGATGAGCATCTCAATGCACAACTAAGCAAGTGAGTTATGTGGCTCATGTTTATGATGAGTATGATTAAAATGATCTCTTATATCTCATGCTCATATCACTCTTTTTGGCGAGAACGACTACAAAATCTTAAGAGAAAGACATAAATAATCATCTCACCACTAAAACCCGCCAATCATGAATAACATCTATGTGTATAGGTATAGCAAAATTGGGACGTTTTAGCTTACATAAATGTGTATTTCTTCTCTCCCTTATATGCCCAAGCATGCTATGCTTAAAAGAAAAAAATAAAAGCAAAAAGATTAAAATGCTTTTAATATGATTGTAAGCATGTTTTAAGGAGATGTGGGGATTATAGGATGTACCTCGAAGGTGATAGTCCCCATTAACCAGTTATAATTGTGTGTGAGTGTATTTGATTTTCTCATGTCTCAAATCTTCATAATATGAGACACTTATGCACTCTTGCTATGTTTCACACACAACACACAAATTCTTTGCTACTCTTAATACATGTGTAGGTACAATATGATTTAGCCATCACAAGAAATACATGGATTGATAAATGCTCACTAAACTGACTTGTTTTTGAAATATAAAATTGGTTAGACTTGTTTAGTGTGTGTATGTGTTGGATGTATGAATG
Organism: Quercus variabilis; assembly: GCA_030445155.1. Lineage (NCBI taxonomy): Eukaryota > Viridiplantae > Streptophyta > Magnoliopsida > Fagales > Fagaceae > Quercus > Quercus variabilis. The sequence continues at coordinate 9,794,712 of CP129447.1, forward strand.
CCTTACACATATGCTGAGAGATGTTTTGAAAGCTTAACATGTTGATTGAATCTTTGGTTAAGTTGTTTGCTTGTTGCTTTTATCTCCTTATGTCTTTCCTCCTTGAAAAACTCATTTTCTTCAAGCTTAATAGCTTCTAGATAGATCCTTAACAAATTCCATTTCTATCAAGCTTCTTTCTTTAGCCTCGATAGAAACCTTGATAGAAACCTCGACAGATCTTTGATCCATTGAGGATTTTTCCTGTGCTCTCTGCCTTCTTGATAGAATCTTGATCGATCTTTGATCCATCGAGATTTTTGGGTCTCTCTCGATAGAAGCTCAACAGCTTCTCGATTTAACGAGAATTCTAGGTTTCATCTCGACAGAAGCTCGACAGCTTCCTCGATCTATTGAGCCAAATTTCTTTACTCTCTGTGTGCTCAATAGATTCTCAATCCATCGAGACCTTTCGTTTCCTGTCGATAGATCCTCAATAGCACCTTGACACATTCACTTTTGTTGAGATTTAAAGCTAGATAGATCCTTGATAGAAACTTCGATCCATCGGGCTGAGATTTTTTTCTTAAAGGTGAGACACGATTCAGATTTCATTTTTCACTCTTTTTCTTGATAGAAATCTCTCTCTCTCGACCTAAACTCTTCACTCTCACTCAAATCTTCACACCCAAGTGATTTTTGGCCTAGATCTTGCTCTAAACACTTGGTAAGGGTTCTAATCTTTTTTATTTTCATGCATTTAATGCATTTAAACCTAGGTTTTAGGGGTTTTTCAAAATTTTTGGGGTTTTTGAGTTTCTCTTGAAATTTTTAGGTTAGGTGTTATGATGTTGTTGCTATATGATCATGCATTGCATTCCATTATCATTATAACAATGTTTCACGTACTTGTTAGATGTGTGCTTGATTATTGATGTGGGTGCTGTTAGGTTTGGATTGGGTTTTACCCATAATGCTCTTAAATTTTCATGTCACATGTTCATGAACTTTTCATGCATACGTACTTCTCATTTTCTGTTTTTATGGTCTAAGATTGTGTTTCTGTTTTGTGTTCTCTCCCTCTCTCTCAAATAGAACCTCTCTATGGCACCTAAATAGAGAAAATCCATTCCAGCTTGAAACCCTCTTCAAGGTTCCTGGTCATCCTCTTCATCTCTTCCTTCTATTCCATCTCACATCCGGTTCTATGATGAGAAGGCCAAGACAAAATTCTTTGTTAACTTCCAAGACCATGGTGTTCATTCGAAATGCTAGGTCATTCTGTCGGATTTCTTTAACACTACGCTACCCAATATCATTCGGACTCGGGGATGGGAATCTCTATGTGAGAAACCCATGCTTTGTCTTGTCTTGTTTATACAAGAGTTCTACTCCAACATACATAACATCAATACCTCTATGCCTTAGTTCGCTATGTGATTCAGAGGAACATGTATAATAGTTACCCCAGATCTTGTTTCCGAGGTACTATGTGTCTCTAGGGTAGTGCATCTTGACTACCTTGGCTGTGATCATCTACGCACTGTGTCCAGAGACGAGCTTATCTCTCACTTTTATGGGACTCCTTCCATATGGGGTGGTAAGCTAAACACTCTATGCTCGGGTTTTGTAAAAGGCTCGAGATTCCTTAACATGGTGATGACATTCACTCTCACACCATTGTCTCACTATAACTCCATCATTGAGCCGCGCGCTTGTTTTCTTCTTTCTTTGATGGAGGATCTTACCACTGATTTTCCCTCTCATTTCATCACATCTATTATTGATGTTTATCAGAATACTGTTACTCGTGATAAGCTTATCTTTCCTTTGGCTATCACGCGGACCCTTCTGCACTTCTCCATTCCCATTCCTTTCTCTCCTTTCTTCACTGTCATGGGTGCCATTAGTACTAGTTCTGTTTGGCAGAGTGAGCCTCAGCTTCAGTCGAAGCGGCCATATGTTGAAACGACCGATCCTGTGGCTCTTGCAACTCCACCATCTTTGGCTCCGTCTTCTTCAGCCCCTTCTACCTCCATGGCTGGTGGTATGATCCTCAAGGCCATCATGGAGCAGCTCCAGAGGATGCAGGTTGACTTTGGTGGTCATCTAGACTATCTGACTGATAAGATGTGTTAGTTGAACACCCGAGTGGGTTGCATTGCTCACCGGTAGGCTCGTATGGCTGATTTTGCTCCCTCTCCTTCTCCAGAGCGTCCCACGACTTCTCCTTCTAAGGACGATGATGATGATGAGGATAGTGCTAGCTTTTTCAGTGATGACAAGATGATGACGTCTCAGTAACTTGCCTTTTGTCATTCTTGACAAAAAGGAGAAGTAGTTTTGGTTTTAAGAGTAGTCTTGTACTTAGGGGGATAATTAGTAAGGACATTTTTGTTAGGGGGAGTATCATGTAAGATTGAATTTTATCAACCATTTTGTTGGCTTTATTCAGTGCCAATTTGCTTGTAATTTAAGCACTTAGTAATCCTGTATTTAGGTAGGTTTATTGTAAGGGTAGTGTGTGAGAAGATGTGAAGAAAAGCTCAACAATGTGTAAAGAAGCAGAGATTCACGGCTAAGACTCGCGGCTGCAAACCGCCAACTGTAGGCACGTGAGAAGCACATGGGGTAACTGAAGGGTCACGCCAGCTGTCGCACTACAGGATAAAAGTCCCAAGCTGGCCAGGCCGTTAGCTCGCGGCTTGAACTTGCGACTTAGTCCAGTCGCGAGGCCAAGCCACCAATCAGCCCTATTTGGGAAAAATAGACTCTTTGCATTCCTTTCTCACCTTACTATAAATAGACCCTTATACCCACCAAATGAGCAGAGCTTCTAGAGAGAATTTTAGAGAGAAACCTTAAAGGAAAAACAAGATTGATTCATCTACAATCTTTACCTTAGAGATTCTTAATATTCCTCTACTCTCTCCCTCTCCATTGTTATACCCTTTTTGGCCAAATCCTTTTCTCACCATACCCACATTCGTGAGAAGGTTTATTTGGTACTGTTGGGAAGCAGTTAGGAAGGAACCAATCTACATTGGTTGATGCTATGGTCTAGTAGCAGAATCCGGAAAGCTAAAGAAGAAATAGGTTCGGCATAACCTTGTTGGAGCAAGAAACTTGGAGGGCTTAGGTACTTGGGTAGATTAGGGTTGGAGGGTCTTCTGCTGTTCATGTATCCCAACTACATTCTTTAGTGGATTATTTGACCGCTTGGAGGGCGAAGAAGAGGTTTTACGCTGAGGGCTTCGATTTCCTCTTCGATAACACATCGTGTGTTATCCGTGTGTTTGCATCTTCCTTATCTTTATCTTTGCCTTATATTTACTGCTGTGGATGTGTTTATATTTGGCTTAGATTGTTTATCAATTTTGTGATTAGCTTTTATTCATGTTCCGCACGTTAATCGTTTGATAATAAGCTAGAATTGATATTTTGTATTTTGGGGTCTAAACGTTCAAGGGTGTTTCATACCCATTTTGAACTTTCAATTGGTATAAGAGTGGGTACACTTGTTGTAGTTTTAATACCTTAGTGTGATCCCTGACCCCTTTTGAGATTGATAGGTCTCAATCTCTCAATGTACCACCATTTTTTGATAGTAATAATTATGCTTTCTAGAAAGTCAGAATGAGAGCGTTTTTATGTTCTATCGATGATACCGTTTTGGATGCAGTTGAGGTAGGTTGGACTAAGCCGGAGGTAGCCAAATCCACTTGAGATAAGGCAGCTCTTACGGTAGCCAATGCTAACAGTAAAACTTTAAATGCTATTTTTTGTGGTGTGTCCCCTAATGAATTCCACAAGATCTCTCATATGACAGTAGCCAAAGAAGCTTGGGAAATTCTGGAGACTACCTATGAAGGTACAAAGAAAGTGAAGGACACAAAACTTCAGATGTTAACCACTCGCTTTGAGGAGCTAAAGATGAGTGAGGATGAATCTTTTGATTCGTTTTACAATAAATTGAATGAGGTTGTTGTTGGTAAATTTAATTTGGAAGAAAAGATGGAGGACTCTATAGTTGTAAGGAAGATCCTTCGATCACTACCGGAGGATTTCCGTGCCAAAGTTACAGCTATTGAAAAGAGCAAAGATCTTGACGATATCAAGGTTCAAGAGCTGGTTGGTTCTCTACAGACATATGAGTTGTTCCTATCATCATAGAAGAAGAGCAAATCCCTTGCTCTTAAAATAATTGATGAGAAAGTGGTACCTCAAGACTCCTCGGAAGAAGATGTTGTGGATAAAGATGTGGCGTACCTTGTAAAGAACTTCCGAAAATTCCTAAAACTCAAGAACAGTGGGAAATTTGGTGACAAAGGAAAATTTTAGAGTTCCGGAAAGGAGAAGAAAGAATTCTAAAGAAAAGAGGGTAAAGACTCCCAATCTTCTTAAGGGATTACATGCTTCAAATGTAATGGACATGGGCATTTCAAAAAGGAATGTCTCAGCTATTTGAAGTCAAAAGGGAAGGTCTATGCCACTACTTTGAGTGACTTGGATTCATCAAATTCTGACTTAGAAGAAAGCTGTGATGGAGAAGGAAATTTCTCTGCATTCATGACCATTGCTCATGTGGGATCCTCAGATGATTTGGATACACTTGTGGAGGAGCTTGGGGAGCATTCTGATTTGGAGTCTATTGGGATTGTGGAAGAATCAGATGCTGAAGAGGAAGAGAACACAATTAATCTTCAAGAAAATTACTCCTTACTCCTTGAGAAGTCCGGAGAGTATGCTAGGGTAGTCAAGGCAGCTGTGAGAAAAATGAAGAAAGCTAAAGAGGACCACAGAAGTCTCTTGATCAGATATAAAGAGGCTAGGTGTGAGATTGAGACACTTAATGGTGAGCTATCAGAAGCTTACACGAAGGTGAGGTTTCTTGAGTAAGAGGTAATGCAAGCTCATGCCAAAATAGAGAGAGTCTCCTCCAAGAAGTTGGATAATGTTATCTCATCTCAAAAACCTTTCTCAGATAAGTCTGGTTTGGGTTATACTGGAGGAAGTGGCTTATCGATCAATGTCACAAAAGAAGTAAAATTTGTAGGAAAAAGCTAGATTAAACGCTTTGAGATCCTTAAAACCCATACCACCTTCCGCCTTTGGGATGCACATCTTCTCCCAAGCAATCCAAGCCAGCTTTCTTTCTTTTTCACGTTGACCCCACCAAAAGTTTCTCATCATCGAGTTCAACTCATTACATAGGGAATCAGGAAGTTTAAAACAATTCATTGTATACATTGGGGTGGCTTGGGCAACGGCCTTTATTAAGATTTCCCGGCCCGCCGTTGTTAGTAACTTTCCTTTCCACCCTGCTACTTTTCGACCAACCTGATCCAGAATACGATGGAAGGCTTTCTTTTTTCCCCTCCCCACCAACGGAGGCAGCCCCAGGTATCACTCATGCTGATGGATGATTTGTGCACCAAACATGTCTTTCACCTCTTCTTTAACTTCCTCCCTTGTGTTTTTGCTGAAAAAGAGAGAAGTTTTCTCTCTATTTAGCATTTGGCCCGACTCCCTTTCATACACCTCAAGGATCTTTTGAAGTCTTAGCCCCTCTTCCTTTGAAGCTTTGCCAAAAACTATACAGTCATCCGCGAATAGTAAATGAGAAACCAAAGGAGCTCGCCTACACACCGCTACGCCTCTTGGACTTCCTCCACTTTCATTCTTTCTAAGCAAAGCCGAAAGGCCCTCAGCACATAGTAGGAAGAGGTACGGTGAAATCGGATCCCCTTGCCTAAGCCCTCGAGTTGGGACGATCCTCCCCTTCGGTTCCCCATTTACCAACACGGAGTATGACACCGTAGTCACACACATCATCATCAAAGATATCCACCTATCTTGGAAACCCAATTTGCGCATCATTGCCTCCAAATACGCCCACTCAACCCGGTCATACGCCTTACTCATATCAAGCTTTATTGCCATCAACCCCTTTTTTCCCTTCCTCCTCTTGTTTATACAATGCATGACTTCGAACGCCACAAGGACATTATCAGTGATCTGCCTCCCTGGTACAAAGGCGCTTTGGGCATCACTGATGACTTCTGGGAGCACTCTCTTCAACCTGTTAGCCAAAACTTTGGATACCAGTTTATATATCACATTACACAAGCTTATTGGTCGAAATTCCGTTACCTTTTGGGGGCAGTTAACCTTTGGTATCAGACATATATAAGTTTCATTTAAACCAGTTGGCATAACACCCGTTCTAAGAGTATTGAGGACACAGTTTACAACATGAGGGCCAACAATATCCCAATATCTTTGGAAGAATATAGGAGACATACCGTCCGGGCCTGGGGATTTTGAGGGATGCATCTGCTTCAAGGCACGCCAAACCTCTCCTGCTCTAAATTCCATCAGCAAGTCTTCATTCATTTCATTCGAGACCTTTCTGTCCACAGCCCCAAGGCTAGCCTCAAAATCAACAGGGAAGTTTGAACTATATATATCTTTGAAGTATGCCAATATAATACCTTCCACCTCTTCACCATCTTCTCTCCACCGACCTTCCGAGTCACACAGACCTTCGATTCTATTTATCCGGCGTCTATTATTGGCAGTGGCATGGAAAAATTTTGTATTTCGATCCCCGCACTTAACCCATAGCGCCCTTGACCTCTGATTCCACATCATTTCTTCCCGGATCAATTCTTCGTTTATCTCCTTTTTCAGAGCCTGAATCTCCTCCGCAGATTCATGTAGCAAGTTTAGCGCTTCCAACTTCTGTAATCGATTCTGCTTCTGCTTCAGGTTTTTGTTTACATTGCCGAATTCCCTCCGATTCCAATTCTGGAGATGATCTTGGCAACTTTTTAGCCTATCCCGAATCTGCACATCCGGATTGACATTCAGAGGATCCCAGGCCGCTTCAATCACCTCTCTGCAGCTTTCTTCTCTAGTCCACATAGCTTCAAACATAAAACGTTTCCTACTTCCCCTTCTTCGAACCCGTTGCCTAAGGGACAAATTTAGCAAACAATGATCCGAAGCTGCCATTGCTCTATGAAAGACTCTTGCCTCAGGGAACATCCTTATCCACTCCTCATTAGCCACCATCCTATCCAATCTAACCCGAGTACGTTGCTCCCCAATCCTACCATTACACCAAGTAAACCTCTGCCCCACAAATCCCAAATCAATGAGACCACTATCATTTAAACACTCTCTAAACACCTCCATCTGTCTTGCATCCCTATCTAACCACCCCAATTTCTCATCAGACTGCACAATTTCATTAAAGTCCCCAAACACAACCCACGGCATATCACACTGCCTTTTAAGAGATTCAATTAATTTCCAAGAAGTAGCTCTCATACCTGCATCAGGGTGGCCGTAAAACCCCGTTGCCCGCCACGGTAGAGCGCCAACTCCCTCACGCACCACCACGTCGATGTGCCCATTTGAACAACTTTTAAACGACACGTCCGCCCCTTCCTTCCACAACATCGCCAGCCCCCCACTCTGGCCATCGCTTGGCACTATAATCCCCTGGGTAAAATTTAGCTTTCTCTGGATACCTTTCATCCTATTCCGATTTGCCTTAGTTTCCGATAAGAAAACCAAGACCGGGTCGGTGTCTTTCACCTCATCGGTGAGGGAACGCACCGCCGGAGCTGACCCAAGGCCCCGGCAGTTCCAGGCCAAGAGATTCATAGGGCTCGGCGGTGCTGCCTAGCAGCATCCGCCACACCGCCAACCCTTTGAGTCTCATTCTCAATGTCGCCATTTTTCTGCACTTCCGTTCTCCTTCTTTTCTCATCTAGTGTGTTCTGATCTAACTCTATGAGTGGGTTTTGAGCATTTCTTTTTTTCTTTGCTGGGCTTAAAGCCTTATTTTTGCCTTTGGTCTGCCCCTCACGGGCTTTTCTTTTCCAATGCCCACTAGTTGGGCCCAATACCTCCGCAACCCATCCTGCCTCCATATCATAAGTCATGGCCATTGGGCCTTCACCAGCTTTTGTTGATTCCAAGCCCACGCGAGCTCCTTCTTCCTGAGCCTTTGGCGCGGACTCAAATTTGAATTTTGGGCTCCCTGTGTGAGGTGTCTCCATCACACTCTGTCCACTCCCCTCAATCCCATTGTTTGTCAGCTTTCTGTCCACGCCTTCTTTCACCAAAGAAGTAATACTTCCTCTTGGAATTTCTTCGATAATGTTGACCAGCCCCTTTTCGTGATAAGCTTCCTTGCTCCTTTCTCTGTTCTCCAAAGTCTGTGTTGTGCTTTCCAACATCTTCTCCCCGAGGGTCTGCACATCAGGCTTTCTTTTGTCAGTCCTCGCCGTTTCATACCTCGTCGTCTGAGCCTTTGACAAGTGCTTACCATTTTTCAAGGTTCTAAAGAAAGCATTTGATTTGAGAGAAACTAAACCTACCCTTTCTAAGGACAAGATGCATGGTAAACCTGTTTGGGTTTGTCATTATTGTGGAGAGTATGGACACATTCGTCCTAACTGTTACAAGCTTCAAGCTGCTAAGAAAGCAACTAAACCAAAGGTGCATGTGCCTCAAGCACAAGATCCTATGGCACTTATTGGTGAATTGGTAAAGGCTTTAAACCTTTATTCCAATTCTGGAGTTGGAAATCATGCGAATGTGAATAAGAACTCCAATGCTCATGGTGCATCTAAAAGGTTTTGGATGCAAAAGACTCGACCTAATTGAGTCTTTCTGACATGGTCCTTGTGCTTTATTGCTCATTCCTCTGTGACCATTGTTCTTTGTTTTTTTTTGTGTCTCTTTTGTTTTGTTTCTAGGATTTACATTGCATTACATTCATGCATTTTATTCTAGGATTCATTTTGTTTTCTCTTAAATAATAATTAAAAAAAAAGGGGAAAGGAGAAAGCAAAAATGTGTTTGACGTTGTTTTCTTGGTTTTTGAAAACAAGGTTGGTCAATTTATTTACATATATCATGTCCTATGTACCTTGTTTAGCTTTGATGAGCTTATTTATTGTACTTGACTAGTTGAAGTTTTGTAGTGCATGTTGTGTGGGAAAGATGTGTATGGTTTTTAATCATTTTGTCTTGATCTTGAAGTCACATATTATTTGACTGTCGGACCTGATCCTTTTGAGAAAGGCATAAATAACCATCTCACCACTGTTCACTAGCCAATCATGAACACCTTAGTGCATATCATAAGATTCTGTGCTCGAGAAAGTGTAGCACATGCACAAAAAGAACATAAGGTGTTGCCTCGGCTTAATTTCTTATTGATAAAATTGGTGTGTACTATTAAGCTTAATGTCATCTCACATAAATAAAATTGGTGTGTACTATTAGGCTTGATGCCATCTCACAAAAAAAAAAAAAAAATGAGGCAAAAATACAAGAAACTTACATGATTGCAAGCTTTTGTTCTAGGAGATGTGAGAGTTATAGGATGTAACTCTTTAGGTGATAGTCTCTTTTAAATTCTATGTGACGGATTTTGTAGATTTTGTGATTGATTGCTATTCACATATCACCTCACATGTTTCTCAAAGTTTTTGCTAGTTGCACACACTACACAAGTTACTCTTTGTTAAACTCTATACATGTTATTGTGTGTGTTTTTGGTCTGACCAACCAAGTTTGAAAATACTTTGAGAATTATGCAAAACATTTTTTTTTTGCTTGAGAATTTAAAAAGTGAATGGCTGAAATTTTTCTTTGGAGAAACTGGGATTACATTTGGGTTTTTGAAAAATCATTTCATCTCATACTCATGCATTTTGCTTTCATAATTTAATGCTTTGAGGAATTGTTTTTCAAAATAAGGTTTGTGTTTTTCAAAACTATGTTTTTTCTCAAAATTTTTTGTAAGCCTTTGCCCAATTTGATCGATCCATTCTGATTTTTGATCGATCGAAAAAATGCTTTAATTTGTTTAAAAATGACTGTCTCATTCGATCGATCAAATGTATTTTTCGATCAATCAAAAGTCGTGAATCAGGTTTTTAAAAACACTGTTCTTGACCTTTTCAAATACTTTTCAAAAGTTTTTCTTTAAACTTTCTTTCTCTCTCCGACGAGGCAAGGCTCCACAGTCAATTTTTTGTTGTTTTCCTCCGAATCTTTTGCAAAATTTCTCTTTCCTCAAGCCAGTAAGTCTGTTTTGTCCTTCCTTTTTGAGTTTATTTACATATTTCATGCATTTTTCATGCATTATGCTCAAACTTTCGGACCCTTTACTTTTGGGGATTTTTAATGATTTAAGCCTTATTATGTGTAATTGATCAATGGCTTTTTGTGGGGACATGCTATAAACATGATCTTAATGGTTTAATTTGATCAATTTTGGGTTTTGTGAGAAATTGAAAATTCTAGGGTTTGTAATTGATCCGAATTGGGGATTTTTGTTCAATTGGGTTTAATTGATGAAATTGGCTTATTGTTTTGATGAAATTGGTTATTCTAATCTGTTTTCAATACTGTGTGATGATCAATTCATCAATTTGTTTCAAAATTATCAAGTGGTTTTTCAAATTTTTTAGGGTTTTTGTTAGAAACTCTATGTTCAAGCCAATTTTGTGAAATTGAACCTAATTCGAACTGTGGTTACTGCATTAGTTCATGCATCACAACATTGTTATTGTTCATGCATCATATAGATTTTTATTTGTTTTTATTGTGCTAACTTGCAGTCTGCCCTTGGTTTTGATTTATTCTGTTTTTTTTTTTTTTTTGTTTTCTCTTTGTGTCTCTGTCCTTTCCATAGCATCATACCTAAGAAGACTAGAGCCCGTAGGACTATTCCCTCATCTTCTCCATCCCCTCCTTCTTTTGACTGTGAGAGGTTTCCAAGTGAGAAAAACCAAGAGCTGTTTGAGAAGCTAAACCTTAAGAGAAAGATTTGGGCTGAGCATTCTGTTCTCTTAGATGAACTTGATCCTGCCATTAGGGCAAACTTTGAGCGTCGAGACTGGTTACCCTTGGTGTATATTTCTGATCCTCCTCCACCTTCTGCCTTGATTAGAGAGTTCTTTTCGAACATTTCTATCCACATCTATGATTCCAACACTTTGGTAAAGAGTTGGATACGAGGCGTAGAGTACACCATTACTCCCCGGGTAGTGGCCGATGCTCTAGGGTTACCCTTGGTCCAGAATCCTGTCTATCCTTATGATGAGTCTCCCGAGTTGAGTGACGTCTTGTCTTACATCACTGGGACTTCTGTCCAATGGGGTTCTAATCCTAGGTTCACTTCTGCTGAGCTCTCCGAGTTGCACTATTTGTTCTTTAGGATAGCCTGTCATTCTATCTGGCCCATCTCTCATGTTCACACCATTCCTTTTGAGAGGTGTGTATTTTTGTACGCCCTGGTTATATATGCTCCTATTAGTTTTCCTCATCTCTTTCTTTGTTCTTTGAATGATGTTTATAGGAGTTCATCTACTACTTATGCTCTTGTGCATCCTATTTTTATTCATAGGATTTTGCTTTATCTTGCTTTTAGTGGCTTCCCTTCCTCTGAACCCGTTCATGTGATAGCTCCCACAGGTGCGTCTTTTCTTAGACAGAAGGCCGCTCATCTTCGAGCTGGTTCTAAACACCCTAGGTCTGAGCCGTCTAGTAGCGCACCTCCTCATTCTTCTTCTACAGGTCTTGCTGGTGAGGATGTTCCTGATCCAGTTGGTGATGCTGCTGATGTTCCTCCACCTCCTTCAATCGACTTTGATGTTCGTCGTACTCTGGAGACTGTCATGACCGTTCAGGCGGCACATGGTCACTTTTTGGTGGACTTGCTAGATGAGATTCGTGCTCTGCGAGCCGACTTTGCACGTCTTCATTCACCCTCACCTCCACCTTTTGATGGCGACTTGTGATTGCCCTTTGGCATTCCATCACAAAAAGGGGGAGTAGAGTTTTTGACTTATAGAGGAGATTTTGTAGTAGGGGGAGATTTTCTATTTTTTGAGGAGCTTGTGGAGTTTTTAGATTGTATCTAGGTGCTTCACTTTGTATATCATTTTTTGGGGATATTCATGTTAGGGGGAGTAACATTGATTGATATACATGTTATATTCATTGATTCTTGTTCCTTTGTGATTCATTGCTTATTGATTTATATTTATGAGTTGTTCATTCATATATGTCTTTATTTTGTGTTGTGTGAATCTTACAAGAATGTTATACCGTTGTTTTACTCTTTTCTGTCATACATGCGTTTATACGTTTGTTGAGTATTTCAGGAATATACAGGTTGATTCAACAAAGCTGCTATCTACACTTGCAACCGATGGATAGTAATTAGGGTTGAATTTGAGTTTATGAGCATTATTTTTGTAAAAGACTTTTTACTTGTAAACTTTGAGCTTTTAATTAGGGTTTTGTCACGGATTGCCAAAGGGGGAGTTTGTTAGGTTTTAAAGGTTTAGGAATTTATATATTTAGAACTCTAATTTGTAATATTGGCAAACCATGATCAAAACAATATGTTAAGTCTTGTTAAAGTATGCTCAAAGTTGATTAATTATTGTAAAGTTGGAATCGAGAAACTGTAGATGCATTGGGGCATTTCGATCTGGCTCGATCGATTGAAAAATAGATTTGATCGATCGAAAGTCGACCAGATTACGTTTTCTGCAGTTTTTTTAACTCAGTCCTAACTCATTAAATGTTTAGGGTTTTATGTTTTTACCTTAAGTATATAAAGAAAAACCCTAGCCACGTTTTTAGAGTTACTCCAGTTGTATGGTTGCTCATACATTGCGGTTTTGTGTAAATCTCTTGTGAGATCTAGAGGAACTTTCCTTTACACAAAGCTTAGGTTTTTCAAGATTGAGATTACTTCGACATCTTGATGATCAACTTGGTTGCTACCATTGAAGCTTAAAGAATATCAAGCGTGGGTGCTTGTAGCTAATTGAAGAATTCAAGAAAAAAGGAGTCCGTGGATTTGGAGCTTGCATGGGGTCGTGTCAGTAAGTTCTACTAGTACTAGTAGGTAGCATTAGGAAGTCGAGCGGGAAGCTTGTAAGTCCTTTTGTATGAACTTCGATTCTTTCATAGTGAATTCAGGTTTGCCTTGAGGATAGGTGGGTAAAATCCTCCCAAAGTTTTTTACTGGTTTGGTTTTTCTGGGTGATCATATCCTGTATTATTTATTATTCTGCTGCTATATATTCTTGATATGATTGTTTGATTGTTTTAACCTAGAATTGCTTAATTTGACTAAGTAACAACTTAGCTAATTAACTAGGCTACTCAATCTGGTTGTGTTTTAAGGGGTCTAAGTTTTCCATCAGGAGGTAACCAAGATGCTTCTCTGTCTTGGTTTTTGTTAGGGACATATTTTTATGTAATTGGCATATCCTTTGACAAAACACACTTTACTTGTATTTGGGTAAATTTAAGTATGTTCAAGATGATCATTTCAAGTGGTTAAATTGAAAACATAAGGATTACTCAAGAACTGCTCAAGAAAAGTGCAATCTGCAGGTCTCAATACCTCCTTGACAGAAGCTCGATCTGTCAAGATTCATTAAAGCTCGATAGATGTCTTGATTGATCGAGCTTATAGGTTTTCAGATTATAGCCAGCAACATTTTTATTCTAAAAGGCTATTTGTTTATGGTTTGTATAATCCTTATAGGACTAGGAAAGCCCAAGGTTTGTGTAAACCTATTTGAAATAGGAGAGCCCATTAAACTCCTATTTAAAGGAGGTGGAAAAAGAAAAACCTAAACCTAGAGAGCTTCATAAGATTTTCTTTTTGAAACCCTGGCCTCCTTGTGCAGAAGAAAGAGTTATTGCTGCATTTCTTGTACGCCTTCAGGTTCTGTAATCAAGCAAAGTCTCTTGCACCAACAATGAAGATCTTATTGGTGTTTTTATGTAAAGCTGCTGCAAATTAACTAGAACAATCAAAGGGTTGATGTGGACTTAGTCACATACTTGGATTCGTGCAAAGGAGTAAGCTGTGTACTAGGATCCACGCACCAAATTGGTTAGTCATGTACTGGGAGCCGTGCATCAAAAAGAGAAATTGTCACTACAGAACAAGTCCAATTAGGTATTGGGGTAAGGGTCTAACTGTAGGTTGGTATAAGGTACTGGGATTCCTTTACTTGTAACCGCTTGTTTTGATAATAGTAGATTCTCGGGAGTAGTGACATTAAAATCACTCGGTGGGGTTTTGCCTTAGTGGTTTTCCTCATTCGTAAACAAATCATCGTGTCATTTATTTTCCACTGCATACTTTAGTTATTTGGTGTTTTTTCTTTTTGTACTACCATGCGTTTGCATGTTAATTTGATTAATTAATTAATTCATCATAAAGGGTCAATACATTTTGGGCCTATTAGTTGAACTTAGGGCAATTGAGAGGTTTCTCTATCTTAATCTAAAACTAGAGTGACCAAGAGGCTTCCTTATCTTGATTTGAATGGAAAGTAACCAAGAGGCTTCTCTATCTTAGTTTGAACTTGGGGTGATTGAGAGGCTTCTCTATCTCAATTTGAATGTGGGAGCGACTAAGAGGCTTCTATATCTTGATCTGAATGGGAGGTAACCAAAAGGCTTCTCTACCTTGGTTTGAACCTAGGGTGATTAAGAGATTTCTCTATCTCAATTTGAAACAGGGGCGACCAAGAGACTTCTCTATCTTGATTTGAATGGGAGGTGACCGAGAGATTTCTCTATCTCGACTTAAACCTAGGATGATTGAGAGGCTTCTCTATCTTAATCTGAATGGAAGGTAACTAAAAGGCTTCTCTATCTTGATTTGGATGGAAGGTAACCAAGAGGCTTCTCTATCTTATTTTGAACTTTGGGTGATTGAGAGGCTTCTCTATCTCAATTTGAATGTGGGAGCGACTAAGAGGCTTCTATATCTTGATCTGAATGGGAGGTAACCAAAAGGCTTCTCTACCTTGGTTTGAACCTAGGGTGATTAAGAGATTTCTCTATCTCAATTTGAAATAGGGGTGACCAAGAGGCTTCTCTATCTTGATCTGAATGGAAGGTGGCCGAGAGATTTCTCTATCTCGGCTTAAACCTAGGATGATTGAGAGGCTTCTCTATCTTAATTTGAATGGAAGGTAACTAAGAGGCTTCTCTATCTTGGTTTGAACTTGGGGCAATAAAGAGGCTTTTCTATCTCAATCTGAATGTGGGAGCGACTAAGAGGCTTCTCTATCTTGATCTGAATGGAAGGTAACTAAGAGGCTTCTATCTTGGTTTGAACCTAGGGTGATTGAGAGGCTTCTCTATCTCAATCTGAAACTGGGGGTGACCAAGAGGCTTCTCTATCTTGATCTGGATGGAAGGTTACCAAAAGGATTCTCTATCTCGAGTTGAACCTTGGGCGATTGAGAGGATTTTCTTTCTCAATCTGAAACTTAGGGCGACCAGGAAGCTTCTCTATCTTGATCTGGATGGAAGGTAACCAAGAGACTTCTCTATCTTGGTTTGAACCTGGGGTGAGTGAGAGGTTTCTCTATCTCAATCTGAAATTGGGGGCGACCAAAAGGCTTCTCTATCTTGAGTTGAACTTAGGGCGATTGAGAGGTTTCTCTATCTCAATCTAAAACTTAGGGCGACCAGGAGGCTTCTCTATCTTGATCTGGAAGGAAGGTAACTAAGAGACTTCTTTATCTTCATTTGAACCTAGGGTGATTAAGAGGCTTTTCTATCTCAATCTGAATCTAGAGGCAACGAAGAGACTTCTCTATCTTGATCTGGATGAAAGGTAATCAAAAGGCTTCTTTATCTTGTTTTGAACTTGGGGCGATTGAGAGGCTTCTCTATCTCAATTAGAAATTGGAGGTGAGCAAGAGGCTTCTCTATCTTGATCTGATGGAAGGTAACCAAGAAGCTTCTCTATGTTGGTTTGAACTTGGGCTTTGCCTAAAAAAGACCAAAGTTTGGGATTAGATTTTAAATGATTGGTGTTTTGTTGTTCCACTATTTTAAGATGTGTGATTTTTCTCTCTCTATTTTTTTAAGGCTTGAATTTCCTCTTTAAAAGGAAAAGCCATTGATTTTTTTTTTTTTTTAAATCCTTTGAATTCTTTTTTCATCACTTACTCTTTTTGAAATTTGAAATTTTCTTTGAAAAGTGACACCTTTTATTCTTGATCATTCTTTAGAAAATTTTTATTTTCTTCCTTCAATATGATTTGGTTGGAAATCTTTGTGTGATCATGTTGTGCTATTTGTTTTGGGGCATTTTTGAATTGTTGAGTTATTTGGTAACATGAAATTTGGACAATGTTGATGACTCATGAAGCTTGGCGTTGTATGTAGCTTTTTATATTGTTGAATGAATTTTGACTTGAATGTTGTGGATATTGAAATCTCTATTGGACCATGAAACCCATGAGTATAAGGATCTCTAGTTGCTCCTTGCTTTGTTAGAGCGATTCTAGGACACTATTTGTACTTTCCATTTTCCGAGTATGGGTGAGGTGATGTTGACATCCTATGACTTCTTAGCCATTACTAGCTTAAAATTGGGTGGTGAAAGAATTAAAGTTAATGATTCCATCACCTCAGCAAAAATTAAAGGTCTTTTGGGTGCGATGCCTTCAAAAATTAGGAGCGAAAATGTACCCTTGATGTGGCTGTACACCAATATTGAGAGTTGTAAGATTGTAGCAACTAGCACTCACATATTCATACTTCTCTTCATTGGAACTCTCTAATGTCCAAACCTGGGTAGTACTGTAAGCTTGCACTATATGTGGAGTTTGAGGGATATTGGCCAAATAAAAAATTATGATTGGGGTGACATGGCGGACATTCTGGCATTTTACCCCCTTTTATTTTTTTAATTGGCAAAATATCCTTGTTTTGAAACTATATAGGTGCGTGCCCCTGTTTTGATACTCGATGACCCTAAAATCGAGTTACTTAAAGTACTCGATTGGTTTAAAATTGAGTTATGCTCGATCAAACTTAAAAAAAATAAAATAAAAAAAAATAATGAAACTCGAGTAAATGGAAATCGAGTTCCGAAACGCCACTAGAAGGCTTAAAAATGTCACTATAGGGATAAAAAACGCCGCTATAGGGCCACTAAACCTGGTATTCACACTTATAAAAAAAAATTTCCAAAAAAACACCACTATAGGGATTAAAAAACACTGCTATATAGGGCCACTGAAACCTGGTATAAAAAAATTTTCCAGAAAAATGCCACTATAGGGCTTAAAAACGTCACTATAGGGCTTAAAAACACCGCTATAGATCTCCTTGAATATGGGGTGATCACACTTGTGAAATTTTTTTGCATGGAACTCGATTTCTCGAGGCTCGAGTTCCATGCAATTTTTATTTATTTATTTTTTTTTAAGTTTGGTCGGGCATAACTCGATTTTCTACAAATCGAGTATTTCATTGAAACTCGATTTTAGGATAATCAAGTATTGAAACAAGAACATTTCCCTATATAGTTTCGAAATAGGGGCAAATTGCTAAAAAAAAAAAAAAAAAAAAAAAAATAGGGCCAAAAGGCTAGAATGTCCCATGACATGGCTTACAAAAGATTGGGGTGACATGGCTTATGCAACCCTTTCGCACTTCATGACTCAACTTTCTCAGCGTATCCTCTGAAACTTAGGGGGTGCACCATTTGTTTGGCAGGTAAGATTTTGAATTCTTGGTTATGTGTGTTTTGGAAGGTTATTTTGGTTGTTGTGCCGTTAGTGATGTGTGTTGATTTTTTTTTTTTTTTTTTTTTTTTTTCAGGTTTGGATGTATTAATATTTTGGGGTTGGTCCTCAAGTTTTAGAAGATGTTGGTGACATGTATCTAAGGGTTCTTCATTGGCTGCCTAAGTATCATTTGTCAACGCCTCCTAAGCGTTCTTTGCAGGCTTGGCTTATGGTGATCGATAACTTAATTGCTGATGATGTGAGTTTTTCTTTTTCTTTTCTTTTTTTTTTTTTTTTTTTTGGGATTTTGTGTTCTTTCTTTTTTGTGCTATATGGTTTGGCTTCCTTTCATTATGGGTTCTTTGTGATTTTCATATATCTTTGAATGCTTGGATGTGAGGAGCATACTAAGTGTGAATGGGCTCAAGAGCTGAATAGCCATCAAGTACTGTTTGACTGTGGTCATGGAGATATTGGTATCTTGGTGACTGGCCATGTTGTTTCGAGGACACCAAGAGATTATCTTGAATTTGTCCAAACTCAGTTATAGGGTTGTTTAGCTGGCATTCCTGTAACCTTGGTAGCTTTCTTTCTTTCCACAGTCAATTTGCACTGTCTTGCATCCTCATCTTTTATCTTCTTTGATCTAACTTTTGTGAAAATATCTGCATGTTGCAATTTTAGGCTTCATTCTCTAAAGAGGAGGAGAGTCCTCCTCCTAGCCATGCTGACGGCTCTTCTAGTTCTTTCATGGAGATGTATGCTCATTTTCCTACATGCAATACAAAGTGATGAACCCAGATGTGTCATACAGCTCTATGAATCTAGATCGACCAAAGTACACCCTAAATGTCCCTTAGAAGACCCAGTATATTCCTGAATCCTTTAGTCTTTTGTCCTCATTCTTGCTCATTGAGTTATTTTTGAACTAGTGAATTTGTGCTTCAGGTCGGTGTTGATCTTGTGGAAGAAAGCATGCGGATGATTGGAGGTTTGTAGTTGGTGGCACGCATTCAATTTTCTCAATATGTGCTTAATGCAATCAGTTGGGTAAAAGATAATGCTTCCTTAATGCTTTTGCTTGAACTTCCATGATAATGGATTTAACACTTGTCTTTGTTGATTTTTCAAAACAACTAAATGGCAATGGCTGATGTCAACACAAGATCCTTGGAGGAGAAGTTCAGAAATCTTGAATTTCAGAACCGGCAACA
Organism: Quercus variabilis; assembly: GCA_030445155.1. Taxonomy (NCBI): domain Eukaryota; kingdom Viridiplantae; phylum Streptophyta; class Magnoliopsida; order Fagales; family Fagaceae; genus Quercus; species Quercus variabilis. Next base: position 9,813,508 of record CP129447.1, read on the forward strand.
AGAATCTCGGATTTATGCAAGTCAAGAAGGAGACACTGAGGGTGGCTCCTCTAGGGGTGGGTCTAGGAGATCTTCCTGCAGGCGGACCTGAAGTTCGATTGATGTTTGATTTGTATCTTAATTTTCCTGCAAGGATAAGAAAAAGTGTTCCTTAGACAATTTGTATCAATTTTCGCTGTTAGCTTTTTATCTTTGGATTGCTCTTGATCTTGCTGAAACTTAGATGAGACAAGTATAGAATTCACCTGATTAAAGTTCTATAGTAAAAAATTTAAAATTTTCTGACCACATTTGATGTGATTTGTACTCACTTGAATGAGGCAGGGTTGAATGCCCTTAGTTTGAAAACTTTATGACCTTTTATTTTTGAAAATAATTTTTCTCTTTCTCTCTCTTTTTTTTTTTTTTTTTTGTAAAAGAGGTGAGTTATTTTTACTTGTTCCAGAGAGAGAGAGGATAAGACATAACTGAATGCCCCTAGTTTAGTAGGTAAATGCATGACTTTGGAAAATCTTGACTTGATTAATTTTCTCTTCCCTCTTTTTTTTTTTTTTTGGAAAACAAATGAACAAGACATGTCTAAATGCCCCAGTTTGACAAACCATGCAAAATTTTAAGAACTTTACTGCACAATCAAAATTTTTTTTTAGTGAAAAACAAAATCAAAACAGACCCGTAAAGTGCCCGGAAACACAAAACAGGTTAGTTAGGCCATGGTTGGGCTGGGTGCCAATTGGCAATCTTGGAATGCCGATCGGCACTCTTAGAGTGCCAATTGGCACTTTGGGGTGCCGATCAGGACACCCAATTTTGTCTTGATTTCTCATGTTTTTCCAACGTGTTTTATGTGTTTTGAAAAAAATTTCTCCATTTAGGACTATGAAACACTTTCATAGTCAGCTAAAAACTCTTTAAACCTATTTAAACCTGGTTAGGGATTGAGGTAGCTTATTTTAGCATCTAACCTACAGACAAATCTCTGAACAAAAGTTATCAAGAAACAACAATCACATGCAAGAGTTATCAATGGCTAACAATCAAAATTTTCCTCATTCAACCATTCATGATATCAATAGATGGGTTCATAGTTTTGATTTTGGCACCAAAACCAATTTCACAACTTGCAAACTAGAGGGAATCAAGGCTTTGAGGGATGTCAAGATCAAGTGAGATTTCTCTATGCCGCCATGAAGTTTTGGGATACTAAAGACCATGTATTCCAGTATAAAACTGCTAAACTTTATCCCACAATTGAAGAATTTTCAACTATTTTGGGTTATGATCTTGGCAAAAAAAAAATAGCAGTTTCTTGTGATCCAATACAAAGTCATGAATGTAGACTGTCACTTTGTAAATTACTACATCTTAATCCTTAAGTACCCGGTTTAATCATTTAAGTTATTCATCATATATTTATTAAATCCAATTTCATAAATATATATTTTAGTAACTATTTACTAAAGTAGTTAGGCCTAACATTCTGAATAACAAACCTATTAAACTTATCTCAAGGGAATATTTTGTATCTCCTTTAAGAGACTATGAATTCCATCTTGAGAATATATGTTCTATCAATACTAAATGTGGCTACCCAACATACTGAGGTTTTGACCGTGACTTTAGATCTCACTCCTGATATATCAAAGCAACATACACCTCATGATCAAGTCCTTTATTCTCTTAGGATTAAGAGTTCATGCAAATATAAGTCGTGAGATTTATTATTCATTTGACAGTCATTAAGAGAATAAAAAATCTCACGGCAATCCAGTTCAGTATGTCTTAACTCTTAAAACATATCAACACATCAACTAGAAGTCTTCACTTCCATGATCAAGACAAATCATCTTAGTTGATATGTTATAGTCTTCGTAGATGAAACGCCCAATTTCATCACCGACTACGAACTATAATTTTGAGTTTACATAGAACTTGTGATATATATCTTCTGTGACTTTTCACATAAATCACATACTATGCATCTCATGGACTATATGATAGTGTCCAAATACTCATGTTACAATTATTTTAGTTAATAATAAAACAACTTTATCAATCACAATATTAAGTCATACATAATATCATACATAGCATCATACAATACGATTTAAGGACACTAATCCTAACAATCTCCCACTTGTCTTAAAGACTATTGTGCACTAATCTAACTCTCATTCTCTCCAAATGTGACTCGAAAGTCCTTTAAGGCAAGACTTTGGTAAAGGGATCTGCTAGATTATTTGCACTTTCAATCTTTGCCACCACTACATCTCCACAAGCAACAATGTCTCGAATGATGTGATACTTTCTCTTAATGTGCTTTCTTTTCTTATGATTCCTTGGATCTTTGGATTAACCAACTACTCCACTATTGTTGTATAACAATGTGATGGGAACTTGCTCCATTCTCACTACACCAAGATCAGAAAGGAATTTCTTGAGCCAAACAGCTTTCTTTGTTGCTTCACAAGCAGCAACGTACTCAGCTTCCATGGTGGAGTCCGTAATACAAGATTGCTGCTTAACACTCCTCCAATTTATGGCTCCACCTCCCAAGGTGAATACACATCCTAAAGTGGACTTTATGAAATCTAGATTTGACTAAAAGTCTGAATCTATATAGCCAATAGGAGTCAAATCCTCACTATGGTAAACAAGTATATAATCTCTCATTCTCCGTAGATACTTGAGAATATGCTTTACAGCTTGCCAATGTTTTGGTCCTAGATTTGATTGATATCGGTTGACTATGCTTACTGAATAACAGATATCTGGTCTAGTACAAAGCATGGCATACATGAGACTTCCTATTGCAGAAGCATAAGGAACTTGCCTCATCATATTTTCTTCCTCTAGAGTCTTAGGCCTTCCGTCATTAGACAAAGGAATTCCATGTTTGGAAGGAAGTAATCATTTCTTGGAGTTTTGCATGCTAAACCATTCTAGAACCTTATCTATATATCTATCTTGTGATAAGCCTAACATCTTATTCTTGCGATCTCGCCAAAGCTTGATCCCTAGAATAAAGTTAGCCTCACCTAAGTCCTTCATATCAAATTGGCTTGACAACCAAACCTTTACCGATGACATTACCCCTACATCATTCCCAAAAAGTAGAATATCATCAACATAAAGCACTAGGAACATTACTACTTTATCTCAATGTCTTTTGTACACACATGGTTCATTAAGATTTTGTTCAAAACCAAATGACTTGATTGCTTAATCAAATCTGCCATGACCCAAATACTTGCTTAACTCCAAAAATGGACCTTTTTAACTTGCATACCATATGCTTTTGGTTCTTTGCTATGAAACCTTTTGGTTGCATCATATAGATTTCATTTTCAAGATTGCCATTAAGAAATGCAGTCTTGACTTCCATTTGCCAAACCTCATAATCATAATGAGTAGCAATGGATAAGAGAATTATGAGAGATTTAAGCATTGCTACTAGTGAAAAGGTTTTTTCGTAATCAATACCTTCTTTTCGTGTATACCCTTTTGCCACTAGCCTTGTTTTAAAGGTTTCAACTTTTCCATCTATCCCTCTCTTCCTCTTGTAAACCCATTTGGAACCAACATGTTTAATGCCGTTAGGCACCTTTACAAGATCCCAAACTTGATTGGAATACATAGAATCCAATTCAGATTTCATAGCTTTAACCCAATGATGTGCATCTATATCATTCATTGCTTCTTCATAAGTGTAAGGATTAGTTTCAACTTCTTCTAAGATAGCTTCATAAGTTTCTCCCAGACCTATAAATCTTATAGGTGGCTTAACAATCCTCCCACTACAACGAGGCACCTATGTACTAGACATTTCATGAGTAATATCTTGTGGTGTATCCGATACAACCACATCATTCCTAATTTCATTCATTGGTTGTTCATTTACAGGTTCATTCATTTCAGCCAAAACAACTCTACTTCTAGGAGTATAATTATTCATATAGTCATTTTCCAAGAATTTGGCATTTGTGCTAACAAACACTTTATTCTCTTTATGATTATAGAATAAACCTCCAATAGTTCCTTTTGGATACCCTGCAAAGAAAACCACTTCTGTTTTAGACTGTAACTTGTTAGACTTTCCTTTCAACACATGTGCTGGAAAGCCCCAAATATGGAGATGTTTCATACTAGGTCTATGTCCATTCCACAACTGTACAAGTGTTTTAGGAACAGACTTCGAAGGAACTAAATTCAAAAGATACATTGCAGTATTTAAGGCATATCCCCAAAAGGAAATTGGTAGAGTTGAATAACTTAACATTAACCTAACCATATCTAAGAGAGTCCTATTCCTTCTATCTGCTACACCATTTTGTTATGAAGTTCCAGGTACAGTCAATTGGGATACAATCCCATTTTCAGTTAAGTAATCCTTAAAATCACCAAGAAGGTATTCACCACCATGATCAAATCGAATGGCCTTTACCCAATTGATTCTCAACTTCAGCCCTAAACTCTTTGAACTTTTCAAAGGCTTCAGAGTTTTGTTTCATTAGGTACACATAACCAAATCTAGAGTAATCATTAGTAAAAGTAATGAAATACTCATAGCCATCTTTTGCTTGGATTGACATAGGACCACATATATCTGAAGAAATCAGATCAGAATTCTGATTTTTATAAACCTCAACAGATAGAAGCTGTCGAGCAAGTGTCGAGACATGGGCCTGAAACAGCTTACTGAAGCTCGATAGATGAAGTTGTCGAGCTTTAATGAAATTGCACTTTCAGCTTGTTTTCTTGAACAGATTTGAAGTCTTCAATACTTGATCTTGAAACACAGTTTCTTGAAATATTTCAACACATCCTAAATCTACCAAATTACAAGTAAAGTGCGTTTTGTCAAATGATTAGCCAATTACATAAAAGTATGACATATGTCTTAACATGTGAACCACATATGTCCTAACAATCTCCCTCTTTGTCAATTCGTGACAAAACCACCATAAACAAATGAACATATGAGAGAAGTTATAAATCACTCAACTCATACTCACTTGTTTAATACAATAAAATCTATCCTAACACAAACTCTTGAAAAACTTTGCAAAAAGAAAGTTTATGGCAAGTAGACTTTGACAACCTGTATTTCTGAAACACTTTAAACAAAACTCATTAAGGCATCTTAGTGTGAAACAGAAATAATAGAGTGCATACAATTAAGAAACATGTGTATAAAGAGAGAAAAGAAACAACACATGTAGAGGTAGGTGAAGAAAAAACATACATCCATATATAAAAAAGATAAGAACAACGTATGTAAAAGTGATCACAAGACCAAATATACAAGAACAATGTATCTATATAAAAAAGAAAAGAAAAGATACATCATATATCCTCACTACATCCTTCAAGTATCAACACTCCCCCTAAGAAAAATGTCCTATGCTAACTCTCCCCCTAAGATTGACTACTCTCATATCCAAAACTACTCCTCCTTTTTTTCACGAGTGACAAAGGGGAAAAGTGTCAAGTAGACATCCCATTAGTAGAGCTAGCATTTCCATCATCATTATCACCATCGTCATCATCATCACTAGCATCAGCATCATCCTCAACATCAGAATCAGAAGCCACTAGAGGAGGCGGTGAAGGAGTTGCCTCAGGAGCAAAACCACCCATGGTCGCTTGCCGGTTGCGCCATGATGTCTCCAAGAGATACATCGCCCAAAGAAGAAAAGGGAGCAGATGTAGATGGAGCAGATCGAGAGGGTGCCAAACAAGATGGAGTCGAACTAGAGGGAGGAGTTGCTGACTCCTATCAAGACCTAAACTATGCATCACTACATTTTACGTTAGCAGCATCTATGGCACATATGACAGAGAAGTGATCAGAGGAGGGAAACGGAACATAAAAATGGCATAAGATCCTCATGATAGCAGAAGGAAAGATGAGCTTATCACAGGTAGCCGAATCCCTACACACATCTATGATGGAGAGAATGAAATGTGAAGGAAAATCTATAGTGAGGTGCTCTAATAAAGAAAGAAAAAATTGAGCACAAGGCTCTGTGATAGAGTTATAGTGAGAGAGTGGGTGCAATACAAAAGTAATCACCATGTTCATGAATCTAGGATCTTTAGCAAAAGGCTGACATGATGAAAACTGACGCTTACCCCAAACAAATGGGTGCTCATAGAAAGCAGACATCATCTCGTCTTTGGACACAGTCCTCAGACGCTCACAACTGAGGTAATCAGGATGCTCTACCCTCAGAACATTAAGCACATCCACAACAAGCTGCGGTGTGACAACAAAGCGCATACCTCGAACGTGAGTGTGAAAGAGAGGTACTGAAGAATCAATCCCGTGCATGTTGGAGTAAAACTCCTGAATGAGCATGAGAGGACAAGTGACTGGGACGTCACACAGTGACTCCCATCCCCGACTGTGAATGACATCAAGAAGGTCAGTGTCAGCGAAGTTTGCCAAAATGACTCAGCGTTCTGAATGAACACTTCGTCTAGTTAAGTTCTCCAAGAATGCTTTACGGGTATCCTCATCATAGAACCAAATGTTAGAAGGAGTAGGATCAGACAAAGATGATGCCTTGGAACGAAAAGGGTTCCGAGACGGAGCAGACTTACGTTTAGGTGCCATAGACACTACTAACGTAAACAGAATGAGAGTGAGAGAGAGAGAGAGAGAGAGGGAGAAAAAGACAATCAGAAAAATCCCAAAACAATTCAAATATATCAATATATATTGAATATAGAGTAAGTATGCATGGGAAATGCATGAACATGTGACATGCAAAAAAAAATTCATCATGGGCTCAGCCGAATCCAATCCTACAAGCACACAGACATATTGCACACATCTAAATGCATGAAAATAGTATTATAATGTAAATGTGATGCAGTGCATGAGATTTTGAACATATTTAAATGAAAACCCATCCCAAAATTTTAACAAAACCTCATCAATTTTGAAAAATCCCAAAATTTTCAAAAACCCCAAAACCTAAGTTTCAAAAACATGAAATGCATGAACATGAAGGGGAAAAGAGATCATACCAAGTGATTTGGAGCAAGGAATGGCTGAAAATCACGTGGATTGAAGGTTTTGAGTGAGAAAAGTGAGTTTGGAAGGTGAACAGGTGCGGACAGATCGAGAGAGATCGAGGGAAATGAGATTCGGATTGGACGAGGGCTATATATAGAACCTCAGTAAATCTCGACAGATGAGGTGTCGAGAGGTGTCGAGAAATCTGTCGAGGTAGGTGTCGAGAAAAATGGTCTTCGACAGATACAGGTGTCGAGGAGGTATCGAGGAATAAACACCAAAACCCAAAACAGATTCTCGATCGATCGACCAGGTATTGAGAAGCTATCGAGGAGCCATGAGATTTCTCAATTGATCCACCAGGTGTCGAGGATGTGTCGAGATTGTGATAAGAAAAAGCTGAAGAAGCTCGACAGACAGCTAGGTATCGAGGAGGTGTTGAGGAGGTGTCGAGATAGTTTTTAAAAGCAGTTTTTCGAGAAGTGAAAAACACAGACATGAATGCAATCCAACATGCAACTCAACCAATGATTCAATCAACATATAAGGCTCTCAAAATTATCTCTCAATGAAAATTTTAAGCACATGGATCTCCAAAAACACACACACACACTAAACAAGTCTAACCAATTTTATATTTTAAAAACAAGTCATGACAGTTTAGTAAGCATACATAAGCACATGTAAACCTAGTGATGACCAAATCACATTGTACCTACACATATGTCAAGAGTAGCAAAGAATATTGCGTGTTGTGTGTAAAAAAGCATCGCAAGATTGCATAAGTGTATACATGTTATGACGATTTGAGATATGAGAAAATCACCTTCGAGGTACATCCTATAACTCCCACATCTCCTATAATACATGCTTGCAATCATATTTAAAGTATTTTTAATCTTTTTTCTTTTTATTTTCTTTGCGTATTTTCTTTTTGAGCATATCATGCATGGGCATATAAGAGAAAGAAAATAAATACCCATTAATATTTGACATTCCAATTTTGCTATGCCGAAGCACACAAATGTCATTGACACTACACTTTTGCTATGCCGAAGCATACAGGTGTCATTCATGATTGGCGGGTAACAGTGGTGAGATGGTTATTTATGCATTTCTCTTAGGACTTTTTAGTCATACCCATCAAAAAGAGTGATATAAGTGTTAAGTCGAAGAGAACTTAATTTTATTCATCACAAACAAGAGCCACAAAGCTCACTTGCTTAGTTATGCATAGAAATGCTCATCCAAGCTACAAATGATACAAAGTTTAGAAACCTTTGTTTTATTGGCCATCTAAGGTACAAAAGTACCAATGTACACAAAACACACATTGTTTTTGTATTTTTTGATTTTTCAATTTTTTTTTTGTTTTTATTTCAAAAACAAAATAAACAAAAACTGAAAAAAAAAAAAAAAAAAAAAAAAAAAAAAAAAAAAAAAAAAAAAAAAAAAAAAAAAAAAAACCATGTTATCAAAGTAAAGCATAAAACTAGACTGACTTAAAAAAACAAAACACACAAATAATGCAACAAACAAAAACAAGAAGATAGAAGAAAGTGATATAATCACTTAGAGTCCTTTTTCTTCCACACCTTGGAAGAATCTTTCCTTTAATTGAATCCTTAAACTGGCGGTGAGGGGGAAGAATTGAAACCGTTCAAGTTCGAAAGGAAAATGAGGGCTTTTAGAAGATCTCCAAGAGGAGCAAGAGAGGATTGAAGCTGATTTTGGCTTCCAGATGCTATCATGCTGTTGCTCTATTGAGTGGCTAACCACTTATAGCAATTTGGTCGAGTATGACCGGCAACATCACAATGATGACAAAGATGCTGCTTCTTTTGTTTAGGCTTTTGAGAGATAGCCTTTTTAGCCCTAGGGTTTTTAGCATATTTCTTATCTTGCTTAGGGGGTGTTCCCAAGATAGATTTACCCTTGTCTAAGTTCTCACTAGCTAATTCAGTGTTAACATCAATGTTCTCAATTTTAATGTTAATAGTAGGTGGAACAAAAATAGTAGAACTAGTAGAAGCAATATTAGAGGAAGAAAGACCATACTCTAAACCTGTTTGATTTAAAGCAGATTTCTGAACGCTGACCATCTCATCAAGCTTTGCACTCGAGGTCCTCTCCAACTGAGTTCTAACTTGAAATAGCTCTGCTTCAAGCTTCTTGGTCTTCTCAGCCAAGAAATTGTTCTCGAACCTCAGCGCTCTAATGGTTTGATTTGCCTCATCAAACTTTGTGGATAACTCTTCATGGTCAAGTTCCACATCACTGAACTTCTTAGTGGTCAGCCTATAGAGCTTCTCGTGTTTCTCAGACAGCTTGTATAGTTTCTCATAGGCTGAATGGATATCATCTTGATCATCCATTTTCTCACACTTGGTGTCCACCAGTTCTTCTTCTCCTTCCACTTCATCAACAATCCCTTCAGTAGGATTGATTGTGGCAGTAAAGGCATTTAAGATTTTTTCATCCTCACTATTGGAATCATCTTCAGGCTCAGTGTCACTCAAGGTTGCAACAAGTGCCTTGCTCTTTCCAATACTCTTGAGATATGTAGGACACTCATGTTTCATGTGTCCAAACCCATGACACCCAAAGCACTTAAGACCTGCAGGAATAGTGTACTGACCACTTTCCTTTGCATCCTTCTTCCCTTTGTCCTGGCTCTTGAATTGAGAAGAACTGGATTACCTGCGGTCCTTGTCAAAGCCTTTGCCATTGGCATTCTTCATAAATTTCTTGAACTGCCTGGTAATGTAGGACTTCATCTTGGAATCTTCATCATCTGAAGACTTATCTGTGTCACTGCTCTTTGCCTTCAAGACCATGCTCTTGCCTTTGCTTGACTTGCTAATCCTAGATAACCCTTGCTCTTAGGTCTACAAGTTTCCAACCAGCTCAGCCAAAGGAATCTTGTCAATATCCTTTGATTCGTCAATTGTCGTGATCTTGGCATGGAATCTCTCAGGTAGAGATCTGAGCACTTTCCTCACAATCTTGGGTTCAAGAATGGTTTCCCTAAGATTAAAGGCTGAGTTCACTATGTCCTTGAGCTTGGTATAGAACTCATCGAACAACTCATCCTCCTCTATCTTAATCTCTTTAAAGCTTGTAGTGAGCTTCTGAAACTTTGAATCTTTGACAACCTTGGTTCCTTCATAGGTTGTTTGGAGGATGGTCCAAGCCTTCTTAGCAGTTTCAGTTGAGGATATCTTCTTGAACTCCTCATTGGTGACCGCACTGAACAACGCATTCAATGCCCTGCTGTTGAAGTTTGCTGCCTTGATCTTGACTTCATCCCAATCAGGTGGTGCTTCTTTTGGCATAGTCTAGCCAATCTCCACAGCTTGCCACACCTTCTCGTCTAAAGACTGCAAAAAAGCTTTTATACGTACTTTTCAATAGCCATAGTTAGTCCCATCAAATAAAGGAGGTATGATTAGTGACTGTCCTCTATCCATGACAAATATGGGTCAATGGATCAAACACAACAAAGATTAATACTTAATCAGAGTGTGCTTGCTCTGATACCACTTGATAGGCCAAACGCGTATTGACCCCTTGTGATTAATTAACCAATTAATTTAACCAAGTTTATTAATTAAGTTAATTAACATGCAATTGCGTGGCAGTACAAAAAAATCACCAAATAACTAAGAATTTAGCGGAAAATAAATGACACGATGATTTGTTTATGAATGGGGAAACCCTAATGGCAAAAACTCCACCGGATGATTTTTAGGCCACCACTCCCGAAACTCCACTATTATCACAACAAGCGGTTACAAGTAAAGGAATCCCAAGTACCTTAACAATCTACAGTTGAACCCTTAGCCCAATACCCAATCGGACTTGTTCTGTAATGACAGTTTCCCCTTTTGATGCACGGCTTCCAAGTATGTGACTAACCAGATGCACGGATCTCAATATGCGACTTCAATTACCAACTAGAAAGAGGGCTATTTGCAAAGTTCTTCAGTTCATCCTACATGATGAAGATCAAGAAGATGCTTAGTCACAAAACCTAAAAGTGCACATACACAGCAACTTCTTCAGAAGAGATGAACAAGGGCAGAACTTTGTCTCCGGTTACAAATTGCTTAAACAGAGAGTGCTCAATGCTTATGCAACTTGTATATCTGTTTACGGCCCTTAAAGCAATCATTTTATATGTCTAGGGTTAGGAGAAAAGAAGTCCCAAAAACATATTCACGGATCCCAAGAAATCAGATCAGAATTCTGAGTTTTATAAACCTCGACAGATAGAAGCTGTCGAGAAGCTATCGAGCAGGTGTCGAGACACGGGGCTAAAACAGCTTACTAAAGCTCGATAGATGAAGCTGTCGAGTCAGCTGTCGAGCTTTAATGAAATTACACTTTCAGCTTGTTTTCTTGAACATATTTGAAGGCTTCAATACATGATCTTGAAACACGGTTTCTTGAAGTATTTCAACACATCCTAAATCTACCTAATTATAAGTAAAGTGCGTTTTGTCAAAGGATTAGCCAATTACATAAAAGTATGATATATGTTCTTAACATGTGAACCACATATGTCCTAACAGCAGTGAAATTCAAAACCAAGACTTGAAAAATACTTGGAAAAAATTTTAATCTTCACTCTAATTACACTAACGCCTAAGATGTGTGGTCTCTCAATCAGTTTCCAAGAAGGGAATAAGAGAGTGTCCAACACTCACATACATCATTACATTCCTTATGTGATCTAAATGAAAATCACACTTAATAATAATTCTGTACGTTTCTCTCCTTATATATAACTGATTATCTAATTGGGCTAGCCTTTTGGGCCATTCCAATTGGGCTCTAATATGTGGCTTGGAGTGGGACCAAAGGGACCAATAAGACACTAGCTCCAATGGGCCTTGGGCTTTTCAGTCAACTCTTGACAAGTCCAAAGTTACCATTAATTATATTCAATACCACTATATAAATATAATTGCACTCTAGGCTTTATTAATAAATTATATCCCAAAACTTTATTATACATGCAACCCCTTCATTAAAATATTTGTAGTAATACAAAGTTATGAAAGTTGACTGCCACTTTGAAGATTACTACATCTTAATCCTTGAGTACCCGGTTTAATCCAATGTTATTCATTATATATTTATGAAATCCAATTTCATAAATATATACTTTAGTAACTCCTTACTAAAGGGGTTGGGCCCAACATTCCGAATAACCAAACCTATTAAACTTATCTCAAGAGAATATTTTATATCTCTGTTAAAAGATTATGAATTACATCATGAGAATATATATTCTATCAACACTAAATGCGGCTGTCCAACATACTGAAGTTTTGATCGTAACTTATAGATCTCACTCTTGATATATCAAAGCAACCTACATTTCATGATCAAGTCCATTATTCTCTCAGGATTTAGAGTTGATGTAAATAGAAGTCATGAGATTTATTGTTCATTTGACAGTCGTTAGGAGAATAATAAATTTCACAGCGGTCCAGTTCAATATGTCTTAACTCTTAAAACATATCAACTGGAAGTCTCCACTTCCATGATCAAGACAAATTATCTTAGTTGATATGTTATAGTCTTCGCAGATGAAATGCCCAATTTCATCACCGACTATGAACTAAAATTTCGAGTTTACAAAGAACTTGCGATTTATATCTTCTGTGACTAAATCAAAGAAATCACATATTATGCATCTCATGGACTAAGATAATGTTTCATTAGTTTATTTATAGATAGTCTCATATAATTAAATAATTTAATTATTTATGACATGCCAATAAATTGGAATTTTAGGGCATAAACTCCAACATGATCAACTTAAAATTATTAGGAAGATTCTTAGATCTTTGACTGAAGATTTTAGACCCAAAGTGACTGTCATCACTAAAAGCAAGGATGTGAACTCCATCCCTATTGATGAACTTGTAGGATCTCTTCAGTCCTATGAGTTGGACCTACCAAAAACTAGCAAATCCAAATCAATGGCTCTTAAGATAGTTGATGATGTTGATGTTGGTGGATTTGATGATGAGCTCTCTGCTAAAGATATTGCTTACCTTGCCAAGAACTTTAGGAATTTTCTTAGAAACAACAACAAAAGGGCAAGAGGTAAGAACAATACTGAACCTAGAAATTTTAGGAAGAATGATCCCATTAAGGTTACCAACACTGAAAAACCTAGAGAAAAAGTAGGATAATCTTCTAATATTTCTATTGGTCCTCAATGTTTTGGATGTCAAGGGTTTGGTCATATGACATCTGAATATCCTATATACTTGAGGTCTAAGGGTAAGGCTATGTCTGTAACCCTTAGTGATAATGAAGCTTCGGATGACGAGTCAAGGATGAAAACTTTATTGGTTTCACTACTACTGCTGTAGTCAATGAAAGCTTGTCTATTGAAGAGAAACCTTTTGATGGGGAACTCTCAGAGGATGTAGATCTTCAAGAAGCCTACAATAAACTTTGCAAAGTTGCTGCAAAGGATGCTATGAATTTTGATCTTGGCTTGAAGAAAATTGCATCACTTAAGCTGGATAAGAAAAATTTTCTTGTGAAATTGTGTGATGCTAATGAACTTTTAAATAATGTGAAAATTGAGAATTTTCTTTTACTTGATAAAGTTAAGAATTTGGAACTTGAACTATCTGTTGCTAGAGAACAAACTAATAGATCTGCTAGTTCCAAACTTGATCATATGCTGAGTGTTCGGAAGTCTCCTTCTGACAAATCTGGATTAGGTTTTGTAGAAAGCATCTCTGTGTCTACACACCATTCCACAAACTTTGTTCCTTCTTCTTCCTCTAAACCCCATGTGAATGTGGCTGTGAGTGAGACTATTAAACCTGTAGAAGTCACACCTCCTAGGAAGATTAAGGTTGATCTGAAAGAGTCCAAATATAAGGAGTCTATCCTTTCTAAGGACAAGTTTCATGGTAAGCCTACTTAGGTTTGTCATTTTTGTGAAAAGTCTGGGCACATTTGTCCAAACTATTTCAAGTTGCAAACTACTAAGCGAGCAAATAAGCCAAAAGTACTTATGCTTCAAGCACAAGATCTTATGACACTTATTAGTGAATTGGTATAGGCTCTTAACCTTTATTCCAATCCTGGAGTTGGAAATCACTCTAATGTGAATAAGAACTCCAATGCCCAAGGTGCATCTAAAATGTTTTGGATGCAAAAGGCTCAATCTAATTGAGTCTTTCTGACATGGTCCTTGTGCTTCATTGCTCCACTCTTTGTGACCCTTGTTCTTTGGTTTTTGTTTTCTTTTTGATTTTAGGACTTTCATTGCATAACATTCATGCATTTCATTCTAGGGTTGTTTTTGTTTTTTCTTTTCAAAAAAAAAAAAAAAGGAGAAAAAGGAAGCAAATTGTGTTTTGCATTATGTTCTTGGATTTGAAATCAAGGTTGGCCAATTTACTTTTGCATAACATGTTTATGTACCTTGTTTAGCTTGGATGAGCTTATGTATTGCACTTTACTAGTTTGAGCTTTGTAGTGCATGTTGTGTGAGAAAGACATTTATAGTTTTTTGATCACTTTGTTTTGATCTTGAAATCACATGCCTTTAATTGTCAGACTTGATCCTTCTAAGAAATGCATAAATAACTATCTCACCACAGTTTACTAGCCAATCATAAATACCTTAGTGCATATCGTAAGATTGTGTGCTCAAGAAAGTGTAGCACATGCACAAAAAGAACATAAGGTGTAGCCTCAGCTTAAATGCTAAAATTGGTGTGTATATTATTGGACTTTAATTAAATCAATCAAATAAAATTGGTGCGTACATTATCCCGGCTATTTTAATAAGTTTCTGCTCAATTAAAATTGGTGTGTACAATATGAGACAAATCAAGAAACTTACATGATTGTAAGCTTTTATTTTAGGAAATGTGGGAGTTATATGATGTAACTCTTTAGGTGATAGTCTCTCTCAAATTCTATGTGATGGATTTTGTAGACTTTGTGTTTGATTTCTATTTACATATCACCCTACATATATCTCAAGCTTTTACTAGTTGCATACACCACACAAGTTACTCTTTGCTAAATTTTGTACATGTTATGGTATGTGATTTTGGTTTGGCCAACCAAGTTTGAAAATCCCTTGAGTTTTTGTAAAACGTGTTTGATGCTTGAAAATATAAGGATCTTGTTTGAAAATCTTAATTTTGGGAAATTTGGGTTCAAAATATGTGTTTTTGAAAAGCTTTTCATCTCATTCTCATGCATTTTATTTATAAAAATCAATGCTTTGAGGAGTTTCTGCATAAAAATGCTGAGTTTTTCAAAAAAACTGCTTTTTCCAAAATTTTGACCGATAGAACCTATTTTTTGATCGATCAAAATTGCAATTAAAAGTTTGGTCAGCCTTTGTCTGTTTTGATCGGTGCTCGATTGGTGTTGGATCAATCGAAGCATTTTTGACCGATCGAATCTGTTTTTTGATCGATTGAAAATCGTGTAGAGAAATTTTTAAAACTGATTTTCACATGTTCAAACTCACTTTTCAAAAGTTTTTCAACTTTTTCTCTCTCTATACGACTTGGTCAAGACTCCAATACAATTTTTTGTCATTTTCCTCCATTCTTTTTGCAAGTTTTTTCTCTCCCAAGGTCGTTAAGACCTTTATACCCTTCCTTTTGCATTTATTTTCAAGTTTCATGCATTTTTCATGCATTTATTTGGGATATTTCGAAGCTATGCGTAATTGGGGTTTTTGATTATTCAAGCCATATTTCTTGAAAGTGATCAATGGGTTTTTGTTGGGGGATGTTATAAACATGATCTATAGTGTTTAATTTGATCAATTTGATATATTGTGAAAAACTGAAAATTCTAGGACTTGAATATACCCGATTTGGGGATTTTGTTAAAATTGAATTTAATTGATGAAATTGGCTTGTTGGATTGATTAATTTGATCATTATAACCTATTTTATAACTTGTGAGATGATCAATTGGTCAATTTAGTACAAATTGAACGAGTGGTTTTTCAAAATTTTGGGGTTTTTGTTATAAACTCTATGCTCAAGCCAATTTTGTGATTCTACACTTAAATTGAACTTGTTATCATTGCATTAGAGCATGCATCATGACATTTATCTATTCATGCATCATATAGATTGTTATTTCTATATTTTTTTTATGCTAACTTGAAGTCTGCCCTTGATTTTTCTTTTTGTTCTTTTTGGTTCTGTCCTTGTGTCTTGTCCTTACCCTAGCACCATGCCTAGGAGGACTAGAGCTCATAGGTCTGCCCCTTCTCCTCCTCCTCCTCCTCCTTTTGATAGTGAGAGGTTTCTGAGTAAGAAAAACCAAGAGACCTTTGACACACTGAACCATAAGAGAAAGATTTGGCTAAGCGTAAGGTTTTGTTAGATGAGTTAGATCCTACCATTAGGGAAAACTTTGAGCGTCGGGGCTGGTTGCCACTTTTGGATATTGATTATCCTCCTCCAACTACCCTGATTAGAGAGTTCTACTTGAACCTCTCTATCCATGTCTATGATTCCAACACTTTTGTAAAGAGTTGGATATGAGGTGTAAAGTTCACCATTACTCCTACTATAGTGGTTGATGCTCTTGGGGTACCATTGGTCTAGCACCCTATCTATCCTTATGATGAGTCTCCTCCCTTGGATGACATCATGCCATACATCACTAGTACTTCTATTCAGTGGGGTTCTGATCCTCAGATCACTTCTGTTGAGCTCACTGAGACTGCCTATGTTTTCTTTAGGATAGCGTGTCATTCCTTGTGGCCTATCTCTCGTCTGCACACCATTCCTTTAGAGTGATGTGCATTTTTGTATGCTCTTGTTACGAATGCTCCTATTAGTTTTCCTCATCTGTTTCTTCATTCTTTAAACAAAGTTCATAGGAGTTCATCTACCACTCATGCTCTTTTTCATCCTATTTTCATTCTTAGGATTTTGTTGTTTTTAGGTTTAGATGACTTCTCTGCTTCTGAGCCCGTACACATTATTGCACCCATAGGTGCCACTTTTCTTAGGTAGAGGGCTGCTCAGATGAGAGAGAGAGAGCTTTAAACGCCCTCATATTGAGCCTTCTGGTACCGCACCCCTCCTTCTTCTATAGGTACTACTGCTGGTGAGGCGTCTGCTGATCCTGTTGGTGGTGGTGTTGCTGCTAATGTTCCTCTGCCATCTACTTTGGATGATTTTGACATTCATCGTACTTTGGAGACTGTCATGGCCGTTCAGGCGGCTCATGGTCAAATTTTGGTGGACATGCTTGATGAACTTCATGCTTTGCAAGCAGATTTGGCGCATCTTCGTCGTTTGCCTTTGCCACCTCCTTTTGATGATGGATTCTAATTGCCTTTTGGCATTCTGTCACAAAAAGGGGGAGTACATTTGGACATTTGTAGAGATTTTTTGTAGTTAGGGGGAGAGTTTTTTGTTTGTTGGAGATTGTGGAGTTTAGATTGTATCTAGGTGCTTCACTGTGTATGTATACATTTTGGCTCTTGATGTATTGTTTTTGGGCTATTCATGTCAAAGGGAGGTACATTGTTATCTATGTTTCTTGTTTCACTGCTCATTGATTTATATTTATGAGTTATTTATTATATATGTTTTTGTTTTGTGTTTTGTGAAGTCAAGAATTTAATTTTGTTTTACTTGTATTTTCCACACATGCGTTTATGCATTTGTTGAGTATTTCAGGAAATATATAGGTTGATTCAGTCATATTACTGTCTACACTTGCAACTGATGGATAGTAGTTAGGTTGGATTTTTTTGTAATGGGCATTATTTTTGTGAAGGGCTTTTACTTGTAACTTTGAGCATTGTGTTTGTGTTTTGTCACGAATTGCCAAATGGGGAGTTTGTTAGGTTCTAAGTACTTAAGAACTAATGTATTAGAACTCTAATTTGTATTGTTGGCAAACCATGATCAGAATAGGTTTTTTAGTCTTGTTTTAGACTTGCTCAAAGTATGTGATTTATGTAAAGTTGGAATCAAACTGCTGCAAAATTCACTGTACAATTCGGTCTGGCTAGATCAATCGAGAATAGACTCGACCAATCGAAAGTTGGGCAAAATGTTTTTTCTGCAGAATTTTCAACTCAGCCCTAAGCCCATATGACGTGTAGGGTTTTATGTTTTGCCTTAGGTATAAAAGGGAAACCCTAGCCACGTTTTTGAGGTTGCTTTGCTTGCTCTGTGTGTGAATCTCTTGTAGGATCTGAAAGGTGGTTGCCTTCACACATGCTTAGGATTATCAAGAAGGAGATTTCATTGAGAGCTTGATGATCATTCAGTTGTTGCACTAAAGAGCTTAAAGATACACAAGCAGGAATGCTTGTACTTGCTAAAGAATCCAAGAAAGAAGGAGTCCGTGGTCTCGGAGCTTGTACGTGGTCATGTTAGTAAGTTTTCTACATAAGGTGGCAATAGGATGTTAGTGGTCTAAGTCGCTATTGTAAAACTTCAATTCTTTCATAGTGGATTTAGTTTTACCTTAAGGATAGCTAGATTAAATCCTCCCCAGGGTTTTTACCAGTTTGATTTTCTTAGGTCATCATATCTTTGTGTTCTTTATTTTTCGCACTTTACATTGATATGATATATTTGTATTAACCTAGATTTGATAATTTGACTAAGTAATCACATGGCTAATTAACTAGATTAATCTGATTGTGTTTAAAGGGGCCTAAAAACTCACAAAACCCAATCCCATATTCAATATTCCTCAACATAGAGTGAATATATAATACTATGATTGATTGAGAACTATTCTCGTTATTAGTGCTATCATGATAACTCTTATCAAATACTAATAATATGTCGTTATACATTTGGCCTCTAAATAATTATAATAAGAACTCAGCATAGAGGATACTATAATATTTGGTCTAGCGTATAACATTGTCTAGAATCGTGTATAGCCACATTTCATCCCCTTAATAGGCTTATTTTGTAGTACCATGATACAAAACACCCTCTGCATGGAATGAAAAACTCGAGGCTAAGATAAGGTGTTTGATCAAACTACTATAATCCAAGAAATTCAATCCTATAGTACCATGAAATAAATACTCTCTGCATGGAATGCTAAGCTCGAAGAAAAGACAAAGTACATACTTCACACTACTGTTAACCGATAATGGAGGCCTTGAAATCCAACCCTTGTATCTCTCTCCCACTAGATGTTTTAAATTAAAGGTTTTTATTTTGTAAACATGTGTAAACTAATCACACACAGCCTTGCACTTTATTCAATTGAAAACACTTGGAAAAAATTCAAAATTCCCTTCAGTGGCATTTTCATGAGTATCCTGCGGCTAAACTCTTCCCGCGAAAACGAAATAGTGAAAACACAAAATTCAGACAAAAACTTTCACAACTGTTTGGCGACTGTTTCGCTAGTAGAGTTTACCCGCGAAAAATTTTTGCTTCAAAGGCATTTTTCGCAAGTAATTTCGTGAGAAAGTTACCCGCAAAAAACCCATGTTTTCTGTTTTTTGAAGGGAAAATCTGAACAGTTTTCAACGGTTTTCATGAATAAACAAACACCATATGAACATGATAGATAGAATTTGATATCAAAACTGAATTCCATTGATGCTATAGCCTTAAAGTTCAATTTAACATACTTAAATTCAAATTTAAATAACATCATAACATCAATATCAGTTTTCCTCAAAAACATAGTTTCAATGACCATGCAGAAAATTAAATACATATATAATCTTCTAACATCATGAAATTATTATCTATAATTCTAAAACTCACAAAATATGTTATACATATTGGAAATTGAAGACCGCTTTGATACCATTTGATGGAAATATGAATATACACAGTGGAAAATTAACGGATCTACTTCATTCACAATTGATAACATGTGCCATGTAAGTTTCAAAATATAAGAACAAGAGAGTGTACCTTGAAGCATTGAAATTCAAAACCAAAGATGAAAAGCACTTGGAAACACTTTTAATCTTCACTCCAATTCCACTTGATGCCCAAGAAGTGTGGTCTCTCAATCAGTTATGTGTGTATGTTCTAGAGAGAATGAAAGAGAGTCCAACTCTCACATACATACCAAATCATGTTATTACAAAATTTTGTATGTTACTCTCCTAATAACTGATTATCTAATTGGGCTAGCCTTTTGGGCCTTTCCAATTGGGATTTAGTATGTGGCTTGGACTGGGACCATAAGGAAACAAATAAGACACTAGCACCAATGGGCCTTGGGCTTTTCTGTCAACTCTTGACAAGTCTCTTTTGGGATATGTGTCCCTTTTGGAGAAATTAAGAGAACTCTAATGCCACTTCCATTTTGATTAGTTGCTCCATCAAAATACATCTTCCATGATTCTAACTCGATCCCCATGATATCATCATCCAAAAAATCTCCATGGATTTCTTCAACTTCTTCAGGTGAACAGTGAACTAAGTGATCAGCAATTGCTCTCCCCTTTACAGAGTTCTAAGTCACATATTTAATATCAAATTTTGACTAAAGTGGAACCCATTTAGCTGTCTTCCCATCTTGCACAAACTTTTCCATCATATATTTCAAAAGGTCCATTCTTGCAATCAACAAATCTTTAAAAGCATGCATGTAATGTCTGAGTTTTTAGGTTGCCCATCCAAGTGGTACACATGTCTTTTCAAGTGGTGAATATTTCTCTTCATAAGCCAACATCTTCTTGCTAATGTAGTTGTAAGGTTGAATTTATTCAATCATTTTGTTGGCTTTATTCCATGCCAAATTTACTTGTAATTCAACATTTAGAAACCTTGTATTTAGGTGAGAATCATGTAAGGGTAGTGTGTGAGAAAATGTGAAGAAAAGCTCAAGAGTGTGCACTTAAGATGGGCCTCGCAACTGGCAAGTCGTCAAGAATGGTACACGTGTGAAGCATGTAGAGGAGCTAAAGAGTCACACCAGTTGTTACACTATAGAACAAAACTTCTAGTCTAGCCAAGCACTTAGCTTGTGACTCAAACTCATGACTCGTTCCAGTCACGAGCTCGAGTCGCCAAAACACCCTGTTTGTTACAAAACTAACTCTTCGCATTCCATACACACCCTACTATATATAGGCCCTTATACCCACAAAATCTAGAGAGCTTCCAAAGAGAATTTTAAGAGAGAAACTCTAGAGAAAAACAAGATTGACTCATCCACAATATTCATCATTTGATTCTCCAAATTCCTTTAACTCTCACCCTCTCAATTGATACATCCTTGAGAGGTACATTAGCCAAATCTGTATCTCATTATACCCATATTTGTGAGAAGGCTTTTTGGTGCTTGGGATGCAATTAGAAAAAGACCAATTCATTTTGGTTAATGCAATGGGTGATTGCGGGATCCAGTAAGCTAGAGAAGACAAGGTTCGGCGTAACCCTGTTGGAGCAAAAAGCTTAGAGGGCTTTGGTGCACTGGGTAGATTAGGCTTAGAGGGTCTTCTACTATTCATGTATCCTAACTTTATTCTCTAGTGGATTATTGACAGCTTGGAGGGTGGCGGAGAAGTTTTTCGCTAAGGACTTCAGTTTCCTTTTTGATAACACATCACTGTATTGTCTTTGTGTTTGCATCTCTCTTCTCTTAATCTTTGCCTTTTAATTACTACTGTGGTTGTGATTAATTTCGGTTTAGATTGTTTTACCAATTCTATTCTAGCTTATTTTTATATTTCGCACATACATTGTTTGATTATAAACTTGTATTAGTAACTTGAAAATTGGGGGTCTAAACATTCATAGGTGTTTTATAGACATTTTGAACATTCAGCAGTAAATCGCATTCTCCTTCCTAGACCCCTCTAGGTAGTGAGCAAGCAAAGCCCTATTTTTGTATCCGTAGTTGTGAGATACAACAATAATGGCTTTTTAGGTACCAATGGAACCAGTATTGTTGGCTTCATCAGATAATTCTTAATCTTCTCAAAAGCTTCTTGACATTATTCATTCCATACTATGGGAATTTCTTTCTTTACCAATCGAAAAAATGGTTCACATGTCATGGTGAGTTGGGCTATGAATCTGCTGATGTATTATATCCTCCCAAAAAATCCTCGAATCTCCTTTTTGGTCCTAGGAAGCTTCTTCTCTACAATTGCCTTGATTTTGTCAGGATCGACTTCAATTCTCCTCTGACTTACCATAAACCCTAACAGCTTCTCAGATGTTATGCCAAAACTACACTTCTTTGGATTTAACTTCAACTTATAAAATTGGATTCTTTCAAAGAACTTCCATAAAGCTGGTATGTGCCCTTCATGATCTTTAGATTTCACTATCATGTCATGAACATAAAATTCTACTTTTTTATGGATCAAATCATGCAATAAAGTAATGGTTGGACGTTGGTAAGTAGCACCAGTATTCTTAAGGCCAAATGGCATGACCTTGTAGTAATATGTCCTCTACAAAGTTATGAAGGGGGTCTTCTCCATATCCTCCAAAGCTATCTTTATCTTATTATATCCCAAAAAACCATCCATAAATGACAACAAGGCATGTCCAGCCATGTTATCAACCAAGATATCAATGTGAGGCAAGGGAAAATCATCTTTCAGGCTAGCCTTATTAAGATCTTAAAATCTACACACATTCTCACTTTTCCATCCTTCTTTAGCACCAGAACCACATTAGCTAACCATTCTAGGTAGTTGACTACTCTAAAAAATCCCACATTGTACTGCTTTTCAACTTCTTCTTTGATCTTGAGAGTCCATTTTGGCTTCATTCTTCTCAACTTCTTCTTTATTCTGTTGGGGAAGGTATTCTAACTCATTCCCTTCCATTCTCTCATCTTCGCCTTCAAGACTCTCTAGTGTTAAGTTTCTGAAACTGTGGATCATCAACTTTATGTCTAACGTGGCCAATCTAGCATCTATGTCATCTTCTTCCTTAATGTATAGGCTTAGTGAACCGAGTTCTAAATTATGGAATGACCCTAACTTAGGAATTTCTCTACCATGCTTGTCATATCGAGGACCTAATCTTGAACTAACATTAGTAATGCAACTCCAATCCGAGGGCCACCTATAGGGGTAATCATTATAGTCTATTCCTTCAACTACTGTAGCTTCAACTTCTACATCATCTCCTATAGCTTCCAGCTCATTTTCTTCATTTTCAGCTTTTGTACCATCCTTCATATCTATTGGCTTAGCTTCAGCATCATCCTCTATATCTCCATCATAGTAGTCCACATCATCATCAAAGTGGTTTTCATAGAAAGGTCCTACATCTTCATCCTCTCTATCACTAGGGGATTCTCCCCAATCATTGCCACTATATCAGCTATCATAATCTTCACTACTGTTGCGGTCATTATCACTATCATTATTGCTGTTGTCCTCACTATCTCCACTGTCACCACTACTGCTATCACTCTACTACCACTCTTACTATTGCTAAGTTCATCATCATCACTAAGGGCTTCTCCCCCTTCCTCATCTTCATCATTTGTTCATGCTTCATACGGGCTTTTCAATGCATGTCGGCAAGTTTCCTAGTACTCTTCTTCTTCTATATTGCAGATGGCATCTTTCAAAAGCGTGGTCATTGCATTAGGATCCATGTAATCAGCCCAATCAGTTGGAACCCAATTTGTGTCTTCCTTCTTTAGTTTTGGAAGCTTGTTGTTACAATCAAAGAATAGCTCAAACCCAGGCACCATTGTTTTCACCTCAAGATCGTACCTCGGTTCAAGGAATCCCCAATAGCATTGACTATCTCCAGCTTTGACAAACTTTTCGTTCAATATGGGAGTATAAGGCTTTAGGGGTTCTAGGAGAAAAGGAAGTCCCTTTGCTTTGGCCTTTGCACGAGCCATTCTTCTCACCTCTATTTCTAGTAAGTCATCATCAATAGGCTTATAACCTAGCATAAAAGGTAGGGTGGTTGTAGGAATTATCGAGACTAAAGAAGTTGCCTTCTTCACAGTCTTTCCTAATTTCATCCCTAGAAGAAAATTCATTCTCCTTATCATTGCCACCACATTGTTGTTGTTGTAAGGAGTAAAGTCCATGGGAATCTTTTCAACCTCTTCTTTTCTTCTTCCAAAACTAGGCATTTCAATTTCAAAGCCATCCAAGGTTAATAGCTACTTGTTAAAATCGATACCAAAAATGGGCTTTGGTATAGTCAAAGTATTACCATATGTGGCAACTATGGCTCTGTCATGCGAAAACCGAACTTTTTGATATAAGGATAAAGGTACGGCCTCCGTATCATGGACCCATGGTTGCCCAAGGAGCATATTGAAGCACGAAGCTATATTCAGCACTTGAAATTCCACTTTCTTAACCATTGGCCATGTGGTGAGCTCTAGTGTCACAGTTCCCAAGGCCTCTCTTCTACTATTGTCATATGCTCTCACGTTCTGATCAGTTGGCACAAAATCCTCAATGCTTAGACCCAGGCAACTTGCAATCTTTAAAGGACACACATTTAAGGAACTTCTGTCGTCAATTAGGACCATTAGGATCCTCTTTCCTTTGGCATCTATAGTAATGTGGAATGGGTCATTGTGGTGCTTCCCTTTCTTCGTCAAATCTTTGTCACAATAGAAAATAATGAGTTCCCTACTTATAGATCCAATCATCCTTGAGTCTTCTGCAACTGCTTTAGGACCTCATCCTTTTCAATGGGTGTTTGTTGGGTAGATCGATCGAGCTTCACGAATTTTGAAATTCCATAATTTTCTAAGGTAGTTTTTAACGACTTTTCATGAACAAACAAGCATCATATGAACATGATAGACAGAGATTGATATCAAAACTAAATTCCATTGATGCTATAGCCATAAATTTCAATTTAACATACTTAAATTCAAATTTAAACAACAACATAACATCAATATCATTTTTTATCAAATCATAGTTTCAAAAACCATGCAGAAAATTAAATACAAGTAAAATCTTCTAGCATTATGAAACTATTACTCCCACGTCTCGTAGAAACATGCTTGCAACCATTTTTAAAAGCATTTTGATTATTTTTTCTTTTGATTTTCTTTGCATATTTTTTCTTTTGAGCATATCATAAATGGGAATTAAGAGAGAGAAGAAATACCCAATTATGTTAAGCTTTAAACATCACAATTTTGGCTATGCCAAAGCATACAAATGTTATTCATGAGTGGCGAGCGTTAGTGGTTAGATGGTTATTTATGCCTTTCTCTTAGGATTTTTTAGTCATTCCCGTCAAAAAGAGTGATATGAGTGTTAAGAACATGAGATTACTTAATCGTACTCATCACAAACACGAGCCACAAAGCTCACTTGCTTAGTTGTGCATTGAGATGCTTATCTAAGCTACAAGAGATACAAAGTTTAGAAAACTTTGCTTCAATGGCCATCCAAAGTACACAAGTACCAATGTACATAAAACACACACTATTTTTTTTATTTTTCTGATTTTTCAATTTTTATTTTTATTTTTATGAGAAATAAAATAAAGCAAAAACTGAAAACAAACAAACAAAAACATGTTAAACAAAACATAGCTTAAAACTTGACCGACTAAAAAAAAAAAAAAAACAAGAAAGCAAAACACACAAGTAATGCATAAACCAAAAGAGGGAGAGAGAGAAAAAGTGACTAGATCAATTTGAGCCTTTTTCCTTCCAAACGTTGGAAGAACCTTTCCATTTGGCAAACTCTTGATCCGGCGGTGAAGGGGAAGAATTGAAATCATTCAAGTTCGAAAGGAATATGAGGGCCTTAAGAAGATCTCCAAGAGGAGCAAAAGAGGAATGGAAATTGATTCTGGTTTCCAGACGAGATCATGTTGTTGCTATGTTGAGTGGCTAACCACTTGTAGCAATTTGGACAAGTATGCCCTGAAGCTCCACAGTGATGACAGAGATGTAGCTTCTTTGGTTGAGACCTTTTGTTATTGACCTTCTTAATCTTAGGGTTTCTAGTCTATTTCAATTCATCTTAGGGGGTGTACCTAAATAGCCCTTGTCTACGTTCTCACTAGCTATATCAGTTTTATATTCATTGTTCTCAGAATTAACATTATTAGCAGGTGAGACAAACACAATAGTACTAGAAGAAGCAATATTAGGAGAAGAGAAATCATACCCCAAATCGGTTTTATCAGAAGCAGATTTCTGAAAGCTAAGCATTTCATCAAGCTTTGCACTGGAAGTTCTTTCCAATTGAGGTTTAACCTGTGACAGTTCTGCTTCAAGCTTCTTCACCTTTTCAGCAAGGAAGTTGTTCTCAAACCGTAGTGCTCCAATGGTCTAATTAGCTTCGTCAAATTTTGTAGAGAGCTCTTCTCAATCAAGTTCCACTTCACTGAGCTTCTTGGTGGCCAGCATATACTGTTTCTCATGCTTTTCGAAGACCTTGTACAATTTTGCATAGGCTGTATGGATGTCATCTTGTTCATCCATTTTCTTAAACTTGGACTCCACCAAGTCCTCTTCTTCATCTACCTCTTCAACAATCCCCTCAGTAAGATTCACTGTGGCAGTGAAGGCATTCAAGATTCCCTCGTCATCATTGTCATTTGAATTATCCTCAGGCTCGGTGTTACTCAAAGTAGCAACAAGGGCCTTGCTTTTCCCAATAGTCTTGAGATATGTTGGACATTCTTGTTTCATTTGTCCAAAACCTTGACATCCAAAGCACTTTAGTTTGGAGGGAATAGTGCACTGACCGCCATCCTTAGCATCCTTCTTCCCTTTATCTTGGCTCTTGAATTATGAAGAACTAGATTGCTTTCTGTCCTTGTCGAATCCTTTTGCATTGGCATTCTTCATAAATTTCTTGAATTGCTTGGTGATGTAGGATTTCATCTTGGAATCTTCATCATCAGAGGACTTATTTGTATCACTGCTTTTGGCCTTCAATGCCATGCTCTTGCTCTTTCTCAATTTCCCAATCTGAGTCAAACCCAATTCATAGGTTTACAAGTTGCCAACCAGCTCTGTCAAAGGGATTTTGTCAATGTCCTTTGATTCCTCAATGGTGGTGATCTTAGCATGAAATCTCTCAAGTAGAGATCTGAGCACCTTTCTTACAACCATGGGTTCAAGAATGGTTTCCCCAAGATTGAAAGTGGAGTTGACTATGTCCTTCAGCTTGGCATAGAACTCATCAAACGACTCATTCTCCTCCATCTAAATTTTCTTCAGAGCTTGTGGTAAGCTTTTGAATCCTTGATAGCCTTAGTCCCTTCATAGGTTGTTTGGAGGACAAACCATGCTTCCTTAGCAATTTCAGTAGAGGAATATTCTTGAACTCCTCATTAGTGACCACACTGAATAAAACATTCAATGCTCTACTGTTGAAGTTTGTCTTTGATCTTAACATCATCCCAATCAACGGGCGCTTCCTTTGGCTTGGTCCAACCTATCTCCATAGCTTGCCACACTTTCTCATCTAAAGATTGCAAGAAAGCTTTCATGCGTACTTTCCAATATGCATAGTTAGTGCCATCAAATGAAGGAGGTATAATTAGAGATTATCCTCTATCTGTGACAAACAGGGGTCAATGGATCATAAAACGAAAGTTAACCCTAATCAAAATGTGTCTGCTCTGATACCACTTGATAGGTCAAGAATGTATTGACCCCTTTGGTAAATTAACCAATTAATTAGCCAACTGAATTAATTAGATTCAATTACTACAATGTAAGGTTGAATTTATTCAATCATTAGTTAGCTTTATTCCATGCCAAATTTGTTTGTAATTCAGCATTTAAAAACCTTGTATTTAGGTGGGAATCATGTAAGGGTAGTGTATGAGAGAGTGTGAAGAAAAACTCAAAAGTGTGCACTCAGCAGGGCCTCACGACAGGATCTCACGGCTGGCTCGCGGCTGGCAAGTCGCCAAAGGAGGCACATGTGTGAAGCATGTAGAGGAGCTGAAGAGTCATGTCAGTTAGAGCACTACAGGACAAAACTTCCAGTCTGGCTAGGTAGTTAGCTCGCGACTCAAACTTGCGACTTAGTCAAGTCTCCAGACCACTCTATTTGGGAAAAACTAATCTTTTGCATTCCAAACACACACTAGTATAAATATCCCTTATACCCACGAAATGTAGAGAGCTTCTAGAGAAAATTTTGAGAGAGAAACCTTAAAGAAAAACAAGATTGACTCATCCACAATCTTCATACTTTGATTCTCCAAATTCCTCTACTCTCACCCTCTCCATTGTTACATCATTGAAAGATACATTTAGCCAAATCCATTTATCACTATACCCATATCTGTGAGAAGGTTATTTAGTGCTTGGAAAGTAGTTAGGAAGGGACCAATTGATATTGATTGGTGCCATGGGCTATAGCGGAATTCGGTAAGCTAAAGAAGACAAAGGTTCGGCGTAACCTCGTTGGAGCAAGAAGCTTAGAGGGCTTAGGTACACTAGGTAGATTAGGCTTGGAGGGCCTTCTGCTGTTCATGTGTCCCAACTTCATTCTCTAGTGGATTATTGATTGCTTGGAAGGCGGCAGAGAGGTTTTACGCTGAGGACTTTGGTTTCCTCTTCGATAACACATAATTGTGCTGTCTTTGTGTTTGCATCTCTCTTCTCTTAATCTTTTTCATTTAATTTCTGCTGTGGTTGTGATTTTATTTGGTTTATATTTTTTTATCAATTCTGTTTTAGCTTATTTACATTTTCTGCACATACATTGTTTGATAATAAGCTTGAATTGGTAATTTGTAATTTGGGGGTCTAAACGTTCCAGGTATTTTACACACTATTTAAACTTTCAATTGGTATCAAAGCAGGTGCACTTGCTGTGGTTTAATTACCTAAGTGCGATCCTAGACCCCTTAGCTATGGATGAAGCTATGGAAAGGCAATGCTGAATTGTGGTTTAAATGTTTGTGATAATGACTCAATAAGTATATTTGAAGGGTGTCCTAACAATGAACTCCTAGAGTTATTAAAAACAAAGAAACATGCTAGAATGTTTGTTAACATGCTAAAATATTTTGAAAATGAGAATCACATCTTACACAATAGTCTATGTGAGTCTAATTCTTTGATTAAGAAGTATAAAAGAAGAAATAGAATATTGTGTAATAAGGTTGATAATATGAAAAAGAAAATTAAATCTAACAAGAGCATGGAAAATGAAGATAAGTTTCTGTTCGAAGGTCAAGAGTGCTTGTCCCATGCTTGCTTATTTGTGCACACCTCTTTGAAGGTATTTAATTCATGTTTATGGTATCTTGGTAGTGGCTGTTCTCATCATATGACAGGAGATAAATCAATGTTTAAGTCACTTAAAGAGAAGGTTGGTGATTATGTGACATTTGGCGATAGGAGTCATGCTCAAGTTCTCGGCAAAAAGACTATTGAGATACTAGGATTACCTCTATTGAAGGATGTCTTATACATCAAGGGGCTGAAGGCGAATCTCTTAAGTATCACTCAAATATGTGATGAAGACTTCCTTGTTCAATTCTCAAAGAAGGGGTGCATAATCATTGATGAAGAAGGGATTCAAGTCTTGGAGGGAAATAAGACTACTGACGATTGCTATGGAGTAGTTCCTATGGCACCAATTTCCTGTAGAAGTGCTCGTGTTGACATGTTGGAATTTTGGCATCACAGATTTGGGCATGCAAAATTTCAAACAAGTAGCTGAAGTATCTAAAATTGAAGCTGTTGAGGGACTTCCAAAGTTTGGAAAGGTTAAGAAGACAATTTGTGGTGCATGTTAAATGGGAAAGCAAACAAAGGCAAGTCATCCCAAGGTGAATGTGATTGCTACCTCTCGTTGTTTGGAGCTTCTTCATGTTGATTTAATGGGGCCTACAAGAACTGAAAGTCTAGAAGGAAAGAGATACATTGTGGTCATTGTTGATGATTTCTCAAGATACACTTGTTTTATCAATTCTGTTTTAGCTTATTTTCATTTTTTACACATACATTGTTTGATAATAAGCTTGAATTGGTAATTTGTAATTTTGGGGTCTAAACATTCAAGGTGTTTTACACACTATTTGAACTTTCATGCAATAAGCGTGGTAACAAAAACAAATCACCAATTAAACTAAATGCAGCGAAAATTAAATTTGACACGGGTTATTTGTTTACGAATGGGGAAAACCATCAAAGCAAAACCTCACCGGTGAATTTAAGGTCCCCACTCCCGAGAATCTACTATTATCAAAACAAGCGGTTACAAGTAAAAGGAATCATAGTACCTAATACCAACCTACAGTTGAACCCTTACTCCAATACATAATTGGACTTGTAATGTAGTGACAATCTCTCCTTTCAATGCACGGCTCCTAGTACATGACTAACCAATTGATGCATGGATCCAAGTACGTGACTAACACACCAACTTGCAATGTTCTTTAGTTCATCCAAACGATGAAGATCAAGAATCTCTTTGGTTACAAAACCCTTAGCGCAAAGATGTAGCAGCTTTTATAAGGAATATGATGAACTAGGGCAAATTCTGTCTCCTGTCACAATTTGCATGCACAATCAATTTGCATTGAGTTGCATCACTTTGCATCACCTTTGATGGCCCTTAAAATAATCCTTATATATGTCTAGGGTTGTGAGACAAGAAACCCTACACCAATACACTTGGATATGCATGAAAATAGATGTGGAAATCTGAATTTCGTAATTCTTGATAGATATTGTTTTTGTCAAGTAATTGTCAAGCATAAGCATTAAACCTCAATAGATATCTATCTATCGAGCTTTAATGAACAACACTTCTTCACTCATTTCTTGGATAAATTTCCATGGCTTCAATACTAGGCTTGAACTTTTGTTCCTTGAAGTACTAAACCCATCCTAGATCTACCCAATTACAAGTAAAGTGCGTTTTGTTAAAGGATTAGCCAATATACATAACATATGTTTCTAACAAGTCTCACATATGTCCTAATAGCTTATACATGCTAAAGCATACCCTATCCCTAAGGATTTACAACCCTACAAGGGCATTTATGCATACCCCAAATGGTCCTATCACCTAATTGTACAAAGATAAAATTTGTGGCAAGTAGCTGAAACTCTGTTTAGGAGGAAACGCTGCCGAAAAGCTGTCAAGAATTCCAAAGCATCATTAGCTTTCCTAGAAAAGATCCTAAAAAGATGGCCCAAAAGCTTAAATCCTCAAAGAAATCACAAGACGTCAAAGTGGCCAAGAGGGTCCAAGATCCAAATTGCCAAGATGTCAAAATTGCCAAAGGTCCTAGATGTCAAGAATCCAAGGGCTCCCCCAAGAGATCCAAAGGTCCAAGAGATCCATGCTATCCAAGTTACCAAGAGATCCAAAATTCCACGGGCTTCCCCAAGAAGTCCACATTGTTAGAAGCCGGGCTTTTCCTCGTAATTGCATTTCCTTGTATTGTAAATGGCCCACAATTGGAGCCGATGGACCTAGCATTGTAAAAGCAAATCTTGTACAAGCATGTAATCAAAAGAAAGGTCCTTCCTGCATTTTTGAGCAAGACATGAAAGTTTCGGTTACTTGCCAATCTTGTGCATCAATCTTGCATCATAGTAGAAACTCACCGTGATAAATACCCAATCAATGGTGCAAAGCCAAATTTTTCTAAAAATGGTAGGTGCATGTTAAATAACAAGGGTGTAAACTAACTTGATTTTGGTATTGTGTTTCCACATTGTCAAATGCACCCCGGTTTCTTTCACCTCCTATTTTTTCTCAGGATTAAAAAATTTCTAAAAGGAAACAGTCTAAGCTACCATCACATTGTGATCCCATCATCACTAGGTCCCATGCAAGAGAGATGTCTACTAGTGGGCCTTTGACTCCCAAAGGGAGTCTTGCTGAGTTCGCTCAAATGAAAGAGCAAATGTCAGAATTGATGCGCATGGTGCAATAGTTAGTTATAGAAGGAGGACAAAACTCTTCCGGTCATAGTCAAGGAGGTCCCTAAACCGAGAGTGAAAATCAGCCCCCACCAATACAAGATCAGGGCCACAATGTACTGCCCTAGGGCAATGACCAAGAAACAGATCCTTTTAAGGACAAGAACCCCAAATCTGGGATTGGCCAAGTCAAGAGCCAAGTGGAAACTCTAGCCGAAAAGTTTCGAATCATAGAAGGCTCCAGCGCCCATGGAAGTGTTAATCTAGACAGTCTGACCAACTTCCCATAGGGCGTTATGCCTTCCAAGTTCAAGACACCAAAGTTTGTAAAGTATGATAGCACTGGAGACCCTTGCGCACACTTACGCATGTTTTGTAGGAAAATGGCTCCCTATGGGAATAATCACCCTTTGCTTTGCAAGATTTTCCTTGATAGTTTGACCAGTCCCACAACCACCTAGTATGTGATATTAGAAAACACCTCTAGCCAGAGGGAAATAGCCAACTCTTTCCTGGAATACTACAGGTACAACATCGAAATAGCTCCCGACCAAATGGTCCTTATGAGAACAGAGGAGAAGAGTGGGGAATCTTTCTAAGAATATGCCCAGAGGTGGCGTGTGATAACCACACAAGTGCAACCCCCCATGATGGAAAATGAGATGATCAAATGGTTCATTGACAACCTCAAGCCTCCTTACTATGAGAAGATGATTAGCACCCAAGTCACTCATTTGCAAGCCTCATCCCTATTAAGGAGCGTATTGATGAAGGTATTAGGAGCAAGAAGATCATGGATCCCAAGTCTTTGAGTTCCATGGTCGAACAACAGGTTAAGAAAGTGACTGGACCCAAGGCTAAGGAAACCGATGTTCATATGGTTGATAATGCATCAGAAAGGCCTTAGGGTATTACTTCTGCTTATGCAACCCCAACTGCTAGACCTTATCAGCAACATGTTTAGTCTACTTAAGCACCTAACCCTGCCTTTAGTTAGAGAGGGAGGCCAGACCCACCTCGTCCCCTTAGGAAGGAAAATCGGAAGTACACTCCATTACCTATGCCCATGGCAGATCTTTACGCTTGTTGGAAAGGAAGCTAGTGACCCCGATGTTTTCCAAGCCCAGAGAAGTCCTTCCACCACTTGGCTTTGATCCATCCAAGAAGTGTGAACACCATTTTGGGGCTGAGGGGCATACCCTTAAAGAATGTTACCATTTTAGGGACCATATCCAAGATCTAATTGACAATAAGTTGAAACAGTTTGATAATGTAGGTGCTCCAAATATCATCACCAACCTTTTGCCTCCCTATCAAGAAGGGAATGTGAATGCTATCATCACAGTGGAAGAAAGGGTTCCGAATTTCTCCTCACTGTTGTTCCCATGGATGGCCATGCTCTGAGCCTCGGTCCAAGAGAGCCACTTTGATCTTAAAGGTATAGGAACCCCAGGATTTGATTGGGGAATCTGTTCATTTTGTGACAGTGAAGATAGGCATGCCTTGTTTAATTGTGGAGTCCTCCGAGCACAGGTTCAAAGTCTAGCCGATCGTGGTGTTACCTGGATTGAAATGGAAATTATGCGAAGAGGTGATTGCATTGCAACTAGCCTATGTCCTCTAGCTACCTAGGCAGGAGACAGCTGCAATGCTATATCAGTTGGGTCGAGGAAGGATTGGGACGAATATCTGCAGAAATGCTTTGGTAAGGTTACTTCAGCACCTCCCTCTTCAATAGTCATTGAGGAGATCATAGAATCACCCACGGATTTAGGGTTATTAGATTTGGGAAAAGGGCAAGCCTCGCCAGCCATCGAAGGATTCACTCCTCTAGTTCTCGTATTGCCTTCAGTCGCAGGGCCAGCTTCACCATTAGTTTAGGAGGGAACTACCATTGTCCCTACCATCCGAGGTTTTGATCCTCTTAATCTGTCGAAGCCTATCATAGGATTCTCCAGGGTATCCGGCTAAAAAGCCTTTGAAGCCATTCTTCCAAGTCTGGTGGTCACTAATCTGAAGATGTTCTCCATAGTGCCCAATTTGCAAACTTAGGAGGGTGTTATCATTTGCATGCCGAATTCGTTCCCTTACGAAGATAGCCATCGTGTCCCATGGGAATATGATGTGTCCTTGATCTCCACTCGAACCGGAAAAGAGGAGGCCTACTCCTATATCTCTTCAAGTCTATCTGGGTTTACTAGGAGTGGCCGCTACTATACTCTCGAGGAGCTAGAAAAAAGAAGGAAAGAGGTTGGTAAGGTATAGCCAAACCCATCAGGAATAGGGTCACAACTGTAGAGGCCGAGGAATTCTTGAAAATTATTAGAAACTCATAATACAGTGTGATTCAGTAGCTAAATAGGTCGCCAACTTAGATTTTTATCTAGGCGCTATTGTTGTCCTCTGATATCCACTGCAAGGCTCTCTTGAAAGTCTTGTAAGAGACATGTGCTACTATAAGTGTCACAGAATCTTCCTTTGAAGGTATAGTCTCAATGGTGTTGTCCACAAAATTGTAAGAGTAGTGTGTGAGAAGTTATGAAGAAAAGCTCAAGAGTGTGCAAGAAAAACAGAGACTCGCGGCTAGGGCTCACGGGTGGATCGCGACTGGCAAGCCGCGAAAGGCTGGCACGTGAGAGGCACACTGGGAAGCTGAAGGGTCACGCCAGCTGTCACCCTACAGGACAAAAGTTCCAATCTGGCGAGGCCGTTACGTCGCGACTTGAACTTGCGACTTGGACAAGCCGCGAGACCAAGTCACCAACTTGCCTTATTTGGCAAAAACTGACGTTTTGCATTCCCTTCTCACCCTACTATATAAAAACCCTTATACCCATCATATTGAGAGAGCTTCCAGAGAGAATTTTGGGAGAGAAAACCCTAGAGAAAAACAAGATTATCTCATCCCCAATCTTCATCTAAAGAGACTCTACAAATTCCTCTACTCTCTTCCTCTCTATTGTCATACCCTTGAGAGGTCATTTACCAAACCCTTATCTCACCATACCTACGTCTGTGAGAAGGTCCATTTGGTGCTTTAGGAAGCAGTTTGGAAAGGAACCAATATACATTGGTTGATGCTATGATCAAGTAGCGAAATCCGGCAAGCTAAAGAAGAAATAGGTTCGTCGTAATCTCGTTGGAGCAAGAAACTTGGAGGGCTTAAGTACTTGGGTAGATTAGGCTTAGAGGGTCTTCTGCTGTTCATGTATCCCAACTATATTCTTTAGTGGATTGTATCACCGCTTGGAGGACGGCGGAGAGGTTTTACGCCGAAGACTTCAGTTTCCTCTTCAATAACATATCGTGTGTTGTCCGTGTGTTTGCATCTCTCTTTCCTTTATCTTTGCCTTATATTACTGCTGTGGATGTGTTTATATTTGGCTTAGATTATTTTATCAATGCTGTTATAAGCTTGTTATCATATTTCGCACATTAATTGTTTGATATAAAGCTTGAATTGGTATTTTTGTATTTGGGGGTCTAAACGTTCAAGGGTGTTTCATACCCATATTGAACTTTCAATTGGTATCAGAGCGGGTGCACTCTTTGTGATTTGATTACCTGAGTGCAATCTTAGACCCCTTGGCTATGGATGCTGCTGTAAAAAGGGTTATGCTGAATTGTGGTTTGAGTGTTTGTGAAAATGACACTATGAGTATATTTGAGGGATACTCTAAAAAGGAACTCTTAGAGTTGATTAAATCTAGGAAACATGCTAGGATGTTCATTCACATGCTGAAATATTTTGAGAGCAAGAACCACATTCTTCACAATAGTCTATGTAAGTCTACCTCTTTGATTGAGAAATACAAAAGAAGAAATAGATCATTGTGTGAAAAGGTTGATAATCTAAAAAAGAAAATTCAATCTGGAATGAGCATGGAGAATAACAATGAATTTTTGTTTGATGGTCAAGAATGCTTGTCTCATGCGTGTATGTTTGTGCACACCTCATTGAAGGTATTTAATTCATGTCTATGGTACCTTGACAATGGATGTTCTCGTCATATGACAAGAGATAAATTATTGTTTATGACTCTTAAAGAGAAAGCATGTGATTATGTGACTTTTGGTGATGGGAGTCATGCTCAAGTTTGGATATTT
Source organism: Quercus variabilis (assembly GCA_030445155.1). NCBI lineage: Eukaryota > Viridiplantae > Streptophyta > Magnoliopsida > Fagales > Fagaceae > Quercus > Quercus variabilis. Next base: position 9,849,500 of record CP129447.1, read on the forward strand.
GAATGTTCAAAATGTCTATAAAACACCTATGAACGTTTAGACTCCTAAATTACAAATTACCAATTCAAACTTATTATCAAACAATGTATGTGCGGAACATGAAAATAAGCTACAATAGAATTGATAAAACAATCTAAACCAAATAAAATCATAACCACAGCAGAAATTAAATGGCAAAGATTAAGGGAAGAGAGATGAAAACACAAGAACAACATAGCGATGTGTTATCGAAGAGGAAACCAAAGTCCTCAGCGTAAAACCTCTCTGCCGCCCTCCAAGCGGTCAATAATCCAATAAAGAGTGAAGTTGGGATACATGAACAGCAGAAGACCTTCCAAGCCTAATCTACCCAATGTACCTAAGCCCTCCAAGCTTCTTGCTCGAACGAGATTACGACGAACCTTTGTCTTCTTTAGCTTACTGGATTCTGCTATTGAATGTTTAATAAGTATGTAAAAACACTAAAAACGTTTAGACCCCAATTTATAAATTATCAATTCAAGCTTAATATCAAACAATTTATGAGCGGAAAATGAACATAAGCTTATAACAGAATTGATAAACAATCTAAACCAAATAAAATCATATCCATAACAGAAATTAAATGACAAAGATTAAGGGAAGAGAGATGCAAACACAAGGACAACACAACGATGTGTTATCGAAGAGGAAACTGAAGCCTTCGGCATAAAACCTCTCCGCTGCCCTCTAAACGGTCAATAATCCACTAGAAAATGTAGTTGGGATACATGAACAGCAATAGACCCTCTAAGCCTAATCTACCTAGTGTACCTAAGCCCTCCAAACTTCTTGCTCCAACAAGGTTGCGCCGAACCTTTATCTTTTCTAGCTTACCGGATTCTGCTATAGCCCATAGCATTAACCAATATCAATTGGTCCCTTCCTAGCTGCTTCCTAAAGCACCAAACAGCCTTCTCACAGATGTGGGTATGTTGAGAAAATGATTTAGTCAAGAACCTCTCAAGGATGTAACAATGGAGAGGGTGAGAGTAGAGGAATTTAAAGAGTCTCTATGTAAAGATTGTGGATGAGTCAATCTTTTTTTTTTCTCTAGGGTTTCTCCCTCAAAATTCTCTCTGGAACCTCTCTACATTTCGTGGGTAGAAGGGTCTATATATGTGGTGTGTGTTTGGAATGCAAAGAGTCATTTTTCCAAAACAGAGCTAGCTGGTGGCTTGGCCTTGCGACTTGACAAGTCACGAGTTCAAGCCGCGAGCTAACTGAATGGCTAGTCTAGACTTTTTATCCTATAGTGCATGCTTCACTCATGTGCATCTTCTGGCAGGTTGCTAGTCGCTAGCCATCCGTAAGATCCAGTCGCGAGTCCTTGCTTCACTGCACAATCTTAAGTAATTCTTCACACTCTCTCACACACTACCCTTACATGATTCACATCTAAATACAAGGTTTCTAAATGCTGAATTACAAGCAAATTTGACACGGAATAAAACCAACAAAATGGTTGATTAAATTTAACCTTACAGCTATAGCCCATAGCATCAACCAATATCAATTGGTCCCTTCCTAATTACTTCCCAAGCACCAAATAGTCTTCTCACAGATATGGGTATAATAAGAAAAGGATTTGGCTAAGTGTACCTCTCAAGGATGTAATAATGGAGAGGGTGAGAGTAGAGAAATTTAGAAAGTCACTATGTAAAGATTGTGGATTAGTCAATCTTGTTTTTCTCTAGGGTTTCTCTCTCAAAATTCTCTTTGGAAGCTCTCTACATTTTGTGGGTATAAGGAGTATTTATACTAGAGTGAGAGTAGAATGCGAAGAGTTAGTTTTTCCAAAACATAGTGGATTGGCGACTTGGCCTCGTGACTTGACTGAGTCACGAGTTCAAGCCGCGAGCTAACTAAATGGCCAGTCTGGACTTTTTGTCCTATAGTGCTTCAGTTGGCGTGACTATTCAACTCCTCTGCATGCTCCACATGTGTGCCACTTTTGGCGACTTGCAAGTCGCAAGCAAGACACGTGATCCAGTTGTAAGCCACTTGTTGAATGTACAAACTTGAACTTTTCTTCACACTCTCACACACACTACCTTTACATGATTCTCACCTAAATACAGGGTTTCTAAATGTTGAAATACAAGCAAATTTGGCATGAAATAAAGACAACAGAATGGTTGATTAGATTCAACCTTACAATATTGAAGGAGTAGGGATTGCAAGAGAGTTTATTTTGAAAGACTATTACAATTTGAATTATAGTCAATTGTTATACCTTTTGTTTTATATTGGTAGATGGTTAGTGATTATAAATTGCAATGTACTCTTAAGTTCTAGACTGCTAGGACTATTATTTGCAAGGTAGAAAAAAAAAGGGTTTGACATACTTCATGGACTATTCCCTTCTAGCCGATGTATACTTAGAGATTTGTTTCATAATAGGCAATGTAATTAAGAAACCCAACTCTTCAATGAGTTCTAGCCTAAGTATCATTTGGAGATTAAAGGTGAATAAATGTTGCTTATTTGAGAAGATAATTTATGGTTAAGATAAAGGTTGTGTGAAAGACCTTATATCAATGCTTAATTGATTATTTATGGAGATTTTGGAATTTTCTTACAAAACTTGAGGAAGAAAAGATATAGTAATATATGCATATGTTGTAAATTAGTTTTGAACTTAGGAAGGATTGGAACTTTGGATGCATTACTTAATTTTGAGGTATAGAATTAAATGGATGCTAGCATTCAATAGTCTATAATGAATCTCAAAATTGTGGATTTCCCTTGTTGTGATTTTTGGGGACTACTTAGGCCTTGGAATTTTGTTGAAATTAATAATTGATGCCTTGGAACTTTTATTCATATTGAAAGGAACTTAGAGAGCTATTTAGACTAGAGATATGTATATCTTTTGTTAGGACATATATGTTTTAACTTGTTTAAGAACATATGTCACTTAGTTATATATATTGGCTAATCCTTTGACAAAACGCACTCTGCTTGTAATTTGGTAGTTCTAGGTGTTTTTAATACTTCAAGAAATAATGTTTCAAGGTCAAGTGTTGAAGTCATCAAGTCTGTCCAAGAGAAAGCAAGCTGAAGTGCAAAGTTTTTAAAGCTCGACACCTGCTCGACAGCTACCTCGACACCTGCTATCTGTCGAGATTTAAAAAGTTAGATTTCCTATCTGATTTTCTTAGGATCCGTGAATATGTATTTGGGCCTTCTTTTCTTCTAACCTTAAACATATAAAAGGATTATTTTAAGAGCCGTCTAGGGTGACACAAGTTGCTTTATCATTGAGCAATCTCTGTTTAAGCAAATTGTGACCAACAGACGAAGTTCTTGACCTAGTTCATCTTCCATCAAGAAGTTGCTGTGTATTTGCACCATAGGGTTTTGTAACCAAGCATCTTCCTGCTATTCATCTTAAAGGATGAACTGAAGAACTTTACAACCAACCATTCTTCCTCAGTTGGTGTTCTGAAGTCGCGTACTTGGATCCGCGCATTGGTTAGTCACGTACTTGGGAGCCGTGCATCAAAGGTGGAGACTGTCACTACAGATCAAGTCCAATTGGATATTGGGGTAAGGGTTCAACTGTAGGTTGGTAAGGTACTCGGGATTCCTTTACTTGTAACCACTTGATTTGATAATAGTGGAGTTTCGGGAGTGGTGACCTGAAAATCACCCGGTGGGGTTTTTGCCATTAGGGTTTTCCCCATTCGTAAACAAATCACCGTGTTATTTATTTTCCACTGCTTATTTAGTTGTTGGTGATTTGTTTGTGGTTCCATATAATTGCATGATTAATTGATTAATTAATTACATGGCTAAATTAATTAATTAGGGTTAATCACAAGGGGTCATTCAGATTGTGACCAATCATCTTTAAAGAATCTTATATTTTTTCTCGTAATATGGTTGTTCTTAAACTATGGGTAATTGAGTAAGAGATTTTATAGTGGTATTGTATTATGCAACGGAAGCATCATGGCTCCATTTGCTTTGAAAATTTTTATTTTACAAATCTTGGGAAGGAAAAGTCTACACATATGTTGTGAAATAGTTTGAACTATGGTGATGAGTGATAAATTTGTATAGATCGATACAATTCTGGCTTTAGAGTAGTGCGGTGGAAGCGTGATAATTCGTTCAGCTTGTGATGAATTCAGAGGACTGAATTCTTATAACTGGGGGAGATTGTAATACCCATTAAAAAAAAAAAAGATTAAAGGGAAGGGTATTTAAGTAAATCTTTTGTGGGGCTAATTTTATAATTTATAATTATAAGGGAGTTTTTAGAAAATAAGGTTGCAACCCTAGCTATATATAAGCTTATTAAGTCAACATATATGGAGAGATATTTTGAGAGAGTGACTACCCAAAAAAGACTGAAGTAAAGAAGGATTGACTACACCTTTGAGGTAAGAGCCTAAGAATCTCTTTCTTGTCAAATCTAAGCTTTATTAAGAATTAGAGTTTTTTTTTTTTTTTTTTTTTATGTGAGTATTTTGGCCAATAGTAAAACTATTTAATTATTTAAGAGTTTTAATGATGCAAATGAAGAAAAGTTTGGATTTATTTTTGGTAAACTAGACGTTGTTATTGCAGACTCTTCTATGCCTTTTGTTGCGTTGAATGAAGATGAAATTTGCAGATTTTTAGACTTTGTGAGGCAAGTTTCTACATAACCCTTTATTAAAGGAATAGTATCGAATTAATGGAGTTGAGGTCTGACAAGTTAAACAAAAAAAAAAAAAAAAATTGTATATCCGTAAGAGCCTAGGTGCTTTGTTTTAGATGATATAGTCATGTGTCTAGTTTTGTCCTTATCTCAAAAGTGAACTAAAGGTGGTAGGTGGCAGAAAGTAAAGGAAATATATATTATGAATATGTAGATTTTTTGTGAGTTAATAATGAGAAATTATTAGTTTTTTTTGTAGTTTCTCTTCTGGTCGGGTACCATTAACAGTTCTTCTTAAATTATTTGATTATTGAGTAAACGGTACTTGTAAAATTGTTTTAGGTGAAATCTAAGGATTTTTAGAGGAAGTGTTAGGGAAAATATCCTTTTGGAATAGCTTTTGGAGGTAAGTAACCTTATCCTAATTGGGTTTTATTTTGTTTATATTAATGTATTTTTTAACTACTGAAAATTGTTTATAATTGTTAGAATTTTTATTTCTATTGTATTATTGATTTCAAGTAAAGGATTATTATAAATATATTTTAATACTGAGTATATGATTTTTATATACATGCTTGAATAAGATATATTTTTGTTAGAAACTATGATTTCATATATATGATTATGGATAATTAGACTATGAATTAATTCTGATACCTAGCCAATGGGGGTTATTCATTGGTATTCTGATACCCAAACCAATTGGAGTTATTCATTGATACTCTGATACGCAGCCAATGGGGGTTATTCATTGGTACTCTCATGCCTAGTCACAGGTATATAGTTGTTAGGATTAGTGCCCTTGAATCCTATTGTATGATGTTATGTACGACATTATGTATGAAATTATGTATGACTTAATGTTGTGATCAATAAAGTTGTTTTATTATTATCTAAAATAATGGTAACATAAATATTCGGACATTATCATATAGTCCATGAGATGCATAGTATGTGATTTATGTGATTTAGTCATAGAAGATATAAGTCACAAGTTCTTTATAAACTCAGAATTTTAGTTTGTAGTCGATGATTTGTCTTGATCATGGAAGTGAAGACTTCTGTGTTGATATGTTTTAAGAGTTAAGACATATTGAACTAGACCACTGTGAGATTTATTATTCTCCTAACGACTGTCAAATGAATAATAAATCTCACGACTTCTATTTACATGAACTCTTAATCCTGAGAGAATAATGGACCTGATCATGAAGTGTAGGTTGCTTTGATATATCAGGAGTGAGATCTAAAATAACGGTTAAAATCTCAGTATGTTGGGCAGCCACATTTAGTATTGATGGAACATATATTCTCAAAATGGAATTCATAGTCTCTTAATGGAGATATAAAATATTCCCTTGAGATAAGTTTAATGGGTTTGTTATTCAAAGAGTTAGGCCTAACCACTTTGGTAAGAAATTACTAAAGTATATATTTATGAAATTGGATTTCATAAATATGTGATGAATAACTTTAAAAGGATTAAACCGGGTACTCAATGATTAAGATATAGTAATATATAAAGTGATGGTCTTCATTCATGACTTTGTATTACTACGAATATTTTATGAAGGGGTTGCATGTACAATAAAGTCTTGGGATATAATTTATTAATAAGGCCTATAGTACAATTATATTTATATAATGGTATTAAATATAATTAATGGTAACTTTGGACTTGTCAAAAGTTGACAAAAAATCCCCAGTCCCATTGGAGCTAGTGTCTTATTTGTTCCCTTTTGATCCCACTCCAAGCCACATACTAAAGCCCAATTGGAAAGGCCCAAAAGGCTAGTCCAATTAGAAAATCAACTATATTAAGAGAAACATATAGAATTTTGTAATAACATGAAATGGTATGTATGAGAATGTGAGACATTCATATTATTTCTCTCTAAAACATACACAAATAACTAATTGAGAATCCACACTTCTTGGGCATCAAGTGGAATTGGAGTGAAGATTAAAAGTATTCCCAAGTACTTTTCATCTTTGGTTTTGAAATTTACCACACCAAGGTACACTCTCTTGTTCTTATATTCTGAAACTTACGTAGCACATGTTATCAATTGTGAATGAAGTAGATTCGTTAATTTTTCGCTGCGCACATGCATATTTCCTTCAATAGCGTAACTATAGTCATAAGATTGTTAAAAATATGAATTATTTTTGAATAATTGAACCATTTTGAGTCCTTAAAACTACATATTTGATTTTGGAAATGTTTGAATATTTGAACTATTTTGAGTCCTTAAAACTACGTATTTGATTTTGGAAATGTTTGAGTATTTGAATTATTTTGAGTCATTAAAACTGCTTATGTATTTTTGGAAACCTATTGTAAGTTATAGCTTTTGATATATGGAAAATTAACTACTTTCTAAACCATCTATGATATATTTGTAAGATTAAAGTATATGATCTATTTGCAACTTATTATTTTAAGACTACGAAATTTCTTTAGTTATTTTTGAAAACCTATATTGTATCATAACTTTTAAATACTCATATTACATCATATAACTTTATAGATCTATTGCTTGATAGAACTTATTAGGATTTTGGTTACTTATTGAGTTGTCAACTCACCCCTTTTTCCCCTCCAGTTTCAGATTGTGAAGAATAGTAAGTTTTGGGAGTTTTGATGTTGTGCTGTGAGCAGAAAAAGAAGCTTAGTGATTTTGGGATTGGATGGTCTTTTAATAGTTTTATATTTATTGGCCAATTGGCATTATCTACATGAGGTTTGGTTTGGATTTTGTTTTTATTAAATTATTGGAGATCTATTCATAAAGGAATTATTGAGGTATTTTGGATTTATTTGATTTATTTTTTAGGATTAATTTTAGTTGCTAAAAAGGCCTTGCACACTTGTAGGGTGTTTGCTTTATAAGCGTGTGGCAGTTGTCACGTGCCTATCTTTATAGTTATGTTTGGGGCATGATAGGCCCATTGTGGAGGTGTTGACTTGGTATGGCAGCGGGATAGGAGGGAGATGTCCTTTGATTTCCTATATGAACAGTTCTACTCATTGGAGTGTCCTATTGGTTACCGAGATGACTTTGTGGACTTAAAGGAGCGGTGGACATCCTACTGGCGTCAGGCCTTCCTGGTGGCCTTCTTTGGTGCGGTGTTGTTTCCTTCATCATCAGGAGTTGTTAGTTTTGCCGTTCTCCCTCTGGTGAGTGCCCTACCTCATGGTATCTCTTTCATTCCTGCTTTACTTTCCGAGATGATTAGGTCCTTATCTTTATGTCGAGAGACCGGTTAGGGTAGGCTAGGTTGCTGTGTTCACATGTTAACTAGAATCCTTATAGGTTGCAGGGTATCGACATGTGGCAATGGAAAGTTATCATTGGGGCTAGCCTAGTTCAAATCCCTATAGTTGATGCACATGCATACTTTCCCATCTTTCTTAGGCATAGGAACAATGTTGGCGACCCAATCTGAGTAGGCTATCATGGTAAGGAAACCGGCCTTTAATTGCTTTTCTACCTCTTCTTTAATCTTCAAAATTATCTCAGATTTTATCCTTCGAAGGGCTTGCTGCACTAGAGGGCATTCAGGTTTAATTAGAATTCTGTGCACAATAATCTCGGTATCTAACCCTAGCATATCTTGGTAGGACCAAACGAAGATCTCTCTAAATTCCTTGAGTAGTGCTATAAGCTCAAGCCTCATGTCTTTAGGAAAGTTTACACCAATCTTGACGGGATTTTCATTCTCACCTTTGTTGGCAAGGTTAACCACTTTAGTTTCTTCTACGTTTGGCTTGGACCCTTCGCTCTCTCTGTTTAGAGCTTCCAAAATATCACGAGGCAAATTCAGAATTTCCTCTAATCCTTCAATATCATGTTCCAACTCTATTGTCTCATTCACATCATCAATATCCTCGTTATGGCAGCAGGACGATGTACCGGTTGGAAATCAGAATAGATCCTATAGAACAGAACATATACAGATAAACATAAGATAATTTGCACACGCATATTCATAGGAAAGCAAATAAAGAGATAAATGTAAGTATTTTCTAAATAGGAAATAAACTTGCAAACAAACTAGATATGCTATTCCAACTCTTTCGGGCCATTGGAGGACCTAACCACATAATGATGGAACGCTCCTTACTCAGCTGGTGAAACCACAAAGCAGGGCTCGATAGTCCAATGACCTACTGTCTCGCCTAACATACAGGGCCTAATAGTAAAAGTCTGATCATCCCTTGGATATATGATAGCATTCACTAAGAATTCTTCCAAACACAAGCAGATGAGACAAGCTAGATTTGATTCCTCCTCACATGATTCCTGTGTCGTTTCTGATCTGATGACCTCGGCTGGAGTCGAAAAAGTGACCCTGATGAGGGGAATGGACATTCTTTAGCCAATGCACTTCCTTTTCTTTCCTCTGGAAGCCTGGAAAAGTTCTTCATCGGAGGGGTTGTACCCTAGACCGAAACCTCCTTTTTTGTCTAGAAGTTCAATCAAAGTAGCCCTCCCATGTCCTACGGCACCGAGGCCTTAGCCTAATTGATAGCCAAATTTAAGCACCACCTTGGCAGCCATTAAAGTAGTGGAGGGCCACGCCGACTTGAGTTCTGAAGCTTTGAAAATCATGGAGACTAGCTCGAAACTGTAAAATGTTGCCTCTAGAAAGGCATTAGCACCAATGTAAGGGATAGAGGTCTCCTTGAAGATGGTTAGGGGCTCTTCAGCCATAATAGTGATCAACTTATCCTTGGAGGGGAACTTGAGCCTTCGATGACGGGTAGAAGCAACTGCGCCTGTGGTGTGTAGCCAAGGCCTCCCTAGGAGCATATTATATGGGGAATCCATCTTGATGACTTGGAAGTTGACCATGAAAAACTTAAGGCCAATTCCAATTGCTAATTCAATCTCGCCTGGCACCTTTCAGAGAGTGCCATCAAAGGCTCTAATGATCATGGTGGTAGGGTGGATAAGAGATGTATTCATATTCAAACACTCTATAGTGGACATCGAGCAAACATTCAGGGCTGATCCATTGTCAATCAGTACTCTGGAGACAATCATATCTTCACACTTCACCATAATGTGCATAGACCAAGTATGCTCTCTTCCTTCTAGTGGTGACTTATCATTTGTAAAGGAGATAGTGCTAAATTACAAGCAAATTGGTCACGGAATAAAGCCAATTAAATGGTTGATTAAATTTTACCTTACAATCTCCCCCTTTGGCTATTCCGTGACAAAACCCTACAACAAACTCTAGACTTAAATGTGAGTTGGGAACAGTTGGAAAACTCACTCACACCTAACTCTAGATTCTGTAAAGCTCTTGAACATATGAATAAGTAACTCCTGAAACACAATAACATAGCAATATCATTGTTTGCAGAAAACTTAATATGCATATGGAGCAAAATAAACATGATCAAGCAAAAATGAACATAGGCATAAAAGCAATAATTCATGGCAAGATCAACACCAGTAGTCACTTAAGCAAAAGTGATTACAATGTTCATTCATACAAAGAATGAACATCCGAACATACAAAAATGATAAACTCAATTAAAGAGAATCATTTGCAAGTCCAACACTCAACCAATACATACAAACATATATGCATCTAGGAACAATCCTACATGGGCACAAGAGTGTTGTACTTAAGGTAATGCAAAGCATTAACAAGTACCAAAACACAAAGCACAAAGGCTACATATGCAAAGTTTTTGCAAATACATGGCACAAACCATACAAGCCTACAAACCAGTGCATAAGAATAAGAAACAACCCTCAAAGCTTACAAAAGCATCAATGGGTACAAACCAACAATCAAACAATGCTAAAAGCTGAATCACATCATACTATATAAGTGCTGAAGGATATAAGATGGATACAGAACAATAATAAAAACTAAAGATAGACAGAAACAGTAAACAAAAATCTGTTAGCTGAAATCTCCCCCTACCAATAGCATCTCCCCCTTTTTGTCAAGGAATAGCTAGTCATCATTATCTTCAAGCTTTCTTTGGATTTAATCCAATTGAGATTGAATCGAAGTAAACTTTGTATCCCATCGAGAGTTGAGATGATGCAAGATAGAAGTAAGATTGGACATCTTTGAACTCAGCTCATGAACAGAAGCTACAATAGAATCTAGCTTCTCGTCAGCAGGGAGTGAACTGGAGCGCGAGCCACTGTGGGTTGCGGAAGCTTCTGTTTTGATTCCCTTCTTGCTATGACCAATGCTAGCATTGAATGTGCGCATGTTGATTGGACATGGTTTTGCGCAAGGAACTTCATTCTCAGACGGATAGATCCCTTTACGCTTCAGAATCTGTGAGATGAGACAACAAAATGGGATGCACATCCTTGATTCTATTCTTAGAACAGTTTTGCGAAAGATATGAAAGATATGAGCACAGATGTCAATCTCGACATCAGAAATCAGATCATGAAGAAATAGTGCACGCCCGAGATTCATATACCCTGTGCTGGATAGGGGATACAGGTTGTGAAACATGATGATCGTGAGCACCCTCAATTTTGGAGGAAGAGATGAAACACTGACTGAATTCCCATTTGAGGAAAATTCCAGATTGTCCCCAAGAGTTGCTTTAAGTAATTCTTCATCCGAATGAAAATCATCATAGACCGGTGATATCCCAAGTATTGGCCTGTTGATGTGCAGAATCTCTGCTAGGTATGCGGGAGAGACTGAGAAACTTTTTCCTCTAATCCAGCACTTAAGTTCATCTCCTTCAATAATTGCATTGGCATAAAACTCTCTTACCAGATCTTCATATGCATCATCAAGGTCAGAGAGGAGATAATTCCAATCCTTGCGAGCAAACCATTGAGGAATGTTGGTGTAAAACAGAGAATGTTGGTCAAAGACTCTTTCAATCAGAGGTGTCGCCTTTTTGAAGTAATTTTCATGAGTCTGAAAGGCAGCATACGATCGAAACTTGTTGAGATCGAACACACCAGATGGGGAACGAACCCGCTTTGGTCTAGAAGAGAAATCATCAATTTCAATGACATGTTTCTTCCCTTTGCTGCTTCCTCCCTTCACAGCTGATCTCTTAAATGGAGACATTTTCACTCTGCACTATGATGTAATTCACACACAAACATCAAACAAGACAGCACCCATTATTAGCAATATGTCAGTGCCATACCATGGATAATGAAGGAAACGCTAAACACTTGAAATTTAGGGTCAAAACATGACAATGAGTTTGTTTAAACATCCAACACCACAAGAAGAACACAAGATAAAGATGATCAGTGTATGGACCAGCATAACCATACAGTATAATTCGAAAATCAGAAACCCATGTTCAAACAAGATAAATCACACTACACAACAACATCTTCACAAAACGGAAAAAAATGCCCAAACCAGGAAGTATGAAGGGTAAGGAAGAAAACCCATACCCTGTTGTTGAAGATTTGAAAGAAAACGATGCAGAAATGGAAGTTTTTCAACGAGAAACACGGAGTGTTTGTGAGAGTAAAGTGAGGAAGACAATGAACAGTCAAACAAGTACAAGGGAAAACTGAAAACAATTTTAAAATTGTCTTTAAAATGCAAAACACGCGTTTTTCGCGACTGGATCAAGTCGCCAGGTTAAGTCACGAAACACCGTTAAGAAAAGAAACTTGAAAATTTGTCTAAGTGTTTTTCGTGACTGGAAGGTTTAGCCACGAAGAAGTCGCGAACTGAGCCGCGAAAATCTCTGTGTAACCCTCGCGATTGGACATTCCACCCGCGAACAAGTCGCCAAAATGAGCCGTGAAAAGAGCAAAACTCAAAATTTTCAAAAATTTTCTAAGTCTTTTTTGCAACTAGAGTACTGACTCGCCAGTAAGTCGTGAAAATCTCTGATTGAGCTCGCGACTAGGGCTTGCGACTATGCTGACCTGTGACTTAGTTGCCAAAATAGGGCAACACTGTTTTTGAATGACAATTTCACATTTTTGTAAAAGCAAAGTATTTTCCAAAAACAAAACAAAACACTCAAAAATCTTTTTGTGTTTGACCAACAAAGATTGAGCATGTGAAAACACATTTAATCAAGTACAATCACACAAATGAATATGACATTCATTGAACATAGACTTGTGTGTTGTGTGTGGATATCAAAAATGAGATAGTCCTTAGTCCAATGTGAAGCTTCAATGATCAATTCAATCAAGGCATACACAACTAGCACAAGATAATGTGACCTATCTCAATTATAGAAGCATGCATATATGACCTCCCACAAGAACCTGATAGCAACTCTTTTAAGCTTTTCATTTGGCTTCATATTCAACATATCATTTGCCGTTTTTGAGCAAAGAAACTCTCATTGAGAGATAGATGCCTGAAATTTTGGATATTTCAATTAACGAGTTAGCCTTTGGCTTTTTGAGCATCATACATTTTATTATGGTCGCTTTCCCTTTTTCCTAGTCAAATACTAGTATGTGCGACAGGCTTTTGCAGCTCAATATCTCTTTTCATTTGGAGATTTACATTTAGAGAGCTTTTTAAAGCATAAAAATAAAGAGTGGGAAGATATATAGGCATGAGTCTATGCATGTCTCAAGATCAACAAAACCATTCACTAATCATTCATGACAAAGTTGAAGATCTATTTACAACAATCACATAGATTTCAGAATTTCTTCCACAATGATATGAGTGCATGAGAGACAAGTAAGCTCGGTAAATGCACAAAGCCATTAGTACAAAAGTACAAGGCAAAACATGCTTTGAGACAAAACTCAACAAAGTGATCAAAACCTTTTGGATTTTCAATTTTTATGTGTTTTTGGATTTTTGACACAAAACAAATTTGACAAACAAATCAACAAAAAGAAGACAAACAGGAGACACACAAAGCAACTAAAAACACAATTAGATATCACGGAGGATTGAGTTTAAGGAATGATACCGACACCAATTGTCTTACGCAAGGATTCAAACCTTGGGCCATCAAGAGGTTTGGTGAATATGTCAGCCTTTTGATTGTCAGTATTGATGAACTCTAGACATACTGTTTTGTCTTCTACCAAGTCCCGGATGAAGTGATAGCAGATCTCGATATGCTTTGATTTGGAGTGCTGAACTGGATTTTTTGACAAGTTTATGGCACTCGTATTATCACAGAACACACACAGTGTCTTGAGAAATGCCATAGTCATGCAATAGCTTTCGCATCCATAACAATTGTGCATAACAACTTCTTGCTGCAATGTATTCAGCTTCAGCCGTTGACAGAGATACTGAATTTTGCTTTTTGCTCATCCATGAAATCAAGTTATTTCCAAGATAGAAGCACCCACTAGAAGTACTTTTTCTATCATCAATGCACCCTGCCCAGTCAGCATCTGAATATCCTGCCAAACACTCATTCGAATCCTTTGTATACCAAATTCCATATTCAGATGTACCATTTACATAGCGAATGATTCGCTTAACTGCTGTTAAGTGGGATTCTTTAGGAGCGGCTTGAAACCTTGCACAGACTCCGACACTGAATGCAATATCCGGCCTGCTTGCTGTGAGATAGAGAAGACTACCAATCATACTCCGATAAAGGGTTGGATCAATGTCAACACCGGTTGCATCTTTGCTCAACTTTGCCGAGGAACTCATGGGAGTAGAGGTATGTTTCTTGGAGTCCAGACCAAATCTTTTGACAAGATTTTTGGCATACTTTTCTTGAGAAATAAATATTCCATCTCTCCATTGTTTCACTTGAAGTCCAAGGAAGTAGTTCAACTCTCCCACCATACTCATTTCAAATTCCCTTTTCATTTCTTCCGAGAACTCATGAGCTAGTTTATCAATTATGGAACCAAATACGATATCATCCACGTACACTTGAGTGACAAGAAGGGATTTTTCATATCTTTTAACAAACAATGTGCGATCTGCTTGACCTCTCTTGAACCCACGATCCACTAGGTAAGTAGTGAGACGATCATACCATGCTCTTGGCGCCTGCTTCAACCCATACAAAGCTTTCTTCAATCTTAATACATGACCTGGGAAGTGAGGATCTTCAAACCCCTTTGGTTGTTCAACGAAAACTTCTTCATTGAGAAAGCTGTTTAAGAAGGCACTCTTTACATCCATTTGGTACAACTTAAAATCCATGATGCATGCTATGGATAGGAGAATCCGAATAGATTCTAGTCTTGCTACCGGAGCAAAAGATTCATCAAAATCTATGCCTTCCACCTAAGTATACCCTTGAGCCACCAATCTAGACTTATTTCTGATAACTTCACTATTTTCATCTGTTTTGTTCTTGAAAATCCACTTGGTGCCGATCACATGTGTATCTTCAGGCCTTGGGACCAATTCCCACACATCATTTCTAACAAATTGGTGTAGCTCCTGGTGCATAGACTCTACCTAATTCTCATCTTTCAGTGCTTCTTCTACCTTTTTGGGTTTAAATTGAGCAAGATAGCAGTTGTATGTTACATGGTTAGCAGTATACTTCAGCCCTTTTCTCAAACGAAGTCCTTCATTCACATCCCCAATGATATTACTTGATGGGTGATTAAGTGTCACTCTTGATGAAGGTTTCTTGGAAGTTGAGAGTTCCTCATCACGAGAAATTGGGGTTTGAATTTCTGGAAGAGTGAGTGGACTTGAGACTTCTTGTGTTGATTTAGTCTCTCTTCTTGATACAGGAGGTGTGGTCTCCTTTTTGAGTGTTACTTTCTCAGCATCATCACTTAGAGGCATATCATCATCATCCTCATTCTCCTTGAGTTTGAGCCCCTTTCCATCATCATTAATTTCCTTTTCAGATATGGTGTCGTCTATAACCACATTGATTGACTCCATCACCATCTTAGTGCGCTTGTTGTACACTCTATAAGCTCGGCTATTTATGGAGTATCCTAGGAGTATTCCTTCATCACTCTTAGCATCAAATTTTCCTGGATTTTCCCTGTCATTTAGAATATAGCATGTGCTCCCAAATACTCTGAAATACTTCACCTTGGGTTTCTTTTCTCTCCATATTTCATATGACGTCTTCTTTGTCCCTGCTCGGAAATAAATTCTGTTACAAATGTGACAAAATGTGTTTACAGCTTCAGCCCAGAACCTTTGAGGTATGTTTTAGTTGAGTAGCATGACTCTAGCCATCTCTTGGATCACCTGGTTCTTTCTTTCAACCACCCCATTTTGTTGTGGAGTCTTTGGAGCTAAAAATTCCTTCTTGATACCATGCTCTTCACAAAATGATTTAAATTTCGCATTCTCAAATTCCTTCCCATGATCACTTCTGATTTTGACTATGGGAACTCCTTTTTCATTTTGCAATCTCTTGCATAATCTTTGCATTTTATCACATGCTTCAAACTTCTCTCTGAGGAATTCCACCCAAGAGTACCTTGAGAAATCATCAACTATCACCATAATGTATCTCTTTCCTCCCAGGCTTTCAGTCCTTGTAGGCCCCATGAGATCTATGTGAAGAAGTTCCAAACACCATGAGGTAGCAATCACATTCACCTTGGGATGATTTGCTTTTGTTTGTTTCCCCATTTGACATGCTCCACATATAGTCTTCTCCACCTTTCCAAACTTTGGAAGTCCCTCAACGGCCTCAAGTTTAGAGACTTTACATACTTGTTTGAAGTTTGCATGTCCAAACCTGTGATGCCACAGTTTCAGCATATTAACACGAGCACTTCTACATGAAATAGGTGTTGTAGGTACTACTCTATAGCAATTATCAGTAGTCCTATTTCCTTCCAAGACTTGAATCCCTTTCTCATCAATGATTATGCACCCCTTCTTTGAGAATTGAACGAGAAAATCTTCATCACATATTTGAGTAATACTAAGGAGATTTGCCTTCAATCCTTTGATGTATATTATTCTTTCAACAAAGGTAGTCCCGGTATTTCAACCGTTCCTTTTCCGAGAACTTGAGCATGACTCCCATCACTAAAAGTCACATAATCACATGCTTTCTCTTTAAGAGTCATAAACAATGATTTATCTCTTGTCATATGACGAGAACATCTACTATCAAGGTACCATAAACATGAATTAAATACCTTCAATGAGGTGTGCACAAACATACACGCATGAGACAAGCATTCTTGACCATCAAACAAAAATTCATTGTTATTCTCCATGCTCATTCCAGATTGAATTTTCTTTTTCAGATTATCAACCTTTTCACACAATGATCTATTTCTTCTTTTGTATTTCTCAATCAAAGAGGTAGACTCACATAGACTATTGTGAAGAATGTGGTTCTTGCTCTCAAAATATTTCAGCATGTGAATGAACATCCTAGCATGTTTCCTGGATTTAATCAACTCTAAGAGTTCCTTTTTAGAGTATCCCTCAAATATACTCATAGAGTCATTTTCACAAACACTCAAACCACAATTCAGCATAACCCTTTTTACAGCAGCATCCATAGCCAAGGGGTCTAGGATCGCACTCAGGTAATCAAACCACAAAGAGTGCACCCGCTCTGATACCAATTGAAAGTTCAATATGGGTATGAAACACCCTTAAACGTTTAGACCCCCAGATACAAAAATACCAATTCAAGCTTTATATCAAACAATTAATGTACGGAATATGATAACAAGCTTATAACAGAATTAATAAAACAATCTAAGCCAAATATAAACACATCCACAGCAGTAATATAAGGCAAAGATAAAGGAAAGAGAGATGCAAACACACGGACAACACACGATGTGTTATCGAAGAGGAAACCAAAGTCCTCGGCGTAAAACCTCTCCGCTGCCCTCCAAGCAGTGATACAATCCACTAAAGAATATAGTTGGGATACATGAATAGCAGAAGACCCTCCAAGCCTAATCTACCTAAGTACCTAAGCCCTCCAAGCTTCTTGCTCCAACGAGATTACGCCAAACCTATTTCTTCTTTAGCTTGCCGGATTCTGCTACTTAACCATAGCATCAACCAATGTATATTGGTTCCTTTCCAAACTGCTTCCCAAAGCACCAAATGGACCTTCTCACAGACGTGAGTGTGGTGAGATAAGGGTTTGGTAAATGACCTCTCAAGGGTATGACAATGGAGAGGAAGAGAGTAGAGAAATTTGTAGAGTCTCTTTAGATGAAGATTGGGGATGAGGCAATCTTATTTTTCTCTAGGGTTTTCTCTCACAAAATTCTCTCTGGAAGCTTTCTCAATATGACGGGTATAAGGGTGTTTATATAGTAGGGTGAGAAGGGAATGCAAAACGTCAGTTTTTGCCAAACAGGGCAAGTTGGCGACTTGGTCTTGTGGATTGTCCAAGTCGCGAGTTCAAGTCACGACGTAACGGCCTGGCCAGACTGGAACTTTTGTCCTGTAGCGTGACAGCTGGCGCGACCCTTCAGCTTCCCAGTGTGTCTCTCACGTGCCAGCCTTTCACGGCTTGCTAGTCGCGATCCACCCGTGAGCCCTTGCCGCGAGTCTTTGTTTTTCTTGCACACTCTTGAACTTTTCTTCACAACTTCTCACACACTACCCTTACAATTTTTCCACTTATATACAGGGTTGCTAAGTGCTAAATTACAAGCAAATTGGTCACTGAATAAAGCCAATTAAATGGTTGATTAAATTCAACCTTACAAAACCTATGAGAATCTTCTAAAGATCAAACTAACCTTAGGTAGGTCAAGTATATTAGGCAAAACTATCAAATAAGTTTTCAAAAGATCAGTCACAAAACAGCAGAAAGATTTGCTTTGCTTGTTCTTTTCTCACTCGCTTTTCCTTTTAATAAGAAGAAGAAGTTTTAATAACCAATCTGACCAATTACAAAATTTTCAAGAATAAAATACAACCACTTAATACCTAGTATAATATCATTAGACCGCACGATTCATGCAAAACCGGTGGCATGAACCGTATGTTCCAACCCTAGTTCAAGTATGCTTGTTAAATAAGAAAAAGTCAGAAAAGTTCGCTTACCAAGTTTAGAACCTAGGCACAGTCAGAGATGGAGCTAAAGCCTAACCACTCAGCTAAGCTTGCAAGCTGATGCTCAACAATAACAAAAAAAAAAAAAAAAATACTTGAAGTAAACTTAACGCAATTTTTTTTATTTATTTATAAAAACAACTTGACACAATTCTATTCTACTTAATTAAATTATCCATCTCTTACATTGAATATAAAAAAAAATTATAATTAAAATCCTTCAAAGATATTCAACTGTACTTCAAAAATTAATCATAAATTTTAATGTTTTCTTGGTTATTATTTTATTTTATTAACTTTCTTATTTAATTATTAAATATATGCTTGAAAATCATTAAATTTCCCTCACATATATAGATATATTAGTTAATTTTTCTAGTTTTATAAATTTAATAGCTATATTTAGTCTTTAATTAATTATTAAAGTAATTATGATGTCATCGCAGTTCGACCTTAAAAACCTTGAACCCCTCCCTTTACCGGTTCTTTGAACGGTCTGGGTCTGAAAACCATGATGCCAACTTATCCATGGACATTTTTTAATCTCTAATTAAAAGTTTTTTGTATGCTAATATTGGAATATTGTGACTTTTTATTGTAAATGTAGAATTAGTCAAAAAAAAAAAATGGCCCCCTATGAATAATTCTTAACTCCTTACAAAAAAAAAAAGCTCAAATAACAATAAAAATGATCCCAAATAACATCACAAATAGCCCAAAAATAATAAGATTTGGCCTAACAATAACAAATAAACAAAATATTCAACAAAAGCTCATTCAAAGACAAAAATTAAAACCCCTAATCATTCATATTTGGAACTCATTCAACCCATTCCATAAAATTAAGTAAATATTCTCTAATTTCATTTTTCTGAAGGAAAAATAATGTACCAGAAGAGAGATTGTGGCTGTCATTTTTACTTGGTGACACTAAAAGCTACTTAATGGTTTGGCTCAAAATTGCAACATGTATCATTTATTGCTTTCTCTCTCTTTCTCAATTTCTCCCTTTTCTATTATCATTGTAGATGTTGGAAAATCACATGTTTGTATTGCATACAAAACATATGCAGCGGAAAATTAACGGATCTACTTCATTTGCAATTGATATTATACACTATGTAAGTTTTAGAATATAGAACAAGAGAGTGTAACTTGGTGCAGTGAATTTCAAAATCAAAGATCAAAAGTTCTCGAGAACACTTTCAATCTTCACTCCAATTCCACTAACGCCCAAGGTGTGTAGTCTCTCAATCAGTTATATGTGTATGTTCTAAAGAGAATGAGAGTGTATCCAACACTCACATACATACCATTTCATGAACTTGTTGTGTATATTGCAAAATTCTATATGTTTCTCTCCTAATAATTGATTATCTAATTAGGCTAGCCTTTTGAGCCTTTCTAATTAGGCTCTAGTATGTGGCTTGGAATGGGACCAAAAGGGAACAAATAAGACACTACCTCCAATAGGTCTTGAGCTTTTCTGTCTACTCTTGACAAGTCCAAAGTTACCATTAATTATATTTAATCCTACTATATAAATATAATTTTACTCTAGACCTTATTAATAAATTATATCCCAAGACTTTATTGTACATGCAACCCCTTCATAAAATATTCGTAGTAATACAAAGTTATGAAAGTAGACTACCACTTTGTAAATTACTACATCCTAATCCTTGAGTACCCGGTTTAATCCTTTAAGTTATTCATCATATATTTATGAAATTCAATTTCATAAATATATACTTTAGTAACTATTTACTAAAGTAGTTAGGCTTAACATTCTGAATAACAAACTCATTAAACTTATCTCAAGGGAATATTTTGTATTTCCGTTAAAAGACTATAAATTCTATCTTGAGAATATATATTCCATTAATACTAAATATGGCTGCCCAACATACTAAAGTTTTGACCGTTACTTTAGATCTCACTCCTGATATATCAAAGCAACCTATACTTCATAATCAGATTCACTATTCTCTCAAGATTAAAAGTTCATGTAAATATAAGTTGTGAGATTTATTATTCAATTGACAATCATTATGAGAATAATAAATCTCACAACGGTCCAGTTCAATATTGTTAGAAATTTAGACCCCTTAAACACACAGATTGCGTAGCCTAGATTAATTAGCCAAGTTGTTACTTAGTCAAATTATGCAATTCTAAGTTAAAGCAATCAAATAATCATATCAAGATATAAAGCAGCGGAATAATAAATAACACAAGATATGATCACCAGGAAACCACTCGGTAAAAACCTGGGGAGGATTTGACCCACCGATCCTCAAGGCATAACAGAATTCACTATGAAAGAATTGAAGTTCTTACAGAAGGACTACAAGCTCCCCACTCGACTTCCTAATGCTACCCACCAGTAAAACTTCCTGACACGACCACGCGTAGGCTCCGAATCCACGGACTACTTCTTTCTTGAATTCTTCAATCAGCTACAAGCTCCCCGCTTGCTTTTCTTTTAAGTTCCAATGGTTGCAATAATAATGATCTTCAAGATGTTGAAATCATCTCTACCTTGAAAACCCTAAGTTTTGTGTAAAGAAAGTCTCCTTAAAGATCTCACACGAGATTCACACAAAACAGCAATGTATGAGCAACAAAGCAATATGGAAAACCTTCAAAAACGTGACTAGGGTTTAGTTTATATACCTAGGGTAAAAACACAAAACCCTAAACGTTTAATGAAGTAGGGCTGAGTTGGAAAATCTGCAGAAAATTCAACCTGTGCGATTTTCGATCGATCGAGTCTATTCTTCGATCGATCGAGCCAGGCCGAAAGTCCCAAGTACTTCTGCAGCCACTCGATTCCAACTTTACAATGTTAAACCAACTTTGAGCAATTCTAAACAAGACTAAATACAATGTTTTGATCATGGTTTGCCAACATTACAAATTAGAGTTCTAAATACATAAAATCCTAAGACCTTAGAACCTAACAAACTCCCCCTTTGGCAATCCGTGACAAAACCCTAATTAACAGCTCAAAGTTTTTACAAATAAAAAGCCCTTTACAAAGGTAATGCTCATAAAATCAAATTCAGCCTAACTACTATCCATCAGTTGCAAGTGTAGACAGCAGCTTAGTTGAATCAACCTGTATATTCCTGAAATACTCAACAAACGCATAAACGCATGTGTGACAGAAAAGAGTAAAAACAACAGGTATAACATTCTTATAAGATCCACACAACACAAAATAAAGACATATAAAAATGATCAAGTCATAAATATAAATCAATACGCAGTGAATCATAAAGCAACAAGAATTAAAAAATAAATGTATATCAATCAATGTTACTCCCCCTAACATGAATATCCCCAAAAATGATATACATAGTGAAGCACCTAGATACAATCTAAAACAATATCTCCCCCTAACTACAAAAGTCTCCCCCTAACTCCAAAAACCCTCTACAAGACAAAACAACTCCACTCCCCCTTTTTGTGACGGAATGCCAAAGAGCAATCATGAGTCACCATCAAAAGGAGGTGGTGAGGAAGAATGAAGACGTGCTAAATCAACTCGGAGAGCACGAATCTCATCCAGCAAGTCCACCAAAATCTGACCATGAGCCTGCTGAACAGTCATGACAGTCTCCAAAGTACGACGAACATCGAAGTCGGCCGAAGGAGGTGGAGGAACATCAACAGCAGCAGTATCAGCACCAACTGGATCAGGAATATCCTCACCAGCAAGACCTGCAGAAGAAGAAGGAGGAGGAGGTACGCTACTAGAGGGCTCAGACCTAGGGTGTTTAGAACCAGCTCGAAGATGAGCGGCCCTCTGTCTAAGAAAAGACGCACCGATAGAAGCAATCACATGAACAGGCTCAGAGGAAGGAAAGCCACTAAGCTTAAGATGGAGCAAAATCCTATGAATGAAAATAGGATGAACAAGGGCATGTGAAGAAGATGAACTCCTATAAACCTCGTTCAAAGAACGAAGAAAAAGATGGGGAAAACTGATAGGAGCATCAGTAACAAGAGCATACAAAAATACACACCTCTCAAGAGGAATGGTGTGCACATGAGAAATAGGTCAGATAGAATGACAGGCTATCCTAAAGAAAAGATAATGTAACCTGGAGAGCTCAGCAGAAGTGATCCTAGGATCAGAACCCCACTGGACAGAAGTACCAGTGATGAAAGACAAAACATCGCTCAGCTCGGGAGACTTATCATAAGGATAGACAGGATCCCTAACCAACGGTACCCCTAGAGCAGTAGCCACTACCTGAAGAGTAATGGTGTACCCAACACCTCGTATCCAACTCTTTACCAAAGTGTTGGAATCATAGATGTGGATAGAGATGTTCGAATAGAACTCTCTAATAAAGGCAGACGGTGGAGGAGGATCAGAAATGTCTAACAAAGGTAACCAGCCCTGACGCTCAAAGTTAGCCCTAATGGCAGGATCTAGCTCATCTAACACAACAGAACGCTCAGCCCAAATCTTCCTCTTAAGGTTAAGCTTCTCAAAAAGATCTTGGTTTTTCTCACTCGGAAACCTCTCACGGTCAAAGGAGGGAGGGGATGGAGAGGAAGAGGGAAGGGACCTATGGGCTCTAGTTTTCCTAGGCATGATGCTAAGGAAAGGACAGAGACACAAAGAGAAAACCAAAAGAAAATAGAAGAAAAACAAAACCAAAGGCAGACTGCAAGTTAGCACAAAAAAAATAGAATTAAAATCTATATGATGCATGAGCAGATACAATGCCATGATGCATGTACTAATGCAGTGAGCAATTAAGTTCAATTGAGATTAAATTGACAAAATTGGCTTGAGCAGGGAATTTTCTTAACAAAAACCCCAAAAATTTAACATCAACTGGAAATTTTTTAAACAAAATGATGAATTGAGCATTATAAAACACAACACATAGATTATAATGCTTAATTTCATCAAAACAACAAGCCAATTTCATCAAATTCTACTCAATTTAACAAAATCCCCAGTTCGGATCAATTAGAAACCCTAGAATTTTCAATTTTTCACCAAACTCAAAATTGATCAAATTAACCACCAAGGATCATGTTTATGATGTGTCCCCACAAAAACCCAATGATCAATTGCATAAAACATGGCTTGAATCAAACGAAAAACCCAAAATATCAAAGTACGAAAATCGCCCCTTAAATGCATGAATTTATGCATGAAATGATGAAAAATAAATCGAAAGGAAGGGTAAAAATGACTTACCGGCTTGAGGAGAGAGAGATTTTGCAAAAACAACGGACGAAAACGACAAAACCTTAATGTGGAGCCAGCCAACTCGGAGAGAGAGAAAAAAGTTTGAAAAAGTTTTGAATAGTAACTTTGAAAAAGTCAGAAAAGAGCCTTTTAAAAAACCTTTTTCACGATATTCGATCGATCGAAAATTACATTCGATCGATCGAATGAAGCAGCCATTTTGGAACAAACGAGAGCACTTTTTCGATCGATCGAAAAACAGGCTGGATCGATCGAAATGGGCAGAGACTCACTAAATTTTGAGAAAAAATCCAGTTTTGAAAGATACAAACCAAAATTTTTAAAACAACTCCTCAAAGCATTAAATTGTAAAAACAACATGCATGAGTATGAGATGGAATGCTTTTTCAAAAACCCAAAATTTTAAACCCAAATTATGTCAAAAACATGTTTCAATCATTCTCCCATTGAATTTTCTCAAGCAACAAAAATGTTGTGCACAAATCTCAAGATATTTTCAAACTTGGTTGGTCAGACCATAAACACACACACTCGTATGTACAGTGTTTAACAAAGAGTAACTTGTGTAGTGTGTGATACTAACAAAAACTTGAGATACATGTGAGGTGATATGTGAATGACAATCAAACACAAAGTCTACACAATTCATCACATAGAATTTAAAAGAGATTATCACTTAAAGAGTTACATCCTATAACTCCCACATCTCCTAGAACAAAAGCTTGCAATCATGTAAGTTTCTTGCATTTTTACCTCTTATTTGTATGAGATGGCATTCAGCCTAATAGTATACACCGGTTTGAATTAAGTGAATTGGCATCAAGCCTAATAGTACACACCAGTTTTAATTTAATTTGAGGCTACACCTTATGTTCTTTTTGTGCATGTGCTACACTTTCTCGAGCACAGAATCTTATGATATGCACTAAGGTGTTCATGATTGGCTAGTGAACAGTGGTGAGATGGTTATTTATGCCTTTCTCAAAAGAATCAAGTCCGACAGTTAAATAACATATGACTTCATAATTAAGACAAGGAGATTAAAAACCATACACATCTTTCCCACACAACATGCACTACAAAGTTTCAACTAGTCAAGTGCAATGAAAAAGTTCATCAAAGTTAAACAAGGTACACAGACCATGATATGTGTCACAAGATAGACCAACCTTGTTTTTCAAAAATCAAAACAAACAGTGACTAACATAATGTTTGCTTTCTCCCTTTTTTTTATTTTTTTTTATTAAAAGAGAAAACAAATACATCCTAGGATGAAATGCATGAATGTAATGCAATGCAAGTCCTAGAACAAAAACAACAAAAAGACAAAAAACAAAGAACAGAGGTCACCAAAGAAAAAGGCAATTAAGCACAAGGACCATGTCAGAAAGACTCAGTTAGTTCGAGTCTTTTACATCCAAGACCTTTTAGATGCACCACGAGCATTGGAGTTCTTATTCACATTCGAGTGATTCCCAACTCCAAGATTGGAATAAAGGTTTAACACCTTTACCAATTCACCAATTAGTGCCATAGGGTCTTGTGCTTGAGGCACAGGCACTTTTGGTTTAGTTGCTCTCTTATCAGCTTGACGCTTGTAACAATTAGGACGAATATGTCCAGACTTACCACAATAATGACAAACCCAAGCAGGTTTACCATGCATCTTGTCCTTAGATTTGGTAGGCTCCTTAGGTTTAGATTCTCTTAAGTCTACCCTAATCTTCTTAGGTGATGAAACTTCTACAGGATTAACTACCTCACTCACAGGTGGTTTGACAGTTTCACTCACAACCTCACTAGCAGAAGGTTCAGAAGAAGAAGCAGGAACAAAATTTGTGGAATGTGGAGTAGAGCCAAAGATGCTTTCAACATATCCCAACCTAGATTTATCTGCAGGATACTTTTGAACATTCAACATGTGATCAAGTTTAGAACTAGCAGATCTAGCAATAGAAATCATGTTCTAAAGTTCTAACTTTATCAAGCAAAAGCATGTTCTCAGATTTAACATTATTCAGAAGCTCATTAGCATCAAACAGTTTAACAAGCAAATTTTTCTTTTCAAGCTCTAGAGAGTCAATTTTCTTTAGGCCAAGATCAACTTTCATAGCATCCTTTACAGCAATTTTGCAAAGTTTGTTATAGACCTCTTGAAGATCTGCATCTTCAGAGAGTTCTCCATCAAAAGGGTTCTCTTCAGCAGATACGCTTTCACTGACCATAGCAGTAGCTGTGAAAGCAATGAAGTTTCTATCCTCGTCACACCCGAACTCATCATCAGAAACCTCATTATCACTAAGGGTTACAGCCATAGCTTTACCCTTAGTCTTCAAGAATGTAGGACATTCAGATTTCATATGACCATACCCTTGACAGCCAAAACACTGAGGACCCAAAAAATTATTAGAAGATTGATCAGCTCTTTTATTTGGTTTTTCAAAATTATTTACCTTAGTGGGATCATTCTTCCTAAAATTTCTAGGTTCAGCAGTGTTGGTCTCTCTTGCCTTTCTATTTGTATTCCTAAGAAAGTTCTTAAAGTTTTTGGCAAGATAAGCAATCTCTGTAGCAGAGAGCTCATCATCAAATCCACCACCATCAACATCATCAACTGACTTAAGAGCCATTGATTTAGATTTGTTTACTTTAGGTAGGTCAGACTCATAGGATTGGAGAGATCCTACAAGTTCATCTACAGGGATGGAGTCCACATCCTTGCTTTCAGTAATGGCAGTCACTTTGGGTCTAAAATTTTCAGTTAAAGATCTAAGAATCTTCCTAACAATTTTAGGTTGATCATAGATTTCATCCAAATTAAAAGCAGAATTGACAATATCATTCAGTTTGGCATAAAATTCATCAAAGGATTCATCATCAGACATCCTAATACTCTCAAACCTAGAAGTCAATTGTTGCAATTTATTAATCTTAACTGCTTTTGTGCCTTCATGCACAGTTTGGAGGATTTTCCAAGCAATATGAGCAACCTCAACATTAGAGATCCTCTTAAATTCCTCCATAGAAACAGCATTGAAGATGGCATTCATAACTTTGCTATTGAAGCCTGCTGCTTCTTTTTCAGAAGTTTGCCACTCACTCATAGGAGTAGTGAGCTTCTCCCATCCATATTCAACAGAGTTCCAAACCCTTTCATCAATGGATTTCAAGAATGCTTTCATCCTTACTTTCCAATAAATATAGTTGTTCCCATCAAAGTGAGGAGGAACAAACAAAGAGTGTCCATGCTCCATGACAACTGGGGTCAAGGATCAGCTCAGAGATAGAAATCTCAATCAAAAAGAGCTACCACGCTCTGATACCACTTGTTAGAAATTTAGACCCCTTAAACACAGATTGCGTAGCTTAGATTAATTAGCCAAGTTGTTACTTAGTCAAATTATGCAATTCTAGGTTAAAGCAATCAAATAATCATATCAAGATATAAAGCAGCGAAATAATAAATAACACAAGATATGATCACCCAGGAAACCACTCGGTAAAAACCTGGGGAGGATTTGACCCACCGATCCTCAAGGCATAACAGAATTCATGATGAAAGAATTGAAGTTCTTACAGAAGGACTACAAGCTCCCGCTCGACTTCCTAATGCTACCCACCAGTAAAACTTCCTGACACGACCACGCATAGGCTCCGAATCCACGGACTACTTCTTTCTTGAATTCTTCAATCAGCTACAAGCTCCCCGCTTGCTTTTCTTTTAATTTCCAATGGTTGCAACAATAATGATCTTCAAGATGTTGAAATCATCTCTACTTTGAAAACCCTAAGTTTTGTGTAAAGGAAGTCTCCTCAAAGATCTCATACGAGATTCACACAAAACAGCAATGTATGAGCAACAAAGCAATATGGACAACCTTCAAAAACGTGACTAGGGTTTAGTTTATATACCTAGGGTAAAAACACAAAACCCTAAACGTTTAATGAAGTAGGGCTGAGTTGGAAAATCTGCAGAAAATTCAACCTGTGTGATTTTCGATCGATTGAGTCTATTCTTCGATCGATCGAGTCAGGCCAAAAGTCCCAAGTACTTCTGCAACCACTCGATTCCAACTTTACAATGTTAAACCAACTTTGAGCAATTCTAAACAAGACTAAATACAATGTTTTGATCATTGTTTGCCAACATTACAAATTAAAGTTCTAAATACATAAAATCCTAAGACCTTAGAACCTAACAAATATGTCTTAACTCTTAAAACATATCAACATATCAACTAGAAGTCACCACTTCCATGATCAAGACAAATTATTTTAGTCAACATGTTATAGTGTTCACAGATGAAATGCCCAATTTCTTCACCGACTACGAACTAAAATTTTGAGTTTACAAAGAACTTGTGATTTATATTTTCTATGAATTTTCACATAAATCACATACTATGCATCTCATGGACTATATAATAATGTCTAAATATTCATGTTACCATTATTTTAGATAATAATAAAACAACTTTATTAATTACAATATTAAGTTATACATCATGTCATACATAATATCATACATAATATCATACAATAGGATTTAAGGGCACTAATCCTAACAGTAGACTCTTTTTCACTATTTTACTCTCATTTCTACATTCTCAGTTCTCACTTAATTTCTCATTAGTTATATTTTTGCATTTTAATTTTGTTTGTAAAAGAAAATTGTAAGATTTCATATATTTGAAAAAAATTTTGTGATGTTCATATATTCATGTTCTCTTTTTATTAAATTTTGTATAATTTAAGTTTTAATGATCACTTTAGAAAAAAGTTCTAGAGCCGCCAACAGCCGATGTCACCCACCATCAACACTACATTGTTTTTTAGACATTTTGCATTTCATTGATCTGAAGTTAGCATAAAAGCTCATCTCCGAACAATTCGTGTCCGGGGATGTAAACTTCGTTGGATTGTTGGTGTGGGGTTGACAATAAAGCGCAATTCTAGAAGTTTCTCACTTTTGTTGGTTTAAGCTATCAAAGAAGCAGCCATGGAAGTTTTTGAAGCTTCCTTTGTTCCTTCACTTTCCACATTCCAATCACACTTAATAAAACCAAATGCAGGATGCCACATGTTCTTATATTTTTATTACCCAATTCAACTTTCTTATTTATCAAGAAAAAAAAAACAAGGTTTTAACACCATAAACCCATGAAGGTGATAAATTTTATTTCAAAAAAAATTCAACCCATGACTTCGCCAAGAGGAAGCCAAATGCAATTTTTTTTTTTTTTTTTAAACTAAAAAATTAAAGTTGATGGGTATTGATGTGGTAGTGCGATAGGACCATGGAAGCCTTGGGTCTTGAGGGTGATAGTTGTCGCGACTCTCGAGTGGGCAAGTTGCAATGTATCCCATGATATATATAGTGAAAGATAAGTCATGTATGAGAAAGATAAGTTACATGTATAATGTGGATTTGTTTTCACCCTCGGATCGTGTATTTGCGACTTGTCGTTTATTTTAATTAGTATTAAAATACGAGAGAATGAATGAAAGACTTTTAAATAGAGGGGAGCCAAACCCAATTTGAATACCCCTAGGCACTTTCACTTCTTATAAGCACTCTCCATCCTCACTACCAAAACAAAACCAAAAAAAAAAAAAAAAAGATTTCTGAAAATGGTTAAGGCTCATATTAACCCCATATTTAGATTTAAGAAGAGCCTTTTAATAAAATGTATGGTTGATGGAATTATTGAAAAAGGCCTAACACTATTGCCCAAAGGCGTAAACTTAGCTCAAATGAAGACACGGGCTACAAATTCATGTCTCAAGACTGGGCCGGGCTTCCCTTAAAGGTTTGACTATAAGTTTATTTTAAGTTAATTGTAATAATTTTCTGTTTGCCAAAATTTAAAAAGAAAAGAAGATGGAAAATCCATTTTTCTTTAGTAATCCACTAAGTCTAATGGGTTTAATCTATTAAGAAAGAAGTCAACATTATCTAAAGTTTATATTTCATTGAATTGGATTTCAAGAATATAGGAATAATCAAGAAATTAAACGAGGACTTAATGATTTTTTTAGAAAAAACCATGGGACTTGGTGATTTAAGATGTAGTGACTTATGAATTGACAGTAGCTTATAACTTTGTTTCACTATAGATAATTTGATGGATGAGTTAAATGCAATATAATAGATTTTTGGGATAATTTAATTAAATAAATAAAAAGCTAGAGTACAAGGTTAATGATAACTTTTGGCCTTTTGGCCTTTTATGAGATACCAAGAGGAACCATAGTGGGCTCAGAGAGAGAGAGAGAGAGAGAGAGAGAGAGAGAGAGAGAGAGAGAGAGAGAGAGAGAGAGAGAGAGAGAGAGAGAGAGAGAGAGAGAGAGAGAGAGAGAGAGAGAGAGAGAGGTATTTAAAATTCTCTTTCTACTCACTTAAGCCTGTATATGTTGTATGTTTATTTAATCTCTCTTTTTTTTTTTTTTTTTTTGGTATTCTCTCTGTTTCTCTTTTTGTTGGACAAAGTTTAACTACAAATTTAATTGTAGACTTAGGTTACAACTTTCACTAAAAAAAAAATTAACATGAATACAACATCTCATGCATCCCCAATCTTGGCACACTTGACAGATGCTAGCAATGAGTTGAGTTCATGCTCTTTAATGCTACTCTATTTTAATGTCAGTAGATTTATGTTGTGCAGATAGCACCTTAGAACTCAAATCAATAACAGTAAATAAGTAAAAATTAAATAACAAGCACACACAAAGAACATAAGAATTGACGTGGTTCGGCAAACTACCTACCTCCATGACGACGACGGAGAAGTTTCACTATAAAATAGTGAGATACAATAATGCACAAGAACACTCTCAAGAAACCCAAATCCTAATACACCCTAACTCTCTCTCACTCACAAGACAAGAAAACACTATTCTTCTTCTTATGCGGCTGCTGCTAGGATTTTAGGAATTACTCTAATTCTCTCTCTATTTAGTGCCACACAACAACATATATATATATATATGTGTGTGTGTGTGTGTGTGTGTTATTAACCAAGTCGGCAGGAGCATTCCTTTTACAATTCGGATTCGGTCAACTAAGGTGACCAAATTTGGGCTTGGCAATTCAAGCCACACAGATCCATTATCAACAAATCTCCACCTTGGCATGAATTGATCAAGCTACATGAGCAAACTCCTCCATTGCCTCCACCTTAGCCCTTAAGAGCTTACAAGCTACAAACACCAATCAAGTCCAAGCAGTGCTTGAACTTGTCTATTGGAACTGGCTTTGTTAACATATCAGAGGCATTCTCACTAATGAGAATCTTCGATAAAGAAATATCACCAGACGAAACCCATTATCTGATCTTGTGGTACCGTACAACAATATGCTTTGTTCTTGCATGGTATACCTGATTCTTCGCCAAATGAATTGCACTCTAACTATCACAATGTAGCACCATGCTATCCTGCTTGAAACCAAGCTCATTAACTAGTCCACTGAGCCAAACAACTTCTTTTCTTGCCTCTATCATCGCCATATATTCTGCTTCTATAGTGGATAAAGCAACTACATCTTGTACTGTAGACTTCTAGCAAACTGGGCCACCGGTAAATCTAAACACATAGCCTGTTATGGACTTTCTAGAATCAAAGTCCCCTATATAGTCAGAATCCACAGAACCCACAGCTTCTGTACTAGCTCTCTGATCAAATAGGATACCGAAATCAAGAGTGCCTATAAGATATCTAAAGATCCACTTTATTGCATTCCAATGCTCTTTGCCTAGATCTACCATATACCTACTAACCACACTGACTGCCTAAGAAATATCAGGCCTAGTGCATACCATCAAATACATGAGACACCCAACTGCATTTGCATATGGCACTTTAGACATATACTCTGACTCCTCATCTGAACTTGGACACAACTGTGAGGATAATTTAAAATGGGTAAAAAGCGGTGTACTAACAGGTTTAGCATCAAGCATACCAAACCTCTCTAACACCTTCTTAAGTTATCCCTTCTGAGATAACAATAATTTACCAACCCCTCTATCTCGCTGAATTTCTATCCAAGGATCTTCTTGGCAGCTCCAAGATCCTTCCTGTCAAATTCACTACTCAACAAAGACTTTAACTTCATAATTTCTTGCTTACTCTTTGCAGCTACTAACATGTCATCAGCATATAGAGCAAGAAATATATAAGACCATCAGCAAGTACTCTAAAATAAACACAACAGTCATACTCACAGTGCATGTACCCATGTGTGACCATGAATAAATCAAACTATTTCTACCATTTCTTGGGAGACTGCTTCAAGCCATATAATGATCTCTTCAATAGACAAACATAATCTTCCTTGCCAGGTTCTTTGAAGCCTTCAGGCTATTGCATGTAAATCTCTTCTTCTAAATCTCCATGGAGGAATGCGGTTTTCACATCTAGCTACTCTAACTCCATGTCAAGCATTGTCACAAATCCTAGGATTACTCGAATTGAGTTGTGCTTCACAACTGGTGAAAAACTCTCATTATAATCAATTCCTTCTCTCTGTGAGTAACCTTTGGCCACTAACCGTGCCTTGAATGTTTTACCTTCCTTTTCTAGCAATGCCTCTTTCTTGCGAAATATCCACTTGCAACCAATACCCTTCTTTCCCTTGGGTAATTCACTAATTCCCAAGTCTTATTCTTCTATAGTGACTCCATCTCTTCTAACATTGCTACAAGCCATTTATCATTGTCTTTCCTATTTGTAGCCTCCTTGAAAGTGAATGGATCTCTATTGCTGGTTACGAGAGCAAAACTAACCATGTCTTCAAAGTCATATCTCTGTGGTGCTACCTTTAGCAATTGAATAAGACTCTTCTTGTTGCTACTGTAGATCAATCTCAGCATCACTCTTATCACTGGGTGAACTATTCTAATCAAACTCCACCTCAATAGTCAATTTCTCCTGTGTACTATCATCACAAGTCTCTGCTTCATTCTGTTTCAACATAAAAGCTTCATCAAATATGACATCTCTGCTGGTCACCATTTTCTTTGAGATTGGATCCTAAAACCTATAGCCTTTAACACATTTTTCAAAACCAAGAAATACACATTTTCTTGACTTCGAATCCAATTTAGAACGCTTTCCACTCTGCACATACATATAAGCTGGACAAGCAAAGATTTTTAAACTCGAATAATCAACTGGTCTACTTGACCAAACCTCTTCTAGAATCTTGAAATCAATGGCTGATGATGGAGATCTATTAATAATGAAGCTTGTTGTGTTAACTGTCTTTGCCTAGAACACCTTAGGCAACCCTGCATTCAATCTCATGCATTTGGCTCTTTCTGCTAAGGTTTTGTTCATTCTCTCTGCAACCTTATTCTACCTATGAAGTGAAGTGACAAGTAATGTCTTCTAATTCACAAAATCTTATGAATTATTTATCTCTATACTCTTGTCTATTATCTGTTCTAAGGTATTTTATTCTCCTACCAGTTTGATTCTCAACCTGTGCTTTTCACTTTTTAAATATGCCAAACACATCAGACTTATGTTTCATAAAATAAATCCATACCTTTCTAGAGTAGTCATGAATGAAACTGACGAAGTATTGAGCACCGCTATGAGAAGAAACTAATACTACACCCCAAACATCTAAATGAATGTAGTCAAGAACACCTTTACTTGTGTGAGAGCCCGTCTTGAAACTAACTCTATGATGCTTCCCATACACACAATACTTGCAGAAGTATAGCTTGCATGTCTTCACCCCTTTCAATAAATTTCTCTTGTGCAACTCTAACATACCACGTTCACCAATATGGCTAAGTCGCATATGCCATAATTTTGTGTCGTTAGTGCTGGACTCCACCGGAGTGGTGATTGCAACTCTTCCTACAATTGTGTTCCCAATCAATTTGTAAAGCATACTTACTTTTTGTGCCTTCATCACCATCAAAGCACCTTTGGTAATCTCCATGATTCCACCTTTTGATGAGAATGAATAGCCTAAATCATCCAATACTCCTAAAGAAATTAAATTCTTTCTAAGATTTGGAACATTTCTGACATTACTAAGAACTCTCACAACTCCATCAAATATCTTGATCTTCACGGTACCAATCCCAATAACCGGGCATGTAGTATCATTACCCATTTGGACCATACCACTGTTGTAAGGTTTATACATGTCAAACCAATCTTTCTTTGGAGTCATATGATATAAGCATGCTGAATCTAAAACCCAAGATTCCAATAGAACATTGTTACCTAATGAAACTGAAAGTAAATCTACACTAACTTCACTGTCATCTAATATTTCTTCAGCAACACTAGCTTATTCTAGGGGCTTCTTTTCATTCTTCTTCTCCTCTAAATGCTCTTTCAACTCTTTACACTGATTCTTGTAGGGCCCTTTCTTGTGACAATAAAAGCACTCTACATCTTTCTTTGAATGTGATTTAGACTGTGATATATTCCTGTTGGAATTTCATCCTCTTGACCTGCTTCTGCCTCTATTGCTTGACTCAAACTTTGCAATAAGTCCATCAGCCTAAGAACCATCACCATCTTGCTTTATCTTTATGTGTGACAAGAGAGCACTAGTCACCTCCTCAAGTACTATAGTCTCTTTCCCGTACATCAACGTAGTCACTAGATAATCAAAAGAAGTAGGAAGCGATGCTAATAAGAGTAACACTTTATCTTCATCCTCATAATTCACCCCAAAACTTGACAGTTGGGTGTTCAACATGTTAAACGTGTTGAGATGCTCCAACAAATCTGAACCTTCCTTCATATGCAAACTATATAGTTACTTCTTCACGTACAACTTATTCATCAAATTCTTTTTCATATAAAGACCTTCTAGTTTTTCCCAAACCTCCTTTGCGGTCTTTGCTTCTAAGATGTTGTGAATGACCTCATCACCTAGTTGAGACGAATAGCGCTAACTACTTTCTCATCCATCTCTACCCATTCTATATCCTTCCTCGTTTCCAGTTTCTTCTCTTTCCCAAGCAAGGCCTTATGAACTCCTTGTTGAATTAGGAGATCCTTCATCCGCCTTTGCCAAAGAGAAAATTTTCCCTTACCACAAAACTTCTCTACATCATACTCTGTGCTTGACATCTTTACTGTATTCAAAGGATTGAATTCTAACCTAACTCTGATACCACTTGTTGTGCAGATAGCACCTCAGGACTCAAACCAATAACAGTAAATAAGCGAAAATTAAATAACAAGCATACACAAAGAACACAAGAATTTACGTGGTACGGCAAACTACCTATCTCCACGGCGACGATGGAGAAATTTCACTATAAAATAGGAAGATACAATAGTGCACAAGAACACTCTCAAGAAACTCAAATCCCAATACACCCTAACTCTCTCACACCCACAAGACAAGAAAATACTATTCTTCTTCTTATGCGGCTATTACTAGTTTTTTAGGAATTACTCTAATTCTCTCTCTATTTAGTGCCGCACATAACAACATGGAACCACAACAGGATGGGGTAGTCACCACTGACAGTAATGACAGTTCTAAGGACAGTGATGTAGAAGGGGCAAGATCAATGAACCCCAACTAGAGATATGTGGGTAAAGATAGTGCAAGTAGTGATAGTGAGGAGGTGATGCACATGCGTGATCAAATGGGGGATGGGGTAATGAACTCTGACTACACTACTGAGGAGCTGTTGAGCCTAAGTGAGTCATCATCTAATGGTGGCTTTCATGGTGATGGAATTTATGATAGTAAAAGTGATGCTACAGTTAACGAAACAGTACTGGACAATGTCAGAAGAAGGAGGAAGACATTTCTTGTGTTTAGACCTGTATCCAATCTTGATGACTTGGTATTTGAGAAGCACATATTATTTACCTCAGCTAAGTGGTTCAAGGAGGCCATTACTGAATATGCAGTGAAAGGTAGATAAGGGGTGAAGTTTGTGAAGAATGACAAAGTTAGGGTTAGAGCCAAATGCTAACCTCCCTGTAAATTTACAGCTTACCTTGCAAAGCTGCCAAGGGAGATGAGCTAGCAACTGAAGACTCTAAACATGGAGCACACATGCACTAAGAGCTACAAAAACCCAAGGTCTTCTGCCAACTTCCTTGTAAAGAAGTTGATGAAGAAGGTGAGGAGACAACTTGATATTAAGCTAAGAGGCATTCAAGAGGTTGTGCATGAGAAGTATGTTGTAAATATCAATGCAGGAAAAGCCAGCAGGGCTAGGGAAAAGACCCAGGAGTTTGTTGATGGGTCCTATGTAGAGTAATACAATCAATTATGGGATTACTGTGTAGCACTAAGGAGGTCCAGCCCTGGCAGTACAGTTCTAGTGAAGACACACACATTCAATGAAGGTGAGTTAGCAGCTGAGAGGGACTTACAGGCTGGTCTACCTTATTTTGAGAGACTTTACATATGCTGGTCTAGGTGTAAGCAGGGGTTCAGGGTAGGTTGTAGGCCAATAATTGGGTTGGATGCTTGTCACCTAAAGACCAAGATAGGGGGCCAACTAATGGTTGCAATTGCCAGAGACTCTAATGAAGAATATTTCCCTCTAGTAGTTGCAGTGGTGGAAGCAAAAACCCTGGACTCATGGATTTGGTTTATAATTTTGCTGCTAGTAGACATTGGTGATGAGAAGAGGTGGACATTCATATCAGACCAGCAAAAGATATCACTATAGAACATACTCATTTTTTTTAACTTAACTACATTGAACAAGTAGTGAAATATGTATATATGCTAAACACTGTTGCTTTTCTTGGTAGGGGTTGGTGCAAGCATTTGCAGACAAATGGCCACAGTATGAGCACATAATTTTTTGTAGACACTTGTACAACAATTTGAGGAAGCAGCATCCTAGCATAATGATTAGGGAGTTGTTTTGGAAAGTAGCTAAAGCCACATATGCACATGAATTTAGAAGGATAATGAATGAGATGAAGGATATTGATGGGGGTGCATATAATTGGTCGAAAGGACATACCACAACAATATGGGCTAGACACATGTTCAGAACTGATGCATTGAGTGACACTGTCATCAACGACATGTGTGAGAGTTTCAATAGCAGTATATTGAAATTCAAGGGGAAACCCATCATTAGCATGGTATGTATACCTTGTTGCATGCATTGACTTGTGGGTTTTTCCTGTTTGCAGCTTGAGGACATAAGGTTATACCTAATGAGCAGATTCCAGCAAAACAGAAATAGTATTATGAGGGTGGAATCTGAGCTCTACCCTAAAATATGTAAAAGGCTACATAGGGAGAATTGTTAGGATTGGTGCCCTTAAATCATGTTGTACGATGCTATGTATGATATTAAGTATAACATTATGCATGACTTAATATTGTGATTAATAAAGTTGTTTTATTATTATCTGAAATAATGGTAACATGAATATTCGGACATTATCATATAGTCCATGAAATGCATAGTATGTGATTTATGTGAAAATCATATCTAAGATTGACAATGTTCCATGAAAGATTAAATGGATTAACTATATTATCGATTGAAGGTGACGTATTAGAAAAACTTAAATACAAAAATTTAATTAGTAAATTTACATCTCAAAAGGCAAAAAAAAAAAAAAGATTTTAAATAAAATATATCATAATAAAAATATATTAATTTAATTAATACATAAATATAAAAATAAAATAAAATAAAATAAAAGTCTCATTTTAGTTCTCACCAAAGACCCCAAAATGTTTAGGGCCGGCTCTGTTTTAGCCGACCAGGTTTACAATTCATCACTAACCGCACGCTCCAAGTTCAACCACTCATAACTATCCATGCTAGTCATTTGAGCAGTAAGTCGATGAAGTGTCTGCGTCAGAGTGAAGAAATGTCGGACAACGTTGTCAATTATTGGGTGCATGGCTTCATGAATGATGGACCAAACATGAAATACGGAACCTTGGAGCACTTCTGGCACCTTAGCTACGTACATGTCGGAGATTTTCGTAATTATAATATTGATTGTACTGACAATGTCGAGGTGAAGGAATTCATGCACTCCGTTTTTGATGAGATTGAGGATCTGCTACTGGTGGGTCAATCGCTTACATACGGTTCCAAGAAAAGATTGGTGAGACTGACTGAGTTGAAGCCCATGCCTTTGTTGGTGCACCACAAATCGTCTTTGGTGGTGTGGATGGGAAAAACGTTGAAGAGGCTTCATCTTCTATCAACTGCTCGGACAATGATACCATTAGGTTTGATGAGAAAAAGAAGACTTCTTCTTTGGTAAAGGCTCAGACTTCTCAGTGCTACCCCAATTAGTTTGGATTAGAATTAGGATTAGGATTAAATGGCCATGGCCTAAGGCCCCTAACATTAAAAGACCCCCAAATATGGGGCAGTAATTTTTTTTTTTTTTTTAATTAAAGAAAAGTTGTGAGTTAGGTGTATATTTTTTTTCTCAATTTAAGTGTATGTTTGACAAAAATTATTTTTGCCTACTTTTTTTATTATTTATCTTATTTTTGCTACTATTCATGGGTTCCACTGCACTTTTTAGTGCTATTCATTAGCCCCATTATGATATTCTAGCTAACTTTTACCTTTACCTATAGTACTTTCAGCAAAAAGTTTTTAGTTTCACAAAATAAGCAGATCCCAAACATTTTATTACATAGGTTCTACAAATGGATATGTCACCAATGAAGTAATTCAATACTCATTTATTCTTTTGTTGAAATGCCACTTCATTGCCATATCAGTTTATAAACTTTTTGTTGTGAAATTTGTAATAAGTTTAGCATTTCCTCCCAAAAAAAAAAAAAAAAAAAAGAATTAATAGAAAGACAACACAGTTACCATTAAGTGTATGAAAAATGCTATAGCTAGTACAAATTTTAGGAAAAAATATTTACAAACTGATGTGACAGGAATATGATCGGTGTTACTTAAATAATATAATAAAATGAATGTTTGAATAACTTTTCTTTTATTGGTGATATGCTAGTTTGTAAAACCTATATAGCAATTATCATTAGCTCACTTTGGGTGAATTAGTCATATTAATAATAGATTTGAAATTAAATATAAATAAATAAATATTATTTAAGTGATATTTAGATATAAAAAGGCCCCCATAAAATTCTCGCCTTAGGCCTCAAACAATCTTGGGTGGGCCTAGGATTAGTTTGGAGTAGAATTAGGATTAGTTTTATAAATTGGTTATTTGAAGTTGAAGCAATCCTTATTTATTTTCCTGGTGTAAGAAAAAAAAATCATGAATTTTTGAGTTACAAATTGTGTCTTTCAATAAGCAATTCCTTCTAAGCAAAAAATATAAAAAAAAAAATTAGCTATCTTCGATTCAACTTATTGTAATGCTTCCTATATATATACCTTACTCGGGGCAATGTTATTAAACACATGTTATACAAAATCATAACTTCAAGTAACGATTATTTTTTTGAAGTAACCTTTTTAATTGAATTAAAAAGAGTGTTTACATTGCTTAAAAAAAAGAAAAAGGTGTTTACATTGTATTGTAAATATTATTTATAAAGCTTTTGCCTTTCGGTAGAACTAGATGGAGC
This sequence comes from Quercus variabilis, assembly GCA_030445155.1. NCBI lineage: Eukaryota > Viridiplantae > Streptophyta > Magnoliopsida > Fagales > Fagaceae > Quercus > Quercus variabilis. The sequence continues at coordinate 9,888,926 of CP129447.1, forward strand.
ATGAGTGAGTTTAGTTGGGATAAATGTGAATTCACATGTTTGTGATAGATAAAAAATAATTTAGTTAGCCATTTATATATTCTTGTTCTGCACGCTTTTTCTTTCCTTTGTCTTACAGTCTTACTACTGATTTAATTTAGTTGAGTTAAAGAGAATTCGTAGGGTTGGATTTTTTGTGTAGCTAGTTATTTCTATATACTTATTGCGCACACTTTTCCTATCCTTTGATTTTAGTTGTGTCAAGAGTATGCCTCATATTTTGGCTGTTAATGCATCTGCTACAGTTCTTCACTCAATTGGTGGTTTGGTTCCTCTCCTTGGTTACCTGAAAAACTCCCCTCAAATCTTCGTGCAAAGGCTGCAGAAATTGTAACAACTATTGTCCAGAACAATCCTTGTAGTCAACAACAAGTCGTGGAAGCAAATGATTTAGAACCACTCCTTTCTAATTTTACTTCGAACCCTGATGTGACTGTTCGAACCAAAGCACTTGGGGTAATATCTTGTGTTTATAATAAGGATGGTGAATTGTGACTTAGAAAACTGTTAATTCAGTTCTTCAACTAAATGGATTTATCTTTTTTATTTGTATTTGGTTATAATAAATTGGAATTTTGATGTATTTGGTTGTAGTATGTGGTTTTTGTTCATGATTGTGGTTTTAAAAAAAAAAAAATATATATATATATATATATATATATTATTTTAAGGGTCAAGAGACCTTAAATAACTTTATTTATCAAGGGTTGTACATGTAAAATCTTTTAACTCTTGGTTAATTTGTGAAATCTCTTAAACTTCAAAATAAGATTGAGTACTTGTTTTGAGGGCTACGAAGGCCTTCAAAATTTCCTTTTCAACAGTATAAATTTCAAAGGTTATCAATGGTCGATTAGACTCTTAAATAATTTTTCTTGAGATTTTTTAATTACATTTTTCAGGGATTTTGACCCTTGAAAAAAGTCAGCTTTGTTGTAGTGTATACCTTACTTGGGGCAATGTTATACACACATGTTATACAAAATCATAACTTCAAGTAACGATTTTAATTGAAGTAACGTTTTTAATTGAATTAAAAAGAGTGTTCACATTGTATTATAAATATTATTTATAAAGCTTTTGCCTTTTGTATGAGCATCATAGTTCAACCACGTTCAATATTTCTTGTATTTGGATAGCATCTATATGTTTTGACACTGTGGCTTGTTAAAACAACAGCACTGATAGTGGTTTGAGTTGGCCATTATAAGGTAGGTCGAGAGCTTGGGCATAGAAAATGTTATCATTAGTGCGCAAATTTTATTTTTTCAGTCTCTTGTTTGGGCTTCATGATATCCACAGTTCTAATGATAAAGATCAGGAGCATAAATTAAAACTCTCTCAAAATATATATATAGGGAAAGATTTACGTGATTCTTGTGTTAAAACTTAAAAAATAAAATAAATAAAAAAGAAGGAACGAAATTTCAACTGCAACTTGTATATTGAGTTGGGCTTCAGATAGTCTTCAAAATCGAGTACATAACCCAACTAATGTTTATCTATCAATTCCACCAATAAATTAGTGGGCCGCTGGGTTTGTAGCCCAACAAGAGCAGAGGTAACTCTATAAATTGGCAATTTACAAGCAATCATGCACCAGTCGTTACTCGTTGAGTTCTAGTTAAAGTTAAACTCAAACCATGAGAGTCTTCACTCTAATCTTCGCCGTATTGGCATCCGCTTATGGCAATTTGTTAGCTTATCTTCTCATCAACAGCCCTTTTCACAATCTTCTCTATTAGAAATACTGAATGATTGTATTATATATCACAATGAAAGAATATGCATGAATGCCTTTATATAGGAGATATATGAGTACAGTACAAGTAAGAGTGTAGTACAAGAATGTGTGTTATACAAATAATCTAGTTGAGCCTAAAGCCAACAACACTATACATGTTAACAGCCCCCCTCAAACTCAAGGTGGATGTGAGATCAATTTGAGGTTGTCAACCAAAATACGAAGGCGTCCCTTATGATGTGACTTGGTGAAGATATCTGCAAGTTGATCTTTAGAGGAGACTGAGATCAACTTGAGAGCACCATGGACAAGATGATAACGGATAAAATGACAATCGATCTCGATGTGTTTAGTCTGTTTATGGAAGACATTATTGTGAGCAATATGAATGGCACTCTGGTTGTCATAATAAAGAGGAGTAATAGAGAATATAGACACACATAAGTCTTTGAGAAACCATCATAGCCAAATGAGCTCAGATGTGGTATCAGCAAGTGCATGATATTCTGTTTCAGTACTGGAGCGGGCCATATGAGTTTGTTTCTTACTTTACCAAGAAATCAAAGAAGAACCAAGAAGAAAGCAATAACCAGTGGTATACCTGCAATAAATGGGATCTCCTGCTCAATCAGCATCAGAAAATGCACAGAGAATAAGAGGAGACTGAGCAAAGTAGAAAAGACCATGGAAGATAGTGCACTTTAGGTATCGAAGAATGCGCAGAACAGCAGCATAGTAAGTCGATCATGGAGTAGACAGATATTGGCTCACCTGGTAAACAGCATAAGAAATGTCTGGACGAGTGATAATGAGATCAACTAGGCTGCCAACCAAGCGTCTGTAAAGAGATGGATTAAACAATGGTTTCCCCCCTAAAAGAGTCAAATGTGCATTAAGCTCAGCTAGAGTGTCAACAATCTTGTTATCAGTGAGTCTAGCTCGAGACAAGAGTTCAGAGGCAACTTGGCTTGAGTAATATAAATTCCATCTGTAGAACGAGTGATTTCAAGATCCAAGAAGTAGCGTAGATGTCCAAGATCTTTCATCTCAAACTGCTGACTGAGAAAATCCTTGAGTTCTTGAATGCCACTGAGGTCATCACCAGTTATGATCATATCATCCACATACAGGAGAAGTAAAATAATACCTTTGTCAGTGCGATGAAGAAATAAAGCAGAATCATAATGACTGGCCATGTAACCTAAACGAGATATGGTAAGCTGAATTTGGCAAACCAAACTCGTGGAGCTTGTTTAAGGCCATAAAGTGCACACTGAAGATGACAAATCTTGTTTGAGTCAACAGAGAGACTAGGAGGAGGTTGCATATAAAATTCTTCACTTAAATCCCCATTAAGGAATGCATTTTTGACATCCATCTGAAAAATGTCCCATTTAATGGCAGCAGCAATAGCTAAAAGGGCACGAACATATGAGATACGAGCAACCAGAGCAAAGGTCTCTTCATAATCAACCTCATACTCTTATGTAACACCTTTTACAACAAGACAAGCTTTGTAGCGCTCAATGGACCCATCAAAGCAAATCTTTATCTTGTAGATCCAATTACAACCAACTGCAAATTACCCAAAGGGGAGTGTCACTAAATCCCAAGTATGGTTTTTAGATAATGCATCAAGTTCCTCTTTCATTGCAATCTGCCATAAAGGGTCAGTAGAAGCCTTACGATAGGTGTGAGACTCATGTAGTGTAGCAAGGGTAGTGTAACAATGATAGTCAAGTAAATGTGGAAAAATAGATCTTACACGAGTTGAGTGACAAGGTGGAATGTCTTGTGCAAGATCTTCAGGTGGAGCAGGAGCAGGGGACCCAAGCTCAGGGTTGGGGTTAGGTAGCTCATCTTCAACCTGTTCATTTTCTACCTATTCATTAAATGGTGAACTAGGAAAGGGATCAGTGATATCTGGTGGTTGGACAGAGAAGTCTACAAGAGAATCAGGAGCAATTACAGGAGGATTAGGAGCAGGAACTTCATGACTTGCTCATGTAGAGTTTGATTTTAGATAATAGGACTTGGAGTGCGATTTATAGTATGAACAACATGAAGAGAAACTTCACCCCAAAAAAGAGTAGGAACTTTAGTAGAGAGAAGAAGAGCACGAACAGTGTCAAGAATGTGACGAAGTTTTAGTTCGGCTCTACCATTTCGCTGAGAGGTATCTGGACAAGTTAGTTGATGAATAGTACCATAGGAATGCAAAACAGCTGGGAAAGTATATTGAGTGTATTCAAGAGCATTATCAAATCGAAAAATTTTGATGCGTCTAGAAAACTGAGTTTCAACCATTTTTACAAAATTAGAATATATTTCCAATAATTTAGAACAATGTTTCATATTAAAAATCCAGCTATAGAAAGAGTAATCATCAACAAAGCCAACAAAATATCGAGATCCACCAATACTAGAGATAGAGGAAGGCCCCCAAACATCAGAATGAATAAGGTCACAGATATCAGTGGATATTGACTTACTAGCATTGAAAAGCAAAGCTAGTTGATTTCCTAATTGTAGACACCGAACCTAACAAACCTCTAAAAGCCAATTATTGTACCCGTAAGGAAGATGTATAACCAAGTCGAGCATGCCAAAGTGTAAGGGAAGGAATTGAAGAAACTACAGTAGCTACAGCAATAGAAACAGGAACAACAAGTGGAAGACGAAGGTTGTCCACGGAAAACATACGCCCAACTTTAGGACTAGTCCTAAGCTCCTGTCTCATCCTCGGATCCTGCACAATACACCCAGAATAATCAAATATAATGCGATAACCCAACTTAGCTAATTATCCCACAGAAAATAAATTGTAAGAAAGGTCAGGAACATTAAAGACCCCAGGAACCGAGAGGTTGGAGGTCGAAATAGAACCTATATTATGGCCAGACATTGTGAAACCATTTCCTATGCGAATATTAAAAGGGTGTGGTGCAGGTTTGAGTTTAGAAAATAAGGACGAGTGAGGTGTCATGTGATTGCAACAAGTGAAATCTATAAGCCAAGAGAAAGGAGACATACCAGATAAAGCTGAGAGAGAAGAGGAATAAAATGCATTACTAACCATACGAATGACGTTGGCGATGATGTTTTTAAGGTCATCTGTGGACATGGTGAAAGTGTGTCCTGAAGATTTAGACTGTGCAGAGACGGGAGCCATTGGCTGGACGCTCTCAGTGTTAGCAACAGTAGCAGCAGAAATTGAAACAAGTGATTTGTTGTGATGATAGCAAGTCTCAATATTGTGGACAAAACATTTGCAAAATTATTTACTGGATTGTCAACTAGATTGCAAAAGTCAACCCTTGAGAAAAGTCAACGGTCAGTCAACGCAGGTCAACGACTTGGTCAATGATGACATCAATAGAGAGTGGATGATGATGTCAGCAAATGACATATCAGAGATGACGTCACCTAGGGTTGATGTCAGTAGGTGCAGATCTGGGGCGTGTAGGCGCGTGGCAGTGCATGAAACGCATAATCTTGGGCGCAGAATCTTTGGGCAGCGCGTGAAGGTGAGTGCAAGCTCCGATGACGATGAGGTTTCCACAATTGAGTAGATCGGAGTGAGACGATCACTATGGTACCTGAAAAATACTTATCGGAGCAAGATGCACGGCAAAGACAGTAAGTGCAATGGTCTGTGTGGTGTGGGACTCCTCAATGACAGCGTCTGTAGGTCTGGAACCCAAGGACGACGGCTGAAAGGCATTGGAGGTTCTACAGCGAAAGACTGTGGTAGCTGTTGTGACGACAGAAGCGATGTTGAGAATAGAGTGACACCAATAAAGACAAGACTGCTAAGAAAAGGTTAGAATAATGGCTCTAATACCATGTTAGAAATACTGAATGATTGTATTGTATTTCACAGTGAAAGAATATACATGAGTGCCTTTATATAGAAGGCATATGAATATGTGCTATACAAGTAATCGAGTTGGGCCTAAAGCCCACAACACTATACACGTTAACATTCTCTTCTAACAACCTCCTCTATCACCGCTGCTTCCGCAACTGTACACGGTGGTGAGAGATTTATGCCTATATAACTACTATCCATAGAAGCTTGGAAACTACTTCTTCAAACTCATGCAGATCCCATCAACCAAATAGACTACTGACTCGACCCAAATCATTAGAATCCTAGTCGATTAGGTTTACAATTCTTCACTCACCACAAGATCCAAGTTCGACCACGTCTTAAATTTCCAACATACCCATTTGAGTAGTGACTCTATCAAGTGTTTACGACGGTGTCAAAAATCGGCCGACTACATTGTCAGTTTCTAGGACGATTACTTTATGAATGATAAGGTATTCCCATTACCACCTCTTGGAACCGTGCACCACTTTTGGCGATGAGCTCACATTCACGTCGGAAGTTGTTTATACCATGACGAACGTGCTAACAATTTAATGGTGAAGGAATTCATACACTTAGTTTTGGATGAGATCGATGATCTAGTCAAGGTTGGCAACGCACTTAAACACAAGGTCTAGAATTTTAGATCGATGAGATTGATAGAGTTGAAGCCAATGCCTTTGGTGGCGCACCACCACCACGAATGGTGCCTAGATCCAAAGCGTTATCGCGAGAAAGGGCTGCCCTTAGAGCCTGAGCCAACTGCATGTAGGGTTCTTCACTTGTTTTCTAGGCTTACAAGTGTTTTGTCCAGCATATTATTAGAATTAGCCATTGGATAGATGATGGATTAGGATTAGTTAAATTTGTTTGAATTAGGATTCAGTTTATTGATAGATTATAGGAAGTTACTGTAGTATTTATCATTGTTTATTTAGAAGTCTATTTTTTTTAATAAATTTTTTGATATTGAATTTATTGATAGATTATAGAAATTTAAATATTGAATTTATTGATAAATTATAGGGAAATTAGTATTTAGCTTAGCTATAATAACTAAGTTCACATTAGTGTAGTGAACAATTCTCAATTCCTTACTGAGAATTGAGAATAATTAAGTTCACGAGCAAAGATAGCAATAAAGTATTGTTGAACTTACTGAACCTTCCCGTGTGCAAGGTAGACAGCTCTTTTTCAATTCGATATAGATCTCCCTGAATGATGGTGGTTTGCTAGTTTTCACCAACAAATTGAAACTTGGGCAAACCAGGAATTACTATAGGTTCGTTGTAAATCCCAGACTTGATATAAACAACGACTACAGTCGTTATGCCTGAAGGAGCACGTCTAATGGCCTCTCTAATGGTTTCAACATCCCTTGTGCCATCCTTAGCCACCACTATGTCTAGTGTGACCTTGCTCTTGCTAAACTTGTTGGGAAATGAATGAATCAACCAAGCTTTGTTTGAGTCATGAACTCATATCTTGTATGAAGGAAAGAAGAAGTGATGAAAAGTGCAATAAACAGACCCTTATGTTCCTTCAATAATTTTATCTCATTCCTTCTGATAAAGAATTTAGGATCACTCCTAACCAACTCATTCATTTAGTTTGACTGAAACAACTCACAGTTTACCAACGATTTTCCAATCATACCTAAATTTGTCGTAGCCACAGAGAAATTAGCCCCTAGAGATGCAATAGTTTCAATAAGCAGATGTACATTCATACCCAAATCATCTTTGCAAGATTGAACATTTGATTTGACCTCTATGGACAAATCAGAAAGTTCAATATCTCCAAGACTCCTATATAACTTTTTGGCCATATTTGCTGTATTCTTTAGGGCAATGACAAAGAGTTTTTTCTTTATTGGCTTTGCCACCATGCCAGTAAACAACACATAACACTCGGAGATAAAGTTTAGAAACTGAGGCTTGGCACAGATTTCTTCCACATAACAACTAAGACGCCAGTACTTGGTGTCGGTACTCACCACCGAAAGCTTAGTTACCATTTTTGGCATATGTGAAAACCACAGAAAATAGAATGTACCGGCCAAGAGATAGAGACCGATTAGCCCGATTAACATTTTCTGAATCTTAAACAAATCGATAAGAGCATAAGTATGGGTTCTGGCCATTTTGAGAGAAGAGTAGCTAAAGTCTGGTATAGGGTTTGTAGCTAGAAAGCATGGGTGCGACTCTAGGGCTACTGCACCCACACTGGACACTCGGCGACATGCTGATTCGCACTCGACACACCAATTAGCGTTCTTTTTTTTTTCTCTTTTTCTTTTTTTCGTTTCTCGGTTTGTGCTAGTTCGGGCCAATTCAGGCTGAGTCGCGCTAGTTTGGGCTGATTTGCACCAATTCAGGCCAAGTCGCGCCAGTTCAGCGTTGATTTAGGCCGAGCCGTGCTAGTTCAACGTCGATTTAGATTGAGTCGCGCCAATTTAGTGTCAATTTAGGCCGAGTCGCGTTGATTATGGCCATAATTGGCCAAGAAATTGGCCGAAATACATGTTAAAAAAATAAAATAAAATAAAAACTTGAGTTGATTTCTTATTTAGTTATTAACTTATTATATATTTGTGTTGGAAATTTAGACCCCTTAACACACAACCAGATTGAGTAGCCTAGTTAATTAGCCAAGTTGTTACTTAGTCAAATTAAGCAATTCTAGGTTAAAACAATCAAACAATCTTATCAAGAATATATAGCAGTGGAATAATAAATGACACAAGATATGATTACCTAGGAAAACCAAACCGATAAAAAACCTGGGGAGGATTTTACCCACCTATCCTCAAGGCAAACTTGAATTCACTATGAAAGAATTGAAGTTCATACAAAAGGACTTACAAGCTCCCCGCTCGACTTCCTAATGCTACCTAGCAGTAGAACTTACTGACACGACCCTGTGTAAGCTCCGAATCCACGAACTCCTTCTTTCTTGAATTCTTCAATCAACTACAAGCACCCACGCTTGATATTCTTTAAACTTCAATGGTAGCAACCTTGTTGATCATCAAGATGTAGATAATATCTCTACCTTGAAAACCCTAAGTTTATGTGAAGGAAAGCTCCTCAAAGATCTCACAAGAGATTCACATAAACAGCAATATGAGCAACAAAGACCTAGAGAAGTTTGGGTACAAAACCCTAAAAATAAAAGAAGGCACAAGAGTCACTCTAATCTCTCTCTCTCAAAAGCACTCAAAAACGTGGCTTAGGGTTTCCTTGATATAGTGGGAGAAGTAGATTTGAAACCCTAATCCTTAATAGGTTTAAGCTGTTGTTTGGGCCGACTTAAAATTCTGCAGATACGATTTTCGATCGATCGAGCCTGTTCTTCGATTGATCGAACCAGGCAGAATATGAAGTCTTCTTCCTGCAGCTTGTATGTTCTTGAATCTTGACTTGAATCACCTTGAGCATTGTCTAATAAAACCTATAGACTCTAAGATCGATAGCTAGACAAGTTTGTGTTCACGATTTGCCAATTGTTCTAAACATTTAGAACCTAAAAAACTCCCCCTTTGGCAATTCGTGACAAAACTTTCATACAGAATGAAATGCTCAAATACAAGAACAACCCAATACAATAAAATGCTCATTACACCAAATTCAACCTAACTACTATCCATCAGTTGCAAGTGTAGACAGTAGCTCCATTGAATCAACCTGTATATTTCCTGAAACACTCAACAAACGCATAAACGCATGTATGACAAAAAAACAGTAAATTAACAAATATGCAAACTAACTCTCCCCCTAAGTTAGATACATCAAAAATAATGTTAACTCCCCCTAAACATAACATTCTTGTATTTTCCACACATATTCTCACATATCAACTATTTCTCCTCCTTTTTGTCACGTATTGACAAAGACAACTCATACAAAGAGTAAACAGTCAACATACGCAACAAAGGATAAGAGAAAATAGAGAAAGAATGGGACACAAAACAATTCAACTCTATAGAAAATAGAGACAGCTCCCCCTATGAACAACACAGGTTAAAAAAAAACTTTTCTCTCCCTATCAAAAATAGGAAAAACAAAACAAGTTTTGGGGAAAAATAAAGGAGGTGGGGGAAAATCAGCAGTAGCAGCAGCATCACCAACAGGATCAGGTACATCCTCACCAGCAGGATCAAAGTTAAAAATACACAAACCAAAGTTAAAAACTAAGGTGAGGATACACATGAAGAAAAAATATTCTCTCTGTCAATAAAATGCAAACATGACACTTTGTGACCCATAAACAGTTGTATGAGTAGAGAAAATATTTGCACATTGATTATCCATCATATCTCTTAAGAAAAATATTTTTTACAGTTCACACATAAGAAATAGCATATACTAGAATGTACAAAACTCAAAAATTAATCAATCAATTTTTAAATCAAGTTAAGTACCCAATTTAGCAAAGTGTATGCATGTTATGTGTGAAAACAATGAAAGATATGACTGCAAAATTGCAAGATGGATACAAAATCAATGCAATGCATATGAATCCTAAACACAAATGATGCATGAAAAAAATTTTTGGTCAAAAACATAGAAACTGAAAATTTTTCAGTTTCGATCGATCGAACATCAATCGAGTCAGGCAGACCCAGACCAAAAAATTTAATCGCAATTTCGATTGATCGAAAAACAGGTTCGATTGATCAAAAGTCTGGAAAAATCAGATTTTTGAAAAACAGAGCATTTTAATGCAGAAACTCTTCAAAGCACATTGTTTTATAAAAAATGCATGAGTATGAGATGAAAAGTTTTTCAAAAATACTTGAATTCAATCAAGATCTTTCAAAATCAAGATTTTCAATCAAATTGTCCTTAAAGCGCAAACATTAAACACATTTTGCATTAAAATCAAGGAACTTTTAATCTTGGATGGCCACAACAAGATCACACACAATAAAGTGTACTAAGTTTAACAAAGAGTAACTTGTATAGTGTGTGCAACTAGCAAAAGTTTGAGATATATGTGAGGTGATATATGAATAGCAATTAATCACAAAGTCTACACAATCCATCACATAGAATTTAAAAGAGACTATTACCTAAAGAGTTACATCCTATAACTCCCACATCTCCTAGAACATAAGCTTGCAATCATGTAAGTTTCTTGTATATTTGCCTCATAGTTATGTGAAATGGCATCAAGCCTAATAGTACACACCAATTTTAATTATGTGAGATGGCATCAAGCCTAATAGTACACACCAATTTTAAGTATTAAGCAATTAAGCCGAGGCATTACCTTATGTTCTTTTTGTGCATGTGCTACACTTTCTTGAGCACAAACTCTTATGATATGCACTAAGGTGTTCATGATTGGCTAGTGAACAGTGGTGAGATGGTTATTTATGCCTTTCTCAAAAGGATCAAGTCCGACAGTCAAATAACATGTGACTTCAAGATCAAGACAAAGTGATCAACAACCATAAACATCTTTCCCACACAACATGCACTACAAAGGTTCAACTAGTCAAGTGCAATAAATAAGCTCTTCAAAGCTAAACAAGGTACATAAACTTGTTATGTAAAGATAATATGGCCAATTCTTGATTATAAATCCAAGATGTGAAATACAAAACACAAAAATCCTTTTGGTTCTAAAAGAAAATTTATGACCAAACACAAAAAGCACATATTATGCTAAATGAACAATGCAAATGCAATGCATGACAATGCTTAACTAAGCTATAGAGGGTACACAAACAAGAAATATCAATTTCTTAATTAACATATGAGTACATGTACAAACTAGTACATACTTACACAAAATCAGAAATAGTTTAGCACAAACTATTCAAGTTTCTCCACAATGTCAAGCATGTTCTAAATCAAAAGAGAGATATTATAACTCATGTAATCCTCAAGAAAAATAAAACTAGAAACAGAAACTTAAATAAAATAAAATAAAATAAAAACTTGAGTTGATTTCTTATTTAGTTATTAACTTATTATATATTTGTCAAATTATTTGTATGTTAAACAACTTAAATTAAAATTACTGAATTATTTGTAGTTATTATTGCTCTTAAATTGGTATATATTTACCATTATATGAAAATATATTTAATAATTTGTAAATAAAAATATATTTAATAATTTATTAGTAAACATATCCTGCCGCACCTACACTCTACTTTTTTAAAAATTGTCGAGTCCTGCACCCGCATCCGTACTCGCACCCAAACCCAAATCCGCACCTGTTCTTCATAGACTTGTAGTAAGGGTAACGGTGGTAGGAGAGAAGAGTGGAGATAGTTGCTAAAGTGTGGTATAGAGTTTGTAATAAGGGTCGTCGATGGTGGGAGAGAAGGGTAGAAGTAGTAGATAAAGTCTGGTATAGGGTTTGTAATAAGGGTAGTGGGTGGTGGTAGAGAAGAGTAGAAGTAGTTGCTAAAGTCTAGTTTAGGGTTTGTAATAAGGGTAGTTGGAATAAGAAGTGACAGTTGCTTTATTGAAGGGACAGTAATAAAAGGAAATGGAATATTTTCTTATTTTGCTTTAAAATGTCTAGTTGTCTTATACTCCAACTCTAACAAATTTACGCATTTCCATTTCTCTTTTTTTTTTTCTTTTTTTTCTTTTTTTTTTTTTTATTGGTTTATAAAACAAGCTAAGCTGGGGAATCCAAGCTCTAGGTTTTTTGTTACACATTTAAGAGACATCTCAACCGTTAAAATTGAAGGCATTTTCTTATAAGTAAACTTAGTGTGCAAATTAAATGACATTAACTAGGAAATTATGTCCCATTCAAAAAAAAAAAGTTGGAAATTGTGTATGCAATAATATGTATTTTTTTTAATAGAAAGAGAGTATATATATTAAAGAGTAATGATATATCTTTAACTTACTAATTACCTTTTCAAAGCAAATGTTATGTCTATAATAATTTCAAAACAAATTATAAGTGTAAGTTTTTTAATGATGGATTAAAAAAAAAAAGTGATGTCATTGATGATCCAAATTAAAGTCAATAAAAACTTATAACATAAGAATTGTTGTAAAAATATTATAAACATAGCATTATTCATTATATTAAATCACACATTAATTATAATAAAATTGAAACAATTTCACAAAGACAATTTAGAGAGAATAATGCTAAAAAAATAATAATTAGAGTTGGAATAAAATAATAGTTTTTAAGAAAAAATGTTACTACATTTGCATTCTGCATCATAGGGTGTTGGTATTTTTTTTGTGAATATGATTCTATGTCAACATCTAGAAAGATAAAAATGCATTTTATTCACATATGAATAACATAAGAGCATTCTCATTGGCAATTGTAAATGATATATGTAGGGAAAATTTAGCATAAAGGCACAAAAAGAGCCCTGTAACTGGACTTGTAAGGTCTTACAAATGCAAATTTTTTTGAAATTGTGCTACTTGGCACTATTGCACTTTAGTAAAAATTATAATATATTTTAATTGATAAAGTGGAAGAGAGATGGGCAAGAAGAAAGAGAGAGAGTTGTATTGGAATATATTATATTATTTTAATGGGTAATATATATTATTTTAATGAGTAAAATAGAAAAATAAAAGTTGGGGTGTTGGTTGTGTTGTAAAATGATGTGGTATAATTAATAAAATAACTTTTTGAGATGATAAAATAGAATAGGATGGAAGTTGCATATGCAAATGCTCATATTGGTCAACTAAAAAAAAAAGAATAGTATAACATAACATATTGATTATGGAATAAATAATCGATTAATTTTTCAACTTAATTAATTAGCTCACATAATTATGTTGGCTTGCTTTTATTACAACAAATTTTGTAATTTTAAGTTTGTAGTATAAGTTACAACCAATTTTGTAGCTAAACTTTTTCCATAAAAAAATTAGCTATTTTGGACTCTACATATTGTAATGAACCCTATGCCTCCATTATTATTGTGAGGATAAAAGGCTCAGATAAGGATATTGTGCCATGGGCCATGCCTGAGGACGTTGAAAAGCCTGAGGACAAACAAGTATTAGTAAAGGCAAGTAGGTTATTAGGCCGAGGACGAGAGCTGGTCACAACAAACAGGTGATGTTGTCCGAAGAGCCAAACCCCCTCGGGAAACAGAGTGGAAGCCTGAAGTCCGACCACCCAGCAAGTACTAGGCAGTGGACAACCATGCCTGAAAGGAGGATAAGCTTTAGAGAGGGGTGAGTCAACAGAGAATTGAGAAATATCTGGGTAGAAAGCTATTACCACCACATTAAATGCTCTGCACCTAACCAACTGACATCATTAATGTGAAGGTAATGCCTAAACAGTGACTTCTAGCCTTACAGCTACCCACAATGACTTCAAGAAGGTTCTGATGGGACAAGTATCATAAAGATTAGTTATTTGATCAACAAGTAAAAGGCTAAGATAAGAGAAGGAGAAGGAGTATAAAGGGAAAGGATTCCATTACAAGGGAGGTATTAGAAAAAAAGGAAAAGAACCACTTTGTAATCAAGAATTGGAATATTTGTATAAGTCTAAGAGATATATATAAGAACATACCATCCTTGGACTTGACCAAGGAGTGTTTTTCTTTTCAACTTGTTCTTCTCAATCATTCCAATACTAAACTAACATATTGTGATTCACATTTGACTTGTTAAACATTCAGTATTAAACCCACTCTCTAACAAATTTATTGTTGCGGGCTTGTTGGGTCATTGTCCAAATCTTTTAGGCTGTGGATCAATTTGTATCCTTACAATTATTTTGGAAAATATTTATTATACTCACGTGCCACTTTTGCACAAAAATTTTCATAATCATGACTTTAAGTAAATATTTTAGTTCAAAAAAATGTGTAAGAGACATTTTCCTATTATTTATAAAGCTTTTTTCCGTAATATTAGGCATCATAGTTCAAGCACGTTCAAAATTTCATGTATTTGGATAGAATCCTATATATTTGACTCTCTGACTTGTTAAAACAACAGCAGCGATAGTGGTTAGAGGTGGCTAGGATGGGTTGAGAGCTTAGGTAGAAAATACAATCATCAGTTTATTTTATTTAGTCTCTTGTTTAGGCTTCATTTCCACAGTTCTATTCTTCTTTGCACAGTATAATCAGGTGAAATTACTGAGAGAAGGAAAGGCAAAGCTAAAAAGAAAGAGTGTTTGTGAGATCCCAGACCAGTGAGGAATATGAAAATATTGAGGGTGTTGACAATAAAAAGATGTTGTGGTTGTTTTTCTGGTAAGTCATTGGAGGATTCTTGAATGGATCGAGTTTGAAAATTAAGGATTTAGGAAAGTGAGGAGGTCATTAAAAGGAAGGATCTTGACTAAATCTTGAAGGAATTTGATGCTCGTCTGGCATTAGTTATTAACACAATGGATTTAAGAAAATCTTACTACTCTCTCTGTCGAGTTGTTGCAAGCATATCTCACTTGTTTAGCTTTAATTTGCTTATTTTTATGATGAAGAGACGAACATGCATCATTTATTTAACTGTTATTTTATTTAAATAAAATGTCCAACCAACAACCACCTCAACACTCTTAGTCCTAATACCTAACCAAATACATTCTTTGGATGATAATGATTCTTGTCTTAAAAAATTTTTAAAAAAAAATTTGAAGGAAATTTTAACTGAAACTTTTTTATTGAGTTGGGCATGAGAAAGTCCTCAATATCAGATATCAAGGCCATAACTGATGGAAGAATAATCATAGTAGCCGTCATGGGATTAACCCGTCAGCACGGGCTTCGGCTGACGGGCCAATCGCGGGTAAAGTCATGCTGACGGGGACAACGTAAACGGGTTGAAAGCTCCAACTGACGGTTATTCAAACAGCAAGAAGCAGACGCCCACTTGGCTAAAGGAGAGAAAGAGGGTTGACGATTACAAGGCCGACGGCTCCATAAAAGTTAAGACTTGGCCACCACGTATAGGGAGATTGCTTGTACTCCACGTCCAGTATCAGAGTCCTATAAGGAAAGGATCCCGCAATCTACGCTTATGAGGATTCCTATAAGGAAAGGACTTCTGCTCCAAGGAAAAAGGTCAACTCTCAACTACTATAAAAACCCCAATACCCTCACAAATCAAGGTACGCATAATTGACCCCTCTCTAGCCTCTAGAGTTGAAAGAAGTTCTAACTTAACCTTCGGAGGGTATTTGGCCAGCACCACACCGGTGCTCTCTGTTAGGTCATCTTCTTTTTGTCGTGCAGGAGCCGTTTCGAGCATACAAGCGTCGTGCAACTCACTGGTGAGATTTTCGGCATCATCAGTTGGCACCATCTGTGGGAAACGCACGTAAAGCAATTAAAGCCACACTATCGTTTCCCGGATTAAAGGGTTGCATGGTACTCACTCGTTCAATGGCAACTACCAATGACGTACAAGGAGAGGAACCACCCACGACTGCCCTCGAGAGACAAGTTCGGACTCTTGGCGCCGCCGTGGAGCGTTTTACCAAACGGAACCTCGACTTGGAAGAACAGCTACACCAGAAGGATGCAGCACAAAATGGCTAACCCGAAGACCAAGAAGAGAATAGCGCCCCAAGGGGGAACCAGGAAAGACCTGAGGGCAGCCGCGCCCCGAGCAGACCGGAAAGGCAGCCCGTAAGCACGCCATCCCTCATGGATGCGACTCCACCGCAAATCGCCGCCGAGATGCAGGCAATGAAGGAGCAGATGGAGGTCATGATGAACGCCCTCAAGGGGAGAGTTTCTAGTGATCTTGACGATCTAGTGAACCGTATCGACTCACCCTTCACTATCGCCGTGAACTCCTTCCCCTTACCCCACAAGTTTCGCATGCCGAATATAGATAGCTATGACGGAGTGAAGGACCCTCTCGACCACCTAGAGACTTTCAAGACCCTGATGCATCTTCAGGGGGTAGCAGATGAAATTATGTGCAGGGCCTTCCCCACAACACTTAAAGGCCCCGCGAGGGTATGGTTCAGTCGGCTGACGCCCAACTCTATCAGCACCTTCAAAGAGCTAAGCGCCCAATTCACCACACACTTCATTGGGGGACACAGGTATAAGAAGTCCACGGCATGCCTGATGAGTATCAAGCAAAGGGAGGACGAGACGTTGCGGTCCTACATAACGCGTTTTAACAAGGAAGCGCTATCGGTTGACGAGGCCGATGATAAAATACTCGTAGCAGCATTCACAAACGGGTTACGAAAAGGCAAATTTTTGTTCTCTTTATACAAGAACGACCCAAAGACTATGTCAGAAGTGCTCTACAGGGCTACCAAGTATATGAATGCCGAGGACGCATTGCAGGCCCGAGAAGAGAAACCAAGAAAAAGGGAGAGGTAGGAAGACGCACGCTCAGACCAAGGGAGAAAAAGACCCAGAACGGGGGATCAAAGAGATGAAAGATGATCTAAGCCTCCGGGAGGGAGATTCACAAGCTTCACCCTACTAACCACCCCAATAGACCAAGTCCTAATGCAGATTAAGGACGAAGGGGCTCTGACTTTCCCTGGAAAGTTAAAGGGGGATCCTAATAAGCGTTCCAGAGACAAGTACTACCGCTTCCACTGAGATCACGGTCATGACACAGCCGACTGCTACGACTTGAAGCAACAAATCGAGGCCCTTATAAGACAAGGAAAGTTACAGAAGTTTATAAGCAAGGAAAGAGCAGACCCAGCGCCTCAGGAGCACCCTCCCCCGCGTGGCCATGATCGTCCCAGGCCTCCCATTGGTGATATACGGATGATCGTAGAAGGAATGGCCACCAGACCTTCAAAAAGGGCTCGAAAGACGCACCTCCGAATGGTCCAAAATGTCCAAGTGGCGGGCCCGGTGCGAAACGTAGCCCGGACGGAAAGCCCCCTGATCGAGTTCTCGGAAGAAGACGCGCGACGTATCCACCACCCACACGACGACGCGCTTGTCGTCAGCCTACAGGTCGGGGACTACAACTTGCATCGGGTATTAGTCGACAACGGCAGCTCAGCAGACATTTTATACTACTCGGCGTACCAGCAAATGAAAATCAGCAAGGAACAATTGATCCCAACGAACGCTCCACTTGTCGGTTTTGGGAGTGCCAAGGTGTTTCCGTTAGGCGCGGTCACGTTGGCCGTAACCGCAGGCGACTACCCCCAACAAATCACGAAGGAGGTAACATTCCTCGTGGTTGACCATTCGTCTGCCTACAATGCCATCATAGGACGGCCCACCCTCAACGCATGGAAGGCGGCAACATCAACTTATCATTTAATGATTAAGTTCCCAATAGAATACGGGATCGGAGAGTTACGTGGAAACCAAATTGCCGCACGAGAGTGCTATGTGGCCATGATGGAAATGGACGACCACCTCCAAACCATGAACATAGAAGAGCACCGGAGCGCGATAGAGCCAGCCGAGAGGCTTGAGGAAATCCCTCTAAACGACTCCGCACCTGACCAGATAATGAGGATTGGGACCCTCGCAAGTCCCGTCACTCGGCAAGCGCTTGCAGCATTTCTCAAGGAGAATCAGGACATATTCGCCTGGAGTCACGAGGATATGCCAGGAATAGATCCTTCCGTCATGGTGCATAGGCTGAATGTATCACCATCCTTTCCGCCCATCCGACAAAAGAAGCGGGTCTTCACCCCGGAACGAGATCAAGCCATAGCCGAAGAAGTCCGCAAGCTGCGAGAGGCAAATTTCATCAGAGAAGTATACTATCCCGATTAGCTAGCAAACGTAGTAATGGTCAAGAAAGCTTCCGGGAAATGGAGGATGTGTGTAGACTTCACCGATTTAAGCAAAGCATGTCCTAAAGACAGCTACCCCCTCCCGAGAGTCGATACTCTAGTCGACTCCACGGCGCAGCACCAGCTATTAAGTTTCATGGACGCTTTCTCCGGGTACAACCAGATCAAGATGCACGAGGATGATCAGGAAAAAACGTCCTTTGTTACCAGCCAAGGCCTATTCTGCTACAAGGTAATGCCGTTTGGTTTGAAAAACGCGGGCGCAACATACCAAAGGCTTATGAACAAGATGTTCGCACAGCAAATCGGGAGAAACGTCCAGGTATATGTCGACGACATGTTGGTTAAAAGCCAAAAGGAAGAAGATCATTTAGAAGACCTCAGGGAAACATTCAGCACCCTTCGCTCTTACAACATGAAACTCAATCCGGGAAAATGTGCCTTTGGAGTGACGGCAGGAAAATTCCTAGGATTCATGGTATCCCAGAGAGGCATAGAGGCCAATCCGGACAAGATCCGGGCCATAATGGAGATGGCGCCACCAAAAAATATGAAGGAAGTGCAAAGCCTTAACGGCAAGATTGCGGCACTAAACAGGTTCGTCTCCAGAGCGACAGACAAGTGCTTACCCTTCTTCCGCACATTAAAAAGGTCTTTCGAATGGACCGATGAATGCCAGCGAGCGTTCGAGGAATTGAAAGCTTACCTCTCTTCCCCACCACTGCTGAGTCCCTCACAGCCAGGAGAAGAACTCTTTCTTTATCTCGCTGTCTCCCCGGCCGCCGTCAGCGCCGCCTTAATCAGAGAAGAAGGGAAGATGCAGAAACCCGTGTATTACATCAGTCGGGCGTTACACGGAGCGGAAGAAAGATATCCACCCCTGGAGAAACTTGCTTTCGCGATAGTTACAGCGGCACGCAAGCTGAAGCCATACTTTCAAGCTCACACAGTTACTGTCTTAACCGACAAGCCTTTGCGACGGGCTATGAGCAACCCAGATGCTGCTGGGCGCTTGACACTTTGGGCCGTAGAACTGAGCGAATATGACATCCAATATCGCCCGCGCACCGCTATCAAGGGGTAGGTTGTGGCAGATTTCATAGCCGAATTCACGAATGGCGAGGACGAGGGGGCAGAAGAATCCCCGCAGTAGAGCATACACGTGGATGGATCCTCCAATAGACAGGCCGGCGGAGCCGGCATCGTACTACAGTCACCCGAAGGGGATACGGTAGAGTGTATGGTCCGTCTCGCCTTCCCCACTACCAACAACGAGGCAGAATACGAAGCTTTGATAGCAGGGCTCGACCTCGTTAAGGCAGCAGGAGCCGAGAAAGTAATTGTTTACTGTGACTCCCAAATTATAGTTAACCAGATAAGCGGGGAGTATGAATGCAAGGGCGAAAGAATGAAGAAATATCTGGAACAAGCGAAGAGGAGAATAAACGAGCTGGCGGTCAAAATTATGCAAATCCCCCGGGAGGAAAACGAGCGAGCCGACCGCTTAGCCAAAGCCGCCTCCGCTGACCACATGATCGCCACTAGTAGTGCACTCTCCTTCACGCAGCTCTCTCCGCTCATCAATGCGGTCGACATACGAAGGCTCGATCCCCAGAATGATTGGACCACACCATTAACCTCCTTTTTGAAAGATGGCATACTACCAAATGATAAGGAGGCAGCAAGGAAACTGAAGGTTCAAGCAGCAAGATTCGTACTGATCAGAGATGTCTTATACAAAAGAGGCTTCTCCCGCCCCTACCTGCGATGCTTAGGTCCAGAAGAAGCGGATTACGTCATGAGAGAAGTACACGAAGGAATCTGTGGAAACCACTCAGGGTCAAGGTTGCTAGTACACAAGTTAGTGCGAACTGGGTACTTTTGGCCCACAATGCAGAAGGATGCCGAGACTTATATGAAGGCTTGTGACAAATGCCAAAGGTTTAGCAACATCATCAGGCAACCACCCGAAGAACTAACCCCAATAACGGCACCATGGCCGTTCGCTCAGTGGGGGTTGGACATTATGGGACCGTTCCCCACGGCAATACGACAACTGAAATTTCTAGTTGTCGGTATTGACTACTTCACAAAATGGGTAGAAGCTGAAGCATTGGCCACCATCACAGAAAAAAACGTACGGAGCTTTGTTTGGCGATGCATCATATGCAGGTTTGGCATTCCAAGAGTCTTAGTCTCGGACAATGGGAAGCAGTTCGACAACGACTCCTTCAGGGACTTCTGCTCGCAGTTGGGGATACGGAACCACTACTCCTCCCCCGCCCACCCCCAAGCCAATGGACAAGTCGAAGTTACAAACCGGTCCTTGCTCAAAATCATCAAGACCCGGCTTGAGGGAGCAAAGGGCATATGGGCTAAAGAGTTGCCGAGCATACTATGGGCCTACAGGTCGACAGTAAGAACACCAACAGGAGAGACACCATTCCGATTAACATACGGGAACGAAGCGGTCATCCCAGCCGAAGTCGGCCTCACAAGCTACAGAGTACACAACCATGACGAAAAAAGGAACGATGAAGCCATACGTCTGCAGCTTGATCTGGTGGATGAAGTCAGAATGTCAGCAGAACAAAGGCTCGCGCGATACCAGGATCGCATGGCCAAGAATTACAACTCCCGAGTCAGGCACAGAAACTTCGAGAAAGGAGACCTCGTCCTAAGAAAGATAATGGGTACAACAAGAGACCCCACCCAAGGAAAGCTCGGCCCGAATTGGGAAGGACCCTACCGAGTCACGGCATGGCAAAGGAAGGGCACCTACCATCTAGAGACGTTGGACGGACGAAAGCTACCACATCCATGGAATGCGGATCACTTACGAAAGTACTACCAGTAGGAGCAGCCGCATCTTTCTTTACGGAATAAGACTTTTTTAATTACCTTTTTAAGCAATAAGCCCAAAGGGCAGTTTTTTCCTACTTATGTTTTTGCTACAATAAGCCCAAAATGGGCAGATTTTGTTTCTAGATTACCTTTTATATTTATGCATAACGATGAGAATTTACTCAAAACAACAGAAGTTTACTTACAAACATGAGAACATAAATAACAAAGTCCAAAATTGGACAAACCAAAAAGGCTGACAGTCCAAAATGGATGAGCAAAACAGCCGACGGTCTAAAGAGGGCCAAGTCCAAAGGACGAAAAGCTGACGGTCTAAATGACCGAATCCACAAGCTGGATTGCAAAAAGGCTGACGGTCCAAAATGGACGAGCAAAACAGCCGACGGTCTAAATGTCCAAGTCCAAAGGATGAAAAGCTGACGGTCTAAATGACCGAATCCACAAGCTGGATTGCAAAAAGGCTGACGGTCCAAAATGGACGAGCAAAACAGCCGACGGTCTAAAAAAGGGCCCAGTCCAAAGGACGAGAGGCTGACGGTCTAAATGACCGAATCCACAAGCTGGATTGCAAAAGGCTGACGAGCCAAAAATGGACGAACTGAGGGTCCAAAAAACAGCCAAGTCCAAAAGATGGACGAGAGGTTAATGGTCTAAATGTCCAAGTCCACAAAATAGATTAGGCCAGGAAAGCCGACGGTCTAAAAACAACCAATAATAGACAAAATGCTGACGGAATACAAGGGCCAGTGAATAGGCTAACGGTCTAAAAAAGGCCAAAACCGTCAGTCCGTAAACAGACGACCATGAGGCAGATAACCTCGTCACGAGACGATGAGATTTTGCCAAAAAACTTTCTACAAATATTAAAGCAAAATGATAAAAAACTAACGGGTTCATTAAATTTGACCGACGGTTTAGTGAAGCTAACAGTACGAATAAAATAAGAAGGCCCACAATCTTGGTTTCGAAACATACAAAAAAAAACCAAGCAAAATAAGCTACAAACAGGTAATGGAAACTGACGGATCCAAGCCTAAAAAAAAGGCATTTATAAAGCTGTCAAAGTATTACACAACGGTACCCAAAGGGGCACTTAATAAGATTGTCCTCTACATAGATGAAAAATAATAAAAATAGTGATAAACAAAAATGAGAAACACTTCAAAAAATTCTTCCTATTTGGCAGCAGGCTCCTCTTCATCAAGCAGCACTGTCGGAGGAGTGACGGCAGTCGACGGGAGGTTCGTAGCAGGTTGGGCCAGGACGACCCCACTCTCTCCAGGAAGGGGGGAATTAACCAAGTCGCCAATGGGAGGAGTGACGGCACCTGTGGCAGGCGTCATAGGCTGAGCGTCGTCTATATTAATACCAGAAAGGTCCAACTCGGGAAAAGCTGACGCCACCTGTTTAAGACAGTCATCAAATCCCGTGCCATAATAGCTGCCACAGGAGTCGATAAAGGCATCTGACGCCTTGAATTTCTCAACAGCGTCAACCCCTACTGTCTCCAACTGATCGTAAAGAGCCGTCAGCTTCCCTTCTATTTCGACCCACTGACGCCTCGCCTCTTCCAGCTCCTCCCTCACCTCTTTCACCTCCTGGTTAAGTGTACGCACCGCCTCCTTATACTGAGCCTGCTGGTTTCGCATGTTGGCATTATGCTTGCTAACACGCGAGACGACCCCCTTCTTGGCCACGCACCGCTCCGTCAGCGCCTTCACACGGACCAAAGCCTGGACAGAGACATAACCGTCAGCTATCAAGAAGAAAAAGGTTTTGATACATCAGTCAAAGAAATAAGTAAGACTAACGGTTTACCCGCGAAAGGTCGAACA
This sequence comes from Quercus variabilis, assembly GCA_030445155.1. NCBI lineage: Eukaryota > Viridiplantae > Streptophyta > Magnoliopsida > Fagales > Fagaceae > Quercus > Quercus variabilis. The sequence continues at coordinate 9,912,000 of CP129447.1, forward strand.
AAGCCGACGACCCCAGCTCTTCCGTCCCTAACTGAGCACAAGGATCCATGTCCGTCGGCCTTATAAGTGCTCCAACGGCCTCGACGGCGAAATCCTTGTGTGTCAGCAAGCTCTGGGGTCCTTGCAGGACGGGACCAGAAGAGGTCATGATGTCTTTCCCAGCTCCATGACCCGACGTGGGGGGCGACTTCACGGGAGTGACGGTTGGTTTCTTCGACGGACAAATGACCACTCCGTCGGATTTCCTCTTCTGGGAACCCTTGACGACGGCTTTGAGGGCAGACGTAGACGTCGTCTCCCCCCTCGCCTTCTTCTCCTCCAGCTGACGGGCAGCGGCGGCCTTGATACGTTCCTTAGCAGCATCCATTTCTGCAACAAAGGCAAACAAAAACAAATATGAGGGAAGCCGACGATTAGAAGTATAAAAACTGACGGATAGGAAAAGACTCACGATGACGGGCAAAATCTTCCAACCTATGAGCCTCGGGCGTCGGTTCGGGACCCCCACAGTATGTATAAAGAGAGTCGAGGGTAATCAAGTCTCGACACGATCGCTCTTCTATGGGTATCCCTAGAACCCGACGGATGAAATCCTCTTGCTCGTTAGTTATTGATGGACGAAAAAAAAAAAAAAAAAAAAAAAAAAAAAAAAAAAACTTGATTGTGTTAGTATCTTTTCAAAGGACAAATGAAATATGGCAAATTGACGAGGATAAAAGATGACGACTAAGACCTGACTCCTTAACAAACCCCCAAGTATTGTCAAAACAACCAAAGGGAATTGTTTCCCATTCGTCCTGACGGCACACCCAGTCCGTCCCCTCTACGAAAAAGAACCTACTCTTCCAGGCTCTATTGGAATCTGGCATTTCAGATACCAGCCTTAACTCCTTCTCCCTAACAGCGAAGTGATACATCCCTCTTGATGAAGAAAGGTGCCGAGGTCTATAGCAATAGAAAAATTCATCCAAGGTAAGCTGACGGTGACCTCCGCTTAGACAACCCCACAACACCTCGGCACTTATGAAAATTCTCCATGAGTTTGGGGCAATCTGACTGATTGATATGCCAAGGTAATCAGCCAGCTGACAGTGTAAAGCCGTCAGGGGCAATCTCAATCCAGCAGCAAACATGGCGTCATACATGCCAACATCTGCAGTTTTTCCCCGTATAACACTTTTCACCCTCCATAGGTAGACGGATGGGAATATGATCAGGGATTTGAAAACGGATACGTAGTTCATTAAAAATTTTAAGCGTCATCTTTGGAAGAAATTTGTTTACAGCCCAGTCCTTGGGAAGGATGAAGGGACGACTACCTTCAGGACCTTCAGACTCCCCTTCACTGGACTCCTCGTCGCCTTCATCCCCGTCACTGTTCCCCCCTCCTAGTTCAACTTCGCTCCCCTCGCCTATTTCCTCCTCCTGGCCACCGTTTCCCTGGCCCTCTATTTCTTCGACGGCAACATGGGCTGACGTCTCCCTCTCTGACGACCAGGAGGAACTCTCAGACTCACTACTTGAGCCTGAACCAAACACCTCGTCGTAGCCCGCTCCTTCGCGGACCGACGACTGGTCACTCGACATCTACCTACAAGTGACGGGTGTAAACTAAGCACCTAGGATGACGACCTCACTTTAAAAGAGAAATTGAAAGCATGCAAGAAAAGAAGGGAAACTTACAAGTTCCAGAAGTGACGATTGAAAAAGCTACGGCAGGAACGTTGGCAGAACTGACGGAATGTGGGCGACGGATGTGCTCTCCAGGAATCAGATAAATGAAATAGTGAAAATGGGAAAAGGGGGCCACATATATATATATAAGTTAAACGCACGGAAGACGAAGCGACGCCCGCGTTCAGACACGGAGCCAATCCAAGCGCGCCACCTGTCTTGGCATTTAATACTAAAAGTATCAGCAGCAATTATTTTTCGCTCTCTTGATCAAAGTGGTAGGTGGTGATGAAAGCAAACTCCATAACCTGTCAGGTATAGCCAACGGAGATATGGAGTAGGGGGCAACTGATGGAAGAATAATCATAGTAGCCGTCATGGGATTAACCCGTCAGCACGGGCTTCGGCTGACGGGCCAATCGCGGGTAAAGTCATGCTGACGGGGACAAGGTAAACGGGTTGAAAGCTCCAACTGACGGTTATTCAAACAGCAAGAAGCAGACGCCCACTTGGCTGAAGGAGAGAAAGAGGGTTGACGATTACAAGGCCGACGGCTCCATAAAAGTTAAGACTTGGCCACCACGTATAGGGAGATTGCTTGTACTCCACGCCCAGTATCAGAGTCCTATAAGGAAAGGATCCCGCAATCTAAACTTATGAGGATTCCTATAAGGAAAGGACTTCTGCTCCAAGGAAAAAGGTCAACTCTCAACTACTATAAAAACCCCAATACCCTCACAAATCAAGGTACACATAATTGACCCCTCTCTAGCACTCTAGAGTTGAAAGAAGTTCTAACTTAACCTTCGGAGGGTATTTGGCCGGCACTACACCGGTGCTCTCTATTAGGTCATCTTCTTTTTGTCGTGCAGGAGCCGTTTCGAGCGTACAAGCGTCGTGCAACTCACTGGTGAGATTTTCGGCATCATCAATAACCAATCTATCAAATTCCACTACTCAATGTGCCGCTGATTTTGTAGCCCAACAATAAGAGGCAATAGCCGCAAGAGCAAAAGTATATATATTGTACGTTCGCAAGCAAAGCACCATAGATAGGTTAACACTGTTTATGAGAAAGAGATAAAGAGAGTCTCAAACAATCAATGTTGTCATCTACTATCAAACCAAGTTGTAGACCCTTCACTCTCATCTTCACCGTCCTTGCTTGTTTTTTCAGCAATATTAAATCTTTTCATCATCTTCTCTTCCTATCACTTCATGCTCCTCTTGAATCCACAATACAAGTATTGAATGAGAATCATACACTAGCAAGCTCACCGACTCCACCACCGCCACTTCCTCCACTGTTCACATTGGTGAACGATTTTTGCAATAAGAGCAGCCATCCGGAGCCTAGGGTCTGCCTTGCTACACTCATGAAAATCCCATCAACCAAGTACGCTACTGACTTGACCCAACTCGTCAGAATCATTGTCGACCAGACTTACAAATGGTCACTAACCTCGGGCTTCAAATTCAAACAGTACTTGGCTGTCCCACCTAGCAATTGGAGTTTTAATCTGCAAATGTGTGTGAAAATTTCTAACATCATTGTCAATTATTGGGAAGATGGGTTCATTGGGTTGGATGAGTTTAACCATAAGTACGTAGCCTACGGAACCTTGGACCACTTCTAGACCCAAATTCTATATCAGGTCCTTGATTGTACTGACGAACTTGATTTCTTTACTTCTATGGAAGAGAAGATGACACAAGGGTATAAACTCGTGAAGGAATTCGTGGACTCCATTTGCAATGAGTTAAGTAATCTACTCCACCTGGGAAGTTCTCTTACAGACAGTTCCGGGGTTTCATGGATGAAACTTACAGAGTTGAAGCCAACGCTTTTGGTGGTGGCTATGTATAAGACGGATCCAAAGCGTTTTCGTGAGATGGGGTTGCCCTAGCCCTTCAAGCCTGGGCCAACTATATATATATATATATATATATGAGATTTTAAATGAGAGGTAGAGTGGAAGAGACAGACTTAGAATCTTCTATTTTGATACTATAAAGAGAAAATAATAAAAGTTTTTGCTTTAGTTTGCTTCCTTGAAAATATTTTTATACTATTGTATTTAGATTACATGAGAATTCTCAAATACTATCAAAATTACTTTAAAGGTACTAGATTTAGGGATGGATCTATATATTGACTAAGAGGGGCAATGGCCTCCCTAATTTTTTTTTAAAATATTAGTATATTAATAGTACTTGTTAGGTTTTAAAGATTTAGGATTTTATGTATTTAAAACTCTAATTTGTATTGTTAGCAAACCATGATCAAAATAGGTTGTTTAGTCTTATTTAGGCTTGCTCAAAGTTAGGTCTTTTATGTAAAGTTGGAATCGAGTGGTTGCAGATGCATTGGTGCATTTCAGCCTGGCTCGATCAATCGAAGGAAAGACTCGAACGATCGAATCTTGGGCAGAATGTTTTTCTACAGAATATTCCAGCTTAGCCCTAACTCATTAAACGTTTTGGGTTTTCTGTTTTTACTCTAGGTATATAAAGAAAAACCCTAGCCATGTTTTTTAGAGTTGCTCCAGTTGAGTTGTTCTTTATACTTTGCTGTTTTGTGTAAATCTCTTGTGAGATTTAGAGGAGCTTTCCTTTACACAAAACTAAGGTAGAGATTACTTCAACATTTTGATGATCAACTCAATTGCTACCATTGAAGCTTAAAGATTATCAAGCGTGGGTGCTTATAACTGATTGGAGAATCTAAGAAAGAAGAAGGCCGTGGATTCGGAGTTTGCACGTGGTCGTGTCAGTAAGTTCTACTGGTGGGTAGCATTAGGAAGTCAAGCGGGGAGCTTGTAAGTCCTTTTGTATGAACTTTGATTCTTTCGCATAGTGGATTTAGGTTTAACTTGAGGATAGCTAGGTCAAACCCTCCTCAGGTTTTTACCATGTGGTTTCCTGAGTCATCATATCATTGCGTCTTTTATATTTCCGCTGCTTTATACTTTTAATATGATTGTGTGTTTGTGATAACATAGAATTGCTGAAATTGACTAAGTTAATCACTTAGCTAATTAGCTAGGTTAATCTGGTTGTTTTAAAGGGTCTAAAACCGTTTAAGTGGTATCAGAGCAGGTAGCTCTTTCGTTTGAGATTTCTTGCTCTCAGAGCTGATCCTTGACCCCTGTTGTCATGGAGCATGGACACTCTCTTGTTATTCCTCCTCACTTTGATGGAATTAACTATGCTTATTGGAAAGTAAGGATGAAAGCATTCCTAAAATCTATTGATGAAAGGGTTTGGAATTCCGTTGAATACGGATGGCAGAAGCCCACTACTCTTGTGAGTGAGTAACAAACTTTTGAAAAAGAAGCAACAGGCTTCAATAGCAAAACTATGAATGCCATCTTCAATGCTGTTTCTATTGAGGAATTTAAGAGAATCTCTAATGTTTAGGTTGCTCACACTGCTTGGAAAATCCTCCAAACTGTGTATGAAGGCACAAAGGCAATAAAGATCAATAAACTGCAGCAATTGACTTCTAGATTTGAAAGCATTAAAATGTCTAATGATGAATCTTTTGATGAATTCTATGCTAAATTAAATGATATTGTTAATTCTGCTTTTAATTTGGGTGAAATCTATGATCAACCTAAAATTGTTAGGAAGATTCTTAGATCTTTAATTGAAGACCTTAAACCCAAAGTGACTGCCGTTACTGAGAGCAAGGATGTGGACACCATCCCTATTGATGAGCTTGTAGGATCTCTTTAATCCTACGTGTCTGACCTACCCAAAGTGAACAAATCCAAATCAATGACTCTTAAGTCAATTGATGATGTTGATGCTGGTGGATTTGATGATGAGATCTCTACTACAGAGATTGCGTACCTTGCCAAGAACTTTAGAAACTTTCTTAGGAGTAATAATAGAAAGGCAAGAGGTACAAACACTGTTGAACCTAGAAACTTTAGGAAGAATGATCCCACTAAGGTTAATAATTTTGAAAAACCTAGAGAAAAAGTTAGTCAATCTTCAAACAATCCTTTAGGTGCTCAGTGTTTTGGCTGTTAAGGGTATGGTCATGTGAAATCTGAATGTCCTACATTCTTGAGATCTAAGGGTAAAACTACGGCTATAACCCTTAGTGATAATGAGGTTTCTGATGATGAGTTTGGATGTAACGAGGATGGAAACTTCATTGCTTTCACTACTACTGCAGTAGTAAATGTAAGCATATCTGTTGAAGAGAACCCTTCTGATGGGGAACTCTCTAAGGATGCAAATCTTCAAGAGCCCTATAATAAACTTTGCAAAATTACTGCAAAGGATGCTATGAATGTTGAACTTGGCCTAAAGAAAATTGAATCTCTTGAGCTTGAAAAGAAGAATTTGCTTGTTAACTTGTTTGATGCTAATGATCGTTTGAATAATGTTAAATTTGAGAACATGCTTTTGCTTGATAGAGTTAAAACTTTGGAACATGATTTATCTGTTGCTAGATCTGCTAGTTCTAAACTAGATCACATGTTGAATGTTCAAAAGTATTCTCCTAATAAATTTGGTTTAGGATATGTTGAAAGCATCTTTGATTCTGCACCATATTCCACAAACTTTGTTCCTCCATCTTCTTGTGAACCTTTTACAAGTGAGGTTGTGAGTGAAATTGTTAAGCCCCCTGTAAGTGAGGTTGTTAAACCCATAGAAGTTTCACCACCTAGGAAGATTAGGGTTGATCTAGGAGACTCTAAACCTAAGGATTCTACCCATTCTAAGGACAAGATACATGGTAAACCTGTTTGGGTTTGTTACTATTGTGGAAAGTCTGGACACATTCATCCTAAATGTTACAAGCTTCAAGCTGCTAAAAGAGCAAACAAACCAAAGGTGCCTATGCCTCAAGCACAAAATCCTATGGCACTCATTGGTGAATTGGTAAAGGCGTTGAACCTTTATTCCAATCTTGGAGTTGGAAATCATGCAAATGTGAATAAGAACTCCAATGCTCATGGTGCATCTAAAAGGTTTTGGATGCAAAAGACTTGACCTAATTCAGTCTTTCTGAGATGGTCCTTGTGCTTCATTGCTCATTCCTTTATGACCATTGTTATTTGATTTTTTTTTTTGTGTTTTTCTTTGTTCTAGGACTTGCATTGCATTACATTCATGCATTTCATTCTAGGATTTATTGGTTTTTTCTTTTAATAATAAAAAAAAAAAAAAAAAAGGAGAAAAGCAAAATATGTTAAGCACTATGTTTCTTGATTTTTGAAAACAAGGTTAGTCAATTTATTTACACATAACATGTCTTATGTACCTTCTTTAGCTTTGATGAGCTTATTTATTGCACCTGACTAGTTGAAACTTTGTAGTGCATGTTTTGTGGGAAAGATATTTATGGTTTTTTATCACTTTGTCTTGATCTTGAAGTCACATGTTATTTGACTGTCGGACTTGATCTTTTCGAAAAATGTATAAATAACCATCTCACCACTGTTCACTCGCCAATCATGAACACCTTAGTGCATATCATAAGATTCTGTGCTTAAGAAAGTGTAGCACATGCACAAAAAGAACATAAGGTGATGCCTCGGCTTAATTGCTTAATACCTAAAATTGGTGTGTACTATTAGACTTAATGTCATCTCACATAATTAAAATTGGTGTGTATTATTAGGCTTGATACTATCTCACGTAATAATGAGGCAAAAATACAAGAAACTTACATGATTGCAAACTTTTGTTCTAGTAGATGTGGGAGTTATAGGATGTAACTTTTTAGATGATAGTCTCTTTTAAATTCTGTGTGATAAATTTTGTAGATTTTGTAATTGATTTCTATTCACATATCACCTCACATGTATCTCAAGTTTTTGCTAGTTTGCACATACTACACAAGTTACTCTTTGCTAAACACTGTACATGTTATTGTGCGTGTTTTTGGTCTAACCAACCAAGTTTGAAAAATACCTTGAGTATTATGCAAAACATTTTTTTTTTGCTTATGAATTTAAAGGAAGAACCGGTTGAAATTTTACCTTGGAGAATCTAGGATTATAAATTTGGGTTTTTGAAAAAGTATTCCATTTCATCTCATACTTATGCATTGTGTTTCATTGTTTTTAATGCTTTGAGGAGTTATTTTCAAAAATTGGTTTGAGTTTTTCAAAACTCAAAATTTTCTCAAAATTTTGTGATCCACTACTTGTTTTGATCGATCCATTTTGTTTTTGAACGGTTTTAGACCCCTTAAAACACAACCAGATTGGTTAGCCAAGATTAATTAGCCAAGTTGTTACTTAGTCAAATTATGCAATTCTAGGTTAAAGCAATCAAACAATCATATCAAGAAATAAAGCAACGGAAAATAAATGAACACAAGATATGATGACCCAAGAAACCACACGGTAAAAACCTAGGGAGGATTTGACCTAGTTATCCTCAAGGTAAACTCGAATCCACTATGCGAAAGAATCGAAGTTCATACAAAAGGACTACAAGCTCCCCGCTTGACTTCCTAATGCTACCCACCAATAGAACTTACTGACACGACCACGTGTAAGCTCCGAATCCACGGACTTTTTCTTTCTTGGATTCTTCAATCAGCTACAAGCACCCCTGCTTGATATTCTTTAAACTTCAATGGTAACAACCAAGTTGATCATCAAGATGTAGATAAGATCTCCAATTTAAAAACCCTAAGCTTTGTGTAAAGAAAAGCTCCTCAAAGATCTCACAAGAGATTTACACAAAACAGCAATGTATGAGCAACAATATAATTGGAGCAACCTCCAAAAACGTGGTTAGGGTTTTGTTTATATACCTAGGGTAAAAACATAAAACCCTAAACATTTAATGAAGTAGGGCTGAGTTGGAAATTCTGCAGAAAAAAACAACCTGTGTGATTTTCAATCGATCGAGTCTATTCTTTGATCGATCGAGCCAGGCCAAAAGTCCCAAGTACTTCTGCAGCCACTCGATTCCAACTTTACAATAATAAACCAACTTTGAGCAAGCCTAAACAAGACTAAATACATTGTTTTGATCATGGTTTGCCAACATTACAAATTAGAGTTCTAAATATATAAAATCCTAAGACCTTAGAACCTAACAAACTCTCCCTTTGGCAATCCATGACAAAACCCTAATTAAAAAGCTCAAATTTTTACAAGTAAAAAGCCTTTTACAAAGAAATGCTCATAAACTTCAAATTCAGCCTAAATACTATCCATTGGCTGCAAGTGTAGACAGCAGCTTAGTTGAATCAACCTGTATATTCCTGAAATACTCAACAAATGCATAAACGCATATGTGATAGAAAATAGTAAAACAACAGGTATAACATTCTTGTAAGATTCACACAACACAGAATAAAGACATATATAAATGATCAACTCATAAATATAAATCAATAAGCAGTTAATCATAAATCAACAAGAATCAATAAAAAAAACATGTATATCAATCAATGTTACTCCCCCTAACATAAATATCTCCAAAAATGATATACAAAGTAAAGCACCTAGATACGATCTAAAAACTCCACAAGTAACAAAAAACTCCCCCTAACAACAAAAATCTCTACAAGTCAAAACTCCACTCCCCCTTTTTGTGACGGAATACCAAAGAGCAATCATGAGTCGCCATCAAAAGGAGGTGGTGAGGGTGAATGAAGACGCGTCAAATCAGCTCGGAGAGCACGAATCTCATCCAGTAAGTCCACCAAAATCTGACCATGAGTCGCCTGAACGGTCACGACAGTCTTTAGAGTACGACGAACATCAAAGTCGGTCAAAAAAGGTGGAGGAACATCAGCAGCAGCAACATCATCACCAACTAGATCAGGAACATCCTCACCAGCAATACCTGTAGAAGAAGAAGGAGGAGGTGCGCTACTAGACGGCTCGGACCTAGGGTGTTTAGAACCAGCTCGAAGATGAGCGGCCCTCTGTCTAAGAAAAGACGCACCTATGGAGGCTATCACATGAACGGGCTCAGAGAAAGGGAAGTCACTAAGGTCAAGATGGAGCAAAATCCTATGAATGAAAATAGGATGAACAAGGGCATGAGAAGAAGATGAACTCCTATAAACATCGTTCAAAGAACGAAGAAAGAGATGGGGAAAACTAATAGGAGCATCAGTAATTAGAGCGTACAAAAAATACACACCTCTCAAGAGGAATTGAGTGAACATGAGAAATGGCCCAGATGGAATGACACGCTATCCTAAAGAACAGATAGTGCAACCCGGAGAGCTCAGCAGAAGTGATCCTAGGATCAGAACCCCACTGGACAGAAGTCCCAGTGATGTAAGATAAAACATCGCTCAGCTCGGGAGACTCGTCATATGGATAGACAGGATCCCTAACTAACGGTACCCCTAGAGCATCAGTCACTACCTGAGGAGTAATGGTGTACCCTGCACCTCGTATCCAACTCTTTACTAAAGTGTTGGAATCATAGACGTGGATAGAGATGTTCGAATAGAACTCTCTAATCAAGGTAGACGGTGGAGGAGGATTAGAAATGTCTAACAAGAGTAACCAGCCCCGACGCTCAAAGTTTGCCCTGATGGCAGGATCTAGCTCATCTAACAGAACAGAACGCTCAGTCCAAATCTTCCTCTTAAGGTTAAGTTTCTCAAAAAGCTCTTGGTTTTTCTCACTCGGAAACCTCTCACGATCAAAGGAAAGAGGGGATGGAGAGGAAGAGGGAATGGACCTACGGGCTCTAGTCTTCCTAGGCATGATACTAAGGAAAGGACAGAGACACAAAAGAGAAAACCAAAAGAAAACACAAGAAAAACAAGACCAATGGTAGATTGCAAGTTAGCAACAAAAATAATAGAATGAAAATGTATATGATGCATGAACAGATACAATGCCATGATGCATGTACTAATGCAGTGAGCAAGTAAGTTCAATTGAGTTTAAATTGACAAAATTGACTTGAGCGGAGAATTTCTTAACAAAAACCCCAAAAAAATTGAAAACCACTTGAAAATTTTTAAAACAAATTGATGAATTGAGCATTACAAAACACAACGCATAGATTATAATGCTTAATTTCATCAATACAACAAGCCAATTGCATCAAATTCTACCCAATTTAACAAAATCCCCAAATCGGATCAATTAGAAACCCAAGAATTTTCAATTTTTCACCAAACTCAAAATTGATCAAATTAACCACCAAGGATCATGTATATGATGTGTCCCCACAAAAACCCAATGATCAATTGCATAAAATATGGCTTGAATCAAATGAAAATCCCAAAATTGCAAAGTGCGAAAATCGCCTCTAAATGCATGAAAATATGCATGAAATGATGAAAATAAAATCAAAAGGAAGGGCAAAAGTGTCTTACCGGCTTAAGGAAAGAGAGATTTTGCAAAAACTACGGAGGAAAACGACAAAAATCTCTATGTGGAGCCTTGCCAACTCAGAGAGAGAGAAGAAAAAGTTTGAAAAGTTTGAATAGTGATTTTGAAAAAGTCAGAACTAAACTTTTAAAAAGCTTTTTCACGATATTCGATCGATCGAAAATTACATTCGATCGATTGAATGAAACAGTCATTTTAGAACAAACGAAAGCACTTTTTCGATCGATCGAAAAACAGACTGGATCAATCGAAATGGGCAGAGGCTCACTAAATTTTTTTTAAAAAAATCCAGTTTTGAACGACACAAACCTAATTTTGAAAAACAACTCCTCAAAGCATTAAACAAGGAAAGCAAAATGCATGAGTATGAGATGGAATGCTTTTTCAAAAACCCAAATTTTTTAAACCCAAATTATGTCAAAAACAAGTTTCAATCATTCTTCCATTGAATTTTCTCAAGCAACAAAAATGTTATGCACTAATCTCAAGATATTTTCAAACTTGGTTGGTCAGACCAAAAACACACGCACTAGCATGTACAGTGTTTAACAAAGAGTAACTTGTATAGTGTGTGATACTAGCAAAAACTTGAGATACATGTGAGGTGATATGTGAATAGCAATCAAATACAAAGTCTACACAATTCATTACATAGAATTTAAAAGAGACTATCATCTAAAGAGTTACATCCTATAACTCCCACATCTCCTAGAACAAAAGCTTGCAATCATGTATGTTTCTTGCATTTTTGCCTCTTATTTGTATGAAATAGCATTCAGCCTAATAGTACACACCGGTTTGAATTAAATGAATTGGCATCAAGCCTAATAGTACACACCAGTTTTAATTTAATTTGAGGCTACACCTTATGTTCTTTTTATGCATGTGCTACACTTTCTCAAGCACAGAATCTTAAGATATGCACTAAAGTATTCATGATTGGCTAGTAAACAGTGATGAGATGGTTATTTATGCCTTTCTCAAAAGAGTCAAGTCCGACAGTCAAATAACATATGACTTCATGATTAAGACAGAGTGATTAAGAACCATACACATCTTTCCCACACAACATGCACTACAAAGTTTCAACTAGTCAAGTGCAATGAATAAGTTCATCAAAGTTAAACAAGGTACACAAGACATGACATGTGTAAAAAGATAGACCAACCTTGTTTTTCAAAAATCAAGAAAAATAGTGTCAAACATAATTTTTGCTTTCTCCTTTTCCCTTTTTTTTTTTCTTTTATTTAAGAGAAAACAAATAAATCCTAGAATGAAATGCATAAATGTAATGCAATGCAAATCCTAGAACAAAACAAAAGAAAACACAAAAACCAAAGAACAATGGTCACAGAGGAATGAGCAATGAAGCACAAGGACCAAGTCAGAAAGACTCAATTAGGTCGAGTCTTTTGCATCCAAAACCTTTTAGATGCATCACGAGCATTGGAGTTCTTATTCACTTTCGAGTGATTCCTAACTCCATGATTGGAATAAAGGTTCAAAGCCTTTACCAATTCACCAATAAGTGTCATAGGATCTTGTACTTAAAACACAGACACTTTTGGTTTGTTTGTCCTCTTAACAGCTTGAAGCTTGTAACAGTTAGGACAAATGTGTCCAGACTTACCACAAAAATGACAAACCCAAGTAGGTTTACCATGCATCTTGTCCTTAGAAATGGTAGGTTTAGTTTCTCTCAAATCAACCCTATTCTTCTTAGGAGGTGAAACTTCTACGGGTTTAACTACCTCACTCACAGGTGGTTTGACAGTTTCACTCACGACCTCACTCATGGAAGGTTTAGAAGAAGAAGAAGGAACAAAATTCGTGGAATGCGGCGCAGAGTCAAAGATGCTTTTAACATAACCTAAACCAGATTTATTAGAAGGATACTTTTGAACATTTAGCATGTGATCAAGTTTAGAACTAGCAGATCTAGCAACAGATAAATCATGTTCCAAAGTTTTAACTTTATCAAGCAAAAGCATGTTCTCAGATTTAACATTGTTTAAAAGATCATTAGCATCAAATAGTTTAACAAGCAAATTTTTCTTTTCAAGCTCAAGAGAATCAATTTTCTTTAGGCCAAGTTCTACATTCATAGCATCCCTAGCAGCAATTTTGCAAAGTTTATTGTAGGCTTCTTAAAGATCTGCATCCTCAGAGAGTTCCCTATCAGAAGGGCTCTCTTCAACAGATATGCTTTCATTGACTACAGCAGTAGCAGTGAAAGCAATAAAGTTTCCATCCTCATCACATCCGGACTCATCATCGGAAACCTCATTATCGCTAAGAGTTACAGCCATAGCTTTACCCTTAGTCCTTAAGAATGTAGGACATTCAGATTTCACATGACCATACCCTTGACAACCAAAGCACTGAGGACCCAAAGAATTATTTGAAGACTGACCAACTTTTTCTTTTGGTTTTTCAAGGTTATTAACCTTAGTGGGATCATTCTTCCTAAAATTTCTAGGTTCAGCAGTGTATGTACCTCTTGCCTTTCTATTGGTATTTCTAAGAAAGTTTTTGAAATTTTTGGCAAGATAGGCAATCTCTGTAGCAGAGAGCTCATCATCAAATCCACCACCATCAACATCATCAACTAACTTAAGAGCCATTGATTTGGATTTGTTCACTTTAGGTAGGTCAGACTCATAGGACTGAAGAGATCCTACAAGCTCATCAACAGAGATGGAGTCCACATCCTTGCTTTCAGTAATGTCAGTCACTTTGGGTCTAAAGTTTTCAGTTAAGGATCTAAGTATCTTCCTAACAATTTTAGGTTGATCATAGACTTCACCCAAATTAAAAGCAGAATTGACAATATCATTTAATTTAGTATAGAATTCATCAAAAGATTCATCATCAGACATTCTAATGCTTTCAAATCTAGAGGTCAATTGTTGCAATTTATTGATCTTAACTGCCTTTGTGCCTTCATGCACAGTTTGGAGGATTTTCCAAGCAATATGAGCAACCTCAACATTAAAGATCCTCTTAAATTCTTCCATGGAAACAGCGTTGAAGATGGCATTCATAGCTTTGCTATTGAAGCCAGCTGCTTCTTTTTCAGAAGTTTGCCACTCACTCACAGGAGTAGAGGGCTTCTCCCATCCGTACTCAACGGAATTCCAGACTCTCTCATCAATGGATTTCAGGAATGCTTTCATCCTTACTTTCCAATAAGCATAGTTGTTCCCATCAAAGTGAGGAGGAACAAACAAAGAGTGTCCATTCTCCACGACAACAGGGGTCAAGGATCAGCTCAAAGATCAAGAAATCTCCAACAAAAGAGCAACCCGCTCTGATACCACTTGAACGGTTTTAGACCCATTAAAACACAACCAGATTGGTTAGCCTAGATTAATTAGCCAAGTTGTTACTTAGTCAAATTATGCAATTCTAGGTTAAAACAATCAAACAATCATATCAAGAAATAAAGCAGCATAAAATAAATGAACACAAGATATGATGACCCAGAAAACCACACGGTAAAAACTTGGGGAGGATTTGACCTAGCTATCCTCAAGGTAAACCTGAATCCACTATGCGAAAGAATCGAAGTTCATACAGAAGGACTATAAGCTCCCCGCTTGACTTCCTAATTCTACCCACCAGTAGAACTTACAGACACGACCACGTGCAAGCTCCGAATCCACGGACTCTTTCTTTCTTGGATTCTTCAATCAGCTACAAGCACCCCCGCTTGATATTCTTTAAACTTTAATCATAGTAACCAAGTTGATCATCAAGATGTAGATAAGATCTCCAACTTGAAAACCCTAAGCTTTGTGTAAAGGAAAGCTCCTCAAAGATCTCACAAGAGATTTACACAAAACAGCAATGTATGAGCAACAATACAATTGGAGCAACCTCCAAAAATGTGGCTAGGGTTTTATTTATATTCCTATGGTAAAAACATAAAACCCTAAACGTTTAATGAAGTAGGGCTGAGTTGGAAATTCTGCAGAAAAAAACAACCTGTGTGATTTTCGATCGATCGAGCCAAGCCAAAAGTCCCAAGTACTTCTGCAGCCACTCGATTCCAACTTTACAATAATAAACCAATTTTGAGCAAGCCTAAACAAGACTAAATGCATTGTTTTGATCATGGTTTGCAAACATTACAAATTAGAGTTCTAAATACATAAAATCCTAAGACCTTAGAACCTAACAGTTTTTCGATCGATCGAAAATATTTAAAATCCTTTTTAAAACTTTCGGAGTGATTCGATCGATCGAATGTAATTTTCAATCAATCGAAAGTCAAGAATTAGGTTTTTTAAACAGTACTCTTTGACTGATTCCTCTCCTTTTTCAAAAGACTTTTTCAAACTTTCTTTTCTCTCTCCGACTACGCAAGGATCTACAATGATTTTTCATCGTTTTCCTCCAAAATTTTTGCAAAAATTCTCTTTCCTCAAGTTGGTAAGTCTCTTTTGCCCCTCATTTTTGAGTTTATTTGCATTTTTCATGCAGTTTTCATGCATTTTATCTCATAATTTCGGACCTCTTTCTTTTTGGAATTTTTGATGTTTTAAGCCCAATTTTGTCCAATTGATCAATGGGTTTTTATAGGGACAAGCTATAAATATGTTCTTGATAGTTTAATTTGATCAATTTTGGGTTTTGTGGAAAATTGAAAATTCTAGGGTCTATAATTGTTCCGAATTGGGGATTTTGTTCAATTAGGTTGAATTTGATAAAATTGGCTTGGTAATTGGATGTAATTAGGCATTATCATCTATGGATTGTATTTTGTAATGCTTAATTCTTCAATGTGCTTCAAAATTTTATAAATGGTTTTCAAATTTTTGGGGTTTTTGGTTAGAAACTCTATGCTCGAGCTAATTTTGTGAATTTGAACTTAAAATTGAACTTTGTTTAATGCATTAGTACATGCATCATGGCATTTTAACTGTTCATACATCATATAGTTTTTTTTTTTTTTTTTTTTTGGTGCTAATTTGCAGTCTACCTTTGGTTTTTATTTGTTTCTCTTTTAGTTTTCTCTTGTATCTCTGTCCTTTCCTTAGCATCATGCCTAGGAAAACTAGGGCTCGTAGGTCTGTCCCTTCACCTACTCCTTCCCCCCTGTCCTTTAACCGTGAGAAATTTCCGAGTGAGAAAAACCAGGAGATCTTTGAAAAGATGAACCTTAAGCATAAGATATGGTCTGAGTGTTCTGTCGTTCTAGATGAGTTGGATCCTGCCATTAGGACAAACTTAGAGCGTAGGGGCTGGCTACCCTTAGTGGATATTTTTGATCCTCCTCCACCTGCTACCTTGATTCGAGAGTTCTACTCGAACATCTCGATTCGCGTCTATGATTCCAACACTTTAGTAAAGAGTTGGATACGAAGCGTAGAGTACACCATTACTCCTACCGTAGTGGCTGATGCTCTAGGGGTACCTTTGGTCCAGCACCCTGTCTACCCTTATGATGAGTCTCCCATTTTGAGTGATGTCATGTCTTACATCACTAGGTCATCTATCCAGTGGGGTTCTGATCCTAGGATCACCACTGTTGAGCTTTCTGAGCTTCACTATCTTTTCTTTAGGATAGCATGTCACTGCTTTTGGCCCATTTCTTATTTGCACACCATTCCTCTCGAGAGGTGTGTATTTTTGTATGCTCTAGTTACTGATACTCCTATCAGTTTTCCTCATTTGTTCCTTTGTTCTTTGAATGAAGTGTATAGGAGTTCATTTTCCTCTCATGCCCTGATTCATCCTATTTTTATTCATAGGATTCTTTTTTATCTTGATCTTAGTGGTTTCCCCTCCTCTGAGCCTGTGCATGTCATTGGTCCTTTAGGTGCGTCTTTTCATAGACAGAGGGCTGCTCATCTTCGAGCTGGCTTTAAACACCCTAGGTCTTCACCTTTTGGGTCTGCACCTCCTCCCTCTTCTTCTACAGGTCCTTTTGATGAGGCTATTCCTGATCCTGATGTTGCTGTTGCTGCTACTGTTCCTCCACCTCCATCGGATGACTTTGATATCCGTCGTACTTCGGAGACTATCTTGATCGTTCAGGCGGCTCATGGTCAGATTTTGGTGGACTTGCTTGATGAGATCTGTACATTGCGAGCTGATCTGGCACATCTTCGGTCTCCCTCACCACCTCCTTTTGATGATGGATTGTGATTGCCCTTTGGCATTCCGTCACAAAAAGGAGGAGTAGTGTTTGTAGAGGAGTTTTGTAGTTAGGGAGAGTTTTTGTTGTTTTGAGGAGCTTGTGGAGCTGTTAGATTGTATTTAGGCGCTTCACCTTGTATATCATTTTTTTGGGGATATTCATGTTAGGGGGAGTAACATTGTTTGATATACATGTGTTTTTTTTTTTTTTTTTATTCTTGTTGCTTTGGATTCATTGTTTGTTGATTTATATTCTATGAGTTATTCATTTGATATATGTCTTTATTGTGTGTTGTGTGAATCATACAAGAATGTTATACCTGTTTATACCTGTTTATATACTATTTTCTATTACACATGCGTTTATGCATTTGTTGAGTATTTCAGGAATAAACAAGATGATTCAATTAAGCTGCTATCTACACTTGCAACTGATGGATAGTAGTTAGGATTGAATTTTAGTTTATGAGCATTATTTTTGTAAAGGGCTTTTTAAATTGTAAACTTTGAACTTAGTATTTGTGTTTTGTCACGAATTGCCAAAGGGGGAGTTTGTTAAGCTCTAAAGATTTAGGATTTTATGTATTTAGAACTCTAATTTGTATTGTTGGCAAACCATGATCAAAACAGGTTGTTTACTCTTATTTAGGCTTGCTCAAAGTTGGGTCTTTTATTTAAAGTTGGAATCAAGTGGCTGCAGATGCATTGGTGCATTTCGGCCTGGCTCAATCGATCGAAGGAAAGACTCGATCGATCGAATCTCGGGCAGAATGTTTTTCTACAAAATATTCCAGCTCAGCCCTAACTCATTAAACGTTTTGGGTTTTCTGTTTTTATCCTAGGTATATAAAGAAAAACCCTAGCCACATTTTTTAGAGTTACTCCAGTTGAATTGTTTCTCATACTTTGCTGTTTTGTGTAAATCTCTTGTGAGATCTAGAGGAGCTTTCCTTTACACAAAGCTTAGGGTTTTCAAGGTAGAGATTACTTCAACATCTTGATGATCAACTCGGTTGCTACCATTAAAGCTTAAAGATTATCAAGCGTGA
Source organism: Quercus variabilis (assembly GCA_030445155.1). NCBI lineage: Eukaryota > Viridiplantae > Streptophyta > Magnoliopsida > Fagales > Fagaceae > Quercus > Quercus variabilis. The sequence goes on from CP129447.1 coordinate 9,930,214, forward strand.
GTTCTTGTAGCTGATTGGAGAATCCAAGAAAGAAGAAGTCCGTGGATTTGGAGCTTGCACGTGGTCGTGTCAGTAAGTTCTACTGGTGGGTAGCATTAGGAAGTCAAGTGGGGAGCTTATAAGTCCTTTTGTATAAACTTTGATTCTTTCGCATAGTAGATTCAGGTTTACTTTGAGAATAGCTAGGTCAAATCCTCCCCAAGTTTTTACCATGTGGTTTCCTGGGTCATCATATCATTGTGTCTTTTATATTTCCATTGCTTTGTACTTTTGATATGATTGTGTGTTTGTGATAACATAGAATTGCTGAAATTGACTAAGTTAATCACTTGGCTAATTAACTAGGTTAATCTAGTTATTTTAAGGGGTCGAAAACCATTCAGTACTAATTTTAGTAATTTTGTTCAATAAATATACATTTTCCCCTCTTAACAATGCTATCAATTCTTTTAAGAATAACGTTATAGTCACACACTTTTTGACAAAATTTTTACAAAGTATTAAGGTAGCAAATTCTTATTGATTCGCACACTTTTACTTATCAATAACTACTCACCACATTAACAATTTGTAAATTTTAACATTTTCCACCTTTTAAAGGCCATAAAAATTAATAGATTAAATCTAAAACAAAATATACATGTCCAAAAAAGTTATCCCAACAACAAAATTATGAATAACAAAGCTAAAAGAAATTAAACTCAATCAATCTATTATACCCAAAACAAACAACCTGGCCATTTAAAAAGTTTTAAACAAAAATCCTTAGTGAGAAAGAAGTAGAATCAAAGATCTGAGTTGCCACACACAGCTAGCAATAGAGCCACCCTCCTAACTCCAAGTCTTGGTTCTATCCCTAATTAGATTACATGCATGAGAACTCCTAAATACTATTAGATTTCTTTGGAGGTTCTAGTGGCAGTGATTAATGATCATTCAATGGTTTGATTTTAGTTGTAGATAATTAATGTTGTCTCAAAAACCAACAGGTGTAGACACAAGCTTTGATTGATATATATATATATATATATTTTTTTTTTTTTGGCTAAGTGATTGATCTAATACATACATTGACATTTTCTTTCTTAAATGATAGTTCTAATTCTAAACTTGGAGCATTAGCTTGACCCAACCGTTTTTCCAGGGTTTTTTACTTATTTTCTTGACTCAAAAGTCTTTTTTCTTCTGTTAGTAGATTATTCTTGATGGGTAGCTCTAACTGAGTGCAATGCTTCCTCTACAACCAAGATCATATTTTAGTTCCTAACTTTTAGTCCATGAAAAATTATCAAGTGTGGTCCTTAATATACTTAAAGTAATTACTTTTTATAGTCTGAATCAATTTAAAGTGATTGCTTGTCACATCTAACGTGTTGTGATCACTTTAGAATTCAGAGTCTAAATTAAATCACTTGTAGATTAACAGCGCATATGATTAGAATGCTATATGTTTCTAATATCAAACTTATTGGGAGTCCAATTTACTTGTATTGCAACTATCTTTACTCCCAACAATAAAACAATACAAGGGGAAGTGGATCCTTCATGAGAGATAGGCACCTTATCATATAGTACATTGAAAGTCTTAAATCAAAAAATGTTTATCAGCTGCTCCTTCTAATGGTCTCATGGTCTAATAGAGAGATCAAGCCTAAGGTTTTTTGGTTTAATATTTCCTGATTCCTTCTCCTCAGGGTCTAAAAGATACGACTCCAGTGAACAATTTACCGTTGTGTTAGATAACAATAACAATATGCATATCAGTAATCAACCAATAGGAGGGAGGTGAGTGAACTTTATCGCATTCCATGTTTTTAATAACATCGTTATTGTGGGTTCCAGTTAGCTCAACTGGTAAAGTCTCTGATGATTGTATAAGAGATCTGAGGTTCAATCTCCGCCTACACCAAAACTGGTTAGTATCTTGGTCTGATAATAAAGAGATATTATCAAGAACGGACGTCATAGGTTGAAACTATCTCAAAAAAAATAAATAAAAAATAACATCGTTATTGCTAAGCTAAGATGTCCATATATTATGGAAGTAATAAGATATATCTGACCTATATAACCAGCACAATATTGTGAAAGTTTAAACAGACTTTAAAAAATAATAATAATAATAATAATAATAATAATAATTAGTACGTACCACATCCAGCAAATAGATTTGTTCTAATAACAATTGACAGAGATGATGGAGATCATCTAACAATTAAATGATGCTGCGAAATGAATTATGAAACTAGGGCTAGTGATATGAGTCAAGTCTAATATATGGATTGTTATATTGTGATCAAGAAAGAGAGGAGGCAATTAAAAAAGAGAAAACATTAGGTCCGGAGCTGGCGTAAAATCAGTGTTTTACGCCAGCCAATCAGACCACGCCACGTTAGAAAAAAACTCCCAGCTTAAATCCCACCCCAAACAGCCAAAACCTCTCATGCCAGAAAAACAGAAAAACCCCAAAGCTCTCATGCCAGAAAACATAAAAACCCCAAAGTGCTCATGCCGTTCCTCTGATTGCCGAAGCCTGATCACCGTAGCAGAACGAAAAAAGAAAACCAACTCTCACGCCATTCCTCTGCTTCCTTCACGCCTCCACCACCACCACTGAATAGTACAGCTCGCTTAAACCCCAAATCAGAACTAGAACAAGTTAGGCAAAAAATTTTGGTTTCCTCTGCTTCCTCCCTCTTCCACCCTCTACTTCCTCTTGCCTAAATCTCCACCACACCACACACCGAAGCATACCGCCACACAAGTCACAGGATTCGTTGCTAGAGCTTTTAAACATGCCGGAGCCACCGTGAGCATGGTGTTGCGATGCAAAGGTTTGTTTGGTTTCGGTGTGTTTGATTTGAGGAAAATCTTCTATGTGTCCGGAAAATTTGAATGTGAGCTCTCTCATATCTTGTATTGTTCTAATGAAATATGCTGTGTTGGGTTTTGATATGATCTGGGGTTTGTTTGGTTTTTGAATTATTTTGGTTTTCTGTTTTGTGATTGCTTTTTGATTGCTGCACGTATAGGGTACTGCAAAAACTTCAGTTGAAGGCTTATTTGCTGCTGGAGATGTACAGGTAATCCTCTCCAGAGTTAGCTTTTTTATTTCTTCAGTTTTCAATTGGTCCTGGACCTGTCAAGACTCTGGTCCAAATGTTGCAACAGTTCAACTAGTGGTCATCTTATTGGTTCAGAAATTGTATTGATTATATATGTTGTGTCTATTAATTATTGTGTGTTGGATTTATGAAGAATTGGGATACATTCAAGGAAATTCTGAGAACTAGTTAGGGAAAATCTTGTATGAATGGAAGTGATGCATGTTACAATCTTTGTCATCTAATCAGTTTCTTGGCATGTCCCATTTAAAGAGGAAAGAGATAGTGCAAGAAATTAGGTGGTAGCCTTTTGTTACATTTGTATTTTCCTTTTAACTTTCTAATATGTTAACACATCTTATTCTTTCTATGAATTCCTTAAACTAGTTTAAGGTCTCTCTGTGTGTGTGGTGAGGGGTCAGAATTGAAACTCCAAATTGATAACTTTAGAGGACATATGTGGATAAGGAAGAGTCAGTTGGATTGTGAATTTAGAAGTTAATGTACTCATATTTCAGACTGACCACTAATAAGATTAGGACATTAAGCATATATGTGGGCTAGTAGCATTCTTCAAGTGGCTCAGGAGAGATGGTATCACAGTTTCTTTAATTTTTTTTTTTTTAATTTATCTTGGTAATGAAAAAACTAAGTAATATAATTAAAATTAAAAATAAAGTGCATGAGAGCCACTATATATATGCCTACTAACCTTGCTAGGATAGTATAAGTTACACCTATAGACCTATAGTATAAAAGTACAAGGCAGTGTGGTACTCAATAGTATGGGCCTACCTGATATATTCCAACAATCAACTTGAACTCAAGATGGGTTAAGAGATACCGAGTTTGGATGAATAATTGCGAAAGCAGCCTATTGGAAGTGATTTAGTAAAATATTGGTGAGCTGATCAAGAGAAACAATTGAGTGAATCTGTAGAATGTCCTAAAGGATATGATGATGATTGACAAAATGATTGGTGAGCTGATTAGGGAACTATAATAGTGGTACAAAGACTCTCTCAATAAACTTGAAGCTTAGATACACTCAAAGATCTTTCTTACACATAACTAGAGAAACACTATTTTGTGCCATGACACAGCACTCTTTCACACAAAACAAACATGACAAGTGGATTGATTTATGTCGTGACTTTCACACACACTTCTTAGAACAATGAGAGGTTGAATATAATATGGACTGCTTTTGCAAGTTGAATTTAATCATAATTTGACTGACTTGACTGCTTCACTGTATGAAGGGCAGAGTCGAGTTTGTTACTTATTGTATGATAGGATTGCTGAATTGTTTCCTATATATATTTCTATCAAATTTTCAATTTGTGTTTCCTTTTTTTTTTTTTTTTAAACCTTGACTTAAAACCTTGATTGAATTGTTTCCCTTTTTTTTTTCTTGGATTTGTATTTCTTTCAATTTTGCTTCTTACAGGTGCCTTTTTGACAAGTTTACTTACTATGGTTATTGAATTCTCCACTGTCAACTTTAGCCTCTGGGACACAGCTGGTATCATTTATTTGATAGCTATAGTTAGTTTCAAATATAATTTACTCCTACTTGTAATGTCAATTTTCACCTACTTGTAAACCTTTACTTTTTTAAATTAGGAGTCTTCGATGGCAAGGTTGAACCAGTTAGTTATAGCAAATACATTGTGCTCCACAAGTTTTGTACAGGTTTATGATGTCCTTGATTTTTTTACTTAGTATAAATTGTTCTGTAATAGATGTTTTTATTATTTATTCATTTTTTTTATTTGTCAATCATCTATAGGACTCTTTGCCAACTGTGACATATCCTTCTACATCATCATCTACTATGCATATATATCCCAACCAATCATCATTTATGATATGACCACTTAGCGTTTAATTAGAATATATTGAATTTTTTTTAACTGTGTTCATTCTAATTTTATTTTTTGTATTTTGTTGTACATTCTTTTATGTAGGATCCATTACAACAATTCCAAGAAAATTGATGTACAAACAAGTTTTGTGTCCAAGAGAATGGATTCGGAAGCAAATATTTGTTGGTTATATAATGTTTAAATTTTGGTGGATAGACATAGAACCATCTTCTTTTTTGTATTTCCAATGTAGGGTCATCTTTTTTGTATATTGAACTATGACAGGTTTTATTCTAGATGAACGTATTCTCAATTAGAAATTTTCCAAAAGAATTGTGACAAATTTTATATCAAGATGTATGGTCAATCATATGATCTTTTATGAATTGAATTGTGACAGGTTTTATTTCAGGTGAATGTATTCTCAATTAGAAACTTTTACAAATAAAAAAATTGTGACAAGTCTTATTTCAGGTGAACTGTTATAGAAAAAATTGTGACAAGTTTTATTTCAGGTGAATGTATTCTTTATGTTTGGAAGTTCAAACACAAGAAACATAAACATTTTCTTATCTTTCCAATGTTTGACAAACTTATAACTTGATTCATTGTGTTGTACATGTATAAGCACCAAAGAAGAAATAACTAGAGAAATGAGAAGTATTAACAATATATAACTGTAACTTGATGTATTCACTTGTATAGACTCACCACAGATATTGTGGAAAACAAAGCTGTGAGTACAAAGTTCAGATGGGATCAATGATCCATCTTCAATGACAAATCATTACTTTTTGATTTTCCAGTTAATTCTTTGATGCCTACTAACCCCTACCCTACAAGCCCCAAAGAAAAAAAAAAAAACAAATAGGCAGCCATTCTCCTTCCAAACATTACAAAAACAATCTTGAGGAGCAAAACTATGCCTCTTTTTCGACTGCCTTCCGATAATGCCAGATTCAAACAAAGGAAAGAAAAGGAAAATGCTCTTGAATAGATCCTTGAAGATGATGTAAGACTTTGGCTTCTTCTCCCATGCTTTGCTTGTTTCTTGGTGTGATAGCGGCTCAGTTACATCCTTTCCAATATTCCCTATTTCTTGCTTCACCACCCTGCCACCAAAGTCACCAAAAACTGAATACGTAATTAATTCTCATGGCTATGTAGCATTGGAATCCTTCATACTGAGGTGATTCTTATTCTCAATGTTAGAACACGTGGGGTTGTAAAAAGATTTGAAAAACCAACTAGTGTTTGATGAATTTCGAAAGATAAAAATATAAACACACACATCGAAGCACAAATTTAACAGACCCTCCTCCTAATCTATTAACATTGTGTTTTTTTTTTTTTTTTTTTTTTTTTTTTTTTTTTTGATAATCAAGAATCTTTATTGAAAGAGCTGGAGAACTAGCAACAAAACAAAACCACATAGCCCAAACCAGCAACAATACAGACAAGGCTCTTAAAAGGGAGACCAACAAAAACAAACCAAAAGGAACCTCAAATAAGTCCCAGCCTAACAAAGCAACACAACCAACAAACCTGCAGAACCAAAACAAAACCACAATAGCAAAGTTCATATATAGAAGACAAAGCTAATTTGTTTGCTTCCAAAATAGCAAGCTAGCAAGACTTCCCAAGTAGCATCAAGCATAGATGAACAAACACTAAACAAAATTTTGTTGTGGATACCAATGACTAATAAGTGCCCTTAATCTCTAGCAAACAAATACAAAAGCTCCAGCAACCCAACATACACATATCAATATTGCACCAAGTAAAACCCACATACACATATGAATATACATACAAAAAAATACTCCAACAACCCAACATAAACTTCAAAAACCAAAATTTACCCAGTTCAAACCACAACAAAAGAAATCAGGAAAAAAAAAAAACAATATCAATCTTATAAGCATAATATAGCTATAGCAACCCAACAAAAACCCACTTGTGAAAAAGTAAAACAAATTTTGAAACTGTCAACACAATTGTCAAATTTTCACAGCAAGTTCCATTTCAGTATTCAATTATCATTTCCAAACTCAATCCCATCTCATTGTACATCTAAAGCCAATCTAACGTAATCAAATCAATCAAACATCCCTAATTCAAAAACCAAACAAACCCCAGATCATATCAAAACCCAACACAGCATCTTTCATTAGAACAATACAAGATATGAACAAACACTCACCCTCCGTTCTCATCAAAAAGGAAATGCTCAAAATTTGAAACTTTCCAATGAAGCAAACAAAAAATCCGAACACCCAATTCAAAATCCAAATTGGGGAAAAGGGAAAATCATGAAAACAAACCTTTGGATCGTGGCTCACGGGGGCTCCGGTTTGTTTCCAAGCTCTGGCGAACTCTTTTTCTTCAAAATCATTTTGCTCTGGTGATCTGTGTGGTGGTGGTGAAGGTTCTGTGTGAAGGAAGAGAGGAAGCAGAGGAATGGCGTGAACTGGCGATCTGTGTGGTGGTGGTGGAGGTTCGAGGTGAAGGAAGTTTTTTGTGAGCGTGAAGGAAGCTATGAACGAAGCTGTGAGCATGCGAGCAAGTTTTTTTTTTTTTTTTTGAGGTCTATTGTTTCTTTAAGCTCAAGCTCCAACGATCAGGCTATGGCAGTGGTGAAGGTTCAGCATGAAGGAAGCAGAGGAATGGTGTGAGAGCTTTTGGAGTTTTTCTATTTTTTGGCGTGAGAGGTTTTGGCTATTTCGAAAGGGATTATTGCTGGGAGCTTTTTTTTTCTGACGTGGCAGGTCTGATATGCTAGCATAAAACGATGGTTTTACACCAGCTCCAGACCTAATGTTTTCTCATTAAAAAATAGAATGGGAAGAAAGAAGGTTTTATTATAAGTTAGGGATTTTTTAGAAAATAATCATCAAACCCAAACAATATCATTAGTTAGGCAAACTTTCAAACTAATTTCATTTCTAACAATTCGAGTCCTCTGGAGTCTTCATTGTAGCTATTATTCGTGGACGCCAAAAATCGAGTCCAGAAAACTCATTTTCCGTACATAGAAATTGAGTTCGGAGGACTCGATTTCTATGCAGGAAAAACATTGGACTTGATTTTGACGTTCCTCCTTTCTCTGTAATTCTGGACTCAATTTAGACGATCCTCCTTTGTCTGTAATGGTTGAAGTCTACCCAAATCCAACCATGAGATTTAATTTAAAATTCAGAAACAAAAAATACAAATAAAGGATTTGATGCAAGTCCTTGATTGAAAGTGTTAATAAACTACCACAAGAAGTCGGGAATGGTCAAAAACATTTGCCCATACATAATGATGCCAAAAATTTATCTAATATCTCCAAAGAAACTGCAAAGAAAAATTTTCTTCTATCCCCATACATAATGATTAATGGAGGAGTATAAATAAACTTATATAATGCCACTACTGTCTCTTTTTTTGGTTGAAATTCAAAGATTCTTTTGTTAAAAGGTAAGATTGCTTTCTTAAGTCCTAACAGTCGTTACTTTGGCATCAACATATATATAAAAAGCACCAATGCAGCACCATATATCGCATAGATTAAACAATATAAGCTCTAACAAAGTGCTACAAATTTTCGATTTTCTGACAAAAAAAAATTTCAAAAACCAAAATTTCATCCAAAGTAGAAAATTGAAATTCGGTATGCTCTGTTTTGTGGAGACTAAAACAGAGCATGTCCGTTGGTTGTAGTCCTCGTTGTTGCCATGGATTAGTCCTCGTTGTTGCCATGGATTATGCTCTGTTTTGTGGAGAGTAAAACAGAGTAGTCCTCGTTGCTGCGCTCAGCCATAACGTCAAAATCAAGTCCAAGGGAGGGGAATTTTATGCATAGAAATCGAGTCCTCTGGACTCGATTTCTATGTATAGAACACGAGCCTACGTGTAAACAGAAAAACAGGGAATAGCTACAGTAAAATCGACTCCAGAGGACTCGAATTGTTAGAAATGAAACTAGTTTGAAAGTTTGCCTAACTAATGATATTGTTTGGGTTTCACGGTTATTTTCTAAAAAATCCCTATAAGTTATATCTAATACCCAAAAAAAAAAAAGTCTTCTTTTAAGCTTGTCATATAAAATATTAAAAATTTGTATTTTTCATGTCATTATTTATATATAATATATATAATTTCTAGTAATATTTTAAAATTAAAAATAATGTAAAATTATATTAATTTTGACCAACTAGAACTCGCCTTCTTTTATAATAAAGCAACAAAACACCAAATAAATCTTGCTTAAATTAAGTTTTATTTTCTCTCTAAAAAATTTTATTTAATTAGATATGTTTTTTTCTAAGTGCTCTAATAATTTTTATTTTTAATTTATCAACATTTATTATATTAATTAAATATATGTCATATATAATTTTTTTTTGTCAAACATTTTTTGTGCGTTCTTTAGGTTAGAAGATAGTAATGCATAAAATAAAAGCCTTAACATGAAAATAGATAAATAAATAAATAAAATTTTGTGCAATTTGTACTTTGAGCTGGGCTTGAGAAAGTCCTCAATAGTCAATAATTCAAGGGGTTTCTCTTGTCTGGTATCCTCTTTTTTTGTTCAAAAATGTCCCTACATTCTTATGTTCAAGTAGAAACAAAACTAAAGTATAATCTAAAAAATGGAGTCACTCTCACATTGATTTTCAAATTTCTTTATCTATTTATAAATTAGATTATCAAAATAAAAACATATATATATATATATATATATACATATATATATATATGTGCACATCTGCAAACAATGAAGCACTACTCGTCATTGAGTCGAATTAGGTTAACTCTATCTATGAGAGAGAGAGACAGAGAGTATCAATAATGTTTATCAAACCAAGTTACAGACCCTTTGCTCTAATCTTTGCTGTATTAGCAGCCATTTATGGCATTTTCTTGGCTTATTTTCTCATCTTCTACCCTCTTCTTCATCTTCTCTTCCAATCAGATCTTCCACCTCTTGAGACTACGATACAAGTGTTGATTTAGAACCATACATTTGTGATCTCACCACCACCGCCACTGCCACTGCCACCGCCTACCACATTGGTGAAAGATTACTGCAGTCAGAGCAGCAATGCAGAGCCTAAGATCTGCCTAGCCACACTTAAGAAAATCCTGTCAGCCAAGAACGCCAAGGACTTGACCCAACTCACCAGAATCGTAGCGGGCCAGAGTTTCAATACGACACTAGTCGCATGCAGAAATTTCATCCAGTACATGGCTGTCCACCATGGAGAACCAGAATTTAATCTGCGAGGTTGTGTGGAAAAGATTGACAACATTGTCAATTATTTGGATGCTGACTTCGTTGGGCATTTAATTGGCTCTCCTGATGATGATACCAGCATCTACGGAACCTTGAAGCACTTCTAGCGCTCGAGTATAGATCGCATCTTGGATTGTACACTTGATTATGATATCTATACTCCCCAGGAATAGAAGAGGACAGAAAGGTATAAAGTCTTGAAGGAATTCGTGACCTCCATTACCGGGGAGATTCACAATCTGCTCCATCTAGGCAGTTCTCTTTCAATCAATGTCAGGATTTCATTGATGAAACTGACGGAATTGAAGCCAATGCCTATGGTGGTGGCTCTGTATAAGCCAGAAAAAAAGCGTTTAATTCAGACATCTTGGATTGTTCACTCGATTATGATATCTATACTCCCCAGGAATAGAAGAGGACAGAAAGGTATAAAGTCTTGAAGGAATTCGTGACCTCCATTACCAGTGAGATTCACAATCTGCTCCATCTAGGCAGTTCTCTTTCAATCAATGTCGGGATTTCATTGATGAAACTGACGGAATTGAAGCCAATGCCTATGGTGGTGGCTCTGTATAAGCCAGAACAAAAGCGTTTCATTCAGACATGGGGGTTATGGCTTCGTCGTCAGCTTCAGCCTCGGCCAACCAGATGTGGGGTTCAGTTCTTCTTTTCTTGGCTCAAAAGTGTTTTGTGATTTTGTCATCAGCGACTATATATTCGCCTCTATTTATTAGTGTTAGAAATACTGAAGTCAATAGTATTTTATTTCTCAATGAAAGAATATACAAGAGTGCCTTTATATAGGAGGCATGTGAGTGCAATACAAGTAATAATGTAGTACAAGAATGTTTGATATACAAGTAATCTAGTTTGAGCCTAAAACCCACAACACTATACATGTTAACAGCCCCTCTCAAACTCAAAGTGGATGTGAGACCAACTTGAAGTTGTCAACCAAAGTACGAAGGCGTCCCGTAAGATGTGACTTGGTGAAAATATCTGCTGATTTTTAGAGGAGACTGAAATCAGCTTGAATGCATCATGGACAAGATGATAATGGATAAAATGATAATCGATCTCAATGTGTTTAGTCCATTCATGGAAGACATCATTGTGAGCAATAGGAATGATACTCTTGTTGTCACAATAAAAAGGAGTAGTAGAGGATGTAGACACACCTAAGTCTTTGAAAAGCCATCGTAGCCAAAGAAGCTCAGATGTGGTATTAGCAAGGGCACGATATTCTGCTTCAGTACTGGAGCGGCCCACATGAGTTTGTTTCTTGCTTTGCCAAGAAATCAGAGAAGAACCAAGAAAGAAACAATAACCAGTGGTGGACCTGTGATCAATGGGATCTCCTGCCTAATCAGCATCAGAAAATGTACGGAGAATAAGAGGAGACTAAGCAAAGTAGAAAAGACCATGGAATAGAATGCCCTTTAGGTATTGAAGAATGCGCAGAACAATAGCATAGTGAGTCGATCGTGGAGCAGACAGATACTAGCTCACTTGGTGAACAACATAGGAAATGTCTGGATGAGTGACAATGAGATAAACTAAACTGCCAACCAAGCGTCTGTAAGGAGAAAGATTAGACAATGGTTTCCCTCTTGAGGAAGTCAGATGCGCATTAAGCTCAACTGGAGTGTCAACAGTTTTGCTATCAGTGAGTCCAGCTCAAGACAAAAGTTTAGAAGTATACTTGGCTTGAGTAATATAAAGTTCATCTATAAAATGAGTGATTTCAAGACTCAAGAAATAGCTGAGATGTCCAAGATCTTTCATCTCAAACTGCTGACTGAGAAAATCCTTGAGTTCTTGAATGCCATTGAGGTCATCTCCAGTTATGATCATATTATCCACATACAGGAGAAGTAAAATAGTGTCTTTGTTAGTGTGACGAAGAAATAAAGCAGAATCATAATGACTGACCATGTAACCTAAGCGAAAGATGGTGGAGCTGAATTTGGCAAACCAAGCTTGTGAAACTTGTTTAAAGCCATAAAGTGCACGTTGAAAGTGACAAACCTTGTTTGAGTCAACTGAGAGACCAAAAGGAGGTTGCATATAAACTTCACTTAAATCCCCATTAAGGAATGCATTTTTGACATCTATCTTAAAAAGGTCCCATTTACTAGCAGCAACAACAGCTAAGAGGGCACGAACAGATGAAATACGAGCAACCGGAGCAAAGGCCTCTTCATAATTAATTCCATACTTCTGTGTAAAACTTTTTGCAACAAGACAAGCTTTGTAGCACTCAATGGACCCATCAGAGCACGTCTTAATCTTGTAGATCCATTTACAACTAACCACAAATTTCCCAGGAGTGAATGTCACCAAATCCCAAGTATGGTTTTTAAATAATGCATCAAGTTCCTCTTTCATTGCAATCTGCCATAAAGGGTCAGTAGAAGCCTCATGATAGGTGTGAGGCTTGTGTAATGTAGTAAGGGCAATGTAACAATGATAGTCAAGTAAATGTACAAGAATAGATCTTACCAGAGTTGAGTGACGAGGTGGAATGTCTTATGCAAGATCTTCATGCAGAGCAAGAGCAGGGGACCCAAGCTCAGGATTAAGGTTGGGTAGCTCATTTTCAACCTGTTCATCTTCCACATGTTCATTAAAGGTTGAATTAGGAAAGGGATTAGTGATGTCTAGTGGTTGGATAGAGAAGTCTATAGGAGAATCAAGAGCAACTATAGTAGGATCAGGAGCAGCTACACAAGGAATATGTGCCTCATCTCGAAAAAGATCTAAGACAGAGGAGGAAGATAAGGAGACACGGAAGTGAGAGAGCTCAACAAAGAGACGATGTTCCCAAAAGAAAACATTGTGGGAGATACGAAGACAATGAGAGACAGGATCATAACACCGATATCCCTTTTGAGTTTCGTCATAGCCAAGAAAACAACAGAACCTTGACCGAGGCTCAAGTTTTTTATGCTCATGTGGCTGAAGAAGAACAAAATAAGCAGAACCGAAGGAGCGAAGATGGTGATAGTCTGGAGGTGACCCATAAAGGCACTCATATGGAGTTTGATTTTGGATAATAGGACTCGAAATGCGATTAATAGCATGAACAACATGAAGAGCAGCTTCACCCCAAAAAAGGAGCAGGAACTTTGGTAGAGAGAAGGAGAGCACAAACAGTGTCAAGAATATGACGAAATTTTCGTTTGGTTCTACCATTTTGCTGAGAGGTACCTAGACAAGTTAGCTGATGAACAATGCCATAGGAATGCAAAACAGCTTGGAAAGCATATTGAGTGTATTCAAGAGCATTATCAAATCGAAAAATTGTGATGCGTTTGGAAAACTGAGTTTCAACAATTTTTGCAAAATTAGAATATATTTCCAATAATTCAGAACGATGTTTCATATTAAAAATATAACTATATCGAGAGTAATCATCAACAAAGACAACAAAATATCGAGACCCACCAATACTAGAGATAGAGGAAGGCCCCCAAACATTAGAATGAATAAGGTCAAAGATATCAGTGGATATTGATTCACTAGTATTGAAAAGCAAAGCTGGTTATTTTCCTAACTAACATGAAACACAATCAAAATTTTCTACAGACGCTGAACCTAACAAATCTCTAGAAGCCAATTGTTGTACTCAAGAGGAAGATGCATAACCAAGTCAAGCATGCCAAAGAGCAAGGGAAGGAATTGAAGAAACAGTAGTAGCTGCAACAATAGAAACAGGAGCAACAAGTGGAAGACAAAGGTTGTCCATAGGAAACATATGCCCAACTCTGGGACCAGTCCTAAGCTCCTGTCCCGTCCTCAGATCTTACACAATACACCCAGAATAATCAAAGATAATGTGATAACCCAACTCAGCTAATTGTCCCACAGAAAATAAATTATAAGAAAGGTTAGGAACATTAAAGACTCTAGGAACTGAGAGGTTGGAGGTCGAAACGGAACCTATATTATGACCAGAAATTGTGGAACCATTTGCTGTGCAAATATTAAAAGGGTGTAGTGCAAGTTTAAGGTCAAAAAATAAGAACGAGTAAGGTCTCATGTGATTGCAACAAGCAGAATCCATAAGCCAAGAGGTAGGAGACATACCAGATAAAACTGAGAGAGAAGAGGAATAAGATGCATTACTAACCATACGAATGACATTGGCGTTACAGAGAATTTCGGACAGTGCGTGAGAAGTCCGATAAGGCCGAATTTTTTCCGACTATGTAGATCGGAGAAAGACGATTCCGTTAATGACAGCGATGAAATGATCGGAGCAATACTGGAGGCATGTGAAGCGCATGGAACAAACTGCCGAATCTTTGACCGGCGCATGGCGGTGCGTGGAGGATCAGAAGATGATGATTCTGGAGGCATTGTGTAGATAGATTGAAAATCTACATGGTGATATGTCTTATGTCCTAATCGGAGGTCTTATGTGGAAAATTCGACGAAGCAGTGATCTTTGTTGCGGTGATCGAGCTTCTTGCAGTAAGGATTCAACCTTGGGCATCTCTGACGATGGTGAAGTAGTCAGGAGAGGGCATGGAAAAGGTTTACTGACCGAAGAAGTCAAGACAGCGGAAAATACCAACAAAGACAAGATTGCAAGACACATAAAAGTTAGAGCAATGGCTCTGATACCATGTTAGAAATACTGAAGTCAATAGTATTGTATTTCTCAATGAAAGTGTTAGGTTCTAAAGGTTTAGGAATTTATGTATTTAGAAATCTAATTTGTAATGTTGGCAAACCATGATCAAAACAATATATTAAGTCTTGTTAAAGTATGCTCAAAGTTGATTAATTATTGTAAAGTTGGAATCAAGAGACTGTAGATACATTGGGGCATTTCGGTCTGGCTCGATCGATCGAAAAATAGATTCGATCGATCGAAAGTCGACCAGATTGCGTTTTCTGTAGTTTTTCCAACTCAGCCCTAACTCATTAAACGTTTAGGATTTTATGTTTTTGCCCTAGGTATATAAAGAAAAACTCCAGCCACGTTTTTAGAGTTGCTTCAGGTGTATGGTTGCTCATACATTGCGGTTTTGTATAAATCTCTTGTGAGATCTAGAAGAGTTTTCCTTTACACAAAGCTTAGGGTTTTCAAGATTAAGATTATTTCAACATCTTGATGATCAACTTGGTTGCTACCATTGAAGTTTAAAGAATATCAAGCGTGAGTGCTTGTAGCTGATTGAAGAATTCAAGAAAGAAGGAGTCTATGGATTCGAAACTTGCACGGGGTCGTGTCAATAAGTTCTACTAGTAGGTAGCATTAGGAAGTTGAGCGGGGAGCTTATAAGTCCTTTTGTATGAACTTCGATTCTTTCATAGTAAATTCAGGTTTGCCTTGAGGATAAGTGGGTAAAATCCTCTCCAGGTTTTTTACCGGTTTGGTTTTCCTAGGTGATCATATCCTGTGTTATTTATTATTCCGCTGTTATATATTCTTGATATGATTGTTTGATTGTTTTAACCTAGAATTGCTTAATTTGACTAAGTAACAACTTGGATAATTAACTAGGCTACTCAATCTGGTTGTGTTTTAAGGGGTCTAAATTTTCCATCAAGTGGTATCAGAGTAGATTGCTCTATTGTCTGAGATTTTTGATCTCTGAGCTGATCCTTGACCCCTGTTGTCATGGAGCATGGACACTCTCTTGTTGTTTCTCTTCACTTTGATGGGAATAACTATGCTTATTGGAAAGTAAGGATGAAAGTATTCCTGAAATCCATTGATGAGAGAGTTTGGAATTCCGTTGAATACGGATGGGAGAAGCCCACTACTCTTGTGAGTGAGTGGCAAACTTAAGAAAAAGAAGCAGCAGGCTTCAATAGCAAAGCTATGAATACCATCTTCAACGCTATTTCTATGGAGGAATTTAAAAGGATCTCTAATGTTGACGTTGCTCATACTGCTTGGAAAATCCTCCAAACTGTGCATGAAGGCACAAAGGCAGTTAAGATAAACAAACTGCAGCAATTAACTTCTAGGTTTGAGAGCATTAGGATGTCTGATGATGAATCTTTTGATGAATTTTATGCCAAACTGAATGATATTGTTAATTCTGCTTTTAATTTGGGTGAAATCTATGATCAACCTAAAATTGTTAGGAAGATACTTAGATCTTTAACTGAAGACTTTAGACCCAAAGTGACTGCCATTACTGAAAGCAAGGATGTGGACTCCATCCCTGTTGATAAGCTTGTAGGATCTCTTCAGTCCTATGAGTCTGACTTACCCAAAACAAACAAATCCAAATCAATGGCTCTTAAGTCTGTTGATGATGTTGAGGCTGGTGGATTTGATGATGAGCTCTCTGCTACAGAGATAGCTTACCTTGCCAAGAATTTTAGAAACTTTCTAAGAAATACAAATAAAAGTACAAGAGGTACAAACACTGCTAAATCTAGAAACTTTAGGAAGAATGATCCCACTAAGGTTAATAACTTTGAAAAACCTAGAGAAAAAGTAAGTCAATCTTCAAATAATTCTTTGGGTGCTCAGTGTTTTGGTTGTCAAGGGTATGGTCATGTTAAATCTGAATGTCCTACATTCTTGAGAAATAAGGGTAAAGCTATGGCTGTAACCCTTAGTGATAATGAGGTTTCTGATGATGAGTCTGAATGTGACGAGGATGGAAACTTCATTGCTTTCACTACTACTGTAGTAGTCAATAAAAGCATATCTGTTGAGGAGAACCCTTCTGATGGAGAACTCTCTGAGGATGCAGATCTTTAAGAGGCCTATAATAAACTTTGCAAAGTTGCTGCAAAAGATGCTATGAATGTTGAACTTAGCCTGAAGAAAATTGATTCTCTTGAGCTTGAAAAGAAAAATTTGCTTGTTAAATTATCTGATGTTAATGATCTTTTGAACCATGTGAAATCTGAGAACATGCTTTTACTTGATAAAGTTAAAACTTTAGAACATGATTTATCTGTTGCTAGAACTGCTAGTTCTAAACTTAATCACATGCTGAATGTTTAAAAGTATCCTTCTGATAAATATGGGATAGAATATGTTGAAAGCATCTCTGTGTCTACTCCACATTCCACGAACTTTGTTCCTTCATCTTCTTCTGAACCTTCTGTGAGTGAGGTTGTGAGTGAAACTGTCAAACCACCTGTGAGTGAGGTAGTCAAACCTATAGAAGTTTCACCTCTTAAAAAGATTAGGGCTGATCTGAGAGAAACTAAACCTACCCTTTCTAAGGACAAGATGCATGATAAACCTGTTTGGGTTTGTCATTATTGTGGAAAGTCTGGACACATTCGTCCTAACTGTTATAAGTTTCAAGCTGCTAAGAGAGCAACTAAACCAAAGGTGCCTGTACCTCAAGCACAAGATCCTATGGCACTTATTGGTGAATTGGTAAAGGATTTGAACTTTTATTCCAATTCTGGAGTTAGAAATCATGCAAATGTGAATAAGAACTCCAATGCTCATGGTGCATCTAAAAGGTTTTGGATGCAAAAGACTCGACCTAATTGAGTCTTTCTGACATGGTCCTTGTGCTTCATTGCTCATTCCTCTGTGACCACTGTTCTTTTTTTTTTTTTTTTTTTTTGTCTCTTTTGTTTTGTTTCTAGGATTTGCATTGCATTACATTCATGCATTTCATTCTAGGATTCATTTTGTTTTCTCTTAAATAATAATAAAAAAAAAAAAAAAAAAAAAAGGAGAAAGCAAAAATGTGTTTAATGTTGTTTTCTTGGTTTTTGAAAACAAGGTTGGTTAATTTATTTACACATATCATGTCCTATGTACCTTGTTTGGCTTTGATGAGCTTATTTTTTGCACTTGACTAGTTGAAGCTTTGGAGTGCATGTTGTGTGGGAAAGATATGTATGGTTTTTAATCATTTTGTCTTGATCTTGAAGTCACATGTTATTTGACTGTCAGACTTAATCCTTTTGAGAAAGGCATAAATAACCATCTCACCACTGTTCACTAGCCAATTATGAACACCTTAGTGCATATCATAAGATTTTGTGCTCGAAAAATTGTAGCACATGCACAAAAAGAACATAAGGTGTTGTCTTGGCTTAATTGCTTAATAATAAAATTGGTGTGTACTATTAGGCTTAATGCCATCTCACATAAATAAAATTGGTGTGTACTATTAGGCTTGATGCCATCTCACAAACAAAAAAATAAATAAATAAATGAGGCAAAAATACAAGAAACTTACATGATTGCAAGCTTTTGTTCTAGGAGATGTTAGAGTTATAGGATGTAACTCTTTAGGTGATAGTCTCTTTTAAATTCTATGTGATTAATTGTGTAGACTTTGTGATTGATTGCTATTCACATATCACCTCACATGTTTCTCAAAGTTTTTGCTAGTTGCACACACTACACAAGTTACTCTTTATTAAACTCTGTACATGTTATTGTGTGTGTTTTTGATCTGACCAACCAAGTTTGAAAATATTTTGAGAATTATGCAAAACATTTTTTTTGCTTAAGAATTTAAAAAGTGAATGGCTGAAATTTTTCTTTGGAGAAACTGGAATTAAATTTGGGTTTTTGAAAAATCATTTCATCTCATACTCATGCATTTTGTTTTCATAATTTAATGTTTTGAGGAATTTTTTTTCAAAATAAGGTTTGTGTTTTTCAAAACTGTGTTTTTTCTCAAAATTTTTTGTGAGCCTCTGCCCAATTCAATTGATCCATTCTAATTTTTGATCGATTGAAAAAGTGCTTTAATTTGTTTAAAAATGACTGTCTCATTCGATCAATCGAATGTATTTTTCGATCAATCGAAAGTCGCGAATCAGGTTTTTAAAAACACTGTTCTTGACCTTTTCAAACACTTTGCAAAAGTTTTTCTTTAAACTTTCTTTCTCTATCCGACGAGGCAAGGCTCCACAGTCAATTTTTTGCCGTTTTCCTCCAAATCTTTTGCAAAATTTCTCTTTCCTCAAGCCGGTAAGTCTGTTTTGTCCTTCCTTTTTGAGTTTATTTACATATTTCATGCATTTTTCATGCATTTATGCTCAAACTTTCGGACCCTTTACTTTTTGGGATTTTTGATGATTTAAGCCTTATTTTGTGTAATTGATCAATGGGTTTTTGTGGGGACATGCTATAAACATGATCTTAATGGTTTAATTTGATCAATTTTGGGTTTTGTGAGAAATTGAAAATTCTAGGGTTTGTAATTGATCCGAATTGGGGATTTTTGTTCAATTGGGTTTAATTGATGAAATTGGCTTGTTGTTTTGATGAAATTGGTTATTCTAATATGTTTTCAACACTGTGTGATGATCAATTCATCAATTTTTTTCAAAATTATCAAGTGGTTTTTGAAATTTTTTAGGGTTTTTGTTAGAAACTCTATGTTCAAGCCAATTTTGTGAAATTGAACCTAATTCGAGCTGTGGTTACTGCATTAGTTCATGCATCACAACATTGTTATTGTTCATGCATCATACAGATTTTTATTTGTTTTTATTGTGCTAACTTGCAGTCTGCCCTTGGTTTTGATCTATTCTGTTTTTTTTTTCTTTTCTTTTCTTTTTGTATCTCTGTCCTTTCCTTAGCATCATGCCTAGGAAGACTAGAGCCCGTAGGACTATTCCCTCCTCTTCTCCATCCCCTCCTTCTTTTGATCGTGAGAGGTTTCCGAGTGAGAAAAACCAAGAGCTGTTTGAGAAGCTAAACCTTAAGAGAAAGATTTGGGCTGAGCGTTCTGTTCTCTTAGATGAACTTGATCTTGCCATTAGGACAAACTTTGAGCGTCGGGGCTGGTTACCCTTGGTGGATATTTCTGATCCTCTTCCACCTTCTGCCTTGATTAGAGAGTTCTTTTCGAACATCTCTATCCACATCTATGATTCCAACACTTTGGTAAAGAGTTGGATACGAGGCGTAAAGTATACCATTACTCCCCGGGTAGTGGTTGATACTCTAGGGGTACCCTTGGTCCAAAATCCTGTTTATCCTTATAATGAGTCTCCCGAGTTGAGTGACGTCTTGTCTTACATCACTGAGACTTCTGTCCAGTGGGGTTCTAATCCTAGGATCACTTTTGCTGAGCTCTCCGAGTTGCACTATTTGTTCTTTAGGATAGCCTGTCATTCTATCTGGCCCATATATCATGTTCACACCATACCTCTTGAGAGGTGTGTATTTTTGTACACCCTGGTTACAGATGCTCCTATTAGTTTTCCTCATCTCTTTCTTCGTTCTTTGAACGATATTTATAGGAGTTCATCTACTACTCATGCTCTTGTGCATCCTATTTTTATTCATAGGATTTTGCTTTATCTTGATCTTAGTGGCTTCCCTTCCTCTGAGCCCATTCATGTGATAGCTCCCACAAGTGCGTCTTTTCTTAGACAGAGAGCCGCTCATCTTCGAGCTGGTTCTAAACACCCTAGGTCTGAGCCGTCTAGTAGCGCACCTCCTCCTTCTTCTTCTATAGGTCTTGCTGGTGAGGATGTTCCTGATCCAGTTGGTGATGATGCTGCTGCTGTTGATGTTCCTCCACCTCCTTCGACCGACTTTGATGTTCGTCGTACTCTGGAGACTGTCATGACCGTTCAGGGGGCTCATGGTCACTTTTTGGTGGACTTGCTAGATGAGATTCGTGCTCTACAAGCCGACTTTGCACGTCTTCATTCACCCTCACCTCTACCTTTTGATGGCGACTTGTGATTGCCCTTTGGCATTCCATCACAAGAAGGGGGAGTGGAGTTTTTGACTTGTAGAGGAGATTTTGTAGTAGGGGGAGATTTTCTGTTTTTTGAGGAGCTTGTGGAGTTTTTAGATTGTATCTAGGTGCTTCACTTTGTATATCATTTTTTGGAGATATTCATGTTAGGGGGAGTAACATTGATTGATATACATGTTATATTCATTGATTCTTATTCCTTTGTGATTCACTGCTTATTGATTTATATTTATGAGTTGTTTATTCATATATGTCTTTATTTTGTGTTGTGTGAATCTTACAAGAATGTTATACCTGTTGTTTTACTCTTTTCTGTCACACATGCGTTTATGTGTTTGTTGAGTATTTCAGGAATATACAGGTTGATTCAATAAAGCTGCTGTCTACACTTGCAACCGATGGATAGTAGTTAGGGTTGAATTTGAGTTTATGAGCATTATTTTTGTAAAGGGCTTTTTACTTGTAAACTTTGAGCTTTTAATTAGGGTTTTGTCACGGATTGCCAAAGAGGGAATTTGTTAGGTTCTAAAGGTTTAGGAATTTATGTATTTAGAACTCTAATTTGTAATATTGGCAAACCATGATCAAAACAATATGTTAAGTCTTGTTAAAGTATGCTCAAAGTTGATTAATTATTGTAAAGTTGGAATCGAGAGACTGTAGATGCATTGGGACATTTCGGTCTGGCTCGATCTATCGAAAAATAGATTCTATGCATCGAAAGTCGACTAGATTGCGTTTTCTACAATTTTTCCAACTTAGCCCTAACTCATTAAACGTTTAGAGTTTTATGTTTTTGCCCTAGGTATATAAAGAAAAACCCTAGCCACGTTTTTAGAGTTGCTCTAGTTGTATGGTTACTCATACATTGCGGTTTTGTGTAAATCTCTTGTGAGATCTAGAGAAGTTTTCCTTTACACAAAGTTTAGGGTTTTCAAGATTGAGATTACTTCAACATCTTGATGATCAACTTGATTGCTACCATTGAAGCTTAAAAAATATCAAGCGTGGGTGCTTGTAGCTGATTGAAGAATTCAAGAAAGAAGGAGTCCGTGTATTCGAAGCTTGCACGGGGTCGTGTCAGTAAGTTCTACTAGTAGGTAGCATTAGGAAGTCGAGCGGGAAGCTTGTAAGTCCTTTTATATGAACTTCGATTCTTTTATAGTGAATTCAGGTTTGCCTTGAGAATAGGTGGGTAAAATCCTCCCAAAGTTTTTTACCGGTTTGGTTTTCCTAGGTGATCATATCCTATGTTATTTATTATTCCGCTGCTATATATTCTTGATATGATTGTTTGATTGTTTTAAGCTAGAATTGCTTAATTTGACTAAGTAACAACTTGACTAATTAAGTAGGCTACTCAATCTGGTTGTGTTTTAAGGGGTCTAAATTTTCCATCAGAAAGAATATACACAAGTGCCTTTATATAGAAGGCGTGTGAGTGCAGTATAAGTAATAATGTAGTACAAGAATGTCTATACAAGTAATCTAGTTTGGGCCTAAAGCCCACAACACTATACACGTTAACAATTAGATTTTTAAGTTTTGTACTGAAAATTTACTTTATTTATATTAGTGTCTAGCTCAGGCTTCAATCTTGTTAGCACTTAGCATGTAATTCTGACTTAGTTATAGACTTTTAACATTTGTTGACTTCATAATTATATCAGAAAGCATGCGACTATAAAGGGTGTTCTGCGGTGCTGTAATCTCTCTTTCATGTCATTGCTGATAAGAAATATGAGGTTTTTTGTTTTTTGTTTTTTGTATTTTTTTTGTTTTCTTCTTTCTTTAAAGAATGAAAACCCTAACGAGAAAGCAAAATCTAGCCCGGACGTTGAGATGTTACTTGGTTACAAGGGGGGTACTCTCTAATTTGGAAGTATTCCTGAGAAAAAGAAAGGGATGACTTGTCGATGTGGATTGAAAGGAAGTTAGGGATAGACATAGTAACATAGTATGACACCCAAAATTTCAATAAATTTCATATTATATTTTTTACTAAAGCATGCATAGGTGTGTTGTAATCTCTTGATTTAAAGGATTGGAGATATGTACGTATTGAGATAACATAACCTACAACTAAAATTAAGGTATTAGATGATCATTAGTTATGGCCAATGGAACCATCAAAATAATTTGGTAGCGTTTAAAAGTTCTCACGTAATCCAAATACAATAACATAATTATCTATAATAACATAGTTATCTTTTATCTTTTCTTTTTTATCTTATAAAACAAATATCCTCTATACACTTTTGAATATAAATACAAGTAAAAAATAAAACAAATCTTCTCTAAATACTATTTGAATATAAATATAAGTAGTAGCTCCTAAAACATTTTCAAGGAAGCGAAACCAAAACACAAAATCTTATTTATTCTTTTATTTTATTAGGGCCATAGACTCTCGTCAAATATGTCGGCTCTTGTCAAATATGTCTTCTTCTTCTGTTAACTCTTCTGCAATAAATTCCACAACTATGTCACATCCTAATGCCTTGATTTTAATTGTAGATAATGTTGTAAAAATAGAATGCGTCTCTAATTAAAACGTTTACATAAACGAATTAACAAATAGCCTTTGGTGCATATGCTAAGGAACTTTCACATGCATTATCATATGCTAAAAAACAAACCAGAATTTGGTCTTGTATCACGTTGATGTGCTCTACATCCATTTCAATGATCCAAATACAGCCTGAATTAACTTACTTGCTATGATTCTCGGAGTGGCTTTTTATCTCCTTATCTTTATAAATGTGGGCCCCTAATTTGATGTGCTCCACTTGCTCTAATTTGAATTTTTATTTATTAATATTTACTAATTAAATATATTTTATATAAAAAGAATTTCAAACTTCCTCTCAAAGTATAAAATATATTTTATACCTCTTTTGTTAACTCTTATATTACCATGTAAATTTCTGATAGCATACATATTTTTATTTTATATTATCAGTATAAAGTTATTTTATTTTATTTTTTATTACATTAATTAAAATGTATAACTATAAGAACTTGATATTTTATCACTACCATACTATTATTTAAGGGGTTTCCCTTATTTGGATTCTTTATTTTTTAGTTCAAAAATACTCATACAATCTTATGTTTAAGTAGAGACAAAACTAAAGAACAATTTGATAAAAATGCAACTCTAACTCTCACTAAAATGTTGCCTAAAATACCCTCATCATCCCCACATACAAGTTTTCAACTAACAGGGATAAATATGTAAATTATAACTCCTACACTTTAAGACTAACAAACTCATGTACGCTGCCAATTTCTATCTCTCATTCTTCTTTAGATTGAAGACATTTAGTTTAGCTCTACATCCTCTTTAATTTTTCTTCAGATTGAAGACATTTACTGTTAAAGACTCCAGCATCTTTTCAGGTTCTATCTTTTGCAAGGGTATGATGGCTTATTACCGTGGTTGACTTCGAGATTTTAAATAGAAGGGTTTGTGCTTGAACTGGGTGCTTGAAAAATGATATTGGTAAAGGTTGTTTCTTTTTATTTTGGCCTAGAATTAAACACAAACTCCTTTTTTGAGTTTTTTTTTTTTTTTTGGAATTTACGGTATTTTTATTAAGGGAATTAAGCTACCTAGATGAGAATTAAGACTGATTGGTTTTGCATTGATGTGTGTAGGTATTGGATAAGACTCGATTTAAGAGCCTTACAAACAAAGTCAACAAGACTCTCTTTATTTATGTGTGCAGGTACTTCTATATTATTCTTCTCTGTTTTGGTCCAAGAACTTAATATTTAATGTGATTTTAGATTGCTAACACTTTTTCTGGATTTTGGGTTATAGATTTGGTGAACAATTATGGTACAATTGCGAGGTTTGGGACCAAGGAACTTATGGAGGCATTGTAGGCCGGAGTGGATGTGAGCATGATTGGTCAATTTGGTGTTGGGTTTTAAGGGTAGTAATTTACGCTATTCATTTTAATGTAATTTACGCTGTTATTTTTAGAGAGTATTATGTAAACAATATTTTCCATGTAATTTATGCTACTTTTTTTTTTAAATGTAATTTACGCTACCTTTTTAAAAGGTTATTATTATATTACATCATGTTAATGGTTACCCAATTTAAACCTCACATGAAGTGGTTGTTGTAGGGACATGTTTCGCAGCCCAAGCCCAAAATGTAAGGGGTGTTGGCCCAATGAGCCCAATATAATAAATTTGTAGAGAGTTGGTCAAAAAACTAGGCCTTAATGAATTTGACAATGACTAGTATGGATTCAGGAGATGATCAAGCAAGAACAAGGCACATAAGACTGAATGAATTCCCTGTACTACCACTCCAACGAGTCCCGCCTGAGAAGACCTTTCACCAGTTGTACTGCCACTCCAACGAGTCCCATCTGAGGTAGCAGCAACACCAGAGGAGGAGGTTGGCTCTTCGCACCTATCACTCAAAGAGGAGATAGATAGGTTCCATTTTGACGAGGATGAGGAAGGGAAAGCAAATCCTATAATCCAACTCCCCGGTTCCAAGGAGGAATTAGACAAGCATCTAATTCTTATCATCTAATGCTTCCATCTCTTCAGTAGTGAGGCCTTCCTCCCCCCTTTATGGTATCAGAACCATTCTTTTTTGGCCGGTGATAGTGTTGCTATGTCTTTGTCTCTTGTCTGTGCTTACCCAAAACTTTGGTACTCTGTTGTTATGTCCCCTTCTTACCGTCGTTCGCGCCACCCTAGATGTAAAGTGAATTCCCAGAACCTGATTGTAAGGCCCGTTTGAGTCAAGAGAGGGCGTGTAAGGCATGCGTGTGGTATAGGGTTGCTTAGGGTATATGTTACAAAATGCAACAGTTGTGAGAAAAACATGATAACTGAGTGTTAAATCTAGGATAGTATGGATAAGTTATGGAGATCCAACTCCTCTGTCAGCTCCAAGACTGATTGTCCTCCTGATATTGTAAATGAAGAAGATCACACTGTTGAAGATAATGAGCTTCCTGATTTCCAAAAATGGAACATTCCCAAAATTGATACTAGAACTATTTATAAAACTAGTTGGGCTAAAACTACATTTCATCCCGTTTACAAAGTTAGAACTGTTAAACAAATATTTTCTATTTCAAAAACTCATGAAAAATGTTGCTTATTTTCTAAATGAAACATTAATGATTTTATTGCTAAAAAAATCAGTTATTTGCATATTCGCATGGTTCAAGTTGCTGTTAAACCACTTACTAGAAAAGGAATAAATGCTTCTATTCTCAAGTGTTTGAGAGATGCTAGATTTAAGCATTTTAAAGATAGCATTCTTGGTATGATTACTGCTTCTTTGTATGATGGTCATGTTTATTTCAACTGTTATCCTAATATTACTCTTGCTTTGGATGATCCTAATATTGTTAAAGCTTTGACTTTGAATATTGTTTCATCTGGTTATCACATGGATGAAGATAGTAAACCTTTTTCTTTGATTTATCGTATTTATTACAGACTTTTGGGTAACCAGTTAAATCCTGGTTGTTTGAATCATAGAGTACCTTATGGTAAAACAATGTTAATCACATGTTCAACTCCTGATGCTAAAGTTCAAGTTCCAAAAATGATTCAATGGCAAGACGTTAAGCTTCCTACTGAATGGTTTTTGGAATAAGAATCCCTTATTGCTAAACCTATTTTTGATGAGCTTGAATTTAATCAACCATTTAATTGGCTTTATTCCGTGACCAATTTGCTTGTAATTTAGCACTTAGCAACCCTGTATTTAGGTGGGAAAATTGTAAGGGTAGTGTGCGAGAAGATGTGAAGAAAAGCTTAAGAGTGTGCAAGAAAAACAGAAGTTTGCGGCTAGGGCTCGCGGGTGGACCGCGACTGGCAAGCCGCCAAAAGCTGGCACGTGAGAGGCACACTAGGAAGCTGAAGGGTTGCACCAGCTGTCACGCTACAGTACAAAAATTCCAGACTGGTCAGGCCGTTACGTCACGACTTGAACTCGCGACTTGGACAAGCCACGAGACCAAGTCGCCAACTTGCCCTGTTTGGTAAAAATTGACGTTTTGCATTCCCTTCTCACCCTACTATATATACACCCTTATACCCATCATTTTGTGAGAGCTTCCAGAGAGAATTTTGTGAGAGAAAACCCTAGAGAAAAACAAGATTGCCTCATCCCCAATCTTCATCTAAAGAGACTCTACAAATTCTTCTACTCTCTTCCTCTCCATTGTCATACCCTTGAGAGGTTATTTACCAAACCCTTATCTCACCACACCCACGTCTGTGAGAAGGTCCATTTGGTGCTTAGGGAAGTAGTTTGGGAAGAAACCAATGGTGATTGGTTGATGCTATGGTCTATAGCGGAATCCGGTAAGCTAGAAAAGAAAAAGGTTCAGCGCAACCTCGTTGAAGCAGGAAACTTGGAGGGCTTAGGGACCTGGGTAGATTAGGCTTGGAGGGTTTGTTGCTGTTCATGTATCCCAACTACATTTTCTAGTGGATTATTGACCGCTTAGAGGGCGGCAGAGAGGTTTTACGCCGAGGGCTTCGGTTTCCTCTTCGATAACACATCGAGTGTTGTCCTTGTGTTTGCATTTCTCTTCCCTTTATCTTTACCATTTAATTACTATTTTGTGTGTGATTATTTATGGTTTAGATCGTGTCTCTATTCCGATATAAGCTATTTATCATTTTCCGCACATAAGTTGTTTGATATAAAGCTTGAATTGGTATTTTTGTATCTGGGGGTCTAAACGTTTAAGGGTGTTTCATACCCATATTGAACTTTCAATTGGTATCAGAGCGGGTGCACTCTTTGTGGTTTGATTACCTGAGTGTGATCCTAGACCCCTTGGCTATGGATGCTGCTGTAAAAAGGGTTATGCTGAATTGTGGTTTGAGTGTTTGTGAAAATGACTTTATGAGTATATTGAGGGATACTCTAAAAAGGAACTCTTAGAGTTGATTAAATCCAGGAAATATGCTAGGATGTTCATTCACATGCTGAAATATTTTGAAAGCAAGAACCACATTCTTCATAGTAATCTATGTGAGTCTAACTCTTTGATTAAGAAATACAAAAGAAGAAATAGATCATTGTGTGAAACGGTTGATAATCTAAAAAAGAAAATTCAATCTGGAATGAGCATGGAGAATAACAATGAATTTTTGTTTGATGGTCAAGAATGCTTGTCTCATGCTTGTATGTTTGTGCACACCACATTGAAGGTATTTAATTCATGTTTATGGTACCTTGACAGTGGATGTTCTCGTCATATGACAGGAGATAAATCATTGTTTATGACTCTTAAAGAGAAAGCATGTGATTATGTGACTTTTGGTGATGGGAGTCATGCTCAAATTCTCAGGAAAGGGACGGTTGAAATACCGGGATTACCTTTGTTGAAAGAAGTACTATACATCAAAGGATTAAAGGCAAATCTCCTTAGTATTACTCAAATATGTGATGAAGATTTTCTTGTTCAATTCTCAAAGAAGGGGTGCATAATCATTGATGAGAAAGGGATTCAAGTCTTGGAAGGAAATAGGACTACTGATAGTTGTTATGGAGTAGTACCTACGGCACCTATTTCGTGTAGAAGTGCTTGTGTTGATATGCTGAAACTGTGGCATCACAGGTTTAGACATGCAAACTTCAAACAAGTATGCAAAATCTCTAAACTTGAGGCCATTGAGGGACTTCCAAAGTTTGGAAAGGTGGAGAAGACTATATGTGGAACATGTCAAATGGGGAAACAAACAAAAGCAAATCATCCCAAGGTGAATGTGATTGCTACCTCACAGTGTTTGGAACTTCTTCACATAGATCTAATAGGGCCTACAAGGACTGAAAGCCTAGGAGGAAAGAGATATATTATGGAGATAGTTGATGATTTCTCAAGGTACTCTTGGGTGGAATTCCTCAGAGAGAAGTCTGAAGCATGTGATAAAATGCAAAGATTATGCAAAAGATTGCAAAATGAAAAAGGAGTTCCCATAGTCAAAATCAGAAGTGATCATGGGAAGGAATTTGAGAATGTGAAATTTGAATCATTTTGTGAAGAGCATGGTATCAAGAAGGAATTTTCAGCTCCAAAAACTCCACAACAAAATGGGATGGTTGAAAGAAAGAACCGGGTGATCCAAGAGATGGCTAGAGTCATGCTACTCAACAAAAACACACCTCAAAGGTTCTGGGCTGAAGCTGTGAACACATCTTGTCACATTTGTAATAGAATTTATTTCCGAGCGGGGACAAAGAAGACGTCATATGAAATATGGAGAGAAAATAAACCCAAGGTGAAGTATTTCAGAGTGTTTGGGAGCATATGCTATATTCTAAATGACAGGAAATATCTGGGAAAATTTGATGCTAAGAGTGATGAAGGAATACTCCTAGAATACTCCACAAATAGCTGAGCTTATAGAGTGTATAACAAGCGCACTAAGACGGTGATGGAGTCAATCAATGTGGTCATAGATGACACCATATCTGAAAAGGAAATTGAGGATGATGGAAAGGGGCTCAAACTCAAGGAGAATGAGGATGATGATGATATGCCTTTAAGTGATGATGCTCAGAAAGTAACACCCGAAAAGGAGACCACACCTCCTGTATCAAGAAGAGAGACTAGATCAACACAAGAAGTCTCAAGTCCACTCACTCCTCCAGAAATTCAAACCCTAATTTCTTGTGATGAGGAACTCTCAACTTGCAAGAAACCTTCATCAAGAGTGACACTGAATCACCCATCAAGTAATATTATTGGGGATGTGAACGAAGGACTTCGTTTGAGAAAAGGGCTGAAGTATACTGCTAACCATGTAACATACAACTATTATCTTGCTCAATTTGAACCCAAAAAGGTAGAAGAAGTACTGAAAGATAAAAATTGGGTAGAGTCTATGCACTAGGAGCTACACCAATTTGTTAGAAATGATGTGTGGGAATTGGTTCCAAGGCCTGAAGATACACATGTGATCGGGACCAAGTGGATTTTTAAGAACAAAACAGATGAAAATGGTGAAGTTATCAGAAATAAGCCTAGATTGGTGGCTCAAGGGTATACGCAGGTGGAAGGCATAGATTTTGATGAATCTTTTACTCTGGTAGCAAGATTAGAATCCATTCGGATTCTCTTATCCATAGCATGCATCATGGATTTCAAGTTGTACCAAATGGATGTAAAGAGTGCCTTCTTAAATAGTTTTCTCAATGAAGAAGTTTTCGTTGAACAACCAAAGGGGTTTGAAGACCCTCACTTCCCGGGTCATGTACTAAGATTGAAGAAAGCTTTGTATGGGTTAAAGCAGGCACCAAGAGCATGGTATGACCGTCTCACTACCTACCTATTGGATCGTGGGTTCAAGAGAGGTCAAGCAGATTACACATTGTTTGTTAAAAGAGATGAAAAATCCCTTCTTGTCACTCAAGTGTACATGGATGATATCGTATTTAGATCCACAATTGATAAACTTGCTCATGAGTTCTCAGAAGAAATGAAAAGGGAATTTGAAATGAGTATGGTGGGAGAGTTGAACTACTTCCTTGGACTTCAAGTGAAACAACAGAGAGATGGAATATTTATTTCTCAAGAAAAGTATGTCAAAAATCTTGTCAAAAGATTTGGTCTGGACTCCAAGAAACATACCTCTACTCCCATGAGTTCCTCGGCAAAGTTAAGCATAGATGCAGCCAGTGTTGACGTTGATCCAACCCTTTATCGGAGTATGATTGGCAGTCTTCTCTATCTCACAGCAAGTAGGCCAGATATTGCATTCAGTGTCGGAGTCTGTGCAAGGTTTCAAGCCGCTCCTAAAGAATTCCATTTAACAGCAATTAAGCGAATCATTCGCTATGTAAATGGCACATCTGACTATGGGATTTGGTATACAAAAGATTCGAATGAGTGTTTGGCAGGATATTCAGATGCTGACTGGGCAGGGTGCATAGATGATAGAAAATTACTTCTGGTGGATGCTTCTATCTTGGAAATAACTTGGTTTCATGGATGAGCAAAAAGCAAAATTCAGTATCGCTGTCAATGGCTGAAGCTAAATACATTGCAGCAGGAAGTTGTTGTGCACAATTGTTATGGATGTGAAAGCTATTGCATGACTATGGCATTTCTCAAGACACTATGTGTATGTTCTGTGATAATACGAGTGCCATAAACTTGTCAAAGAATCCGGTTCAGCACTCCAAATCAAAGCATATCGAGATCCGCTATCACTTCATTCAGGACTTGGTAGAAGACAAGACAGTATGTCTAGAATTCATCAATACTAACAATCAAAAGGCAGACATATTCACCAAACCTCTTGATGGCCCAAGGTTTGAATCCTTGCGTAAGACAATTGGTGTCGGTATCATTCCTTAAACTCAATCCTCCATGATATCTTATTGTGTTTTTAGTTGCTTTGTGTTTTTTTTGTGCTGTTTGTCTTCTTTTTGTTGATTTTTTAGAAACTTGTTTTGTGTCAAAAATCCGAAAACACATAAAAAGTTGAAAATCCAAAAAGTTTGATCACTTTATTGAGTTTTTGTCTCCAAGCATGTTTAGCCTTGTACCTTTGTACTAATGGCTTTGTGCATTTAACGAGCTTAGCTTGTCTCTCATGCACTCATATCATTGTGGAAGAAATTCTGAAATCTATGTGATTGTTGTAAATAGATCTTCAACCTTATCATGAATGATTAGTGAATGGTTTTGTTGATCTTGAGACATGCATAGACTCATGCCTATATATCTTCCCACTTTTTATTTTTACGTTTTTAAAGAGCTCTCTAAATGTAAATCTCCAAATGAAAAGAGATATAGAGCTGCAAAAGCCTATCGCACATACTAGTATTTGACTAGGAAAAAGGAAAAGCGACCAAAATAAAATGTATGATGCTCAAAAAGCCAAAGGCTAACTCATCAATTGAAATATCAAAAATTTCAGGCATCTATCTCACAATGAGAGGTTCTTTGCTCAAAAATGGCAAATGATATGTTGAATATGAAGCCAAATGAAAAGGTTCAAAGAGTTGTTATCAAGTTCTTGTGGGAGGTCATATATGCATTCTTCTATAATTGAGATAGGTCACATTATCTAGTACTAGTCGTGTATGCCTTGATTGAATTGATCATTGAATCTTCACTTTGGACTAAGGACTATCTCATTTTTTATATCCACACACGACACACAAGTCTATGTTCAATGAATGCCATATTCATTTGTGTGATTGTACTTGATTAAATGTGTTTTCACATGCTCAATCTTTGTTGGTCAAACATAAAAAGATTTTTGAGTGTTTTGTTTTGTTTTTGGAAAGTACTTTGCTTTTACAAAAATGTAAAAAAATTTTCAAAGACAGTTTTGCCCTGTTTTGGCGACTAAGTCGCCGGTTGATCCAGTCGCATGTACAAGTCGCGAGCTCACTCAGAGATTGTTCGCGGCTTACTGGCAAGTCAGTACTCTAGTCGCGAAAAAGACTTAGAAAATTTTTCCAAAATTTGAGTTTTACACTTTTCGCAGGTCAGTTTGGCGATTGGTTCGCAGGTGGAAGGTCCAGTCATGAGAGGTACTCAGGGATTTTTGCGACTCATATCACGACTATCTCATGGATAGACCTTCCAATCGCAAAAAATACTTAGAGAAATTCTCAAGTATCTTTTCTTCATAGTGTTTCGCGGCTTAACCTGGCAACTTGCTGGCGACTTGATCCAGTCGCGAAAAACGCATGTTTTGCGTTTTGAAGACTAATTTTAAAATTTTTTCAGTTTTCCCTTGTTCTTGTGTGACTGTTCATTGTCTTCCTCATTTCACTCCCACAAACACTCAGAGTTTCTCGTTGAAAATCTTCCATTTCTGCATAATTTTCTCTCAAATCTTCAACAAAAAGGCATGGGTTTTTCCTTCCTTACCCCTCATTCCTCCTGATTTGGGCAAATTTTTTTTTTCCCGCTATGTGAAGATGTTGTTGTGTATTGTGATTTATCATGTTCGAACATGGGTTTCTAATTTTCGGATTATACTATATGTTTGTGCTGGTCCATACACTGATCATCTCTATCTTGTGTACCTATTGAGGTGTTGGTTGTTTTTACACGCTTGTTGTCATGTTTTGAACCTCAATTTCAAGTGTTTAGGGTTTTCTCCATTATCCATGGTATGGCACTGATGCAATGCTAATAATGTCTGCTGTTTTGTTTGGTGTTTGTGTGTGTATTAAATTATAGTGCAGAGTGAAAATGTCTCCATTCAAGCGATCAGCTGTGAAAGGAGGAAGCAGCAAAAGGAAGGAACATGTCATTGAAATTGATGATTTCTCTCCTAGACCAAAGTGGGCTCGTTCCCCATCTGGTGTGTTCGATCCCAACAAGTTTCGATCATATGCTGCCTTTTAGACTCATGAAAATTACTTCAAAAAGGCAACACCTCTAATTGAAAAAGTCTTTGACCAACATTCTCTGTTTGACACCGACATTCCTCAATGGTTTGCTCGCAAGGATTGGAATTATCTCCTCTCTGACCTTGATGATGCATTTGAAGATGTGGTAAAAGAGTTTTATGCCAATGCAATTGTTGAAGGAGATGAACTTAAGTGCTGGCTTAGAGGAAAAAGTTTCTCGGTCTCTCCCGTATATCTAGCAGAGATTCTGCACATCAACAGGCCAATACTTGGGTTCTCACCGGTCTATGATGATCTTCATCTGGATGAAGAATTACTTAAAGCAGCTCTTGGGGACAATCTGGAATTTTCCTCAAATGGGAACTCAGTCAGTGTTTCATCTCTTCCTCCAACATTGAGGGTGCTCACGATCGTCATGTTTCACAACATGTATCCCCTATCCAGCACAGGGTATATGAATCTCGGGCGTGCACTGTTTCTTCATGATCTGATTTTTGATGTCGAGATTGACATCTGTGCTCATATCTTTCATATCCTTCACAAAACTATTCTAAGAACAAAATCAAGGATGTGCATCCCATTTTGCTGTCTCATCTCACGGATCCTGAAGCGTAAAGGAATCCATCCGTCTGAGAATGAAGTTCCCTGCGCAAAACCATGTCCAATCAACATGCGCACATTCAACGCTAGCATTGGTCATAGCAAGAAGGGAATCAAAACAGAAGCTTCCGCATCCCACAGTGGCTCGCGGTCCAGCTCACTCTCCGCTGACGACAAGCTAGACTCTATTGTAGCTTCTGTTCATGAGCTGAGTTCAAAGATGTCCGATCTTACTTCTATCTTGCATCATCTCAAGTCTCGATGGGATACGAAGTTTACTTCGATTCAAACTCAATTGGATGAAATTCAAAGAAAGCTAGAAGATCATGACGACTAGCTATTCCATGACAAAAAGGGGGAGATGCTGCTGGCAGGGGGAGAGCTCAACGAAAGGGGGAGATTTCAACTAACAGATTTTTGTTTACTGTTTTTGTCTATCTTTGGTTTTTATCATAGTTCTATATCCATCTTATATCTTCAGCACTTTATGTTGCTTTTGTAAGCTTTGAGGGTTGTTTCTTGTTCTTATGCACTGTTTGTAGGCTTTTATGGTTTGTGCCATGTATTTGCAAAACTTTGCATATGTAACCTTTGTGCTTTGTGCTTTGGTATTTGTTAATGCCTTACATTATCTTAAGTACAACACTCTTGTGCCCGTGTAGGATTGTTCCTAGATGCATATATGTTTCTATGCATTGGTTGAGTGTTGGACTTGCAAATGATACTCTTTAATTGAGTTTATCATTTTTGCATGTCCGGATGTTCATTCCTTGTGTGAATGAACATAGTAATCACTTTTGCTTAAATGACTATTGGTGTTGATCTTGCCATGAATTATTGCTTTTATGCTTATGTTCATTTTTGCTTGATCATGCTTATTTTGCTCCATATGCATATTAAGTTTTCTGCATACAATGATATTGCTATGTTATTGTGTTTTAGGAGTTACTTATTCATATGTTCAAGAGCTTTACAGAATCTAGAGTTAGGTGTGAGTGAGTTTTCCAACTGTTCCCAACTCACGTTTAAGTCTAGAGTCTGTTGTAGGATTTTGTCACAGAAGAGCCAAAGGGGAAGATTGTAAGGTTGAATTTAATCAACCATTTAATTGGCTTTATTCCGTGACCAATTTGCATGTAATTTAGCACTTAACAACCTTGTATTTAGGTGGGAAAATTGTAAGGGTAGTGTGTGAGAAGATGTGAAGAAAAGCTCAAGAGTGTGCAAGAAAAACAGAGGTTCGCAACTAGGGCTCGCGGGTGGATCGCAACTGGCAATCCGCCAAAAGCTGGCACGTGAGAGGCATACTGGGAAGCTAAAGGGTCGCACCAGCTGTCACGCTACAAGACAAAAATTCCAAACTAGCCAGGCCGTTACGTCGCGACTTGAACTCGCGACTTGGACAAGCCGCGAGACCAAGTCGCCAACTTACCCTGTTTGGCAAAAACTGACGTTTTGCATTCCCTTCTCACCCTACTATATATACACCCTTATACCCATCATTTTGTGAGAGCTTCCAAAGAGAATTTTGTGAGAGAAAACCTTAGAGAAAAACAAGATTGCCTCATCCCCAATCTTCATCCAAAGAGACTCTACAAATTCCTCTACTCTCTTCCTCTCCATTGTCATACCCTTGAGAGGTTATTTACCAAACCCTTATCTCACCACACCCACGTCTGTGAGAAGGTCCATTTGGTGCTTAGGAAAGCAATTTGGGAAGAAACCAATGGTGATTGGTCGATGCTATAGTCTATAGCGGAATCCGGTAAGCTAGAAAAGAAAAAGGTTCGGCGCAATCTCATTGGAGCAGGAAGCTTGAAGGGCTTAGGTACCCGGGTAGATTAGGCTTGGAGGGTCTATTGCTGTTCATGTATCCCAACTACATTTTCTAATGGATTATTGACCGCTTGGAGGGCGGGGGAGAGGTTTTACGCCGAGGGCTTCGGTTTCCTCTTCGATAACACATCGAGTGTTGTCCTTGTGTTGGCATTTCTCTTCCCTTTATCTTTACCATTTAATTACTGTTGTGTGTGTGATTATTTATGGTTTAGATTGTGTCTCTATTCTGATATAAGCTATTTATCATTTTCCGCACATAAGTTGTTTGTTATATAGCTTGTATTGGTATTTTTGTATTTGGGGGTCTGAACGTTCAAGGGTGTTTCATACCCATATTGAACTTTCATAGATCTCACAAATATTCAACAATATCTTGATGGTACTATTAAAATAAGTTTTCAAAACAATCAACCTTTGAGGATTAACGAAGGAAGACATTCCTTTGCTAGGTTTGAAAGTATTTCAAAAAGAGATCAAGATCTCAATGAGTTTTTGCAAAAGAATCTTGAAAAACCCACTGATTTAAAATTAAAAGGTGTTTCAAGTGATAAATCTCAAATCAGTGCTGTTTTCTATTCCGCTAAAGTTGAACCTTCTTCTCCATATGGCAGATCTGCTAATAAGGAAGAAGATGACACTAAATCTATTTGTCTATCTGATTTTGATTTTCCTCCTATTGAAAATCCTGCTTACCAAAACCAATTGAGAGTTTTAAATGTTTTGGATAAAAACTTTGAACTTGATTTGGTTTCCCTATATGATGAATTCATGCTTGTTAAAAATAGATCTAAAAGAAAATATTTTCAAAATAATTTTGCTTAGTCTGAAAAAGATCATGTTAAAAGGAAATGGTTAGAAAAAATGAATCAATTGAAAAAACATATTATGTTCTTTGATTTTCATGGAAATTTTATGTTTCAAAAGATGAAGTTTCAAAAAATCATTTGAATGTGATAAAAAAATCAAATTTTGTTAAAGATGATAAAACCACTATTAAGTCAAGTTATCTGCCTCTTGAGACAATTTTGATAAAAACTAATAAAACTGATGTTAAAGCCTCCCTTTTTAAAATTGCTGATGATCAAACTCCCATTGTTAGTCTTATTGAATAAAACAATTTTACTAATGAATCTTTGCATGTTATTGGTCAATAGCTTGACCGTATTAAAGAATAAATTGTTGAAAAATCTGCTTCTGTTGAAAAACCCGTTTCTGTCAAAACTGAGAAACCTTTGATTAATTTACCCAGTCATGATAACAAATTTAAGTTTAAAACCTCCCAATCAAAAACTCTTGAAATTGTTGCAAAAATGCTTGCTGATTTAAAAGTTAAAACTGAGAGTACTTCTACAAGTACTTATGCTGCTTGCACTATTTCAAGAAATGAAAAAGAAATTGTTTTTAATGAAAATACAGATTCTGACATTGTTTCTTTTGTTTTTGCAAAAAAGGTTCTTGAGGATGATTTACCAGAAATTAAAAGATTTGTTGGAAATTCCAAACCCATGTTTCTTACAAAAATTGGTATTCAAAACCTACTCCTCTTGATATGCAGTTTGAAGAAAGACCTTTTCAAACTCAATTTTCTGTTTCTGCTAATAAAATCTATGAATGGAATATTGATGGTTTTTCTGAATAAGAAATTACTAATAAAATGGGACATATGTCTACGGTTGGTATTGCTTACCAAAACAATCATGATTTTGACCAACCTGAAATTGTTGATTTACATGCTGCTGGTTTTTCTGGTACTCTATATGGATGGCAGGATTCATATCTCATAGAAGAATCCAGAGATTCTATAAAACATGCTGTCAAAAAGAATGATGAAGGTTTGCCTATATTTGATGAATGTATTGGTCGAGGTATTCCTGATGGTGTCAATACCTTGATTTATACTAATATCAAACATTTTGTTGGTACTTCATCTAATGTTTCATCTCGAATTTCTGATTTGTGAAATAATTTGAGATGTTCTACTATGTCTGATTACAAATGGTATCAAGATGTTTTCCTTTCCAAAATAATGCAGCAGAAAGATTGTCACAAGCCTTATTGGAAAGAAAATTTTATTGACGATCTGCCTCCTATCTTTGCTCATAAGGTAAAACAAGAATTAATTGGTAAAAATGATTCCATTGATTATGATAATTTAACCTATGGTGATATTTTAAGCACTATTAAAAAACTTGGTATTAATATGTGTAATGATGAAAAACTGTTAAAACACCAATTAAAAAATAAAAGAAAAGCTAAATATTAAATGGGTAATTTTTGTGAACAATATGGTTTGCCCCCTATTGCTCCTTCAAGGAAAAAAGGTAAAAAAAAACATGATAAAAGTTACAAAAATTATAGCCATAAAAAAAAAAAAAAAAAATACATAACCAATTCTAATGATTTTTATGCTAAAAAGAAAAATGTTTCTAAAAGATATGATAAACAAAGGTCAGGTAAAGGTAAATGTTTTAACTGTGGTAAACCTGGTCATTTCAATAAAGATTGTAAACAAAAACCTAATAAGTTAAAAAATAAGTTTAACATGTTAAATATTGATGATAATGATCAGGAAGAATTATTCAGAATTCTTGAATCAAACAATTCGTCTGATTCCTTGGAAGATGATTTTTCTTCTTCATCTGCTTCTTGCTATCAATCTACTGATGATTCTTCTAATTCACCAAATGTTAAAATTAGTTGTGGAGATTCTTGTAGTAATGTTATTAAAACTGTTAATACTCTCACTAAAGCTGAAGAAAATGAAATTTTATTGATTAAATTGATTGGTCAAATTGAAAACCCTGAATTACAAAAAGAATATTTGGACAAGTTTAAGAAAAATTTGATCAAAGATGAAACTAGTAAAAAACTTAAATCAACGATAAGTTTTAAAGAAACTTTGGAAAGATTTAATATAAAAAAATCCAAAGATTTGACTTTTAATGATTTACAACATGAAATTAATATTGATAAACAAGAAATAAGTGAATTACAACATGAATTTTAAAGCAATAAAAATGATAATAATAATCTTAAACAAGAATTGGTATTGTTAAAAATTGATAAAAATATTGAACATAATAAGTCTAATAAAGAACAAGATGAGCACAAGGATGGAGATGAATCCAGTCAACATGCTCTTCTTTCTGATAAAGGTATTATTGATTCTCAACATAGTCTTGTTATTGTTAATAAAATGCTTCCTCCAAAATGGTTCACAAAAGTTAAAATTGTTGTTTCTTATGATTATCATTTCACTGTTATTGCTATGATTGATTCTGGTGCGGATATGAACTGCCTTCAAGAAGGATTGATTCCTTCAAAATATTTTAAAAAATCAACCGAAAGATTGGTTTCTGCTAATGGTTCTCAAATGAAGATCAAATATGAATTGAACAATGCTCATGTCTGCCATGATAATGTCTGTTTCAAGATTCCCTCTGTTCTGGTCAAAAATATGACTGATAAAGTGATTCTTGGTTTGCCTGTTATAAATTCTTTGTATCCTTTTCTTGTTGAACATGATGGAATTACTACTGATCCTTTTGGACAGAAAGTAAAATTCAAATTTGCTTCAAAACTTGAAATTGATATTGATAACGCTTTAGATATATTGGTTCATGAACCAAGGATGGATTTTTACCAATGTTTCACAAACAATTTTAAAGGCAATCCTAGTAGTGCCAAGTTGTCAACTATTACCAATGGCCCTAATATTCTCAATGATTCTTTGTAGGAATTAGGCATTGATGCGAGGATAAAAACCACTAATAAGTGGGATAATAATAACATTTATATTTAAACCACTAGTAAGTGGATTATTATGGCTCCCTTGGCTGAGAGGAAAAACAAGGGAAAAGCTCCTGCACAGGACTATTCTCAAAACAAAAGGCTCCCAGTGGGACAACCTTTTAAAATGCATGAAGGCGCATCTTCTGGGATAAAACCCAGCGGATCAACATCCCTTCAGGGATATGTCCCAGCAGTAATGACATATTCTAATGGTGATATGATGATTGCTTTACAAGAAGTCTTATCCAGATCCTTACAGTTTCATAATGGAGTCTATAGTGAATTACCAGATTCCATAAAATTTATTCTTGATAATCTCTATACTGCCTTTACTAAAGACCACAGTTCCCTGTTTGAAAAAACCCTTCAAGCTCTCGAAATCCACCTTGTTAACCTTACTGCTCAAAGTGAGGCTTATATAAGCCATTATGCCAACCTTATTTCTGAAAACAACCCTATTTCACAAAATGACCTTGTTTCTGAACATGACCTTGTTACAGAAAATAATCTTGTTTTAGAAAATAAGGCTCTTCAGACTCGTCTTGAAGCCTACATTAGTCAACTCTTTGGCAAAGAGGATATCCATTCAAAGGATAAGATGACTATAATAGGCACTGATTATGCTAGGTTGAGTCTTAAGACCCAATCTTTGTTAAGAAGTGCTATTGCCAACTTGCCTACAGATATACAACCTCGTATTCTGGAAAGCAAGGCTATGTTTAGGTCTGTCGACCTATGGTTCAAATATTTCAAGAAACTTGTTATAGCCACTATTCCTGATCTTGATGAACTAGATGAAGGTGATAACATGTTTATCCAGCTGGACTGGGAAGAACACTTTGGGAGCACTCTCAAAGTGTATGAAAAGAAACACCCATTTTATGGTCTCTTAATTAATTATGATGATGGTTCATTTGTTGTTGATGATTCAGAAGATGATGATGATAGGGATCCTAACTGGCTTTCCCAAATGTTTGAATATGGCTTTATCAGGTATATAAAATTAACAAGCCATTATCAAGCTAACCAACTTCCACAGATTATTCAAGATGCTATTAAAGGATTTAATAGTCCTTTTGTTTCCATTCGATGCTAGAGCACTCTGTCAAAATGGGAAAGAGATACTGGATGAATGTCCAGCCCTTAAAGCATCTCATTCTAGTTAATGGACATACTCACCAAGGACCATGGTTTGAAGGAAATTCTTAATTATCCTTTGATGATCCTTATGCTCTTACAGAATGTTGGAGAAATTAATTTAATAACCAAATTATTAATGTTGCTCAAAACCTATGGAAAAATTATCATTTTATGGGAAGCACAAATAGAATCTCTGTCTTTGGCCCCAAACCCTATTCTAATGTCATTGCTCGTCTGCGAGTAGCTGATCATTGTAACCCAAGAAGTCTTCTCATCCCAAGGAAAAGACCAGTGTTTGAGCCAATTTTATATTGTGAATTCTATAATCAATATGCTATTTACCATGATCATCCATGTGATTCTCCACAAGGTCCTTTTGATCCGTTTGATGGTTATCCATATGATGCTCCTTCTCCTAATTAAATGTGTGGTCCTCAAATTATTGTTACTCCAGATACTCTTGATCCCTTCCAAATGACTGATGATTGATTTCTCTATTTGTCTAGCCTGCACAATGGCTAAAAATGTTGCAATATTCAAAAAATGTTACAATGTCTACTCCTTGGTAAAGCTCCTACACCACTATTCCTCTACATGCGTAAATAATGATGTTCAAATAAATTCCTTTTGGCTTTTTGTCAGAGATTCTTCTAGTCTTATGCCCTTGCCAAAGCCTCAATTGCTGAAGATTTCAAGTCATAAAGTTCCTACACCAATATGCTTCTGAAGATTCCCAATAATGGTGCACACTTGGTTTCCTTTGGCACTAAAGGACAACAATGATGAAGTCTATACCCTTGAATTAAAGGCTTCTGAACTCTACGTATCCTCCTCGTGATTTCAAAAAAATTTGAGTCATAAAGTGGCAAAATTCACTTTTACTATTCACCTGTCACTATTCATATGTTACTATTCACCTATTACTATTCATGACATGGTTCACTTCGAATTTTGAAATTTTTGCCTATTTAAGGGGGGTTGTCCCTTATGCTTAGGACATAATTTTTTGATAGAATTTTCTCTAGAGGGAGTTTTCTTTCCCTAGAAGCCTTCTTTGAGAGAATTCCTTATTCCTACTACTACTACTACCTTGTTTCTACTTCTACTTCCCTACAAACCTTGTAACTAGTACTAGTTCAAGCTTTGTAATTGTTAACATGTTCTGAGATCTTGTAACTACTTCTACTGCTGTAAGTGTTTTGTACTATTTTCAATAACAAGTATTTTCAGCATTCTATTTACTATATTACTTGTTGCTACCGCCACCTTAGACGAATTACCGCCATACCGAGCGGTTCTAAAGTGCTTTCATTTACTTTGAATGATTTTGATATATATTGTTTGGCTGGTTCTACCACCTTATTATTATCATTATATAGCTTACATTCAATATATATTATACTGTGCTTCCATCTCTTTAGCTGTGCGCCTCATCCCCCCTTTATTGTATCAGAGCCATTCTTTTCTAGACGGTGATAGTGTTTTGGTACTCTATTGTTGTGTCCCCTTTTTACCATCGTTCACGCCACCCTAGACGTAAAGTGAATTCCCAGAACCTGACTGTAAGGCCCGTTTGATCCAAGAGAGGGCGTGTAGGGCATGTGTGTGGTATAGGATTGCTTAGGGTATGTGTTACGAAATGCAACGGTTATGAGAAAAACATGATAACTGAGTGTTAAATCTATGATAGTATGGATAAGTTGTGGAGATCCAACTCCTCTGTCAGCCCCAGGACTGGTTGTCCTCCTGATATTATAAATGAAGAAGATCACACTATTGAAGATCATGAGCTTCTTGATTTCCAGAAATGGAACGTTCCCAAAGTTGATACTAGAACTATTTATAAAACTAGTTGGGCTAAAACTACTTTTCATCCCGTTTACAAAGTTAGAATTGTTGAACAAATATTTTCTACTTCAAAAACTCATGAAAAATGCTGCTTATTTTCTAAAAGAAATATTAATGATTTCATTGCTAAAAAACTCAGTTATTTGCATATTGGCATGGTTCAAGTTTCTATTAAACCACTTACTAAAAATGGAATAAATTCTTCTATTCTCATGTGTTTGAGTGATGCTAGATTTAAGCACTTTAAAGATAGTACTCTTGGTATGATTACTGCTTCTTTGTATGATGATCCTGTTTATTTCAATTGTTATCCTGAAATTACTCTTGCTTTGGATGATCCTAATATTGTTAAAGCTTTGACTTTGAATATTGCTTCATCTGGTTATCACATGGATGAAGGTAGTAAACCTTTTACTTTGATTTATCGTATTTATTACAGACTGTTGGGTACTCAGTTAAATCCTAGTGCTAAGAATCAAAGAGAAACTGATATTTCACTGCTAAATAGTTCTAGTTTGTAATTTTGTGCACACCATGTGTTTGACAAAATGCCTTACTTACTCTTGCATTAGTTTGTAGCCACTTTATAGTTTGTGCATCTTGGTTTAAGTTGTTACTAGTCATTACATGTAGAAAATAACATAAAAGATTAGTATAGGTCAATTTTGTCAAACAATCAGAGGAAAATCCTAGGCACTACCCTTCTCCTCTGAACAAGTCACTGCTAAATAGGCAGTCAGTAATATTTTCAGAAATTATTTCAATTATAATGAAATTTAAT
This sequence comes from Quercus variabilis, assembly GCA_030445155.1. NCBI lineage: Eukaryota > Viridiplantae > Streptophyta > Magnoliopsida > Fagales > Fagaceae > Quercus > Quercus variabilis. The sequence goes on from CP129447.1 coordinate 9,973,525, forward strand.
GATAGGGTGTGCAAATGATTGTTTAGATACTCATTTTGTACATTGATTGTTGAAAATCGTTGAGCAGATATTTATTTGCAAATATTGGTTGTTCAGAGTTTGTGAAGAGTATGAGTGCTTTGACATATATGATCTCTAAGATTAATAGTTTTCAGTTCTTTGGGGCTTCGCTTAACATTCTAAGTCTATATCTATTGTAAAAGTTGTTAGCAAGATACTCAATTTGAGATTGTACATACCCTTTTGCCTTTCTTGGGCCATGTTTTGGCCAATAAGGCCTAACTTTGTAGCCAACACCTAGATAAATTGATTATGCTGATATTTGTATCAATTGCAGTTTATTCACTATGATTGTGATGAAATACCTCTTTCTAAATGAATTCAAATTGTGTGGTTCAAGAATTCCATGTCATGTTTCTACTGTTATTTTTTTTTTTTCAATGCTTTTAGGGCCCTGCATTTGGTACCTACACCATATTCACGTATTGGACTGACTTGATATAAAAACCATTTCACACCAAGGTCAGCATTTTGTTACTTGAATATGTTTAGGAAAAAACATGTTTGCCATTCAATAATGGTTGATAACACAACCACGGTATTGCCTCTAGGTTTCTAAGGCCCACATGGCAAAACAATGTTGGACCTTTCAATACTAGAAGATTCAATGAATATCATATATTTAAATACTATTAACTTGATATAATAATAATAATAATAATATAGTTTAATAAATGTCTGAAAAGTATAGTTGTTAGCAAATGTTTTAGCTACATGATTTTATTTTACAAATTCAATTTTGGTGTTGTAGTAAAATAAACTAAGATTAAATTTTATATTGTACTCAATACTTTTCCCGTGCATCGCACGGGTTAGTGACTAGTTATAGAATAAAAGAAAAGCTAAATATGAAATAGGTAATTTTTGCGAACAATATGGTTTACCCCCATTTGCTCCTTCCAGGCAAAAGGGTAAAAAATATGATAAAAGTCACAAATATTATAGTCATAAAAAACATAAAAAATACAGAACTAATTTTAATGATTTTTATACTAAAAAGAAAAATGTTTCTAAAAGCTATGATAAACAAAGATCAGGTAAAGGTAAATGTTTCAACTGTGGAAAACCTGGATACTTTGGTTGTAGAGATTCCTCTTGCAATGTTTTTAAATCAATTAATACTCTCAACAAAGGTGAAGAAAATGAAAGTTTATTGGATAAATTGATTGGTCAAATTGAAAACCCTAAATTACAAAAAGAATATTTGGACAAGTTTAAGAAAAATTTAATAAAAGATGAAACTAGTAAAAAACTTAAATCAACGTTAAGTTTTGAAGAAACTTTGGAAAGATTTAATAATAAAAAAAATCCAAAGATTTGACTGTTAATGATTTACAACAAGATATTAATATTGTTAAGCAAGAAATAAGTGAATTAAAACATGAATTTAAAAGCATTAAAAATGATAATAATAATCTTAAACAAGAATTGGTATTGTTAAAAATCGATAAAAACATTGGTCAAAGTAAGTCTGATAATGAACAAGATGAGCACCAGGTTGGAGATGAATCCAGTCAACAGGCTCTTCTTTCTAATATTACTGATAATTCTCAACTTGCTCTTGTTAATAAAATTCTTCCTCCAAAATGGTTCACAAAAGTAAAAATTGTTGTTTCTCATGATTATCATTTCACTGTTATTACTATAATTGATTCTGGTGCGGATATGAACTGTATCCAAGAAGGATTGATTCCTTCAAAATATTTTAAAAAATCAACTGAAAGATTAGTTTCTGCTAATGGTTTTCAAATGATGATTAAATATGAATTGAACAATGCTCATGTTTGCCATGATAATGTCTGTTTCAAAATTCCCTTGGTTCTGTTCAAAAATATGACTGATAAAGTGATTCTTGGTTTGCCTTTTATAAATGCTTTGTATCCTTTTCTTTTTGAACATGATGGAATTACTACTGATCCTTTTGGACAGAAGATAAAATTTAAATTTGCTTCAAAACTTGAAATTGATATTGATAATGCTTTAGATCTGCTTTATGATTTTCCTACTAATATATTTGTTCATAAACCAAGGATGGATTTTTCCCAATATTTCATAGACAATTTTAAAGGTAATTCTAGTAGTGCCAAATTGTCAGCTATTACCAATGACCCCTAATATTCTCAATGATTCTTTACAAGAATCAGGCATTGATGCGAGGATAAATTCCACTAATAAGTGGGATGATAATAATATTTATATTTATACCACTAGTAAGTGGATTATTATGATTTCCTCAACAGAGAGGAAAAACAGGGGAAAAGCTCCTACACAGGACTATTATCAACACAAAAGGCTCCTAGCAGGACAACCTTTTAAAATGCATGAAGGCGCATCTTTTGGGGTAAAACCCAATGGATCAACATCCCTTCAAGGGTATGTCCCAGCAACGGTGACATATTCCAGAGGTGATATGGTAATTGCTTTACAAGAAGTTTTATCCAAATCCTTACAATTCCACAATGGAACCTATTCTGAATTACCAAATTCCATAAAATTTATCCTTGATAATCTCTATGCTGTCTTTACCAGAAATCACAATTCTTTGTTTGAAAAAACCCTCCAAGCTCTTGAAATCCACCTTGTTAACCTTACTACTCAAAGTGAGGCTTATATGAGCCACTATGCTGACCTTATTTCCGAAAACAACCCTATTTTAGAAAATGACATTGTTCCAGAACCTGGCCTTGTTACAGAAAATAATCTTGTTTCAAAAAATAAGGCTCTTAAGACTCGTCTTGAAGTCTACATTAGTCAACTCTTTGGCAAAGAGGAAATCCATTCAATGGATGAAGAGACTATAATGGGCACTGATTATGCTAGATTGAGTCTTAAGACTCAATCTCTGTTAAGAAGTGTTGTTGCCAACTTGCCAATAGATATACAACTTTGTATTCTGGGAAGCAAGGCTATGTTTAGGTCTTTTGACCTATGGTTCAAATATTTCAAAACACTTATTACAACTGCTGTTCTTGATCCTGCTAATTCAGATGATATTAGTAATATCCTTGAACAAACTGATTGGAAAAAACACTTTGGGACCAGTCTCAGAGTATATGAAAAGAAGAAACATCCTTTTCCTGGCCTTCTAGTCAAATATGATGATGGTTCAATTTCAGATTATTCAGATGATGCTAGTAAAAGCCCTAACTGGCTTTCCCAAATGTTGAAGTATGGCTTTATCAAACTCATAAAATTAACAAGTCTTGACCAAGCCAACCAGCTTCCACAAATCATTCAGACTGCTATTAAAAATTTTGAAAGTCCCTTTGTTTCCATCAGATGCTGGAGTACCTTGCCAAAATGAGAAAGAGATAACTAGATAAATGTCCACCCATCAAAACAACTCATTCTCATTAATAGGTACACCCACCAAGGACAACGGTATGAAGGAGATTCTCACTTATCCTTCCAAAGCCCCTACGCCCTTACAGAGTGCTGGAGAAACTATTTCAATAATCAGATTCTTGAAGTCATTCAAAACCTATGGAAACATTTTCATTTCATAGGAAGTACAAATAGAATTTTTATTTTTGGCCCTAGACTTTATGCTCCTGCCATCACTTATATGCATATAGCAGATCATTGTAATAAGTTTTATAACTCCAAGGAAAACTCCAAAGTTTGAGCCACTACTATACTGCAGATTTTGCAATCAGTATGTTATTTACAATGAGCATGAATGTAATGATGATCCTCCATGGGATCTTTGTAATGGTTATCCATCTGATGCTCCTTCTACTAATTAAATGTGTAGTCCTCAAATTATTGTTACTACTGTTCTCACTGATAATGTTACTCCCACAGTCAGAAACTGTTTGGTCAAGATACTCCTGATCCCTTCCAAATGACTGATGATTGATTTCTCTATTTATCTAGCCTGCACAATGGCTAAAAATGTTGCAATATTCAAAAAAATGCTACAATGTCTATTCCTTGGCGAAGCCCCTACACCACTATTCCTCTACATGCGTAAATAATGATGTTCAAAGAAGTTCCTTTTGGCTTTTTGCCAGAGATTCTTCTGGTCTTATGCCCATGCCAAAGCCTCAATTGCTGGAGATTTCAAGTCATAAAGTTTCTCCACCGCTATGCTTCTGAAGATCCTAATAATGGTGCACACTTGGTTTCCTCTGGCACTAAAGGACAAAAATGAAGAAGTCTAGACCCTTGAATTGAAGGATTCTGAACTCTACGTATCCTCCTCATGATTCCTAAAAGAATTTGAGTCATAAAGTGGCAAAATTCACCTTTACTATTCATCTGTCACTATTTACCTGTCACTATTAATCTGTTACTGTTCACTTGTTACTATTCATGACAATGTTCACTCCGAATTTTTGAAATTTTTGCCTATTTAAGGTGGGTTGTCCCTTAAGTTTAAGACAGAATGTTTTGATAGAATTTTCTCTAGGGAGAGTTTTCTTTCCCTAGAAACCTTCTTTGAGAGAATTCCTTGTTCCTACTACTTCTACTACCTTGTTTCTACTTCTACTTCCCTACAAACCTTGTAACTAGGACTAGTTCAAGCTTTTTAATTGTTAAACTGTTCTGAGATCTTGTAACTACTACTACTGTTGTAAGTGTTTTGTTCTATTTTCAATAAAAAGTATTTTTAGTTTTCTGTTCATTATACTACTTGTTGCTACCGCCACCTTGGACGGATTACCGCCATCCCGATTGGTTCTAAATTGCTTTCATTTACTTGGAATTGTTTTGATATATACTGCTTGGCTGGTTCTACTGCCTTATTAGTATCTTTATATTGCTAACATTTACTTTCAACATATATTATACTGTGCTTCCATCTCTTCAACTATGCATCCCCTTTCCCCCATTTTGGTATCGAGCCATTCTTTTCGGGTAAGCACAGACAAAAGACAAAGACACAACAACACTATCACCAGCTAGAAAAGAATGGCTCTGATACCATAAAGGGGGATGGGGGCACACAGCTGAAGAGATGGAAGCACAGTATAATATATGTCAAATGTAAGCTATATAATGATAATAATAAGGTGGTAGAACTAGCCAAACAGTATATATCAAAATAATTCAAAGTAAATGAAAGCAATTTAGAACCATCCGATATGGCGGTAATCCGTCCAAGGTGGAGGTAGTAATAAGTAATATAGTAAATAGAATGCTGAAAATACTTGTTATTGAAAATAGTACAGAACACTTACAATAGTAGTAGTAGTTACAAGATCTCAAAACAGGTTAACAATTACAAAACTTAAACTTGTCTTAGTTATAAGGTTTGTAGGGAAGTAGAAGTAGAAACAAGGTAGTAGTAGTAGTAGGAACAAGGAATTCTCTCAAAGAAGGTTTCTAGGGAAAGAAAACTCTCTCTAGAGAAAATTCTATCAAAAAATTATGTCCTAAGCATAAGGGATAGCCCCCCTTAAATAGGCATAAATTTCAAAATTCGGAGTGAACAGTGTCATGAATAGTAACAGGTGAATAGTGACAGATGAATAGTAAAAGTGAATTTTGCCACTTTATGACTCAAATTTTTTTGGGAATCATGATGAGGATACGTAGAGTTCAGAAGCCTTCAATTCAAGGGTCTAGGCTTCATCATTGTTGTCATTTAATGCCAAAGGAAACCAAGTGTGTACCATTATTGGGAATCTTCAGAAGCATACTAGTGTAGGAACTTTATGACATGAAATCTCCTGCAATTAAGGCTTTGGCATGGATATAAGACCAGAAGACTCTCTGACAAAAAGCCAAAAGGAATGTCTTTGAACATCATTATTTACGCACGTAGAGGAATAGTGGTATAGGAGCTTCACCAAGGAGTAGACATTGTAACATTTTTTGAATATTGCAACATTTTTAGCCATTATGCAGGCTAGACAAATAGAGAAATCAATCATCAGTCATCTGGAAGGGATCAAGAGTATCTGGAGTAACAATAATCTGAGGACCACACATTTAATCAATAGAAGGAGCATCGAATGGATAACCATCAAACAGATCAAAAGGACCTTGTGGAGAATCACATGGATGATCATGGTAAATAGCATATTGATTACAGAACCCACAATATAAAATTGGCTCAAACACTAGTCTTTTCCATGGGATGAGAAGACTTCTTAGGTTACAATGATTAGCTACTCGCAGATGAGCAATGGCATTAAAATAGGGTCTAGGGCCAAAGACAGAGATTCTATCTGTGCTTCCCATAAAATGATAATTTTTCCATAGGTTTTGAGCAACATTAATAATCTGGTTATTAAAGTAATTTCTCCAACATTCTGCAAGAGCATAAGGATCATCAAAGGATAATTGATAATTTCCTTCAAACCATGGTCCTTGGTGAGTATGTCCATTAACTAGAATGAGATGCTTTGAGGGCTAGACATTCATCTAGTCATCTTTTTCCTATTTTGGCAGAGTGCTCCAACATCGAATGTAAACAAAAGGACTAGTAAATCCTTTAATTGCATCTTGAATAATCTATGGAAGTTGGCTAGCTTGATAATGGCTTGTTAATTTTATATACCTGATAAAGCCATATTCAAACATTTGGGAAAGTCAGTTAGGATCCCTATCATCATCATCTTCTGAATCATCAGCAACAAATGAACCATCATCATAATTAATTAAGAGACCAGGAAATGGGTTTTTCTTTTCATACACTCTAAGAGTGCTCCCACAGTGTTCTTCCCAGTCCAGTTGGATAAACACGTTATCACCTTCATCTAGTACATCAGGATCAGGAATAGTGGTTGTAACAAGTTTCTTGAAATATTTGAACCATTGGTCGAAAAACCTAAACATAGCCTTGCTTTCCAGAGTACGAGATTGTATATTTGTAGGCAAGTTGGCAATAGCATTTCTTAACAAAGATTAGGTCTTAAGACTCAACCTAGCATAATCAGTGCCCATTATAACCATCTTATCCTTTGAATGGATATCCTCTTTACCAAAGATTTGACTAATGTAGGCTTCAAGACGAGTCTCAAGAGCCTCATTTTCGGAAATAAGATTATTTTCTATAACAAGGTCTTGTTCTGGAACAAGGTCATTTTGTGAAATTGGGTTGTTTTCGAAAACAAAGTTGGCATAATGGCTTTTATAAGCCTCATTTTGAGCAGTAAGGTTAACAAGGTGGATTTTCAAATAGGGAACGATGGTCTTTAGTAAAGGTAGCATAGAGATTATCAAGAATAAATTTCATGGAATCTAGTAATTCACTATAGACTCCATTATGAAACTGTAAGGATCTGGATAAGACTTCCTATAAAGCAATCATCATATCACCATTAGAATATGTCATTATTGCTGGGACATATCCTTGAAGGGATGTTGATTTGCTAGGTTTTATCCCAGAAGATGCGCATTCGTGCATTTTAAAAGGTTGCCCTACTGGGAGCCTTTTGTTTTGAGAATAGTCCTGTGTAGGAGCTTTTCCCTTGTTTTCCCTCTCAATCGAGGGAGCCATAATATTCCACTTACTAGTGGTATAAATATAAATATTATTATTATCCCACTTATTAGTGGTATTTATCCTTGCATCAATGCCTGATTCCTGCAAAGAATCATTGAGAATATTAGGGTCATTGGTAATAGTTGACAACTTGGCACTACTATGATTACCTTTAAAATTGTCTGTGAAACATTGGTAAAAATCCATCCTTGGTTCATGAACCAATACATCCAAAGCATTATCAATATCAATTTCAAGTTTTGAACCAAATTTTAATTTTACTTTTTGTCCAAAAGGATCAGTAGTAATTCCATCATGTTCAACAAGAAAAGGATACAAAGAATTTATAAAAGGCAAACTAAGAATCACTTTATCAGTCATATTTTTTACCAGAACAGAGGGAATCTTGAAACAGACATTATCATGGCAAACATGAGCATTGTTCAATTCATATTTGATCTTCATTTGAGATCCATTAGCAAAAACCAATCTTTTAGTTGATTTTTCAAAATATTTTGAACGAATCAATCCTTCTTAAATGCAGTTCATATCCGCACCAAAATCAATCATAGCAATAACAGTGAAATGATAATCATAAGAAACAACAATTTTAACTTTTGTGAACCATTTTGGAGGACGCATTTTATTAACAATAACAAGACTAAGTTGAGAATCAATAATACCTTTATCAAAAAGAAAAGCCTGTTGACTAGATTCATCTTCATCCTTGTGCTCATCTTGTTTATTATCAGACTTATTATGATCAATATTTTTATCAATTTTTAACAATACCAATTCTTGTTTAAGATTATTATTATCATTTTTATTGCTTTGAAATTCATTTTGTAATTCACTTATTTCTTGTTTAACAATATTAATTTCGTGTTGTAAATCATTAACAGTCAAATCTTTGGATTTCTTTTTATTAAATCTTTCCAAAGTTTTTTCAAAACTTATCGTTGATTTAAGTTTTTTACTAGTTTCATCTTTGATCAAATTTTTCTTAAACTTGTCCAAATATTCTTTTTTTTAATTCAGGGTTTTCAATTTGACCAATCAATTTAACCAATAAACTTTCATTTTCTTTAGCTTTAGTGAGAGTATTAACAGTTTTAATAACATTACAACAAGAATCTCTACAACCAATTTTAACATTTGGTGAATCAGAAGAATCATCAGTAGATTGATTGCAAGAATTAGATAAAGAAGAAAAATCATCTTCCAAGGAATCAGATGAATTGTTTGATTTAAGGACTCTGAATCATTCTTCTTGATCATTATAAGGTTGAATTTAATCAACCATCTTGTTGGCTTTATTTCGTGTCAAATTTGCTTGTATTTTAGCATTTAGTAACCCTGTATTTAGGTGGGATTCTTGTAAGGGTAGTGTGTGAGAGAGTGTGAAAAAACGTTCCTCATTGTGCAATGAAGCAGGGACTCGCGACTAGAACTCGCAGGTGGCTCACGAGTGCAAGCCGCCAAAAGTGGGTCACGTGTCAAGCATGCCGGAAGCTAAAGCGTTTTGCCAGCTGGTGCACTATAGGACAAAATACCCAACTGGCCAGGCCATTAACTCGTAGCTGGAACTCGCGACTTAGACCAGTCGCGAGGCCAAGCTGCCAACCACCCCTGTTTGGAAAAAACTGACTCTTTGCATTCCTTTCTCACCCCACTATATATAAACCCTTATACCTACTAAATGTAGAGAGCTTCTAGAGAGAATTTTGAGAGAGAAACCCTAGAGAAAATAAGATTGATTCATCCACAATCTTTACCTAAGAGACTCTTCAAATTCCTCTACTCTCTTCCTCTCCATTGATACATCCTTGAGAGGTCCTTAGCCAAATCTTTTTCTCACCATACCCACATCCGTGAGAATGTTTATTTGGTGCCTTGGGAAGCAGTTAGGAAGGAACCAATGTCCATTGGTTGATGCTATGGTTAGTAGCGGAATCTAGTAAGCTAAAGAAGAAATAGGTTTGGTGCAACCTCGTTGGAGCAAGAAGCTTGGAAGGTTTAGGTACATTGGGTAGATTAGGCTTGGAGTGGCTTCTGCTGTTCATGTATCCCAACTACATTCTTTAGTGGATTATTTACCACTTGGAGGGCGGCAGAGAGGTTTTACGCCGAGAGCTTCGGTTTTCTCTTCAATAACACATCGTGTGTTGTCCGTGTGTTTGCATCTTCGTTCCCTTTATCTTTGCCATTTATTTTCTGTTGTGGATGTGTTTATATTTGGCTTAGATTGCTTATCAATTCTGTGTTTGGCTTATGTTCATGTTCCATACATTAATTGTTTGATTATAAGCTTGAATTTATAATTTGTAATTTGAGGTCTAAACGTTCAAGTGTGTTTCATACCCATTTTGAACATTCAATTGGTATTAGAGCAGGTACACTTGTTGTGGTTTAAATACCTAAGTGTGATCCTTGACCCCTTGTATTTATTTGCCATGGATTGTGCTTTATATGACTCCTTATATGATTTGGTTGATGATAAATGTAACATGCCACGTGTTTGTAAAAATGCCTCTATGAGTGATAATCCTCATGATTGTGATGTTATGTTATATGAATCTTTGGATGTTGTTGATATTCCTAACATCAAACCCTTAAAGAAAATTGCTAGGAAGTTTCAAAAGAATTTGAGTAAGTTACATTGTGAAAAGGATGATTTGATTGCTAAGCTCAATGAATCCAACAAATTAGTTGAAAAATATAAGAAACTTGTTAAAACTTCTCTTCAAAAGCTAAAAGAGTTTGAATGTTTGAATATAGACTTGGATGCTAAACTTGTTTTATCTAACAAACTTGTTGATGAGCTAAAATGTGAAAATGAATCTCTCAAAATGCACGACAAGTGTTTGATTACTGAACCTATTGTAAAAGGGATGAAAATATTTGTTGCAATCATGTTGTGGTACTCGATATTCTGCCTATTGTGTGTTCTAACCCAAAGGACAAATCGGTGCACATTCCTCCACACAAAAGAAATCAAAAGGTGGAGAGAAAGGCTCCTAAGTCAAAGCCTTCGTTTAGGTCTCAACCTAAGGTTTTTGATGGATCTAAGTTTGTTCCAACTTACCACCATTGTGGTGTGATTGGTCATATAAGACCTCAATGTCATAAGTTGAAGAGAGAACAAACTCATGCTGATAGATCCCTTCCCAAAAAGCCTAGTGGACCTAAACACATTGTTTATCACCATTGTGGTGCCTTTGGTCATCTAAGACCTCATTGCTCTAAGTTTCATGCTCTTAAAAAAATCAAAAGAAAAGAGAAACTTGAGCTTCTTGGAAGTTGTGCTAAAAAGGGTAAACCAAATTTGAGTGAAAATTGCATGTTGTTAAAGAAATTTTTTAATGCTCTTAACTCCTTGACTATGTGCATCTTCGGTTCTCATTCTTCCAACCCTCGTCTCACTTCTAATGAGGCACTCATTCCAAACAATCGTTCCGTTTGGATGAGGAAGGGTTCCTATGGTTAAGCGTTTGCCCTTTTGGTCCTTAATCTAATTCTTCCAATCTGTGTAGGACCCTTCATGCATTAGATGTCATATCTTCATGCATTTGTGGATCTTGCATTTATTTGTATGCATTGTTTTTGTTTTGATCTTACCTTTTTATTTTAGTTTTGTGTGAGTAAAAATCCAAAACCACATAAAAAGTAAAAAATTCAAAAAGTTTGATCGTATATATTTGAGCACATATCATATGTGAATTTTGCCTTGTACCTTCGTACAAATGGTTTTATGCATTTACGAGCTTAGCTTGTTCTTTATGCACTTATATCTTTATGGTAAAAATCTTGACATCTTTATGTGATTGTTGTAAATCGATCTTTAAGCTTGTCATGAATGATTAGTCAATAGTCATGTTGGTTTTGATACATGCATAGATTTATGTCTATATATCGTCCCACTCTTTATTTATTTTTTTTTTTTTTACTTAAAGAGCTCACCAAATGTAAATCTCAAAATAAAAAGAGATATTGAGCTACAAAAGCCGTTGCACATACTAATATTTGACTAGGAAAAAGGGAAAACGACTTTTAATGAAATTGTATGATGCCCAAAAAGCCAAAGGCTTGTTCATCAAATTGAAATATCAAAAATTTCAGGCCTCGATCTCAAAATGAGATCTATTGATTCAAAATGATCAAATGTTATGATTTGTAAAGAAGTCAAATGAAAAGCTTCAAAGATATGTAATCATTTTCTTGTGAGAGGTCATATATATTTATTTCTATAATTGAGATAGACCACTTGTCTTAGTTCTAGTTGTGTATGACTTGGTTGAATTGATCATTGAAACTTCATTCTAGACTAAGGACTATTCCACACTTGATACACACACACAACACACATGCCTAATGTTCAATGAATGCCTTATTCATTTGTTCGGTTGTACTTATTTAAATGTGATGTGTGTGTGCTTAACTATATATGGATTAATCCAAAAATATTTTTGATCATTTTATATGTTTTTGGAAGTGATTTTTATCACTCTCTATGTTCATGTTTTGTGCTTAATTTGTTTAAACATGTTTTGTGTTGAAAAACATGTGTCAGAATTTTTGGCTACTCATTTTGGCTACTTGCGCAAGTAGTGAGCAAGCTGCCAATTTTGGCTACTCATTTTTGGTGACTTGCCTAGCCACAAGCCCAGTCGCGAGTTCACACAGAATGGTTTCGCAACTCACTCACAACTCGCCAGTTGCGAAACGCCTAGAATCAGTTTTTGAAAGAGCTTTTTTGTGGGAAACTTGTTTTAAACCTCTCCCATCCTCTCTAGAACCCCTCTTTCAATATTTTTACATCAAAACTCAATCAATTTGAATAGTTTTTCATTCCATTAACATCTCTAAGGTAATTTTAAACTCTTTTAATTAATTTAGATCCTTAGATTATGTTTTGGAGAGTTTTGTACTCTTGGTTGGGATTTTCATCATAGGGGTTGGGAAAACTTAATTTTTGTCAAAAATTTTGTATGGAATTGGTTTCTTTTGATGATTTTCTTTGGATGTTTGCCCCTTGTGGCAAAAAGAGCATGTATTAAAGGTGGATTTCATGATGTTCACACATTGTTTCACATTGTAATTCATAGTGTGCACGCTAGGTATTTGATAAAATTCCTTTTAAGCATTTTCTCACTTGTTTGGACTCCGATGAGTATCAAACTTTGGGGTTTCTCATGTTTCCTCACTAGGAACATGTTTGGTTCATTGGTTATGTATTTAACACACCTTACCCCACATGTGCATTTTCCATGCATTGGTCATGCATTGCACTTTGTCACCTCTTGCACACACCTTGCTACCCTTGTAATGCTTTGGTCTATACATTGTTTCTTCATCCTAGTATGTCATGTTTACCTTATGCTCTGTATCATTGTGTTCATCTTAGGTTTGAGCTTCATTTTCTCATTCATTATTGCATCCCTCATGCATCATTATCATTGTTCATACCTTCATCTCTTGCCCTCGTTTCTCCTTGACCCTTTGTCTATTCTTAACAAAAAGGGGGAGAGTATACTCTAGAAAGTATACCGGAGAGTTTTTGTCATTTCTATATGACCTTTGTGCACATTCTTAAGGGAAGAAATTCTATTTCTCGTGCACATTTGTAGGGGGAAAGATATTCTATAGGGGAGATGCATATATCAATGGGGAGAAGACATTGTGTTAATAAGAAAACTTTGTTTTGGTGTATGTTGTATGGTCAAGTTGCTCACATGTTTCACATTATGTTTACTTGATCGCAATTTATTTGTTACATTATACTTGTTTGTTTATTACTTGCTTTATCTTAAGGTTCTAATGTGTTTTATGCAAGTATTTCAGGTTACAGGTAAATATGTTCCAAGTTCATCATAGCTCCTATGATTCATGATAGGAGGAGTGATATGATAAGGGAAGTACTTTATGTTTTGTATGGTATATTTGTACCCATGTTGCTTTTGTAAGCTTTTAGGGTTTGTTTCCATGCATTTTGTAGGCTTTTATGGTTTGTACCATGCTTATGCAGCCTTTATACTTTGTAACCTTGCTTTGTGGCTTAAAGTACTTAGTGATTAAATGTCATGCATTTTTTCTCTAGTACATCACTCTTGTGCCCTTGTAGGATTGTTCCTAGATGCATATATGTTGTATGCATTGGTTGAGTGTTGAACATGTAAATGTTACTTTGCTTATAAGTTTTTAGCTTGCATGTCCGGATGTTCATTCCTTGTGAGAATGAACATTGTGATCACTTTTGTTCAGTGATTGCCTGTTTTGGTCAAGCCATGGTTTATTGCTTTATTGCCTATGTCCATTTTTTTTGCTTGATCGTATTATGCTTGCTCCATATGCATTTCAAGTTTTCTACATACAACGATATTGTTGTGTTGTTGTGTTTCAGGAGATATTTGTTCATATGTTTCAAGAGCTTATTAGAATCTAGAGTTAGGTATGAGTGAGTTTTGCTCAACTGTTCCCAACTCACGCGTTAAGTCTAGAGTCTGTTGTAGGATTTTGTCACGGAATAGCCAAAGGGGTGTTAGGATTAGTGCCCTTAAATCCTATTGTATGATGCTATGTATGATATTAAGTTTCACATTGTGTATGACATTATGTATGACTTAATATTGTGTTTAATGAATTTGTTTCATTATTATCTGAAATAATGGTAACATGAATATTCGGACATTATCATTTGGTTCATGAGATGCATAGTATGTGATTTATGTGAACAATCACAAAAGATATAAATCACAAATTCTTCGTAAACTCAGAATTATAGTTCATAGTCGGTGATGAAATTGGGCATTTCATCTGCGAAGACTATAACATATCAAGCACGATGATTTGTCTTAATCATGGAAGTGGAGACTTCTGGTTGATGTGTTAATATGTTTTAAGAGTTAAGACATATTGAACTGGACCGCTGTGAGATTTATTATTTACCTAAGGACTGTCAAATGAATAATAAATCTCATGACTTGTTTTTGCATGAACTCTTAATCCTGAGAGAATAATAGACCTGATCATGAGGTATAGGTTGCTTTGATATATCAGGAGTGAGATCTAAAGTAATGGTCAAAACCTCAGTATGTTAGGGAGCCACATTTAGTGTTGATGGAACATGTATTCTCAAGATGGAATTCATAGTCTCTTAACGAAGATATAAAGTATTCCCTTGAGATAAGTTTAATGAGTTTATTATTCAGAGAGTTATGTCTAACCACTTTAGTAAGACTAAAGTATATATTTATGGAATTGGATTTCATAAATATATAATGAATAACATTAAAAGATTAAATCGGGTACTCAAGGATAAAGATGTAGTAATTTACAAAATGGCAATCTACATTAATGACTTTGTATTACTACAAATATCTTATGAAGGACTTGCATGTGTAATAAAGTCTTGGGATATAATTTATAGATAAGGCCTAGAGTGCAACTATATTTATATAGTGGTATTAAATATAGTTACTGGTAACTTTGGACTTGTCAAAAGTTGACAGAAAAGCCCAAGACCCATTCGAGCTAGTGTCTTATTGGTTCCTTTTAGTCCCACTCCAAGCCACACACTTAAGCCCAATTGGAAAGGGCCAAGAGGCCAGCCCAATTAGATAATTGGTTAGATACAAAAGGAAAAATGTACAGAATTTTCTTAGTGAGAAAAACAATATTGTAATGGTGTGGAAGTGAGTGAAAGTCACTCTCTAATCATCCCTTTGTTACCAATTGAGAGACCACACATCTTGGGCGTTAGTGGAATTAGAGTGAAGATTAAAAGTATTCCCAAGTGTTTCGATCTTTGTTTTGAAATTTACCGCTTCAACTTATGATCTCTTGTTCTCAAATTCTGAAATTAACTTAGTGCATGTTATTAATATCGAATGAAGTAGATCCGTTTTAAAACTTATTTTTCCGTTGCATTCTTCTTTAATTCCATCAAATGGTATCAGAGCGGTCTTCAATTTCGAATTGTATAACATGTTTTATGAGTTTTAGAATTAGAGATGATAGTTTCATATTGTTAGAAGATTATGTTTTTTAATTTTCTGCATGTTGTTGAAACTATGATTTGATAAAAACTAAAATTGGTGTTATGATGTTGTTTAAATTTAAATTTAAATACGTTAAATTGAATCTTAAGGCAATAGCATCAATGAATTTCAGTTTTGACATCAATCTCTGTCTGTAATGTTCATATGTTGAATGTTTGTTCATGAAAAACGAAGAAAACTGCTTTAAGAAAATTCTGGAAATTCAAGTTTCGCGATTTTCGATCGATCGAAAATCACTTTTAATCAATCGAATGAGACAGTGATAAGACTTTTTAGATCAATTGATTTTCGATTGCTAGCCGATCGATCAAATTTGTTTTTTGATCGATCGAAAGGCGATCGAGTATCAATCGAAGGAGTTAGATGATTAAGTTCGAATTTCTTAATTTTTTCGATCAATCGAGGGGCACTTTCGATCAATCGAAAGAAAGAAAATCAGAATTTTTTCTAAGTGTTTTCACATGTAAAAGGGGCAAGACTATGTGTAATTAGATTATGCATGTTTTAAAACTAAAAACCTTTCCTTTAAAACATCTAGTAGGAGAGAGATACAAGGGTTGGATCTCACGGCCTCCATTGTTAGTTCATAGTAGTATGGAATAAATACTTTGTCTTTGCCTCGAGCTTAGCATTCCAGGCTGAGAGTATTTATTTCGTGGTCCTACAAGATTGAATTTCTTGGTTTATAGTGGTTTGATCAAACACCTTGTCTTAGCCTCGAGCTTTGCATTCCATGCGAAAGGTGCTTTGTATCATGGTACTACAAAATAAATCTGTTAATGAGATGAAATGTGGCTACACATGATTCTAGACAATGGTATATACTAAACTAAATATTATAGTATCCTCTATGCTGAGTTCTTACTATCATTATTTAGAGGCCAAATGTATAACGGCATATTATTAGTGTTTGATAAGAGTTATCATGTTAGCACTAATAATGAGAATAGTTCTCAATCAATCATAGTATTTGATATTCACTCTATGTTGAGGGATATTGAATATAGGATTGGGTTGTCGTTACATATATTATATTATGGTTTTATTAAGGTTCCAAACTATATGTTTATATGCTAAATTGATAATGTCCAGTTTACTTATTGTATTCATGTTTATTGTTTTCATATTTGAACATGGCATCATTTAGTCCACTTGTAACTATTCTTAATCAAAACAAACTGACTGGATCCAACTATGTTGATTGGAAAAGAAATTTGGACATAGTTCTCACTGCTGAAGAGCATAAATATTTTCTTACTAAACCATGTCCTAGCTTTCCTTCATTAGATGCTCCTCTTGAGGAAAAAAACGATATGATCGTTAGTAGAAATCTAATGAAATGGCCAAGTGCTACATCCTAGCATCTATCTCAAATGTTCTACAGCATCAAATGCAGGATGTGGAACTAGCTTCAGACATCATGCTAAGTCTGAAGGAGATGTTTGGTGAGTAAGGCCATTCTGCAAGGCAAGAGATCATGAGGCAAATTTATAATACCAAAATGGCTGAAGGTACTTCAGTGAGGAAGCATTATCTTACAATGATCTCTAATCTGAATACATTGGAAGTTTTAGGTGCCGATATTGATGGAGAATCCCAAGTGGATATGATACTCCAGTCGTTACCAGAATCATTCAAGGAATTCATACTTAACTATAATATGAAAAAAAAAAAAAAAGATTTATACCTTGTTTGAATTAATGAATAAATTGGTAGCGGCAGAAGGCATTCTTGGTACTTCCAATGTTGAAGCCAATGTTGGTGAGGCTTCTACTTCTCAACCTAAGTCGAAAGGCAAGGGTAAGAAGAAGAAGAAGACGGACTTCACCAAACAAGAGGGTAAACAAATTGCCTTAGGGATTGTTGACAAAGGAAAGAAGATCAAAGGAAAGTGTTTCCATTGTGGTGAGAAAGGACATTGGAAGAGAAATTGTCCAATATTCAAGGCCGCCAAGAATAAAGGTATGAATAATACATTCCTTCTTGAAATATGTTTGGTACAGAATCCCACGGATTCCTGATGTGTGGATTCAGGTTGTACTAATCATATCTGCAATTCTTTGCAGAGGTTTCAAGAGACCAAAAAGCTTAAAGAAGGGGAGTTGTTTCTTACTTTGGCTGATAGAAGCAGGATTCCAATTGTAGCTGTTGGTGTTTATAATTTATATTTTAAATCTAGAGTTCTAATATTAGAAGAATGTTTGTATGTACCTAATGTTTGTAAGAATTTAATTTCTGCTACTTACTTAGGTAAACATGGATATTGTGTTATCCTAAAAGACAATATTGTAATAAAGAAGGATAAAGTGTTTATCTGTTCTGGCAATATTGTGAATGGTCTTTATATTTTAACTCCTGATAAGCATGAATTATATAATTCTGAATTAGATAATGACTCTCATGTAAAATCATTAAAGAGAAAATTTCCTTCTACTAATGATGCATATCTTTGGCACTTGTGTTTGGGTCATATTAATTTAAATAGGATTCAAATACTGATCAAAGATGGACTCTTAGAGGCCACGGACTTTGATGAATTTCCAGTTTGTGAATCTTGTTTGGAAGGTAAAATGACCAAACGACTTTTTAAAGCAAAAGGTAGAAGAGCCCAAGATTTGCTAGAGTTAGTGCATTCTGATGTATGTGGTCCTATGTCAATCCAGGCAAGAGGTGGCTATGAGTATTTCATTACTTTCACTGATGATTACTCAAGATTTGGTTATGTGTACCTAATGAAACAAAAGTCTGAAACCTTTGAAAAGTTCAAAGAGTTTAGGGCTGAAATTGAGAATCAATTAGGTAAATGCATAAAATCCATTCGATCTGATTGTGGTGGGGAATACCTTCTTGGGGATTTTAAGGATTACTTAACTATGAATGAGATTGTATCCCAATTGACTGCACCTGGAACTCCACAACAAAATGGTGTAGCAGAAAGAAGGAATAGGACTCTTTTAGATATGGTTAGGTCCATGATGAGTTATTCAACTCTACCTATTTCTTTTAGGGGATATGCTTTAAACACAACAATGTATCTTTTGAATTTAATACCTTCGAAGTCTGTTCCTAAAACACCTATGGAGTTGTGGAATGGGGCGTAAGCCTAATATGAGACATCTCCATATTTGGGGTTGTCCAGCACATGTGTTAAAAGGAAAGTCTAACAAGTTACAGTCTAAAACAAAAGTGGTTTTCTTTGTAGGGTATCCAAAAAGAACAGTTGGAGGTTTATTCTATAGTCATAAAGATAACAAAGTTTTTGTTAGTACAAATGCTAAATTCTTAGAAAATGATTATATGAATAATTTTACTCCTAGAAGTAGAGTTGTGTTGGCTGAAATGAATGAACCTGTAAATGAACAACCAAATGGATGAAATTAGGGATGATGTGGTTGTATTAGATACACCACAAGATACTATTAATGAGATGTCTGGTACACAAGTGCCTCGTCATATTGGGAGAATTGTTCGGCCTCCTATAAGATTCATAGGTTTAGGAGAAACTTATAAAACTATCTCAGAAAAGGCTAAATCGGATCCCTACACCTATAAAGACACAATAAGTGATATAGATGCACATTATTGGGTCTAAGCTATGAAATCTAAATTAGATTCCATGTATTCCAATCAAGTTTGGGATCTTGTAAAGGTGCCTAATGGCATTAAACTTGTTGGTTGCAAATGGGTTTACAAGAGAAAGAGAGGGATAGATGGAAAGGTTGAAACCTTTAAAGTAAGGCTAGTGGTGAACGGGTATACACAAAAAGAAGGTATTGATTATGATGAAACCTTTTCTCCAGTAGCAATGCTTAAATCTATCAAAATTCTCTTATCCATTGCTGCTCATTTTAATTATGAGATTTAGCAAATGGATGTCAAGACTACATTTCTTAATGGCAATCTTGAAGAGGAAATCTATATGATGCAACCGGAAGGTTTCATAGCAAAGAACCAAGAGCATATGGTATGCAAGTTGCAAATGTCCATTTATGGACTTAAGCAAGCATCTAGGTCATGGAACATCAGATTTGATCAAGCAATCAAGTCATTTGGTTTTGAAAAAAATCTTGATGAACCATGTGTGTACAAAAGACATCAAGATAAAGTAGTAATGTTCCTAGTACTTTATGTTGATGATATTCTACTCATTGGAAATGATGTAGGGGTAATGTCATCAGTAAAGGTTTGGTTGTCAAGCCAGTTTGATATGAAGGACTTGGGTGAGACTAACTTTATTCTAGGGATCAAACTTTGGCGAGATAGCAAGAATAAGATGTTAGGCTTATCACAAGCTAGATATATAAATAAGGTTCTAAAACGGTTTAACATGTAAAACTCTAAGAAAGGGGTACTTCCTTTTAGACATGGAGTTCCTCTATCTGATGACCAAAGGCCTAAGACTCAAGAGGAAAAAGATATGATGAGACAAGTTCCTTATGCTTCTACAGTAGGAAGTCTCATGTATGTCATGCTTTGTACTAGACCAGATATCTGCTATTCAGTTGGCATGGTCAGCCGATATCAATCAAATTCAGGATTAAAACATTAGCAAGCTGTAAATCATATTCTCAAGTATCTACGTAGAACAAGAGATTATATGCTTGTTTACCGAAGTGAGGATTTGATACCTATTGGCTATACAAATTCAAATTTTCAATCTGATCTAGATTTCAAAAAATCCACTTTAGGATGTGTTTCCACCTTGGAAGGTGGAGCCATAAGTTGGCGGAGTATTAAGCAATCTTGTATTGTAGACTCCACCATGGAAGCAAAATATGTTGCTGCTTGTGAAGCAGCAAAGGAAGCTGTATGGCTCAAGAAATTCCTTTCTAATTTTGGTGTAATGAGAATAGTGCAAGTTCCAATCATATTGTTTTGTGACAATAGTGGAGCAGTTGCACAATCTAAAGATCTAAGGAATCATAAGAAAGGAAAGCACATTGAGAGGAAGTACCATATTATTCGAGATATTGTTGCTCGTGGAGATGTGGTGGTAGCAAAGATTGAAAGTGCAAATAATCTAGCAAATCCATTTACCAAAGCCTTGCCACAAAGGACTTTCGAGTCACATTTAAAGAGAATGGGAGTTAGATTAGTGCACAATAGTCTTTAGGGCAAGTGGGACATTGTTAGGATTAGTGCCCTTAAATCCTATTGTATGATGCTATGTATAATATTAAGTTTCACATTATGTATGACATTATGTATGACTTAATATTGTGTTTAATAAATTTGATTTATTATTATCTGAAATAATGGTAACATAAATATTCGGACATTATCATTTAGTCCATGAGATGCATAGTATGTGATTTATGTGAAAAGTCACAGAAGATATAAATCATAGGTTCTTTGTAAACTCAGAATTATAGTTTGTAGTCGATGATGAAATTGGGCATTTCATCTGCGAAGACTATAACATATCAACCACAATGATTTGTCTTGATCATGGAAGTGGAGACTTCTGGTTGATGTGTTAATATGTTTTAAGAGTTAAGACATATTGAACTAGACCGCTGTGAGATTTATTATTTACCTAAGGACTGTCAAATGAATAATAAATCTTACGACTTGTTTTTGCATGAACTCTTAATCTTGAGAGAATAATGGACTTGATCATGAGGTGTAAGTTGCTTTGATATATCAGGAGTAAGATCTAAAGTAATGGTCAAAACCTCAGTATGTTGGGTAGCCACATTTAGTGTTGATGGAACATGTATTCTCAAGATGGAATTCATAGTCTCTTAACGGAGATATAAAGTATTTCCTTAAGATAAGTTTAATGAGTTTGTTATTCAGAGAGTTATACCTAACCACTTTAGTAAAACTAAATTATATATTTACGGAATTGGATTTCATAAATATATAATAAATAACATTAAAGAATTAAACTGAGTACTCAAGGATAAAGATGTAGTAATTTACAAAATGGCAGTCTACATTAATGACTTTGTATTACTACGAATATTTTATGAAGGGGTTGCATGTGTAATAAAGTCTTGGGATATAATTTACAGATAAGGCCTAGAGTGCAACTATATTTATATAGTGGTATTAAATATAGTTAATGGTAACTTTGAACTTGTCAAAAGTTGAGGGAAAAGCCCAAAGCCCATTGGAGCTAGTGTCTTATTGGTTCCTTTTGGTCCCACTCCAAGCCACACACTTAAGCCCAATTGGAAAGGACCAAGAGGCCAGCCCAATTAGATAATTGGTTAGATACAAAAGGAAAAATGTATAGAATTTTCTTAGTGAGAAAAACAATATTGTAATGGTGTGGAAGTGAGTGAAAGTCACTCTTTAATCATCCATTTGTTACCAATTAAGAGACCACACATATTGGGCGTTAGTGGAATTAGAGTGAAGATTAAAAGTATTCTCAAGTACTTTGATCTTTGTTTTGAAATTCATCACTTCAAGGTACAATCTCTTGTTCTCAAATTCTGAAATTAACTTAGTGCATGTTATTAATGTCAAATGAAGTAGATCCGTTTTAAAACTTATTTTTCCGCTGCATTCTTCTCTAATTCCATCAAATGGTATCAGAGCGGTCTTCAATTTCGAATTGTATAACATGTTTTGTGAGCGGTCTTCAGTTTTAGTTTTAGTAACCCTGTATTTATGTAGGATTCTTGTAAGGGTAGTGTTAAGAAATATTCCTCATTGTGCAAAGAAGTAGGGACTCGCGACTGGAACTCACGGGTGACTCGCAGGTGCAAGCCGCCAAAAGTGGGTCACGTGTCAAGCATGCGGGAAGCTAAAGCATTTTACCAGCTAGTGCACTACAGGATAAAATACCCAGGCTGGCCAGGCAGTTAACTCACGACTGGAACTCGCGACTCAGACTAGTCGCGAGGCCAAGCTGCCAACAAGCCCTGTTTGGGAAAAACTGACTCTTCGCATTCCTTTCTCACCCCACTATATATAGACCCTTATACCCACTAAATGTAGAGAGCTTCTAGAGAGAATTTTGAGAGAGAAACCCTAGAGAAAAACAAGATTGATTCATCCACAATCTTTACCTAAGAGGCTCTTCAAATTCCTCTACTCTCTTCCTCTCCATTGATACATCCTTGAGAGGTCCTTAGCCAAATCATTTTCTCACCATACCCACATCCATGAGAAGGTTTATTTGGTGCCTTGAGAAGCAGTTAGGAAGGAACCAATGTCCACTGGTTGATGCTATGGTTTAGTAGCAGAATCTGGTAAATTAAAGAAGAAATAGGTTCGGCTCAAACTCGTTAGAGCAAGAAGCTTGGAGGGCTTAGGTACATTGGGTAAATTAGGCTTGGAGGGTCTTCTGCTGTTCATGTATCCCAACTACATTCTTTAGTGAATTATTTACCACTTGGAGGGCGGCAGAGAGGTTTTACGCTGAAGGCTTCGGTTTCCTCTTCAATAACACATCGTGTGTTGTCTGTGTGTTTGCATCTTCCTTCCCTTTATCTTTGCCATTCATTTTCTGTTGTGGATGTATTTATATTTGGCTAAGATTGCTTATCAATTCTGTGTTTGGCTTATATTCATGTTTCGCACATTAATTGTTTGATTATAAGCTTGAATTGATAATTTGTAATTTGGGGTCTAAACGTTCAAGGGTGTTTCATACCCATTTTGAGCATTCAATCATTATCATCAATATTTAACATGTTAAACTTATTTTTTAACTTACCAGGTTTTTGTTTACAATCTTTACTGAAATGACTAGATTTACCATAGTTAAAACATTTACCCTTACTTGACTTTTGTTTATCATATCTTTTAGAAACATTTTTCTTTTCAGCATAAAAATCATTAGAATTTGTTCTGTATTTTTTATGTTTTTTATGGTTATAATTTTTGTAACTTTTATCATGATTTTTACCTTTTTTCCTAGAAGAAGCAATAGGAGGCAAACCATTTTATTCACAAAAATTACCCATTTCATATTTAGCTTTTCTTTTATTTTTTAATTGGTGTTTTAACAGTTTTTCATCATTACACATATTAATATCAAGTTTTTTAATAGTGCTTAAAATATCACCATAGGTTAAATTATCATAATTAATGGAATCATTTTTACTAATTAATTCTTATTTTACCTTATGAGCAAAGATAGGAGGCAAACCGTCAATAAACTTTTCTTTCTAATAAGGCTTGTAACAATCTTTCCACTGCATTACTCTGGAAAGGAAAACATCTTGATACTACTTGTAATCAAACATAGTAGGACATCTCAAATTATTTAACAAATCAGAAATTTGAGACGAAACATTAGATGGAGTACCAACAAAATGTTTGATAATAGTATAAATCAAGTTATTGACACAATCATGAATACCTCAACCAATACGTTCATCAAAAATAGGCAAACCTTCGTGTAAAGTTGTGATTTACAACTATGCGTTATGTTGGCTTTTATTCCGTGCCAAATTTGATTGTAATTAATATCAATTGTTTATACCCTGTATTTGTTGTGGGAATTGATATAAGGGGTGTGTGATAGAGAGTGTGTGAAGACTCAAGCAAAATTGGAAGCTAAAGGAATCTCGCGGGTATGTCGCGACTAAGCTTCCCCCGAAGTGAAGCATGTGCCTTGCACATGCTGGAATGCGAAGAGTTAGTCCAGGTGGAGACAGCTGTCTCTCGCGAGTATCTCGTGGGTAACACCTTCCCGCGAGACACCCGTGAGACATGCTGTTCTGCCAGTCTGTACTGACTGACTCACACATTTTGCACCTATCCTATATAAACCCCCATTACCCCCAAATGTTGAGGAATGCTTCAGAGAGAAAACCCGAGCCAAACACATTTGCAATTAGAGATTGTCATCCCCACCTTTCTCTATACACTTGCTTGTGGTATCTCCTCAACCCTTCCCTCTCCATTTTCCACACCATTGAGAAGTTGATAGCCCAAACACTTACCACACCTTTTGAGAGTGTTGAGTGACATTTTGGTGCTGCTGGGAAGCATTGGAAGAAGCCTAAAATGGCAGATGCAACATGGAGCTTGTTGCGGGATCCGGAGAACTAAGACAAGACACGGTTTCGAGAAGCCTTGTTGGAGTAAGAGCTTGGAAGGCTTAGGTACATCGGGTAGATTAGGCTTGGAGGGTCTCTTGCTTACTCATGTATCCCAACTGATTGTCTAGTGAATCGATTTCCACTTGGAGGACGGCGGAGAGGTTTTTCACCGAGTTCTTCGGTTTCCTCTTCGAGAACACGTCTCGGTGTTTTCTGTGTTTGCATCCTTCTTCCCTACTCTTGTTTTATTCCATTATACTACTGTGTTGCTTAATTTATGGATTAGAGTAGCTTACTTGTTCATCTGCTCACTTTTACACTATTCCGCACTTTATATTAAAGTTGTGTAAAATCTATCGAGCCGTAATTTTAATTAGGGGGTCTAAACAACTCTTGTGTTTTCAACACGTTTTTGAGCTTTCAATTGGTATCAGAGTGGATACACTTGCTTGGTTTAAATACCTTAGTGTGATCCTAGACCCCTTGGTGTGTTTTGAATAGTGTTCTTGATAAAACCACCATGAAGGATTTGAAAAGTGTTTGTGAAAATGACTTAATGAGCATATTTGAAGATTGTTCCAGCAATGCAGTCTTAGAGTTATTCAAATCCATGAAACATGCTAGAATTTTTTGTCATATGCTGAAATCATTAGTTCATAGGAACCATGATAGTCACAACAGCCTATGTAAGTCAAAGTCTTTAAACTATGAATATGAGAGAAGAAATAGACAGTTAAGTGATAAACTTTGTCGTTTAAAAGGGAAGCTTCACTCATCCTTGAATGAAATAAAGAAAAATGAGTCTTGTTTTGATGGTCAAGAATGTCTCTCTCATGCATGTCTTTTTGTTCATACCGCATTGAAAGTGTTTAACTCATGTTTGTGGTACCTTGACAGCGGGTGTTCTAGGCATATGACTGGAGAAAAATCTCTGTTCAAAACTCTTAAAGAGAAGGAAGATGGATTTGTGACATTTAGGGATGGTAGTCATTCACAAGTTCTTGGAAAGGGAACAGTAGAGATTCCGGGTCTGCCTTTGTTGACTGATGTGCTATATATTAAGGGTTTGAAAGTGAACTTGTTAAGTATCACTCAGATTTGTGATGAAGATTTCTTGGTCCAATTTTCAAAGAAAGGATGTCTAATCTTGAATGAAGAAGGTGTTCAAGTTCTAAAGGGACTAAGGACCACTGATAACTGCTATGGGATCATTCCAAAACCCAACATAGCATGTCGAAGTGCTCAGGTAAACCTTTTAGAGCTGTGGCATCAACGGCTTGGTCATGCAAATTACAAACAAGTGGCAAAAGTCTCGAAACTTGAGGCTGTGGTTGGTTTACCTAAGTTTGGGAAGATTGAGAAGAATGTTTGTGGACCATGTCAATTGGGAAAACAAACAAAGTCAAGCCATCCTAAAGTGAATGTGGTTGCAACTTCTCGTCCATTAGAATTATTGCATGTGGATTTGATGGGTCCTACAAGAATAGAGAGCATGGGTGGAAAGCGGTACATCATGGTGATAGTTGACGATTTCTCAAGGTATTCTTGGGTGGAATTCCTTAGAGAGAAATCGGAAGCATGTGATAAGATGGAAAAATTGTGCAAGAGATTGATGAATGAAAAGGGAGTACCTATCATTAAAATCAGGAGCGATCATGGGAAAGAGTTTGAAAATGCAAAGTTTGAAGCATTTTGCAATGAACACGGTATCAAGAAGGAATTCTCTGCCCCAAAGACTCCACAACAGAATGGAGTAGTTGAAAGGAAGAACCGGGTGATTCAAGAAATGGCTCGAGTAATGTTACTCAACAAAAATCTTCCACAGAAGTTTTGGGCTGAAGCTGTGAACAAGTCTTGTCACATTGGAAATAGGATTTACTTCCGAGCAGGAACGAAGACGACATCATATGAAATTTGGAGAGAAAAGAAGCCGAAGGTAAAATATTTTCGAATCTTTGGGAGCAACTGTTATATTCTCAATGACAGAGAGAATCTCGAAAAATTTGATGCTAAAAATGATGAAGGGATATTTCTAGGTTATTCATTAAATAGCCGAGCATATAGGGTGTTCAATAAACGCACCAAGACGGTAATGGAGTCAATAAATGTGGTTATTGATGATACCATATCTGAAAGGGAAAGGGATGACGGTGAAGGTTCGAACCTGAAGAAGGGGGAAGTTGAGGACAACATGTCTCAAGATGATGAGATCGAGAAAAAATCACCAGAAAAAGAGTCTACACCTCCTATACCAAGAAGGGAGACCATATCGATGCAAGGGCCCTCTAGCCCTCTCACCCCTCCCGAAGTTCAACCTCCAATCTCTCGAGACAAAGAACCTTCCACCTCCAAGAGACCATCATCAAGGGTAACCCTCAATCATCCACCAAGTAATATCATTGGTGACATAAATGAGGGACTTCGGTTGAGAAAAGGACCAAAATACAGTGCGAATCGTGTGACGTACAATTGTTATCTTGCTTAATTCGAACCCAAGAAGGTAGAGGAAGCCCTTAGAGACGAAAATTGGATCGAATCTATGCATCAGGAGCTACATCAGTTTGTCAAAAACTGATGTATGGGAGTTGGTTCCAAGACCCAAAGATACTCATGTCATTGGTACCAAGTGGATCTTCAAGAACAAAACTGATGAAGACGGTGAGGTAGTTCAAAACAAGTCTAGGTTGGTAGCTCAAGGATATACTCAAGTGGAAGGCATAGATTTTGATGATTCATTTGCACCAGTAGCAAGGTTAGAGTCAATTCGAATTCCACTGTCCATTGCATGTGTTATGGATTTTAAATTGTACCAAATGGATGTAAAAAGTGCATTTCTGAATGGTTTTCTAAATGAAGAAGTATTTGTTGAGCAACCAAAAGGATTTCAAGACCCTCATTTTCTGGATCATGTTAAAAGATTTGGTTTAGACTCTAAAAAACATACTTCCACTCCAATAAGCTCCTCATCAAAGCTGAGTTGAGATGCAGCAGGCATAGAAGTGGATCCAACGCTTTATCAAAGCATGATAGGCAGTCTCTTATACCTCACTACTAGCAGGCCAAACATTGCCTTCAGTGTAGGCATGTGTGCTCAATTTCAGGCAGCCCCCAAAGAGTCACATTTAACAGTTGTCAAAAGAATTATCCGCTACATAAATGGCACCTCTGACTATGGGATTTGGTATTCAAGAGATTCAAATGAATGCTTAGTCGGATATTCTGATGCTGATTGGGCTGGGTGCATTGATGATAGAAAAAGTACTTCCGGTAGATGCTTTTATCTTGGAAATAAATTGGTGTCATGGATGAGCAAAAAACAGAATTTAGTCTCTTTATCAACAGCCGAAGCTGAATATATTGCTGCTGCAAGTTGCTGTGCTCAATTACTATGAATAAAGAAGCTTCTTCATGACTATGGAATCACTCAAGACATGATGTGTGTATATTGTGATAATACAAGTGCCATAAACTTGTCCAAGAATCCAGTTCAATATTCGAAGTCAAAACATATCGAAATTCGATATCATTTCATTCGAGATTTGGTGGAAGAAAAGATCGTGTACTTAGAGTTCATCAACACTGAAAATCAAAAGGCAGACATATTCACTAAACCTCTAGATGGTCCAAAGTTTGAATCTTTGCGTAAGACCATCGGTGTCGGTATCATTCCCTGAACTCTATCTCTTGTGTGAACCTATACTACTCTGTGTTGCATACCTGTTGTTTTGGTTCCACATGTTTAGTGTCTAACTGTTTTGTTTTTATCTGTTTTGGTTTGCATCTACTACTTTTGTTGATCTCTCTTTTCTTGCTCTGTTTTGGGTGTGTTCAAAAAATTTCAAAAACACATAAAAAATAGAAAATCCAAAAAGTTTGGTCGCTTTGTTGAGTTTTTGTCTCAAAGCATGTTTTGCCTTGTACTTTTGTACTTATGGCTTTGTGCATTTAACGAGCTTAGCTTGTCTCTCATGCACTCATATCATTGTGGAAGAAATTCTGAAATCTATGTGACTGTTGTAAATAGATCTTCAACCTTGTCATGAATGATTAGTGAATGGTTTTGTTGATCTTGAGACATGCATAGACTCATGCCTATATATCTTCCCACTTTTATTTTCTTTGCTTAATAGAGCTCTCTAATTGTAAATCTCCAAATGAAAAGAGATATAGAGCTGCAAAAGCCTGTCGCACAAACTAGTATTCGACTAGGAAAAAGGGAAAGCGACCAAAATAAAATATATAATGCCCAAAAAGCCAAAGGCTAACTCATCAATTGAAATATCAAAAATTTCAGGCATCTTTCTCTAAATGAGATTCTCTTTGCTCAAAAGTTGCAAATGATATGTTAAATATGGAGCCAAATGAAAAGCTTCATTGAATTGTTATCAAGTACATGTGGGAGGTCATATATGCATGTTTCTATTATTGAGATAGGTCACATAATCTAGTGCTAGTTGTGTATGCCTTGATTGAATTGATCATTGAAGCTTCACATTGGACTAAGGACTATCTCATTTTTGATATCCACACACAACACACAAGTCTACGTTCAATGAATGTCTTATTCATTTGTGTGATTATACTTGATTAAATGTGTTTTCACATGCTCAATCTTTGTTGATCAATCCCAAAAAGATTTTTAAGTGTTTTATTTGTTTTTGAAAGTGATTTTATACTTTCTTGTCATTTGTTTTTAATTAAAATGCATGTTTTTGTGTTTCTTTAAAAACTGGTTCAGGGGTAGTTTCGCGAGAATCTCGCGACTTAGAGCTTCCTGCGAAAATGGGTTGAGGGAAATTTTTCTTTTAACATGTCACACAGAAACTTTCGTGACTGTCTCGCGACCAACAGCTTCTCGCGAAATGCTGTTTGGCTAAAATTGGATTTTTCCAATTTCAAACAGAAGCTACCGCGACTATCTCGCAACTGTTTCGCGACCTAATGCTTCTCGCGAAAATTTTGTGCTTTAGTGGCACCTCTCGTGACTGTCTCGCGACTATCTCGCCCCTCTCTAACCCGCGAAAAACGCGTGTTTTCAGTTTTTATATAGCTGATGTGACAGTTTTTCAAACATATCAAACTTCCCTCGCTCAACCTTTGTCGAACCTTCTTTCAACCCAAGGTCATTTTCTTTCAAAACCCATCATTTTCAAGCATCCTTTCTGCATTGTCAACTTCAAGGTATGTCTTCTATAGCATTCTCCTTCAAGTTTTGTCCTATTTTATGCAGAATTTTCGTTAGGGTTTCAAAATTTGGGGTTTTTTCAAAAATTTGGATATTTTTTTAATTGGGTGATCTTTTGTCAAATCTTTTGCTTCAGCTGTGTCCCATTGGTTGTTTCTACATCTGTGTTGGCCCCTTGTGGCATTTTATCGTGTATTAAGGACAGTTTTTTCCCATGTTCATGCATTGCTCATGTCATATTTGAAGTTGTGCATGCTAGGTGTTTGTCAAAATGTCCGAGTGATATTTTTGTGCTAATTCGGAATAAAGTGATTTCAATCCATGGACTTTCACATGTTTGACCTTATTTCACTCAATTTGATCATTGATAGTGTGTCTCATCCAACTTGCACTTGCTCATACATACATACACATGCACATTTTCTTAGTTCCATGCATTGTGTATATGCAATTCAGCAGTGTTACTTTTGCTCTGACCTAACCTGAATCTAATCAAGTTCTGTGTTCTGTGGTCTGTGGGTTGTGCTCTTGTCTCCTGTTTGTTTTGTGTGCTAAGTTGCACAGATGTCTCCATTTAAGACTTCAGTTGTGAAAGGAGGCCGCGACAAAGGGAAAGAGCCGATCATTGATGTTGATGCTGATTCACCTAGACCAAAGCGAACTCGTGGCTCAACAAGAACTTTTGATCCTCACATGTTCAAGTCTTATGCTGCTTTTGAATCCTTCAAGAACCACTTTCAGGGTGCTCCTTTGATAGTTGAAAAGGGGGTTGACTAGCCATCACTCAAAGACACACAAATACCCATTTGGTTTGCCACGAAAGATTGGAACTATCTGCTGTCATCTTTCGAGGATACATATGAGAACATGGTTAAGGAATTCTATGCCAATGCCAGTGTCGTCGGCGACGAGATTAAATGTTGGGTTCGAGGAAAGACCTTTTCTGTTACACCAATGTACTTGGCGGAAATACTACACATTAACCGGCCAATACTCCCTATACCGCCGGTATATGATGAGCTGAACCCAGATGAAGAATATCTCAGACAGTCTTTAGGAGCTGATTTGGAATTCTCATCCACTAAGAAGTCAATCAATGTGGCATCCCTCTCTTCCGAGCTACGACTTTTCTCAATGATCATGTGTAGCAATCTCTATCCCTTGTCCAGCACTGGATATATCAACCTTGGTCGAGCTTTATTTCTAAATGATCTGATCATGGATGTAAAGATTGATGTGTGCTCTCATATCTTTCACATTTTGGCAAAAACAGTTGACCGGACTGCTTCAAGGAATTGTCTTCCTTTCTCTCACCTTATTTCAAAGATTTTGAAGCTCAAAGGTGTCCGTCCATTGGATGATGAACGTCCATATCCACGGCCAAGTCCAATCAATATTCGGTCTCTCCATGCTAGTATGAGACACGCCAAGAAGAACACCAAGCAAGAATCTCATGCACCATTGGGTTCCTCGAGTTATGCAACTCGTACCAATGATGAACAGCTCAACAATATCTTCACTGCTCTTCAAGAGATGAGTACAAAGATGTCCAGACTGGCGACTATCATGTACACTCACCACCGCCGTCTTGATTCACAGTTCACATCTCTCCAAACTCAGATGGATGAAATTCAACGGAAGCTAGAAGGGGATGACTAGCTATTCCATGACAAAAAGGGGGAGATGATGTCATTGATAGGGGGAGTATGGAGATAGGGGAAGAAGAAGTGTTTTGTTGTCTTATGTTTACTGCTTTTGGTTTAAGACTTTGATATTATGCTTTATTTAAGTATTTTTTCAGATGTTTCTTTTATGATTTTCTCTATGCTTTGTAGCATACTTTGCATGTACCCATGTTGCTTTTGTAAGCTTTAAGGGTTGCTTTTGTTGCATTGCATGATTTGTAGGTTTTTATGGCTTGTGCCATGTATTTGCAATTCTTTGCTTATGCAGCCTCTATGCTTGTGTTGTTGAAGTTTAATGTCATACATTTTCTTCACCTCATCACTCTTGTGCCCGTGTAGGATTGTTCCTAGATGCATATTCGTTCTATGCATTGGTTGAGTGATGAACACTCTTGTGCCTGTGTAGGATTGTTCTTAGATGCAAATACTTCGAGTATTTTGCATTGGTTGAGTGTTGGATTTGCAAATAGTACTCTTCAGTTGAGCTTATCATCTTGCATATTCGGATGTTCATTCCCTGTGTGAATGAGCATAGTAATTGCTTGCGTATAGTGATTACTTGTTTGATCTTGCCATGATCTAGTGTTATCTATTTCATCTTGCTTGATCATGATATTATTGCTCCATATGTTTCTCAAGTTTTCAGCATACAATGATAATATTTTGTTGTTGTGTTTCAGGAGTTACTTATTCATATGTTTCAAGAGCTTATCAGAATCTAGAATTAGGTGTGAGTGAGTTTTGCCTGTGTTCCCAAACTCACGTTTAAGTCTAGAGTCTGTTTTAGGGTTTTGTCACGGAATAGCCAAAGGGGGAGATTGTAAAGTTGTGATTTACAACTATGTGTTATGTTGGCTTTTATTCCGTGCCAAATTTGATTGTAATTAATATCAATTGTTTATACCCTGTATTTGTTGTGGGAATTGATGTAAGGGGTGTGTGATAGAGAGTGTGTGAAGACTCAAGCAAAATTGGAAGCTGAAGGAATCTCGCAGGTATGTCGCAACTAAGCTTCCCGTGAAGTGAAGCATGTGCCTTGCACGTGCTGGAATGCGAAGAGTCAGTCCAGGTGGAGACAGCTGTCTCTCGCGAGTATCTCGCGGGTAAGGCCTTCCCGCGAGACACCCGCGAGACATGCTGTTCTGCCAGCCTGTACTGACTGACTCACACATTTTGCACCTATCCTATATAAACCCCCATTACCCACAAATGTTGAGGAATGCTTCAAAGAGAAAACCCTAGCCAAACACATTTGCAATTAGAGATTGTCATCCCCACCTTTCTCTATACACTTGCTTGTGGTATCTCCTCAACCCTTCCCTCTCCATTTTCCACACCATTGAGAGGTTGATAGCCCAAACACTTACCACACCTTTTGAGAGTGTTGAGTGACATTTTGGTGCTGCTGGGAAGCATTGGAAGAAGCCTGGAATGGCAGATGCAACATGGAGCTTGTTGCGGGATCCGGAAAACTAAGACAAGACATGGTTCCGAGAAGTCTTGTTGGAGTAGAAGCTTGGAAGGCTTAGGTACATCGGGTAGATTAGGCTTTGAGGGTCTCTTGCTTACTCATGTATCCCAACTAATTGTCTAGTGGATCGATTTCCGCTTG
Source organism: Quercus variabilis (assembly GCA_030445155.1). NCBI lineage: Eukaryota > Viridiplantae > Streptophyta > Magnoliopsida > Fagales > Fagaceae > Quercus > Quercus variabilis. Next base: position 10,006,564 of record CP129447.1, read on the forward strand.
GAGGGCGGCGGAGAGGTTTTTCGCCGAGTTCTTCGATTTCTTCTTCGAGAACACGTCTCGGTGTTTTCTGTGTTTGCATCCTTCTTCCCTACTCTTGTTTTATTCCATTATACTGCTGTGTTGCTTAGTTTATGGATTAGAGTAGCTTACTTGTTCATCCGCTCACTTTTACACTATTCCGCACTTTATATTAAAGTTGTGTAAAATCTATCGAGCCGTAATTTTAATTAGGGGGTCTAAACAGCTCTTGTGTTTTCAACACGTTTTTGAGCTTTCACTTCGTCATTCTTTTTGACAGCATGTTTAATAGAATCTCTCTATTCTTCTGAAAGATATGAATCCCACCATCCACGAAGAGTACCAGAAAAACCAAGAGCAAGTAAATCAATAATTTCAGGTTGGTCAAAATCATGATTGTTTTGGTAAGCAATACCAACTATAGACATATGTCCCATTTTATTAATAATTTCTTGTTTAGAAAAACCATCAATATTCCATTCATAGATTTTATCAGCAGAAACAGAAAACTGAATTTGAAAAGGTCTTTCTTCAAACTGCATATTAAGAGAAGTAGGTTTTGAATATCAATTTTTTATAAAAAACATGGGTTTGGAATTTCCAACAAATCTTTTAATTTCTGGTAAATCATCCTCAAAAACCTATTTTGCAGAAACAGAAGAAACAGTGTTAGAATCTGTATTATCATCAGAAATAATTTCTTTTTCATTTCTTGAAATAGTGCAAGCAGTATGAGTACTTGTAGAAGTACCCTTAATTTTAACTTTTCAATCAGCAAGCATTTTTTCAACAATTTCAAGAGTTTTTGATTGGGTGGTTTTAAACTTAAATTTGTTATCATGATTGGGTAAATTAATCAAAGGTTTCTCAATTTTGATTGAAACGGGTTTTTCAACAGAAGCAGATTTTTCAACAATTTTTTCTTCAATATGGTCAAGCTATTGACCAATAACATGCAAAGATTTATTAGTAAAATTGTTTTGTTCTATTAGACTAACAATGTGAGTTTGATCATCAGCAATTTTAAAGAGGGAAGCTTTAACATCAGTTTTATTAGTTTTTATCAAAATTGTCTCAAGAGGTGGATAACTAGACTTAACAGTGGTTTTATCATCTTTAACAAAATTTGATTTCTTTATCACATTCAAATGATTTTTTGAAACTTCATCTTTTGAAACATAATAATTTTTAAGAAAATCAAAGAACAGAATATGTTTTTTCAATTGATTCATTTTTTCTAACCATTTCCTTTTAACACAGTCTTTTTAGATTGAGCAAAATTATTTTGAAAATATTTTCTTTTAGTTCTGTTTTTAACAAGCATGAATTCATCATATAGGGAAACCAAATCAAGTTCAAAGTTTTTATCCAAAACATTTAAAACTCTCAATTGGTTTTGGTAAGCAAGATTTTCAATAGGAGGAAATTCAGAATCAGATGGACAAACAGATTTAGTGTCATCTTCTTCCTCATTAGCAAATCTGCCATATGGAGAAGAAGGTTTAGCTTTAGCGGAATAGAAAACAACGCTGATTTGAGATTTATCACTTGAAACACCTTTTAACTTTAAATCAGTAGGTTTTTGAAGATTCTTTTGCAAAAAATCATTGAGATCTTGATCTCTTTTCAAAATACTTTCAGACCCAGCAAAGGAATGTCTTCTTTCGTTGATCCTCAAAGGTTGATTTTTTTGGAAACTTATTTTAACAGTACCATCAAGATATTGTTGAATATTTGTGAGATCTAGCTCATCAAAAATAAGTTTAGCAATAGGAGATTCTTGTTCCAACAACTGTTCAGTGGGAAGCTTAACATCTTGCCATTGAATCATTTTTGGAACTTGAACTTTAGCATCAGGAGTTGAACATGTGATTAACATTGTTTTACCAGAAGGTTCTTGAATGGTTTAGACCCCTTAAAACAACCAAATTAACCTAGTTAATTAGCCAAGTGATTAACTTAGTCAATTTCAGCAATTCTAGGTTATCACAAACACACAATCATATCAAAAGTATAAAGTAGCGGAAATATAAAAGACACAATGATATGATGACCTAGGAAACCACACGGTAAAAACCTAGGGAGACTTTGACCTAGTTATCCTCAAGGTAAACCTGAATCCACTATGCGAAAGAATCGAAGTTCATACAAAAGGACTTACAAGCTCCCCGCTTAACTTCCTAATGCTACCCACCAGTAGAACTTACTGACACGACCACGTGCAAGCTCCGAATCTACAGACTCCTTCTTTCTTGGATTCTCCAATCAGCTACAAGCACCCACGCTTGATAATCTTTAAGCTTCTATGGTAGCAACCGAGTTGATCATCAAAATGTTGAAGTAATCTCTACCTTGAAAATCCTAAGTTTTGTGTAAAGGAAAACTCCTCTAGATCTCACAAGAGATTTACACAAAACAGCAAAGTATGAGCAACAACTCAACTAGAGCAACTCTAAAAACGTGGCTAAGGTTTTTCTTTATATACCTAGGGTAAAAAAAGAAAACCCAAAACGTTTAATGAGTTAGGGCTGAGCTAGAATATTCTGTAGAAAAACATTCTGCCCGAGATTCAATCGATCGAGTCTTTCCTTCGATCGATCGAGCCAGGCCAAAATGCACCAATGCATCTGCAGCCACTTAATTCCAACTTTACATGAAAGACCCAACTTTGAGCAAGTCTAAATAAGACTAAACAACCTATTTTGATCATGGTTTGCCAACAATACAAATTAGAGTTCTAAATACATAAAATTTTAAATCTTTAGAACCTAACAAACTCCCCCTTTGACAATCCGTGACAAAACACAAATACTAAGCTCAAAATTTACAATTTAAAAAGCCCTTTACAAAAATAATACTCATAAACCAAAATTCAATCCTGACTACTATCCATCAGTTGCAAGTGTAGACAACAGCTCAATTGAATCATCCTGTTTATTCCTGAAATACTCAACAAATGCATAAACGCATGTATAACAAAAAATAGTATATAAACAGGTATAACATTCTTGTATGATTTACACCACACAATAAAGACATATATCAAATGAATAACTCATAGAATATAAATCAATAAACTATGAATCCAAAGTGACAAGAATCAAAAAGAACACATGTATATCAAACAATGTTACTCCCCCTAACATGAATATCCCAAAAAAAAAAAAAATGATATACAAGGTGAAGTGCCTAAATACAATCTAACAGCTCCACAAGCTCCTCAAAACAACAAAAACTCTCCCTAACTACAAAAGTTCTCTACAAACACTACTCCCCCTTTTTGTGACAGAATGTCAAAGGGCAATCACAATCCATCATCAAAAGGAGGTGGTGAGGGAGATTAAAGATGTGCCAGATTTGCTCGCAATGCACGAATCTCATCAAGCAAGTCCACCAAAATCTGACCATGAGCTGCCTAAACGGTCAAGACAATCTCCAATGTACGACGGATATCAAAGTCATCCGATAGAGGTGGAAGAACAGCAGCAGCATCAGGATCAAGAACAACCTCACCAGAAAGACCTGTAGAAGAAGAGGGAGGAGGTGCGGACCCAGAAGGTGAAGATCTAGGGTGTTCAAAGCCAACTCGAAGATGAGCAGCCCTCTGTCTAAAAAAAGATACACCTAAAGGACCAATGACATGCACAGGTTCAGAGGAAGGGAAACCACTAAAATCAAGATAAAGAAGAATCCTATGAATAAAAATAGGATGAACCAGGGCATGAGAGGAAGATGAACTCCTATACACTTCGTTCAAAGAACGAAGGAACAAATGAGGAAAACTGATAGGAGCATCAGTAACTATAGCATTCAAAAATACACACCTCTTGAGAGGAATGGTGTGCAGATGAGACATGGGCCAAAAGCAGTGACACGCTATCCTAAAGAAAAGATAGTGAAGCTCAGAAAGCTCAACAGTGGTGATCTTAGGATCAGAACCCCACTGGATAGATGACCCAATGATGTAAGACATGACATCACTCAAAACGAGAAACTCATCATAAGGGTAGACAGGGTGCTGGACCAAAGGTATCTCTAGAGCATTAGCCACTATGGTAGGAGTAATGGTATACTCTACGCCTCATATCCAACTCTTTACTAAAGTGTCGGAATCATAGATGCGGATCAAGATGTTCGAGTAGAACTCTCGAATCAAGGTAGCAGGTGGAGGAGGATCAGAAATATCCACCAAGGGTAGCCAGCCCCTACGCTCTAAGTTTGCCCTAATGGCAGGATCCAACTCATCTAGAACGACAGAACGCTTAGACCATATCTTACGCTTAAGGTTCAGCTTCTCAAAAATTTCTAGATTTTTCTCACTCGGAAATTTCTCATGGTTAAAGGACGGAGGGGAAGGAGTAGGTGAAGGGACAGACCTACGAGCCCTAGTTTTCCTAGGCATGATACTAAGGAAAGGACAGAGACACAAGAGAAAACCAAAAGAGAAAGAAATAAAAACCAAGGGCAGACTACAAATTAGCACCAAAAATAAAAAATAAAAAAACTATATGATGCATGAACAATTAAAATGCCATGATGCATGTACTAATGCATTAAACAAAGTTCAATTTTGTTAGGTTCTAAAAGTTTAAGAATTTATGTATTTAGAACTCTAATTTATAATATTGGCAAACCATGATCAAAACAATGTGTTTAGTCTTGTTATAATGTGCTCAAAGTTGTTTAATTATTGTAAAGTTGGAATCAAGAGATTGTAGATGCATTGGGGCATTTCGGTCTGGCTCGATCGATTGAAGAATAGATTCGATCGATTGAAAATTGACCAGATTGCGTTTTCTGCAAAATTTCCAACTCAACCCTAACTCATTAAACATTTAGGGTTTTATGTTTTTACCCTAGGTATATAAGGCAAAACCCTAACCACGTTTTTAGAGTTGCTCCAGTTGTATTGTTGCTCATACGTTGCTGTTTTGTGTAAATCTCTTGTGAGATCTAGAGGAGCTTTCCTTTACACAAAGTTTAGGGTTTTCAAGTTAGAGATAGTATCAACATCTTGACAATCAACTTGGTTGCTGCCATTGAAGCTTAAAGGAAAACAAGCGTGGGTGCTTGTAGTTGATTGAAGAGTCCAAGAAAGAAAAAGTCCGTGGATTCGAAGCTTGCATGTGGTCGTGTTAGTAAGTTCTACTAGTGGGTAGCATTAGGAAATCAAGCGGGGAGCTTGTAGTCCTTTTGTATGAATTTTGATTCTTTCATAGTGGATTCAGGTTTGCCTTGAGGATCGATGGGTCAAATCCTCCCCAGGTTTTTACCGTGTGGTTTTTTGGGTGATCATATCATTTTGTCTTTTATTATTTCGCTGCTTTATTATTTTGATATGATTATTTGATTGCTTTAACCTAGAATTGCATAATTTGACTAAGTAACAACTTGGCTAATTAATCTAGGCTAACCAATCTGGTTATGTTAAAGGGTCTAAATTTCCATCAAGTGGTATCAGAGTGGATAGCTCTTTTGTTTGAGATTTTTTGATCTCTGAGCTGATCCTTGACCCCTGTTGTCATGGAGCATGGACACTCTCTTGTTGTTCCTCCTCACTTTGATGGGAATAACTATGCTTATTGGAAAGTAAGGATGAAAGCATTCCTAAAATCTATTGATGAGAGAGTTTGGAATTCCGTTGAGTACGGATGAGAGAAGCCCACTACTCCTGTGAGTGAATGGCAAACTTCTGAAAAAGAAGCAGCAGGCTTCAATAGCAAAGTTATGAATGCCATCTTCAATGCTGTTTCTATGGAAGAATTTAAGAGGATCTCTAATGTTGAGGTTACTCATATTGCTTGGAAAATCCTCCAAACTGTGCATGAAGGCACAAAGGCAGTTAAGATAAATAAACTGCAGCAATTAACTTCTAGGTTTGAGAGCATTAGGATGTCTGATGATGAATCCTTTGATGAATTTTATGCCAAACTGAATGATATTGTTAATTCTGCTTTTAATTTGGGTGAAATCTATGATCAACCTAAAATTGTTAGGAAGATACTTAGATCTTTAATTGAAGACTTTAGACTCAAAGTGACTGTCATCACTGAAAGCAAGGATGTAGACTTCATCCCTGTTAATGAGCTTCTAGGATCTCTTCAGTCCTATGAGTTTGACCTACCTAAAGTGAACAAATCCAAATCAATGGCTCTTAAGTCAGTTGATGATGTTGATGGTGGTGGATTTGATGATGAGCTCTCTGCTACAAAAATTACCTATCTTGCCAAAAACTTTAAAAACTTTCTTAGAAATACCAACAGAAAGGCAAGAGGTATATACACTGCTGAACCTAGAAATTTTAGGAAGAATGATCCCACTAAGGTTAATAACTTTGAAAAATCAAGAGAAAAAGTTGGTCAATCTTCAAATAATTCTTTGGGTCCTCAGTGTTTTGGCTATCAAGGGTATGGTCATGTGAAATCTGAATGTCCTACATTCTTGAGTACTAAGGGTAAAGTTATGGCTGTAACCCTTAGCGATAATGAGGTTTCTGATGATAAGTCCGGATGTGATGAGGATGGAAACTTCATTGCTTTCACTGCTACAGCTGTAGTCAATGAAAGCATATCTGTTGAAGAGAACCTTTCTGATGGAGAACTCTCTGAGAATGCAGATCTTCAAGAAGCCTACAATAAACTTTGCAAAATTGCTGCAAGGGATGCTATGAATGTAGAACTTGGCCTGAAGAAAATTGAATCTCTTGAACTTGAAAAGAAAAATTTGCTTGTTAAACTGTTTGATGCTAATGATCTTTTGAACAATGTTAAATCTGAGAATATGCTTTTACTTGATAAAGTTAAAACTTTGGAACATGATTTATCTGTTGCTAGATCTGCTAATTCTAAACTTGATCACATGCTGAATGTTCAAAAGTATCCTTCTGATAAATCTGGGTTAGGATATTTTAAAAGCATCTTTGATTCTGCACCACATTCCACGAATTTTGTTCCTTCATCTTCTTCTGAACCTTCTGTGAGTGAGGTTGTGAGTGAAACTGTCAAACCGCCTGTGAGTGAGGTAGTCAAACTTGTAGAAGTTTCACCTCCTAAGAAGATTGGGGTTGATTTGAGGGAAACTAAACCTACCCTTTCTAAGGACAAGATGCATGGTAAACCTGCTTGGGTTTGTCATTATTGTGGTAAGTTTGGACACATTTGTCCTAACTATTACAAGCTTCAAGCTGCTAAGAGAGCAAACAAACCAAAAGTGTCTGTGTCTCAAGCACAAGATCCTATGGCACTTATTGGTGAATTGGTAAAGGTGTTGAACCTTTATTCCAATCCTGGAGTTGGAAATCACTCGAATGTGAATAAAAACTCCAATGCTCGTGGTGTATCTAAAAGGTTTTGGATGCAAAAGACTCGACCTAATTGAGTCTTTCTGACATGGTTCTTATGCTTCATTGCTCATTCCTATGTGACCATTGTTCTTTGGTTTTTTGTGTTTCTTTTGTTTTGTTTCTAGGGTTTGCATTGCATTACATTCATGCATTTCATTCTAGGATTTATCTGTTTTCTCTTAAATAAAAAAACAGATAATGCCATCTCACATAATTACAATTGGTGTGTACTATTAGGGTTAATGCCATCTCACATAATTACAATTGGTATGTACTATTAGGCTTGATGCCATTTCACATAATATATTTCACATTATAATGGGGCAAAATACAAGAAACTTACATGATTGCAAGCTTTTGTTCTAGGAGATGTGGGAGTTATATGATGTAACTCTTTAGGTGATAGTCTCTTTTATATTCTATGTGATGGATTTTGTAGACTTTGTGATTGATTGCTATTCACATATCACCTCACATGTATCTCAAGTTTATACTAGTTACACACACTACATAAGTTACTCTTTGCTAAACTTTGTACATGTTATTGTGTTCATTTTTGGTCTGACCAACCAAGTTTGAAAATACTTTGAGAATTATGCAAAACATTTTTTTTTGCTTGAGAATTTGAAAGAAAGAATGACTAAAATTATCTTTGAAGAAACTGGGATTAAAATTTGGGTTTTTGAAAAAGCATTCCATCTTATACTCATGCATTTTGTTTCTGTAATTTAATGCTTTGAGGAGTTATTTTCAAAATATGGTTTGTGCTTTTCAAAACTGTTATTTTTCTCAAAAATTTAGTGAGCCTCTGCCTATTTCGATCGATCCAATCTGATTTTCGATCAATCGAAAAAGTGCTTTAATTTGTTGAAAAATGACTGTCTCATTCGATCGATAGAATGTATTTTTCGATCAATCGAAAATCGCGAATTAGGTTTTTAAAAACACTGGTCTTGACTTTTTCAAAAGTTTTCAAAAAGTTTTTTTCTCTCTCCGACTTGGCAAGCTCAACTATTCCAATTTTTTTGTCGTTTTCCTCCGGATTTTTTGCAAGGAATCTCTTTCCTCAAGCCAGTAAGACTCTTTTACCCTTCTTTTTTGAATTTATTTTCATGATTTCATGCATAAATCCATGCATTTTAGGGAGATTTTCAGACTTAGCATTTTTTGGATTTTCTGTTGATTCAAGCCCTATTTTGTGCAATTGATCATTGGGTTTTTGTAGGGACACATCATAAACATGATCATTGCTTGTTAATTTGATCAATTTTGAGTTTGGTGAAAAATTGAAAAATCTAGGGTTTGTTCTTGATTCGATTTAGAGCTTTTGTTAAATTGGGTAGAATTTGATGAAATTGGCTTGTTGTGTTGATGTAATTAAGTATTATAATCTATGTGCTGTGTTTTGTAATACTTAATTCATCAATTTGTTTAAAAATTTCAACAAGTGGTTTTCAATTTTTGGGGTTTTTGATAGAAATTCCCTGCTCAAGCCAATTTTGTCAATTTAATCTCAATTGAACTTAATTGCTTACTGCATTAGTACATGCATCACGGCATTGTATTTGTTCATGCATCATATGGATTTTCATTCTATTGATTTTTGTGCTAACTTGCAGTCTGCCATTGGTTTGTTTTCTTGTGTTCTTTTGGTTTTCTCTTTGTGTCTCTGTACTTTCCTTAACATCATGCCTAGGAAAACTAGAGCCCGTAAGACTATACCCTCCTCTTCTCCATCCCCTCTTTCCTTTGACCGTGAGAAGTTTCCAAGTGAGAAAAATCAAGAGATTTTTAAGAAGCTAAATCTTAGGAGAAAGATTTGGGCTGAGCGTTCTGTTCTATTAGATGAACTTGATCCTGCCATTAGGGCAAACTTTGAGCGTCGGGGATGGTTGCCCTTGGTGGATGTTTCTGATCCTCCTCCACCTTCTGCCTTGATTAGAGAGTTTTCTTCGAACATCTCTATCCACATCTATGATTCCAAAACTTTAGTAAAGAGTTGGATACGAGGCGTAGAGTACACCATTACTCCTCAGGTAGTAGCTAATGCTCTAAGGGTACCATTGGTCCAACATCCTGTCTATCCATATGACGAGTCTCCCGAGTTGAGCGACGATTTGTCTTACATCACTAGGACTACTGTCCAGTGGGGTTCTGATCCTCGGATCACTTCTGCTGAGCTCTTCAGGTTGCACTATCTGTTCTTTAGGATAGCTTGTCATTCTATCTGGCCCATTCTCATGTTCACACCATTCCTCTTGAGAGGTGTGTGTTTTTGTACGCCTTGGTTACTGATGCTTCTATTAGTTTTTCCCATCTCTTTCTTCGTTCTTTGAACGATGTTTATAGGAGTTCATCTACTACTCATGCTCTTGTACATCCTATTTTCATTCATAAGATTTTGCTTTATCTTGATCTTAGTGGCTTCCCTTCCTCTAAGCCCGTTCATGTGATAGCTCCCATAGATGCGTCTTTTCTTAGACAGAGGGCCGCTCATCTTCGAGCTAGTTCTAAACACCCTAGGTCTAAGCCGTCTAGTAGCACACCTCCTTCTTCTTCTACAGGTCTTGCTGGTGAGGATGTTCCTGATCCAGTTGGTGATGATGCTGCTACTGCTGATGTTCCTCCATCTCCTTCGACCGACTTTGATGTTCGTCGTACCCTAGAGACTGTCATGACCGTTCAGGTGGCTCATGGTCAGATTTTGGTGGACTTGCTAGATGAGATTCATGCTCTCCGAGCCGACTTTGCCCGTCTTCATTCACTCTCACCACCTCCTTTTGATGGCGACTTGTGATTGCCCTTTGGCATTCCGTCACAAAAAGAAGGAGTGGAGTTTTGACTTGTAGAGAAGTTTTTGTAGTTATAGGGAGACTTTTTGAGACTTTTTGTTACTTTTTGTTTTTGAGGAGCTTGTGGAGTTTTTAGATTGTATCTAGGTGCTTCACTTTGTATATCATTTTTGGGGATATTCATGTTAAGGGGAGTAACACTGATTAATATACATGTTATATTCATTGATTCTTGTTGCTTTGTGATTCACTACTTATTGATTTATATTTATGAGTTGTTCATTCATATATGTCTTTATTTTATGTTGTGTGAATCTTACAAGAATGTTATACCTATTGTTTTACTCTTTTCTGTCACACATGCATTTATGCGTTTATTGAGTATTTCAAGAATATACAGGTTGATTTAACTAAGCTGCTGTCTACACTTGCAACCAATGGATAGTAGTTATGGTTGAATTTGAGTTTATGAGCATTATTTTTGTAAAGGGCTTTTTACTTATAAAACTTTGAGCTTTTAATTAGGGTTTTGTCACGGATTGCCGAAGGGAGAGTTTGTTAGGTTCTAAAGGTTTAGGAATTTATATATTTAGAAATCTAATTTGTAATATTGGCAAACCATGATCAAAACAATATGTTTAGTCTTGTTATAGTGTGCTCAAAGTTGTTTAATTATTGTAAAGTTGAAATCGAGAGACTGTAGATGCATTGTGGCATTTCGGTCTGGCTTGATCGATCGAAGAATAGATTTGATCGATCAAAAATCGACCAGATTGCGTTTTCTGCAAAATTTCCAACTCAGCCCTAACTCATTAAACGTTTAGGGTTTTATATTTTTGCCCTAGGTATATAAAGCAAAACCCTAGCCACGTTTTTAGAGTTGCTCCAGTTATATTGTTGCTCATACATTGCTGTTTTGTGTAAATCTCTTGTGAGATCTAGAGGAGTTTTCCTTTACACAAAACTTAGGGTTTTCAAGTTAGAGATAGTATCAACATCTTGATGATCAACTTAGTTGCTACCATTAAAGTTTAAAGGAAAACAAGCATGGGTGCTTGTACTTGATTAAAGAGTCCAAGAAAGAAGGAGCCCGTGGATTCGGAGCTTGCACGTGGTCGTGTTAGTAAGTTCTACTAGTGGATAGCATTAGAAAGTCAAGCGGGGAGCCTGTAGTCCTTTTGTATGAACTTCGATTCTTTCATAGTGGATTCAGGTTTGCCTTGAGGATCGGTGGGTCAAATCCTCCCCAAGTTTTTACCGTGTGGTTTCTTGGGTGATCATATCATTGTGTCTTTTATTATTCCGCTGCTTTATTATTTTGATATGATTATTTGATTGCTTTAACCTAGAATTGCATAATTTGACAAAGTAACAACTTGGCTAATTAATCTAGGATAACCAATCTGGTTGTGTTAAGGGGTCTAAATTTCCATCAAATTTTAAGTTCAATTTCACAAAATTGGCTTGAGCATAGAGTTTCTAACCAAAAACCCCAAAAATTTGAAAACCACTTATAAAATTTTGAAGCACATTGATGAATGAAGCATTACAAAATACAATCCATAGATGATAATGCCTAATTACATCCAATTACCAAGCCAATTTTATCAAATTCAACCTAATTGAACAAAATCCCCAATTCGGAACAATTATAAACCCTAGAATTTTCAATTTTCTACAAAACCCAAAATTGATCAAATTAAACAATCAAGAACATATTTATAGCTTGTCCCCATAAAAACCCATTGATCAATTGCACAAAATTGGGCTTAAAACATCAAAAATCCCAAAAAAGAAAGAGGTCCGAAATTATGAGATAAAATGCATGAAAAATACAAATAAACTCAAAAATGAGGGGCAAAAGAGACTTACCGGCTTGAGGAAAGAGAGTTCTTGCAAAAATTTTGGAGGAAAATGACAAAAAATCGTTGTAGATCCTTGCCTAGTCGGAGAGAGAAAAGAAAGTTTGAAAAAGTCTTTTGAAAAAGGAGAGGAATCAGTCATAGAGTACTGTTTAAAAAACCTGATTCTTGACTTTCAATTGATCGAAAATTACATTCGATTGATCGAATCACTCCAAAAGTTTTAAAAAGGATTTTAAATACTTTCGATCGATCGAAAAATAGAATGGATCAATCAAAATAGGCAATGGATCACAGTATTTTGAGAAAAATTTCAGTTTTGAAAAACTCAAACTAATTTTTGAAAATAACTCCTCAAAGCATTAAAAACAATGAAACACAATGCATGAGTATGAGATGAAATGGAATGCTTTTTCAAAAACCTAAATTTATAATCCTAGATTCTCCAAGGTAAAATTTCACCCGGTTCTTCCTTTAAATTCACCTAGCAAAAAAAATGTTTTGCATAATACTCAAGGTATTTTTTAAACTTGGTTGGTCAGACCAAAAACACACACAATAACATGTACAATGTTTAGCAAAGAGTAACTTGTGTAGTATGTGCAAACTAGCAAAAACTTGAGATACATGTGAGGTGATATGTGAATAGAAATCAATCACAAAATCTACAAAATTCATCACACAGAATTTAAAAAAGACTATCACCTAAAGAATTACATCCTATAACTTCCACATCTCCTAGAACAAAATCTTGCAATCATGTAAATTTCTTATATTTTTGCCTCATTATTATGTGAGATGGCATCAAGCCTAATAATACACACCAATTTTAATTATGTGAGATGACATCAAGCCTAATAATACACACCAATTTTAAGCATTAAGCAATTAAATCGAGGGTTCACCTTATGTTCTTTTTGTGCATATGCTACACTTTCTCGAGTACAGAATCTTATGATATGCACTAAGGTGTTCATGATTGGCTAGTGAACAGTGGTGAGATGGTTATTTATGCTTTTCTCCAAAGGATCAAATCCGACAGTCAAATAACATGTAACTTCAAGATCAAGACAAAGTGATCAAAAATCATAAACATCTTTCCCACACAACATGCACTACAAAGTTTCAACTGGTCAAGTGCAATAAATAAGCTCATCAAAGCTAAACAAGGTACATAAGACATGTTATGTGGAAATAAATTGACCAACCTTGTTTTCAAAAACCAAGAAACATAGTGCTTAACATATTTTGCTTTTCTCCTTTTTTTTTTTTTTATTAAAAGAGAAAACCAATAAATTCTAGAATGAAATGCATGAATGTAATGCAATGCAAGTCCTAGAACAAAGAAAAACACAAAAAACCAAATAACAATGGTCACAAAGGAATGAGCAATGAAGTACAAGGACCATGTCAGAAAGGCTCAATTAGGTCGAGTCTTTTGCATCCAAAATCTTTTAGATGCACCATGAGCATTGGAGTTCTTATTCATATTCGCATGATTTCCAACTCCAGGATTGGAATAAAGATTCAACGCCTTTACCAATTCACCAATGAGTGTCATAGGATCTTGTACTTGAGGCATAGGCACCTTTGGTTTGTTTGCTCTCTTAGCAGCTTGAAGCTTGTAACATTTAGGACGAATGTGTCCAGACTTTCCACAATAGTGACAAACCCAAGCAGGTTTACCATGTATCCTATCCTTAGAATGGGTAGAATCCTTAGGCTTAGACTCTCCTAGATCAACCCTAATCTTCTTAGGCAGTGAAACTTCTATAGGTTTAACAACCTCACTCACAGAAGGCTTAACAGTTTCACTCATAGCCTCACTCGCAGAAGGTTCAGAAGAAGATGGAGAAACAAAATTTGTGGAATGTGGTACAGAATCAAAGATGCTTTCAACATATCCTAAACCAAATTTATCAAAAGGATACTTTTGAACATTCAACATGTGATCTAGTTAGAACTAGCAGATCTAGCAATGAATAAGTCATGTTCTAAAGTTTTAACTCTATCAAGCAAGAGCATGTTCTCAGATTTAACATTATTCAAAAGATCATTAGTATTAAACAAGTTAACAAGCAAATTCTTCTTTTCAAGCTCAAGAGATTCACTTTTCTTCAGGCCAAGTTCAACATTCATAGCATCCTTTGCAGCAATTTTGCAAAGTTTATTGTAGGCCTCTTAAAGATCTGCATCCTCAGAAAGTTCCCCGTTAGAAGGGTTCTCTTCAACAGATATACTTTCATTTACTACTGCAGTAGCAGTGAAAGCAATGAAGTTTTCATCATCGTTACATCCAGACTCATCATCAGAAACCTCATTATCACTAAGGGTTACAACCATAGCTTTACCCTTAGATCTCAAAAATGTAGGACATTCAGATTTCACATGACCATACCCTTGACAGCTAAAACACTGAGCACCCAATGGATTGTTTGAAGATTGATCAACTTTTTCTCTAGGTTTTTCAAAATTATTAACCTTAGTGGGATCATTCTTCCTAAAGTTTCTAGGTTCAATAGTGTTTGTACCTCTTGCCTTTCTATTGTTATTCCTAAGAAAGTTTCTAAAGTTCTTGGCAAGGTACGCAATCTCTGTAGTAGAGAGCTCATCATTAAATCCACCAGAATCAACATCATTAACTGACTTAAGAGCTATTGATTTGGATTTTTTCACTTTGGGTAGGTCAGACTTATTGGATTGAAGAGATCCTACAAGCTCATCAACAGGGATGGTGTCCACATCCTTGCTCTCAGTAATGGCAGTCACTTTGGGTCTAAAGTCTTTAGTTAAAGATCTAAGAATCTTCCTAACAATTTTAGGTTGATCATAGATTTCACCCAAATTAAAAGCAAAATTAACAAATAGTTCTAGTATCAACTTTGGGAATGTTCCATTTTCAGAAATCAGGAAGCTTATTATCTTCAATAGTGTGATCTTCTTCATTTACAATATCAGGAGGATAACCAGTCTTGGAGCTGACAGAGGAGTTGGATCTCTATAACTTATCCATACTGTCCTAGATTTAACACTCAATTATCATGTTTTCTCACAACCATTGCATTCCGTAACATATACCCTAAGCAACCCTATACCACACACATGCCCTACATGCCTTCTCTTGGCTCAAATGGGCCTTACAATTAGGTTCTGGGAATTCACTTTACATCTAGGGTAGCGCCAACAACAGTAAGAAGGAGACATAACAACAGAGCACCAAAGTTTTGGGTAAGCACAGACAAAAGACAAAGACACAACAACACTATCACCAACCAGAAAAGAATAACTCTAATACCATAAAGGGGGGAAGGGGCGCACAGCTGAAGAAATGGAAGCACAAGACGGTAAGAATGAAATGCTTTGAGGGCTAGACATTCATCCAATCATCTCTTTCCCATTTTGGCAGAGTACTCTAGCATCGGATGGAAACAAAAGGACTATTAAATCCTTTAATAGCATCTTGAATAATTTGTGGAAGTTGGCTAGCTTGATAATGACTTGTTAATTTTATATACCTGATAAAGCCATATTCAAACATTTGGGAAAGCCAGTTAGGATCCCTATCATCATCATCTTCTGAATCATCAGCAACAAATGAACCATCATCATAATTAATTAAGAGACTAGGAAATGGGTGTTTTTTTTCATACACTTTGAGAGTGCTCCCAAAGTGTTCTTCCCAGTCCAGCTGGATAAACACATTATCACCTTCATCTAGTTCATTAGGATCAGGAAGCACAGTATAATATATATATATATATATATAACCTCAAGCATAGTCTAGCTCTAGCCCCTATTGGAACATGACCAAATTGCAAAGCTGACAAGGTTGTAAGAAAAGCCAACCAAGCTTAACTTTTGACGACAACCTTTGAGTGAGGAAACTGTATCTGGGATTGTGAAGTCTAAGTAAAGTGAATTATCAATACTCAGGTAATCTCTCACTTAAATCTTCATATTATGAATTCTATGGGTGAGTTTGGTTCAGCTTTTTGAAACTGAGCTTTTTGAAAAAGTGGGGTTTTCAAAAAGTGTAGTATGAAATTGGGCTTTTTGAAAAAATTGAGTGTTTGGTAAAAACTGTTAAAAAGTATTTTTTGAAAAAGTTGAGTGTTTTCCTAGCACTTATAAAAGTAGTGGTTTGAGTGGTAAATTTCCAAAAATGACAAAGTTAATAATAAATGACTCTCTTAATAAAAGATTTTGTAAAAATGTATTTGGCTTTAACATTTCTCTTTCCAAAAAATATTATGTCCACAACATTTTCACAATACATTTTCACAATATTATGAACTGGCGTTACTCAAATATATTCTATTCTTTTAATATATTTATTGGCACCTTGCCCCACACCCAACCCAACCCATTTCCCTTTTCTTTTTCTTTTTCTTTTTTCCTTCCGTTTTTCCTTAGCCAACCCTACACCTTTTGCAACGCCCTAGCTCAATTCAAGAGTAAAGAGGAAAAAAAAAAAGAAAAAGGGTCGGATATTTTAAGGAGCCACACGTGTGACCCCACCTACCCCACTCCCCTCAACCACACATTTCACAAGAATCCTAACTCTCTTGGCCGGCCACTCATTTGCTTCTTCTTCTTCTTCTTCTTCTTCTTCTTTCTTTCTTTTTTTTTCATACAACAAACACTCCTCTCTGTCACTCTCTCATCTCCTTCCACGATACCCACTCCATAGCACCACCTCCACCACCATTTTCCAGCAAGGATCACTAGAAAACTCCATAGAAAAAAAGTAAGGCTCACTCATCTCTAAAGAAGTTTATTTCAGATCGAGAAGATTCACCTATTATATTCTGTGTTTGTCATTTCAATTTTCAGTGTATTTAGTGGTTAGTGGGATGAGGGTAATTTGGGTCATTCCTTGCATTTCCAACAGTAATATTGATTAAAAGCGTTTTTGCATTTGCAAAAGCTCGAGAAACCTGTCCACACGTTTTGGATGAATTCTTTGCATTTCAAAACGCATATTTTTTGAAAAAGCACGTTTTGAAACATTACCAAACACCTGATTTATTTTTTTGGTTTCAAAAAGCATCTTTTGCCGTCTGAAAGCTAAAACAAGCGGGCACCATATAAAATTTGAGATTTGATATGCTTGATTAGATTGTTGGGTCATGATTTATTTAGTGTGCTATTGCAAAGAGAAATGAGAAAAATGTTAGGTATGATAATATGTTTTGTGGTGTTGAGAAACCACAGAAAGTGAGTTCCTTATTTTTATCTTTATGAGTACATTATTTATTATGTGATTTGGTTCATTTGGTAGGATTCTAGGTTGTGATTTGTGCATTATGTTTGTGCTGTTTGAAGAGAATAATCAAATTATGTGCTATTTTATTTTTCTTGTATTTTCAATGACATGGGTTACTCATAGAAGTTGGTTCTATTCTCATACTATTTTTCCCTCTTAGGAAAAAAGAAATGGGATTAGAAAGGTCTGCTGATATTTTCTATTTTTTGGGTTTCTAAAATGCTAGGTACACAACATTTTTCATAATCTATTAAAACAATTCAAACACACTAACAACCCTAGAAGCATTGCCAAGAGGGTGAGTGTGAGATTGATGATCACTCACTTTTTTACATTTTTTTTTTATACAAAACCACTATCAACTGTTTGTGTTTATTCCTAATTGATGCTTCCTCCACCTCTCCCTCTCTCTCTCTCTCTCTCTCTCTCTTAGGTTTGAAGGACTCGAATAAGTTATCGTATAAGAAAGCTTTAGGAGCTAGTGCCCAACAAGGATAAGGTAGCCTTTAATTTATAGCTAAACCTTTTTTTCTTCGTCTTTTATTAGTGAAAAAATTAATCCATTCATGGTGTTTTCTTCATTGAGTGAAAGGAAAACATTGTGGTCTTTGTGTTGTGTTGCTAATTGAAGCTAACCAGCAAACATGCTTGTGCAAAAAGTAGATTCTCAAGAGAAGATAAAATAAAAATAAAAAGATTAGTTACCACGAGTAGTCAACAGTTTTAGTTGTCTGTAGATGTGAACCCTCTTGAATTTAAATTTTCTATTTGTTAGATCCAGCATTTTGGCAAACAGTATTAAAAGTTTAATGTCAAAAGTGTTGTCCACAGCGACGGGTCTATGAAACTTTAGATGGGGGAACCAAAGCAAAGAAATTCAATTTGCTCAATAGGACATATGAAGTATAATTTTCCGATAGTCAAAGTAAAATTTCTGCTTATCTTTCATACCAAATTGAAAAGTTCTAATAAGGGGGCTTTGGGGTAGCCTAACATTTTCATCCTTTAGGTTATATGAATGCGTGGGTGAAAGGCCTAAATGTACTGATGTTTTGTTTAAATGAAATTATAAACCTTTGATTATTAAATTTACTAGATGAATAATTTTTTCGTGTTGTGATATTTTTCACTACCTGTGAGATTTGGTAATTCAATCCTAATATTGGTGGTTTTGTATACATAGATGATTATCAACAAACCCCAGCAGCGGAAAATAGGCCTAAAAGACGTGAGAAAACAAGGCTAGTTGACATATGGGCATTGAATGGTGAGTACAAAATCCTGTTGTCGTTAAATGATCAGGGCCAACTGATTAGGGAGGACGGTAGTTGGGCTCTTTTTGCGAAAATGGCTTATTATGCCCGCTTACGCCTACTGGGTGGCAAAGCGTCCCTGAAAAATTTAAACAAGATTGTTGGATTGAGATTAAGGTAGTATGAAAATAAAGTATAAGTAACAGTCATTTACAGTCGATGTCCTAATTAAATGTCATATTCAATAGGGTCCATGTTTATGTTTTGCTAACTCCACTTTTGCATTTCAAAAATGGTATCTAATTGACCCCACTATTGCTGCACCACCCGATCAAATGGAATGGGCAATGCATCAACTTGTGTTTCTGAGGAGAAATCGAAGGACAAAGTTGAAGAAGGATCACTATAAACGTGGGATGACAGCGGAACAAGTATTGGCCAACAAACCGTTGACGGTTAACAAAGTGCAGTGGATGGATGGTTAACTATTGGTTTTTGGACAAAACACAGGTACTGCTACTTTATTCGTCTATCTCATCTTAGTGGTAATTTAGTCAAGAGATGTTTTGTTTTCATATACTTTAACGGTAATGTGGTCGCAGACATTAAGTAACAAGAACAAGGAGAGTCGAGGTAAACAGAAGGAGATAGCAAGGTCTACTCCCAAAAGTTTTGCACAAATTTTTGATGCAATGGTAAGAAATGCATTACAAGTGCTACTGTCTTCGTGTATCACATAAGCTAATTTTATGCTTCTGAATCACACTAAATGTTGAAAATAGTCTTTTACTTTCCTGCTGGTGGTAGATATAAACTTAGAATTCATGAACGCCTTAGTCAATACAAATGATAAACAACATGATAATTATGAGAGCAATTGTGTTTATTGTATGAAATTTTGTTCATCATGTAAGCGAAAGCTAAAGGGGCTCTGATCGAGTGAGCAGATGTGTATCAAAAAGTATACTCTAGGAAAGATGGGGCTGTCGTTACTCCCCATGCACAAGAGAATATGGTAAGCACATTTTGAACCGAATTTTAGTATATTTTGTGTTTGAATTGTTTATGGTGTGTAATATGTTATTTGGTTCTTGTGGGAAAACGTACAGGAGAGGATGGAAGAACTTTTGACTCAAGAGGGCATGCGACTACAAGGAGAGCTTGGTAGTGGAATCCTCTAGTCCAAAGACGATGCATATACTTGGGTGTTTGGTCCAGAGCGCACTGGATGTGTACGTGGGGTGGGATTTGGAATCACCCCATCAAGAAGAAGTGCCACAAACCTTTCACAGTTTACCTTGACTCCATCGTCGTCAAGCAAAATGACCTAAGGATTTCAGAGTTAAAGACTTCCCTTAGAGAGGAACTAGCCCAAGCAGAGGTAAGGCATCAAGAACAACTCTCCCAAGTAGAAGCAAGGCACTAATAGCAAATGGCCGAAGTGATGACGCACATGAGAGAAATGTTGGCCCAACTTAGCCCTTGTATGCATGATTCAAATCCTTCTCAGGTACTAAACAAATGTTATTTAGCAAAACACTATTTTTTGGAATGCATTGTTATGTGATATTAATACGATACCTTTAATATATTCAGGGTGGCAATGCTTAATGGGGACTCTCAGGTAAAACAAATACAATTAGTATGTCATTGCATCACCTTTGAATATATAGAATGTAGCTAAGATCATTAAGGTAGGAATAACCTGAACAAATAATAAAAATATACAAAATGACATGAACTTTACTTCACAAGGCAAAAACTAATTGGATTGGCAGTTCCTCGTGTCCATGTCCCTGGCACGTAGGTTTTGAAGAGGAAAAAAAATATATTCATGATGGTGAGACAACTATTGGGATTGAGGGTTACCTGGTGTTTTGTTGAGTTGTCTTTGTATTATGTGGTTCATCTACCCCCCACTCCTCTACTTTTAGCAATTACAACACAAAGAATAGGCAATGGAGGACTTCTAGATGGCTTATAATTTGTTTCTACTAGTCCCATTATTATTTGAATGTTGTGCATTCTTTTCCTTCTCTTTTTAGCAGTAATTATTATCCTGTGTAAATTCCAAATTGTATAACATTAAAACAAAAGGTGATACAATAGGCTGGACTGGTGATTGAAAAATTTATGGCATCTTTTGCTTTCAGTGATTTAAAATTGTGGGGGCTTATGCTTAGTAAGACTAACACTGTGTAACACATGGCTGTTGCTAATTGCAAAGTTTCCTTCCTTCTTTAAATTTTGTTAAGTATTATTTTACTTTTCTTTTTATAAATAAAGAAGGGGTTATCCTAAAGTTTGGCATGCTTGTACAGGATGGTGGTCTAGAACTTGTTCTAGGGAAGTAATTTAATCTTACTTTTGGCAACTGGAAACTAGCTGATGGGATGTACCATGTTCTATATTTTTTGTGATGTAAAAATCTTTTGGCAATTTTTTGTTGGGAACTTGTTTAGTTTTGGTAATGAAATTATCTATTTGTTGGCAATTGATTGGGAATTGTTTATGTATATTTTTTGTTGAGTGCTTGTAGATAATTATTGGTTGGGAACATAGTGTAAAATTATTTGGGTCGGAATCACAGATTTAGCAAGAAAAAAAAAAACACCTATGGCCACGTTTTTAAAAACACGGCTATAGACAAAAGCAATGTAGGGGGCTTTAGCCACGTTTTTAAATGCTGCCCAAAGATGGTCTATAGCCGCATTTCAAAAAACACAGCTACAGGTCAGCCTATAACCACATTTAAAAAACGCCGCTATAGGTCCAAACTATAAACGCATTTTAAACGCAACCCAAAGCGGGTGTATAGCCACGTTTTGTAAAAATGCAGTTATAGGTCTTAGCCTATAGCCATGGGTGGAAAAATGCTACTATAGCTTCAAACTTGTAGACGCGGTTAAAAAATTGCGGCTATAGGCCCATAGGGGCTATTGTCGCGCAATATAAGCCAAATTTGTAAACACAGTTATAGCCTATAGCTGCGTTTTTAGGGTTTATAGCTGCATTTTTGAAACATAACTATAGCCTTCATTTCTTGTAGTGAAGTGTAGGAGATTTAATTTACATATTTATCTTCGTTAGTTGAAAACTTGTAAAAGTGAGTATGATAAAGGTATTTTAGGCAATATTTTAGTGAGAGTTAATGTTGCATTTTTACCAGATTGTCCTTTAGTTTTGTCTCTACTTAAATATAGGGGTGTAGGGGCATTTTTGAACCAAAAAAATGAGGAATTCAAACAAGGAAAACCCCTTAAATAGTAGTATAAATAATAAAAATAAGGATAAATTAGAAAAGAAACAAAATCTTTTCTCAGAAAAGAAACAAACTCTAAATCCTAATTCAAAATTCAAAATTCAGATAGGAATCCTAGGTCAACTAAATTAAATAGAATCAATAAAAGGAAAATGTGTTACTCTTCCAGTCCCAATTTAAAGCTCTACTAGACATTATCTTCTAATTTTTTTTGGAGGATCCCAATCCATTAGGATTGTTGCCACCGAATTTAAGAAGGATTCTAATTAAAAAGGACTCTAAATGGAAACATCAACATTGATAGTATTTTAAGCATTGTTTGACTTTAGCTTCCTACGTCAATCTCTACCCTTTTTTTTCTCCTTTTTTTTTCTTTTATACAAGATAGAAATCCTTGAACTCGACTCTTGCCTGCCACGCTCTACAAATGCTTATATTTGTGGAGTGACCATCGTGCCAAGGATGTGTGGCAATTTTTTTTTTTTTAATAGCAATGTTATAACCACAAACCATTTTACAACATTTTTACAAATTGTTGATGTGTTCAAATTTCTTAATGGTTTTCATCTGAGTCTACTATTAACATCACTTTTTCATTTACCAATAACCAATAACCACTCACCACATTAGCAATTTGTAAAAAACTTTGTACAAAAATTTGTATATCTAACATTAATCTTTTTTAAAACATCAATCTCTACTTGTTAAAACAATAATACTCTTATAAAAATAAAAGAAGAGTGTGACATGGTTGTAGAGAGTCTCATTGTTGTCTAGAGGATCAAATCCCTAACCTTAGCCTTCCTAGCCACCATTTATGATCTTCTCTTCAAATTTTGGTAGGTCACTTCAAGGGGACCTATCCTCCATAGCAGGGGAGAAAAGAGAATAGAGAAGAACAGAGAGAAGTAGAAAGAGATAGAGTTCAATCACAAGATTATTCATATATGTCCAATTACAATGAGCTAATCCCTATTAATAGGGATGGCAATGGGGCAGGGCGGGTCCAAAGGATAGGGTCTTTGTCCCCGCCCTGCAAGATTTTGTCTTACCCCATCCCTACCTTGCCCTGCATGACGGGAAAAATTTTCTTGCCCCATCCTTGCCCCTTGGGGCCCTACAAAGCCTTGCACCACCCTGTAAAACTCTACTTTTTGTTAATTTGCCCTACAACTAGTATAATTTTTCTAATGAAACCTATTTCATTAATAAAAATATACTTGAAATTACAACTAAATTTATCCTATCAAATTAAATCAATTTTTAGAAAAAAAAAAATTGAATAGTATATCTAAGTGTTTAACAAGACAATCATAAAAAATTTAAAAAAAAAAAAAAAAAAAAAAAATCTCATAGTATAACACATGACAAAATAAAGGCAAAAAACCACATTGGGTAGAATAAAATAAGCTAATATTAATATATTTGTTTAAATATTATGGTTTTAGGGTATGAAAAATTTACAATTATAACCCTTAGCAACGCGGGGTGGGTCTAAAAAGTCTAAATCCATCCCCTCCCTGCCCCATGATGTAGGACTAAAATCTTGCCCCATCCCCGTCCCACCACTTTTACGGGGCAGGAAAAACCCACATGGGGCAAAGTGGGGAGGGGTAGGTTAAGTGGAGCGGGAAAAAATTGCCATCCCTACCTATTATATCAATCTCTGAAACTAACTACTTCAGGATTACCGGCTAATTAAGCTAACTATCCCAACTGTTAATAGCTAACTAACCCAACTGCCACTTAACTACTAACTACTTGCTATACACGTCAAGAATAATGACAGTATTACCCCAACCCACCCATAAGCCAATAGCACAAGTGCCTAACATTCTCAGCTTCAGCTTTAAATATATAGTAGCATATAACTCATGCATACGCACCGTGCAATTAAAAACAAGGCTTAAATGCAATTTTGATTTCTACGTTTTAGGTCCATTTTTATTTTGGTTCAAACTTTTCTATTTTACCGTTTTTCCTAAAATGAAAAACAAATTCCATTTTGGCCCCTACTGTCATCTCACTAACAGAAATTACTTATGTAGTAGACAAAGTGTATTGTTGGCATACTAAATGTTGATGTGACCATTAAAATAATATTTTAAAATAATTAATTTAATATTTAAACATGTCACATCAACATTTGAATTTAAAAAATGCCATGTCAGATAAAACAATAAAACAAATTCTAAACTATTTTTTAAAAATAAAATTAATTAATAAAATTTTTCAAAAATTTTTTTTCTTTTCATTATCTTGTTAGAAATAACATATTTGGCTAACCCAAAAAAAAAAAAAAAAATTGATATTTTTGTTTCTTTTCTTTCATTTTCTTAGCAACCAAACCCCAAAACCCAACAATCATCAAAACACCAAAACCCATTGAGATCAAAACCCAACAATCACCAAAACACCAAAACGTCTCAAATCCAAAATACCAAAACCCATGGAGACCAAAACCTAGCTATCAACAAACCTACCCCACAACCCACCACCAAACCCAACCAACCACCACTTCATAACCACCAACCACCACTACCATAGAGGGACGAGGCAAAAAGAGAGAGAGAGAGAGAGAGAGAGAGAGAGAAAGAGAGATTGATCTGAGTGAGAGACGATTACTATAACAAATTTGTAAATTTATACATTTTTAACTTGACTAATGAGGATGATTATGAGACTTAGATGTGTAAAATTGAGTTCCCCCCCCCCCCCTATTTTGCTTTGTCTAATGCAAATACTATTATATTGCAATGTTGTTGGCATGCAACGCAAGATTTACGTACCCATCAGCCCATTACCCATTTAAATAATGAGTTTTACACAACATTAACTCACTAAAACCAAAAAAAAATTAAAAACTTAAATAGGATACGTGGCACAAAATTAGATAATAAATAGAATCCAATAATTTAGAATCTAATTAGATTTTCTCTTAGTTTTGACTTATATATATATATATATATATGACGTGAAGTTGTTATGGGAACAAAAAAAAAAGAGTGAAGGAGAGATGGTTTTTTTTAGGATTAAGGGGGAGAAAAAGTTCATGGTGTTGTGTGATGAGTTTGAGGTTCCATGTCATGATGAATAGTAGGGGGACGGTGTACCATTTGTTTAAGTCCAATTTTTCTCTACTCTACTTTGGATAGTCCAAAGTAAGACTTTTTAGCTATTTTGAGGCATCCAAAACTTTCCACCGTAAAACTTCTTCTTTTTTCTTCTTTTTTTGAAAACAACAATCATAATTACTATGGAAATATGAAATAAACCTACCAAGATATGGTCTCGCATCCTCCTTTGAGCTGGACCAGATTGGCAATAATTGAGCTGGGCTTGAGAGTAAACAAAAATGAAATATCAATTGGACTGACCCAAATCAATATGCTAGCCGAGGTAACAAAAATCAGTCTATCTATGTGGTGTTGTGATGTGAGTTCCAGTTAACTCAACTGGTAAAGTTTTTTATGATTGTATAAGAGATCTGGGTTCAATTCCTGCTTACACCAAAAACTGATTGATATCTTAGTCTGATGATAAAGAGTTATCATCAGGAGTGGACACCATAAGTTGAAACTCTCTCAAAAAAAAATGTGGTGTTGTGATTGTTTGGTTATTACTTACCCTAGAGTCTAGACGATAGCCACAAAGGGAAAGTTACGGCAGGGAATGGGAGCAGTCCCCCTGGGGTGTACTTCATCACCCTTCAACCCAAACTTCTGCTCGACTATTTCAATCACCAGGTTAACGAAATTGAAAATATTCTTATTATTCTCTAGTTTTATATCATTATCAAACTCAATATCATCTAGGATAATGAAATTGAAACCTATTTCAAGGCCCTTAACCCTAGTCTTGACCTTATTAACCATCGCTTATGGAATGTTCGTGGCTTCCATTCTGAGTAATAAACCTCTTCATCATCTTCTCTTCGAATCACCTCCTCCTCCTCCTCCTATGATGATGATGAATAGATCACTTGCAATCGCACAACTTCCTTCGCCTCCACCATTACCACCATATGCGGTGCTGAACGAGTCTTGTAATAAGATTACCAAATTTATGAAGCCAAGGGCCTGCGTTGACATTCTCATGAAAATCCCATTAACCAAATACGCCACTGACACCACCCAACTTATCACAATCGTAGCCGACCTAATCTACAATTTGTCGCTGACCTCTCGCTTCGAGTTCAGCCACTATTTAACTATCAACCATGCCACTTTGACCGATTACTCCATTATATGTTTGCGTCAGCGTGAGGAAATGTCAGAAGCCATTATCAATTATTGGGAGTGCACCCTCTTTGAAAAACATTATTTAGGGCAATACATTACAACATTGCTGAGCTTCTGGAAAGAAGTTCGTGACTTTAGGTGGGCATGTATACAAGACATTGATTACTATGTTTCTGAAGAAGAGAAGACCACCCAAGGACATATAGTTGTGAAGGAATTCGCCCACTCCCTTTTCGATGAGATTGACGATCTACGTTGCTTGGGTAGTTCTCTTTCGGAAAGTACAGGGATTTTATTGATGAAACTTACGGAGTTGAAGCCAATGCCTTTGGCGGTGTCCCTGTATAAGCCGGATCCAGAGCGTTTTTACAAGATGGGCTGGGGGCCTCCCCCAACTGTACTTAGGGTTTACCGCTTCTTTTCGTGGCTCACAAGTGTTTTGTCATCAGCCGCTAAAATTATCTCCACGGGTAGCTCCGACTTAATCTGTATCTGTAAAGACTGTAATGCTTCCTAGCCTCTATTCCTATAAAGTTTTTGCATTTTGTCTCTAGTTTTATTATTTGAAGTTTAAGTCTAATATTGAACAATTTAGTTTAACAACTATTTTGTTAATTATCAGTTCAACCTATGCTAGCTTTATCTGTATCTTCCCTACTAGAACGGTACAAAAGCATGTGTTTTGTTTGTGTCAAATATGTTAATGATAGTTCCAGTTTAATAAATTACAATTTCTTATAAAAAAAAAAAAAAGAAATAAACGTTAATGATAGAGGTTTGAGGTGGCCATTACACAAGAGGTTTACACCTTGGGCATAGAATTTGTTGGATATTTTTACAAAAATATCATATTTTATTTTAATACTTATTTATGTGAATTGAGGAAATCAATTATCCTTTAATGAGAGATGTTGATTGCTAAATTTTGAAATTTAAATATAATTTAGAATTTGAATAGCTATTATCAATGGTTTTTAATTATGAAATTTTTGAATATTAATGTAATATTAATACCATTCAGCATATTTGGTTTTACTACAAATATATACTTTCCATTCTAAACATTTTGTATTCAAATGTTTTTTTTCGAATATAATATGTTAACGTCATATTTAGAAGATTTTTTTAGCAAATTAAGTATACAAGCTATTTCTGAATTATTATATATTATAATAAGTTACCATATATACAAGTATTTACTATTTGGTTTAATGGAAAGTCGAAACAGCTAGCAATATTTGTAATATATATTCGAAAGCTTTCTAAAAGGATTTTGAATAAAGTTCAGCTATGTTATGGGCTATTGATTTGTTTTCAATGGCATTATGACCAAGGGAGTCAATATCATACTAGAGGCTATACCGGTTTGCCCAACGGTACGGTATATTTCGGATACCGATCAATACCGGTATACCGTTTTGGGTTTACCGCTATTTTTTATATTTTTAAATAAATATATATATATGTGTGTGTGTGTGTGTGTGTGTGTGTATTATAATAAATATAAAAGTTTACCATAAAACATTTCCTCAATTCAAAATTAATTATTCATAATTTTAGACTTTAGTATCAATTAAAAGAAAAAAAAAAAACACACAATATAAAAAATAGAAAGCTTAAAAGTTACCATTGCATACTAAGAAAACAAATAATACTAATAAGTTAATGCAAATAAGTTATCATTCTATCCTAACAAAAATTCAAAAATTACAAAACTTTAAAAAAAAAAATTTAAAAACATTTTTCTGTACCAGCCGGTACGCCCGATACCAGCCAGTATTGTCCGAAATTGGCCGGTATGGCCGGTACGGCCGGTATTTAAACCAGTACGAAACATTAATATTTTGATACCGGTATGCAACCAGTACGGTACGTACCGGCCGATACGGCCGGTACCAGTACGGTATCGACTTCCTTGATTATGACACCAAAAGACAATCTGATTTGGCTATTAATTTGTTTTCAACGGATATAGATTTAACAAAAGACTTTTGATGTCCGGCTTTTATATTATATTATATATATATATATATATATAGAAAGAAAGAAAGAAAATTGATATCAAACCTTTTGATTCTTTGGCTAAAGTCAAGTATCACATTATTTTTGGATTACAAAGTTACAAACTTTCAAAAACAATTTTAGGGTAAAATACTATTTTAGACCCTAAACTTTACCAAAAGATTGTTTTTCATTCTTAAACTTTAAGAATATCATTTTTCGACCCTAAACTATTGAAAAGTTCATATTTTGTCCCTAAACTATTAAAAATGTTTCATTTATATCCTTAAATTTTACTAAAAGTTTGTTTTTCATCCTTAAACTATTGGCAAAGTTCTTTTGTCATCCTTATTTTTGTCTCTATATTATTCAAAAAAACTCTTTACAGAGTTTAGAGATGAAAAAATAACTTTTTAAAATTTAGAGACGAAAACAAACTTTTAGTAAAATTTAGGAACCAAAATAGTATTTTACCCATAATTTTATTATTGTTCTAAACACTTACCATCTATGGCTTCTTACTATTCACAAAAACATTTTATCTTTTACTAAATTTTATGAAAAAAAAAAAGTATTATAGAGAGTTTATATCCTACTAGCAATGTAGGCTTGCAAGGCTAATCAGCAAAGATGGCTAGACTGTTGTATTCTAAGGATAATGTGCAAAAATTATTTGTCTAACTACATAAGATATATCGTAAATGACACAATTTGTCTTAAGACAATGATTTAGTTCACGCCTCATTTCTGCCATCTCTTTTGATAAAATCATATTATGTAATTTTTCTAAGGAAAAGTAAGATAATACCTCTCCTTTATTTCTAACAGAATTTAAGATTAGTGTACAAAATTTTATTTTATCTAGTGTCGTTCTCAGGCTTCATTCTTGTTAGATTGTCATTTTGACTTAGATGTTGTCTTTAATAAACCAGAGTTACAATTCATCACTAACTGCACGCACCAAGTACTTCAACAAGTACTTGGCAGTCCATTATGGGGAATTGAAAGTCTATCTGCAACTGTGTGTGGAAGTGTTTGACAACATTGTCAATTATTGGGAAGATGACTTCGCTTGGTATATTCACTTTCCTCATAATATCAGAATCTATGGAACCTTGGAGCACTTATAGGACTCGAGTATATATCACAACTGGGATTGTACTGTCAATTACGATAGTTTTACTCACCAGGAAGAGAAGAGGACAAAAAGAAAGGTGTAAAGCCTTGAAGGAATTCTTGACCTCCATTACCAATGAGATTACAAATTTGCTCCATCAGAGCAGTTCTCTTTCAATCACTGCCGGGATTTCATCAACGAAACTGTGGAGTTGAAGCCAGTGCCTATGGTGGTGGCTCTGTATAAGCCAAATACAAGGGTTGAGATATATGCCTCTATTTATGCCTGTAATGCTTCCTATGGATTCGTTTGAGATTCGTTTATTTTGTTGAAATTGAAAATTTTTTGCTGAAAGTACTATAAATAAAGATAAAAAGTTAGTTGAAATAATACAGTA
This sequence comes from Quercus variabilis, assembly GCA_030445155.1. Classification (NCBI taxonomy): domain Eukaryota; kingdom Viridiplantae; phylum Streptophyta; class Magnoliopsida; order Fagales; family Fagaceae; genus Quercus; species Quercus variabilis. The sequence continues at coordinate 10,036,115 of CP129447.1, forward strand.
GAACCCATGAATAAAAGAAAAATTAAGCTGAATAGTAAAATAAGTTGACAAAAATAGTCTTTGCCAAATGGACACTGTGTCTGTTTGACTAGATTATTTTTGCCAATTTATTTTACTTTTCATCTTATTTTTATTACTAATCATGGGCTCTATTTATATTGTTTTGACAATTTTTAACTAATCTTATTAGTAAACGTTTAGGTCAACATAGCTTAACAACTATTTTGTTAGTTATCAGTTCAAATTTTCTTGTGTTTGGTTGCATCCCCATATGCTTTCCACAAGTCCGTGACTTGTCCAAATAACAGTACTACTTGTACAACATTGTCTATGCTAGCTTTTGCTTTATCGACCATGTAATCTATTTTGCTTCGTCATTAGGCATGAAAAATATAAATATCTTCGAATAAATCAATTAATTGTCTTATTGTTGGCTCACATATGATGTAGCACATACATGTATATGGAAATTGCTTTCATCACAAAGTGCAACATAATTCCTTGCTAAAGGTCATTCCCTTCCATTTTGAATATTTTTCAATGTAATGTCTCATTTTCTGATGTTCGTTGCTATATTTGAAATACAAATTTGATCGAGAAATCCTCTCTGTTCTTTAAAAAATCTCTGCCGTTGTTAATCTTGTAATTGAAAACAAGGGAAAGGAACTAATTAAGGTTACAGAGGTCATAATCTTTTATAGGTTATTGTGGCCTTTTTCTATGATGCTCTCCCTGTTTTTTTTTTTTTTTATAAGACCTGTTTCTCCTTTGCAAAGTCCACCATCAAGTGTACTGGATGGTTCAACAAGTGACTGAATTGCTCTTTTAGTGTAAAACAACCTATAAAAGATTGGGGATTATTAGAGGATATTATTTTAAAAGGATCATTTATCTTGGTTTTTTGTTCATTTTGGATGCTAGTAATTAAGTTCTCACATGGTGTTGATTAAGGATATTTTTGACACTCTGCGTTGATTTTAGTTTTCTGTCTTCCAATGTACCTTCAATAATCTATTTTCTAGGTTTGTATGTCTTCTCTTTAATTGTTGAGAAATAATAGAAATCAGATTTGCTATTTTTTATGATTCCTGTTTTTTTTCCTCGAACATAATTGTGTTGTTTATGAAATATTTGTAAATAGTCTTTTTTTAATCTTTGTAAGATTATTGACCTTTACCCATACAAATTACAATTATTGTATGAATTATTGTTATTCATGTATGTATAGGTTTATGAATTTTAGTGCAGATGGATAGGCAATCATGCACCTCTTTTGGTATTTAATATAGTTGGTAAAGGAAATTTATTGGGTACTTTGGGAGTATACTTCTTCCATGAGACCCACCTCTATGTAAGAGAGAAGAAGTATACTCTCGAAGTATCCAATAATAGTCCATTGGTAAAATACATTATTTGATTACAAGTCCTTACTAAAAATACATTATTTCTACATATTTATAAATGGTTCAAGGTCCATACCTGTTGATCAAATATAAGAAAAGAGCATAAAACTCTTTTTAAGGTAATTGATTACATATTTTTTTTTTTTTATGTTTATTAATTTTATATGGCAAATAAATTAGGATGCTTATCTACACCTTTTACTACAAAAAAAAAGGTCAAGATTAATAGACAATTATTTTTTAAAACTCTTTACTTGATTATAAATAATTTTCACTTTGGACAACAGTTCAATTCTCATGTAAGTCCCTCTCTATTAACTCAACTTCCAATTTTTTTTTAAATAATTTTTTCTTTATACAAAATTGTCATGTATTCATCATATGATTCGTTATTTCATTCTAACTTTTTGTCTTTCTAAAAATACTCATTTTTATTCTCATATAATCACCATCCCAATGTATTAAGTTTGTCCTTAGTTGTGTGTAGTGTTACTATCAAAGAGTTAAAATCTCTTTTATAAGTTCAAAATTTTTAATTTAATATTTTTTTACATAAATAATTTAATTATATAATTGAAATAATTTTTTTAATATACATATACTTTTCTATTAATTCATGCATCACAAGGGCATAATACTACTTATTACCTAAAATATGATATAAATTGAAATTCAAAATATATCTCAACAACATAAATTTCAAAATTTGTGAATTTAAAATTTAAACGATCGAACATCTATAATTCTCGAGATTTCTCTGCAACTAAACATGGCCTATAGGTTTTTAGTTGTGATTATGTAGGTGAGTAGGGTTGTCCACCAAAACCCAACCCACCCAACATAACCGTTTGGGTCGACTTGATGCCTGTGACAGTGGGCGGTGGATCTCTGCCTCCAACAGCCAAAACCAATGGGCCAATTGGTAGGTCTTCTCATGAAAACCCGATTCTAACCAACCCAATCGATCTACACACTAGAATCTCATCATTTTCTACTGGTACAAGCAATTCTCCAGTCATTTGAGGTTAGATCTGTTGAGATCTACCCAAATCTTGTAGAAATTCGGCAAGATCTCGCTAGATCCAACCATCTTCTTCCAGATCTGGCAAATTTCAACCAGTTTCAGCCAATTCATCTTCCACAACTCTGACAGAGAATAGATTAGCCAAAATCGAATCCTCAATGACGAGTCAAAATCTTAGAGACTCGAAGTAGTTGGATCGGTTCCAAGTTAAGCACAAACCCATCCAAACCAACTAGTGGATAGCCCTATAGGTGAGTGTTGGTCTTGAACTGATAACTTTGACATCTATTGATTTTTTCTATTGGGGGGGGGGGGGGGGGGGGGGCGTTATTTCAAATTATTGCTCGTTGACCAAATTTTGTGAGATGCCAAATATCTACAGTTATGAAAATATGCATGTGCACATACCAAATTTTAAAGCTCATTTCTCAAGGTAACTTGCATACAAAATAACTATATTTAAAATGGTTTTGTTTTTTTTAATGAACCTTTAAAAGGGTTAGTTTTTGCATAAAATTTTATAATTTTATCTTGAATGGATTGAAAACTTGAAATGTCTTGTCACTAACCCCACTTTCACTTAGCTTACCAAACACAACTTCCGCATGAGTCTATGGTGACACAACATCACAATAAATTATGAAAGAAATTGCAAATTTGTGTCAAAGTAGACTTAATCTAATCTAATTAGACACAAATTCGCAACTTTTTTCATAATAAAGTAAACTAAAAATAGTTAAGGACTACTTATATTTTTCTTAGTTGGTTAGTCTGCAACTTTGCATGACATATCAAACACCCCTAAATCTATCTAGGCATTAAAAACAAAGGTGTGAACCAAACAATATTTTAGTATAAATTTTTTGAAAAAGGTTAGTACCATTGTTAAATTGGGTCACTTTAGTAATGTTAAACTTCTCCCTCTTGTATGCATTAAAAAAAAAAAAAAAAAAAAAAAAAAAAACTTCTCTCTCTATTTGTGGCCTTTGGTTTCACGAGTAGCTCAACGTGGCCCTTTTATGACTATTTTGACTGGGCTTGTGTTATTAGGCTATAACTTTGAACTTAGGCGCTATTCGGACAGTGCTGGTGGCTTTTTTGAAATATGGGCCTACGAAATTAATCCAAATTCCTGCTCGCTGAGTTGCTCGTTCCCAAAATTCTATCGTGTGCTCGTGAGAAAGACATCATTTACACACTTCGAAGTTGCTTCCATAAACGATCGGTGAAGATTTCACAAAAAGCTGTTTTTTCTTTTTATAAAAAGATTATTTAATATTAAGAGATAATGAGTAAAAAGTTATAGTTAGCAGTTCAACCCTTAATTTTATTGAAATATCACTGTGCACGTCCTTCCGAAATTCTAATACCTAGAGCTTACACTAAACCCACCTTCTAGGGCTTGAACAAGCGAGCCCATTGAAAACCTCCAAACACTCATGGAAAGGAGAGATACAAC